>CM066734.1:1326250-2652500 GCA_033961575.1 Aselliscus stoliczkanus
GGCAACACAGAGCTCTGCCTCCCAAGAAGATGCCAAAGGGAGCCCCTGCCCGCGCTGGCAGTGTTCCTGGGCTCCCTGACCTGCTCCACGCCGCCCACCGCCCGAGACCACGGCCCGGCTTCCGAGGAGCCCCAGGGCCCTGCTCAGCTCTTCACTGGAATTGTCACAAAGAAACCTCTGCCTCAAAATGGGGCCAGGGTTCTCAGTGACAAGGGGCGTCCCTCTGTGGCGCTGCCCCGAAATGGGCAGAGTCAGCGTGGACACTGGTGTTTCACACCCATCCGTGGGTAGACAAATAGGTGCAGTGGTGTGTTATGGAGGCAGGTGTGTGTGTCTCCTAGCTCTGTCTGCTACGCCAGCAGCAATGAGCCTAGCACCTGCAGCGGGTTTCTTATACTCTTCCCACTAAGGGGAACCGGGGCTCTTGAAGAAACAGCTGTTTGCAGGGCTGGAGGAGGAAAACTGCAAAATGAGCTGGAATATATGTGCACACACGTGCACACGCCAGAAAGTAAGGAAATGCCAACAAACGATGGGCCTTGTTAAAAGGTCACAGCATCCGGCTGGGAGGAGGTCTCATTGGCCAAATCGGGGGCAATTTAAGCATCAAAACAAATGCTGATAATCAAGGATTCTGACCCGTTGAATAAAACAAGAATCAATGAGTCCATGCTGATAGAAATGAATAAATAAAAGAGAAAGAAGGAAATGTTCTTCCTTGTAGAATACCAACCAATAAATGGGAAAAGTGACAGCAATAACCAACAGGGTTGATTCAAGCAAGCATCACTTCTGGAAGCTAAAGTGGTGGGTAAAGTTTTAATGAACAGGACATTTCAAATGATCTCCCCACAAATTACTTATTAATTAAAAACAGTAACAATTTTATAGTGGAGGAAAGTGGCAGTCACGACTCTAACCAAGTGATCAGAGAGAGTGCCACCAACCCTGTGCCCCCCGCCCCCACACACACACTCTCCGTGCCCCTTGCAATGCCTTCCTGAGGGCACAGCCTCCCTCCTGGGCCGTCTGCTGATTTGCATTGCTTCACTCGAATCACAGACCCAGACTGAGGAGCACTCTGTAAGTAACTGGCCTATAGTTTTTATAAGCTACAAATGCATTTTAACAAGGGCAAGTCGGCACGGCAGGCTCCGCCATTGCTGGGTGCTGAGAAATGGGCTCCGCGTCTTCCTTCCTTGGCGTCTCCCTGGCATCGTGCTAAGGGGGGTGCCAAGTCGCCTGACTGGGTGGGAAAGAGGGTGAAGAGGCTTCCCTGGGTCTGCCAGCTGGTTGTTCCTGGGAGCCCAGGCTCCCTGTGCAATGCAGGGGGCAGGAGGCTCCATCCGCTGGTGGGGAGCCGGGGTGGGGGTGGGGTGGGGTGGGGGGTGGGCCGGAGGGGGGCGGGGAGGGGAGGACGGAGGGAGCCTCAGAAGGTGGGGCGGCACCAGGGGCACTTTGTGTTCCCCGCCCAGTAGGTGTCCTGTGGGGACACTGCAGGCAGCCAGGCCGGAGTCTCATTGTCACGCAGCCCTGCGGACCACAGGTGGACGGGACCCGGGCTGAGGGAGGGCCCAGCACCCCAGAGCAGGCAGAGGGAGCAGGGGGAGGTGGCGCAGTCGCCCCTGCCGAGGCCACAGGCCAGAGCCGGCGGTGCCCGGGCAGCCTGTGGCTGGGGCACTCAGCCCTCAAGGCTCAGGGTCCCGGAGCACAAGGCAGACTGACGGCGACTACACAGACAAGTCAGCTCAACACAGCGCGCCACGCCGGGCCGATCCCGGAGCGGGACAAGCACGGGGGCAGCGGACGAGACAACCGGCCAGTGTGAGGGGCTGTGCAGTGGACACGCGGCCACTGCGGCCACGCTCAAGTCCCCGATGCCGTGATGGTACCGAGGCTGTATGAGACCCATCCTTCCTTGGGGGAGGCAGGCTGAAGAGGGACGGGGTCTCAGCGCATCCCTCATACTCGCGTGGGGGGGTGACAGGGACAGAGAATGACAAAACAAATGGGACAGAATGGAAACCACTGGTCAATCTGGATAAGGGGTACTCGGGAGTTCTCTGCACTACTTCATACATTTGAAATTATGCTGAAAAAGTTATAAACCCTCGGGATGCCCCGCATCAATCTTCCCCGCAAACCCGACCGTCTTCCAGGGCCCCTTACATCAGTGGACGCCACCCGAAGCCTGGGAGGCATCACCAGTGCCCCCCTCCCTCGACCCCTAAATCAAACCCATCCCCTTGCGGCCTCAGCTCGCACCCCAGCCCGGGCTGTCGGCGCCCCTCGTGTGAACCATCCTCCACCCAAGCCAGAGCCGGTTTCCCGTCAGCAAGGGGAGCATGCCACACACGCCAGCAACGCCGTTCCCAGGGACTTCGGGCTTCCCCAGGGCTCAGGCCCACCCTCCACCTACACGGAAGGCACGGCCCGCGCCTGCCCCGCTCCTTGTCCTACATGTCCCTGCGAGCCCCGTTCAGCTCCTGGAAGCCTCGCTCCCTGCCACTCCCGGCGGCCCGCACGTCCGGGTCACTGGGTAGGGAACTGTCCTCTCTCCCCGTTCTCCACGCTCTTGGGGCCCAGTGCCCCATTAGTTCGGCCAATTTCGCCCAAAGGGAAAGAGCACAGCATCTACCAGCCTTCTCTGTACCACAGTGTCATGTACGTTTACTTTCGAGACTATTAATTCTGTTACAAAAGATGAGTAAGTTTGTAGAACATACATGAAATCTTTTCAGATATTTGAAGTAGAGGTAAGTATTAGCAAGCAAACAGTTTGCTAGACACAGAATTCATACAATGAAAGGAAAGCGGTTAGTAGCACATGTATGTGAAACAGGGAGGGACGATGGAGATGGAAGACCCTAATATCCATGAGGCTCACGGGCACTGGCCGTCAGGATACACCAAATGAGCAGGAGCCCGGCAAACAAGAGGCAACGCACTCTGCATATACATAAGCACTTACTATTCGCGTGTCCTTGGCTCGCCACCCACTGGTGACGCCCACTGTGGCCTACGGTCCTCTGCCCAAGGCGCGCAATGCTGCTGACAAGCTGCGCCATGACGGGCACGCTCGGGCCATGTCTGTGACAGGGCAAGTGTGTCCCTGGGCTCCCTGCTCAGACCTCCGCTCCGATCCCTGTGGCCTCAGCATCAGAGGAGGGCTGGGCAAGGGGCACCTAACATGTGGGGGGATGGCACGAGGCCCTCAAGGCTCCTGGGGGCTGAGACGCTCTCAGGGAGGAGAGGCACAGGCGGTAACTGAAACAAGACACAGTAACCGCTGGTCAGTTTGCGGGAAAGCACGGAGGCAGACGGGGAGCCAAGGCAGCAGGGCCAGCAGAGGCCAGACCCGGGGGCGCAGGGGAAGCGGGCCGGGGTGGGGGTGAGAACGAGCAGGGTGAGGGGGTCGGGGTGCAGCGGGGAGGCCAAGCGAGAAGGTGTCGCCGCCCAGCCCAGTTAAGGGTTCGGCAGCACGAAGACTGGCGACTTTGCTGAGGACACGCTGAGGGGCTGAGGGGGCAGCCGGGGCTGGGCAGGGCTGCCGCCGGGACACTGCCCCAGGTGGCTCCAGGTGGCTCCGACTGGCCGGCACTGGGGAGGACTCACGGGCTCCTGACACTGGGGCGTCCCTCCCTGTCGCTGAGTACGTTAGCTGCGCCCCTCTGGGTGTGTGACTTGTGTCCTCATGGCAGCAAACGCCTGTGGCAGGTCCAGGCCTCACACCGCTCACAGCGCGTCCCTGGCCACTCGGTGCAAGTCCTGTGCTCTTCTCCTGCTTTTTCCTTCTTTTAAAACACACCATTCGCTCTTAGAAAATCTCGAATATATACAAGGACAATAGCCCTTGGCGTACTCTTCATCTGGACTCCGCAATCGTCACCCACGGCCAACCCTGGCTCACCTGTAAGCGACCCTCCACCTCCACCCTGCCGGTGATTTGAAGCCCATCCCCGACGGAACACCATTTCATCTGTCAATCTATTAGCTTGTATGTCTAAAATGGGGGATAAAAAGCTAGAAGACAGGGCTGGCTGAGTGGCGCGGTGGTTAAGCGCTGGCCTTCGAAGCCAGAGGCCCTGGTTCGGTCCCACATATGTGGGCCAGTGACGCTGCCCTTAAAAAAAAAAAAAAAAAGCTAGAAGATAGTTGAAAAAGACTCTTGAGAGTAGCAGTAAATGCCAGCAGAAAAAATAAAATCATCCACTCTAACCATTTCCTTTACTGAAGACAAGTGTTTTTTAAAGTATTTCAAAGGTTTCAAATGTCCTTTATTCCAAGAATCTCCCTGCAATCCCATTTTAGAGAAAGAAATGGCATGAAGGACAAGGCTGGGAATGGGGGAACATGGTGGTTTCAAAACAACCCTTTAAGGTCACACCCATAGCTTATGGGTCACACCCATAAGCTATGTCTGTGGGGTGTGGAGTGGCGAGAGGAGTGCTGACTTCAGTTAACTGAAATTCCATCTCTTTATCTGAGAAAATCGTACACAGGCGCTTTGCAGACTCCAGCAGGCGCAGTGCCGCAGAGCGCAGCGGCCAGGTTCAGGAGGGTCAGGGGCCTCTCGACGCCCCATGCACAGCCTCTGGGTTATCACTCCCAGTTTGTGGGAAATAGTTTTCATAAGAAGAATTGTTTGAAACGATTATAAGAAATATATTCCAGGGCCGGCCGAGTGGCTCAGTTGGTTAAGAGCTCGCTCAAGAGTGCAAGCTGAGCTCTGAGCAACAGCAGTTCGATGCCCAGCCCGCGCTGAGTCACTGAGCTGCCAACAGGTGGCAGGATGGCTCAGCTAAAAAAAAAAAATATATATTGGCTGGCCGAGTGGCGCGGTGGTTGAGCGCTGGCTTGGGAAGCCTAGCAGCCCCGGTTCGGGTCCCACATATGGGGGCCAGTGACACTGCCCTCAAAAAAAAAAAATATATATATATATATATATATATATATATATATATATATATATTTTCCCATTCCACGATGGGAAACAGACCGTCTAAAGGTGGCCTAAGTATGAGGCTGATAAATTCTAACACTTTCAATTTATGGTTTTCTTCTAAAGAACTCAAAGCAGCATACACAGCATACACATACTTGTTATGGTGACTATTCAGCAAGCAGGGCGACTGAGACAGAATACTTTGGAAAATGCCCCAAAGAAAAAGGGAGTAGCAGGAGAGCTGGGAAGATACTACAGTGCAGGCCTCTAATCTAGAATGTTCTGTTAGAGAGCCAATAGTTAAAAAAGAAAAAAAAAAGAAAACCACCATGCAAGGCCTACAGGGGAAAGTGCTAAATGGGTGAATGAAAACAATTATTTTCTCTGCTAAAGCACCAAGCTTGTCACTACTAATAAATGTGTAATTAATTGAAATGCCATTATTTGTAATTTACCAATAAAAAAGTCCACAAACTAGTACACATGGAAATCTAGATCCACTATGAAAGGGGGAGGCCCTGAAATGACAAATCAGTGCCATATGTATTTTCTATTTCTGTACTAACTAACCAAATATAAATAGTTTGTTCAAGAAAAACTACATGTACTTCTAAATTTTTTACCAAAGTTGAAGACTTACACTGGAGAGGTTTCCATGCTTTCCTTGTGCCTTCACTTCCAGGGTATACTAAGGATGTAATGAGCTTAACACAGAGGTTCAAACACAGATGTTAGTGTCACAAAGGCTTAGCTCCTGTTTGGGTTCCATCACTTATAAGCTGATGAGAATGGCAAGTTATTCAACCCCCTCTAAACCGGTTTCCTCATTTATAATAAGAGCAAACTATCATATTGCCTCAGTTTTTATTTTCCAATTGAATATTTGTGACATCAGGACGTCATGATTAATTTATACTTTAATGTACAGAAAATCGTTTTAAACTGAAGGTGCAACTTATCACCTTTACAGCAATGGTTCCCAAGCTGGGGTCCTTGCTACCCACGAGACATCTGGCAGTGTCTACACACATCTTTGGTTGTCACAAGTGGGAGTGGGAAATAAATTTCACTGTCATCTAAAGGGTGGAGGCCAGGGATGCTGCTAAAACCCTAAAATGTAGACGGCCCAGACAATGAACAATTATCCAGTCAATAGTATTGCGGTTGGGAAACTGCTTTAGAGTTGTAGAAGAAAAAATAAAATATCTACTTAATAGGGCTGTTCTGAGCATTAAAATAAATAAGGCAGGTAAAATGTTCAAAATTGTACTTAACAGAACTAGGTGTTCAATAAATTAGTCATCGCAGTTTTTTTAATCCAATGTGCTTAGGACAATTTACTTACCTATTAAATAAATGCCAAGTCCCTTAACCTGGCCCTTCCAACAATTCGCCCCAGTTTACCTAACAAGTTGGATGCCCCCCTCCTTCACGACATGAGCCCACTGCAGCCCCGCCCCGATCTGTGTGCACTCCCTGACAGTACCCAGGCCTGCACACGGCCCGCTCCGCCATCTGCAGTGCCTCCTTTCCACTCAGCCGGGCTCCCCTCAAGGTCTCCTGTAGCCCCACTTCAGGGGTGTCTTGCACAGGTTGCGAGGTGACAGGGCCCTCTCCCCGGCTCCCCTCCGTCTCCTCCCTCCACATGTCACTGTCCCAGTCACCTGGCCTCTAGTATACTTACACATTTGTCACATCTCCCCTACGAGAGCACAAACTCTTAGAAGAAAGGCACGGTTTAAATCCTGCACCCGCCCGAATCTTTCTCCTCCCAGGGCCTCCATATTACTCCTTCTCTTAACCCTCTTCCCACCTCCGATTGCTCGTCTGCTGCTCCCCAGAGCTCCGTGCACAGCATTCCAAGCGCTCATTACCATAAGTTCTGTCTAAAGCGTCTCTCCCTCCACCATTTCATCTATTTCCAAATTCAATCACACTTTATGCGCAGAAGAGTCCTAAGCTGTCATTTCTAGTCTCCGCTTCCCGATCATGCTCCATACCTGCATTTACAGCTGCTACCTCACGGGATGTGTCTGACAAGGTATCTGGCCAACACAGCAAGTTCAAGGTTTCCAAAAGCAAAGTGTTTGGTTCCAACTTGCTGCTTTCTCTCTCTGCCAGTGGCATCGCGACATCCTCCCAGCCACTAAATCTCAAAAGCTCAGGTAACCTCATCCTCCTTACAACCTCAGGCGACCTTATCCTGTCATAGTCTACCTTTTCATTGAAACCACTCCCCAGCACCCCAAATTCAGTCACTTAGAAAAAATACTAGGGATTATACCTCTGCAACTTGTTTCTGTCTTCTGCCTCTTGCCCATTAATTTGACTTCTGCCATTACAGAACAGCGCTCAGGGGCACGGAGGGCCGGACCCCGGGGTTCAGGTGCCGCTCTGTAAGACGGGTGGCTATGGATGAGCCCTCATCAGTGACACTGGGGGGCTGATGACTAGTTTCCACCTCTCAGGCTGCCATGAGGTAAAACAGGTACTACGTGGAAGTGCTTGACGCACAGTCGGTACCCAGTAACCATCAGCAGCTGGATCACTGTTCGCAGCCTGCTTCCAGCTCTCGGCTCTCTGGCCCGGACTCCTGCACCAACTCCCCAAACTGGCCTCTGCTCTCAGCCTCTCACTCTGTGCCATCACTGCCTTGACATACGTGTAAGAGTCAGCTCCTATGGAGGGTTTTGACAACAAAGTGTATTGGGTTACACAAAGATACGCAACACGGTTTATTTATAATAGCAAATAATTTTATATTATACTGAACGAAATGGTATGAAAGGGAGAATAATACTTAATAAATTGAGATGATAAATTGACATGAGGGAGCCAGCCTTAAATTCCATGTTAAGAACTCAAAATTCAAGAACTGAGTACGACGGCCACAACAGGTCCTGCACCCATGTCTCCCCAAGGATTTAAGGGAGCAGAGCATTTCAGGCCAAGTAGTGATATTGTTGCTTAAGTGGGTTAAGCTTTCAAATACAGCAGTGAAGACAGCACAGTTTAACTTCCTCCTCCTCCACAATTTGCCCAAAGTAATTAGAGTATCTGTTTAACGGTTAAAATGCATCTAAACAAACTTATTCTTTATTTAATCAAAACTGTGCCTGCATTCTTCCACTAACCAAACTGTTGAGATTTGGGCTATCTGGAATATTCTTAGTGTAAAGAAAAGAATATGATTCAAAGTTTCTGATATAAGACTTCAAACTAAGTAAATACTCCATCTGCTTTCTAGGTACAACGAGCTAGTGCTTTGTTTATTCTTATGGTTCAGTAACTTCATTCTATACAAACAACTGATTTCTAGCTATCATTTTAAATGACATTTTGAACATATGGTTCTAAAATTGACTGCTTTTTATTTTATTTTTATTTATTTCTTTTTTGAGGGCAGTGTCACTGGCCCTCATATGTGGGACCTGAACTGGGGCCGCTGGCTTCCCAAGCCAGCGCTTAACCACTGCACCACTTGGCCAGCCCTTGACTGCTTTTTAATATGTCAAAAAAGAAAGTTTCTTATAGAAAAACACTATACCTCTGCCTCAAGACCCTACATCTCATTGTTAAAGAAGTGATTTTAGTAAATCAGAACAAAGTTAGACTAATATTTTTGAATGACTAATTGAATACCATTAGGTAATAACCTTTGAAATATGTTGGGTATTAACATTTGCTGCATAACAGTGTCTGCAACAAATGAAGACTATTTACATGAAAAGACATGAGACCTTACTTTTTTCCTATTCACACCATATACATTTATACTTTGAAAAATTGTTGATTAAAGAATAAACACAATGAGGGCCGGCCGAGTGGCGCGGTGGTTAAGAGCTGGCTCGGGAAGCCAGCGGCCCTGGTTCGGTCCCACATATGAAGGCCAGTGACACTGCCCTCAAAAAAAAAAAAAAATAAAGAGAAGAATAAGCACAATGTACAAGCATAACATTGTTAATAATGTATTCATTTCTTGTTACTAAGTCACTGTCTTCAAGTCCTCTGAACTTGTGTCTCATTCCATTTTGAATATGCTCTTTCTATCCATTCCAACTGTGACCAAGGCAAATGGCATGAAGCATCAACAGTATTCATCTATTCTAAACCATCTGACAGTTTAAGACCTGCCCACTCTTTAAAGAAAAAAAAGACTTTAAACATCTCTTAATGCTCATTTTACAAACTTGCAGATAAAAGATTACTCTGAGGAGTGCTGTAAAGAGCACAGCTTTTACAGTCAGAACGACCTGAGCCGACAAGCAGAACCCGCCACTCACATATGTCTCATCTTGAGCAAAGAAATCTCTCTAGAGCCGGTTGCCTCACCTGATGAGACCATCGGGAGGGTGCTTTAGGAAGAAAGGCAGCGAGGCACTAAAGGTCGGGGTATCTCCAGCAATGCCACACCCTCTGGGGGCGACATGGTCAAATCCAAACTCAAGCCTGCCCTGACTGAACGTGGGATGGGCTGAGGGAAGCTGGTTAACCGCGCTGTGCATGGACGCTGTTTTTTCGTAACTACCTACATCACTGCCTTGCGGTGAATCCTGAAGGGACACCTTACTGCAGAGCATGGAGCACAGTGCCTGGCACAGGAGTCAGCCCAGGGACAGGAGCGTTCCCTCACTTCCTGTCTTCCGCCCACAGGTGCTCCAGGGTCTAGTAAACCTGCCTGACACAGAGCGTCAGAAAGCGGGCTGTTTTCTGGGTGGTGCCTTTGTGGATCAGGACGCGGTGTTGACGTCTGTCCGGTGTCCTCGGCCTGAGGCCCCGTGCCTGCCTTCCACGCTACCCACTGCTTTCCCACGCAGGCCCTTCTATACATTTCCCACTTTCTGTCTTCCCTAAATACTTACAGGGCTTTCATTTCTCCTCCAAATGGGCACTAGCTTCTTCTGTATGCTGTTTAAGTTAAAATCAAAATACCTCTATTATTCTCACTGCTGGTATCAGTGGTGCCAGAACACAAAAGCACACTTACGCTCCATGCTCCCTCCTATGTGTTACTCTACAATTCCGTTCCAAATAAATCTTTAATATTTAAAATATTTCAAAATAGCTGCTCTATTATATTTACTCCTAATGCCAGTTTTAAAAACATTTAACATCTTTTTCTACTTCAATATCAAAGCGTGAGAATTCAAATAAAATGACAGCTGTCATACACATAAAATCAGGCTAAAGGGATGTTTCCCTCAAAACGGATTCAAATAATTTCCCAAACGCTGAGGCTCATTTGCTAGTTAACTAAAATGTGCAGTCCTGGAAACACTCAGCAGCGTGGGTTTCGGCAGGAAGAATGAATTAAATCTTTACCTACACATTTTCACAGTTCTAAAAGTGGACCTACGCCGTTCGCCCCGCCTTCCTCCAAAAAAACAAACTGTATTTAACATCTGGGGAAAAGGCTGTAAACAGTAAGAAACTTTTCAGCAAATGTCTTACACATCCAAAATGTATTAACTGGGGCACTGAAATCCTACAAAAAACGCCTCTTAAAGCTATCAGACAAAAACTGCCCTGCAGGAGGCATCCTCAAATGAAAAAGCTTTTTTTTTTCAGCGTCCCACAACACGGGCTGCAGAGCAGCAGCTAAGGAACTATTACAACGGGAGGCCCTTTTCCTGTTATTTTTCCAAAGGCCGCGTAAAGGAGGGAGTGCTTACTTGCCAATTCATGTCAACAGCACATGCCCTGAAAAACTCTATTAAAAAAGAGAGACAGAGAGAATTCCACAGCAGGGATTTTTGTTTTTCCAAATGTATGAAGCCAAAAAACATTTGGAAAAAAGGAGTATGTCTCACTGGTCCAACGCAATGAACACAGCACCCTACGGCCAGCAAGCTGATCTCCCCCCCCCCCCAATAACCGCTTTAATAGCGTCTGGAGGGACCATCCAGGCTCCAAGAGCGACCCCAGGGATTCGCGGCGCACGCCGCCCTGGGCACCTGCCTGTCCGGAGCCCGAGCCGCGGCCATCGGCACAAATGTCAGGATGGAGGGCCCCCCGGACTGGCCGGCGCAGGCACTGTCCCGGGCGGCGGGGGGCGCAGGGCAGGCAGGCGGCCCCGACGGAGACCGCGGGGCCGAGACACACACAAAGCCGCCTCGGCGACGCGGCCCGGGGACGCGGCCGGGCCCCCCCCGCGCGCTCCGGGCCCGTGGGACCCCCGCCCCGCGGCCCCACCTACCGGTGCCGAAGGCCTTGGCCACCAGCCAGGCCAGGTTGCAGGCCACCTTGGCCCTGGGGAAGTCGTAGTGGTCGAAGGGCCTGATGGCCGGCACCAGGAAGGTCCTGCGGGGCTCGCGGGGCTCCGCGGCCTCCCCCATGGTCCCGGCGGCTCCGGCGGCGGGCGCTCACATGGTGCGCGGGGCCCAGGCCCAGGCGGCGCCGCCCGCGCCCCCCGCCCCGCCGCCCGCGAGCGCGCGTGAGCGCGGCCGCTCCCCTTTGTCTGCTCGGCCGCCCGGCCGGGGGGCGGCGGCGGCGGGCGCCCTAGCAGCCGGCCATGGCGGGGCCTCCGCTCGCGCCCGCGGGGGCCGGGGCGCAGGGCCGCGCGCGGGGGCGGCCGCCGGGGGCGACGCTCGGGGAACGTGCAGGCCACTGCGGCGGGCCCTGCTCCGCGCCGCCCGCGTCCCTCGCCCCGCGAGGCGCCGCCGGCCCCGCGCCGCGCCCCGATCGCGGATGCCCGCCTGGGTGCTCGCCCCCGGGTCGCCCGCCCGATCGCTCCCCCGGCGCCGCCGCCGCCGCCGCTGCGGTTTTCCGGCTGCGGCACTGGACCGAGTGAGCAGCTGCCGCCACTGAGCATGCGCCCTGGCGCGGCCCCGCCCCGGGCAGGCCCCGCCCCCGCCCCGCCCCCGGCCCCGCCCGGCTTCCAGCCAGCCGCGGGGACTCCGGCTGCGCCGCAGGCGCCCTGAGCACGCCCAGCCCCGGCCCGACCACGCCCCCACCCCGCCCTGGCCACGCCCCCGCCTCTCTCCCTCTGGATCTCGGCTCCGCGGTGTGGCCTCGCTCCCGCCCAGACCTCGCCCTCGTCCCCGCCCCCCGGCACCCGCCCCGCCTGTCTCACTGGATCTCGGCTCCGCGGCCTGGCGCGCAGAGCATGCCCAGCCTCGCTCCCGCCCCCGGCCACGCCCTCGTCCCCGCCCCCGGCCCCGCCCCTCCTGTCTCCCTCTGGATCTCGGCTCCGCAGACTGGCGCGCAGAGCATGCCCAGCCTCGCTCCCGCCCCCGGCCACGCCCCCGCCGGTCTCTCTCTGGAGCTCGGCCCCGCAGCCCCACGCACTGAGCATGCCCAGCCTCGCTCCCGCCCCGACCACGCCCTCGTCCCCGCCCCCGGCCACGCCCCCGCCTGTCTCCCGCGGGCGCTCGGCCCCGCAGCCCCCCGCACTGCCCCGGCCCAGCCTCGCGCCCGCCCCGACCACGCCCTCGCCCCGCCCCGGCCCCGCCCCCGCCCGTCTCCGTCTGGATCTGGGCCCCGCAGCCGCGCGCACTGAGCATGCCCAGCCTCGCCCCCTACGGAGCCCCGGGTTCCTTGGGGGCTGCTTTTCCATCCTAATTCCGGAATTCTCTCCTGCAGGGATATCCTCCGCGTCTCTGGCGCCTGGCCGCCGCTGCTTACACGGCTGGGACAGGAAGGAAAGGGAAGGAAGGGAGGAGAAAAGAGGCCCGGCAGCAGCGTCCCTATTGTAGCTGCAAAGTGGGTAAGCAGAGAGCGCCTGGATTTATGCAGACGCGTGTTAGGTGGCGTGCACTGTGCTGCGAGCTGGACGTGCAGGACCCTAGTGAGTCCTCGAAGCGACCCGAAGGGGCGGGTGTTCTCGCCGGTGGGCTGCGAAGTGATGGCGCAGCACACATGGTTTAACCAGGCTTGGGACCTGCGGAGCTCCAACCTGTACTACGGAGTCAGGAGACTCTTTTTTTTTTTTAATTGGTGAGTTGGGGGAGGGGAACAGACAAGTTGCTGTCTTTTTGTTCTTTGGTCTAGTTGCGGAGGACGTTGCTTCACCGGCCCACGTTGGTATCGTCATTGCGCTCTTCCCGGATGAGGCAGATCAGTCGCCGGCCTCTGGATGGTCGCTCACCGCGACTATTGGCAGCTCACGCTGGCTGCCGGCCACTCACTGTAGCCTGTGGCAGCCCAACGCAGCAGGGGCTGCAGCCTACACTGTCGCCGAGGCTTGCACAGCCCAGCTCCAGGTGGAGCTGTTGTTCACCATCTTAGCTGTAGAGGGCAGTGTCACTGGCCCTCATATGTGGGATCCGAACCAGGGCCGCTGGCGTCCCAAACCAGCTCTTAAGCAATGCACCACTCGGCTGGCCCTCAGGAGACTCTTAACTCAGTGCTGTCCACTTACACGTCCTCTCTAGGTGAGGGGCACATTCGTCAGCGCCTCCCAGTTCCCTCCGAAGACAGCATAAATTCTTTCACAGAGCAAACAGACGCCCACCATGACCCGGCCTCCTTTCGTCGGAGCCGCCCCCTTTTTCCACCAAGGGGTGTGCGTTCTCAGAGCTTTGACCTGGCTCAGTGTGCGCCCCCTGTCCACCGGCTCACCCATGCGACCGTCAAGCCTCTATCAGTGCTCGCTTCCTGGGGAGCTCCCAGCCAGGCTCCCAGCCAGCGCTGTCACATGGGTGACTCCCCTAACTGTCCTCGGAGCACCCCGCTTTGTATCTGCCTTGGCACTCACCATATTATGTGCCATCGCCTGTGACTGTTCCGTGTTTCCTACTGATGCCAGGGCCTGTCTCCAGCACCTGTGTCGCTTTCCCACCGTAGCTGCTTATTTTAATACATTATCTAATGTTAATCATTGTCAAATCCTGTGGTGCCTTCATTTCCCAGATGAGACAACTATCGCTGAGAAAAGTTTAGAAAAATCACCCTAACTGGCAGACCTAAGATTTGAACCCAGGACTGCCTTACTTCAAAGCCCATGTTTTAACTCCCAGGACCCGGTATTACCTGCCCTTAAGATAGGAGCAAGATATGGGAAGTATGAGGGGAGGGGCTTTGGATGCTGTATCTAAAAGGGTAGCTCCAAGGCCCGCCGAGTGGCGCGGTGGTTAAGCGCTGGCTTGGGAAGCCAGCGGCCCCGTTTCAGGTCCCACATATGAGGGCCAGTGACACTGCCCTCAAAAATACATACATACATACATACATACATACATACATAAATACATAAATAAATAAAAGGGTAGCTCCACCAGCAAGCAGGCTCCTTTGACCCTGTTTAATCCTTACCAATACTCTGCCCTGAACCTAGGACACTGCAGATAAGCCTTGCTAACTATGTGGACTAGGAAAAGAATGTGAGTCAGAGAATCATAGAAGACCGCTGGGTGGCTGGTGTCATTTTTCAGTAATTTAATGAATATTAATAGCATATTTCTCATGGGCAAGGAGGCTTTTTGCTAGAGCACATAGGGGGTAATAAAATTAACACAAAGTGGGTTCAGATGATAGCGACATGAATCCTCACATCCATTCCGTGAGACCGCCATGATTATTTCCGTTCTAGGGGCAGGACTGAAGGGGGCAGAGATTGAGCTGCACTGCCAAGATGTCAGGGTTGGTTCATCTCTGAGTGTGGCTCCCGAAACAGGCCCAAGTCTTCTGGCTCTGCTCTTCGGGCACCGTCCTGGTGCCTGTTCCCTCCCCGGATTATGGAGGCCAACACGAACATAAATGAATCTAACACAATGGAAAACAGCTAAAAGCTGAAGGAAAGACAGTGCAGACAGACATGAAGGTGGAGGGATCGGGAAGCTTTCTTAGAGACGTCTATTAAATCTCATGTGCTCAAATTCACCTTGAACCGAATTCTAGAGCAAGAAGCCAAATTAAGAGAAACCTATAGCCTGGAAAGGTCGAAGAGTGATATGAAACATTCCGCCAGTTGTTATAATAATCTGCAAGGCAATACAAGGTTCTGAGGCCAGAACCATGTCTAACCAACTTTACGTTGCATATGTGACCTGGCACGGTGCTCTGCTCACAATGGGTGCTGGCTAAATGCTTGTCGAATTTAACTGAAAACTATTTCAACCTAAATAAACACAATGAGGAAGAGATGGAAACAAAGACAGTTTCTCTGACTTGTCCTTTGATTCAATGGTGATGCATTAGTAGCGATGGCATCCGACTGGGGAGGAGTGTGTTGAGGAATGTGGGAAAGAAATGCCTACAGAAAGAGGAGCCTTACCACTCAGGGAGGCTGTGAAACTTGGGGTCATATAGGAGGCCCTTATTAACAGAGACACCCTGAGTACAAAGGAGGATTCATTTTCAGGGGACAGACACTCTACGAGGGTGTTTCTTGTGACACCTTCAGAATGATCCCTTATGTAAACGGGAGATCTCTGCAAAAAGAAGTGGTCTCTACTGCCTTCCGAAGATATCTGATTTCGTTAAAAACAAAAACCAAACCCAGGGGTTCTTTGGGTGGGCTTGTCCAGTTCCACAGCTACCCCTCTATTCTTGTCTGTGGGATTAAAATCTCTATCCATCAGGCAACAGCTACATATATTCCTACATATGCAGTTCTCCCTCTCTCCATTTGAAAAGTCTCTCCTTTCAGGCCGGCTGAGTGGCGCGGTGGTTAAGCGCTGGCTTGGGAAGCCAGCGGCCCTGGTTCGGTCCCACATATGAGGGCCAGTGACACTGCCCTCAAAAAAAAAAAAAAAGTCTCTCCTTTCTCCTGGAAAATCCAGTCTCAGCCGGAGTTCCTCCTTTGTGGCCGTTCTCCATTTCTGTGCCTTTGGATAGTCATCGATCATTTCATCCAGTTATTGTCCGATATTGATTCAGTGTCTGAGCGCTGAGGATGCAGGGTTGAACACGATAGCTAAGACAGCAAATTTTTAACAAGAAAACTTGGACATCCCAGGACCTGTTTGGCCCAGCTCTCCTTCATTGTCGTGTCTGTATTTCCGTAGGCTAGAAGCCTTGTTACATCCCTAGAAATCTCAGAAACAAAGAAACGCTAAACCACTGAGCACTGCAGTGAGACCTCATGCTATTTTTTTAGAATTCAAAGCATGTATCCATATACTATCATCCACCTTCAATTACTTACACTAACAGTAACTAACACTTGTTACGTATTAACACTTTATGTATCAGGCCCTGCTATACATATACAGAGGATGCCAAAAATATATACACATTTTAAGAAAGGAAAAACCGTATCAAAATTGAAATACTCGATATGTACTGATAACAAAAGTTATAAGTTACTTTTGACTTCGGCAATGACAAGAGGTGCTCACAGTGGTTACCATCAACGTCCAGACACTTCTGATTATGGTGAACTACTGCTTGAGCAATGTTGACCAAAGTGTCCACTTGTATACAATTTTTTGGCACTCGCAGTATATTAGCTTACTTAATCCTCACCGCAGCCCTATTCTTATCCCCCTTGGCAAATGGAGAAACCAAGGTGCAGAGAACTTAAGTGGCAAAGACCTTATGTTATTTTGAAACTCAAGGAACTAGAATAAGGAACTTTTGAATCAACCAGGTTAAGAATGACCAAGGTGTGTGGGACAAATTCCTGGCGACAGCATAGCAGCATGTCGTCAATCTATGTGGGATGCAAGGGTCTGTGCTGTGTGCCTGATGGCTGACATTCTATCATTTCTAGATGCAGTTGTAGCTTTCGTCTAACTTGCCAGCTGAATTTTATAAGGATTACCTCACCAACCGTCATAGCAATTCCAGCCAGGCCTGTATGAATGGCCTGATGCCAAGTGTGTGGCTGGAGCCACTGAAACCCAGGGAGGCCACCGAACTCCCCAAGTCACTCTGTGAGTCAGTGTCTGAACCGAGAAGCAAAGCCTGGCCGTCAGGTTCCCAGGTGCGGCACCAAGACCTTTTCCCTTTCTTCCCTACTCATACCAAGGTCCCCAAGTTTCCAATAATGGGCAAAGTGTCCCTCATTTTTAGCATCACTGACGGCAGGTGATGAAGGAGGTAAGAGAAAGAGCCCTGGGCTGGGAGTAAGAGCTCTGGTTCCAGGGCTGTCCTGCCACGTGATCTGGGGAAGACACGTCTCTTCTCTGCTCTCTCGTTCCCACAGCTGAAAACAAGGAGATGGGTTTAGGCAACTTCCAAGGGACTTCCGGTGCCAGCCATCCGCAACGGGAAGGTGGCATCCACTCACCTTCCAGATCGTAACTGCAGATCGTAACTGTAGATCAGTCAGCAGCCTCACGTTCGGGTTTAAATCTTAAGAGCAGGACTTCCCTTTTTCTCTCTAGCAAGTTTTGGGATGGCTTTGGGATGGGACCGTGCAGGAAGGCTTGGGGAGCATACTGAGCAGGGAGCCCTCTGGTGAAGGCAGGGACCAAATCAAAAATGGAAGGGCACAGGAGATGGGGCAGTGGGTATAGCTGTTGGCTGGTCAGTAGTTGTCCTACCACTGAGGTCACCAAGGTCTAGAGCTTTGGATTGTCACCTAACCAACCAGGAAGATTTTGGGTTTTTATTAAAATCAATGCAAACAACCCAAATGGACACCAGTAGGAGAGAGGACTGATCAAATGAATTGTGCTCCCCGTAGGGGTCCATGGCATCCCTTGGAAACACCTTCAAGGCATCATCACATGGTCAAGTGAAAAGGGAAAGGTACAGAGCAGTGTGTGCCTAGTAGGGTGTTTAAGAAACATATAGGGCTGGTTGAGTGGCGTGGTGGTTGGGAGCTGGCTTGGGATGCCAGCGGCCCCGGTTCGGATCCCACATATGAGGGCCAGTGACAACACTGCCCTCTTAAAAAAAAAAAAAAGAAACATATATAGTCATGGGACATCCCCAGATGTTCCTGGAAGGATGCGTAAGAACCCGGAGGAGGAGGAGGGGGTAGGAGACCTACTTTTCTCTTTGTATGGTTTTTGGTAGCTTTTGATTATTTCTGCTTATGCAAAATGTAAATTAATCTTCTTTAAACTAACCCCTTCTCTCTTTCCTGGCAATATGCTTCTGCACCCACCACACGACGGAAACTGCGCTCACAAAAGTCCTCCTTGTTGGGACTCGTGTCCTCTTGTTTCTTTGGCCTCTGTGGCATGTGGCACTTATGAGTGCCCCTTTGTTCTTAAAACCATCTTCTCTCTCCATGTCCCTGGCCCTCCTCAACCTCACTTGTCGAATCCCCGTCTGCCACTCTTCCACCTCCTGTGAGCCATTCAGGCTCAATCTTTGGTTCCTTCCTTCATCCATGCTCCCGCTCTTGGGATCCCACCGCTGTCTTGGCTTCGGCGCTCATCCCTGCACCGGCGTCTCCCTCATCCACAGCTCGACTTCTCACCGTTCTCCTTCCTGAGTAACCTCCTAAAACCTGCTGGACCTTTCCAGTCCCAGGACCTCACATCCAGCACCATCAGAAGCAAACTCACCCCCTTTTCTCTCACTTGGCCTCTAGCCCAAGCCCCCCACATTCTGCTAAGGACACTTCTCAGCTTCAAACGGGTTGTCACCCTTCAGCCCTCCCCCTCATCCTTTCCATCCAGCAGGACCTCTCACTTCTGGGGACTCATCTCCATCCCCACGGATTTCTCATCTCCCTCATTCACCCCCACTCACATTCTCTCTTTCTCACCCTGCAAATTAACAAGATAATCTTCCTAAACCTGAATTTTGATGATTCAATTAATCAGCAGTCTTTGATGATTTCAGACCATGTATCCGATCCTTACAAAGCCTTTCATTCCTGCATCTTACGTAATTTCATCCGTAAATAGCATGTGACCTGGGTATTCATCACGTTTTACAGATGGAAAGTGGAGGTGCAGAGGGGTTCAGAGAATTTCTCTAGGTTTCATGGGGAGCTGTCATATGATAGCCTGCCTGTCTGCCTCCATGCACCTCTCCATAAAGACAGATCGTAACTTCAATATTATGCTTGCTGTATATATCCCTGTTTGGCACCAAAGGATGGCCGGTTAGTCATTGATGGGTAAGATCCCACAAGAGGGACAACCCAAGCCAGACACGGTCGCGTGGGTGCGTGTGGGTGCCCATGGGTGCCAGTGGGTGCCAACAGGAGGAATCACGAGTTGATAGAAATAGGGCGTGAACCCCTTGCTTCAGGGTCTGGCAGCCTGCCTGTGAAATGACCTATTGATGTGATAATACCTGTGCTCCGTGCATTCTTATCAGTAAGCCTTGGCAGAAGGAGTTCTGTCTCTTAAGAGGTGCATGACAAGAACCTCTGGTAACGGCAGCTTGCAGGTGTGGGTGATCTAGCCTTGAGCTATGTTTTTGGGTGTGAGACACACAGACAGAGGAAGCTACATTGACCCTTGCTTTTGTGTAAGACAATAAAAGGGACAGTCAGGCCCAATTTGGGGCTCCAGTCCACGAGGCTGGGGTCCCCTGGCCCTGAACTGTTTTCTCTCCTGTTTCGTGTCTCTCTCTCTTTTTCTTAACCTTTCGCTGTCCCTTCTCCACACCCACCTAGCCCAGTCGTGCAGGACGCCACAGGGAGCGTAGAGCTGACTCTCAGAGTCATGGCTCCCGATTTCAAGGTCGGGAACCGTTCCATCCCCACTCACCTGCTCGGTGGCTACGCCTTCTTACTAGGTGTAGTCTAACCATTTGCTTTGACTTTGAAGATTTTCTGCAAAAAGGCCTATCTTTACACTCATATTTCCCTACTCCTCTCCCACATTGATCAAGCCAAATTACTCCCAAGACCTTAAGCATATTTCGTCCTTTCCAAAGCTTCTTGGTTTGGATAATTTTATTAACCTCCCTCCATTATCTTCCCCCAGACAAATGGGAGCTATTGAAAGCGCCTCATCTTTCACTTTCTACCTCGAATGCCCCTCCTTCCCTGAAGCCTCGCCACCCACCTGGGCTGCTCTGATGGATCTGTGCCCTCCTGTGTGTTGTCTGGAATTAGAGCCCGTTCTCTGCACCATTACAAAGGGGACCACCGCATTTCACTTCCTCATCTTCCTCAGTGCCAAAGAGATAGGCCACAGGAAGTCTGTTGAATAGCCGGAAGAACTAGTGAATTCACAGGTAGCAAAAAATGCACATTTATAACATTTTAGGGCCATGAGACAGATCAGTGTACCTAAGTAGCTTGTATGGGAATTAAAAATGGAAAGCTGGTCCCCAGAACGCTATACCAAGGGGTTTCCACTGGTTCGTTCCTAAGTACTAGTCTATCATGTTTTATTAGAATTTATACTTAGAAAATGTAGTGAGTTTTTTGTTTTTTTCATAAATCTGTCTTTCCTCTGAAGGACTATTTTATATTATGAGATTATACCCTTCCTGGGTTTTGTTTTGTTTTTCTGTTAAAATGTCCTTTCTCTTATGAAATAATGTGATTACTGATGATGGCTAAGTTTTTCTGTCTCCTCATTTAGTAAACTGAAAAATTGATAACCCTGTGTTCACTCCTCTCCAATTCATTCTTTCGGGAAACCTGGCTGTTTTGTGAAATCCCTACTTCTGGAGGCCGCTGCTCTAATCATCTGAGCTGTGTGAGCTAGTCCTCATTAGCTGCTTAAACAAAACTGGCTCCCAGTAGCATTCAGAAAAACAAAGCAAAAGTCTGTTATTGTTGTGGATCACATTTGCTATGGAAACAGTTTTTATTGTGGTTTCAAATATGTCGGTGTTTGAACAAGTCATGGCATTTGGGCTGATGTTCCTTCTTTTTTGGTCACTAAACATAGAAGTCAAACCTTCCTTTAAGCACTGGTTGGGAGCTATGCCTCGCTTTTGTGGACCTCTTTCTAAACAGATTATAAATTATCAGTGGGTGTGGGCCATGGCCGTGCCTTTCATTATGATCTGCGGACAGCTAGGGCATAGGCTGCACTTCTTCCTGACCTGTGGTCATTTTGGTCAGGACACTCGGGAAATTTGAATATGCGACTCTGATGAAACAAGATGTGGTGGCTTCCTTCTGATTTGGTTGTCTCGTCGGTTCCCCCACCTTCCTCCTAATTTTCTGGATCAGAGAAATGTGACTTCCTGTTTAGTTTCCTATGTTGTTAACGTAAAGCCTCCGGATAAATCTAGAAGAGGAAAATGACAGCTTGACATTGAGAGTTCGAAAAGACAAAAGCTTGTGGCAGTCAAAATGATATAGAACTTCAGTAACTCAGAATGTTATTTTTGTCATGTGAGACACACTCGGCTTTTAGGTTATACAGAATGAAAGCTGGAATTGGAAAGAAAAGAACAATAAACTGTTTTTCACCAGAACTTTCAATTGAACATCTAAATGGATAGTATATCATTTTATGGAATCATTGTATGTGATAAAGAAGTAAAACCTCAAAATATTATGTGTTGTCATAGGCCCTCCTTGTAGCATGAGTCTACCCGGGACAATCGCTTCTGAGACATAACTAATTGCAGCGTTTGAACCAATGCTTAGGCTCTAAGTGGCATGCCAGGCTAAGACCCATCCCCAAACAGAATGCCAGCGTTAGAAAAAAGTTGTCACTGCCTTAATTTTAATTAAGTCTCCTAATGAAAGTTAGAAGTGGCATTCGATTTAGAAAATGTTTCCACTCAGCATTGCTCCAGCTAATGAAATGCTGGAGTAGCAATTGCCATTGAAAGGGCTGTATTGTGTTGCTTCAGACTTTCCAAGGGGCTGGAGAAAATGCTGAATAAACCAATGAAGGGGGACCGTCCCCCTGGAGGAAAGATGGGCCCAGTGACCTCAGATGCCTTGGTCAGTCCTTGAGTTCCGTGACACTTCTGTGCTTACAGTTTCATGGAACTTTTACAAAATTGTTTTGTTGTCCTTTTATTATTATATTAATAGTTTAGAACAGCATCATGTGGATTTTACTACAAGGTGTTTTTTTTTGTTTTTTTTTTACCTGATTCAGTAAGATCTCAGGTACTTTTTTCCCTTAAAAGACAGTCTCTGAAAGAAAACAAGTTATCAAACATTTCCTAAGCCTATGTCTTAGTTTTTCCTAGATTCCAAGTGGAACTATAAATACATGATGTAACGAATTCTTACCAGGAGTATGACTCGTTTTTGATCAAAAGCCTGACTGAAATACCCACTTTCCAAATTGCCTCCTTTCCCAAAACATCTTAAAATAAAAAGTGAGGAAGGGGGAGTTATGTGTCTAACTATGACATTGTTTTGTACATCTGAAATTAATTTAAAAAAAAGAAAAAGTGAGAACACGACTTAGGAAGAGAGAAAACGGGGCTCTACATAAAATAATAATAATAATAATAAAAAATCGCTTTACCCAAAGTTGTATGATGAATACAGTGTCCAGCCAAGTTATAAATCTCAGCAAAGGGAGGTTGAAATGGCGAGTGCTGAGCAGGGCAGGCCCTCCCTCCAGCCCAACTGCACAAACAAAGAAGCATTCACGAGCCCTGTCAGTCACTTCATGTTCCAGTCTGTCACCAGCTAAACATGAGGTTGCTAGAGCTGTTAGTGAGGTTTATCCAGAAAGCTCAAAGGCACGGAGAGAAACATATTAAAATGTACCTGGCAGCGTCCCATGCATCGGACTTCTGGTAGACCAGATGTGATTTGGGCTCCTAAATGTCATTAGGTAATAGCAGTGTGTTTTCACAGGTCAGCAAAGCTAAGCAGCTTCAAGCGCAGTGCGTCACACCGCCAATTTGGTTCTGGTTTGCATGTTTTCTTTAATGTCATGTTCTGTCTTAAAGAACACGAGCACCTCTCAGTTAGAGAAATCAAACAAATATTAAAAACCACGGTTCGCTGTTTAAATTTGATTTAATTCACTTAAAAAAAAAAAAGAATCACAGTGCTCTAGCCATTATAACTGAGCCATGTATTAAAGCCTTTCTCCTCCATGGGCTTTAATCTCCTCTTAGGGCCTAATTAGGGGAGATTCTGCTTTGGTACTTTCTCTCCTGGACTTTAAGGGGGTGTTCAGCTGAAGACGTGTAGTTTTAATTTTAATCAATATTGCCAGATTCCTTTCCAAAAGACTTTACATTTCCACCAGAGGTGTATGAGAGTAATTCCCCCAGTCCCAATCAGATATAGATGATAGCATTGCTTTTTATCTTTGACAATCTAATGAATAAAGAAGAGTGTCAGCATTTTATTTTTATTTGCATTTCCCTGACCACTGGTGAGTCTGAGCATCTTTACTTACGCGTATGTGCCTTGGCCTTTTGTATTTGGGACACACTCTGCTCATTGTGTGTGTGTGGTGAGGGGGGCTCCTCATCAATTTGTCATTGTTCTTTACCTATGACAAACATTAGCCCTTTTCCTGTCCTAGCATCATATGTTTTCCTCCTCCATCATTGATTTGTTGAATTCAAAATGGTTTTAATTTTTATAGCGCCACACATGTCTTTTGGGGAGCTAGCACTTCGATTTCCTTCACTCTAAGATCATGTGTTGTCGCCTGGCTATCCTTGTAAGATTTTTTATGGTTTTAGCACTTATGTGGTATGACTTAGGACCTGGCTGTAATTTTTTTCCCAGGTGGATAAGCAGTCATGCCGGCGCCATGTGGTCAGGAGCCGCGCTCGCCCCCCACATGGAAGCCCCACCTTTGTCTTATATCCAGTTCACACGGGCCCTGGGGTCTGTCTGCTTCTGGACTCTGATGTGTCCCACGGACCTGTCAGGTCCCAGACCCCAGCCACAGAGCTTGATTGCAGTGGCCTGATGTCTCGTGATGTAAGCTCCCTGTCACCATGCTTCATTTTTATCGCTTTTTATGTTCTCGAACTTTAATCTTCCACATAAGCACTGGGATAGTTTGATCTAACATCCTTTCACCCCCATTTATAAAAACAACCCTGGTGAGAACTCTGATTGGAAGTGCAGTGACTTTGTATCTTAATTTTGAGAGGTTTGTCATTTTTAAAATGTCTCCCATCCAGGAACATGGTAAATCGTTCCATTTGTTCAGATCTTGTTTTAAATCTACTTCAATGGCATTTTTACTTTTCGTTATATAGGCCCTATGCCTTTCTAAAAAATTTTAGCTACATATTTCCAGTAACAAGTGATATTTATTTCTCTCATTTTTAGTGCCCTTTCAAGTACTAGAAACATTCACAAGCGCTTATTTATGATTGACATTTTAATTGAGATAACTATGTATTAGCAGCACTTCTAAGTAATGATACAGATTCCTGTGTACCTTTGACCAGTTTCCCCAATGGTAACATTGTGCAAAACTATAGTACCTATCAAAAGCAGGGTGTTGACACTGTAGCCACCAATTGTATCCAGATTTCCCCAATTTTACTTGTGTTTGTTAGTGTGTGTACTTAGTTCTGTTCAATGTTATTATATGTGTAAGTTCAGGTACCACCATCATAGTCAAGATACTAGAGACAACTGGAAACAAAAAGACACTGGATCGTTCCATCATCATAAGGATCCTCCTATAACCACCCCCACCCACCCCTTTGTCTCTAACCCCTGGCCACCACTAAACTGTTCTCCACTTTTATAATTTTGTCATTTTGAAAATATCGTCTGAATGGAATTGTATAGCATGTAACTTTGGGGACTGGCCTTGCCCCCTCGGCACAATTCCCCATGGATCCACGTTGGTTTGCATGTCTGACTAGCTCGTTCCTTTTAGTCCCTGGTATGTGTGCCAGTTTCTTGAGTCACTCATCTACTGAAGGACAGACTATGCTGCTTCCAGCTTTTGGCTTCTAGGAATTATGCCTGGGATTTAGTCAGTCTTTTAAACATATATACATATATATATATATATTTTTTTTTTAGCTGAGCAGTGACTGCTCAGCTCGGGCCAGGAATCCAACCAGCAGCCCTGTCGCTCCGAGCTTGCACTCGAGCAAGCTCTTAACCAACCAAGCCACTTGGCAGGCCCTAGTCAGCCTTTTAAATTTGTACACTTTGGTCTTCAACACAAAAATATCTTCTATTATTCTCTCTCCAACATCTATTGCTTTTCCTCCTTTTAGAATCTATCCTTCAGGTTCTATCTTCCAAATAGTCTCTCTCTCTCTCTCTCTCTCTCTCTCTCTCTCTCTCTCTCTCTCTCTCTCACTATTATTTCTATGTCTTTGTTTTTTTGCTCTGTCATTTGAGATATTTCTTCCATTGAATTTTCCAGGCTTCTAATTTGAGTTTCAGCAACGGCCTTCATTTTATGAAAGTTTAGTCTGAAAATCATGGTGTGATCTATCTCCAAAAGCCTCTTTCATGCTGCACTCACATCTTGCCATTCGTATTAATTGATTCTTGCTGTGCACGTTGTTCTGTCTCTCCCAGCAGCTCTGTTTCTCAGGGGCTCAGTCTGATTGTCTGATCGCTCCTTCTCTTGCTGGCTCTGGGCTTCGTAGGAGGAGCTGAAGCGTCGGTGGTCCTAAGAAGGCGGAAGGGCTGTGGTCTCCGATTGTCTGCGTCCTGGTCCCCTCATGTTCTCCTGGCTTGGTTTGGTTCCTCCCCAGCTCCCTGGGGTCGAGGAGAAAATGCACCCTCAGGGCAGAAAACAACCTGCGGCCAGGCCAACTGTCATGGCACCTTCAGGGGGTCCAAGGACCACCGTTTTCAGGTCTTCCCTGTGCCACTCTGCCCCCAGCATCACAGAGCATCACATCGTCTGTGACTGTCACCCTCCATGCCCCTCCTGTGTACTGAGTGGCCCCAGCAGATGGAGTTGGAATGAAGTGGAGGGGAGGTGACAGACATCTTCCCCTTGCTCACAGTTGAAATTATTTTTTATATTCGTCCTGACCAGCCTTCATGCTCTGTGGGTAGTGCGCCAATAAGGTCTTTGTGAATCATCCAAATAGGAAAACAGACTTGGCACTAAAATTTCAAGGAACATATTATATATTCCTTACAGAACTCCAACCAACCAAATGATTTTTTGTTCCAACTCTCCAATGTGAATATTTGTATGTAGACATCAAGCTTGAGAAAGGTCAAACCTGGCATGAAAACTCAACAAATGGCAGAATCTATGGTTTGAGAATGGAGTGGTTATGTGATCGCTATGCAAACCTCAGCCTGTTTTCTTCCTTTTTTTTTTTTTTTTTTATCCTCTGCAAAGCTATAATTTGAATTTAAGAGCAGTAGTTAGGAGAAAATGCTAATCAAAATCAGAAAACCTTGTATGAAATCCCCTCATGAGTGAGGCAGGATGTAATATAGGACTGAACTTGCATCTTCCAGAACGGAAGTATTTCTTCCAAACTCAGCATTAGCCCTTCGTGTACCCCAGATTTCTTCCTGCAGACCTCAGAGGTTTCATCAGCTCACTTCTCTTCCTCGCTGTGGCTAGTCTAATGTTTCTTCTAGAAATCTTTTCTTTTTTTTTTTTTAATTTAGCCTTAAAGGGGTCTACTCACATTCTTTCTGAAGCAATCACATAAGTTTTTTCATGTTTAGGGTTTTCCCTGCACCATGTTATTGAGAAACGGGATTAAAAATAAACATTGGAAAAGTTATGGAAGTTGAAGAATTTGCTGAGAGTTATCTTAACTGCATGTCCCCCGGTGCAGTAAAGTGCATTGGAACCTAGGAGGCCCTCCCTGCTCAGCCCCTTTCTTGGGCTGCTCGCTTGGGAGCCTTAAGAGCAAGCCTTGGCACGCTGCCCATCGCCTTCTATTGCCCTTTTATTCCTCTGGCTGCAGCGTCAGGGAGCCTGCCCATTCCCTGCCCACCACCCTCGGCCGTCTGCTTTTCCATCAGCCTCAGATGGTCTCACAGTCTCGTTTGAGTAGAGCTTTAGGGGTGCCCGGGCCATTCATCCAAATACATACCGCCACTCAGAAGAGGTCATTCCCGTCCCCGGAGAAGTTCTGAGCCTGTAATCATCACACAGGACATGTGTCTCTAGGTCATTCCTTGCCCAGCATCATAGACTGAAGGTACTGTGACTTGGTTTGTCCCCAGTGTTCAGTTATGGTCATTCACAGCTCCGGTAAAGTGGGACAATATAAGTTTCAGAAGAGATTCAAAGAAAATTCAAACCGTTATTAAAGGTCTGGAAACTACAATGGTGTAAGGAAAGGGGCAGGGATTAACACCCTTGATACTATTAACGTTTAGGGTGGGGTGTGTGTGTGGTGTCTGTCTGTCTGTCTGGCCTCTCCCCACAAGATGCCAGTAGAATCTCCCACCCTCTAAGTTGTGACAACCAAAAAGGTCTGCAGACATTGTCCCCCGAGGGTAGAATCGCCCCCAGCTGAAAAGGACCGAGTTAAAGGAGTTAAGCTGCTCGGTAAGGGAGAGCCCTTTTCATCTCAGTGTCCAGACCCATGAAGGGCTGTCGCGCTGGTAACAGCCGTCAGATTTCTGTTTCCACTGAGAACAGAAGCGCCTCAGCCCAGAGGGTTTCGATAAACCTTAGTTGATTAAATTCTTGTGAGGCCTGTTAGGGTCCCTACATGGGTTACTAAAAAGGAATGGAATTCCTTCCGTTGCCAGTCTTTAACATGAGGTAAGGGCCTGGCGTTGAGGATAATCCTGGTGCAGTCGCTCCGTCGAGGACATGTGTTGGGAGACCCTCCAGCCCCTCAGCCTGTGCCCTTGTCTCTGGCCCATGGAGACGCCCGGCTTCCCGTGCGATGCTGGCTCCAGCATCTCTCCCCTGATCTGATCCAAGGGGACGGTTCCAAACAGACAATGCGGCGCACAAGTGTTTCTTATTATGTTGACGTTGTTAGAACAACACAGAAACCCCTTGAAGGGTCCGTCAGTGTTCTCTTTGGGAGACACTTCGGAGGGGACTTGGAAGACTGGTCCAGTTACGTTTGGTGTTCTCTTACTCTGCATTATTGATTGCCTCTAAGTGGTAAGAAGGGTTCTTGGTGCCTTTTAAGAACCACAGGATGAGACAGTGGGGATAAGAGTTTGACTTCCTCGAAAAGAAGCTACTAGAAAGAGAAAGACATTGCCGGATGCCCTTTTATACCTATCGATGCTCCCACCTCATCCTAGGAAGCCTTCAGGCTGAAGTCTTGATAACGAACAGGGTCTAAGCTCTGAAATCTCCAGTGATGTTGCCACCGGGTGATGTGTGAGGAGGCCGCCGCGGAGCCTGGAAAGGGCTTTTGGTTCTGGGACCGTGGTGCACGCAAGGCTGCCTTCTGTGTCTTTGCAATCTGATACTAGGGCGTTCGTTTACATATGTCAGCAAGTCAGATGTTTTACTGGGTTATGAAAAATTATTTTAAAACCTTAGTGGGTCATTTTACAGTTTGGAGATTTAGAAGCAGTCGGAAATACACCCGTTAGGATTCTCTGTATTGCAGGTTCCAGAAAACCTAGCACAAACTAGTGTAAGGAAAAAACAAGGGAGAAGAGAATTTACTGGACCTTGTGCCTAAGAAGCCCCAGAGTAGAGCAGACCTCAGGCGTGGCTGGATGCTCAGCTAAAAACAACAGAAGGGTTTCATTGTCTGGCTCCGTGTGGCAAGTTGGCCGCAGAATTAAAGGAGAGCTGCTTTTCTCGTGGCTGAATGGAGTCATGTGGCTGTCCCTGACCCAGTCATCGTCGAGGGAATGGCGAGGCTGGGTCCAAAGCCACCCCTGGATTCAGGAGCGCAGGCACACCCACGGAACCCCATGGACTGAGAGGAAGAGTGGGTTCCCAAAAGGAAACCAGAGTTGTCACTGGAAGTGCAGTGAATGGATGTTAGGCAGCCAAGGACAAGTGTCTCTCACGTATCTATTACTTGTGTTTGGGTGTCGCAGTGAAACTCTTGGTTTCGGACACGTTATCATGACCTGTGGTGCGTCGCTTCTATTTAGAGTTATTGTGGCCAAGACGAGGCACTCTGCCCTGCCCCCAGAGGAAGACGGGCACGTGGCTACCCAGGATATACCCCACGATACACCCCAAATTCCCCAGTTCCTTTATCAGTGGGTGGGGCCATGCGGCCAAGTTCTATCCAATGAGATGTGAGTAGAAATGATGTATGCGATTTCCATGTCGTGTCCTGAAAGGAAAGGTGGGTTAGGCTACTGTTTTGTATTAATATATATGTTTTTTTCTTAAGAGGGCAGTGCCACTGGCCCTCATATGTGGAACCCGAACCGGGGCTGCCGGCTTCCCAAGCCAGCGTTTAACCACTGCACCACTTGGCCGGCCCTCAATGGTGCATTGTTGCATTAAGAAGAAGCCCCATTGCTTTTCCAAACTTCCAGCCTTCCCCGCTCCCAGGGGCCCACGTTGCCTGGTAGGCAGTTGTCCTCTCCTTCCGCCCTGCACACTCCCTGGATTCCAGGTGAGAACCACTGACTGGGGATGACAAAGCTTGTCTCCTGGAATGAAGGTGTTGTCATGGGGCATGGAGCAGACCTGTCCCTTGCGCAGCACCATAAAGCATCACAACACACCTGGGCAGGTAGGGAACACAGCTTGATGCCCTGTTGTTGCAGGCATTCCAGTAGAGAGAGATGATTATTTTGCTGGAAAGGGATGCTTGCCTTTCCAAGCCTGGTGGATTTCAAGATTCCCATTAATTTGAAAAGTAACCCTGGGGCATATGGAGCTGGGAGGCCAGGAGGTTGTCTTGTTGCTTTGGAGTCAAAATTGCACAAAACGGCTTCATTGTTGGGTTGGAAATACTGGGTCTTCTAATCTATCAGTCATTCATATTAAAACAGGAAAACAAAACAAAACCACTCCGAAGGCAAAACAAACAAAGACCCGAAATGGCATCACCTTGGCCAAGTGTCCCACTGTCTCCTCTGCTAGCATATATCATCTGGAATTCACTCTGAACCACCAAGTGCGTGAAGGCCAGGGGTCTCGGTAAATTCGCAGAGTAGGTGATTTTTGATTTCTGGGTTTCCTCTTTCTTTGGATGATCTCCCTTCTTCCCGGGACATTGAAAAAAAATCATCTTCAAGCATTGGGTCCTTCGCTGATGTCTACCCTTGGGAAATGAGCTCACAAACTCAGTTCAGAGAATCAGTGATTGATGAGGATTAAAGTGCTGAGTTTGGGTGGCCGGCCGAGAGGCACAGCGGTTAAGGGCTGGCTTGGGAAGCCAGCGGCCCCGGTTCGGTCCCACATGTGAGGGCCAGTGACACCGCCCTCAAATTAAAAAAAAAAAAAAATAGAAGTGTTTGGTAAAGTGCTGAGTTTTAAAAGTGCTCAGCTCCAGACAGCAAGGTTTAACTAAAAGGTATACCCTGTAATTATAGGATTTGTGCCAACAAAAGTCAGTGAGAGTAGATGGGGTTTGCGATCTTGGTTTTGCCATTAGTAGGGAGTCTTGGCAGTTCTTGAAATTTTTACGATCAGTTTGTTTAAATCAAGAGCCAAATAAGGGTCACATAGTATTACATTGAGTTTATATGTCTCTTGTAAACTGTGGGTTCCTCCTGTTTCATTCTCACTTTCTTTGCCTTGACATGTGTTTATCGCTTTTCCTATAAGTTGCCCCACAGTCTGAATTTTGCTAACTGCATTCCAGTGATGTTGTTTAAAAGACTTCTGTCTCTTGTATTTTCTGTAAATTGGTACATCCAGAGGCTTAATCGGATTTAGGTTCAATTGGAGGGGGGCATGAAATAAATGGTTTATTTGTACGTGGCTTCGTGTACGCCCATCAGGAGGCACAAAACGTCTGATGGCCGTTTTCTGTGTTGCTCAGATTGATCAATGGATTTAGGCATTGTCAGGCTGAACCCTACCCTCTTTTCACCCAGTACTCATAGCAGCCATTGCTGGTTTTTGCTTATACCCATTATTTCATTAGAGGTCATAGCACAGTGATACTCTAATTCAATTAAGCCTGCTTCTCTTAGTAGCCAGAATATCTCTAACATAATAGCTATATGTAGGTAGAGCCTGTACCGGAAAGACACAATTATTCAATTCATTTTATTTATACATTTTTAGAATTATAAGTTGGCTTCCCCCCCGCCCCAATAAAAACACCACTATTATTTCTCTCTATTCAGAATACTTCTGAGGCCAAATGTATGGGTTTTCCCCCTCACATTAAGAAATTATAGACATATAAATTGATACTTGCCTATTTATAGAAACTTTATTTTCCTTATGCCAAATTATCATTCAATACTGATTATCCACCCACCTGCAACTAAGTAATTAATCAACATATTAACATATGCTGAGAAAGAGGAAAACCTCCAATTCTTTAAAATACTTTTATATAATGTTTTAGACAATTTATAATCCAACATAATAATTTTAATTCCCACAGTATATTATTATATCTTCAAATAAAAATTTAAGATTTTTTTTTTGCAACATGTATTCCTTGTTGCTTCCATTTACCATTCATTGTTAAGGGATTATAACCAAATGATAATTGGTCACGGGGTGAGGGATGGAGCAAGAACACCATCTGCTAAAGTGGACGAAAGTATTAAACTCAATTCGTGAATCCACAGTGAATGTATTTCCACCCAAGTTAACGTATTAAAGTGCATGAGGTTCTGGTGAGGCAGCAAACAATGAAAAGTCGAAAACTGAAAGGCATTCAGCCTGCAGTGAATCACCACAGAAAAGGCAAAAAGTAGAACCACCCACAGATCTCATTACTTGAAGGAAAAAAAAAACTTCCTCTATTTTACAGTAGAGAACAATAGGAGAAGCAGGAAATGGCATGGGACAAGGAGCAGTTTTTTTATAAGATGGACAATTATTTCACTTAATGGTCTTAAACCCAGGGACCTCTGTACTTAATTCTAAGAAGTTACCTTGTTGAGATACACCATTTAAACCAATAAAATTGTTTCTTTTCTCTTACAACTAGAAACACTTGTTCACTGTGGAAGACATAGATGAACAAAAAGATAAAAATCAGCATAAGTCCACCATTCAGAAATAGCGCCTTTAAAATCTTCATTTAAAAGCTTTCTGGAGATCTGCCTACCATACAATTCACCCAGTCCAAGTGTACAATTCAGTGTTTTTTAGTATATTTACTCAGTTGTACAGCCATCACAACAATGTAATTTTAGAACATTTCATCACCCCACAGAGAAACCCATTGGCAGTCACTCCCCATTCCTAACCCCCCCCCCCCCACACACACACACTCAGCCCTAGACAACCACTAATATCGTCTCCACAGATTAGCCTGCTCTGGACATCTCATATATCATACATGGAATCACAATATGTGGTCTGTTGTGACTGACCTCTTTCACTAAGCTTAGTGTTTTCAAGATCCGAGTTGTAGCGTGTGTCAGTACTTAATTTTTTATCGCTGAATGATATTCCATTGTGTGGATGGACCACATTCAGTTTATTCATTTGTAGTAGGCACTTCCTGTCATGAATAGCGCTGCTACGAACATGCATTGCAAGTTTTTGTTCGAACGTCTGTTTTCAGTTCTCTTGGAATCTAGGAGTGGAATTTCTGGGTCATATGGTAATTCCATGACTGGTTTCCAAAATGGCTATTTACTGTTCCCATCAGCATGTATGAAGGTTCTGTTTTTGTCCCATCCTGTCAACACTTGTTATTGTCAGTCTGTTTTTGTTTTGTTTTTTAATGGTTGCCCTAGTTGGTGTCACGTGGCATCTCATGGTGGCTTTGATTTGTATTTCCCTGATGACTAGTGATGTTGGACACCTCGGCACGTGTTTATTGGCTATTTGTGTGTCTTCTTTGGAGAAATGTCTGTTCAGGTCCTTTGGCCTTTTAAAAAATTGGGTGATTTTTCTTTTCATTGTTGAGTTGTGAGATTTCTTTCCATATCCTGGATAACCTTATCAGATATATGAATCCCGAGTCATTTCTACCATTCAGTGGGTTATTGCTTCATTTTTTTGATGGCATTGTTCCTAGCATGAAAGTTTTAAATTTCTCTATTTTGCCCTTTGCTTCTTGTGCTTTGGGTGTTATATCTAAGAAGGTTCTGCCAAACCCAAGGTCATGAAGATTACGCCTATGTCTTCATCTAAGAGTTTTAAAACTTTAGCTCTTATTTGAGTCTGTCCACTTGGAGTTCATTTTTGTATATGGCATGAGGTAGGGATCCAAATGCGATTTCCTCTGGAAAATGCTGTATTGGCATCAGGTTTCTAAACGTTCTGATGGTCTGAGCCCTCATATGGTGTCTTCTGAGTGGGACGGCCTTGCAAGGTGGAATCTAGTGGAGCCTGTATGTGCCCCCCTTTGCTGAGGTTTCTAAGAGTAGACTCTAGCTCAGTACCCATGTAGTTTTCCTAACCATCCATGGTATCTTTGTAAGTTCATTTTAGAAGGAATGTAGAGTTGTAAGATAGACCTAGTCTTAACAAGGCATCTCCTAATTTGGCAGCTTCACTGTCAAGAACAATGTACTTCTATGAATGTATCTGTGCCAGGCTTGGGCCGAAAGAATAATATTGATCGCTGATGTATTTGAGAAGAGTAGGAAGACATTTCTAAAGTTATCAGCAATAAAATATGTATCATGCTATTGTATTAAATTCACCTCTTTAAAAGCTTTTATCTTCATGCTATGTTTTGTGGTTAGTATAAAGCTACATAGCATATATTGAATTTAACTGTCAACCATGACTTCTTCTCTTTCACCCTCCATGTCCAATCAATCAGGAAGAGCTATTAACTCTACTTTCCTCAGATCTCTTGATTCTGTCCACTTCTGTGTATCCCCACTGCCACTGGCCTTAGCTCAGGCTACATCTTCTCTCGCCTGAATTACTGTGTTGGCTCCTACCTCGTTATAGTCATATTATAGCATCTCCTACAATCTTCTCTCTACATTGCTGCATGAATGAGAAATAAACCTTTGTTTTATATACCACAGAGATTGGGAATCATCTGTTACAGCAGCATAACTTGACCTAAGTAGACTAATACCCAAGCCCTTTTGGTTCCTAGGATATGCCCCATTCTCACGTTGGTTGTTCCTTTCTGTTCAGCCTTCAATCTCAGTTCAGATATCATGTCCCCTGGAAAGCTTTCCCTGAGCCCCATATCTGGTCTATGTGCCCATCCCAGGCATCCCTGTGGCGTCCTGTACCCCCGGTTACAGCACCTATTGTGTAACATCTCCCCTCCACTACTAGAAGCTTAGGTGTGGGCGGACCCTGTTATATTCCTTGTTATATTCCCACCCCGCCACTTGTTAGAGCCCATAAACGTGTTGAATGAGTAAATAATTCAATTTTAGAGTTTGAAGACTTTGTCGTAATACGTATTGGGAAAAGGTACCAAAGCAAGAAAGTAAGAGGGTCGTAGTTGTGGTCTGGCTCATTGTGATGATGTAACTGAAAACAAAAACAAAAAAGGGAGGCAGCCAAGTGCTGTCAGCCCGTGCTTTCTGGTCGCCACCATGATGGGAATTTTTACAGGGTTTCCAAGCCTCACGTATTAGAAGAGTAAGGAGGTGAGCAAAATTAATGGGTGTGAGGCTGACATTTCCTGGGATGAAGAATGATAGGCATGATTATTTCTATACATGTCTCAACAGCACGAGAATAACTTCCAGGTCAGCTCCGAGCATTGCAGCATTCATTCCCTGATCTCAGACAGAGCTTCAGGCAAGCTCTTAGCATGGTCATGTAGGGTGCATGCATTCCGCAGCTCCTGCCTAACTGAGTCACCCTGGCCGCTTTCCTGCCCCTCCCTGCCGTCCAGCACAGTAGGAATGCATTATAATGCCATGCGCAGTCTCCATGGGAACGACTACAGACAGGTGAGGCTCCAGGAGGCCCCACCATTCAAACCATGTCGATGAAGGCGTGTGTGACAAAAACGGAATGAGCAGTTTAGGTTAATTAGGCTGTGCTCAGGTGAAGACCTGATTGGAAATCTGAACCTGAGCTCTTAATTCAAGTGCATACAGTAGGGTAGAGGCAGGTGCGAGAGCCGTGTGGTTCTGAGGTTTGATGTAGTAACCCCAAAAGATGCAGGGCTTGATGCAAATACTAGGCCTCGTGCAGCATGCCTAACGCATGTGCAGATATGAGTTGATACTCAGCAGGCTGCACGCGAAGATGCAAGCATCGCACATGTAAAGACCGACTAATTATCAGAAGGTGACAATAGGAAGGCATGTGGCAAGGTCCAGAGCTTCTATGAGAAAACTGGTGACAGCTGGAATACGTATTAGCCTGAGTTATTTCTGAGGTTTCCACAGGATCGGGAATGCTGGGAACACTGAAAATGGTGGTTAGAACCAGGTCCCTTGACTGAACGTTAAAGGGGCAGATGTGGTTGTAGACCTGACATAAAGAAGGACGTGGCGGGGTGATCTAGTGGGTTTTGGAGGCAGACCTGGGCTTCCTTCCTGCTCTTCCGTCTGGCCCTGTGTGACCTTGGGCCAGTTGCTTCACCAGTACAATGAGGATAAAATCAGGGTTGTACTGAGAATTAAGCATAACAATGCTTGTGAAATGCTTTGCAGAATGCCTGGCCTTACAGAGACTCTAAACAATGGTAATTGCAATCATGCAAAGAGATCTCCAATGAAGAAGTGGGCTGCCCTGTAAGGCAGGAAGCTCACTGCCTCCCAAAACACTCAGGCAGTTGGTGGTGTGGCAGGTGCTGTGACTCCATCCCTCCAGGTGAGTGTGCAGAGTGACCGGGACTGTGGTCGAACTTCGGTGGCTGCGTTCAAATCTAAGGCTCTATGGCATATTAATGCTTACATTGCTTTACAGGTATTGATTCTAAAATGAAACGGCCCCCAGATACACGAAACTAAAAATTACTGGGACGGAGGGTGAAATGGACCAGTCCACCACTGTCATGGGGGATGGCTGGTCTGGCTTATCCACTACCGCACAAGAGGCATAGGGACCCGCAAATGTGAAATGCAGAAAATGTGACCCACCAAGCTGGACCATGTGTCTATAAGTGAAATAAATGTTCTCCTTTGTGTTAGAACGTCTATGAAAGCTGACCACGGACTAGCTCAGACAGCAGGTCTCAGGAAACTTTGAAGAATCAACCTCATATTTATTCTCAGGCCACAATGCAGTAAATGTATATGTTAAAAATATATATACAAATATATTTTGAGTTAAAAATATTATTCTTCATTTTAATAGATTAGGGGAGGGAAACCTTTTGTTGATCTCACAGAGGGAAAAAAAAAAGAGAGGAAAAAATTGATAAAATCCAATACTCATTCGTGATGAAACTTTCGGCAAATTCAGAGTGAAAGAACTCTCCTAACTCAGTAAAGGGTATTTGAAAAACCTTCAGTACACATCGTTCTCAATGAGGAAACACAATTGTTATTGCTTAAGATGTATCTCTCTAAATAGAAAACTAAAAGTAATCTATACTTCATTATTATGAAGACCATTTAGCAAGGTGGCCATAATATCAATATGTGAAAATCGATGTCATTTTTAGACAGCAGCAGGCAATTCAAAAACAGAACTTTTTAAAACCACTGATAATAATATAAACTGTAATGGATCAAGGAATAATTCTGACAAAAGATGAGCAGGCCTCTGGAGAAAATGTGAGAATTCTATAGAAATCATTAAAGAAAACCCGAATAACTAGAGACAGACAGGAACATAATATTGTAGACATGTCACTTCTCCCCCCAGATTGAGCTATAGAATCAATGCATTTACAGTCATAATCACATCGGACGCTTTGTGGAAACTAAGTTGATTCTCAAATGTACATGGAAGAACTAAGGACTGAGAGTATAGCCTAGACACCCCTGAAGAAAACACGCTCCACAGACAGCACAACTTATAAAGGTACAGTAATGAAGACACTGGTTCTGGTGCAAGCATAGGCAACTTGGAAGGGATAGTGACCTGTGCACACCTGTGTGTTGGGAGCCTTGATGGGTGACCAGAAATGGCCCTGCAGACCTCAATACCGGGTGTTTGGACGATTGGCTGGCCATCTGGAAAACAACGAAATGGGTCCCTACTCTATCCCAGACCAACCAGTTCCACGTGGCTTGGTGATGTCAATGTGAGAGGCAAAGCTTTACAACTTTCTCCCCAAATTCTAGGAAATACTTTCTGACTTTAGGGTAGGCAAGACATTTTTTTCTTTGATGGACTTTATTTTTTTAGAGCAGTTTTAGGTTCACAGAAAAATTGAGTGGAAAGTACTGAGATTTTCCATATATCCCCTGGCCCCCCCATCCCATCATGGCCTACACTGGCACATCATCATCACCCAAGAGTCCATAGTGTACATTTGGGTTCACTCTTGGTGGTGTCTATGGGTTTGGCTAAATGTATAATGACGTACCCACCATTATAGTGGCACACAGCGTACTCTCATTGCCCTAAAAGTCCTTTGAGCTCTGCCCATTTGTCCTTTCCTCCCCTCAACCTCTGGCAAGGCAAAGATTTTTTAGGACACCGAAGTTGCTAACTACAAAAGAAAAGATTGAAAAAATTAACTATTTACGTGAAACTTAAGAACTATCATTCATTAAGTGATTCTGCAGAAATAAAAAAGATCTTGGACTGGATCCTGGATTGGGAGGGAAAATAATTGCTCTAAATGACATTATTGGAACAACTGATGAAATTTCTTTCAGCATGGTTTACTGAACTTTCTTTTATTATTAATATTTGTATACAAAAAGACCATGCCTTTACATTTAGGCAGACTCCATGCAGTTCTGTTAAAAGGTTTGTGACCTACAAACTCAGCACATTTGATCCATTTTACTTTGTGTGATTCCCATCCAAAAATAAAAATGTTCGCTTATAATCATATAATCATGAATGCATTCCTGATGGGAGAGAACTTACATTGCCTAGGTGTTGGTCAGCACTGGATCCTCTGCTTACAATTTTACACATCTAATGAATTTTTACAGACTAGCTTCTAGCTCCCTACATTTCAGGCTGCGTTTCTCCCCCAGCATGTACCCACTCCCAGTGCTGGACGCTCCAGGATGCGTTGACATCCTGGTATGACATCTGTCCCTGCACCTTCTCAGTCTGGGATGAAAAGCGGTAGCCTAACATGAACAGACTGCAACTTTCATAGATGTAGTGAATGCAACTCAACTCAACCCACGTTGGGTTGGTCCCCAAATGCCTGCAACCCATCACCACCCACCTTGAGAAGTGCTGAAGAAATGTGAACAGAAAGTGGCTTAAATAGCTTTCTTTTGCAGTTTACAAAAATACATGACTGCGTGAACACATTGCCAAGAGACTCATGGGTGGGAGGGGCCCTGACGTTCAAATTTATTAGCCACATGGTAAATTTGCCACTAAGAACAAAACACTGGGGACAACTCAAATGTCCACAGGGAAATGGACCAACAGCTGTACACAAACTACTTGACAGACCCCCAATGTTGTACTTGCTTCCACTTAGATGAATCAAAGAAACACATGTTGAAGGATAAAAGCCCATCCCACAAGGCTATATAATAATGTCATTTTTATAAAGCCCCAAAAAAGAAGATAAATGAGACAATATATTGTTTAGGAATGTACGCAACTCTGACAAAACTACTTAAAAATTAGCAAGAAGAGACAAAATTTAGGGTAATGGTTGAGGGGAGGAAGCGGAATCCGAGATGCGCGGCTATGTGGTTAATATGGGTAACGTGGTGGGGTCACAGGCTTTCCTTTTATTAGTGTGCTTTAGAATTTATATATTCAGTGTGTCATAGGCACCGAATATTAGACTGCAAATGTTAAACTACTAGAGACACCGGAACACATGGCAGTCCCCCAGCCCTGCCCCCGCCCCGTCCCCTCAAGCTGTTGGGGACAGCGGGCCCCGAGGCTGCACAGCGGAGGCATGTCAGCCAGGGGGGAGGGCCGAGCGTGGGGACGCCGCCCAGCATCCCGTGTGCCGCGTGGAACTGGCTCCGTTTAATTTTGGAGCCATCTGCCAGATCAAAGCAGGGTGGGTGTGCAGGCCTCTCTGCCCCCTGCCCTGGGACTCCCACGCTGCAAGTGCGCCAGGCCCGGCGCCGCCCCTGCCGCCCTTTGGGACCGTGTGACTCCTTCTCCCCGTGCGGGCCCGCGCCATCGCAATTCTGCCCAGAGGAGCGCCACCGCGGCCCCTCCCTACACAGCCTCCCAGCCTGCGTGCAGCTGGGAGCTTTCCCCGCAGCCCGAGCCGGGAAGGGGGCGTGGACATCCGGGCCCCGCCCCTCCCCGCCGTGGCCCCGCCTTCCCCGTCATTCCAAGGAGCGCCGCGGCTCCTCCCAAAGCCCGGAGACGTGGACTCTGCGCTCCGAACGTCTCTTCCAGCCGCGCTGAGGCTGAACCGGCGCGGGCCTGTCGGCAAGAAGACCAGCCCGGCGCCTGCAGCGGAGTCGGCTCCGCGCGGCGGCAGCGGCGGCGGCGGGCGCGGCGGGGTCGGCGGCTCAGGCCTCCATCCGCTTAGGCCGCGGCGGGAGGATGGGCCGGCCCTTGCCGTCTCCTAGCAGCGCCGTGACGCGCACGCACGCGGGCACGCGCACGCGCCCAGGGTGCCGGGCCGCCGTGACGCGCGCGCGCCCTGGTTCTGGGCCGCCGTGACGTGCGCGCGCCCTGGGTGCCGGGCCGCCGTGACGCGCGCGGGCCCTGGGTGCGGCGCCGCGGGCGGGAGTGAGGGGCGCCCCCGAGCGGAGTCCGGGAGCGCGGGGGGCGGCGGGCCCCGTGGGGAGCGCGCCGTGGGGGCCGGCGGCGTGTCGCCCTTGGAGGCCGTGGCGCCCCGGGTCTCTGCTGCGCGCGCAGCCGCCCCGCCCGCCGCCTCGGGGACGTCCGCGGAGCCCTAGGGACCGGCCTTCCCGACCCGCGTGGACTTGCTCCGGGGAAATGGAGTCCGGCCGCGTGTCCTAGGTATTCACGCGGGGAGCAGTGCGTACGAGCCCATGCGATGGCCCCGAAGGCGGTTAAGAGGCGTCTTCCGCAGCCACTGCCGTGCGCACCGGCATCTCCGGCGGGGCCCCTGCGCCTGCACGCGAGGCCGGGGCGCGCGTGTCCCCGGGGGTGCGGCTGCGACACGCAGCGCTTTGGTGCAGACCCTGCGTCACAGGCCAGCGAGGGCCCGGGTAGTTACCTGTCTGTCCAGGTAGCGTTTGTCTCTAGGCTGTGGGTGTGATTTTAAAGGTTGCGCGGGCAAGTGTTCCTCCTGGTTTGCGAAAACAATCGGAGTGACCCCAGCATTTCTGTAGTCCACATGGTCGCCGTGCAGGTGGCAAGCAGGAGCGGGTTGCGTGAGGCACAGGGTGCAGGGTGTCCCTGAGTGTGTGAGCGTGTGCGCAAAGGGACCCTGTGTTCCCAGCAGAGGAAACGGGTGAATGGGACAGAAGTTGGACGGAGAGAGTGTCATGACTCTTCTCAGTGCCTCAAGGCAAAGCCGAGGGCCACTAGGCCGACGCCAGGATCTCCACGTGGACCGTTGTCCTTGAACTTGATGGAGGGTAAAATGAATCTCATTATACAATTTCCTCAACAGAAGACCGGAGGATGTTTCTTCCAAGATCTCTCAAGATCAGGAGGGGTGCTCACGATGATGGCAGAGGCGGTGCGGCTAAGAGAACGAAACCAGAGTCAGGAGATGCCCCGCTGGACGAAGGCAGCCGCGATCCGGGGGACGCTGTCGGTACAGAAGGGGCCCCCGAGGCAGACAGTCCCGGCGCGGCGCCGGGCCCCCGCCCCAGTCCCGAGGGCCAGGTGGCCACGGCCTGTGTGCTGGCACCTGAGCAGCGTGCCGAGGACGGCCACCTCTCTGAAGAGCCTGTTAAGTCATTTTCCAAAACGCAGCGCTGGGCAGAGCCCGGGGAGCCTGTGTGCGTGGTCTGCGGCCGTTACGGCGAGTACATCTGCGATAAGACAGACGAAGATGTGTGTAGCTTGGAGTGCAAAGCGAAACATCTCCTGCGGGTTAAGGAGAAGGAAGAGACGGTAGCGCTCTGTCGTCCGCAGGACGCTGGCTGTCCGCCCGAGGCCCCATTTGAGGCCAGCTACGTCTATAAAGAGCACCCCTTCATCTTGAGCCTTCGGGATGACCAGGTTGAGAATCTGAAACAGCAGCTTGGTATTTCAGTTCAAGGGCAAGATGTCACCAGGCCCATTATTGAGTTCGAGCACTGCGGCTTTCCCCAGGCCTTGAATGTCAACCTGAAGGAGTGCGGCTATGAAGTCCCAACCCCCATCCAAATGCAGATGACGCCCGTGGGCCTTCTGGGACGGGACATTCTGGCCAGCGCTGACACCGGCTCCGGAAAGACGGCTGCCTTCCTCCTGCCTGTTATCATCCGAGCTTTATTCGAGGTATGTTCGAGTGCAGATGTGTAGATCTCAGAAACGAGTGGGGTATGTACCAACTTTCATACTCACCTGCAAACTGAAACTGAACACTTGCAATTTAATAGTGTGTCTGAAAACACATAGTTTCACGGAATTCTTTTATGATATTGTGCCAAAGATCTTCATTGCAGGCCTCAGAAATTGCTTTTTTCACAAAATGTTTCCTTTCTAACACATTTCCTATGAAAGGAATAAGCTTTTAATTGGAGGGGGTGTGTAATCCTGCTGACCTGATAACCTACAATGTTTTTAGGTCAACATAACCTCTTGGATTTTATGTTGTGAAAAAAACTGACTTATACCAAAGTCGGAACACTGTTGTAGAGGTTCGTAATATACCCTTAAATGGGATCCGTGATTCATCTCAAAATAACACGACCTTCCCTGACTTGTTCATTTACAGTGTATGGCGCACTCTCACACACAATTAGTGTAACACACACTTTGAGTACGTACGTGCTTGTGAGGTGTGAAGTCTGGCAAGGAGTGAAAAATGTAGGCCAAAGGAAGAAAGACAAAGGAGGCAAACTGGGAAAGCTAAAGAGTAGTAAGAGATAATGTAAATAATAAATAAATGAAAGAAAGCAGATATTCAAGATATAAGTGAAATACACTGGAGGACCAAAACGGAGCTGTAGGGCAGGAAGGAGGGGGTTCCCAGAAGGAGTCATTAGGACACAGAGGGAAGTGAGTGTGCTGAAGAGCCAAGGAGGGCGCCAGGGACTTGGGACACCAGGCTTGACCCAGGTCTCATGGCGACTTGAGGAGGACGGCTGGAGGTCTCAGTGTCCAGTGACTAGGAGCAAACCTTCCGTGTCCCCACCTGGGTCATTGCAGATGCCTCTCCTGGTCCCGATTTCTACCTTCCATTATATATCGTGTAAGATGTGGGCTCCATTTATGTTGGGTTTTGGAGGCAAAATCTGCAGTGAGCAGTAAAGGCAGGAGGGCCCATTTTCAGGTGAGCCAATGGGACCACGTTAAAAGGGAAAAGCTCTTTGACGATTGGTCCGTACCCTCAGGAATGAAGTGCTGGTGTGTTTAGACTTGTCTTTCTGTCTTTGCAGAGCACAGCTCCATCTGCGGTCATTCTGACCCCAACGAGAGAGCTGGCCATCCAGATAGAGAGACAAGCCAAGGAGCTGATGAGAGGCCTGCCGCGCATGAAAACTGCGCTCCTGGTGGGGGGCTTGCCGTTGCCCCCCCAGCTGCACCGTTTGCGGCAGCATGTCAAGGTGAGCAGCAGGTCATGGGATGCTGTGAGAAGCGATGCGGCTCCGAGGTGCGTTCTCCTTGAGGACATTTTGCCTGTGGTTTCAGGTGGCCTTTCCATGCTGGCCCAGTCAGTGTAATTTTCTAAGTCTCTCTCATATGGGAAAGGAGACGTGTACTGAGTGCCTGCTGTGTGCTAGACCCTGCTGGCTGTCCTCATGTGCGTTCTCTCCTTTAATCATCACGTCTGCCCTGACCCTCGGTGTAGGGTGAGAGAAAGAATGGTGAGCAAAGAAAATAGTGACCTTTGACTGAAGAAAGCAGTCGGACTCGTGAACAATCTGTGGGTTTTGTTGGAGCAGAATACTGGCCAACAGTCCTACGGAAAGGCAGGAGAGATTGGTGTTAAAGCTTTGGCCCCTGATTGTGCGAGGAGAAGGTAAAGATTTCGATTAACTTGAGACTCTATGAAGTTATCTGTTAACAGCTCTAAGAGAATGGGGAAAACGTTGATGTCTTCTAAACCAGCTCAGGGAGAAAAATGGAATAGAAGCGATGGTCAGTTTTTAAACGAAGCTGGTGTTCCTAAAGTACATACGCAGGTCTTATAACCCCCTGAAATGTCACCCCCCTCAGTAATCTCACCATCAGGCTGGTGTGAACTTGGAAACTGGCATGAATTGGATTTATTAGGGCATTGTAACTCTCCTGTACTTTATGCCCCAGCCTCGCTTAATCCTCACAATAATCATTGTCATTTCCAATTTATCGATGAGAGAATAGAGACTCGCTCCATTATTAAATGGTAGAGCTACGATTCCTACCGAGGTCTGTTTGACTAAAGTACCCCCTCTTTTAATCACTACTTCAGCGAACATATTATGAAACTGGAGAGCCTTAAGCAACCTTAGAAAGCCTGGTGCCCAACCTCTTAATGTAAAAATGAAATAGGCTTGGGCCGGCCGAGTGGCACGGTGGTTAAGCACTGACTTGGGAAGCCAGCGGGCCCGGTTCGGGTCCCACATATGAGGGCCAGTGACACTGCCCTCAAAAAAAACAAAAAATAAAAATGAAATAGGCTCAGAGAGGTTAAGGAATTGGCGCTGGTTCCCAGAGCCAGTGGCGGTCAGCTGCCTCCGGGCCCTTCCGGTCTGGTCCTGCCTGGGGCTCAGCCTCCCCCGGCCCTTCCCCTCCCTCGGGGGCCCAGCCCGGGATGGCCGTGGATGCTTTTCACTCTGCCTGGACCTGCCCACGTCCTGCTCACCCCCAGGACTCCTTCAGGTTTCAGCTTAGATGTTAGCTAGGACTGGAAAGAGCCCCCATTGGTGACGTACTTGACTGGGCTCATGGGCACTTATTTGTTCCATCTGTTTCTTTCTTTGTATCATGAGTTTCATGACAGCACGTCTGACATTCACCATTGAATTCTGAGTACTTAACTAACACAGTGTCTGGCACATATTAGCTACTCAGTAAGTATGGGAGGGAGGGAGGGACCGAGGGAGGGAGGACATTATCTCATCGTTTTATTTGCTTTTTCTCTTTTATTCAGGTTATCATAGCAACTCCTGGGCGACTTTTGGAGATCATAAAACAGAGCTCTGTCGAACTCCGCAGTGTAAAAATTGTTGTAGTGGATGAAGTGAGTAGTGGTGTTCAGAAACATCAGTCACATCATTTTATATCATTTACGAAAAGTATATGATAGTCATAATTTCCTTGCGCATTCAGGCATTTTCTTCTGTCCCCAAGGGGAAGGGTCTTTCTGAGCTGCAGGAGGGGTTCTTCGGGCCGTTCCCGGGTAGAGTGCCCTAAGCGAGCCCTGAAGGAAGCCATGGCTCTTTGCCTGACTGACAGCAAACACAGATGCTGTAGGCCCCGCCTTCTTGGTGATGCATTTGTGAACATGCTGGCTGCCATTTCTCTGCAAAAATGAATCCATGACAAATAACTGAACAGGAAATGTGGATGTGGCTGATGTCTCTTAGGGGTCTGTGGTGGTGATTTTCTGTTACAAAAGTATGTCGGTGTTTTCATCCTTTCTTCTCGCTTAGTACGGTGAGGTAATTGTGTTATTCTTTGATGACACCGACTGCCAACAAGCATGAGGACACAGGGTTATGTGCCAGTAGGCTGGCCTGCCATGTGCCGTTTCTGCCTGCACCGCACAACTGCCTTCACATGTCCCACTGGCCGTGACACAGCAGAGGCCTGTGTCCCCCATCAGTGATGAGAAGTGAGGCCAGCCTGGCCGGCCTCGGGTGGGCCCCCTAAGTAGCGATGCGATTCCAGAGGGTCTGGAAGGAGCATGTCTCCAGGTGACGAGACTAGGGAAGCCGTTGGTCCCAGCACGTGTGCGGAGGGGACTGTAGAGCGATGGCCGCTGAAGAGTCCCTCCTGAGGACTCCGGGCAGGCAGGTCCTGTCTCTAGGACGGGGTCAAATTATAGAGGGATTGGCTCTGCTGTGCAACCGGGAGGCGTTCTGAATGATTGCGTTGGGGTGTCGTGTGTTGAAAGTGGCGGTTTAGGAAGGTTATTCTTCTGCTCCACGCAAGAGGAAGTATCGATTGTCCACGATACAGAGATTGTTCATCGTGTAGAGATTGATCAGGAGAGAACGGGTCTGAAAAGATGCTTTCCTTTCAGTGAAGGAAGAAAATAAGTGTTTGAAGGAGCACTAGTCAGTATATCATGTGCTGTAATTTAAATATATACACTATTTCAAGTATATTAATAGTGTAACTTCGGTTGAGCCATGTCTTCCCTTTCTGGACCCGAAATTCGGTACCGGTAGGGCCTCTTCCTGTGTCCTGACCAGGAGCTCACAGCGGTTCAGCTCGGGGTTCATGGCGCAGGTGTGGAGCCAGGCCCCCAAGTCTACGTTGGCCCCAGCCCTTCACTGATCAGTGGGTGAGGTGCCTCCGTTTCCTCACCTGTAAAACCGGGACCGTAGTGGTGCTACCTCACAGGAGCGACATGAGGGCTTGTGCAGCCCCGGAAAAGGTGCCTGGCACAGTGAATGCTCAGTAACCGGGACGTGAACTACTCCCGGCTGCTCAGTGCAGGTCTGGGGAGGGGTTTCAGCCCTGGGGCCCCCAGGAGGGAAGTTTTGGCAGGAGAGATGGAAGTCGGATCGTTAGGGTTTGAGGACGTCATGAGCAATGAAGACATGTAGACAACACTAAAACAGCATTTCCCGGAAAAGCTTGAGAAAGTTGTCTCTTTTTTTGATTAAAGGACGTCTGTGTTTACCTCTGACTGTTCTTAGCTCTGACTATATCCAAGCCATATATCGTTGTAAACATAGTTACACAGTATGTAATTTTATAAAAGTGTATCTTTTCCCCAGTTCATCCTTTGCCTTTTGACATTGTGGCATATTTCTCTGTGGAAAAGTTTTTCATTTTTTATGCTCTGAATTCTGTCAGCCTTTTCGGGCAACTCTGGGTGCTCCTGTCGAGGACTGACTTCCGATGGTTTCATTTTAGGCCGACACCATGTTGAAGATGGGCTTCCAGCAGCAAGTGCTTGACATTTTGGAGAACTTGCCGAGTGAGTGTCAGACCATCCTGGTTTCTGCTACCATCCCAGCCAGCATAGAGCAGCTGGCAGCCCGGCTTCTGCACGAGCCTGTGCAGATCAGCGCCGGGGGCAAGGACCGGCCTTGCCCCAGCGTGCGGCAGATTATCCTGTGGGTAGAAGAACCCGCCAAAAAGAAGAAGCTGTTTGAAATCTTGAATGTGAGTAGGATGCTGTCACCCCTGCGCTGTCGATGGTGTCTGCCTGTCTCGCCGGGCTTCAGTGGGAGCGGCTTTTAGATGCAGCTTTTGGGGACTTGGGCCCAGGTACCAGTAACATGTTGCCTTGCCTCCCTCAGAAGTCTGTCAGAATCAAATACGTTTTTATTTGTGAAAACATGCCATTTGGATATAGGCTTGGTTTTTGTTTTCTTTCTTATAGGAAGACATTTAAATATCAAGATTATTCCTAAAAAATATTTTTTTTCTTGTTTCAAAAATCTTTAGTAATTTTATATATAAGGTGAGGAGGACAAGTTCTTTCTAGGCTATTTTGTCTTGAGAAATAGAATTCCCATGTGGGGATCGAACCTCCAACCTTGGTGTTGTGGGCACTGTGCTCTAACCAACTGAGCTAAGCAGCTGCCCCAGAAATAGAATTTTTTTAAACAATAACTGATTCAAAAAGAAATCTGTTAACTGGGTGATATATTACTTAATAAGAGAGTATTAAAATAATATGGTCGTATAGGCTTATGAAAAATTTTAATTTTTAATGATTTTTGCAAGAGCAGTGAAGTGAGGGGAAATGTGAAGGGCAGTAGACTGACTTCTGTTTGTGCCTGTTTTTAGGGAAACACTCGTTTTAGCTGAATATGCCTTTTTCCTCCTTGACAGTGTTTATAACCCTACAGCTTGTACTGACGCTTTCAGAAAAACTTCCCACTGTAATTATGTCATAGGGGTAACTTTAAATTCGTGTTTTTAATTTCTCAGGATAAGAAACTCTTTCAGCCTCCCGTGCTAGTATTTGTGGACTGCAGGCTCGGAGCAGACCTGTTGAGCGAGGCTGTTCAGAAAATCACAGGCCTGAAAAGCGTGTCCATGCATTCTGAGAAGTCACAAGTCGAAAGGAAAGACATACTGAAGGTTTGACCTGTTGCCTATGTCTGTTTTGCGCCATTTTCAGGGACACCACGCTGTCGCACCAGCTGGTGGTAACGGAGACCTTTCTCTCCGCCCCTGGGACCCCGAGGCTTCTCGCGGCGGCTGTGAAGCTGCCGCTCCCCCGCCCAACATCTGCGTCTAAGGCCCCGCAGGATTGTGTGCTGAGGAGGTGGCTCCCCCGAAGCCGCCGTGTCTGAAACCAGGCCGCTTTGGGCTGGGCGAGCATCCCTCACCTTTGGGAAAGGTGCGCCCGAGTCAGCACCGTGGAGGCACTGGGTGGGGGCTCAGGAGGCATTCGGGTCACGCGCAGTCCTCGTGTCCTGAGGCTTTGCTTCCTGAGAAGAGACGGCCGCAGCAATACTGAGGAGAGGGCTGCGAAAAGGAAAGCTGCCTGAGCTGTAGAAGCCCCGTGAGCTGCCTTCGAGTGATGCGTTGTGTTGCTTCTTTGGCCAGGGGCTGCTGGACAGAGAGTACGAGGTGGTGGTGAGCACGGGCGTCCTGGGGCGCGGCCTGGACCTGGTCAGTGTCAAGCTGGTTGTCAATTTCGACATGCCTTCCAGCATGGACGAGTACGTGCACCAGGTAAAGAGCGCGCGTTCCCTGGGGAAGGCAGTGTCAGCAGGACGGGGAGTGAAAAAAAGGAACAAGTTCTGTCATGGACCTCGAATGCCATTTTTCTTTTTTACTTTTAAAATACGTATATGTAAACTATACTTTTTTTTTTTTTTTTTTTTGAGGGCAGTGTCACTGGCCCCCATATGTGGGACAGAACCCTAAACTATACTTTTTAAAACTATGTATGCCTAAGGGCCGGCCGAGTGGCGCGGTGGTTGAGCGCTGGCTTGGGAAGCCAGCGGCCCCGGTTCTGTCCCACATATGAGGGCCAGTGACACTGCCCTCAAAAATAAAAATAAATAAATAAAAATAAAATTAAAACTATGTATGCCTAAAACACGTTTAAAAATAATTGGAAAAGTAGCCTAAAATGTTAGTTTAAAGTCTTTAAGTCATTGGTTTCTCTTTATTTCCTTTATATTTCTGATTTTCTTCAATGAGCTCATTAAATGGCTTTTATAAGCGGGGGAAAAAAAAGGGGCTTTGTTGAAATGGATCTATCTGGCCAAAATAAAATGGATCCGTTAAAGTATTTGTTTTTTTAGGAATCTTGTCTTCATCTGCTCTTCGTATCCTTGTTTGTTCTCGTCTTTCACCTTTTCAAGTTTTGTTTCTTCCCTCTGCTGCCAATGATAACAGGAGCTTCTTTTTCTGGCAGAAATAGAGCGCCTCTTAGCCCCGCGTTATCTCGCTGCTGCTGCCTGTGTCGCTTCTCCGGCATCGCTTACAGGCCCTTCAAGGAAAGCCTTTCTCTGCTATTCTTCGAATCACCCAAGTGCCATGCTGACCTGGATCGCCCACCCGAGGGCTCCTAGGGCCCCGGACGCATTGTCACTTTGCTTTGTGCTTCCACTCAGTAACGCAGCGGCATCCTCCCTCCCGGCCTCCCTCTCTCCCTGCCCCATCCCACCTCACTTAGCTGCACCCCAGGGAATTGACTGCCACACAGGAATTGATTGTTCAAACAACCAAAGTTTATTTTCTTCCAAACATTGAATAAGTTTGGATGGAAGTCTTTCTAAAGCATCAAAATACCTAGGAAGCTTCTTGAGTAGAGTGCGCTTATTATAATTAACCGTTTCTGGCTGTCCCAAGGTTTGCACTTGTACACAGAGTCCCTGGGGCTGGTGACGGATGTGGGCCCCTTACCTCCACTCAGGACAAAGGACGTGTGTACTTTTATTATAATAGCTACTCCCATGTGTCTGCTTTTTAACTTGGGGGGTGGGAGCTTCTGGGAAAACAACTTCATACGTGTTAACCTCAGATGTCGTAGAGTATGGAGACTTGAAGGTTTTTTTAAAGATTTTTATTGGGGTATTGGGGGAGGGGAACAGACAAGTTGCTGTCCTTTTGTTCTTCAGTCTAGTTGTGGAGGACGTTGCTTCACTGGCCCATGTTGTTATCGTCATTGCGCTCTTCCCGGATGAGGCAGATCGGTCGCTGGCCTCTGGATGGTTGCTCACCGCGGCTCTTGGCAGCTCACGCTGGCTGCCGGCCACTCACTGTAGCCTATGGCAGCCCACTGCAGCAGGGGCTGCAGCCCAGACCATCGCCGGGGCTCGCACAGCCCAGCTCCACATGGAGCTGTTGTTAGTTGTAGAGGGCAGTGTCACTGGCCCTCATATGTAGGATCCGAACCGGGCTCCAAAACCAGCTCTTAACCAATGCGCCACTCGGCTGGCCTGAAGATATTTTTTTTAATAGCTTTAAATCTCAGTAGAAGATACCTCAGCATAAATGTCTCAATAGATGTAATTCACATGCTCTACAGTTCACCCGTGTAAAGCATGCTTCCAGGGGCATTAGTATATTCGTAGAGGTGTGCTGCCATCGCCACAATCAACTTTAGAAAGTTTTCATCACCTCAAAAAGAAACCCTCTCCCTATCCCCTCAGCAGCCATCCCCATTCCTGATCTCCCTCCCTCCTTCCCTCTTCCTGTCTCACACACACACACACACACACACACACACACACACACGTCACTGAAACACAAGTTTCACAAACTTGTGACCACTTTCTTATTTTCTCCTTGGACTGTGTCAGTAAAAATGTGCTGGTGGCAACCCACGAAAGTGACCTCACAAATTTGTTGAGATGTACACTTCAAAACCATGCTACCTGAACGGATGGTAACCTCATTGAAACCTCTTTAGATCCCGGCCTTCATTTTTGTCTAAGGGATGTTCAGGTTTGATATGACCATGTTGAAAGGCCGTTCGCATGTCATTTCAGGTTGGAAGAGTGGGGAGACTAGGCCGAACGGGGACCGCCATCACCTTCATCAACAACAGCTCTAAGAGACTCTTCTGGGACGTTGCAAAACGAGTGGAGCCCACGGGCTCCATCCTGCCCCCGCAGTTACTCAATTCGCCTTACCTCCACGACCAGAAGAGGAAGGAACAGCAGAGGGACAGACAGACACAGAGCGACCTGGTCACAGGCGCCAATCTTATGGACATTATTAGGAAACATGATAAAAGTAATTCCCAAAAGTGATTTGCCAGACCACTTGGAGTGTGTTTTTATTGTGTACTGTCAGGGAAACCTCTGTATATTATTATATACGGTTCGATAAATGGGACATGTACAGGAAATAAAATTTGAAATATCCTTAAAATTGTTTAATAGACTATCAAATTTATACAGCGATATCATATTTATTTTTCTTTTAAATTCTCATAAAAGCAACATGAGAAAATGGATTGCTAAATAAATTTCTGTTTTTTTCCTCCCTGGACAAAGCCTTTTTTTTAAAAAAAAAAAAATAACTGTTCCTCGGAGCTACCGTCAGAACCAGAAACCTGCCCAACAAGGGAGTCTGACTCAGGACGGTGCTTCCTTTGTGTCCCCATCACACTGCCAGCGTGTTGGCACTTGGATCAGTGTTGAATAAGTGAACGTTAGGAAGAAGTAAGGGACAGAAAGTGGAAGAAATGTTCAGTGCAGCTTTAAAAAGATAAGTATGAACTATTCTGTTGTCTTCCCTTCGACTCAGTAAACAAATTTGTTTTATATTTAATATGGGCTTCATATCAAACTAATATCAAGTTATGCTAATGTTGCTTTGCAATTACCATTTTATGTTACTGTCACTTTGCTAATTCAGTTGAGCATATTAGATACTGGGAGGGAGGAAGGCATTGTGCTTTGATACATTGAAATTTTCATTGCTTTAAAAACCATTAGTTTCCGTTTCCTTGGGGGATTTAGTATGTTGCGTAAATGTTGACACTGAAACAAACTTTGTATCCTCAGCATTCTCCCCAAAGGGCTTGTGGGGGGAGGCTTTGGCTAACTAACTAGAGTCCCTGTGTAGGCAGTTTCCGCCAGACCTCTCCACCCAAAGGGAAGTCTGGGGTCAGAGGGTCCCCAAAGAATGTGTGAACCCTGGAGACTTGATTCTCCCGCGTCCCCTGTCTGCTAACTGCTGAGTGGTGAGCTCTATTTAAGGGGCCGGATGGAGGCAGCTACTGAGGTCGCTTTGGCACGAATGCGTTGGCACAGAGCTTAACAGAAGTGCCGTAAAGTGTTGGTCCCGTCACCAGAGGAAGGGCAGTGATTCGCTAGACTCAACCTCGCGTAGAAGCAAAAGCAGTAAGGCCAGTAATACGATGGCTTTGCGAATCAGCGGTTGCGGGAGACTCAGCAGAAATATGCCGGGCTGTGGGCCGGCCGAGGGGCGCGGTGGTGAAGCGCTGACTTTGGGAAGCCAGCGGCCCCGGTTCGGTCCCACATCTGAGGGCCAGAGACACTGCCCTCAAAAAAACAAGAACACAAACAAAACAGAAATATGCTGGGCTGTGACGTCAGCTCACTGGTCAGCCTAAGTGGCTGGCCGCCTGCCCTCCCCGCCCACTGCGTGCTGCAATCTCTGCTGACCTCACGGCCATGCGTGCTGCCTCCTGGCATCTGAAGCCTTTCATTGCACTGAGACCCACCCCCCAAGGCGGCCGGGGAGGAGACGGTGGAGGGTGGGAAGAGCCCCACCTCGGGCCCACGATGAGGGGACGCGATGGTGTGTCATGCACCCCTGAGCCGGAAGGCAGCGCAGTGCCCTTCCTCGCCCTCCCACACGAGCTGCCTGCTTCTCGAATCTCCGCGGCTGGCCTGGTCCTTCCTCAGGCTCCTCCCTCCCGGCTCGCTCCTGCCATTGCCGTTGGCACTGCAGGCTGGCTGTAGTTTAGTCACTCGGTGCATTCACAGACCACAACTTCAGACTTCTAAAAACCAGTCCCAGTGCTGCTAGGAGCTTCCCCAATTGAAGATGTTTGAAAAAGCTACCGTCTTATTCCATGAGAGAAGGAACATGAGAGAAAGAACACGCAGACAGGATGTCCGCTCTGAATCAGGGCCAGCACTTCCCAAGGGGTGATGGCAAGCTTCCAGCGGTGTGCCATGTTATAACATTTAAAATAATGGATGTGAGTAGCTGATACAACTAGCCAGATGTGCTCAGGCATGTTTTACGCTGCCAGTAACCGTATTATATGACAGAGGGACCGAGTTAACCTTGTAATTGCTTCATTGCCCGATTTGAAGCAGATGCCTTTTATGTATCCAATACCTTCATGCCGGAAATTCCAGGTGGCTTTGGGCTCTGCAGTGCCCTGTGCACTTCAGAAGATGCATCCAGTGCCATCCTGCCCATGTTTCTGATGCCAGGCAGCACGCTTTTAGCAGCCAAGGCTTTGTGTGGCTTCATAGCAGCTTTCCAGAGAGTTGTCACATCTTTAAACAATGACTCACACTGATGAATTTACTTGAATAAATCTCCATTGGGTCCACGAACTGCCCTATTTTCTGAAGAAACTATACCATTTTCTCCTGGCAGGCTGCTTGGCATCCGGGCGGCGCCCATCTGTGGAATTCACACCAACACACCTCCTACCACCTTGTTACACTCTGTTGGCGGCCAGCAATACAACATTTGTTCCGTGATGGAGGCAGGCATGGTACAGGAGGTGGCATGTCATTCAAGGTGACTTTCCTGGCAGCCACTAGTAAACTGACTCCGGACAGATAGGGCTCTTTTGTTGTCACCGGGCACACTTAGGGTCACCCCGGAGGCCCCAGGCCCCAGTGTGGAAACCAACCAATGATAATTAAGTAAACACAGTTCTCTTGTCCTGCTGCAGGACGAGACCCTGTTTTATAATGGACGGCACGTGGGGTGTTATGTGACAGAATGACAAAGTAAATATAAGATGGATGTTTCCTTCTCAATGTTTACCGATAGTAATTTATACAATGTTAACAAGCAGTCATTTTAAAACTTGAATGTTAGCTTTCTAAAAAATTCATGTCATCCCTATTTTTCTCATTTCATCTCAGAAACCTAAAAACGTGGCAGACCTGTTTGCAAATGATTGGGTTCCAGGTAGTCTCCCCCAGTTGTTTTTAATTAGGGGGGATTCCTTACTGCCGATGGTTAGCTTGGCTCCTCCGTAAGAGGAGAAGCTTTGCTGGAAGCTTCTCTAAGAAGTCCCAGGTCCGCAGTTTCTCCGCCTCACACCTTCCGTCCCCATCCGGGTCTGGGCCGTGCTTCTGGCTGATACGCAGGGAGGACTGCGCCGGGACCAGCCTGGTGCCGCAGGGAGGACTGCGCCGGGACCAGCCTGGTGCCGCAGGGAGGACTGCGCCGGGACCAGCCTGGTGCCGCAGGGAGGACTGCGCCGGGACCAGCCTGGTGCCGCAGGGAGGACTGCGCCGGGACCAGCCTGGTGCCGCAGGGAGGACTGCGCCGGGACCAGCCTGGTGCCGCAGGGAGGACTGTGCCGGGACCAGCCTGGTGCCGACTGAACCCTCGTGACAGGTACGTGGGGCTTCCTTCCGTCTGGTCTGGCGGGCTGTGTGCAGTGTGCCATAGTGAGACGAGTGCAGCCGACACGGCGCATATAGCACAGTCCCCACTCCTGCCCGCGTTTATGCCCTTGTGACGTGTCTTCAATTCCCGCCGACCCTTCTCCTGGCTCCGGTTCGGCCTGTCTGGGCCCGGATGCATCCACTTCTTTCTAAAAAGTCTAGCTCCCCCTCTGACTTCCCAGTGCCGGGGCGCTGCCACTCCCCAGTCCTGTGTGGGACCGTGTCATCGCTGACTCACTTCTCTCCCTCATCTCCTGGCTGCTGAGTCAGCAGCCCTGTGTTTATTTGCAAAATGTCCACATTTTCATGTTGCCCAGGACGTCGCCTCAGTCTGACTCATACTAGAGCCGCCAAAGTGGCCGGTCGCATTCCAGGACCCTGCCACTGGTCACTACTGCCGCCCGGAGCAGGACACTTTCTCGGGGTGACTCCACTGTGTCTCTGATGTGTCCTCGCCCAGGAAAGTCCTACAGCGCTCTGCGCCCCGGCCGGTGTCTGAGTCCCCCTTCATCGAAGGCCCCTGCAGAGCTCTGCGCCCCACTGTCCCCAGCCATTTGCGGGGGCTTTCCCTGCATTCTAGAAGGTACCAAGCACCACCACTCAAAGGTTACACAGTGCAACAGGGTCACAGCGCCAGCGGTGAGCTGCCGGGGACCAGGAACGAGTCACCGAGAGCGCCCCATGGTCCCACGCGACTCAGGGAAGACGAAGCATCTAAAGACAGTTCTCGTCAGAGAGGGCAGTTCTTAGCATGTTTCTCTATTTTTGAATCCTGGTGATATTTACATTGGAATTACTGAGAAACTTAAGTGCTGGGGACCAGGAAATAATATAAAGCCAATTCAGAAACTAGGGCAGCGTTCCTCACTGGCTGCTGCCGGGGTATGTCAGGCCCGAGTGCACCTCGGGGGATGTGCTTTCGAGGAAGGAAATGAGGGCATTTGTAAACCCTTAAGATTTTTCAGACGTTTCACACAATTAGAGCAGTCTATGACTTTTATGAATGCAAAAATAGGTAGCAAATTCCTAATTGAAAATAACATTTTACATAATTTTTTTTTGGTACAAAAATATAGTTTAAATAGTTATGTATCTTTGCAAGAATACTAAGAAGGCGAAAGTGACAGCCCATGAGGAGAGAGCACAGACTTTCACTAAATGTCCTTTTCAAGTGAAGTTCAGATTTCACACTTATGTATTCATAGGTAAGTGGCGACTCAGTTTCCTTTAAATTCTTTTGGATTTGGGGGTGAAGGGAAAGTGTGGAGTTTGTGTGTGAGTACTTTTTTTTTTTTTTTTGAGGGCAGTGTCACTGGCCCTCATATGTGGGACCTGAACCTGGGGCCACTGGCTTCCCAAGCCAGCGCTTAACCACCGCGCCACTTGCCTGGCCCGAGTAAGTTCTTTTTGTAATTACCAGATTTCAATTTTATTTTATGGGGAAAGATAGCATTGTGTTAAGAAATTAAATAGTTTATATACTTGAACTCTGATTAATAGATATTAAGTAGTACATATAAAGTTAAAATTCATTTAAATTGCTACCAAATTAAATACAATAATTTGGCTTAATGTTGGAGAGGTATTTTTGAGTGGGGATACCTTTTGGACTTTTTTTTTTTTTAAATAAGAGATCATTGTAAACGATTCAAGGAAAATTCATATGGGTTTTAAAGACACCCCCAGACTAGAGGTGTCCTGGGTACATCAATCCAACACTGAGGAACCCCGCATGGCTCCAAGATCAAGGACAAATAGCTTTGCCTTTTTCTACTATCTTCCTTGTATTTACATGTAGTGTGTACTGGAGGTGATAGTAGGATCGGATTGAACTATATACTTACTATTAAAAATATCTATAAAATGAGATTGTCAGGATTTCAATTTCCTTTATGTGTAATCAAAGCTTCCATAATTTTTCTTGATTAATTTTTGAGTGTGGTTTCGATCTTGGGCCCATAGTAATTCTCAAAGAACTAATGAAGTTCTTAATTTCCATTTTGTTTTTGCAAAAATACCATATTCCCTAGTTTTATTCAGTAACTGACGTCCTAGATAGCCTTTGTGAGACTAATGAACTCAATAGATTATGTTTTTAAAAAAAATGCAAACACAGAATCAGTTAGCTGTATGCTTATGATAACCACTTCTTCTGATACCAAATATGGGCACCATCTTAGAGAAGTTTTCCCCCTAATATATATCTAAGTGCTTTTATGTGGTCAGTCTTGCACAGGTTTAAAGTCAATCATAGTATTAATTTTATATTTGTGAAGTGGCCAGAAACCCAGGCGGTGTGTTTGCTGCACAGGACTTGTGTCCACAAGCCATGATGGAGACCCCTGGCGATGGCCTAGACCTGCGATCCTTAGCGGCCATGAGTCAGGTCTGCAAAGGTCTTTTACAAAAAGTCCAGCTTCTTTATAGATCCCAAACTTGCAGAACAACAGCTTTGAAAGCAGGGACCGTGTCTCTGAGGCTTGCTTGAGCTTTTTTGTCAGCTTTTCTGATCTTGAGAAAATGCTAATTGTTTGAGGGTTTGAGGGTTAAGTGCCTTCATTTTTTTCAGTCTCTTCCCAAGCCAGCCAGGATAGAGCAATAAGAGCACGCTCCGGGAGCTGCTGGGAGGCTGCACTGCGCGAACAGCGCCCCCTTGAGTTGTGCAGCAGGTGGCTGTGAGTTTTGGGGTGTTTGTGACAGCCGGTGAGGTGAACGGTGTGGAAGCAGCTAGCCACTGCCAGCATCTGCGTCTCTGGTGGCAGCAGGACAGCTGTCATTTGGCCCTTTGCCTCCTCATGGCCTCCCTGAGCGCCTTGGGGAGAGCGCTGCTCCCCTTACTGTTTAGTGCTCATGGCGCACCCTGGCAGGCAGAGCCAGGGCAGGACACGGCGGGCCCTGCCGTGGGTGGTGAGTGTGGGAGCCCACGGGAAGGGCAGACGCTCTTGGACAATAACTGAGGGGAAAAAATGAACAAGTTTCATGATCTCAGGAAAGTCAAGGCTTGGCTTTGTGCTCGTGTTTCTATTTGATGAGAGGGAGAACCTCCTCAGAAATAAATGTGAAAACAGTGTTTTCTGTGGTTGAAAGCAAGTGGCACTCACCGTAAAACTTGATGCTGTGATGAAGGCACGCTATTGCATCACTCTTATTGCATTTGAGATGGCATGCTAAAAAGTAAGATGGTAATAGTGTACACGGATCTGTGAATTTAATAAATTAATAAGAGCAAATAATCATTAATTAAGTATTTAGGTGACCAGTCTCTAAGCTGTCAGTGATGTGTGAGATGAAACCAATCACGTAACTATCTTTCTGAATGCTGTAGCCCATGACAGCAGAAGGTGATGGAGAAAGAAGCAAAGGTCAGAAAGAGAAGACCGAGGGCGGCGTGACTGGTGTGCTTTTTGATGGGCGTTTCTTACTCACACGAGCCCGGAGGGAAACACAAACATCGCAGCTTCGACGGGCCGTAATGGCTGCAGCAGGTGGAGGTGACGCCCCTGTCCTGACCAGACTGTGTTAGCCGCGTTTAAGGCTGCCGGAGATGGTAACGATTCGCCCAAACAGCACGAACCTTTACACGGTGCAGCAGAGGCCAACGGTGAGCACAGAGCCCAGCGCTTCCTGGGAGTGGAGCCGTGTTCGGACTGCTTTTGATGATTAACTCACTTAATGCTCACAGGCGCCCTCCGAGGGAGGTACGGCTCTCAGGCAGCACCCCACAGCCGTGCAGGGGGTTATGGAGGCGCCCAGGTCAGCGGCAGGGCCCCGCCCCGGCACCTGTCAGGGCCGCTGCCCTGGGCTGCGTTTCGGGGCAGCCTTCCTGGGTAGTCGCTTTTCTCTCAAAGCAGGACCATGTCCTCTACTTGGAAGCAGCATTTGCAGCCAGAGGGACCACCTGGTGGTCCCCCTCTTTCCCTCTCGACTCCCCCAGAGACGGAAAAGGTCCACGTCCACGGCCTGTCAGAGGGCTGTTGGCAAGCCCAGAGCGGGCAGAGGGCTTCTGTCCTGTCTATTTTTGGCGAAGGGTGATGGTGGCAGGCAGGGGCCACAGCTCCGGGAGGTGCTGGCCCCAGGGGCCCTCTGTTTCCCTTTTCCCTTGGTTGTCTCCACAGCCAGTGGGAGAGCAGGTCTGCTTACCCCCTCCTCCTGGGAGAGGAAAAGAGGGGGAGACGGGCAGCGGGGCCCTGCCTCTCCAGAGCCGTGATCATTCCTCCGCACACCTTCTTACAGCCTGGCTGGCGGCTGGGGAACACAGGGAGCAGAGGCCACCTTGGCCCCCTGCCCCCTGCCCTGTGCGTCCTGCCCTCCCCGGCCTGGGAGGCTACTGTCCCGCTGTGTGGGGTCCGGCCGCCCAAGCCCCACGCCCCTGCCTCCTGGCCAGCTTTGCCTCTTCCGCACCAATGCCCCACACCCCCATTCCAGCTTCCTTTCAGATTTTCTTCTTGAGGGACCGATTAAAGGAGCAATTTGGATAAATTGTAAATAGTGTGATTCTAGGCACTAAGACATCCAAAACGGTAATATACTGAATGCCACGCACCAGGCAAATGTATTATCTCGTTTAACTCTCATAGCCACGCAATATGGTGGTTGCTATTTTTATCTCCATTGTACAGATGAGAAGACTGAGGCCCAGAGAAGTTCAGCTGCCGAGTCCACGCGGCTAATAGGTAGTGAACTCTAGAGCTCCACTCCCAGCCTCTGCTGTGAGCGCGGCCAGGGCTGATTCTGGTGTGAGCGCTCAGGGCTGATTCTGGTGTGAGCGCTCAGGGCTGATTCTGGTGTGAGCGCTCAGGGCTGATTCTGGTGTGAGCGCTCAGGGCTGATTCTGGTGTGAGCGCTCAGGGCTGATTCTGGTGTGAGCGCTCAGGGCTGATTCTGGTGTGAGCGCGGCCAGGGCTGATTCTGGTGTGAGCGTGGCCAGGGCTGATTCTGGTGTGAGCGCTCAGGGCTGATTCTGCTGTGAGCGCTCAGGGCTGATTCTGGTGTGAGTGCTCAGGGCTGATTTTGGTGTGAGCGCTCAGGGCTGATTCTGGTGTGAGCGCGGCCAGGGCTGATTCTGCTGTGAGCGCTCAGGGCTGATTCTGGTGTGAGCACGGCCAGGGCTGATTCTGGTGTGAGCGCTCAGGGCTGATTCTGGTGTGAACGCGGCCAGGGCTGATTCTGGTGTGAGTGCTCAGGGCTGATTCTGGTGTGAGCACGGCCAGGTCTGATTCTGGTGTGAGCGCGCGGCCAGGGCTGATTCTGGTGTGAGCGCGCGGCCAGGGCTGATTCTGGTGTGAGCGCTCAGGGCTGATTCTGGTGTGAGCACTCAGGGCTGATTCTGGTGTGAGCGCTCAGGGCTGATTCTGCTGTGAGCACTCAGGGCTGATTCTGCTGTGAGCGCTCAGGGCGGCCCATGGGTGGGTCCCCGGACTGTGTCCTGGGAACAAAGCCAGAGTGAGGCTACTGCCCGATGCCGTGCGAATCATGCAGGAGGAGCCCTCGCTCCGGGAGGCAACCGAGATGGATTCGTTCTGCCCCCTGGGATTTCGGACGAGGAAACAACCAGAGAGCTTAAGCCGATGTGGCGGGGCCTCCTAGGACCTGTTCAGGACCGTCACCCCTCCTTCCCAAGCCCTCCTATAACTGGTCACGAAGTCATGTGTCCTTGAAATACCTGTCACATTAATTGCCTTGTCCCTGCCCCCAGGGCCAACCAGGTCCCTCGTGACCTCACACTGGGCCGAGGGAATGGCCTTATCGGGCCCGGCCGCCATCTCTCCATCCCCGACACCTCTTCCTCTCACTCACACAGTTGTCTGCTCACCTTCCTCAAAGGCTGGTTTTTATCCTGAGCACCGGGCTGGGGTGCCGAGGCCCGGCTTTGAATTCCATTCTACCATCACTAAACAGATGCAGCCTTAAGCAGCCAGAGCACACGGGCAGCCTGGCGGAAGCTGGGTTGGGACGGGGAGACCGACCCGCCCCCAGTGAAGCCAGCAGCCTCTGCTCCGAGCGCAGTCAGGGGTGAGGGGAGAGGGGGCGCCTGGCAGGGGCCGGAGGATGGTGAGGCGGAAGGGACTCCCTCAATGAAAACCTCTCCCTCCCCGGAAGCGGAAGCGGAAGCCGAATGAAACCGCAGCCAGGCCCAGGGCTATAGCAGGGCAGGGAGATTGGGATTAAGAGGGCGCTCTGTCTATGAATGTGAATCCAGCCCCACCCCCTGTCAGGGTGCCGAGTGGGGAGTAAGGGAGCACAGTGCAGGGAATCCGGGACAGCACCCCAAATTCAGACACCCACCCAGCACCCTAGGGAGCCCCTGGGTCAGTGTGCCATTCTAATGACCCCACGTGGGCACCTCCACACAAAGGAAGGACTGAGTTCATTGTGTCCTCAGGTGCGAAGGTAGGTTTACAGATGAGCCTGTGAGGATGGGGTATCAGTTGCTACATTCCAGGAACGGGCCAGATTACCAAAGATTTAAACCGTTTAGGGAAATGGGCAGAAACGGGGCTAATGAAATTCAGCCTCACAAAGCTGGGAGGAACTGCGTTCAAGTCGAATCCATAATACTTTTAAATGGAGACTTAATAGGTAGAATTGCTGAAAATAATGAGGAGGGAGCCCAACGAGGTGATAATCCCAGCCAGCTGCAGACGGGGTTTCCCTGTGAGCAGAGGAAGGAACGGTTCCTGTCTGCAAATCTCAGGATCCTGGGCGCAGTCCTGGGCTTGGAACTCCCCAGAAAGTGAGCATTGTGTTTAAAAAAAAAAAAAAAAAAGGAGCGAGAGAAACAGCAGGAAAGGTTGATCTGGGCTCAGGAGCATGCCAGACTATTTTTAAAAGGCATTTTCCACCCTCTTCCTGAGCCGAGGACAAAAAGCATCTCTAAACGTTGGCTCAGGTGTCCGCTGTTCAGGTAGGGTCCTCACAGTTCTTTTCATGCTTTTGTCTTCGCGCCTTTGCTGATTTGGGGCTTTGCTCTGTTGTGTCCTTTCGCGATAAGGCTTCTACATTACAGGGAGAGAGCAGGGGAGGTGAGCTGAGAAAAAGGAAGTGCAGTCATTTGGAAGTTCGCATGAATTGAGCAGCGCCAGCCACGCAAGGGCTCTGTGTGGGCCACGAGCTCCTGAAATCAGAAACAGCCTCAAACCCCAGGCCGGCCGGGAGCGTGTAGCCGCAGAGGGGAGCTGGAGAGCTCCGTCCCCTCTCGTCCAGCTAGAACGCAGTTCTCAGGAGTGGCTACGCAGGTTTTGAACCCACATCCTAAGACCCTGCTCTCTCATGCTATAATCTATGAGAGAGCGCGCACCCAGCCTGCACGGTCCAGTATTGTGGCTGCGGGACCCTTAGGATGTGACTGGGAAAAGAACGCACAATAGCTCAGTGATCATTTTTATGTTGATTTTGGATTGAAATGCTATTTCTGATATGTTGCGTTAAATGAGATATTACATTGTTAAAATGAATTGCCCTTTTCTTTTGACTTTTTCTTAACGTGGCTACTAGGAGAATTAAAAGCCACATGCAGCTTACGTTATATTGGACAGCCCTGCTGTGGGCTTTCAAGCAGGACAGATTTCTAGGGTAACAGCTTGCATTCTCCCTTGTTTCATTTCAGGAGAGGGGAGCAAACTGATCAACTAAAGATTTGTTTTCATTTTCTTTTTTCAGGAATAGAATCCCAGACCCAGTCGCCGTCCATCCAAGTGGATGTCTGGGGCCCGTGAAAGGTTGTGATACAGAAATCCAATTCAAACATTTAAGAAATGTAGCTGTGAGAGGTAACGGGCAGAATGAACAAGGCTGTTCTTTGGGCATAACTCCCTAGGAATTAAATTAAACCCACAGGGCCGGCGGAGTGGCGCGGTGGTTAAGCGCTGGCTTGGGATGCCAGCGGCCCCGGTTCGGTCCCATATATGAGGGTCAGTAATGCTGCCCTCTAAATAAATAAATAAATAAACCCCACAAAGTCAGATAAACCTGAAGCATGGCTTGCAGACACACCGTTTTCATCATTTATTCATGTGTCTTTGCCAGAGGGAACAGAAAATCTTAATCCAAACACAAGAGTGGGCTCTCTGTTGTGCCCCAGACCGGTGCATCTCGGGGGGCGGGCAGGAAAGCAGAACTATGATGGTGGATTTCTCCTTTTCCTGAGTGAGTCAGAGGACAGGCTGTGATTAAGCCTCACGCAGACGGGTGAGGGCGTGTGGCCGGGGAGAACCCTGCCCGACGCCCCAGGCTGGGGGAGCCCTCCTTTCCTTCCCCTCTGGACGTGTGGTGAGGATGTGGAACTCTGGCAACACCAGGGGCTCCCCATTGGCAGCGGCCCTTTTAAAGACACAAATATGAGAAGCCATCCCTTGGCACAATCTTGTTATGCTTTTTTTCCAAATGAGAAAATGGATTGAAAAAGAACACACTGGGCCGGCTGAGTGGCGCGGTGGTTAAGTGCTGGCTTGGGACGCCAGTGGCCCCGCTTCGGGTCCCACATATGAGGGCCAGTGACACTGCCCTCAAAAAAATAAATAAATAAATAAAAATAAAAAGAACACACAAACTAAAACAACCACATGAGCAATCATTTGGGACAATTGTAGACGTTCCAGACACTGCTAGTATTGACATGTCCCAATAAAAGACGAAATTATCTACTACTTCGGGGCAAATATGGACAACAGAGTGAGTTGTACACATTTGACATCCTTACTGAAACCATCTAGCACCCCTTTTTAAATCTTGATTGAAAGGTGAGTCACTAGAAACTGTCATTCTCCATTTTAGGAAAACAGCTACAATTCTACTCGGAAGAGTCAGCAATGTTTTCAACAGGATGTCAGAGATAACCTTGGGACATGTTGGCAAAGCCCAGTGGGAAGAAGACACCTCGCTGAAGGTCACACGCAGCCTTTTTTATTTAAAAAAAATTGTTCATTCTAATAATTTATGTAAAACTAGGTTACCCAGTAGATATTGGGGCTTACAATGGTTTTTAAATCTTATTAATCATCACTGGAATGAAACCAGCATGATTCAAAGAGAAGAGTCTCTGAAACATTCATTAATACCCGAGCTCTTTTCTATCTGTATTAAAAAAGGATTGCTAGCTTAATGTAATTGTTTCTTTTTAAATTACTGGAAGTATTGCTAGATGTATTTACATTGTGTCACTGAGTGATCACAACTGCATTAGTAAAGATTTCAGACCAGATCAAAAAGTACAGCCTATTATAGGTCATGCTTCCTGGTCTAACATGTACTAGGATTTAGAAAGAAAATGCAAAACCTGAAAAATTTAAAATTCCTTTGTGTTTAACTCTTGTGCTTATCATAAAGTCACAGAAATTTGGAAACCAGAAATGATCGTTGTGAACGCAGCTGTATAGGGTGTGGCAGCACCGGCAACGACGCCCGATCGCCTGAGTTCTGAACTTGACTCCGAGGCTTAATAGACATGTAACATCAAGCAACTTATTCAGCTTCCTGGAGACTCAGTCTCCCTCATTTGTGAAAGAGTGTAATCATAAGCACAGTAGCCACTTCTAGGGTTCTGGGAGTTATTAATAAATAGCTAACACATATATGTTGCACAAAGAAGGGACTCGATCCTTGCCAGCTGTGATTCCTTGGTCCATTAATTGTGTTTCACAGGTGAAGAAACTGCAGGGAAGAGACTTGTCTGTCCCACCACTAAGTGGTGACAGAGCCACAGCTGGAGTTCACACAGCTGTGCTCTCATCACCTCCCCTTCTCTTCGACTTCTGCTTTGTCCTTTGGACTTTCAAATACTAATTTCCAAAGTCCTAGCACACAGTTTTGTTAAGGACCCAAGTCCAAGCCAATACAAACACCTAAAGACCAGGAAAACACAGCCCACATTTTAATAACTTAAAAATTACGAAGTTGACCAAACTGTAATAAGTTTGTACCCGAAGAGACCAGGAGCTGGCTGAGTGAATCATTTCCCTCAAACCTTAACCTCATGTAGAAGGCTTCCAACGGGTTTGCTTCACCTCTGAGCTGTCAGCCCGTTTTCTTTCAGGCTGTCTCCCTCTGGTGGATTAAAAAGAAATACTGCCTGTCATTTCCAGAATAATGGGATTATCTGGGATGGGTTTTGTTCATGTGTGGTCGGCCTGGTTCGAGCTGTGGAGCTTCTGGAAAACCGTCTTGCCTTTGGGGAGGCTCCGGTTCACCCTGGGAGAAGCAGGCCGAGGACCTCTGCTCCCTGACACCTAGGTGAGCACGAAGCTGTTATTCAGAGCGCTACGCGGGCCTTGAAATGGCCGAGGAGAAGGCCCAAGAGGTGAAGGCAAAAGGCTGAACAAGAGATGAAGTGGGAAGGGCAGCAAGACCACAGTACAGGCGCTCCCTGTCATCAGGGATCCAGGCTCCTTTGTTAGCCTCAAGGTCCAGAATGGCTGCCGGAGCTCCAGCCATCAGATGCATTTATCCAATTGGACATCTACCTACATTGGCAATTTAAACACAGTTTTCCCAGAAAATACACTGACTTTTTACCTCCGCAACCAGTTCTTCCCTTTTGTTCTCTCCCCATTTCCCTGGAAGAAAGACTGAGCAGGAGGTGTTGGAATCGGAGACGAGCTGAGGAGAGAGGGAGGTCAGAAAACAATAGAGGAGTGATTTAAAATGGAGTGTTGACCTATTGTGCTAAATGCTGCAGAAAGGTCAAGTGCTATGAGGTCCGCAGGTTGGCTTTTGCTAGGGCTGCCCATCAGGTGATGGTGACGTTGGCGAGGGAGTGTGTCTGCACTGGTTCGGAGAGCAGGACCCTGTCTGACACGGGAGTTCGTGGGCTAGAATTGCACCTTTCTTGCCTTTTACTGTTTTGATAATGCTGAAATGGTGGGGGTAGAAGTGAGCTGGCAGTGAACGGTGGGGAAAGGCGTAGAGAAAGTCGCACGGTGAGAGGACTGTTCTGTGCTTGTCCCTCTCGTGGCCGGCTCAGTCACTTCCCTTGAGGTTGGGCTGTTCAGAAAGAGCTGTGGACCTCTCCACTGTGTTCATGGGAAAAGTCCCACCGCTCTTACCCTGTTTGCACCTTGGTTCTCCTTTAGCTCCATTGCTGAGTTTACTGCAAATGGGGTCTTAGTGGCCCCTGCGTCCCCCTTGGTTTTGATGAGTCTGAACTTCTCAGCATGTTCTTGAGGACATAGTGTGTATTGTCCCTCTGGCTTCCACCTCTTTCAGCTGCCCAGGCTCACAGCCCCGACGGAGGTGGCCTCTGCCACATGGATGCACTGAGCCTCTCAGTGCTGCACCTGCTGAGCCCTCTCTCAGGGAGGCTGGACTGGAGAGAGGTGGAGAGAGAAACCAGGAGCCGGGAGCAACACAAGGGGTGGGTGGGCCATCAGCATTTTTTTTTTCAGATAGGCGAGATGGTGAAGATGGAGGGAAGATGAGCATTTTGATGCAGGAGGTCCCTGGGCAGGTGGACAAGCTGAATCCGGGTGTGGAACTGCCCTAAGAGGGGCACCTTTTCCTCTGAGGCCAGAGCGAAGCAAAGGTTTCCATGAAAGCGAGTTTGCAGCTGGTGCTGAGTGAGATGGGAAACAGAAAAAAATACCATTGGCAGGGTCGGTTAGTGGACTGAAGATGCGGTTGGTTCTGATGTAGTTCACATTTATGGAGCCTTATGTTTCCTGCGATGTGCTTACCTTTCATATACATCATCTATTGTAATTCTCGCGCATATCTGACAGTGAACTGTATAAAGGTAAAACATCAATTACATACACTAACGAGTTATTTTCAAATCATCTCACATGTATTATCTAAGTGGATTTTTCTACCAGTCGTTGACATGTTATCTCCTCATTTTACAGATAAGGAAGCCACGGCTCCGCGAGGTCAAGAATTGAGTGACAAGCAGGTTTCATGACTTCAGTCTCTCAGAGGAAGTATTTATTGCTTTAATGAGTCAAATTTGAAAAGGCAGGGCATTTTAAACAGCTGCTCTATTGGCAGTTGACAAAGCGCCCCGTCTGCCTGTGCCCCCGGGTCCCTGATACTGGCAGCGGCTGCTGGGTGCTGGTGAGGGGGCCACCGCCCTACCCAGGCGATGCTCGCCGGGCTCCGAGGGCTGGGGCCTGACCTGGGCCGGCGGCCCCTATGCACCTTGGGCTGCTGAGCCTGCGTTTCCTGGGTTCCTTTTCATGTCTTCTTTCAAAAAACATACAAGGGGCCGGCTGAGTGGCGCGGTGGTTAAGAGCTGGCTTGGGAAGCCGGCGGCCCCGGTTCGGGTCCCGCATGGGAGGGCCATGACACTGCCCTCAAAAAATAAATAAATACATAAATAAATAAAATAAAGTTGGTTGATTAAAATGTCTGATCCTGAAATCAGAGACTTTTTCCTACCTTTCTCAGGACTTTTATTCAATACAAAAGATAACAATTGTAGGTGTGGATGGTTTCCCTAATGAAATTAGGACTTAAATAAGATCTGCTTGTAAATATTTGATTTTTTTTTGGATATGTGTTTTATGTAAAATGTTCAGTGATTAGCTTTTTAGAATTTTGATTTAAAGGAACAAAGTTTTTCTAATCAATAATGAGATTGTTGGGCCGGCCGAGGGGCGCGGTGGTTAAGCGCTGGCCTGGGACGCCGGCGGCCCCGGTTCGGGTCCCGCATGGGAGGGCCGGTGACACTGCCCTCAATGAAACAAACAAACAACCCCATGCAAGATCTGAAGTTCTAAAAAAGAGAAAATCATAATCAAACCAGAGCAAAATGGAGATGAGTGTGCTGCCTCCCCGGTGTTTCTTTCCTGTCTCCTGATTTTTTTGTTGTTTTTTGAGGGCAGTGTCCCCGGCCCTCCCATGCGGGACCCGAACCGGGGCCGCCGGCGTCCCAGGCCCGCGCTCAACCCCCGCGCCCCTCGGGTCCCCCCCCACCCCATTTTAAAGAGTTCCCTGATGGCTGGGCATTGAGAGTTTGTCCGGTTAGGGATTTTCAACTTGAAGGGGCCGCTCGGGTCTCCTCGTCAGATTCTCCGCCTCAGAACCAGCTGCCCGGGGGCGTGGGGGGTGTGGGTGTGGAAGCGCAGGCGCGGCGCCCCACGCGACGCCCAACAGCCAATCCGAAGGCGGCGCCGGACGAGTCGCGACCTACAACCAATCGGAAGGCGGCGACGACGAGCGGCCAATCAGAAGGCTGCGCCGAGGCAACGTCCAGCAGCCAATCAGCAGGCGGGGCGCCCGTTCAAATCGCGGGCCCGGGGAGCCGGCGGTGAGCCGAGCGCGCCGGGGCCCGGGGAGTCTCCGCGGAGGGCCGAGGTACCGGGGCTGCGGGCCGTGCGGGCGGCGGGCGCCGGCGGGGACCGGCGTGGCGCGCCGCGCCCCCGGAAGGTGGCGGGGAGGCGCCCGTCCGCAGGGGCGCCGGTGGCCCGCGCGTTAGACGCCCCGTCCCCGTCCCCGCGGCGCGCGCAGGGCCTTGGGGAGAGGCGCTGGGTCCCGGGGGCCCGACGCCAGGGCCGGGCGGGCGGCTGGCACCGAGGCGCGCCCTGGACGCTCCCTTCAGGCCGCACAGGTTCCAGGGTCAGCACGCTTGCGTGTGTGGCGTGCCATTGAGTCGGCTCCAACCAAGGAGACCCCATAAATGAGTGACGTCCCCCGTGTCCTGCCCCACAGCCCTGCTCAGCTCCTGGAGGCTCAGCCCGTGGCTTCCTTTATGGAGCGCGTCCGTCTCCTAGGGGGTCCCCTCTTTTCCTGCTGCCTCCTGTGTTCCCAGCACTCTTGTCTTTTCCAGGGAACCCTGCGCTCTCCTGATGTCCCAGAGCAGGACAGCTGCAGCTTTGGCATTGTGCCTCCATGATGCACAGCCTTAATTTGCTGCAGGACCCACTTGTTCATCTCCCTGGAGGTCCAGGGTCTCCGCAGAGCTCTCCCCAACACCATAGTGCAAATGAACCATTTCTCTCCCATCCACCTTCCCTGTCCAACCTTCACACCTGCACGTAGTAAGTGGGAACACGAGGGTGTGACGGTCTCAGCCTTGGCCCCTAGTGACACATCTGTGCCCTTGGGGACCTTTCCTAGACCTTCCATCACAGCCCTTCCGAGTCTCAGCCTTCTCTTGTCTTCTTCGCTGCGGTCTCAATTTCAACTGATCACTCAGCCAAAGCAAGCAAATGTTTTAACAATTTCGATGTCTTCACGGTGTTAAAGTTGTGAATTCCTTCGGTAGCCGTGATTTTTGTCTCCTTGATGCTCAGATGCAGTCCTGCTTTGGCACTTTCTTCTTTCACTTTCATCAGAAGTCATTTCACATCACTGCTACTTTCTCCAGTACGATGCATATCTTAAAGTTATTGTTATTTCTTCCGCCAAGTTTTACTCCTCCTTCCTCTGGGTCTAGCCCCGTTTGTTGTCTGCTGTGTGTTCTATGTACAGATTGAACAAACAGGGATATAAAGATGCACCTTGCCTGGCACTTTTGCCTATGGGAGACCATGCTGTCTCCATGTTCTGCCCTGACAGTGGCTTCCTGTCCCCAGTACAGGTTACGTGTCCTATCGATCAAGTGCTCAGGCACCCCCGTCTCTTTCAGAGTGGCCCCCAGTGTTGTGATTTGCACAGTCAAAGGCCTGACTGTAGACCAGGAAACAGACTAACCTGAGACCCTTTGGCACATCCCAGCACCCAGCGAGGCTGGCCAGTCAGACCTCGAATGTGTCTTTTCTGAACCAGCTTGACATCCGGTGTTTCTGGGTCCATAGAAGGTTGCCGCCTGTGTTGCGCCGCCTCTAGCATTTACTTGTATGGGGAGTTGGTGCCATGTTCCTGTGATTACTGCACTTCCGGGCATCTCCTTTCTTGAAAATTGGGGTGCATATTGAATGTTTCCACTCTGTAGACCACTGTTCTGTTTTCCGTGTTTGCTGACGTAGTCTTGTTAGGATTTTTTTTTTTTTTTTGAGGGCAGTGTCACTGGCCCTCATATGTGGGACCTGAACTGGGGCTGTTGGCTTCCCAAGCCAGCATTTAACCACCGCACCACTCGGGCGGCCCCCTTGTTAGGATTTTGACAGATTCAGTTTCTGTGTATGGAACTAATTGTGTTGGGATCCCATGAGGCAGTTCTGTGTTTATCACACACTCAACAGACATTATAAAAAGGCTTTGCCCCAGTCTTTGACTTGGGTGCTGGGGTTTCCTTCAGCCTCTCCTCCTACTCCCCGAACTGGGAGTACTTGAAACAAAACCTTCGCTGATCGGTACTTTTTACATCTTTTAGGTCATTTGGCACCTTTGACCTGATATAAGGATAGTCTGTGTATTCCTTCCAGACAAAGGAAATAAGAACAGGGGTCTTGACTTTGAAATCTGTAGTAGTTACATAATGGGGACTCAGTAAATATTTGTTAACTGATGATTGTAAGTTCTTGGAGGCAGAGATTTGTCCGAAGCTGTCTGGAACAGGATCTGAGCTGGAGATGATGGCTTATTGTCCTGCATTCCTCTGCAAAGCTGCTTTTCCACTGTAAGGTTCTCATATTCTCAAAACCTGTTTGTAGTCCGTGCGATCTAATTTTTTTTTTTTTTTTTTTTTTTTTTTGTAGTTGCAGATATTTTTGGAAACAGGCTGGAAGTCAAATGAACATCCAAAGAGCTTGGGTTCTTTAGCCGCATCCTTGGTGAAAAGAGTGTGTTGCCACGATGTCAGTACACGCTGCACACGGCAGAAATAGCAGTGGTGGGCCCAGCGTTCCTTCTTCCCCAAAGAGTTTGTCACTGGACGCCCTCAGCCACGGGAGCAGCCTGAAGCTGAATTTGAAGTTGGAGATGTCAGAATGCGAAGGCGACGGCCAACTCCTGAGGTCTGCAGGCCCAGTCAGAGACATAAACAGCACTTACGTTATTTCTGCCTGTAACAAGCCGGGAGCCACACTGGCCACCCCTCACCCTGTGGGCACATTGTCCCTGCAGAGAAGGGTTACAAGGAACAAAGATCCATCGTCGCTTGGTAGTGAGTTGGGAGATGCAACTGAAAAAATGCCAGAAACACGTCTTACCTTGCAGCGTCGTGCTAGAGCAGATCCTGTGGACAAGTGGAGAACAGCTGGGACAGATTCTGTGGACAAGTGGAAAACAGCACAGAATGTGGGAGGTGCAGCAGAAAGTAGTTACGTTTCACGGGAAACCAGCACAAATGTAAAGACTGTGAATAATGATAAAAACTCTTCTGTTGCATCGTCTGTACCTTTAGCTGAAGACCCGAAAGACACTGAAACGAGGGCTGATGAAAAATACAAAGAAACATTTTCTGCTTTCAGTGGGGCAGGTGACAATGTGTCACTTAAGTACTTAAGTCATAGAGTGCCCGTTGGTCCCCAGAGTCAGACTGCAGTTGTTAGGCGAGGTTGCTTGGCAACAAAACCCACTCCGGGCCCGCTGGGTATCAAAGGGTCAGGAACAGGAAACCTACATCATCGAAGTATTGGGAAGGACAGTGCAAAAAATTCAAATAAATTTGGAAACTTAGAAAAAAGAACCCCTACGAGATGTGTTGCAGAGCACAGATCGACACCAAAGTGTGTGCCTCAGCTCACAAGCCCAGCTGCGTCCATGCTGAAAAACAGGGTGCCCAGCTTTCCAGCTAAACAAAAGCCAAAAAGCTCCCTTCTCAGAGTGCAAAGGGACAGGTCCCAAGAGCTCACCCTCCCTCCCGAGGAAGAAACTGCAGGTCTGAGTGCCTCCACGGAGAGAGACCCCTTAAAAGCAGAGAACAGTCAGGTGACAGTGGCCGTACGCGTAAGGCCTTTCAGCAAGAGGTACGGCACACCTTTGAACGTCTAAGGCCACACGGGTGACCACGGGACATGCCTAACTCGCCTCTGCCTTTGGAAAGTCAGTGTATGCACATGCCTTCAAACTTGTCGGTGATATTTTTATAGGGAGAGCTTTTAGGTTCAGTTGTAGTGTGTTGATTATTTTTGATGATTGCCTATAAAATTAAATAATTGAAATCACCACATTTGGCAAATGTAAATTTCTCTAGAGACACTGCTTTTAAAAAGCCTGAATAACTTAAGTCTCTAATGCAGTCTGCTTTTAGATCTGCAATATATTGTGGGATCTCCTACCTGCCCCATAAAAAGAGCCCTGGGGGGTCACTTATCCCCAGGAGGGTCTCCAAACCTTTTCCAGAGTGGTGACCATCACCATCATCATCACCTCTGATAAATAATGCTTAGAAAGGCAGTCATTTATCAGATTTCATTTTGAAGGCCAAGAAAAATCTCTCTCCACAGTGACCGTGGGTGGGATAGTTACAGATTACAGGCAGTGTTGAAACAGGTGGACCTGAGAAACTGTGCCTGTGGTACGTGATTTTTTTTTTTTGATTTTTTTTTTTAGCTGAGCCATCCTGCCACCTGTTGGCAGCTCAGCTCTGGCTGGGCATCGAACTGCTGTTGTTCAGAGCTCAGCTCACACTCTTGAGCGAGCTCTTAACCAACTGAGCCACTCGGCCGGCCCAGCATGTGATTATTTTTAACTATGCTAAGAACAGACCTTAGGAACCAAACCCAAGGTGGGTGAAGATGTTAGTGAGGGACCAAGTGCCCGCTCCCAGACTCAGCAGGGCAGGCCTGAAGGGTACTTGTCACATGACGTTTTCCGGGCTACATTCTGATCTAAAGCAGAGTTGGGGCAAAAAGGGATATCTGGGGCCAGACAAGGGCTGATAATGTTTTCCTGCAGATCTAGGGGGAGTGAGAGATTTCCACTGAAGCCTCAGCGGGAAGACGATCCAGACTCTAAGGAAAAGGATCTGGGGGGGCCTGTAGGTGAACGGGAACAATAACTGGAAGCCATGGAGACTTAGGCTCACGCTTCCATTTAACTGACTGTTGAAATTAAAGCTGTGTGTCATGCCAGCTTTATATAGACTTGTCCTCCAAAATGTCTTTGTAATATATTACAGATAAGTTTCCAGACGTGAACTGAAGAATATCGGGAGGTGACAGTAGGTGGGATGGGAAAGGGGAGAACTCCAGGGAAAAAGGAAAAAGATGGCAAACCCTGTAAAAGTCACGTCGATTTTTTGGACAGGAAATCCAGAGCTGCAGGAAATTTATCTTGGAAACCCACTATAATTACATTTGCCGGTCTGCAGTTTCCGCGTAAACCTGAAGAATTGTCTTGTCCTAAAATGTTGTATTTAATAGTTTTGTATTCAATGGGCATAATACTCAAAATAATGACAGTAACTTGTATTTTCCTTTGTGCTTCTTTTTAAAGAGAGAAGATGGAGAGCGCATCCCAGGTGGTCTTCATGAACGGGGAGGAAATAGTAGTGAGACACCCTGACATGAAGCACGTTTACAGCTTCATTTACGATGTTTCGTTCTGGTCGTTTGACGAGTGTCACCCGCAGCACGCCAGCCAGACCCGGGTCTACGAGACCCTGGCGGCGCCGCTCCTGGCGCGAGCCTTCGAAGGCTACAACACCTGCCTCTTTGCTTACGGCCAGACCGGCTCTGGAAAATCATACACGTGAGTCGGACGGCAAGTACATCCCTCCAGAAAGGCTTACGTCTTTCGTGAGAAGCAGTGTGGTTTGACACAGAGAATACAGTTTTGAAAGCACACAGCTCTGGGCTCAGGGCTCACCTGTTTTACCCGGTTCTGCAAACTTGGTCAAGTTGCTTTACCCCTGGGCTTCAGTTTATGCCCGAGATGCTGTTTACCATGTAACTATTATTGGCCCCATTTTGCCGTAAATTATACTTCTTGTGTAAACTGAAGTCCAGAGAGGTGACTGTTAGGTGTTGTGGGAATTAAAAGTAAGCCACTTAACGAACGGCAGGGAATAATACCTGCCCCAGAAAGAAGTCCTCAGGATTTCAATAGTAGCGACACTTACTGAATTCTGACAGTATTCCAGACGCTGTGCTAAAGGCTCTGCTTGTGCCTTCTCCCATCGGCCCTCTGAAGTAGAGAGTTCTTGTTTAGTCCCATTTCACAGAAGGGGAAGTGTAGGCTTGCTGACGTCACCTATCTTGTCCAAGTCTGCAGAGCCACCCGGTGGGGAAACTGGGATTGAACGCAGGCAGATTTAGCTCCAGAGCCCAGGGTCTCAGACACTAACGACGAGGCTGAATTAGCTGGCCCCCCACTCCCTCCCCAACCCATTCCCCAAAAAGAACTTTAGAAAACCTAATTAGTTTTATTTCCCCCTATTCATAATGTATTTTCCAGGATGATGGGATTTGGTGAAGAACCGGGAATAATTCCGAGATTTTGTGAAGATCTTTTTGCTCAAGTAGCCACAAAACAAACACAAGAGGTATGTTGCCATGCTATCTTCATATTAGGTTAGAAAACAGTTACATCAGCTTAAAATCAGAATCATGGCCACTACGGAAATAGCGGGAGGGGTGGTTCTGACGTCTCGCTCATTCTCTTTGGGAGCAGCCTTGTGGAGAGAGGGGGCCGGGTTCTAAACCCAGACTCAGTTCCTCCTGGCGGACGCGGTGGAGTGAGCACCACTGTCTTCTAGCTTTCTCTGCCTCATTAATGTGCGTGTGTGTGTGCGTGTGTCACAGCGTGGGAGCCGTGCACCACTGTGCGTGTCTGCCGTCGGGCCAGCGCACAGACTCCACTAGTTCACAGACGGAAACTTGAGAACAACAGGCAGCAGTGGAGAGTCGTGAGGCTGGAGGCTATTGGCTCGATTTGGGAGTTCAAGTCCCAGCCCCGGGGGTTAAGAGAGTGTAATGGAGAAACAGGCGGTAAACAGCCAAGTACAATCCATTAAACGCTAAATAAAGTAAATCCTACGCTAGAACAGGAAGAGAGTGCTGTGAGGATGTGTCAGACTGCAGGGGACCGCTGAGCTGCCTCCTGAGGGAAACGTAACAGTGACAGGCTTGGGGAGGCGGGGGACATCCCGGGCACAGGGAGCAGCACGTGCGGAGGGCGAGGGGGCCTCTGGGCCTCTCCACGCTGGGCCTTCTTAAGCTCGGGATGAGGGTGAAGGGTGACGAGACGTGAAACGAGGGGCAGGCAGCCTCGGCCTGCAAAGGACTTCCTGAACCACGCTTCCGGAATGGAGAGGGCTATGGAGGATTTTAAGTAGGGAAGTAAAGGGGTCGCATTTGCTCTATTTTTTTTGTAAAAAATAGGTAGGCCTGGCTGCAGTGTGAGAATGAGTTGGAAGGAAGCGGAATTGGAGGCAAAGAGCCCAGCGGGGGGCCACGAGCTGCAGGTGGGGGGCCTGTCAGGAGCTAGACTAAGCTGGCAACAGTCGGGTTGAACAAGGGGGCACACAATTGGGACACCTTAGTAAGTAGAACTAAGCCACAATTGGAAGTGGAGGGTGAGGGACAGAGGAACCAATGTTCCTGGTTGGAAAACCAGAGTGATATTGATGGCCTTCACGAGAACACGAGAGGAAAGGCAGAGTAGACAAGTCCCATCTCCCGCTGTGGACCAATCACCTGGATGATGGTGATGGTGATGGTGGTGATGATGGTTATGATGACGGTGATGGTGGTGATGGTGATGATGGTGGTGATGACGGTGATGATGACGGTGATGGTGGTGATGATGATGGTGATGCTGGTGGTGATGGTGATGATGATGGTGGTGATGGTGATCATGATGATGGTGGTGGTGGTGATGGTGGTGGTGATGATGATGGTGATGGTGGTGATGATGATGATGGTGATAGTGATGATGATGGTGATGATGACGGTGATGATGACGATGACGGTGGTGATGGTGGTGATGATGGTGATGGTGGCGATGATGATGGTGATGGTGGTGGTGGTGATGACGGTGGTGATGGTGATGGTGGTGATGATGACGGTGATGATGATGATGGTGGTAGTGATGGTGATGGTGGTGGTGGTGATGATGGTAGTGATGGTGATGGTGGTGGTGATGGTGGGGATAATGGTGACGGTGATGATGGTGATGTTGGTGGTGGTGGTGGTTGCGGTTGTGGTGGTTGCTCACATACTGTATTATATCTCCAATTAGACTGAGTTCTTTGAAGATAAAGACTGTGTCCAGTTCATCTCAGATTCTCCCATAGCACCTAGAAGAGTGCTTTGCACCTAGCAGGGTCCAATAAATATTTGGTGAATTGGATCTAAATCTCTCTGAAGCTTCCTTGAAGCTTTCCAATTCTGTTGATATTGATGTTGCTGACTCACTTTGGGCCAGTGCATGAAATTTATTTCTCTGATGTGGAAACCATGGCCTGTCACAAAGGCTATCTAGGCACAGTTTCCCTTTTTGGCCTTTGTACCTTGTCTCTCAGAGTCAGCAGGCGCAGAAACTCAGCCCTACTTAGTCTGATGGTTGCTTTCTGGCCCAGCCGGGATGCATTACTGCCTTAAGAGCCCAACTTACCGGATTGAACGTCAACGCACAGGGTCCCGGCGACTCCGTCTCTCGTGCCTCTCTTTTCTGCTTCCACAGCCTTTCTGGCCACTCTAACCTCTTCCCCTCTGATTAATTATCTTATTTATAGCCGTACTCCCTCTTTTTGGTTCTTTATTTTTTATTGCTCTATCTTACGTACTGGTGGGTGTGCTGGTATATTTCACTAAGCCGGAACCTCACGGGCAAGAACCTTGCCTTATTCTTCTTTATGTCCTAATATAGTCCAAAACCACACCCATGGTAGGTCAGTACTTATCGGATTGAATCAAACCTTTCCTAGAAGTTCATAAGAAGAAATGCAAGGACTTTTGTTGTTAAAATTATTTTTTATTGAGAGAAAATTCACACAACATAAAACTAACCATTTTAAAATGTAAAATTCAGTGGCATGTAGTACATTCATAATGTGCAACCACCACCTCTGGTCCCCAAAGTTTTCATCACCTCAAAGGAGACCCTGTGCCCTTTAGGCAGTTACAACCCACCCCTCCGCCAGCTCCTGCCCCGCTGATCTGCTCCCTGTCTCCCTGAGTTTACCTTTTCTGGATATTTCACGTGAAATGGTTATTACGCTGTATGTGACCTTTTGTGTCTGGCTTTCACTGAGCGTAATGCGTTGGCGGTTCACCAGTGTTGTAGCTTGGATCAGCCCTTCGTTCCTTTTTTGGGACTGAATAATATTCCACTGTACGGACGGACCAATTTGGTTTTTCTGTCATCAGCTTGTGGATGTTTTGGTCTCCATCTTCTGACTTCTCTGTAGTGCTGCTGTACACTTGGGTGTGCAAGTTTTCGTTTGAATATTTTTTTACTTGAATTTCTTTTCAATTCTTTTGGATGGATAGGAGTGAAATTGCCAAGCCACACCGTAATTCTGGGCTTAACCTTTAACGACTGTGTTCCGCAATGGCTATACCCCATTCTGCGTTCCCACCGGCGTGTCAGCGAGTTCCAATCTCTCCGCCTCCGCCTTGCCATCGGGAGGTTTCCGTTTCTCTGGTTCCAGCCATCCTGGTGGGTGGGAAGCGGTTTTTCATGGTGGCTCTAATTGCGTTCCCCCCCTGACATGATGCTGAGTGCCTTTCCGTGTGCTTCTTCGTAGTTTTATATGTTCTGTCTATACAAGGCCTTTGCCCATTTTTTAAATTGGGTTGTTTGTTTTTTTGTTGTTGAGTTGTAAGAGTTCTTTATATATTCTGGATACTAGGCCCTGATTAGATGTATGATTTGCAGAAAATGCAAGGACTTTAAAAATAAATGGCACACGGGTTTCTGCTCCTTTCTAGGTCCGCTGTCACCTTGAAATGAGCTTCTTCGAAGTGTATAATGAAAAAATCCATGACCTTCTCGTTTGCAAAGGTGAAAATGGGCAGAGAAAGCAACCAGTAAGAATAAAACAATTTATTATTTGTTTTTTAATTTGGTTTTGTAAATGCATGGAATTATATTAGTTCTCAAGATGATATATATGGCTTAAACTGTTACTAAAATGTTATTATGTGACAGCCAGTGGTTGGGACCTACAGCCTAAGTACATTGTTATTTAATAAATAAGCTGAACATTATTGTTAGTGGAAATTACATTAGTTATTAACTGTTTTTTATTTTAAGCAAGTATTATGTAAAAGTTCAAGATCATGATGTGGTTAAGCCAAACCATTTACGCCAAACTCCAAATCCCTTAATGCCTGTAAAGCCAAAGAGCAGGAAAAGCTTAGAAAAGTGGTATTGTTATCATAGAATGTGTTTCACTGGATTGGTTAGCACATTGATAGAGGTAGCGTTTTCTATGAAATAGAAAGTTTCACAAATACGTAAATTTAGAAGAAAACTGCTATTAGAATTTAAAATGTTTAATTTTGAAAAGGACTTGGAAAGCAAGAAGCGACCTGAAGGAATCCCTTGCCTCACTCACACGATTCACTCTGGGCGGCGTCCAGAGACTTAAACTGGACTTGGCAGTGTCATTTGTGACTGCCACGTGGTATAAAATTCCCAGTCACAAAGTTTAAAATGTATAATGTAAAACTGAAAAAAGTGTTCACTGCCTAAAGTTTATTGACCATAATTTTGAGGGTGATCTGGAAACATGTGGGTAGCAGCTCCTGCAGGATCGGAGGACACGTGGTGCAGGTGCAGACAGCTTGTGGGGCTGACGCAGTACCCTTACGCCTTATGGGTCGTTTGTGCAGAACCTTTATTATTCATTTCTGGGTCCAGTTAAGACAAATCTCTTTACCTTAAACTCGAAGCATAGGGGAAAAGTTAGTAAAAATGTGCTTTATATGAAACCTGTCATCCTCTTAATGATGCTAACGTTTGCTCCCACCAGCTGAGAGTGAGGGAGCACCCTGTTTCTGGACCATTCGTCGAGGCCCTGTCGATGTAAGTGTTCGCTCAGCAGGCGCGGGCACAAATCGGGGGACCGGGTGTTGTCCCCACCCATCGGCCCTGGATAACTAGCCAGCCTTCCACCCTAAGGCGCCCCAGCTAACGCTGCCTTGTCGAAACACTCTATGCCGTGTTAGCCGCTGCTTTTAATACCCGTTTATGTCTCTCCCAGCGCCAGCAAAGGGCCTGGCATGGGGCATGCAGTGATTTCCCCGTTAGCCTGAGCCTTGCTCTCAAGCTGCTCTCTCTCTATTACTTTAAGCTGAAGAGGGGAGACGGTGCTAAGATGAGTTCAATGTTAAGAGTTCGAAACCTGCTTAGAGTCACTTAACGTTGTCTTTTCCTAAGTGAAAGGAAAGGTGATTCGGTGTGGACTCAGCTCCATGTGACGCGTGTGGGTTTGTACTGAGACCCACACACCAGCCTACCCACCACACACACACACACATTGCGTAGAGCTGTGCATACATTTATAGGTTCAAGTCTGTCTGCTGGTTCCATGATGTAGACATAAATGGTATCATGTTAACATGCTGAGGGGCTTCATTATATTAAGAAAAATGCTGTCACCCTTTTTGGTAAAATTAAAGCATTATTTTATTTCCTATCCTTTAAGAACAGAGAAAATGAAAGAGTCTGTGAGAATTATTTTATTATAACCTGTGAAGTATTCCATTGTGGTCTTCAGAGAGTAACTATGTCATTAAAAGGTTACTATTATTATTTTATGAGAACAAGAGTGTAATCATCAGTCAAATTGATTTTGTCTTTTTACTTTTCAAAAATAGGAATGTTGTCAGTTCTTACTCTGATATCCAGGTAAGGTTGACTGTATTTTGTCTTCTTTCCATGAGATAGAAAGATCGTAATCATAAATATTCATAAGAAAACCCCTCAATTGCTGTTTGCATGAATAAAAGGTTAATCTTGTTAATTTGTCATGAACTGATTTTGTTTGTTAAACTTTAATCAAAAGAATTACTCCTCTAAACCAAAAATAAAAATTGACCATTGTGTCATTGTAGAGAAACAGCCTTTTAAAGGCATTATTTCCTGATTCAGATTTGAGTAACAGAAAAAGTAGACAAGGGGGACTACAAACCATGGAATGCTCCCCTTGTAATTCATTCCATTTTATAAACTTATGAACGTGTGCCTGTTCCCAGATGGGCTAACTTTGCTGTTCCTGACGGTTCCAGTGCTGAGAGTCCACCGCGCTGACCTCCTCTTCTCTCCTAGAGCTGGCTGGACTTGGGCAGCAAGCAGAGGGCCACCGCTGCCACCGGCATGAATGATAAGAGCTCCCGGTCTCACTCGGTGTTCGCCCTGCTGATGACGCAGACCAAGGTATTTTGTTGGGTTTTTTTGTTTGTTTTTTTGAGGGCAATGTCACTGGCCCTCATATGTGGGACCCGAACCGGGGCCGCTGGCGTCCCAAGCCAGCGCTTAACCACCACGCCACTCGGCCTGCCCTGGACCAAGGTATTTTGTGGTCGATTCTTTTCTTAGGTAAGATAGTCAGTATATTCAAGTTTCTCTTATTTTTTTCTCTACATTAAAGGTAAAAGTACATTCATATAAATAGATAATAATGGGTTTTAGGAAATATACACAGTGACTCTGAATCAAGTTTGGTATACATGGTAGTATGTTTCTCTCACTATTTTAAAAATTAGTAGTACATGATTATTAATTTATTTTGATATCAATATATGATAATATATTATCAATAATATATGGTGATTGTACAATGTTTGGAAAAATCATATCAAAAAGTAAGTGATTTTTAAAAATTCTGCCATAGATTCTGCTACGCAAAATCCCCCTACACCTTTTGGGTTATAATCTTTCAGTTCTTTTACAATCACACTTAAACAAATTTACAAAGCCTGCTACAGTTTTATGCTATTAAAATTCTTTGCCAGGTATTATTTTTACAGCTCCATAATATTCCATTGACGACGGTAATTCCTCGAGTTTTTCTCTGCTGTTGGACATCTACGCTGCTTTTAGACACTTTGCTACTTTACTGCTGGGATGAACACCGCCTTTGTGCATTAAGCTCCTTGTCTGTTTATGGTTGTTTTGTAATGTAATTGAGTAGTTGTAGGTTTTTATCCCTTTAAAGCCATTTGTTTTACTTTGGCGTAATCCAAATACTGCTCAGTGTATTCTTCATTATTGATGTATTATAAATTACCTCAGATTCAAGAAGGGACAGTTTGAAAAATAAGTGAGCAGCTCGTAACTTTCCCTCCTGAAGACCCGTGTGGAGGCCAGGCCGTAGAAGAGCTTCTGACGTGTCCCTTTAACACCGTTGTCCGCAGACGGAGTTGGTGGACGGGGAGGAGCACGACCTCAGAGTCACCAGCCGCATAAACCTCATCGACCTGGCGGGCAGCGAGCGCTGCGCCTCCGCCCAGACCCGCGGGGAGCAGCTGAAGGTACTGGCAGGGCTCTGCCCTTGGGGGATTACAAAGGAAATGTGCTTAACATACAAGCAAATCCATTTTTATTGGCGGTTTACAGACTGCACTGCTGTGGTTTAAAGAGCGATCCATCCTTTTTGGTTCTGATTACTTTTCAAAGAGAAGGGGCAAATTTTGCATCACAAGAAAGTCAGTAGTGTATGGGAGAAAGTATTTGGCCCTAATCATGGAGAGGAGAGGATGTTTTGCGGAATAAATTTGTTCTGGGCAGTTGGCTCCCACTAAAACCTGTTTCTGTTCGCACCTCGTGTGCAGGAAGGCGTGAGCATCAACAGGTCCCTGCTGACCTTGGGCAAGGTCATCGCCGCGCTGTCCGAACAGGCAAACCGACGGAAGGTGTTCATTCCTTACCGCGAGTCGGTCCTCACGTGGCAAGTATCTTTCCAAGACAGTTGTTTGAACTGTCTGAACTAGAGTGACCGTGTGGGGAAAAGAGCCGCAGGCGGACTCTGTAGGACTGTGGGGCTCGGAAAAGGCGCTTAGCGGGGTGACTCCTCCAGCCGAACTGCCTGGTTTGCATCTCAGCCCTGCATCCTACAGGCTCTGTGACTTTCCGCGAATCACTAGTTCTCTAGCCCGTTTCCCCGTCTGTGAAATGGGGTAACATCAGTACCAGTCTTTGGGGTTGTGATGAAGGGTCAGTGATTAATGAGACTCCATGCACGGTAGGTCTATGTCAGTGGGAACGTCTAACAGTGCCCGTTATTTTATCAGTGCCCGGTGTTTGGGCATCCGGGCGGCACTGGACATGTTACTGTGTGTTCAGTGGGCTAGCGATTAGCCCTGTTTGCTTAGCGCACTGGCCCCATCGATGTGTTCCGTGTGTTTTCGTTAATGGGTGCGTGTTTCATTTCAGATACATTCCATTCCCGTGACATCTGTATAGACTAATATCCAGTTCTGATAAGCATTAAAGACAAGGATGCATTGTGCTTGGTGGCAGTGTGTCTTCAGCATTGGTTTATTTTGATATAATTGGCATCTGAAAACCTGGAAGGGAAAATCTGACATTTTTTTTATGTCTTTGAAAGTGAAAAATAGTGGAATTGATTCATTAATAAAGATAGGCTCTTTAATCTCATACTCTTTATTCTCTATTTTGGAGAATAAAGGCTTTTGCATTTGGTAGAAAACACATTTTTTGTCTACATGTCTGTTCACCATTTTCAACATTTATTGAGCACCGCTCAAAAAGGTTGTGGTAGCACCGGAAATACAGAGGTGACCAAGACATGGGCTAGCGTGGGGTCAGGACGCTTACTAAATAATTGATGGTTCACTGTATTTTAAAATCTCTGCACAGATGATTGCTTCATGAAGTAATGTAAAAATCATAAGAGAAAATGAAATGTTCATGGGACCTAAAACCAGCTACAAATCCAAAAAAGCTCTCACTGGAGTGAAGAGCAGGGCCCTGCGTCATGCACCCTGGTCGCATGCTCTGTGCTTCCCAGGGAATCCCTGGGATTAGGCCGTTGGAGAGCAGAGCCTCACTGGGCTTTTCCCCTGGCAGGCTGTTAAAAGAAAGCCTTGGCGGGAATTCGAAGACGGCGATGATCGCCACCGTGAGCCCCGCCGCCAGCAGCGTGGAGGAGACACTGAGCACACTGCGGTACGCCAAGCAGGCCGCGAAGATCGTCAACGCCGCCAAGGTCAACGAGGACGTCAGCGCCAGGCTGATCCGAGGCGAGTGTTGGCCCCGAGGCTCAGGCTGCTTTCGCAGCGGTTCCGTCTCACGTATGAATTTGGGTCATGAAAATACGCAACTTAAGAAAATCGAAGATTTTTCCTGGGCTTATTCGTAGTAGATTCTGGTCGTCATCCTGCAGGGATGCAGGAAGGGAGGTGGGGACAGCGGGCGAGAGAAGAGAATCGAAACAGCCCGAGAAGGGCCTAGAGGACAGTGGGTACCGCGGACCAGGGGCAAAGGAAGGGCAGCCGCAGACGCGCGGGTGGCCCCGGGCCGGTGTGGGCCGCGTCGCGACGCGCGGGTGGCCCCGGGCGGGTGGCCCCGGCGGGTGTGGGCCGCGTCGCGACGCGCGGGTGGCCCCGGCGGGTGTGGGCCGCGTCGCGATGTGCGGGTGGCCCCGGGCGGGTGGCCCCGGCGGGTGTGGGCCGCGTCGCGACGCGCGGGTGGCCCCGGGCGGGTGGCCCCGGCGGGTGTGGGCCGCGTCGCGACGCGCGGGTGGCCCCGGGCGGGTGGCCCCGGCGGGTGTGGGCCGCGTCGCGACGTGCGGGTGGCCCCGGGCGGGTGGCCCCGGCGGGTGTGGGCCGCGTCGCGACGCGCGGGTGGCCCCGGGCATGCGCTCAGCGTCCCTCCAGGACCTTCCCTCCGCGTCACCGTTTGCAGTTCTCACCCGGTCCTTTGATCCAGGGGCTACTTGATCTTGAGTTCTAGCACAGGTTTGGCTTCACTCACGCTCTTGACTTACCTCTCGGCACTCACCTGCTTGGGAGACACGGACGCCTGCGGGGAGTCTGGACATGTCCGCTCCTCGCTTCCGTGGACCCAGCACCCTTCACCGTCTGTCCGGTGGCCATTTTCAGGGGAAGGAACTGAAAGCTGCTTCGGGCCACGGGCCAGGGAGAATGGCTTTGCTCTGTCAGGGTCCGTCTCTCCATTCTGGTCCTCTCCTTTACAAACGGGACCATTCTCATTAAACATGAGGATTCTGATTTCCAGCTTGACCCCCATGTCTCTGGAGCAGGGTCTGCCTGGGACAGTCCAGGGCATGTCTGTCTGTCCTAGTGTGATTGACAGAGCCTCCTTCCTCCTCCAAGGGGCACATGCTTCAGACAGTGCGTTCTGCGGCCTCCTACTTAGGAGGGAGGAGATTCCCCAATACGGAAGCATGCTTTTAGGTCACGGCTAGGTAGAGATTATATTATAGATAATTTAGGACACTGAAGCTGATTTCGGCAAAGATTCTGTTTTATTTAGTGAAGACTGAGCGATTATGCCGATGGTGGAAATTATTCTATATCAAATGTTACCAATCAGGCATCTTTTTACACATATTTAGAGTTGAAAGCAGAAATTGAAAAGCTAAAAGCTGCTCAAAGAAGCCGTCAGAATATTGATCCTGAACGATATCGGCTCTGTCGACAAGAAATAACATCCCTAAGAATGAAACTGCACCAACAGGAGAGAGACATGGCGGAAATGCAAAGGTGGGGTACACCCAAGACCATAGATGCGGTGCCGGGAGCCCTAGGACTTGCGGGGCAGGGGTGGGGCCTAGAACCCTGCTCCCTCCGTCCCTCTTGGGTGAGCAGGGCAGCCCACCACCAGACTATCACATTTATTCCTAAGGGGTTTCATAGTTTTTATTGATTGTCTGTAAACTCTCAATCATATATATCTGGATATTTTTAATTCTGTTTTTTTGTTTGTCTTTGGAAAGAGCATGGAAAGAAAAACTTGAACAAGCTGAAAAAAGAAAACTTCAAGAAATGAAAGAGTTGCAGGTACCTCTCAACTTTCTAAACTGACCTAAAAGTTAAAGAAACATGCCAATAAATATGCAAATTTAATTTCTCAAATACTTACTGTATACTGATTGTACAAAGCAAGGCCTTAAAGAGAATTAGTCTAAGGAACTGTTAAGAGCGAGAGCCCATAAGCTAATGGGAAAGTTAACATGTAAACCAACTATGTAGTTCAACAAATATTTCGTAAATGTTTATGCTGCGCCAGGCACGGGGAGGTCAGGTGGTCAGCACGCAGCTTTGGGCTCTGACAGCCCATGATCCAGAGAGGGGTTTACAAATGGGCGAAAGGTGAATTGAGTGTGGCGTGAACCACCAGAAGCGGCTGGCTTTTAGGTAAAAGTTGGCAGTTTCACGTGGTTCCCGCTAACGCCATGCGGAGTGCGTAGCGGGCACAGAGGCAGGAGGGCAGGGGACAGTGAGCTCTCCCGAGGGCAGAGAAGGGTGACTCGGCACCATTTGGTGAGAGGGCCCTGGGCGCCCTGGGAGTCGGGGTTTCCAGGGCTCCATGGTCGTGGAGGCAGCGCGGGTGTCAGGGCAGGGCCCAGGTGTGCGTGCTGCTGACAGAGTCACTGCGGAGAGAGGGAGATGCAGGCCGGGGGCAGTGAGGAGCTCGAACTTGGGCGACGGGGCGTGTGGGGGCGGATGCTGGCGGGAGGCTCGCTCCCCCAGCACCTGGGCTGTGGTGAAGGCAGCAGGCCGTGCGAGCTGCAGAAAGGCAGTGGCCCCGGGAACGGGGGCTGGGCAGCTGGCCCCAAGGGGCAGAGCTGCTGTCGCCCGCGTGGGCGCTGCGAGGACTGGAGAAGTCGAGGCTGAGGCGAGGCGCCTGCAGTGTGCGCCTTGCACTGGACGTGACGGGGTCCTCGCAGAGAGGACAGGAGCAGCCAGATGGCCGTGGGCTGGGGAACGATACGAGCTAGGAGACAGGGCCTCCCTGGACTGCGCAAACCCAGGCGAGGGGTGTAGCAGTCGGGAGGGCTGTCCGCTGGAGGCGGGCTTGGCTGTGGGTGTGGCTTTTGTTTCTTCCAAGGATGAGAGACGCGGACATTTTTACAGGAATCAGAACTCCTCCATGGAGTGAGGTGCTGAAGGAGGCAGCAGCGGGTGGGTCAGGGCAGAGGCGCCGCAGTAACGGGGATAGTTCGGATGCTCGGCGGGCAGGTCCTGGAGAAGTCAGAGGGCGTCCGTCATGGCCAGCCCCGTGTGACGAGGGCGGGCGCTCTGAGGGGGCTTTGGAGCGAGCGTAAGAATTTGGTGGGTGGGGAAAGCGGAGAGTGCTTTCTGGGAAGGAAGATTGTATGAGAGAAAGTGGGGGGCTCGGGGCCCCAGAGCACAGCCAGCGGTCTGGAAGGCCGCAGGAGGTGAAACGGGGGTGCGTCACGGCGAGCTTATTGAGGGCTTAACGCCCAGGCCAAGGAGCTGAGTTTTATCCTGTAGAAAGGGCGAGGTCACGGCAAGTGTTTGGCCAGGAAACTGACATTTGGAGACTAGTCTTTCAGGAGAGTGAATCCGGCCTACGGTGAAAATGGGCTGAAAATGGGCATAATTGTCCACAGGCATGGGGAGCTGAGCTGCCCCAGTCAGGGAAAGAAACTTTTCACTTACGGAGACTTCACTTAGAGCAGCGTTAATGTTTAACGTAGACCATTCATTTTAAGGGAATTTAACAATGTCCTGCTTGTGGTTACGGCTCGTGTTTTTTCTGACTTGTACTAGAAAGCAGGCATCACATTTCAAACAGACCACCGCCTGCCACACCTTGTGAACCTCAGCGAAGACCCTCAGCTCTCGGAGATGCTGCTGTACGTGGTAAAAGAGGGAACCACTACAGTCGGCAAGTGTGCCCCGGGCTCCAGCCACGACATCCAGTTGTCCGGGGCGCTGGTGGCCGATGAGCACTGGTACGTGGACCTTGGACTAGAACGGCGCTGTCTGCTTAGTTGGCCGCATGTCCCGATGACGTGTGGCTCCCTTCCCACGAGCATGCCTTTGCCCTGGGACATCGAGTAAAAACGCTCTCCTGTTTGAACTGGTGGTGGACGGATGGTGTCTTAGAATTGTAATCACAGGCACGAAACTAAACTTCCATCCATCTCCTGTGGCAGGAATTTGGGTTAGAGGGACACATTTGAGATTTTCATTCCGTGTGAGTTTTGTTCCTGTGAATTGAACGATTTTACAGGAATCGTTCGGCGATATTCATCTATGTGACCTGTCTGCGCTGTCCACATTGTGTTCGAAGGTTTATCCATGTTGACACCCTTTCATGTTCAGTGCTGGAGAGTATTTGATTGTGCTGCTGTATCTGTCTCTCATGTTATTACCATGTCTCGTTTGCTGATGGACAGTGGGCAGCTTTGTGACCTTTTGTCCACAGCATGGCGGTGCGTGTCCTTGTGACATCTGCTGGTACAGATGGGAGGCTTGGCTTCCCACAGGGCGGCTGCTCCGAGCCCGGGGGCCTGGCCTGCGGGGCAGTCACCTCCAGCTCTGATGCTCTTAAATTGTAAGCTCTGAGTGCCTGCCCTGGGGGCGCTGCTCTGGGGGCGCTGCTCTGGGGATACCTGCTCTCCTCCAGACACAGTGACGGGACTGTTGTTCTCTAATCACAGACCTTGGAGCCTAATCAGCAGCCAAAGGTTTTGGGTTAAGACTCAGCTTTTGCTGTAGTTTACTCATTCTTTCTGTCCAGTTAACACAAAGGCGAATTGCACTTTGTGGTTTCCCTCCTATTCTCTGAATAAAAGACTCAAAGGCACAGAGCGTTCATAGCTGATATTCCACAGATGTTTCATCCTTGTACTGCCTGCGTCATGGCGTCCGTCCAGTGAGACGCTCTTGTCTGCCTGCTCTCCTTTCTGTAATGCCTTTTCAGGAGAAGAAATTGTTTAGTTGTTTGTTCCATTTTTTAAACTCATATAAAACCAGAAAGATAGAAAAATGAAAAATGAGAACAACTTAGAAGACCGTTCCATTTAGAGGTAAACCATTGTCAATATTTTAATATGTTTTGTTCCTTGAGGTTTTTTTCTATGTATTTCTTTTTCGGGGGGAGAAGTTTTTGGGTGCCCCCCCAAATACATACAATCAAACCTCTTCCTACTACTGGTGGATGGAATTGCTAGAGGCCAGGCTTTTTCATCAAAACGTCAAAATCTACTTGGAGGAAAGTAAGAGAATTTTGTTATTGTCACAAATTGATGAGAACCGTAACACCAAAGAAATAATCTTCACAGGCTTATCGTGGTTGCCTTTTTCTAACCTCATGATCCGTCCTGTAATTGTAATAGTGTGTTTCTATCTTAACAGCACTATCAGAAATTTCAATGGGACCGTGAGTATCGTCCCAGCTGGGGAAGCAAAGACATACATCAATGGAAAACATATTTCGGAAGCCACAGTATTACATCACGTAAGTTGGTCAGTGCCAAAATGTAAGTTGCCTGGCTCTGGGTAAGTCATTGAACTTATTTGAGTCCCAGTTTGAAAATTCCCTTTCCTATTTTTTTTTTTTTTTAAGTTGAGCCATCCTGCCACCTGTTGGCAGCTCAGTGGCAGCTCAGCTCGGGCTGGGCATTGAACTGCTGTTGTTCAGAGCTCAGCTCGCACACTTGAGCGAGCTCTTAACCAACTGAGCCACTCGGCCGGCCCTCCCTTTGCTATTTGTTCAGGAACTACCTATTTTTGTGTAAAGATAAAAGTGCTGAACCAGGCCCGCTCTCAGCATCGTTCCGTGTCCAGTGATAAGCTGGGCTTTACCGTCAGACCAGACACAGCTGAGCGATGGCCCTGCCGCTCACTGTGTGACCTTTGAAGAGTTACGGGCCGGGGCACCTGCGAGCGCATTTTAATACTCACAATGGGAGAACGGGAATAACCCAGCCTGTTGCTGGCACCAAGACATACAGGCACTTCACCTGTGCCCTGTCTTGGGTGGGGAGGGGAAGAAATGTACCGTGTTCGGATCTGAACAGCGTCTGCAGCCAGGCAGCTCGTGAAGGCTCGTCACTGCTGTTAGGAAGCCTGTGTGCCTTAGCGTCCTCATTCCCAAAATCGGGGTGATGACATGTGGCTCCTGGGTCTGGGAGACATGAGTGAGATGGGAGGTATGTAAAGTGTTAACGCAGTTCTTGGCGTGTAGGAAGCGCTTCGTAAGGTTAGTTACTGTGCGTCGTATGTTTAGCACTAATAAGACTGACTGCATTGAATGGCTGCGCATAATGATGGGGTGCAGATGTGCTCCCAACAGTAAATGTTTTTTGTGCTTTAGGGCGACCGGGTGGTTCTTGGTGGAGATCATTACTTTAGATTTCATCATCCAGTGGAAGTCCAGAGAGGGACAAGGCCGTCCGGTGGAGATGCACTTATGAGCGAGGGTCCAAAAGACTTCGAATTTGCCAAGAATGAGCTGCTCCTGGCACAGAGATTACAGTGAGTCTGAGGGTGTGAAGCAGTGAAGGGGGGGATGTGTGGAGGCAGCTGCCGCCGGTCGCCGGCACCGAACCCTTGGGTGCTGATTCCTAGGGATGTAGCCTCATCTCCTGGTACATCCGTCCATTCCACTTGCATCTGCATCCTAGTCCTGGAAGTAGAAAGAAGGGTTTAGACAGCTCTCACACTGGAGGACTTCATCACCTGATGGGCTGACAGACAGACAGCAGTGACAGAGCCCTGCCCCCGGCCCGGACTGGGATCAGCGCAGGTTTCTAGAGGCCGAGAGGCCGTCCCCTGGAGTGCAGTCCCCGCAGACACTGGCAGGTAGCCAGCAGGGCACGGCAGGCCAGGGGTGCCCTGGTTTTCCTTTTCCTTTGACCAGCTTTCGCTCGTGCAGCATTGTAGGATTTCTGATTTGAGCAGTGTCCTTGTAAATGCACTAGTTTTATCTTAAAGGATCTGGAGTCATAAAGGACTGTAAGCAGACATGAGATAGACGTGGTTGGAGTCACGTTTTTAGGGAGGCCACCAGGACCCACGCCAGGGTTACAGGCTGTCAGTGCGGCTGAGGGACGAGGCGAGGAAGATAAACGTGCTGTGCTTGGGGAGGAGAGTGCTGTGGAGAGGCAGCGCTCGGTGACCACAGGGAGGTGGAGGGTCGGGGTGACCAGCTGGGCCCCGCCTGCGGCTTCCTTTTCCGTGGCCCTGCCTGCTTTTGCTCTTGTTTCTGTTGTGCAGCAGGCATAGCATAGAGTTCACCATTTAAAGACCTCTAAGGGTGCAGTTCAGTGGTGGTCAGTGCACTTTGTCAGTCAACAATTCTAAAGCTAATAAAAATTTAAGAACACTATTGATGGACTGTCAGAAATTGAGTTTTGAGCTTTCACTTTTTGTTGAATGGAAAACGTTTTAACGTGGTGCAGAGCATTATATGAACTCGTGACAACGTGTCCTGTGAATGGTTTGCATTTTGTAGGCTGGAAGCAGAAATCAAAGAGGCGCAGCTGAGAGCAAAGCAAGAAATGTTACACGGCATCCAGATTGCGAGAGAAATGGCTCAGCAAGAGCTCTCCTCCCAGAAAGCGGCATACGAGAGCCGCATAGAAGTGCTGGAGGCAGAGCTGGTGAGAGGCAGAGCTGGCCTCCTTTCTCCGCCCGTGGGCCCCCGCGATGTGTGGCCCTGGGATGGCTACGCCCCCGTGACCCTGGCTGTGACGTGGTTATGTCCCCATGATGCATGGCCGTGGAAGGGTTATGTCCCCGTGACCCCGGCTGTGGAACGGCTGTGTCCCCGTGACCCCGGCTGTGGAGTGGCTGTGTCCCCGTGACCCCGGCTGTGGAGTGGCTGTGTCCCCGTGACCCTGGCTGTGGAGTGGCTGTGTCCCCGTGACCCCGGCTGTGGAGTGGCTGTGTCCCCGTGACCCCGGCTGTGGAGTGGCTGTGTCCCCGTGACCCCGGCTGTGGAGTGGCTGTGTCCCCGTGACCCTGGCTGTGGAGTGGCTGTGTCCCTAGGAGCTGGGGGAGCTGTGGGGTCAGTGCCACAGGGGGCCTGGCTTCCATGATGTTTACTTCAAGAAGCACGTTGGTAGCAGAAACAAGAAATGCAGGAGTGTCTTCTAGGTCCCGTTTCATTTGATCCTGGTTTGTTCCCTTGCCCCCCTTTATCGGAACTCCCCCATGTTCAGCTCGCCACCACAGACAGAGCCTTGGGGCCGCCATTAGTCTTGGGGCATGGCTGGGCCCCCAGGCTCTCTCTGTGGCCTCTTGCATTCCCAAAACCCATTTAGGGGCGAGTGCTCGCAAAAATTTGACTGGTGACACTTATTTTTTGTTAGATTCGTCACTGCCTATGAGGAATGAAGCTATAAGGCAGCTTTCTGTTAGTGCGTCAGCTTCTGTGCATTGATTAAAGAAAGGGACCTTTGTACATTTCGGGTATCATTTTTTAAAAACGCTTGTAAATTTTGTCCTAGTTATTTTTTATTATTTTTCTTTAAAGAAAGAAGAGTCTCAAAGGAAGAAAATGCAGGAAATGAATAACCAAAAAGCGAATCACAGAATTGAGGAATTAGAGGAGACAAAGCAGCGCCTTGAGCAGGAAATCTACGTCAACAAGAAGCGCTTAGAGGTGGAGACTTTGGCTGCGAAACAGGTGATTTCATCTGACAGCCCGTGTGAGCTACTTTGAGGAAAAGCTGGATTTTTTCCCATTGTAAAGAACTTACGGCGTCTTAACACATTTTTTGCAGGAAACGAGTAAACTCGTCATATAGCTTTTTATGCCCGCCTACAAAGTGTTAATGGGAGGTAGCCAGATCCCGTGTCCAGCTGAGGAAGGCTCTGCCCGGAGCCCTGCCCCATGTCACACACGCATGTGTGAAGGGGACACAGCTGTTCTTTCCAGCTGGTTCTGCTCCAGCTTTCTCTGTTTATGCGTCCACAGCGGTCCCGTGACGGGTCATGCCGAGCGATAAGAGACACGGTGCTAGGGCATGGCAGTGGGTGGCCGAAGGGCACAGCCCTCACCCCGGTCCCACGCTGAGGGTCCCGGAGGGCCAGGGGCTCAGGCACCGACCCCGTCCCCTCTGAGGGCCGCGCACGTTCGCCAGGTTCCTGGACTGACGAAAGCCGAGTGTCAGTGTGTTCACACGTCTGCCACCTTTCGGCCAGCCTTCGGCCGTCCTTTCTCGGCACGAGTGCTGCTCAGAGTGGCCCCGACCAGCAGCGTCCGCTCACCGGTTAGAATGCAGGTTCTCAGGCCCTGTGCAGAGCTGCCGGCTCAGAAACGGGCTGTAGGGCTTCTGAAGTCACCGGCCATTGAGAGCCACAGTGCCCATCGCGTCACTGGTCCTCGGAGCTCAATCTCAGCTTTACTCCAAGTGTGTGTCTCTTTTCCAAGTTTGTGTGGCCCTGGGCGGGTACAAGAAAACACCCCTAGGGACCCCGGAGCTCGGATACCGTAGTGGTACAGGGGCCTACGTCACTCGTCAGCCCCAGGACACAAAGGGCTGGTCGGCCCCTCGGAGTTTCAGGGGACAAGCAGAGTTGTTTACATCTTGAAAATAATTCTAAGCGGGCTATTGTAAGGCTTATTGCGTCAAATGAGGCTTTTCGGTGTCTTTTTTTTTTTGAGGGCAGTGTCACTCTGCTGGCCCATAAATTTAACTTTTTAATTTAGTCAACAAATGTTCTTGAATGGGGGCTTTTGTGAGCAGTTTCCCTCCTTTTTTAAAGGTGGTTTTTTTTTTTTTTTACTTCCTATCAGTGGGATGAAAAAGATTTATCTATGTCATCAGAAATTCCAAATGATTTTGTTGTGGGGAAAAATCACTTTATGAAGATTCTTTGTCAACCATTTCTGAAAGCCTTTTATGCTCAGTAAAATATGGACCTTGAAATGAGGTTTAGTTATGGGGTATCACCTTTATCAACCTGGCTTGACAATCTCTCTGTCTGCATGTCTCACGTGTGGGTCTAAATGAATACCACGCAGGCTTTAGAAGACCACAGCATCCGCCATACGAGAATTCTGGAAGCTTTAGAAGCTGAGAAGCAAAAAATTGCTAAAGAAGTGCAAACACTGCAGCAAAGCCAGAGTAATAGAGATAAAACGTTTACAAGTGAGTATGTGATGGTTTTAGCTGGCACTTTCCAACGCTCTGTACATTATTTCATATAATCCTGAAAGGTTAGAGTTAGTGGATTTTGTATATGAAAAATGTTTTATTCTAGGTGTTGCTAACTTTTCTGGATCTAAATAAATCCGTATGGGTGATTATTTTTAGAATAGTCACTGTTTAGAATATTTAGCTATTTATAGTATTATGTTATTGTATAACGTGGTTTTTAAAATCCCGTATCTTATTTGATCCTTAATTCCTATATCTAGGCTGTGCCTAATCACTAAATACTTCGTTTTCTTTTTCACTTGCACATTATTTTTTTGTGAACATTCCTGCATTTCTATGTAGAGCACAGCATATTTTTAATGCAAACCTTTTTGTTTTTCATGATGGGAAATTTCAAACTATAGATGTAGAGCGATTACTACAGTAAGCCCTGATGTACATCTCATCCCCCTTCGGCCATTCTCAGCACAGGTCCAGTCTTGTTTCGGCCACTGTCAATCCCCCTGCCTCCCTGGATATTGTGGAGCAAGCCCCTGGCAGCATATCACTTGATCTGTAAATACTTCACTGTGTATCTTTGCGTTAGATAAGAACTCTCTTTCTCTGTCATTTTAAGCATAATTATGGTAGTTTTATCGCACATAAAATATTAATAATCATTTCCTGTATTCATTAAAGATCTAGGCCATACCCAAATTTCCTGAGGTATTTGATAAATGCTTTTTAATATTTGCTTTGAATCAGGATGCAAGCATGACCCACAAATCTTAAAGGGCTAGGATATGCCCTTTAAAAGCCTCTTTTAATCTGTAATTTCTCTCCTCTCCATCTCTTTCTGCCTGTCATCCATTCATTCACTGAAGAAAGCGGGTTACTGACTGTGTCCTGTCCTTTCACAGGTTCGGATCTTGCTGATTGTATCTCCACGTGTTACTTAGCAGCATCCTTGTCCCCGTAGTCCCCGTAAAGTGTAGTTATTTCTACAGGCCTGTCAATCAGGTTCAGTTTGTCAGCAAGGAGACTTGGTAGCTGCATTGTATACTTCCCGTAACTTCTAGTTTTAAATTACTTTGAAACAATTTATCCTGTTTATATCTGTTGCAAGAGATAAAGAAATACATCGTGTTCATACATCTTTTTATTTCTCTTAGGACCTAAAACAGTGCCTTGTAATGAATACTTGATTTTTAAAATTTAAATGAGTAATGAATTTTATCCTTTCAAAAAAGTGTTTATAATGGAATACTGGTTATAAGTCTGACTGAACAATATAGAAAATATTTATGATAAAGTCTTAAATTTAAATTAGGAAAATGGAATTGTGGATTAAATTGTTTTCCTTTTTATGTCCTGATATATCTATATCTATTTTAAATTTTCAGGCAAAATAAAAAGGATTATGGTTCTATATAAATAAGGCTGTAGTACACTTTTAGAAATTAGGGGGGAAATTCTTTAAAAGTATTAGAAGGAAAAGCATTGTCTTTGGCATTTCCTCTATTGTAAAGTTTTTATCTTCTCTATGTCAACTTCAGTTATCTTCAGTGCCTGTACTGGTGAAAGACCTCATTTTATATGAAGAATATTTCTTTTCACCAACGAGGGTTGAAGAAGTTAGTCAAATATTGCCAGTAGCTTCTGTAACATGTAGTTAAAAGCCATTCGTTTAAAATCAATGATTTTTTTTTCCGGAATTGTTCTGCCCACTGGTATGTTAGTGCTCATTTTGTATTTGAATCTTCTCTGTATGCTCTCTATTAGTCCAGACAAATTGGAGCTCCATGAGACTGTCAGTGATGATTCAGGAAGCCAACGCCATCAGCAACAAATGTAAAAGATACTATGTTTTTGACAGGTGAGTAATTCTTTGTTTGAAAGTGGTTGACCTTCCTGTTATTTTTTATTATTATTTTTAGTTTCTCTAAAGACCAGGTATCCTACAGTGCCTGTCTAGGAAAGACAGGTATCAGAATCCCAGGGAGGCGTGCAGGCCCTTGCAGAGCTCAGTGTGCAGGGGGGGCTTTCCGCAGTGAACACACTCCTGGATTTGATAAACAGCACTGCCTCAGATGCTGTGGGATTTACTGGGTTTCTTCTGAGTTGGAAAGTTGTCAGTATTTCACATTTTTAAAGGAATATACTTTATTAAAAGTTTTTGAATTTATAAATGTTTATGTAACAAGTTGTTTCAAAGTACCGTGTACTAGACATGATTTTCACTGTAATAAAAATGCTTAACTATGGAAAGATTTAATCAGTGGGCTGAACGTTTGCAGAAGTTGTTCTAGTTCAGCAAACTCTGTATAGCTGGGCGTTGTGTTTCCAGTGAGTATCTCCCCTGCTTTTCCCTTCAGACACGAGGCATCTGACGGGGAGTCTGGCGCCGACAAGAGTGTCCGGCTGAGAAACCTGCGGCTGGGCGTCTGCACCACCTGGAGCCGGGAGAAGTTTGAGTCCAAGCTCGCCGCCATGAGGGAGCTCTCTGAGGTCTGGACGCCACTAAAACCTCTCCAAACTTTTTGAAATAAAAAATGTGAAAGTCACGTGTTCTCAATAAGGAAAGTTTGGTAAATAAAAGAGAAACGAAAGCAACCCACGTTACCCAAACCAACCAGTGGGGGCAACTAGGTATATTGACTTGACTTTTGCCTGTAGATAGAGTTTATTGTGTCCTTTTCAGATAATTACGACTATAATAGAGAAATTCAGGGCTGAATCTATTGGTATAATTGCATGTTTTTAAAATTTTACATTTAAGCTTAAGGGAAGAGGAAATTTGAAGACATAAAGCAGTTTGCATCATTTGAAATATGATCTGCAGTGCCTGATAATGTGCGATTTCCCATTATCGCATGTACACGTCCCCAGCACCGTGTTCTGGGCATTTCCAGTAGTTTGCTGTTTTAATTGTCACAGCTGTAAGAATACCTAGACACCTGTTTGTCTTTAACATCTTATTTCCTTGTCTTCTACTTTCTAAAATCACACCAAAAATATGAAGTTTGTTTTTTCTCTTTTTTGAGGGCAGTGTCACTGGCCCTCACATGTGGGACCCGAACCGGGGCCGTTGGCTTTCCAAGCCAGCGCTTAACCACTGTGCCACTCAGCCGGCCCAAAGAAGTTTGTTTTTTTTAATCATACTTTGATGCTCACAATTTGCCAAGAATATTGCCACTTACCAATGTTACTGGTGATTTTAATTTGTGTTTTAATAACTAGTGAATCTGAGGGTTTGACTCTTTGTTTCTTGTGAGAAAAGTGCGTGTTTATCTCCTTTGCATTTTTTAACAGCTGAAGTGTGGGTAATGCATTAATATATTTATAAAAGTTCTTGCATATTTTGATAACAAACCTTTATTTTGTGTTTATAATATCCATTGTTCCCCTGATTATGTTGGCTTTTTCTTGGTTTCAGTTTGTTACACAGGCATTTTTAACTTGATGTATCTGAACCTATCAGCCTAGAGATCTTACTGAAACACTGTCCACTTCTCTGCATTTTCTTTAATTTTTTAAACATTTACATCTTTGAGTCACATAAAATTTATTGTGGTGTACTTGAGAGGTATGAATATAAAGTTAATTTTTCTCTATATTATTAACTGACCCCTAAAACATTTAATAAATACTTGCAACAGGTATTAAATTGTTGCTACTATTTGTTAAATATTTCACATTTAAATAATGTGATGCTATATGGAATTACATTTTATACTACTTAGATAATAACAATAATGAAGATATTACATATTAAAACTTATGGGATATTGCCAAATTATACCCTTAGTGCTTGAATTATTTAATGAAACAATGAAAAGAAACTAAATAGTTGACTCAATCTAGAAAACAATAAAATAAAACAAAGGAAAGCAAATGAAAGAATCATTAAAAATAAAAGCAATAATTGATAAATTAGAAATTAATAAACTCAAGGCCTTGTTCTTTGGAAAGATGAATGTGTAATTTTCGGAGTAGACAGTGGCGTTAAAATAAAGATAAAAGCATTTTAAAATTATAGTACATATAAAACTGAATGCTAATAAATTTGATAATTTTCTAGAAAGAAAAGATAAGCCATGAAAGTAGACGTAATAGATGCATAACCGTGCAGTGAATTAAAATGTTTGTCAACAAACCAGCCTCAAAAAGTGAAATTGGAAAAAAATGGTGATGATCCCAGTTTTAGGGGGAAGCTCTTCTGAGCCTCCAAGGGACAGATAAACCCTCTTCTATTTAAGCTATTTTAGAACACAGCGAAAGAAAGTATCACAGTTATCTTAGGATGCTAGACTAACTGATTAAAATCAAAACAAACAAAAGCCACAGAAACTGAAAAGATGATTCAGAAGAGAATTATAAACCAATCTTAATATGAACACAGCAGTAAAAACCCTGCATGAAATGGAGTAAATGAAACCTAGAGATACACTCAAAGAGCACCTGCGCCGTGACCAAGCAAGAGGAATTCCAGGGACACAGGTGTGTCCATGATGGAAAACCCCGCTCACTGATGGACAGTGTTTATCTCTACGTGATGGGTTTGTGAGTGGTTAGGTGTTTTCCTTTGTGTTTGTATCTATGAATAATTTCCAAATTTTCTACAATGAATGTGAATTGCAGATGTAATTAGAACAACACAAAACTGTGCTGAGGTCATTGTTTCATTCTTGCCTTGCCGGTAGATGTTTAAGTCTGGTGGGTGAGGGACCCTCAGTATTTGCGGACTTCCTGTTTTCAGCTGTTCACTGCAGTATTCTTTACTTATTTTTCCATATAATTATACTGTTTGTGAATCAAGCTCCACATACTACTTTGTTAGAACTTTGTTATTACTGTAAATATTTAAATTAAAATATAGATTATTGTCATGATCAGTATATTCAACCAGGAAGTGATTGAGTCTTAACATCAGATTATTCTTTTATTTCTCTCCTGAGGATCTTATCTTTTGTGTTTTTACTGCCTTCTAACTCCTGCTTATTATTTCTGACTTATTCAATGGATTCTGTTGCTTTTACTAGCAGATTTCTTTTCATATAATTCCTAACATCATGTGGTTTAGTTTTCACTTGATCAGGAATGTGATTGTTTCAGATTTTTATCAGTAATTTTGCTAATTTTATATGTTAAATGTAACAAAGTATTTAAACTGTTTTTCTCAGTTGCTAAACATTTTAAAGTTCATAATTAATAGAAACTATGGCTTATTTTTTGTAGAGCAACGGCAGTAACAGGGGTGAGGACATTTTCTGCGACCCTGATGACGAGTGGGAGCCCGACATCACCAGTGCACCAGTGTCTTCGTTTTCCAGAAGGAGGTAAAGACATTTCCGTGACTGGTCTCCTTGTTCTGGGTTTACATACATGTCTTCTTATTTTAAAAGAGCTGTCTATTGTCATGATGGGTGTGTCTGAGAAGGGAACCTAGTAACGTGAGAGAAATGGGATGTTACCAGTCAGATACAGCACTTAGGGCACCAAATCGTTTGTCAGTTACAGTAGGAACAAAAATGTTTAGCATCTCACCATATATGTCTTACGAACAACTTAGAGGAGCATCAATCTAATTTCCTATAAAAATGGACAGTGTTTAGGGCCGCCCGAGTGGTGCGGTGGTGAAGCGCTGGCTTGGGAAGCCAGCGGCCCCGGTTCAGGTCTCGCATATGAGGGCCAGTGACACGGCCCTTAAAAAAAAAACGGACAGTGTTTATTACTTTTAAATGACTCTTTCTCTAGAATTTGGCATATTCTCTGATTCTTTATTGTACGGTATAGAATGTGATATGCAGTCCAGTTAGTCTGAGCACCACAGAAGAAATCATGGTGATAGAGAACTTCTATATAGGACAATTGCTGCTTATTAACTAAGAACATAAAAGGCTTCCACAGTGAGTAGCTGCTTTTCGAGGAGAAGCTCGTCTGCCGAGGCCTCAGTGCTTGGCTAACAGAAAGGCAGATGCTTCAGAATAATAGACAGGCCTTGGTCTTGGAACCGATGTAGCTGCTTAGTTTGGTTTATAAACAAATATTTCTTCTTAAATAAATACTTCTTAGTTTGGTGTTTAAACAAGACTACTGTCTGCCATGTCCTGAGGATACAAAGATGAATAAAAAATAGCCCCTGTCCGCAAGGGGCAGAAATCGAGGGAACCAGGGGGACATTGATAAAGACCCGACGTAAGGTCGGATGGGGGGCCTCGGGAGCAGTTGGGCTTATACGATGCAGGAGGGGTGTGCCGGCTCCGGGGTGCGGGGGGCAAAGGCTCAAGGATGAACCCCGGTTTTAATGGGGTGACTGACCAGGGACGAGAGGGAGGGTGAGATGACTCTGAGGTTCCCAGGGGACACCCATGTGGACGCCCAGGCCCAGCGCCCTGGAGGCAGGAGCCAGTGGCCTTCATCCAACAGACCATCATCATCACCAGCACGTTTATTGCGTGCTTGCCAAGCGATAGCTCAGGGGGTGCTGTCATTACCCCCAGACTGTGAGGTTGGCTCCGTCATTACCCCTTTTACAGGTGAGGAGGCCGAGGGCTGAAAGAGGTGGAGGGACGTGTCCAAACCCGCAGGGCTGAGGAGGGGCGAGCTGGCTCTCAAGCTCGGTCTGAGCGCTCCAGAGACGCCGATTTTGTTGACTGCCGAGCCCTACGGCCTCTCTGGCACGGGAAAGCACAGTAGCCTTCTGGTTAAACAGTGTTTTTCCTTCATCACCTTTACCCACAGCTCAGAATCCACCTGGCTTTCCACACCTTTTTAGGCCTTTCTTGTTTCTGACCATGCTTATTTTAACCTCCTTTATAAAATCTCAGACATGGAGCTACCTTGTGGCGACTTCTCCCGTCACCTCTGTTTTACTTGCTCCATGGTAACTGCTAAGCTACGGTAGGAAATAGCCAAGACCTAACAGCCTGTACACTGAGGTTGTGTGTGATATACAAAGCAGCTCTGCACTGAAGCTGAAGGAGCCTGAGCTCGCTGAGTAGGGAGCACATCTGGATTCCCCACAGCGCAGTAAAGCGAAAAAGTCACAGGCTCACACGGAGCCTGGTTCTAACTGGGCTCACTGTGGCTGCTGGGCAGGTGACGTTCCATCTTTAGGCTTCAGGTTTCTCAGCTGCAAGATGGAGACAATAATACACACTCCTACTCTACGAGCTTATCTTTAAGATTAAGAGAGGTCACATATACAAGCCACTGCTTCTCCTGATACTTCTACTGTGACCGCTAGGGGACTGATGATGATGGTGGTGGTGGTGATGGTGGTGGTGATGGTGGTGATGGTGGTGGTGATGGTGGTGGTGATGATGGTGGTGATGGTGGTGGTGGTGATGGTGGTGGTGGTGGTGGTGGTGGTGGTGGTGGTGATGGTGGTGATGGTGGTGGTGATAGTGGTGATGGTGGTGGTGATGGTGGTGATGGTGGTGGTGATGGTGGTGGTGATGGTGGTGGTGATGGTGGTGGTGGTGGTGATGATGGTGGTGATGATGGTGGTGATGGTGGTGGTGATGATGGTGGTGGTGGTGGTGGTGGTGATGGTGATGATGGTGGTGGTGGTGGTGGTGATGGTGGTGGTGGTGGTGGTGGTGGTGGTGATGGTGATGGTGACGGTGGTGGTGGTGGTGGTGATGGTGCTGATGTTGATGATGGTGGTGATGGTGATGGTGGTGATGGTGATGGTGGTGGTGATTATATGATAATTGCAGACTTGTTAGAGGATTAGAAATGATGTAGGTAAAGTTCCTGGATGGGTGTTCAATAAATGGCAACTCTTATTATTGGGTGCTTAATATATTTGGAATACAGACAGGATATGATTTGTGATCTAATACCAATAAACAGCAATGTCTTCAGGTGATTTGTCTTGAGCACTTCAAAGCAGAGTTAGGCTCTGGCATGAAAATGAACTAAAGATGGTCCTTGGGTGGAATTGAGTGGCGAGGGCTTGGGACACGAAAGCACCTACAGTAACATAACCTCCCAAAGCATCAACCCAGAGCTCCAAAGTCATCAGAAGGTATTTTATAAATTCCTTTAGATTTTTAGAATGGCTGGTTTCTTCTTATTTTTTATTATAAACAGATATAAACCGTATTACTTAGGATTGTGGATCACAATACAAGGATTAATGATTAATGAACATTAAAACTTCAGCCTTTTGGTCCCACATATGAGGGCCAGTGACACTGCCCTCAAAAACAAACAAACAAAAAAAAAACTTCAGCCTATTGCATGTTGATGATTCACATCTTATTTCCTGCTGATTTTTAGGTTAATAATTAGGAATCAAGAGAAGTTTCCATTGTTACTGAAAAATCAAAACTTTTCTTAATATTTTCTAAGGTTTTGAAATTAGGTGTTTTCATTTGGCAGGGATGTTTTGAGAACTTGTATAGTTTAAAAGCATCATTAAAAAAATGAATCGCTCTTGGTCAGAGGCCTTGTATGTGAAGTTTCAGCCTTGTAAGAATGTTTATGACAGAATTGCAAACTCTGAGAATGGCTGCAGGTAATGGGAACGCTGACAGACTCTTAATTATGGAGGCGCCGCTGGGCGGTGGCGGCTGCAGTGGTTCTGCAGTAAAATAGGCTGGTGTGGCTGCCTGTAAATTTCGATCTGTACTGTTGACAGTGAAAAGTAAAACTTCCCCTGATGTCAAATACAAATTCTTTGAAAGCAATGTGATAAGCACTTTTTTTTGTTTGAGTTGAGACATTATTTACCTTCGATAGTGAAGGAATAAGTTTTCCTAGTTTAGACTTACTGTCAAGTGTGTCCTTTCCTCTCGCTCCGAGGTACAAACACTAACCCTTAGAACTGGCATTTTCTCTCCCTATTACCTGTCCTGGTTCTGTGCCCCTCCTGTAGGAGTCCATGGGGACGGTTTATCCTGAAAACATTTAGGCTGCAATACATAGAACATGCTTTTGTTTACCAACCTTTTCGACAAATGGTGTTTTTCTTGGCGTAGCCATCAATTGTCGAGAGTTCTGTTAAGGAAAAGACTTCAGATGTAGATTAAGGTCCCAGCTCGAGAAGTTGACATAAATGGGAGCTGGAGTCGGAGCTGAGAAAACTGATAGATAAGGGCAATAGTTAAATAGGCTGCTTTTTCCAGAAGCAGTTAGAAAGAATGAGTAGCAGCCAGAAGCAGCCCCACTCAGCACAGGGATCTGGGTGTTTTTATAGGGAAACGAGGCAGAAAGGAGACTGCAGATGGAGCCGTTTCCCCATTTCTGCTGCATTTCACAGGCATCCTGTTTGTCACACGTTGTGGCGGAGATTTGTTTGAATATTTATTTTCCCAGATCAGTTCCCTGTTTAAAATCCATCCCAGGACAACATGCTCAGGACAAATCCCAGGTTCCTCAGTCGGCACACCGGGTCGGCCTCAGGCCGGGCCCCGCACCCCTCCCGGCCTCCCTCTCATCGTGGCCCGCAGTCCTTCCCCCCTGGATGAAACACGGTCCCCTGCTTCCCACGCCTGCGCCCCGTCCAGCTGACCCTGTCCCTCCCTCAGTGTCACTGCTCCCGGAGGCCCTCCGGACTCGTGGGCAGGTCGAGGCCCCCGCAGAGCCCACAGCCCTCTGCTCTCTCGGCGCTCGTCACGTCATTGTAATTATTTGCCTGATTCCTCTCCTTTCCTATGAAACTTAAGTTCACTGAGCCCAGAGCCTGTAAACAATGGGAATCCATAAATATGTATTCCAGTCGGTTAATTTTTTTTTTTTTTTTTTTAAAGATCTTATTGGGGAATTGGCGGAGGGGAACAGCGTTGGGGAATCGGGGAAGGGGAACAGACAAGTTGCTGTCCTTTTGTTCTTCAGTTTAGTTGCGGAGGATGTTGCTTCACTGTTGGTATCATCATTGCGCTCTTCCCGGATGAGGCAGATCGGTCGCTGGCCTCTGGATGTCGCTCACCGCGGCTATTGGCAGCTCACGCTTGGCTGCCAGCCGCTCACACTGGCTGCGGGCCACTCACTGTAGCCTATGGCAGCCCACTGCAGCAGGGGCTGCAGCCTACACCATCACCAGGGCTCGCACAGCCCAGCTCCAGGTGGAGCTGTTGTTAGCTGTAGAGGGCAGTGTCACTGGCCCTCATGTGGGATCCGAACCGGGGCCACTGGCATCCCAAAACCAGCGCTTAACCAATGCGCCACTCGGCCGGCCCCCAGTCGGTTAATTATATGCTCAGAACACTACCTGCAAATAGTGAAATTCGTGCTCCGTGAACCAAATGAATTTAATCCTTGATGAGAATGTTTCTGTGGAAAAACACGCCCGTGGCCATTTTCTTCAGAGGCCTTAGAAATGCATGTTCCTGGTGACATTGTGAGTCCAGCTGGGCTGCACTGCTCATCTCCGCTTATCTTTTCCCAGGAGCAGGAGCCTGGTGAAGAACAGAAGGGTTTCTGGCTGTCTGCATGCCATCCAAGCCTGCCCAGTGCAGGGCTTCCCTTCTTCACGTTCAGGTACGCCTTTCCCCACCGTTCTCGTACGCGTCAGGTCCTGGCTTCACCAGCCCCGTTTTCTGTCCTTGGGCAAGTTATGGAATCTCCTGGAAGCTTCCATTTCCCCTGTAAAATGAGCAACTGGACCCCGCCCACTGGTAAAACTCGGTGGTATGTGATTTATTTCAGAACCTTTAGCAGACTGGCTAATTCACATGGGAAGGTGTGTGTGTGCAGAAATGCACAAGAGTATCCTCTTAGAAGTAGAAAAGCAACGTGCAGAAGAGTGTGTGTTCGCGCCAGCGTTTGTGTGCACGAGTCCCTGGTACAGGCGAAGGGCTGGGAAGTCAGCGTCACCGTCCTGATGGTGATACAGCTTTGGACTGCAGATTTCTTCCTTCTCCTCCCAGATCAAGCTCCTCGGACCTTTGGTCTAGGCTCCTGATGGTCCCACCCTGTGCTCCTTTCTACCTTCTTTTTCGTTTGCTGTTTATAATCACCCATGAACTGGACCAGGAAAACAATCTCATTTATTCACTGAGAATCATTTTACTCACGTTGCTCCTGGAGGCTGCGAATGAGCGCTTGCGAGCTTTTCCGTTTTCGCGAGGTTTGGACAGCGCTTAGGAAATGTGCTCACAGCCTGTCCCCAGCTGAGATGTGTTGAGGGTAGAAGATGGTTGGTCTCAGCTGGTTTGCTTGTAGTGTAACCCGCAGAAGGAACTGTTGTAAAGTAGGGCGGCTCAGACATCCCTGCAATGTACTTGCTGCATTGCCAATCCTCTCAGCTTAGGAGTTAATGAAATTAGTTTTATTTATATTATGATACGCACATTTATCACGTTTACATTATTTTATTCTACTTAACTGCCATTGTTTTCACTGATTCCGTGTCTTAAGTGCTACCAAACAGTAAATAAAGGTAATTGAATGAGCGGCCACACAGGATGTCCACGCCTCTGTGATTTATCTGCGGTTGAGGATGGATGTCATTTGAGAGGGCAGTCGGTTCTTCCTGGACCTGTGTCTTCACCTTGGCACCTGGAAACACGGACGCAGTGAAATGAGCATAGCCTGCTTTGGGCGTACTGACAGGCGCTTCGCCGTGCATGTGTTTGAAAGAGCTGGGCCTGAATCCAGGCTTAAGGCGGCTGCTTTCTGTTGAAACAGGATTCATGGGGAACTCAAGCACCATGGGCTCCAACCCCGCGGAATCACTGCTTCCCGGCATTTGCAGAGAATTGATTGGTTCGTCATTAGCCGCCCTGGGCCCGAGTTACGGGGAGGAGAGAGCAATGGAGGACAGCCTGCTGGACTATTTCCTGCGAGTGTACCAGGGGCTGCTGGCCGTTTCCCAAGCCCACGACGACCAAGACGAGGACAGCCAGGATGACCGTAAGCATCGCCTCGTTGTCACCGCGCCCACGCAGCCACCCACACGGCACTGCACTTCAATGACTGCCACACTGGTGGCGTTCCTGGCTGTCTTAACTGTTTGGTGTCACATAGAGGTTCTCTTCAGACGTGACGCCTGCCAGTACTTCTCCTTCTTCTTTCAAAGTGTTCTCGTCGGATCGGGCGACCCAGGCGTGGACCGTGCAGATGGCGTGTGCCTTCGGGCAGCTCGTGGCGCTCACCGCGCACTGGCTGAGTGACGTCACACCGGGCACCTGCACAGCTCAGCTCGCAGATGAGTTCAGACAGGAGGTGACGAAGCTGGGAGGCCACTTACAGTTGTTTTTGCAGGTGAGTTGATTTGTGGCTATCATTTGAAGAAGTCATTTCTTTAGCATTTACTGGCCCTTTTCTGTTTGCATTGCCCCCAGAGTTAGAGCTGTAGGGTTTTCAGAAGTGGCTTCCGGTTTGAAATCCTGACCCTGGGTGTCTGTAACTGATCTGCTGAACCGGGACTGTCTGTGGCTTTCTGTGCACCCGGCACAGGAGTTCTGTCTCATACAGACGTTAGCTCGGCTAATCCTTGTGGCAACTGGGAACGGGGCTGATGGTGTCACCGTTTTGTAGATGCAGAAATGGAGGCCCGGGGTGGACAGTAGCCCTTTCAGCATCACACAGCTACTGAGTGACAGAGCCGGGCTTAGTCAGCGGCTACGCCTCCCGCCTCAGCCTGGCCTGGGCAGTGTTGGCATATTCCAGAAGGCAGCCGAGAGATGGACTGGAGTCCCCATGATTGCAGGTCTCAGAGCCCCTGGGAGACCCCCTTTCCTCGTGGGCGTGCGCGTTGGTGCAAGAGAAGCCTTCTGTTTGAAGGCGTTTGCCCCTTCCCTCCCCCGCCCCTCCTGTTCCTTCTCCCCTGATGGAAGGAAGTATCTTTATTCACCATCTGTCAGGTGGCTATCCGGGCAGGAAAAGGCCACCATGTCATTCCTGTCCCTTGGCATTCACTTATCAGTTCCGTCTTCTCTCTGGCTGACTGCGTCTTGCCCATGTCTCCTACTAGTGTGTGAGGCCTTTTGTTTTAGTTGTTCATCACCGTTGGCAGCTAGAGTGCTGCGTGTTTTCCGGTTCTGAGACTTACGAAACGCAGGTGCTATGTCAGTGAATGCAGAATTTATTTTCCTCACGTTGTTTTTCTTTACCTCCCCTGTAACCTCGTGTATCTGATATACTGGTTCTTTTTTACCTTGTAGGGATGCTGTTCAGATATTTCATCGATGGTAAAAGACTCTCAAAAGAAAGTCATCCAAGTGGTCCAGCAAGCTGTGAAGTATGTGGGACAGTTGGCGGTCCTGAGAGGGAGCAAGCTCCATTTCCTGGAAAGCGGCAGCGAGGCTGGCGGTGTTCAGGTGACGGAGCAACGTGAGCTTTGAAAGACTCCATCTGAGCGGCAGGGGGCTTCTGATAAGTGTCACTTAGCAGGACCCGTTGTTTTTAGTCTAAAACAGCTCATTTCACTAGTGTAGCAATAAGAGTTCCAACTGTTTCAGCCTAAGTTGGCCGAGTGTGCTACTAATTTGGGACTTCTCACTTTATCATTTGGACCTTTGGATTTGCTGACAACCAGCTGCCATGGAGGGTTTGCTCAGCCCCTCAACCCTGAAGAACTCGGACTGTAGAAAATGTATCTTTTTGCTTAGATTCCTCAGGCTACTGACAACATTGTATTTGAATGTTACTGAGCTGGTGCAACATAGTATCCTTAAAGGTGACAGCCTTGCGCACAGTTCTATGGGGGATACTAAGTTACAGACGTGCTAATCAGCTTCCCTCAAGGACTGTTAGTTCTTAGTCTAGTTTTCGTTTAATAAACTTGGAATATATTAATTCCTAAAATCAGCACAAAATATATCAATCATTTGATAATTTAAAAAATATATAAAACTTGAATTTGACAGTTAATGCTTCAAACCTTTTTCTAGGAGGATTTCACGGAGGCTCTTTGGGATGGTGTGGGCTCAGGCATGAGGATGCTGTTAGATTCTGGAATAGAAAAAGCCAGAGAGCTCCATCATGAGCTCGTAGGGCAGCACACGCAGAACGAGGTAAGCGGAAGAAAAGACTGTTCCATATGGGGCCAGACGGTGTATAAGGTTGGCTTTTTAAACATAGTTTAACCGAATGAATTAGCTGTTTATAAATTCATATATTTTAATTTGTGTTACATTGGTTTTTGTTGAAAAGGCTGATGAATCATGTCATGGCGATATTTTCCTAGGTTAGTCTTGAGTTACTGCGGCCAGTTGCTGTTTTGCTCCACCCTCTCGGAGCGCTGGGCCAGGCGTCCAGGCTGTGGGGAGCCCCACACAGCATGGCGCGAGAGTGACACCTAGTGGTCACCTGTGATTGTCCTTCCCCTCACCGTTCTGTAGGTCCCTACTTTTCCACCTAAGAATGGAAACTACCACTGACTATCTGATAGCGTGAACTGAGTATTTAGCCGCAGGGCTCACACCCGTCATTTGGAACCAGTGAAGAGCTGAGTGACTTCCTGAAACACGCCCTCTGTAGCTCCCTAACGGAAGCGCAAGCCAGGCTGCCTTACAGGCGGCGCGTGCGGGGAGGCCTGTGTGGAAAGCCCGGTCTGTCCCTCGCCAGCAGCCATTCACCGTGTCCCCGGCTCTCTGGCCCGGCTGGTCACCTGTGTCCCAGGTTGTGAGCTATCCCTTTATGAAGCCCCTGGTGACAGTCACTGGACTAGATGCTTGCGTACAATCCCGTGAGCGTCACTGCTCTGGAGGCAGGGCGCCTGGCGTTCTGTGAGGTCCGCGTGCTGGAGGACCTGGCCAGGCGCCCTGGGCCCGGGCTGGGCCCCCCGCTCGCCCTCTCCTCGCCGCCCCGCCGTCGGCCGCTGCCGGGCTCCTGACTTGTACAGCGGACCTCTCCCCGCCGCTGGTCCCCTAGAGCTCCAGGGTCTTTCTCCTTCTAAGGAATGACTGGTGTCATGACGCATTTGAACATTCTCTGTAGGTTACCCAGCAGATGAAGTCGAAAGCCATGGCACTCATCGGGTCTCTTGAAAACATCTTTGCTGAATGGAAAACAGTAAGAGAAGCTTTAAAGTGTTTCATGTTATTTGTTTAGTGTGTTTTAGCGCGTCATTGGGTTCACATGTGGCTGTGTTGATTTCAGCTTTGAGCCCTGGCCGGGTAACCCCTCTGGGCAGTTAGCTGAAGCCTGGGCAGGAGGCCGCTCTCCGGCTCGTCCTCCTGGGGCCGGAACTTCAGATAAGCCACTCACAGGCACTGACGGCGCTGATGCTTTCTGCCTCTTTCTGCTACGTCTAGGGACTGTCAGCTTTTGCTTGGATAGTCACAAGCTAAAAACTTGTGTTTAATAATCAGTGTGCTTAGTGTGTAAAATATGGTGAATTACACAAATTATTTTATTCTCATGTTACAGGGAAGTTGAAAAGTATACACTAAGAATGAATCAGTGTGTTAAAAGGGGGAGAAATTTTTATGGCTTAAAAATGTTATTTAAGTAACATAAATGGGAGCTATAAAGTTAAAGTTATAAATTTATTAAGTAACTTTACCTTTTATGATATTGGATAATAAATGGTGCTGTTGTTTTATTAAGAGTGATTGGATTTTGATTTCAAATTAATTAAAATTCATTCTTAATTTTTTAAAGATCAGTAATTGTTAATATTGTATTTGTGTCTTGCTGCAGAAATAGACGTAAACACTGCTGATGGAATTAAACTCGTTCTCTTTCTTGAACTTAAGATTCTGGCAGTTAAAATCATATTGACTAAGCCTTCCTGCCATGGAGCCTACCCCGTATTTTTAAAAATATTAACTTTATTTGCACAGAAAAGTTCCAGAGCCGAAGCACAAGGAGAAACTTCTGGATCCCAGGATTTGAAGAGGATGGTTGATCTTGCCCCCCAATTCCTGGAGCTAAAACGCTGCTCGGAGCAGACCATCCAGATTGTCAGCTCTGCGCTGAGAGGTACCCGCCCGGCTCGGAGCAGCGCTGGGTCAGATCTGCGCGGCCCGCGGCCTCCCGGGCACCTTCTCCTTTCTGGGCCGGCTCCTTCACTGAAGCCGAATTCAAGCTGCTTCATTAGCAGTCATTGCCAAGATTGGAGCTTGTTGATTGAATGCCCACTTAATCTACGTAAATATTTCTGCTGAAATAATTAGACCCTTAAAAAACCCACGAGGGCTGGCCGAGTGGGGTGGTGGTTAAGAGCTGGCTTGGGAGGCCAGCGGCCCCGGTTCGGGTCCCACATGTGAGGGTCAGTGACACTGCCCTCAAAAAAAGCACAAAAAAACCCCCAGCAAAAACCAAAAAGCCCCACGTGCTTATTTAGCAGCGAAGCTGAGCAATCGTGGCTGGTCCGGAATTGTCCGGAGAGGGTGGCTTTGCCTTCCCGGGTCGCAGGTCCCGGAGCTGGTAGGTGCCTGTGCCCACGCGGGGGCCGTGACCTCTTTCTCCTCCCCGCGCAGGACACCCCGGGGACGGCCGGCTGCTCAGGGCCTGCGTGGACCGGCTCTGCAGCCTGGCCCGGAGGTTCCGTGGGGACGCCGCGCGCGCTCCGGAGCCCAGTGGGAGGCACTGCGGGGACCTCGGCGCCGCGGCCCGGTCGCTCCTCCTGGGTTTCGAGGCGGAAGACAGACGGGACGCTGCCCCCCGGGCGGGCGGAGGGGGCCTGCGCGCCTGGGAGCTGCCCTCCCCGCCCCGGCGCGGCTCCGCGGGCCTGTGACCCCGCGGGGGACGGCCCTCCTGCCCCGGACGCGGGGAGGCCGCAGACCTGGGCCGCGGCCACGGAACAGCGCTGGGGCCAGTGGGCCGAACCCCGAGTGCAAACCAGGGGCGTGCTCGCCCCCGGGCCCGCCGCCTGGGATCTGCGGTCTCGCCTCGGCGCTGACTTCGAGCGGCCCCGCGTGGAGGGGCCGCAGGGACACAGCCGGGGCGGGGCCTCCACGCGCTTGTCCGGTGACAGCTGTGACGAGAGGGTCCGCACCTGATCCGTGGAAGGTCCCGGTTGTATTTCACCGTTTGAAAGCCCTTTATATCCGTGATCAGCTGATAAAGATGCTGTTCCGCGGCCGGGACCCGGTGGGCGATCCTCGGGGCTGAGAGCGGGCCTTGCGGCCGCCCCTCGTGAGCCCTTCCCGGTCAGGGAGCGCGCTGTCCACGGGAGTGGGTTTCGGGGCAGCTTGTGAGTCGGCGCTGCCCGCTGCAGTCCAGACACTTCAGTGTTCAATTTTAATCCTTTCTGCTCTCATGACTTCGCTGGGCAGAAACCATTTAGCGTCTTTGTACACTTTGGTGTGTATTTTATATATATATATATATATATACATATTTATACTCTTAAATGCATTGTTACATGGTATATAAATGAGTGGTGAAAATGTACTGGCTATTAGAATCATGTGCGCTAATAAATGTTATAAAGAGAATGCCTTTAATAAATCTTGTCAGCTGCAGAACTGTCTCTTGGTCTGAGGTTTTTTTTTTGTTTTTTAAATTTTGTATTGATTTTCTTCATTTACTTTGTCCCTGACTCAAAAGTGCTCTAATGGCTCTGCCTTGATAACAGCTCTCCCAGTATTGCAAATCAAACTTAACTACACTCAGCAAATACACCAAATACTAATATTGTGACAACTCCTTGCCATTTTAAAAAGCGCTGCTCTGCCGCTTTTTCACGAGCTGTGCCTGGACCAGAGCTGCCCCCACGTGCTGCCGTGGAAACAGCACGCCCTTTGCGGTCTGACACACTTTTCACGCCTCTGGAGTGTGAACTCCAACAAGGCTGTTAGTGACAGGGTGGCCGGGCAGGTGCTGCTGTCACACGCAGTCCCGCAGCCGCAGAGAGAAGGGTCCCCACCACGCCGAGGCCCCGCGAGCTGCAGTGAGAAAAGCGCGGCAGTGAGTCCAGGTGAGCGTCCGCCCTCCCATCGCGAGCTGCACGCTGTCCTGGCGCTCGTACGCGGCCACACTCTGTGCAAGTCTGTGTCCTCTAGTGTCCTGCGTGTGCCACGTAGCATTGCAGTCCTTTCCAAGTGGCGTGTTTGACCATATGTCTGCCACCAACGTGTTCTGTGATGACAGCTAAAGGGGGGTGCAGGGGTGTGTGGCTGTGTGTCCTTTTCAAGTCCGTCAGAAATGAGTGGTTCGCTAACTACCAGGCTTGAACTTGCAGGGCCTAATATATGCCAGCCACCAATGTGCCAGTTATCTCAGTGTGGAAAGTAAGGATCCATTTATCACAGATGAGGGGAAAAGCTCTCTATAGTTTGGTTCAATTAAGAAAAGGTTGATATTCATACGACTTCACTCGTGTGGGATATAAAACCGAAGGCAACAGGAACAAGAGAAGCAAATAAAGAAACAGACACTCATAGAGGGCCGGCCGAGTGGCGCGGTGGTTAAGCGCTGGCTTGGGAGGCCAGTGGCCCGGGTTCAGGTCCCACATGTGAGGGCCAGCGACACTGCCCTCAAAAAAAAACACCAAACAAAACGAAACCTCATAGAGAACAGTTTAGTGGTTCCCAGTGGGTAAGTGGGGAGAGAGGTGGATGGGGGTCCAATATATGGTGATGGAAGAACTGTATGTGGTGAACACAATGCAATATAATAATAATAACGATAATAAAAAGGTTGATATTGTGAACAAATTCAAAAGGCATTGAGACAAAAAAGCAGACTTTATTCAGGTGACTGTGTGCAAACTGTCAGGAGACAGAGCCTCTGGTGGAAAAGCAAGTGTGCTCCCCTGAGACAAAGGAGGCTGCCTTTTATGGAGAAAGTATGTACATCCAGGTTCCTAATTAGGTCCACTTTATGCAAATGAGGTTTCCAAATAGCCCAGTTCTGATTGGTCAGTAGATATGCAAATGAGGATGTAATATCATAGTTCCGATTGGTTGGGGCAGGTCCCAGTCCATTGGTCAAAACACGAAACTAGAGGGTCACCGCTGCGGGCAGGAGCCCAGGGGAGGCTGAGAGCTCGCTCACCCGCGGCCTTTCCTGCCGTTCCGGGCGCGAGGCCTGGGCCAGCGCGGGCTCCCAGGACGCAGTCGGGGCTCACGGACCTGCCTCCTCCCGGGTTCGCAGTGTCCTCAGCTCCGTGCAGGGATTCACCAGGTAGGTTTGTGCACTGGGCTTTGTCAGCTATCTCATCGTGTGATGTAATCAAGGTGAATGTTTTCATCTTCCCGTAACCATCATTAGTTTGTGGACTTTTCAGAAGCGTTCTGTGGGCATTCAGTATGTGTCTCCCTCCTCTGATTACTAAGTAGAGTCATTCACTTGTTCCGACAGGTGTGCTTCCAGTGCAAAGCCATAGAGACATGGAAAAAGATTCGATGCCCCACATCTTGGGGGAATCCAATGTGTTGGGTTCTCAGTGAGAGCATTCGAACGGTGTCGCCTGTCCCCCGCCGTGGCCTTCCTCGCGGGGACCCCGGAGGGGGCTTAGATGAGCCTCACCTGTTGCTTCAGGACCCGAAAGGGAAGGAAGGCTTCCTGGAGCCCCCAGATCTGCGCTCGCTCTTTCCCCGCTTTCTCCTCCGAAACCCAGCCCCTGCCCTGACCGAGTCGGTTCAGGTGGACGGTGAGGGAGCTCTAAGTAACAGGAAAGCGCCCCAGAGCTCGCCAACACCTCTGGGAAGCTGGGTGACTCAGTCGGCCCACTGGCCAAGGCTTGTTTTCTCAGTCCTGGGACTCCCGTCCACTCTTTCCCACAAAATATCGACCCAAAAGGACTCTTGGCCCGACTTGCTCGCCTCTCCTCTGGCAGCAGCTTTGAAACCCGGCTTTGCCGCGCGCGGAGAGTCAGACGGGGACACAGGAGGGGGGCCTGCGTGGCCATTGGGGTGAAGCGGGAGTTACCGTGGCTCGTTTTCCACAGGCTGAAGCACTTAACAGTTGCTGAGTGGTTCCTTGTTTTCATTTCTTTTCCAAACAGAAAATAAGAGTTTGGAGTGGCGCTAAAAAGACTGTAAGAAGGGCTGGGGCAGAACCCAGAGCTGGGACTCGGTGCCAGACGGGCTGTGAGGCAAGACAGGAGGAGGCCGCGGGCATGGCCGGGGCCCGGGGCTCCCTGGAGGCTCTGTCCCGCGTGACTGGGGCACAGCTTCAGTGTCCCCGTCCCACCAGGAAACAGTAACAGCCTCGTGGGTGGTGTGTGGGATGCGAGGAACCGATGGACCGGGCGGGTTGTGTAGGGCGGGACGGGCACCCAGGTTCCAGCAAAAACGCGGTCATGACCACCGTCTCCATGCTCCCCTCCCCGCCCCAGGGCTGCGCTGGGGGGCCGGCCCCACCTACAGAGGCGCCTCTGGGTGTCTCTTGCTTTCTCTCGGCCTACCCCGTGCTTCCCGGTGGGCGATGTGGGTGGAAACAAGTGCGGGCGGGACGCTGGTATTCAGCAGGGAAGATGCAGGACTCCTGGGGACTTGGAGGGCCGAGGGCAGCCGGGCAGCCAGGTGGAGGCCCGCACACTCCCCCAGGCGAGGGGGGCAGCCGGGGTGGGTTCCGTCCTCACAGGCCCAAATGCGAACCACACACAGGGCGGCTTCTGCAAGGGATTTCCAGTGTCACAGTCTGGAAGCCAGAAGTCCAAGGTCAAGGTGCCCTGGGGCTTGGCCCCTCGGGAGGGCTGGGAGGGAGTCTCATCCAGGCCGCTGGAGAGGTCTCTACCGGTGTCCACAGCTGCTCACCTTCCTGCAAACGCCGGGCTCGTGGGGCCGAGTCCACGCGCTGCTTCTCCTCGGTGCCCTTGTTAGGGCCACACGTCGCCAGCGCGCCCCCATGGGGACGGCGTGCACACGGGCCGCCCCGGGGCATTGCTGTCACCCGTCAGCACAGTGAACTCCAGTCACCCGTTTGTGTCACACGCCAAGAGGGCGGGACACCCCAGTGGGGCAAAGCTGGCTGCGCTGTGAGTCGTGGGCATCTACACGTCTGGGTCTTGCCAGGGATGTGGCTGGATGCCGCTGTGAAGGGCGTTGTATGATCCAAAGCTTACCTCTGCTTTAGAAAGCAGTTTAATGTGGGTGACGGCCCAGAGAGGCCGGCGGGGCAGACATCTATAGCTTGGAAGATGTTTTTCAGGAAGAGATGACTGTTCACAGTGCTTTTATTTCATTTTGCGATGTGACCAGGGGCATCGGGAAACTGGCCTGGGAAGGGGGTTTTGCACATAAATCAAAGGGGGCTCGCTCTGCACCCCTGGGTCTCACGGAGGCGAGCGGGGCTGCCGCAGGCCCCCCGCCATCCGTGCCGCAGGAGCGGCGTTCTCAGGGTCTCGCTCTTGAACTCATGTTGTAGGTCACACAGAAGAGGTTGCGATGCATAAACTGGTAACAATGACTAAGACGGGGACCAGACCGTAGTGTTCGCAGAGGGATTGGGGCACAAGGAGTGGGACCAACGGGGATGCAGGTGACTTAGGACCCAGTGTGGGGACACGTAGCTGCCTGAGTTGCTCGGAGAGCAGAGGCTGTGTCCCATCCCGACACACATTCCCGGGGACAGAATTTCCTGGTGACAAACCCGGGAGGAGCACAAACGACCTGACCCAGATGCTTTGCTCGTCAGTGTCACCTGGGGAGGCCCTTAAACCTATCAGCACCTGAACCCCGACTCCCAGGGACTTTGACTTCCTTGGTGTGTGGTGGGGACGCCGCATGAATGTTTGGAAGGCTCCCTGCATGCTTCCTACCGGGCTGATGGCAAAGATGAGAAACACTTACGCAGTACCTTCCAATAAATGGTTCTTAGTTTATTACCGTTGAAGGCAACAGCACGAAGAAAGGGCTGAAGCCGTTTCTGATTAGAGAGGAGCCCAGCATTTAGAGATCCCGGGGCTGCAGGGGAGCCAGGGGGGCAGTGGGCCGGCCGTTGGCTCAGTGGCAACACCTGCAGGCAGGGAAGACAAGTGCAGAGGCCCTTACGGGCTCTCGTGTCACCTGTTTTCTGCTAAGACATCCGCGTGCCAGCTCCAACCAGGGCCTCCTGTAGCTCATTTTTGTTTTTTGAGGGCAGTGTCACTGGCCCTCATATGTGGGACCCGAACCGGGGCCACTGGCATCCCAAGCCAGCGCTTAAACGCGCCACTCGGCCGGCCCATGGGCCTCTTTTTAAAGTAGACGGTGCTGGGGCCGGCCGAGGGGCGCGGTGGTTAAACGCTGGCTTTGGGAGGCCAGCGGCCCCGGTTCGGGTCCCACATATGAGGGCCAGTGACACTGCCCTCAAAAAAAAAAAAAAATCTAAAGTAGACGGTGCTTACTTTTGTGGGCAAAAAAGGGGCCACATGTCAAACCTGAGAAGCTCAGGGGAGGCCAGTGTGGTGGGCCCTAGAAACTGAGAGATGGAAAACCACCACACAGGATGGTCTGAACAAGAAATTTCTGACTAAAAGCAGGTAGTCCTTGGCCTGTAGCTTCCTTGACAAAGGTCAACCTTTACCTTAAGCGAGCCTGCCTACTGGTTTTTTTTTCCCCCCATCTAAGCTAACATGCCCTTGGAAGGTTAATCTCCTTTTTCCAGACCCCTCAGGGTACAACTTCCCACCAGAGCTCAACCACAGAACCTCTCACTGTTATCTCACCCCCCCCCCCAATCTCTATGTGTCGTAGAGGTAATTATTAACTACCCTGTACCCACCCAGGTAAAAGAAACCTGTCTCTCCTTGTGACTGTTTATCCAATCCCAGGGATTCCCCCACTTTGCTTTCTCCCCTCTCCCCAACCTACCACCGATGGATTCCATGTAACACCCCCCCATACACACAATGTCCCCTCCTTTGATTCTAATGTATAAACTAAGCTGCAAAACTGCTGTTCTCTGGAGCGTTTTCTCAATCGTTTGGGATTTTGCTTCCCAGCAGCTGTCATCAATTTGGTTCAAATAAAAACTCTTACAAGGTTTTTCTTAGGTTGGATGTCTTTTCATTGATGTAAGGCGCCTCAGCAGGATTCCAAAGAAGCCCACCCAGGGCCACCCCCGGACCGAACCGGTGCTGGGTCCCCGCAGGGGCACATGGAGCCCCACCAGCTCCCCACTTCGCAAGCTCCCCACTTTGCCGGCTCTCCGCTTTGCCGGCTCCCCACTTCGTGGGCTCCCCGCTTTGCATCACGTGAACTTGGGTGAGTTATATCTCTTGGAACTCAGGAACTTTCCTTCACTTGTGTAGAGGGTCTGACTTTATTTGAGCTGTTCTTAGAAAATCCTCGAGGTGGTACCAAAGGATAGGAGTTGAATGGGGCGACTGGTTTTAATTTCAGTTTTTCACTTGGAATTGTTTACTGTGAGTCTGAACAAAACCTTTTGCTGGATAAATGAGAGTCTGGACTCACTCAGCTCTGAAGATAAGGGGCATTTACTCCCTCCAGCTCGAATTCCTGGTATTTGGAGAATACCCTATGTGGAGGTGTTTGTGTGAGGGTATCCCCTCAAAATGTGCAGTAGCCCCATAGGGAATTCCAACACAACTGTAATTAAATATTTGACTTGTCCGGGGACACACACATAAAAGCTGGTTACCTAGCGCTCCGAGTCCTCATGGTTGTACCAGACAGCCGGGGAGAGAAACCGAGGCACGTAAGGGGGTTGGAGCCTCAGGAGGTGACAGCCCCTTGGGGCTTGACCCCTTTAGCAGCACATTTCAACTCACCGCACAGTATCTCTAGAAATGTGTTCAGACTCTGCAGATATCCAAAGAAAACTAAAGCTAACGTAGGAAACCATACCTCTAAGGTTGATAAAACCCAAGAACCCCAGCCCCCCGTTAATACTCCTGCAGGCTACACACACTATTTGTACAGAACCCCAACTTGCAAGGACCTACAGAAATAGGAAAATTTATCTAAAAATGATACCATCTCAAAATGGCCAAAGTGGGGACGTTTTGACACCTCCAAATTGATTTTTCTGCATGCTGAACTGGAGAAAGCTAGTCCTAATATTCAAGTGACTGAATGGGAAGAGTATCTTGGTTGGGAATCAGAAGCTTCTAGATGGAGCGCAGATAACTCCACAGGAAGTTAATAAGGAAATGTGGGGACTAAGGAAGGCTTCTGAGGCTGATCAACGCCGACACCCCGTCCTCCGCACCCTCCCGGCCCGAGCTCCCTGGTCTCATCATCGATGTCCCCTCCACCCCCGCTCCCTGCTGACCCAGGGAAACGGAGGACAGAAATCCAGACCAAGAAAGACCAGAAGAACCAGACATTCCGGCAGCTCCCGTCGGGGAGAAGCCGGTCTTGGGCAGAGGGGAGCCAGTGACTGTATATGTTCCTTGGACCAGACTGGAATTAAGGAATTTAACCCCTGATGGGTTCACAAAGGAATCTGATCTTTAACTGTTAGAACATGTGACCCTGACCTATTCCAGTTAACATACCTGCTGGTTTTTGAGGGCAATGCAACAGAGTGGCTGAATAAGGGTTGCTGGGAAACTCCTGGAGAGGACTTTTTAAAACACAGAGAGACAGACCAGGAAAAATGCAGGGACTTAGCCGCCGGCTTTACCAAGCCATGACTAAGATTCCACCCCGGACAACGGACGGGACCCAGACCCAGCGATGTAAACGAAAGCCGGATGAACCAGTGCTTGATTTCTTTGAACCTTTCAAAAGAACCTTCAAACAATACCTGGGTCTTTCTTCAGTCATTTTTAAGGGCCATCAGACCCTTTACATTGGGCATTTCTGGAAGGACTAGATGAGGAGCTTGTAACTGACTGAACAGCATCAATTAAACTGGCTGAGCACGTGCACTGATGAACCGGCAATCTGGCTGATCAACTGTCTAAAACTATTCAAAAGAGAGAAAAAACACCAAAGCTGCCAAAGTCATGAACCTACAGCTCCAGCAATTAAGCCATCAGGCCAGACTTCCCGAAGGTCCCTCCGACGAGGGGAGCGGAGTCTGTTTTTACTGTAGAAAGTCAAGTCTCCTTAAGAAAACTGAAATGGGATTTAGAAAAAGAAAGGAAACAGAAGGAAGTGTAGGATCCTGTGAGAGGACATTTCCCCTTCTCCTTCCTAATACCTCAGGGGACACTGAAATTACTGTAAAGGGGAAATTACCGACGCCCTTATAGATGCGGGGCTACCTTATCTGTTCCCCACACCACCCAGCTAAGCAGCCCTCCCCACAGGAGTAAAGCTTCCGTACAGATGGTGGGATGGCTGGTCAACCAACACGTTTCTAAATCAGAACTTGTTCCCTTCCTGCTGGGGAACATTACGGGGCAACAGATATTTTTACTACTCAAATCTGCCCCAATTCACCTGATAGGGAGAGATTTCCTTGAAACCCATATATCTGGATATCCTTCTAGAAGGATGGAACGTATTTAGAACTAAATGAATCAGAGACCAAAGCATTGGGAAAGTAATGATTTTTTCCCCCCAGTTTTTTTTTTTTGTTTGTTTGTTTGTTTAGCTGAGCCATCCTGCCACTTGTTGGCAGCTCAGCTCAGGCCGGGAATCCAACCAGCAACCCTGTTGCTCAGAGCTCACACTCTTGAGCGAGCTCCCAACCGACTGGGCCACTCGGCCGGCCCTGGGAAAGTAATGATTTTAAAAGAACTGACCCAAGAGGAAGCTACCCTTGAGACTGAGCGTTTTTTACGGGATACCACTCTGCCTTCACTTATTAACTTGGACTGTGATGGCCCCGGGGGATACCGAGAGTCCCACCTGTTTCTCTCAGACACTAAAGGCTGATGTAAATGATGCTGATGTTCCCAGAGATCCCACTCTAACCCACCACGTGGGCGATTTAACTTTTATGCTCTTTTACACCATGACCAGGTTCCCAGAAGGACACAGTTTACCTCTGACGACAGCTAGCTCTGACAGGACATAAGGTCACAAAGGACAAGCTCTGATTCTGTGTCTCCCGGTAAAACAGCTTGGCCGTCTCCTGTCTAAAGATGGGCTACTGATCCACCCTGAGGCTCAAAGCAATCCTCGCCTCTCCTCTCCCCCAAACGAGAAAACAGTTCACAGGGCTCTGAGGTCACACTGGACACTGTCCAATTGGGGTCCAAACTTTTCATTGGTGGCCCAGCCTCCAGTGGCCTTATTAAAGTCAGATCAATCTGATCCAATTCAAGGGAAACAGGCTGAAGAAGCTCTAAGGGCACCTTAATTATAAACTTCCGTTCCTCCTTTTCATACATGAAAACAAAGGAAATGCTTTGGGAGTTCTAACTCAGAAACGCGGAGCCCGCCGTGACCGACAGCGGTTGGACTCACGAGTCAAAGGACCCCGCCCTGCAGGATCACCATCGCTGCCACAGCCACGTCGTGCAAACAAACAGAAGAGATAGTTATGGGTGCACCTTTAACTATGTATATTCCTCACTCTGTTGAATCCTTACTGAACTCTCATCACACTCATGGCGTCCGTCAGCCGACTGGCTTCTCAGGAAGCACCACTGGTACGTTCTGCTTTCTGCACCGAATATCACCTTACCTTGGCATGACAGCCTGAACCCAGCAACTCTCTTACCCTCTTTACAGGATGGAGACCCCCACGATTGTGTTTTGTTTACTGAATGCCTTCTGGTTCCTAGGAATGGTTTACAGGAAACCCCTATTGGTGATGCTGGCTTAATCTGGTTTGCAGGTGCCGCTTATCCGAAAGATGGGCAAGGACATGACTGAGTTGGAAATGCAGTAACTTCTTCCATGGTGGACATAATTGAAGGTTCTTATTTACCTGAATAAGATCAGCCCAGCAAGCCCAGCTAATTGCTCAGACTCAAGCATGTCAGTGGCCAAAGATCAAGTCGCCGTGTTTACACCGAGAGTCCTGTGCCTTCGGTGTAGCTCATGACTATGGAAGCAGCGAGACTTCTTGACTTCCTCAGGGCAGCCCATAAAGAATGGGAAACGGGTTGCAGAGTTATTAGATGCCATGCAACAACCGAGACAATTGGCAATTATCAAAATGTCAGGACATTCTAAAGCCTCCACCATGGAAACAAAAGGAAATAATTTAGCGGATGCTGCAGCTAAACAGGCAGCATTAAACAGCCAAATTATCCAGACCCAAGAATGCTCCTTGCCTCCCATTAAATCAGTAAAAGGCTCTCTTTTACGGTTCCAAAGGACAGACACAGAAGAAGAGAAGAGAATATGGCAGCAAAAAGGGGGAACCTTCGACCCAGGCAAACAGATGTGGCTTGGACCCCTTGACCTGATCAGACACCAGTCTCACCTGGAGGGGCTCAATTACCTGTACTTCAACATGTGCATGAAACCTTTCCTACTGTAGCTCATGAGGTGTATAGCAGATGTTCCAGCTGTCCAAAATATAACCCTGGAAAACCACTCCATAGGTCCCAAGGACACTGCCCACTTTAGGTCCACATGAGGTATGGCAGTTGGGTTTTATCCCAATGCCACCACCTCAGGGATACAAATAAATATCAGTCGTGATTCGTATGTTGTCTCACTGGCCTGAGGCAATCCCTTGCAGGTGAGCAACAGCCTTAGCGGTAGGTAAATTCTCATTGGAAGAAATAATCCCCAATTGGGGATCCTCTGTGAGTTCCACACTGACTGAGGGACTCATTTCCCTGGGCATCCATCAGTAACATTTGGTCTAGTCTACAGCATTTCCATCATACTCATCACCCCAGTCCTCTGGATTGGTGGAACGCACCAATGGTACAATCCAAATTCAACTAGCCAAAATTTCAGGAGCTTTTAATTTCCTCTGGCCGAAGGCTCTCCCTGCAGCGCTCCTCAGCCTGAGATCTCCTTTCGGTAAACATAGCTTTCTCCTTATGAAATAGTCACTGGTCGCCCTTTACACCTGGATGAAGGGGCATCGGAGCCAACCTCGGTAAAGGGAGGCAGTCTGCATTATCGTGAAGGGCTTCTTCACCCGCTTAAAGGGACTGATACCTTAGTAACTGGTTCATTTCACAGTGTGCTCCAGGGACGCGAAGACTTCAAAGACCACGACTTACAACCAGGAAATCTGGTCCATTGCAAAAGACATCAAACAGAAGACTCTCTCCAGCCTGGTTGGAAGGGACCTTCTCAGGTGTTACTAGCTAATCTCCGTGAGACCCGACTTAAAGGACCGAACTCATGGATTCGCGTTTCGCATTTTAAAAAGGCGCCTAACGGTACGTGTTCACCTGCCCGCCTCTGACACTCGCCCCTGCCTACAGCAGGCATCGGGACTGTTCAGGGACGAGAAGCCGCCGGCGTCAAAGGCAGACAGCTACCCCAAGACGTCGACAAGGCCTGTATGCCCACCAACTGACGTTGGACTTGCGACACCGTTTAATCACTTTTATTTCTTTCCTTTTTTGCCTGCTAATAATAATACTTGAATTTGTTCTTTGAACTTCTTTCAAACCGCCCTCTGGTATCACCTAATTGTTAGTGCTTGACGAAGATATATAAGATGATTCTTACACGGTTGTTATCTTTCTTATGGCTTCCTAATAGAAACAGCGTCTGTCTCCCCAGAGCCCCCTCCCCTCACTGGACATGAGAAATGTCACTCGGGGCCCTGCTGACCTTTCCCGTCTCCTGGACAATGGCGTTCTCATTATCAGTTACAACAGTGAAGCAAACGCCTTGTTAGCCACGCATGGATCCTCTCCGACTATTCATATCAACTTTGGTACATCTTTTTCTGGGTATATCTATTATAAAGGACCCATCCTGGGCAAGTACTTTCAGGAACGCCTCCCTGATAATTCCCCTGGTAGGATTATATACGGGTCTAATTTAGATGAGTATTGTGTCGCTATAGGAATGGATGATAAGAAATTAAGAGAAATACCCGGATACGATGGGAAAAGGCTCGTGGCAGCCTACCCCGTCTGTCACAGTATAGCTTGCCCTCTAAACCTCCAGCCATGCTCCTGTGGCTGGGTGCCCATGAAGCAGGAAAAAAGCCACTGGGTCCCCACCTCAGAGGTGATTGGGATTACGTGGTGGGTAGATGCGCCTGTAACCAGCCCACCCTCCTTGGGTCCCGGGAGCTTCTGGGAAGCCCTATGGAATACTCAAACTCGAGCTCATTTTGGGGTTACCTCTACTCATTTAACTATGGCTTGGGAGACTCAACAGTTTTGGGTTCATTCCGTGTACCCCAATTGCTCCCAGGCCATAGGCCCCCAATGGCTGCAACATTCCTGGTGGCTCCAACAACACTGGCCTTCTCTCAGAAATGAGAGGGAAATACGTGGAGGGTTGGGAGCTGGCCTTGGTACTCTGGGGCAAGCTGAATTTGCAGCCGATGAAGAAGGTCATTGGTTAGAAAAAGACTCTTTATCTAAAATAGGTCACATAGAGGGAATGTTATTTCAAGAGGAAGGCAAAGGCTGGGAAGCAGCATGGAAAGATAGTGAGGCCCTAGCTCAATGGGTAGAACGGACTCGACAGATTACGAAGTTTCGTGCACAAACCCAGCCATGGGATCGGGCCTGCACCCTGGCTCGGCAGGGCTTACTACCGATGCTAATGCAAGTGGAATCCGAAGTAGCGATGAAACAATGGCCGATTATAGTGGGTGCAAAAGCCCAGGCTGGACACTTATGGGACACTTACGGTCCCCCTGGATTCTGGAAAATTTTAGATGGAAGGTGTGACCTACGACATTGTATCTTAATAACCCAGGCACCTCGATTAAATCCTACACTAAGATTTTCAGTAGTTCAGCTGGTTGGGATAGGGACCATCCTTAATAATACCAGGGTACTTCCAACAGGAGGCAGATGGGCCATATTAAACAGTAACAAAGAATGGGAACCCGTCTCATTATCTGATTGTGAAAATTGGAAAGGCGAATGGTTCTGTCCCCAGTCTGGATGGAATTCTGAATTCACGCAATCCTGGCCTGCTATATCCACCCCAACAAATAACAGTATATGGTATATGGGAAAGGGACGTTTTTGTTGGGAAGGGTTAGAGAATTCTTCTGTCGTACTAACTGATCTCTATTGTAATAACACCACGTTTACAGTAAATGTTACAGGAATATGGTGCAATACTGAAATTATAGACAAAATAACTTTGCCTGAGGCTAATGAGACCCAGGGTAATATTGATACTGAAACTCCAGCGTATTGGGAAATTGAAATTAACCCTCCCGATGGAGTCATTTCTATGGAAACCAATTGGCCAGAAGAAAAATTCGAGCCCCTGGATCATGAAATTGTAGAGATTCTTCATTCATTTGGCCAAACTTATCTTACAATACAAATGGCAGTGGATGAGGGAGGAAAATATACTCTTAGCTTAATAAGAAATTATGATGGTACATGTACCGGGCTCTTTGGTTGGCTGAGGTGTCCGTTCCTGTGGGGCTTACGCTTGTCTAGTGCTGCACGTTTCCTGCTCTGAATCGGTGTCACTGGTTTGATATTATTGCTCTTGGTCCTAGTGTATGAATGCTGTACTAGATGCAAAAAAACAAAACGTAAGACGAATGAAAAAAAGAACTAGAGCATGAGAGCTCAAAGATGAGAAATGGGGCCAGCCGAGGGGCGCGGTGGTTAAGTGCTGGCTTGGGACGCCAGCGGCCCCGGTTCGGTCCCACATGTGAGGGCCAGTGACACTGCCCTCAAGAAAAAGATGAGAAATGACCCACAAAATTTTTAATGAAGAGATGTAAGATTTGACTGCCCATCTGTCTGCCTTTCCTTTTTGAGAAAAAAAAAATCGGCCTCGACTGCCATCCAAGGTTATGATCTCACCTCATGGCTAATGGCGGACCATTTGAGTGGCACAAATGCTGACACTAAGCCTTCCTTGAAATGAGCCTTTCTAGCCCCCATGGGGCCAACTATCCAACCTACAGGTTGGTCGTCATGCATCCTTAGGGTTCCTTTATGACCAAAAGGGGACACTGGATGAAAAAGGGCCACATGTTAAACCTGACAAGCTCAGGGGAGGCCAGTGTGGTGGCCTCGGACTGAAAAAAAGCACATAGGACAGTCTGAACACAAAAATTCCTAACAAGGGCGGGTCATGGCAGGCAGTCGTGTCCTTCATAAAGGTCAACCTTTACTTTAAGTGAGCCAGTCTAGTGTCTTTTTTCTTTTTTTTTGCATCCAAGATAACATGCCTTTGGAATGTTAATCTTCTTTTTAGACCCCTCAGGGTACAACCTCCCACCAGAGCACTACCACAGAACCTGTCATCATCAGCATCGTTATCTTGTCCCTGGCCACCCTCCCTGTGTGCTGTAAATATTAACTATGGTCTATTCTGCACCCAACATAAAGGAAGCTTGTATCTTCCTGCTTTGCTTTTTACCCAGTCAGAGACTCCCCTGCTTTGCTTTCTCCCACCCCAATCTACACCAGTAGGTTCCATGTAAACCCCCCAATGTCTCCTCTGATTCTAATGTATAAAATAATCTGCAAAGCGGCTGTTCTCCAGAGCGCTTTCTCAATCTGGTGAGATTTTGCTTCCAGGCAACTGTCGTCAGTGTGGCTCACTCAAATCAACTCTTATAAGATTTTTCTTAGGCTGGGTGTTCTTTGGTCAACACTTTTAAGCTGAACACCAATTTTTAGAAAGGTTAAAAAACAGGACTCCTCCTGTCGAAGGCGGTGGGTATTCTGTCCCTGGCGGGGTGCCTTCCGTAGCTGGTTCCAGCTGTGACCTCTGTCACCTCGGCACTGAGGCAGCCCCCCCCACGCCCACCCCTGAAGGCTGCCTGGGTTTCGCTTGCTGCTTCGGTTTGCAATGGAAGTCAGGGAGCATTCTTCCCAGGGTTTTCCATTTAATGCGGGCTGAAGCAGGTACAAATTAACATCCCAATATTGCAAATTCTCTTTAGCAATGTGTTAATGTTTCTGTGTGGGCTAAGCCAGTGAAAACCTCTGAAAACGGGCATTCAGCTTTTCAGTGCAGATACAGACGGGTCCGCGCAGCACTGGATTGCAGCCCAAAGCGTTTGACCCGGTTGACTTGTAAATGCTGAATGGGGTGATACAATTCACATGTAAAATATAATCGTGGAAACGGATACGCTTTAAAAAATGCAATTGAAGCCATCTCCGAGGTCTGTGAAACCTTCATTTTGTAACTGTGTGCTGGAGATGACACATCACAGGTAACAGGCTGTATCAGATGATGTGAGTGCTGTGCAGGTGAAGCAGGTGGGTTAAAGGAGACGCAGGGAGGGGCCTGCCAGGAATGGTGCCGCCGCGCAGATGGGTCCTGGGAGAGGGCCTGGGCCGCCGAGGGCAGGGAGCCCTGAGCCTGTGGACGCCGGGCAGGGCCGGACCTCAGGGGCGAGTGGTAAGTAAGGACTTTGGACTGGACTCCTAGGACAGCACCGCCCCGGGGCTTTTAAGTAGAGGAGTTAGGTGACCTGGTGTAAATTGTGAAAAGTTCGCTTTCCCTGCTGCAGGGCAGAGAAGGTGTTGTCCGGCAAGCGCTGTGCTCACAGCGTGCATGGATGAGGCTCCCGTCCGGTAGGACCAGACTCGGTGAACGAGAGTGAAAACTTGGCAGCGAACGCAGCCCCAGCACTCAGTGGGTCATAGACGGCCCTGCGGCCAGGAACGCGTCCCTCGCGCTCCCCTGGGCATGGGGGGGCACCGGCAGGCCTGCGCCCTGTGTGTCTCGCTCCCGCGTGCTGCCCCGGGGACGGGGCCTGTGTGTGAGCCATGTGTCTCCCGGCGTACTTGGGCATTTGGGGGCCGGCCAGCCGTGGGGGCTCAGCCTCCTCACACTCGAGGAAGTGACGCGGGCGAGGGGTGTGGGCCCCAGGGCCCTCTCCTGGTCCCCAGCGCAGGCTGTGGGGACACCCTCCCCAGGCTTTGCGATGCGTAGTTTGTTTCGGGGGCTCCGTTCCACCTCAGCCTTCAGGTGTGGCAGGGATGTGGGCCAGGAGCTTTGGGCTGGCTTAAAAACCAGCGAGCTGACAGCCCCAAAAGGAGCCACAGCTGGCCTGCAGGGGACAAGGACCCTGGCGGCTCCTCGGAGCAGAGTCGGCGTGGCTCCAGGCCCTCAGTGTCATGGTCCTTATCCGAGTGGAACACGCGTGCTGACAGGCTGGAGGGCCGCCGCGTGTCGCACAGGGACCCGTGCTGACGCGTTAATCTCTTTCTGGACAGTTCGCAGCCCCTGAGGGGTTGGCTTTACAGGGCAACCCGACAGCCTTGGCTTTCATTTCCCTAGCTAGTCAGGTAGCCTGAATTTCCTGTTGCAAACAGCAAAGAAGCTCGGCGTACCCGGTCTGGGACAGACAGAAAGGGGACACGGGGCACACCAGCCTACCATCGCTGTCCACACAAATAGCAGTGTGTTTCCGGCCCACGGACGGCCTTCGATGGGCGTCCTTCCAGACAGGACCCCACGTCCACCTGGGGCTGGAAACCTGCCCGACACTCTCCAGTCACCTTCACAAAAGTCCCGTTAACCATTTCGTGCATGAGGAAGAGGCGACGTGACTTGCCCAAGGTCGCAAGTGGCCGGACTGGGATTAGAACCCAGGGCACCCTGGGGTGGGGGGGCGTGTGAAACACAGCCCCTCTGTTATGCTGCCTCAGCACTAGCGATAGCCGCTTGGCAAGATTGGAAAGAAATGGCGCATTTAAGTAAAACACAAGCACTCCCAGGTCTTGTCAGATGGGGCTCAGCTCTCACTTGTCACTGGTGACTCAGGTAATTGCTTTCAACTCACAACGACTGCTGATCTCCACTTGGGAGCTTCAGTGACTTTCGGTTGTGATCCAATGCAGATAAAATAAAATAGAATGCTGCTCACCCTTGAGGGCTATTGACATATAAAACCCTCCTGGCGGCTGTCACCTCATCCTCGTGCCTTCGGGCGTCTTCCCCAAGACCAGGCCACTCGCCCTGTGAAGGCCCAGGACCCTGCGGTCAGCGGCTGCTGCCTGAGAGGACGTGGGGTGACGGCAGAGGTTCAGCCCCCTGTCACCGTGGTGTTTCAAGTTACGAAGTTTGGTTTTTAAGACCTGGTTTTCTGCTGACTCGCACTGTTGCGTGATGGGCTTTCGTCCTTTGAGCGCCAGGCAGGAGGCGCTGGCTCCCTGCTGCCCTTGGTCTTCCTTCTGCAACTGCAGCTTCTGGGGGGTTCCCCAAAGAGAAGGGGAGAGCTGACCTCGCATGTGGAGCCGTGGCAGCCTCAACGTGCCAACTCCTTAGAGCACAAACGCAATGTGAACATAGTAACTGAACAGGGTACGGTGACGGTGTCACTCTTGTCGCATCAGCCGAGAGGGGCTGTGGCCGGCTGGCACGGATGAATCCTCCAACAGGAGACTGTGACTTCATCCCTTTAACGTCCTCAGAGTCACACAGCCAGGTGGTGGCTGAGCCTGGCAGAGTTGGTGATTGGCGATTAGTATCATGTCTCTGGAAAGAGGCGGTGGACGCTATGGAAGGCATTCAGGACGAGCTGTGGAAAGCATCGTGGATCCCCAGGACGGAGGGTCGGCACCCTGCATGTGGTGTGGCTGGCAACGGCCCGTGGAGGGCCTTCTGAGCATCTCTGCAGGATGGCACTGTCCCTTAGCCGTCAGGGGGCTGACAGGAGGATCCACAGCTAAGAAGATCCCCCGTGTCTGGTAGTGAAAGCTACTGTGTTTTTTTTCCGTCTGGCCAGCATCTGTGATGTGTTTCCCAGTTCTAAATCACGTCCTACAGTGGCCCGGGCCTCCTGCAGCCACGGTCACAGGAGCGCTTGTCCCCTTGCTGGCGTCGGCTCATCGTGAGGATTTTCTGACACCTGTGGGACTTACTCCTGTGCAGGTCTGCACCTTGGTCAGGTGAGTCTCGCCCCGGCGATGTTCCTTTGTCATCAGAGAGCTGACATTTGTGTTTCACATCCAGGGCCCCGCTCTCCCAAGACACAGCTGGGGAAATACATGCAAAGCATCCAGTTGAATTAAAAGCTCATGCTGATATTTCCAAAAAGCATGGTTAGTAAGTGAAGCAACTCCGTTTAGGGTGACCCCCGGATAAATCGGGCCTCACAGGCCATGTGATCGGTCCCCTGGGATAGTTGCATGCGCACACATGTACACGGGCACGCCCCGAGGTCTGTACCCTCCCTCACATGTGCTTAGAATTGTCTCGCTTACGCTCTTTGCCTCTGAAGTAAACACGCGGTGATCACAAAGTTCACCGGTTTCTAGAACAGTAATGGCTCATGTTTCCGTGGGTTTTTCCCCACTTTGCATCATAGAAGGATTTCGAATATGCATAATAGCGTGAATGCAGTTGACTCAGCAGATAGGATGCTGGCTTCTCCTTGCCTTATTCTTCAGGAGAGGCTGAACTATTGAGGGTGACACTTTTTAATCTACCAGCCCCCACACATAATCCTGGCAGTAACTGGCGGGAAATGCATACACCCTTGCGTAATGGATTCGTGTTCCCCAGGAGGCATGCTCCAAATCCCCAGCGCGGGAATGGCCTCCTTTAAAGTCCCTGGTGATTGATGCAAAGAGACTCGGCCCCTGGATGCCCCCCAGGCTATGAGCGTGGGGGTTAGAGAGGCATTTGGGGAGACCTCTGGGGAAGTGGTCTCTGCCGGGGCTTTTGGCCAGAGGAGCTGCGGCTTAACAGCTCACACAGCGGGAATCAGAGAAGTCCCGGTTTTCCTTTCCTTTTCTATCTACAAAGCTGACTCCAGAGCAGAGAAGAGGGGGGCCTGAGCGAGGCACAGCGTACAGGGGCCAGTGCTGCTCTTGGTGAAGGCCTGGGGGCCCCCGTATGGCCCACTCCATCGCAGGCCCTCGTGTCTTTGTGGGGGTCCCTTCTCCACACCTGAAGTTGTTAAAAAAGACTCGCCTCTTGCTTCCCAAGTTAGAAAATGGCAGCTTCTTGGCTGGTGTGTCCTGTGCAGCAAGGTGCTGGCTTCTAAGAGAGGCTGTCCCCAGGGGGCGCGATGGTGGGCGGGGGTTGGAAAGGTCCCTCTGTTCCCCAAATGTCTCTCTAAGCGGCCCCCTTGGGCTAGGAGTTCCACCACCGGGCAGGCCTTTGGGTCAAAGTTTAAGTCCAAAGTAGAGGCTACTGCCAGTTGGAGCACGGAGGTGCTTTATTGTTTCTTACCTTAATTTGCAGAATCCAAGAACTTTCTACATTGTCCAGTTTTGTGCAGAATTAAAGGGCAAGTAAATAGGAGCCAAAATCTGGAGGAAAGTAAGTTGTTTCCAGCTTGTTCTATTGCTTCCCATCCTCCGCTCCGCAGGCTTTTTGCTTCGTGAAGGTGGCTCTTCCCCAGCCCGGAGCCCGCAGGCCTCCGAAAGTTTCTCTGCACCCCCCGTTTGTCCTTCTTGGGCGACCTGGGACCTGATGCTATTTATGGGGTGTCAGGGAGCAGGAGGTTGCTGGCGGGGGCCCTGGAATGTTCTGCGGAGAGTGGGTGGGTTGGCACGTGTCTGTCCGTCAGGAGGGGCAGAGGGGCGTGAGCGGGTTGCCTGTGGCGGAGGTGAGGGGACAGCAGCTTGTGACAGTAAGAGGCGAAGCGCAGTAGGAGCCTGAGCCTCGGGTCCAGCTCCGCATGTTCCTGTCTGATCCCTGGCAAAGCGTTTGTCCCCTTGGTGACGCCAAATTCCCTCCACCTCCGTGTCAGGGCCACCTGAGCTGAGGTTGCACAAGATCTGCGAGTCGGCGCTTCTCAGCGTGTTGGGTGCACGCGCGTCAGTGGCGGGGAGGGCTTGTTACGTCAGAGTCTGAGCCGCCGGTGTGGGGGGTCACGTCCCTGACCCCCCAGGCTCTGGGGGGACCCAGCAGGCGGGGTGGGATCTGGTCCTCTGGGAAGAACGTGGGTTTACCTCTTTCCATTCCCGCCGACCGCTGAGAGCTTGGCGCCCCTGCCTTGCCCCCGGCCGTCGGGTCCTGAGTTGGTTTTCTGTCTGCCTCCCTCTGGGAAGCAACGGAAGGAAGGTCCGGGCTTCCTGGCCATGTGGCCTGTGCGCCATTTAACCGCTGTCACTTTTCAGCCCAGGAGGGGCCGCCTTTCAGGGGTGGAGGATGTAATTTATCTTTTCGTTTATAAAGCACTTTCAGGTCCTTTGGGAGGACAGGGGCTGCGTAAATATGCTATTTATTATTCATCAACTCCATCCCTTCATGGTCCCCCCTGACGGGTCTGGATCAATTGAGAGGGGCTGGAAAGGCCACACGCCCTCCTCGGGTGGAGAGAGGCGAGGCCACTGTCATCGCCAGGTGGCAGGTGGTGGTCAGATGCGCAGCTCACCAGAGGCGCCTGTGCAGTTCCTGCCCCGGCCGGCGATTCTCTCAGAAGCACAGGGAACGTCACTCGATCTGCCGTTGCGTGGGGACAGCTGTGTCCGGGCAAGTTGGACACGTCCCTCTCAGCCCTTGGGAGCTGCTGCAAAGCTTGCTGAATGTCACTGCCCTTTCCTCATGCCTTAGAAGATGATATTGAATGCAAGTAACGTTTTCTTAAAGTCAGATATTTTTGTATGATTATGAAAATATGAAAAAGCTCACGTAAAAAATGTACGGAAAAGAAAGAAAGCAAAGAAGAAAATAAACATCACCAGTAGTCCTTACCACACAGAAATAGTAATCGATTTAAATTTTAAATTCTAACTTTTCTCTGGTCCTTTTCTCTCTCTCTCACACACACACACACACACACACACACACACACACACACACACAGATGGTTATTATGTATTTTTCAAAATGGGATTTAAGTGTCTACCAGCTGATGTACACAGCGGGGTTTTGGGGTATGTTAGGCCTTTCAGGATTTCAGCCATCAGCCGGAATACTCATTTTCATCAGTGATGTGAAGAGAGGTGGCCTGGCTGAGCGTGAGGTGTCAGCTTGAACGTAGTTTAATATGCCATTTGATAAACCATTTCTCATACGAATGAGCTTCCTTACCCTCTGTTACTAGGAGAGATGAAAAATGCTAGTTAATGGCAGTTTTTTTTGAGATTTGAGGATGGTGGACTTGTTTGCGAGCACGAGGGGCTGGAAGCGAGCAGTGATGGTGATTGAGACCGCGGTCCTGTTCCCTGGGCTGCTGTCGTGAATTCACAGTCAGCGGCTTTGAGTCTTCGTCTGTGCACTCTTTCCCAGCGAGGACGGCCGTGGACTCTCAGCTGGGGGTCGGCTCCGCGTCCTGCTCAGGCAAACTCGGTTCTCAGGGACAAAACCACACACGGCGTTCTTGTCGGGAGCATGAATTAGGACGGGGTTTGGTGTTCTGGGCAGCGAAGGCCAAGCATCGGGGGGACCACCCTGACCCCGTCGTGTGGCTGTCCGCCGCTGGCTTCTCTTAGTGGGGTTCTTGTCGGCGCCTCTCATGAAGATTTGATTTTTTCCTAAGTCCCCGCCATATCTGTGTAAACTGCTTTGAATGGTACCTGACCACAACCACTCTTAGTGTTGTCACCTGATAAGAGCTTTTAATGAATTGATTTCCCAAAGAGGTAATGCTTCCAAACCCAAAAAGAGTGGCCAGTAAAAAGCCTGTCCCTGGCCACCCAAATAACCAATTTTAAAAAAAACACTATTTATCATACACTCTATCCCTTCCTTGATTTGGGATTTTAAACAAAAATATGATGCCCTAATATCTTAAATATTCTAGGGCCCATTTTATAACCACTTTTTCTATTCCATTGACCTATTTATTTATTCTCACAATGTTATCATGTTATTTTATTTAATGTATCTTTAAATTTAACATCCGATAAGGCAAACCCACCTTCATTATTCCCTTTTGTCAGAATAGTCTAACTGTTCTCACCTGTCTGATCTTTCAGACAAATGTTGCCAGAGTTTTGTCCAGTTCTAATGACGAGTATTGTATGTGAATCCCACAAGCCTGTGCCATCATCGAAACAAAGCCTCCCCCACGCCTTTTCCGGCCTCGCTTCTCAGGCGCGTTGCTAATTCTAATCTAGCACGAGAAAGCCCCTAAAAGTCCCTGGCAGATGACAGAGAGGAAAATTAGAAGTGGATAATAGCTCTCCCGGGTGACTGATATTGAACATTACGCATTTCCTTGTCAGAACAATTAGAAAGGGGAAAAAATCGGTAGATGCCTTCAGACCAACTGGGGAGCTAAGTGGGCAGTTTCCGAGGGGCAGTCCCAGGCCCCTGACGTGAGCCGTCCACGTGGTTCCACATGTACCTATTTTGCTCACACTCAAGGGAAGGGCCCAGTGCCGCGTTTGCCTGCAATGACACGGTCAGGGGGCCCCGAGGCCGGCAGAACCACAGCTGAGGGCCCCCACCCCCACTCTGCGTGTTGGTGGGTCATCAGAGGAGTCAGGCCTGAGTCACCCCGCTGGCTGACTCAGGGTCAGACGCCAGGGGATGGAAAACGGATGTGTTGGAGGGCAGATTTCGGTTACATGTATGCAACGTGGCGTCTTCCAGACAACAAAAAACCCAGAGCCCAACTTGAGCATTTTAAGCCAGTTTGGGGAAAATTCTTTCTCTGTTGGGTTAACTCAGCCTCAGTGGAAACTCAAGCGAAAAAGAGAGAGAAAGAAAATAAACTCCCCTTATGTTCTCTCTGATTTTGTAAACAGTGTCCCATGGGGGGATGAACTGATTATAAAGGCAAAGCTAATGTTTTTAGTCACTTGTGCGGATCACTAAGTTACAAGGGCTGCCACCTAGGAAGTCTTCCTTGTGCAGAAAAAGCAGTGTTTACGATTCCAGAAGGAATGCCTTGCAGTTGTATTAATCTGGGTGGGCTGATGGCAGTGACAAGCAGCCCTCACATGGAGTGGCTTCGCACAATGGCACGTTGTTTCTCACTCACGCTCCAACCTAACGGGGGCCCAAGGAGCAAGGGACGCTGCTCCACGCAGACATTCCGGGACCCCAAGGAATGCCTGTCACCTGTGGGCACGGCACCCTGTTCAGGCCTTGGTGCCCTTTGCTTGCCGCTGGCATCTAGATGGCAGAAGGAAAGGAAAGTCCCGTATAGGAAGTGTTATTTTATTAGTTTTTGGGTTTTTTTCAAGGACAGTCAACATACAATACTTTAGTTTCAGGTGGACCACAAAGTGATGACAGGAGGCTTTACCAGGCCAGACCTGGACATAGCGCTTCCAACGGCCAGAGCTGGGTCCCTGGGCCACGCCTACCTGCCAAGGGCACTGGACACTGCCGTCCAGCAGTGTGCCCGGAAGAGCAGTGCGCAGGCGTGGCGGGGGTGTGTGTGGGGGGCTGGCAGCTCCTGCCCAGGACTCGGTGCTTAATTCATGTGCTCACGCATTCGTGGACATTTACAGAACAGCCCTGCCTTGTCAGACGCTGTCCACAGCTAAGAGGACAGTGGCTGCAGGGAGCTCTGCCCTCAGGAGAATGTGCTCTTGGTGGCTGCGTTGAATTTGAGCTTTTGGAGCTGCTGGGTGGGGGAGGGCGTGCAGAGCTGGTGGGAGGCTGCATGAGCAACAGGGGGGCCCGGCACGCTTTCCACACCTGGAGCCCTGGCCTGTTACGTGCTGTTCCCGTCGCACGATAAATCCTCACCTGACGTCGTTGACGAGCTCCGTGGCTTTCCACGTACGGTGGGCCCCGTTTTATCGTAGGTGAGTTGATGTAGACAAGAGTGAAGTGCCTACGGCATCTCATCCACGTTAAAACCAAGTGACAGCGCACGCGAGGAGGTTATTCGAGGACACGTCTTCAGTAGTGATGGCTGGCCATCTGTGAGAAGGCACAGAATCCACACAATATGCACTGTCCTGTCAAGTCTCAGAATAGTGGGTTTGCACTTCTAATGTGTACAAATTACATGGGCGGATTTTCTTGCTACCCAAACATCATTTATACAAACGGTGAAAAAAACAAAACCCATAATCGAAACACTTTATGTGTTTTATGATGGCCCATTGGTACTCTTCATACTGAGGAAAGGAACATATTCATTTGTGGGCCTGGAAGCTACAGTCCGTACAGTCAGCGTGCCAAGTATGAGCTGGGATTTGGGGGACAAAGGGACGGCGTCATCCACTGTAGTGCTCGCTTTGGCCACTAGATGACAGTGTCCCCCAGGGATGCGGAGAGAGTGGGTCTCACTCAGACTCAAGTCCTAACTTCAAAGAGATGAAAGGAGCAGTAAAAAATGCCATGTGTGTGTGTGTGTGTGTGTGTGTGTGTGTGTTCGCTTGTAATATTGTGAAAAACTGTCTCTAAACCTCCTCAAAAAGTCCCCTTGTGACATTTTATACCCATGTTTTATACCGAGGCCAACAGAAATAACACAGTACAGCATTTCATGAACACGCGTGTGTATACACGGGACTTGGGGGTGGGTTTCTGAGTCATTTTCTGGACGCTGTCGGAGCTTGGCTTCTATTCTTGGCTTTCCATGCACATTTGGGAGCTGGTCTTGATTGAAGCTGCTGATATAAATTCTCCTTTTTTCCTAGTGAAAAAAAAAAAAAAGAGAGACATTTCACATGGAGACGGCCAGAGACATCGAAAGCTGATGGGGGATTTCTGGCTGCTTTTATCCTGAAGTGTCTGTCGTTCATCAGGCTGCCCAGCCCGGCGTGGAAGCCAGGCCATGTAGGGCATGTTTTGTCGTTTAGTTTAATTTGTGTCTGAATGGCTTTTCCAGGGAACTTAATATGAGTGGCAATTCTGTAGACATGGATAATAATAACATCAACAGCAACAACAGCAATGATCACAGAAGCTGTCATTTATTAACCACTAGGGTTGAGCAGTGTTCTGAGGGCTTCAATGTATTTTCTCATTTAATCCTCACTGAAGTCAGATATGAAAGATAATTGTTACTGTTAATTTGTGGGAAATTGAGGCAAAGAAAGGCTAAGTAACTTGTCCAAGGTCACAGCAATGGTCAGTGGTGGACGCAGGATTTGAAGGTAGCTTTGCTTGACTCCAAAGCCAATGAAAAGAAATTGAGCCCTTGTTTTTCTTATTTGTCACATTTTATTCCCCTTTAAACTCTATATTTGCATTTCCCTGGTGTTTACTTTTAGAGGCCAGTCCTCATACACTCTGTCACTCTTCCCCCCAGTAAAACTTAGTGTCTGTATTCACCGAAGAATCTAGCCAACATTTAAATGATTTTCAGAATAAAAATGAAGTCACGTGTTCTAGAAAAAGATTTTTTTCCTGGTTTGTCTTTATATGAAGTCATGGAATGGAAAAAATATGTCATCACGTTTTATTGTTACTGCGAAGAAATGGACACAATCTAGGACATTTAAGTGTCTGAAATCGGCTGTGGGGAAGGCAGGGTGGCTCTGTCCTGACGGGGGCAGCCGGGAGGCCAGCCCACGGCCACGCAGGGCCCCTCCCGGCGGCGGGCCTCGGGGTGCGGTGGTCCATGTGGGTGGGGGCTGCTCAGCTCTTCCCACGCCATGACCACCACTCCCAGTTTTCTCAGCTAGAAATAAGCCCACAGAGCTCTCAGGGTCAACCTTCTCTTGTAAGTTCTCCGTTGAAACGTGGTCCGTAAATCTCAGCCTTAATAAGAAGCAGCCTTTGGCGTTTCGGCGCCAGTGCTGGGCCCCAGCCCCGCCACCAAGCTGCGGGGTTCACTCTGCGAGTGTAAATGGGAAACTCCCCGAGTCTGGGCAGAAGCGTCACCGTCACGGCAGAAATGGGCTCCTGGTCTGACCTGGAGGCCCGGCGAGCTTCGGAAGGCATCGCCCGTCAGGCAGGTGACGGTCAGGCCGGTAATTTCACCCGCGCTCTGGGCGGACATTGGTCTTTGTTCTGGACGATTAGGAGGTGGCGGCGGCCTGCGGAACATGAGGCTGCCGCCAGCCACATGACAACATAAAACACGTTTACGAGGCTGCTGTGGCAGAGCTTGTTGGTGGCTCGTGATGTGTGAGGACAGGAGCTGGTCTGTGCTGTCCCCGGGGGCCACGCCTGCACATCCCCCCAAGTTCAGCACTGATGTTGCTGAAGGGACCTCCCTCGGAGCAGACATCAACTGCTGGGCCTCTCTCCTCCCACGTCTCCTAATCCCCTCCTCTCTGTCTCGTTTGTCTTTTATTTTTCGCCAAAGACAAGAACAAACCGTCTCCAAATGTATTATTCTCTCTTTTCCTGTCCGCCATGAAGAAATCTCTCCTCCCCGATGCTCAATAGTTTTTGGAAAATTCACCAGAGGAAATGTATTTTGCATTTTAATGTTTCTGTTATTGAGTGTCATGTGATGTGTAAGGAGGGTCACCTAAAAGCAAGGGTGCTTCCTCTCCCTGACCACACCTTTCCCCGTGCCTGCGTCCTTGCCTGTGCGAGGTGGCCTCCCCTTGTCAGATCCCCGCCAGCGTCACCCGGAGAGAAACTGCCCTCTTGCTGTTGGTGTGGGGCTGACTTCATCTCCAGCCTCCAGGGTTTGTGTCTCTGAACCCCCAAATCTTTGGGGCTCCTGCTCAATAGACCTGTTTGTGTAAATCAGTGCTTATAAACCTGTCTCTGGGGAACCCAGAGCTGGGATTTTTTATGACTCAAAGGACAGTGAAAGCTGCCTCCACACAGGGCCACCGCATGTGTCGTGACTGAGTTACTAAGCTCTTGTTAGATCCGTGGCCGCCAGACATCTCGCAGCCTGTAAGGTCTCCACGAAGAAAGGGGCTGAAAGGCAGGCCAGCCCCGCCGGAGACAGCCTGGCCTCTCAGCGTGCTCATTGTCAGAGGGAGAATTCCTGTTGGGTTTGCCGTGAGGGTGAATTAAGTCAGCTCAACCCAGAGATGCCTTTTGCTGTCTCAGTATATTTATTTGTTAAGGTTCTTATTCTTGTATCTGTTTTTGTTTTTGTTTTAGAGGGCAGTGTCACTGGCCCTCATATGTGGGATCCAAACCGGGGCCGCTGGCGTCCCAAGCCAGCGCTTAACCACCGCGCCACTCGGCCGGCCCTATATCTGTTTTTTTAAATACACTCTTCATAGCCGGCCATGGGCCAAATCTGGTCTGCAGGCTAAGAAGGGCTTTTCCACTGTTAAACGATTGCAAAATAATCAAGAGAATACTATTTCGTGACGTGAAGATTACGTGCAATTTACATTTTAATGTCCGTAATAGAGTTTGGCTGGACTGTAGTCACACCTGTCCGTCTACTGGCTCTGGTGGCTTTCACGCTGCAAGGTGCAGTCGGGCAGTGGCCCGCGGTCAGTCCGGGAGCCACTGAAAAGCGGGATGCTGCTCCAGAAAGCTCCGAGTCAGCTTTGAGCTCTGCAGGGCTGGCCCCAGGCCCCAGTGAGCGAGTTCAGACGCCAGGGAGTGGCGTTGCAGCCACCGAGGCGCAGCGGCCAGATGCAGCTGTGTGAAAACCTGCGCTGATTTGCTGCAGAACTGTGTCCTAGAAAACACCATGGTCTGTAACCCAGAAGGGCGACGTGGAGGATTCTGCGGAAACACTTGTACAGTTGAGCGCTGGGCCCGGTTAGTCACCCCAAGAATCGGCGATGCTTCCTCCTTCCAGGTAAGGCGGCCCTGCTAACCGGCATGGCCCTTTGGGCTGGCTGTCAGAGACCTGACCTGAAGCCCTTACAGGTGGCGGACGTGGCTACTCTGCATAGTCTATCCCCAGGTTTTCTAACTGCTTCTTGTTCACTGTCGTGTCTGTGGACCCTGGAGGCCAAGCCGGAGCCCTAACGCTATCCTGCAGGACCCCCTGTCGCCTGGCTGCTGCCCAAGCGCCCAGCCTGGCGTCCCATCCCTCAGGCTTTCTGCCCCGGGCTCCGGGCTCCGGGGGTGGCAGCCCCTCTGTGTGCGTCCGCACTTCCCTGCAGCCCTTTCTGCGGCTGGCTCCCTCTCACCCTCCGCGTCTCTCGGAGGAGCCCTGGAGACACCGTCGCTGACCTCTCCCCACTCCCTGCCCGTCACTCTGCCCCAGGTCGCCACGTTCATTTCCTTCAGAGCATCCATCGTGTGTGCTGACCCTACCTACGTACCGATCTGTCTCACCGCGGAAAGGACGGAGCTCAGGATGGTCTCTCTCACTCGCTTCTCTGTACCTGGAGCCCAGAAGGGTGGCATGGCACCGGCACCTGGAAAATACTTGGATGTGTAATAAACACGTTTGTTTCAGGCGGCTTCAGATTCATGTGGGCGCGACGAGAAAGATGAGTTATATTCAGGTCAGGACAAATATCAGACCTCACCGTGGACCAGCGGCCACTCCCCCCTCACCGCCTGGGAGCGCACACCCAAGAATTCAGCCTGTTCTGCTAAGTGCTGCAAGTACTTTATTTCCTGGAGACAGGTCTGCGACAAGGTAGACACTGCTATGTGATCCTTACGTGCCAGCTACCAGGCTGCATTTCTTAGTCTTCTGTCCAAGGACCCACAGAATGTTGGGTGAGCAGAGGTCAACTGCATCCGCTGCCCTTTAGACGACACCAGTGCTCCTTTCTGTCACGTGAGGCATCATGTGACTGATGCGTGTAGCTTCCTCGGGTCCCTCTTTCACGCGTGCTGTTGATCTTGTCTCCAGGGGGCCGTCAGGTCCGGAGGCCGGGACTCTCCTCTCTGTGCCGGGGACCCAGGGCGGAGGGGGTGCGAAGAAGCTTCTGACGATTGATTGCTGGGCGACATACCGCGTCCCGGTGCTTCCGTCAGCAGGAAGCACGTTTATTTCACATTTCATTAGAACGCCATGGCGGCACGTGGCTTATAGTGTGCCCCGTCCTCAGCACCCTGGAGGAGGCATGGTGAGCAAGGCAGTCCCTGTGAGCAGCTTGTGGTCTCACTTCTGAAATGGGAACTATGAAACTTTAAATGTTTACATGTATGAGCGCATATATGATGATATGTATTAAGATAAATAGATAAGAAGATAATGGAATTTTAGTGTTAGAAAACATGATAAGGATTTAGCCCAGGTATTGGCAGAGGCGTCTGTAAGACGCCAGACGCACTACCCCAGGCTCTGCAGGACACGGCTCTGTGTTGCATCTGCCCCCTCCGGGGCCACCGGCAGCACAGGCAGTTTTGCCCTGAGGGGAAGGCGGGGACAGTTGCGGTTGCAGTCCCTAGGCTCTCGGTGTCTTCGGATAAGGAGGAGAAAGCGGGCTCCTGCCTGGAAGCTGCACAGAGGGAGGGGAGAGGGGTTGGCCTGGTCGTGAGGCTGTGGTTAAGTTTGGAAAGGAAGATAAGCAATCGCTGAAGTCAGATGGAATTCTATGGAGTTTCTGTAAATGATTTGCTTGGAGAGGCGGCTGGCTCTGAGAATACGGCCAGATGCCATGGTGCAGCGTGCTCCCTGTCCCTGCGTCCCCACGAATGTCAGGGAGACACGTGCTCTGACTTTGGGGAGACAGGGCAAGCCCGTCAAGGTGCAGAAGAGCCACGTGCATGGTTAGTGGGGGTGCGCGCGTCACGTCCTTTCTGAAATGCTTTTTAGAGGTGAGTGACAGCTGAGCCCTGCGCGTGCTTCCTGAGCCGCCCCCGCGGTGAATTGTCAGCTGTGACTGGGTTCATTCACTCACCCGCTGCGGCCACGCGTCATCGTTCCCACGGATAATCGGGGGGCATAGCCACAGGCGTCCAAATCACCCTCCACACGGCTAACGCGGGCTCAGAGGCGTGCTTCCTGTCTCACCAGCCTTGGAGGGGTCACCTGCTCCCCTCTGGGTGACGATGTAGGCTGGTCCATGGAGGAGCCACGTGGGCCGAGCTCCGTGCTCGCCGAGCGTCAGGGTGTGGGGAGCGTCGCAGGACACAAGGTGCGTGTGTGGCACACTCACCCCGCGGACTGCACAGGCACTGCTGTTCCCAGTTTATAGGTGAGGAACTGACGCACAGACGCTGGCGAGACCCAGACGCTTATCTTTTGAGCCCTCGTGATTTTGTTTTGTTTTTTAATTTATTAAAAAAACAATGACATCCCCAGGGCTTATTTTATAGCTGGAAGTTTGTGTTTTTGGACAACCTTCACCCATTTCAACCCCTCCGCCCTGCCTCTGGCCCCCACCGACCTGCTCTCTGTTTCCATGAGTCCCATTTTTTGGTTTTGCTTTTAGGTTCCACCTAAGTGAGCACATACCATTTGTCTTTGTCTGTCTGGCTCATTTCACGAGCACAATCCCCTCAAGGTCCACCCATGTTGTGGCAAATGGCAGGATTTTCTTCTGTTTATGGCTGAATAGTATTCCATTGTGTATAAATATGTATAGACCACATTTTCTTTATCTGTTCATCCATCAGTGGACACGTAGGTTGTTTCCATGTCTCGGCCATCGTAAATCACGCTGTTTTCTTTCTGGCACTTCATATCAGTGCATTTTTCTTGGAAAGAACAGCATCCCCTGTAGGTCTGGTGTTCTGCAAGTCTGTGATTCTGAGATACTGAAGCCGGCTGCTACGGCGACTGTCTTGTTGTGAGAAATTAAGTTGTGCTTAGAAGTCAGAAACGTTGAGCTATTTATTGCATCTAAGGATGTCTTAATAAGTAGTCTCCAGGTAAATAACGGAGACACTACAATGGATGGGTGTTTGAAGACGCTTAGAGTTCTTCACCGTTTTTAAAGCAGTTTCAGAGGTATGAACAGAACTAAGAAATCAAAACACTAATGCTACTAAAACAGGATATTACCATGGGCGCCTCCAAGCTCCACCTCAGTCCCGAGGCTCCTGGACACTCAAGTCGTCCGTCGTTTTCCTGGGGGACGCTGGGAAACCCATAAATAAACGCACTCCCTGATTAAAGCATCATTACAGAAACATATTTTCCTTGGGAGAAAGTTCATTTTTAAATGCACACTTTTCAACTTCTAAACGTAAGTTGAAAATGTTTTCCCTCGTTTTTAAATGTAAAAAATGTGTATTCCCAAAAGCAGCAGGACTGTACAGCTTTTGTCCCACTCTCCTGCTGTTTATTTATTTTGCCATTATCTGGGCTGTCGGCAGCGTCTCGTAATGCCTGTGTCACGTGAAAGCAAAACACAGTCACGTTACATTATTGACCAGGCTGAGATCATATAACGGGCTGGCTATAATTCTATGCCCTCTTGCTATAAAAAAACACATGACCCTAAATCCCAGCCAGCTTTGGAATAAAAGCCCCACAATTATGCTATCGTAACAAAGTTCATGGTATATACAGTTTGATTGTTTCAATGCTCTTTGTCCGTCCGCTTTCATTTTATGTGCAATTTATACACGGCAGTAAAAAAAACAAAAAAGGCAAGTGGAAAACCCACGCGTCGGTATTTTAGGCGCTATATTCATCGACTCAACTCTAATTATGGTGGAACCTGCTTTTGTATCCCTGGTGTTTGAAGTTAGAAGCAGATGCGCCTCGCAGCATGCCTGAATCACGGACCCTCTCCGTGTGTATTCACATTCCCCAGGTGAGGTCTGGGGTGCGAGCTCCATCTAACCATGAGCCATCGTCCCCAGGGCCACCTGCTTGTAGCCAGACTGGCCTAGGCCACAGAGCAGGCACCCAACACGGGCTGACTGCCTGGGGCTGAAGAAACCCTTCTGTGTGGGCTGTTGCTTAGTCAAAGGGTGCAGCGAGATGTTTAGTGAAAGCGACACATGCCCAGTGTATCCGGGAGGACAGTGCCCAGGAAAGGCGAGTGCCCCATGGGACAGCTGTGTGTGCCCTTTGGTGCCTCCCGGCAGCCTCGCGGGGTTGCTTTCTTGGAGGCCGGGGAGAGAAAGCGTCCAGCCTCAGATCATTTCCTTCAGCACTGGCAGCTTTTATTCTTTCCAACAAGTGTTTAGAGCAAAGTGTTGATGCTTATTAATCTGTTTCTTGTCTTCCAAAGGTGCTTACGCGCGGCTGGTGGCAAAACGGTCCATCTGACAGCTCTCGGCGGGAAGGACTGTTACACTGACCAGATCCTCATGGAAATGTTATTCTTTGTAATTACCTTCATTAAGGGAAAGCATGTGTCAATCAACTTTGAACTTTACACATACCAGTAATTTGCAGGAAAAATGCATTTCTAGTTCCCATAGGCACACGTGGGCTTGAAGATGAGTAGATACGTAGGGAGGGCTTGATGCTGTATTAGAAACGTGTTTCTGCCATGTCCTGAATATATAATTTCCCCCGGCTTGCATTCTATAGCTTTAAATATAAAGTGCACAAGAACTCCAGAGAATTATGTCGACAGAAAGAGCTTCATAAATAGCTAATTTATGTACTTGTGCGAACAGTTTTTGAATAAAGAACGCTCCTCCCTGAACTCCTGCAATAAAAGCATCCACTCACATTAGTTTAATACCCCTGCTCTCGAGGGCTGTAAGTTTGTGGATGCGTCTACTCTGCGGCTCTCCCGTATCGTAAATGGAGCTAGCGCTGTCTCGATCTGGTCAGAAGTCAGGGCGGGCAGAGATCCGCGGCCTGCACAGAGGCCCTACGTCCCACGAGGGGCCCTGAACTTGAACGGCGTGAGTCTTTCTGGCGAGGACCGTTGTTAACCGATGCCCCTCTCACTTGTATAATAGACGCCCCTGCATTTAAGTCACTCGTGCGGGAGTTACTGTGGTGTGCACAGCACGTGGCGGAGGGGAGAGGGCTGAAAAGATGAGTAAGGTGCTTGGAAGGGGGGCTCGGAGAGGAAAGAGGAGAAAGGCCGTAGCATCGGCGCCTTTCCACGGCCTGGCTCGGCTTCCAGTCTGTGCATCAGGCAAACTTCTGAGCAGCCATGAAGCCCCTCCAGGGAGGGGCGGGTTCAGGGATAGAAGGCGGTGGAGGGGGCCACAGCCTCGCGGCCCCCCAGAGTCCCCTTCCCTTCCCAGGGCGGGGGTTCCCGATCGAGTGAGGGTCTTGGATGAGTGGTTGACACCAGCTTGTCCTCCTACAGGAGCCAGATGGCTCCTCATAGATGGTCACTCCTCAGCCTAAAGCCCCCGGGGTCCCCGGCTCCCAAGTGAAGGCCAGCCGCTGGCCCCTCATATCCTGCCGTCACCCCATCTCTCAGGCCACTCCAGCCCCGGAGCCCCACCTTTCTCCCCCACCTCAGCCCTTGCACTGGCCGGCTCCCCCTGGAGTTCTCTGTCTGCTCTCGAGATGGTCCCCGGTGCCCCCCTCCCAGTCTTTGTCACCTGTCACCTCCTCCATGCATCCACTCTGAGCTTCCAAAGGCACAGTCCCCTACCAGTGCTGCATGGCCGCCCGTTAAAACAGCACGAAGACCTCCCAACCCACGACGCACCTGTACTATCACCTGGCCAGGAGGTGCGTCCCGGGAGGCAGAGCCGTGGTTGACGTCACCATGTGTGTTGCGTGTACTCCCAGGTCCCAGAGTGAAGCCCAGAACACAGCGAGTGTGTGGTAAGTGTGTGTGTGAATACACGAGCGTGCCCAGGTCCACTGCAGGGGTGGGCTGAGTGTGGGGAGCGCAGGGGGTGCCCACAAAGTCCCTGGTGAGGGGCTGAGGGTGGGCAGGGAGCTCAGAGCTTTGAAACGCGAAACCCCGGTCTCCTCAGTAAGAAAGGCTGGAAGTTCCACGAGGGCCTGGCAGTGGAGACCGTGCAAATCCCTGAGACAAGCACAGACAATATTGGTGACTGAGAAGGGAGAGGCGCCATTACACTAAATGGGGGAAGGGGCAGACGGGACCCTCGCAAGACCCAGACGGTGTGCGCAGAGGTCGCCAAACGCTCCCCAGGTCAGGAGGGTATTTGTGGAGGGGGGGTGTGTGTCTCCGTGTGATTCCTGACTGTTCTGACTGTCACATTCCAGCCAACACCCTCTTAGGGCCCACAGGACTTTTCAAAAATAGGATCACTTCAGCATTCGTAGTTTTCTGTCGCTGCGGCACACGTTTATTTTAACAGCTTTATTGAGTATAATCCACATACCCTACAACCCACCCATTTACAGTGTACAATCCAAGGGGCTCAGTGTATTTGCAGAGTTGTGCAACCATCCCCACGATAAATTTCTGGACATTTCCATCACTCGGAAACTACGGTCCTCGTGAGCCACCTCTCCGTCCGTCCGTCCGTCTGTTCCCAGCCTCTGGCATCCCGTCTCTTTTCTGTCTAGAATTGCCTGTTCTGGATGTTTCATGGAAACGAATTATACAGCGTGTGCGCTTCTGTTACTGCTTTCACTCAGCGAATTATAGCACAGGAAGGCACTTTGTTCTTTTTGAGGTGTGAGTGCTATTCCACTGTACGGACAGACGGCATCGTGTCCACTCATCAGCGGGTGGACGCCTGGCCTGTCTGTCTCCACTCTGGGCGCCTGTGAATACAGCTGCTGTGCACATGGGCGTGCAAGGGCCTGTGCGCGTGCGTATTTTTAATTGCTCTGTGTCGTCAGCTGCAGCCTGTTGGTGGGACAGACCAATGTCCTGTGCTGACGGGCAGCTAGGAAAGTAACGCGCCTCACCTGGCAGTGCTCCTCCACCGGGCGCACCTGAGAATCACCAGGGAAGCTTTTAAAAGCTGCGGGTGCCTTCCCCGGGCCGCATGTGAGAGACTCGGATGGCATCAGCCTGGGGGGGCCTGGTGCAGGTATATTTTAAAGGCTCCCCGGGCCCGCCCTCTCTCAATCTCTCTCTCTCTTTTTTAGCCACCTGAGGGTGTATTGAATTATCCCAGGTGTGGCGCTTTGTCACATGCACAGTGCACTGACTTGTGTCCTGGCCTCTGCGTCTGCTAGCAGGTGGCTCCAGACAGGAGGCTGCAGGGTCCTGCACATCTGGCCCCTTCCCGGGGTTCCTCCCCTAAAGCTGTCTCCGTCCTGGGCTTTCCAGCTGTGAACAAAATGCGGGCAGGGGTGTGGCGGGCCGGGCGGAGGCCGCAGGGATGCTGTCCGGGCTTACCCGCTTAATTTGACTGTGGTCTTAATTTGCCTCTTTAGCGTTCTCTCTGGGCCAGAAGTCGTTTCATTTTGAAATCACGGAGCACATCTGTTGGGACCCGAGGACTTCTCCAGGTAGACGGGAAGACGCCTCTGAACCAGGTGCGTCTAACCCGCGTGGCCTCCGGACCCCTGTGCCGATAGGGAGTTCCTGGCCTGCAGCCTGGAGGTGGGTCTCTTCAGCCGCACCGGCCGACCCACACCCACCTGTCCGTTCGCACCTCTCCCGGCCTCTTTCCAGCCCTGTTGGCCTTCGGGCTCACTTCCTCCTCAGGCTCTTGTCGTCCCCTCTGCTTAGGGCGTCCTGCCCCCGGGCCCTCAGCTGGCGCTTTCCTCGGCCGTGTCCCCTGTGAGACTGAGCCCTTAGTACCAGGGCCCTGTGCTGGCCACCCGTGTGTCCCTCGCAGCAGCTAGCGAGGTCAAGTGCACTTAGGAGGTGCCCTGTAAGACACTTGGGGGTGTGGATGGATGAAAATACCGAGAGTGACGTGCCGGGGAAACCCTGCCCCAAGGGCCCGGGCCCGATCGCTCGGAAGCGCCAGGTGAGGCCTCCGGGCCTGCTGTGGCTCCCGTGGTGTTCACGCAGCTGCAGAGCGTTTACGCTTGTGCAAGCTGATCCTTCAAAAGAAGTAATTTCCTCCTTGGGAGAGTAGCGGTGCATGGGCTCAGCAGTAAATTCACGATCTTTTCCAAGAAGATGAAAAGTGAAAGTCGTATGAAAAGCAGTCGCCGCACCCCGGCAGCACGAGGCTGTGTGTTAATGCTACGGGGCCGCCGTGCGGCCGTAATTCCTCTCTCTGTTTCTGGCTCTTTTCAGCCACGGGAACGGCCTTGTGGCAGGTCTACACAGCGTGAAATAAACCAGCAGGAGTGTAGACAGACAGGCTTTGCCATACCACTGTCCTTGGGTCCTGTTTTTCTTCTACCGTTTCAGTCCTCGCAGGCTTTGCATCTGGATGGACAGTGCAGACCCTAGCGTGGCCTGGGGCGGCTGGAGGCCGTGGTCACCACCTCAGATAAAGGTGACGGCTGTGGACAGTGAGGCACCGTTTCTGCCTGTTTTCTTCTGACATGGCTGGTAGTGGGGTTTCTAACGTGCTTTCCCCCTGGAAGTTCTGACTGGGTTTGCTCCTGTCACTCAGAAACCGTGTATGTCTGACTCGGTGTACCTGTGTTAATTCTAGATAGTTTGGAAATATATGGAATAAAGAAAAACCTGTCACCTTCTGAGTCACCCCTTGGTGAAAAGTTTTAGTAATTTTTATATCCCGAAGTGGGAATATGTTAACATTTAAAAAATTTTTTGTGTGTGATTATGAGAGCAATACATCTTCATCACAAAAATTGTGAAAAAGGCAGAAAGCTATAAAAGAAGCAGAGGGTAAATTGCCCATACTGTAGAAAGATTTTTTTGTACTGAGTATTTCACTGTGACACATGGAAAACGAAAGTGTTGGGCTGACTGGTTTAAAAGTCCCAAATAAAACATACAAAACAAATCTTCCCCTGAGCCCAACACTTGTCGCCTCTTGGCCTTTGCCTGTGTCTTCCTGTTTCTGGGGTGACTCCTGACTAGACGACAACTGAGCAGTGGCTCGGAACCCCCACCAGGGACAGGAGAGGGTGCAGGCTGGGAGTGAGTGTGAGTGTGTGTGCGTGTGAGGGTGTGTGTGCATGTGAGGGTGTGTGTGAGCCTGCATGTGTGTGTGTGCGCGCGAGTGTAAGTATGCGTGTGTGTAAGTGTGTGTGCGTGTGAGTGTGCATGTACGTGCATGAGTGTGCATGTGCAAGGGTGTGTGCAAGCGTGTGTGTGAGTGTGCATGTGCGCGTGCGCATGTGTGTGAGTGCATGTGTGTGTGTAAGTGTATGCATGTGTGAGTGTGCATGTGTGTGCGTGTGTAAGGGCTGGAGAAGGAAGAGGGCCTACGTGCACAAGCATTTGGGGTGGGGAAAGCCACGTGGAAGAGCGACAGAAACGGGCAGGCAGGCGGAGGCCGCAGAAGCGGTGCTGGGCAGCGTCCTGGGCTGGGGAGAGGCCTGGGGAGCCTCGGGTGCGGGCAAGTCCCCCCTGTGGCTGCTGGGACGGCCGTGGCCCTAAGCCCCGGTTCCTGGGACCTACGCAGGACCAAGACGAGGGGGGAGTGGGTTCCCCGAGGGCAGGGAGGATGCCGCGCTGAGAACGGCCCCTGTCCTCTCCCCACCAGGTGCTTCGGGAAACCTGGTCTTGTGCAGAGAGCACTGTGCGGGGAGCCCCCCAGACACCCTGGCGCCCCGGCTCCGGTACGGGGCGGCCTTAGCCTGGGTATTCTGGTTTCCCGGGTTTGTTTGTTGGTTGGTTTGTAAGTGCGATCTAGGCCTGCGCTGCCTTCCTCTCAGGAGAATTACGGGGAGAACGAGACAAGCCGGTAAACACGGAACACCCCTCGTATCCGTAGTGACAGTCCGTGGCCTACGCCCACGCACCCCTCAGCCTGTGAGCCTGGCACTCCATCGGGCTGGGTTAGGGGCCACCATGTGCTTCCACAGTAACAGACCCGTGACTGGCGGGCGGTCGCTTCTCCAGCTGCTTGGCCCCTGGGTCCATGCCTGGCACCGCTGGGGGCCCAGTGAATCTCTGTCAGCTGAATGCGTCAGTGGCTGCAGAATAAAAGGCAATGGTTACTGGTTTGCTTTTTCTAAAACAAAACCGGAAATTGAGACACAAAGAGCAGTAGAGACACAACTCAGGGGACCCCAGCTGCCTGAGGCATGCTTGCATCATGATGCAAAGCTGCCGCACGAGGAGTCCACTGGCTGTGGGTCTTGTGCAGACAGAAGAAAGTCTGTTAAAACTTCATGTCTGCTACTTTCCCTCTGGGGCCAGTTCCCTGAGGCCAGAGGTCACCAAAAAGAGATGGGGTGAAGCCGGGGCAGCCGGGTGATGGGGTGATGCCCGGCTGTGGGGCGCTGGCATCACTGCTCCAGAGTGCTGCTCGTTGTCGGCAGAAGGCCTCCGAAGGGCTGTCCCTACCACCTTAGGTTTATGCCCGCCTGCAACACAACACACATGAGGCCAGTGGTACAGACTTCGGCAGTCGCCAGGGGTATGGCTGGAAGGGACAGCAAAGACTCTTTCATCACAGCATGTGACAAAAATGGGTGCATTTAAGCCAAAATGTAAGCCCCCAGAATCTGTGCTGTGCACATGGCCAAGTCCGCAGGGTCAGGGGGTGTCAGGGGGACAGTCACAGCATGAGTTCCCAGAGCTGGGGCCGCACGTGCCATAGCAGCGGTGGGAGGTCACAGGATGTGTGTGTGTGTGTGTGTGCGCGCGCGTGCATGTGCATGTGGCAGGGGAGTGGAGTGGGGGATGAGTAGGGGAAAAGCCGTTTACCCAGTCATAGGTAAATTTTCATTTGCTATTTTTGGTAATTTTCATAAGGTACAATATATCTTCCATTGCAACCCATCCGTAGCACAGCTGACTGACTCTGCCACCATCTCCCATGTCCCACAATTGTCCCTTGCTCAAGGACATTCTCTATAATTGCAGAATTGTCTCTAGGCTCATCATGTCGTTTGTTGCTACACTCTTCCTGGCCTTGCCTCGTTTCAAGTAGATCTAACAAAGTCCCTCATGTGTTTAACACTCGTACTGGTATTGTGTTGAATATGTACCTGGTGTGTATTAAAAGCGTATAGTATCCAATATGCCCAACTTTATAGCGTTCATGACCCTGCGTTCTAAAATTAGCAGTGTGGGCCCGCTGAGTGGCGCGGTGGTTAAGCACTGGCTTGGGAAGCCAGCGGCCCCGGTTCGGGTCCCACATATGAGGGCCAGTGACACTGCCCTCAAAAAAAAATAAATTAATAAATAAATAAAATTAGCAGTGTGCTTATCGAATCATATAAGGAGTGCGTTCAGGAGAGAAACACATTATTTAAAGCTTGGATGGGTGGGGAAAGTTGCCTGTATTTTCTTGAACAAATATTTTTCGCGAAAGGGCATGTTTGTGCCTGTGTAGCAACTGGCAAGATGGGCTTGTTGGCTGTTGGGTGATAATGTTTCTACCCCACGTCTCCCTCCCTGCTTTATCACTGTGCATTAATCCTGCAGCTAAAAGTTCCGTCCTCAGTTGAGTGGAGGATGTCTGAGATCAAGGCATTCGTTGGTTATCTAATGATCAGAAAGATGGCTGGCACTTCCTACCGTGGGGCCCTCCAAAATCAGTGCGCGTGCTGAGGTCAGGGTGGGTCCATCAACTCCTCATTGTTACTCTACAAACTTAAAAATATATATACACGTGTTTCCAAGTCAAGAAAGAAAAGTGCCTTGGGCTAATAACTTCACATGAGCATCAGGGGAAAGGCAGCCTGTGCACTCACAGCAACTCTAAAGTTTATGTAGGAATCAGCTGTGTCCTTTGTTTGATGAGAACAATAGGGCTGGCCCTGCCCGAGGGTGATTGATCTCCCGCTGAACCGCCCTAACTGTTTATGACAGCGAGAAGACAGGTATCATTAACCTTAGGTGTTGACAATTCAGAATTCATGGGAACGAGTTAGGGACGCACTGGAGAGCGCCAGGCCTGCGTTTGTGAGAGCGGGGAGCCCTCGGCACCCCTGCCACTGAGCTCCTCTGTACCAGCAGAGTTCCCCTCACCATTTCACAGGGTGGGCTTGGTTTTACGTTTGCCTCTGGAGTTGAAGCGAACATTGTTTTTAGGGAAAAGGGGTCCATATGCCAATGAAATGATTTCCCCAGGTCCTTGAATTGCGTTTACTGGTAAGTCCATAACTTGGTGGACCGTTTTTACTTCCCTCGTAAGTGATTCCTGTGCACATTAGGGACGGGTGGATGCCTGATTATTTGTGCTGCTGCTCTTGGCTCTGAAAAGCGAGCATGCCTACAGCACACACTCTTGGTAAACGCCGCCAATAAGTTTCAGCGCAGAGCGACTGTTCATGCTTCTGTCCTTCACCGGATGACAGAACCGGGCATTCTGGAGCAAATAAGAACGCGGTGACCCCCAAAATGCATCCGATTCAAACCCACTGAGAAAAAATGCGGGGTTACCGGGGAGAACTTCCTGGGGCGGCCGTGGGCCTCAGACCCATGTCCCAGCAGCTTGGCTTTGGGGGGCTGCTCTCGTGCAGCGTGTGTTCACTCGCGCCTGCAGATCTCCATACGTTTCTTTTCTCATGAGCACACTGTGTCCTACATTGGATCTACCTAAAGTCCAGCGAGTGTATTGATTCCTTCTCCTGCAGACAAATTAACACACTGAGAGGCCTCCCTCCTCTCATCCAGCCCATTAGAGAAGCAGGCGGTGCCGACCTAATGGGGAGCCTTCCTGGTGCGCGGGGACGGATTCCCGGGGCCCAGGACTCAGTGCTCTTTCAAAGCCAATGAGCTAATTTTTGTCAGGCTCTCGTCCGTGTTTGCATGGCGATCACACCTCTTTCTACATTAACCCCCCTATTTAGTCAGTCACCAGAAGTGGCTAAGAAAGGACTAATGAAGCTAAAACTCAATGATAAGTCACCAAAGTGGTACTATTACATCCCATAATTACATGAACCATTTGAATTTCATTTGGGCAGTTTTTTTTTGTTTTTTTTCTGTGCGTGTTTTAAGATAATTTTCAATTGCTATGAAACTGTGGTTTGCGAGTATATGATTTAGCTGAAATGTTTTAGTCAAACTCGGTCAGTAAAGCAAATACCCTGAACTCCCTTAAAGGCGGGGATGCTTTTGACATCTTCTTATTTTAAAGAAATTGCTGAAAGTTTGACAACACCAACGGAGATGCTCTGATTGAACCTGACAGTATCTATATGGGGGAAAGAGGGGGAGTCACTGTGTTTAGAAGCAAAAGCTCCCATCGCACCCCAGCTTTACAGGTTAAGTGTGGGCGCAGCCTGCTGGCGGGGACATCTGTTTCCAACTTGCTGTTCCTCTTGGCTGCCTTTCAATTGGATTTCCTCGAGCAGGTCCCGGGCTTGTCACCTCAGCCAGGGTCTGTTAAGCATCACCAGGGGTCCTACATTAAGTAGGAGGTTCAGAGCTGAGCTAATAACGCGCCTGCCTTTCTGACTGATCGCAGCGAGGCTCCCCGCGGCCACTTATCATCAGGCCCCTCCGGGAGGGTGTCTTCTTTGTCTGTACCTCTGAGGGGACTGGTTCTGTCCGCCCTTCGTTCGTGGGGTCACGTGTGAAAAGGCAGCGCTGACGATGGCTTGCAACGAGCTGCTGTGCAATGCTTCTCTGCTGTGCCCACGGTCAGGGTGAGGGCAACCGGGCCTCCGCCCGAACTCCACGACCCGTCGCGCTGTGGGATGTGCTGGCTCCCTGGTCCTCCCTCCACGCGGAAAAGCAGAACAGCAGCTACCGCTGAGCACGGCTCAGAGGAGGCGAGGCGACTTTTACGACGAAACAGAGCATGTTGGTGTTCTGAGGCATGGCTATGATTTGGCGTGAAATCACGGGTGGGAAATGTCCCACGTTTATAGGGGAGCAAGGGTGGTGCCCGCATCCCAGGCGCTGGGCTGTGGGGGGGCTGGCAGATGCCCCGCTATCTTCCATGTCACAGGGGCTAGAGTCTGGGCTGACTGGAGAAGCGGAGGCTCACCTTCAAGGGCAGACGGGGAGCACACAGCTCGCTCGCTGGCCGGGGGCCGTGCTGAATTCCCTTCCCGTTTCTACAATGCTTTCTGGGTGGCTTCTGAGACAGCCAAGGAACTTGAGCTGATCCCGCCCTTATATTCTGGGGTTGACACCCTCCTGTCCTAACTTCGCAGCTAAGCTTTGAGGAGATGGGCTCCCTCTGCTAAAACTCTCACTGACTTGAAACCCGATGAGTGTTCCTTCCCTCAGGCAGGCGTTTCACAGGGATTCCTCCCGTGCCAAGCCCTGCCCGGTCCCTCAGAGGGAATCTATGGCAAGGTGCCGGGTATTGGATGCGTAGCCCCAGGAAGAAAGAGGCCCAGGTGATCAGCTGTGGTCACAGAAGCCCAGGAGACAAAATCAGGGTGCACTGCTACTCTGACACACTCCAGATGTTTCTGAATACTGTGTGACGGGGACAAGGAACGCGTATTATAAACCAGCAGTCTTAATTCAAACTCATTTCATTTAAACAGATGTGTTGCTTTCAATGATTTCAGATACTGCATACATTATCTCACCAACGATAGCTGATAGCAACTGCTCGTACTTTCTGTTTTTATTGTCATTTTCTTCTCATTTTAAGACTTTGTTATATTTGACGTGAGTCCTTTCTACCCAGGCCTCAGGCCCATTTTCTGCCCTACGTTTCCTCCCTTAGCTTGTATCTTCAGCACAGCATGTGCCCCGGTCTTAAATGGGATTTAGACATGATTTTAGAGGCTATGCACGGTCCCAGGCACTAGGTGGCGCAGGGTTGCCCCCGGGCTCCCATCTGAGGTTTCCAGGGTTTTACTGGCAAACACGTTCATATGTGCGAACATTTTAATAACCAGGATTTCCTGTGTGTGATGGTCCCAGAATCACTGAGTTAAATAGCTTGCGTAGTTAGAGAAGTCAGAGGGTCTTTGATTTCTCAGTAACAGAAGGAAAGCTTCTTTTCCAAAAGCTCAAACCTCTTCCCCAGTGAATGTGCTTATCTGATCCACGTCTTGTAAATATATGTGGAGTGGTTCCTGGTTTATTCTGGAACACTAATGTTCTAGCCATCAAGAGAATTTAAAGTAAAAAAAGCACCATTTCATACCTTGTGTTAAATACAAATTTTCCAGAATGAAGAAAAAAATTCTGATTTATCTCAAGCATCAATAAATTTGACTTGTGAATATATCTCCGGGGAGGTAGATGGAATCAGGAGCATGCAAACACAGAGAGGGTGTATTAATAGGTCTGTAATGATATAAAATTTATTCTGGGGGGTGAGGTAAAACTTAATGGTTCATAAATAGCAAATTCATTATATTTTTAATACTCAGGTTATATGAACACCATATAACATCTTTATGGTACTGTGAGTAGCATTTAAACCCTTGACTCAACCTGAAAAACAAATATTTCCAAATGTTGACCATGAAATGATTAGCCACGGAAAATGTTTTGATAAATATTACTGGATTGGACCATGGCTGGTTGCGTTATAAACTGTCTTGTAAATGTTTTATGTCATCTGTTGCACTGCATTTTTAAATGTTAACAAATTAATTTATTTTAAAGGCCACGTCAAGGTGAAAACACCTTGTTTTCACTGGGGCTTCAGGCAGCCCAACAATACATCATGGAGCCATTTCTGTCAGTCCTACCGCATCAGAAGACATGTTAGGGACATAAAATGTGGTATGGTTTGTTAAATATTCATTTATAATTTGCATTCATTATTAAATTATGTGTTGGGCTAATCTCTAGTTGTAAAAATACATACCGTGTCATAAAGCTCTCGGAAGACATAATAAATATTTTATAATTTAGTGCTGACTCAATTGCACACAAATGTTTGTCAGTATTGATACTTAATTATTCCAAGGAGATTTGATCGGCATTGGTCTTGAGTTCAATAATTCATTCAAGCCTTCAGGTCACTAAGAGAAATATCATTTTGGGGACACCGTCTCCTCATGACTGATGGTGATTCAGCTACTCACTCCTTATGGAAACACTGTCATTTGTTGCCTAAAAGCATTTCGACCCAGAGAGCTGACTTTGAGGGCCTTATTTTTATCAGTAATCTCAATGACTGTCGTGATAAACCTCCCTCTCGGCTTGGAGCCTTGAGAGCTGAAATTCTCTGAGATTCAGTCCTTTGAACAGACTCTCCGAGCACACAGTAAATTCCAGGCAAAGAATTTCCCATGCTCCAATAGTCAAGTATTTGATTAAGCTCCCTGGCTGTGATATTCAATTTGCATTTGGTAAACTGAAAAAGTACAGCCATCATGAGAAAGCTGGATGCGGTGGGGTGGTGATTTGTATTACAGTAGCCTGGTAGCTGCCCAATGAACCACGTAAAAACAGTTCATTAAAATGTTTATGTGCTTGGCTGGTTAATGCAAAGAAAGCTTTATTGCAGCCTTATAAAACCTTGGTAACTTCAGGTTGGAGTCAGATCAATGCATTGCAATAACTCAGCCACACGCTTCCTCTCTTCTCCTGGAGGGGAAGCGGGGACCAGGAACCCCCTTGGCTTTCCTGCTTCTCTGACTCCATATTTTCAGGGGTTTCAAGCTACTCTGGACTTGACTCCTTGCTCTTTTTAAACCACATAAAATCATTCCAAGTTCATTTGTAGGCAATTTGTAATAGTCCTTTTTTTGCATAAACCCATGGAGGATGGTTTGTAAAAGCCAGTCGGTGAAAGTGTGGCTAGGGCATTCTGTTTGGAAGTTAAACTTTTATGGCATCTCACTGACAGTGAGCATCAAAAATTAGTAATAACTTGGAAAGCAGACATGTTTGTTTCTTTGTCAGCTAGTTTCTCCCTCCCTCCCTCTCTCCTTTCTCCTTCTCTCCTTGCCACGGATCCACGATATTATAACAAGCTAACACATGGAGAAAGGGACCAGTCAAAGTGTATCAATTAAAAATAGGGGCTCCATGCACACAGCAGACAGTCTCAAAATATCCTGAAGCAGGAGATGGAATGGTTGTCCCGACCTAGCATTTGGAGTTACGTGTTTCTTCCTAATTCCTAGCACTGCTAACCTTTAGGGATTAGGTCCTGTGTCATACACAGATGGATTTGACCCCAACACACTGTCCATATCACGGAGTATGAGTCATAAATGGAAGTCAGCACCTCACGTGTCCCACACATGGTAGACACCCAATAAATGTTTGTTGAATGAATGTTGATTGAGGACATATTGGGTTGTCAGAAGAGTCATGATGTATTTTTTCTATGTTTTTCATTGCAAAAAAAATGCGTCGTGATTTTTCCGACAACCCAAAATTTCCATTCTGTTTTGAAACCCCCTGGCTGGCCTCTCTTATCTGAGAGCAAAAGTCTGGAGAGAAGAAAGGGGAGGGAAAAATCCATGAAGTGAAATAAAAGAAGCCAAATATTTACCTGCTCCGGGGCTCAGCCTGTTCCTCAGATGTGTGCAGAACACTGTTGAAAACAGCCATCCGTGCACGGCTAGGCACAGGGGCCTCTCCTTTTCTGTGTGGGTTTCCAGAGTAGACTCTGGGTTGTGGAGTTGGGTCCGAAGCCACACCCGTTCAAGACCACTTCGCGGAGACTCGCCTAACCGTAGATGGCACATCCCATCACCTTTCCTATAAGATTGAGAGGACGTGAGCCGTGACTTGGCCTCCAGTGCGTGGTGGTGGACGGGACACTTAGGGACGCTCACCCCCCGTCTTACACCGGCACTGCAGACATCACCAGCCATTCTGAGATTGGAAGACTGTTTTGGCTTCAGATGGGACTCAAAGTGTGTCAAGGATCAATTTGTAACATATTTATTTAACGAAAGCCTGGGTTGCGTGAGTGTGTGTGTTGGTGTGAATGAGACTGGCTATGTGATATGTGAGTACGGTGACAAAGGGGACAGCACAAGGCGGGGTGCGGAGAAGGTCCTCGATTTGAAACGCACTGTTACCTGCACTCAGGGCTTCTCAATTCCTAGGATGACAAAGGAGATCTCGGATAAGTTTAATTAAGCTTCCTCATCTCTTGCGGCTTCAGGAAGGCTGAGTGGGGTGGGGAGAGGAAGTCCTGCTAACCATGTGGGTCTCCCAGAGCCCTCTCAGGTTTAATTGCACACGTAAATGACCCCGGCCCTGCAACATATCAACTTGATGTGTATAATTGATCGCCAAACATTTCTTACAGGCTGTTAAATGCTAAGGCCACAATGAAATGCATATAATGTTGATTAAAGTGATTTTTTTTTTTTTTGTACAAAAGGGTCAGAGACATTAACAAGTTAAAAGAAAGCGTGAGCTCGCTCTCATTCCTCTAACCTTTGTGCAGTTTCCCTATAATTGACACCACATGTTTACTCTGCCTATTTTTGTCAAATTTAGGGCTGTAAGTGTTCAATGTATATAGAACTGCTCTGGAGATTAAGGCACTCAGAGAGAGCTCAGAAAGGTGGGTTTCAGATATTATCGTAGCGCATGGTAAGAGAGAAGGATTTAAATAAACCCCTCCAGCGTGCCTTGTGTTAAATTGTCTGGCTCATAAGGGCAGACTCGAGTAACAGTAACTCTGAAAAGGATTCAAACGGACGTCTAAATGATAATTACTGGGTAATTTTGTTTGGGTTATAATTTGTGGTGTTATTTTTATAACTGACATGAGACGTAATATATTTTTCAGGGCTCTACAATAACAGAGTGACCAGTGGAAGGTGTCAGAAAGTATTTGTGGGACCAGTTATTGAAGAAAGCTGTGAGGTTGTTGAAATGCTGCAGAGACTAAAGAAAAAAAATGTTTTTAGCCCATACGTCAGTAGAATACTTGCCTAAAAATGTAATGACTGTGCACTTGGGTCAAACAGCAAGCCCTCTGCGGAGGCTGTTAAAATGCGCTTATTTTCATTCATGCAAAAGCCTGCCGCATATCTTTCAGAGACCTTTGGTGGGTCCTCACCCAGCCGTCACCGGGCCTTGATGCTGTGGCCGCCCGCTGTCCGGTGTCACCTCCTGTTCCCTTTCCCTCTTTCTCATTCTCTCCTCCGTTGGGGCACCCAGGAGGGTCATTAGGTCTTGGGCCTTCACTCAGAACTACGGAACTGACTGGCCTCTGCCCGAGCTGTGAACTGAGACCGCCGCGCAGACCACCCAAAATCCCTGCAGCTACCAGGCGGCAGGCCCACCCACCCCGCGGGCGGGACAGCGTTTCCGTGTCTGTGTGTCCCTGCCTATGGGCCTCTGATCATTTGCTGATGATTTCAGTCCTGTGCGTGCGTGAGTCTCATCTGCCTTGAGACTGCAAGCGTCTGGGTGGCAGGCGCAGTGCTGGCCACCCTCCTCGTGTGTCTTCCTCCCCTCCCTCCCGGGCTAAGGCACAGTGACATTTAAGCTAGAGACTCAGAATGTCATAAAGGTGACCCAGGAGTGACCGCCCAGCGATGGGCAGTATCCCAGGCTCAACCTGTGGCAGGGGATTCAGCGTGAGTTCCAGTTTCCCATTTCCATGAAATCAAGAGAATATAGATTTTACAATTTCCACGGTATCATTCCGCCATCAAGACTTGGAATCCAGATGTATGTTTCCTCACGGAGGAGGAGGAGGTCTGAGGCCTGCAGCCGCAGCAGCCCGTGGCCGAGGAGGTAGCATGGCCCTTGACCTCAGATCCACTGATAACACACTGTATTAACAGGTGGGGACCAGTCTGGTGGGCGAAACCAGCATGTCTCTAGAAATTTTAGTTTCCAGGCACAGGAAGCCTCCTCCTGAGGGGCAATTTTTTTATTTGAGAAATTACTAGGCAAGTTCTACCAATCGTTTCATTTCTTTTCTCCCTTAAGTTGTAGGAAAAGGGTATCTCATCACATTTAACATTTTAATAGTGGACACACGTTCCATTTTGTTTGCCTAACGGTGATTTTGGGGAACCACAAAAGAGATTAGTATGTTGCTTTAGGAAGCTCTCTAACTTTTCCAATTTTTCTTGACTATCTCTTTTTTACCACATAGATTTAAAATAATAAAAGCAGTTATTGAAATAATTTAAACAGTTAGGGGCGGGGGCAAATCAGTGGTTTTGCACTTATGTGGTTTTCCAGAAAAACAATTCTTTCTTTCCAAATTTTCCCCAATTTCTGTTCAGTCCTTGGTATTAAATTTTAATTGAGCTAAACTGTTTTTCAAATTATAAGCTCATCAATGCAGATGAGATATTTCTAATGTAAGTCGTAAAAGTGGAAATTCAAGAATACTGAAGTTAGAAACATGTTTGTGTCTTTTTTTTTCACATGACTAACCCATGTCTATTCTCTATGAAATTGATGTCAAAAAAGTATTATATATTTTCAGCAGGAAATAGAAGGCTGCCCTCCACTATCCTTGTCAGGACGTCGTATCCCTTTAATCATACTTTTCATTTCAGTACATTGAAATTTCCGTTACCAAGGACAACATCATAAATAAAAGTGTTTGTGAAATTTTTACCTGCAGCTTCCTAACTTTGTGCATTAAGCATGAGACCAGCAGAGAGGTGGTCAAATGTGAAAATTTATAATCATTTATTACGTACGGCTGAAGCAGGAAGGGAATAAAAGCGTGAAGCATACATCTATAAACGGAAGCCGAAAAGCTTAAATGAAAAGTAAAGTGAATTTCTGTGTCTTGTCATAAAGTAATGAGAAGCTAGAGCTTTTATTCATAGCAATCCAAGATGCATTTACTCTCAATCTAGCTTCAGCAGTAAACGCTCCCCTGATGTATTGCTTGGGACTTACAAAGAAATATTTGTGCTCTACATAATAGTATAGTTAGGAGAATTACTGCATGCTTGAGAAGATTTTATAAAGGTTTATAGCTGCTGGTGTTACTGTCATTTAATCACATGGCGGTTAATGTAGTGCTTTAATATCACAGGTTACTTTTTTATTTACCATTTATTAGTAACTGACAGAGTCAATCATCTCTACATCATAAACAAATCACGGAAGGCTGCTGGGGGCCCCTAGATGTACTGTGGCTGTCCCCTGCTACCACACTCCCTGTAATGAGCTAACCGTCAAATGCCTATTTCCACTTGTGAAGTTTAGTCAGGCTCCTAGTCCACTGGCCAAAGAAAACTTGAGAACATTTTGTGTCATGAATACAATTAGCACGGCACGTCCTTTCTGCACGGAAGTCAGTCCTTGGTCTACGTTAAGCAAAGACAAGAAGTGATTTCTCAAAAATCTGAAGGTAGTCAGCTAGAGATTTTTGTCTAACTATTCTGTAATATTTTCATGAACTTGACTGGAATATTAAGCTTAAATCAATGCTTTCTCATTAGATTTATTTTTGATTAAATTTATTGGGAGTGAGAACGGTTAGTAAAGTTACATAGGTTTCAGGTGTACAATTCTGTAATACATCATCTATATATTGCATTGTGTGTTCACCACCCAGAGTCAGTTCTCCTTCTATCATCGTATATTCGATCCCCTTTTCCTTCTTCTACCACCTCCCTTTCTCATTAGAATTTACTCTAAAAAGTTTTTGTTTTAACATTTGAAAACTAAGTGCAATTGCTTTTATACTAAATGTGTGTGTGTGTGTATATATATATATATATATATCTTTTGATAGATGGGGAGATAGAAAGATATAGACAGATAGGAATAATCAGCTGTTACATAATTTGAGCCACAGTAGCACGGCTGCTGCAAGGGTTATTGATCAAGAGTAGTAACAAAGAACGCTACTGATCTCTGAAAGCCGTGACGTTGTAGAAAGCAGACTGAGGGCAATCTAAGTCAAAGGCAAGCTTTAGTTCGCTGACCTTGGACACTGCTCCCGACCTTCGTAAATCTCAGTCGTTCCATCTATAAAACGGGAGTAATGGCATTTGCCCTACTAATCTCTCTAGATTCATATAAGGATCAAATAAAATACTGTATGAGAAAGCATTCTGCAAACAGAAGAGGCACTCGCACTATCAATGCTTTGGACATAAAAGACATTAAATAAAGGTAGAACTGAGTGTTCAGATATGTTTATGTAATATTTGAACAGCTTTTCTTAAAAGCCACATAAGAAAAAGGTCTTGTCATTTTGCTAATATTTATTGAGCACCTACTATGTGTTGGGCACTGACAGACCCTACTGCATGAAGGGTAGTTGGGGAAAATTTCCAAATTTCCAAAATGAGAATGAATTTACACAGGGCTAAATGTGAACACACACAAGTCCCAATCGCGTCTTCTAGAACCTCTGCTTTTCCAAGTGATTAATTAGATTTTTCTCAATTTTTAAATTTGGGGGATTTATACACTCTTACATTCTCCGCAGACCTTCAACTCACCCACAGCCAGTCCCGTGTGAAGTCGTTAGTGGCTGTGACTGAGCCCCAGTTGGGGAGGTGATACTTCTGGAAATAAAAATAGCCCTGCTCCAAAGTACAACCTTAGATTAGAACGCAAAGGAGGAGAAAGAGTCTTCAGGCAACTGACGTGACCGTTCAGGTGAGAACAGCAAAGTCAATGAAATGGGCGTTACCGATTTTTTTTCGTGGATGTGATTTAGTTCCTGGAATGTCTGTCTGTCAAAGTCTCGGTAATTCCTCAAGGTCCACTTGAAAGGTTTCCTCTTCCGTAGAACCTTCCCGTCTACCCCTTGTATCCCATCACAATATTTCTTAGAATTCTAAAGTTCTGTTTATGTTACAATCATTTCCATGTCATTATTTATTATGCTTTAAGTTTCAAAGCAAGTTGCCTTCATCTTTGAGAGCCTTTGGGCTTCTGGCATGGCATGTCTCGCACAACAAATGAATCCAATGGTCATTGAATTTAATTACCACCACTTAAAAAAAAAACTGTCTGATATAGATATGTATATAGCATTAGGATTTTTAAATATTGGTGATTTCAAAAATAAGAGGCCAAAGCTTTTTTTAGGCACTATGAAACAGTGGTAGACTGGTTTCATTTTTCTTTTATGAAATGAATTTTAAAATATCAAATTTTATACTTTAAACCCAGTCTAACCTTATTCTGCTTTTCTCCTTGTAGTTAATTTTAAGTCTTTATTCTGTACTTTTACAACATACTCTTTAGTAAAAAAGCCACAATACTTCTGGTCTGAATGGTCCTCCTATGTTTTCGGCACTGCGACGGGTACAACTTGGACAAGTAGAAGATGAAATAGCTTAGAGTCCAAGTTGACTTAGGATTAAAACAGAGCTGGGGATCTGCCTTCTGTCACGACAGAGCACTCTGAGGACCCTGGAAGGTGTGGGAGGGGTGCGATTTGCTCTTCCCTCTGCTCAGCACAGAGGAAAGCTAGGGGGATGATTGACATGTGTCGCTATGCAGACACACTGTGGCCGAGGAATCTCCTCTCCATTCTAGAGTACTGAGCATTTGATCTCAGGGACAGGAGCAGGCAGAGGCATAGAAAATAAGATTGACAGCATATGCCCAAAGCCTTCCTGTTTGAGGTCATTTTTAACCATTTTCTAAATACATTTCTCTTCCTACTACTATAAGACGTAGAAACAAACTTAAATATATGTGTTAGTGATAATAGAGGCTCATGATTTAGTGGAGGAAAACAGCCATTTGGGAAGTTCTGTGTATTACACCAGCTCCAGCACGAAGGCATAGCCTTTTTCCCCTCTGAGTATTGTCATACGGCTTTAAATAATGAGTGCTGTAATCTCAGTCTTATAAAGATCTTTACTATTGCTTGAGAACACACTGGTGAAGCCTATAAATGGATTCAGGAAGACCAGTTGGGATGCTGTTGCATTAGCCTAGTTGAGTGGTCACAGAAGTGTGAACTAGGGTGATGGTGGTGATGGTGGTGATGGTGGTGATGATGATGGTGATGGTGGTGGTGATGGTGGTGATGGTGGTGATGATGGTGATGGTGATGGTGATGGTGGTGATGGTGATGGTGGTGATAGTCATGATGGTGATGATGATGATGGTGGTGGTGATGGTGGTGAAGATGGAGGTGGTGATGGTGGTGATGGTGATGATGATGGTGATGGTGGTGGTGGTGGTCGTCGTGGTGGTGGTGATAGTGATGGTGATGATGATGGTGATGGTGGTGGTGATGATGGTGGTGGTAGTGATGGTGATAGTGGTGGTGGTGATGGTGGTGATGGTGGTGATGGTGGTGGTGATGATGGTGGTGGTAGTGATGGTGATAGTGGTGGTGGTGATGGTGGTGATGGTGGTGATGGTGATGGTGATGATGGTGGTGGTGGTAGTGGTGATGGTGATGATGGTGGTGCTAGTGATGGTGGTGATGGTGCTAGTGATGATGATGATGGTGGTGATGGTGGTGATGGTGATGATGGTGATGTGATGATGATGGTGATGATGATGGTGATGATGGTGGTGATGGTGAGAATAATGGTGATGGTGGTGATGGTGATAGTGATGATGATGATGGTGGTGATGATGGTGATGGTGGTGATGGTGGTGATGGTGGTGATGATGATGGTGATGATGGTGATGATGGTGGTGATGTTGGTGATGATGGTGATGGTGATGATGGTGATGGTGATGATGGTGATGATGGTGGTATGGTGATGGTGATAGTGATGATGATGACGGTGATGATGGTGGTGATGATGGTGATGGTGATGATGGTGATGATGGTGGTGATGTTGGTGATGGTGATGATGGTGGTGATGGTGGTGATGTTGGTGGTGATGGTGATGATGGTGGTGATGTTGGTGATGATGGTGATGGTGATGATGGTGGTGATGTTGGTGGTGATGGTGATGATGGTGATGATGGTGGTGTGGTGATGGTGATAGTGATGATGATGGTGATGATGTTGGTGATGATGGTGATGGTGATGATGGTGGTGATGTTGGTGATGATGGTGATGGTGATGATGGTGGTGGTGATGGTGATGATGGTGATGATGGTGCTGTAGTGATGATGATGGTGATGACGGTGATAATGGTGGTGATGATGGTGATGGTGATGATGGTGGTATGGTGATAGTGATGATGATGACTGTGATGATGGTGGTGATGATGGTGATGGTGATGACGGTGATGATGGTGGTGATGATGGTGATGGTGGTGATGGTGGTGATGGTGATTGCGGTGATGGTGGTGATGGTGGTGATGGTGGTGATGTTGGTGATGGTGGTGATGGTGGTGATGATGATGGTGATGATGGTGATGGTGGTGGTGATGATGGTGATGGTGATGATGGTGGTGATGTTGGTGATGATGGTGATGGTGATGATGGTGGTGATGGTGATGATGGTGATGATGGTGGTATGGTGATGGTGATAGTGATGATGATAATGGTGATGATGGTGGTGATGATGATAACGGTGATGATGGTGATGATGGTGGTGATGTTGATGATGATGATGGTGGTGATGGTAGTGATGATTGCGGTAATGGTGAAGATGGAGAGAAGCAGACCTGTCTAAGCACATATTTATGCACTAAAGTTGTCAGGACTGGGAGGAAAGTTTCTGGTTCATGGACCTGCATGGATGTTGGTATGATTTCCTGACAGAGGGAAACCTGCAAAGGACCAGACATGCCTTTGAGATACGCACATGGAGATATTGAGCAGGCAGCTGGGTATTTGGTCTGGATCTCAAGCGATCAGGGCTAGAAAAAGTGCAAGTGACAGTGGGCTGTGGTCACAGCTAAGACGGCCTCACTGGGGGTCTGGTGGGAGAAAAGAATAGTCTTTGGGGCTAGACTTGAGAATTTCTAGCTTCTAGAGTTTGGGGAAGGGAGAATGAGGCTGAGAAGGAGCCAGAAAGATATGGTCCAGATTGCAACCCCAGCTTCATGAATTTCGGTATTCCAGTATTCTGTCCCATTTCTTTTTATGGAAAAAAATACCATTATCTCATACTGTACAAACTCTGATCTGAGTCATTTATATCTTGAGACAAATCTAGATGTTTGCCCACTGTTCTAAAATCTTTAATTGAACAAAGGTGTTAATTTACGAAACATTTAGACCACATCCCTCTTCTGTTCAAAATCCTTTCAAGGGTTAAATATTTTGCTATTTTAATCCCTGTTTCCTGAGTGCCCTCCATTGGCTTTTACTTTTCTTATGTAAACAGGTAGATGGGAGCCTTGGAAAATTTGGAGGGTGGGAGAGAGGGAAAGGGGGAGGAAAGTTTGCCCGCCCAAGTGCCAGTCTCAAAACCCATCTCTCGTGTGCGCCCATTTTCTGGGGCCTGTCCCTGGTTCCCTGAGAATAATTCTCGAACTTGAACCCATGAGTCATCTGGGGAGACTGGACTCTGTGCTTTGGGGATGGCAGGGCACCAGAGAATGAAGGCTGGACAGGACAGGTGGCCGCCTCTCTCCTCTTCTCAGTATCGGAACTAAACAGCCCAGGGCTCCCAGCGCGGGTTTGCTGTAGTGCGGTCAGCAGGTGGGAGGGAAATGAGAGCCCGGTATTGCCAAAGCCCTGGAGATATTTCAAGGACAAGGTCAGGTAAGATGTGGCCTCCAATACAACCCCGGAGGGGAGGAGGTCACTTTTAGTGGGAGCTGTTTGGGGATAAGCAGGGGATGGGGGAGCTGTATTAAAGTGAGTTGAGGGGTGAGTGGGAAGTGAAGAAATGTATAGGAAGCAAAGATGACGCTTTCAAAATCTGGTTGTAAAGAGGAAGAGAGAGGCGAGGCTGGGGAAAGAGACCCTGTCTAAGGAATGTCTTGGGTGTCTTTTTAGGAAACGGGTGAATCTTGAGCAGGTGTAAATCTCTCTGGCACGGATCCAGTTGAGAGTGTGAGATGACTGTTCCTAGAGACAAAAGGGATAAATAACTAAGGGTCGGGAAAGGGACATTCCTGAGAAAGAAAATGGGATGGAAGGCGCCCAGCAGGGAGTCAGGGACCGTGCAGATGCCCTGGAGAAAAGGGCTGGCCTTCTCGGAGAAACCGAAGGAGCTGAAGTTGTTTCAGAACTGGGTGAGAACTTCCATGGGACTGTGAGTTCATGTCCTCATTAGTTTTGTTCCAAAACAAACACTCAATAAATGTGTGCTGAACTGAGTTGATAAAAAGCCCAACTATTTCGTATATCTTTAGTAAATGAGTATTAAAACCCCAACCCAAATCGTATGGGCTATGAATTAAGATCTGATATATAAAGCCTACAGAACTTGCTTAGCGTGATGCAAGCATACAATTTAAAATGGAGGGCTGAGGGCCAGACGAGCGGCACGATGGTTAAGCGCTGGCCTGGGAAGCCAGCAGCCCCGGTTCATGTCCCACATATGAGGGTCAGTGACACTGCCCTCAAAAAAAATAATAAATAAAATAAAATAAAATGGAGGGCTGTTGATATAAAGGGTCACCCGATTTATCAACAACATTGTCAATGTTTGTTTTAGTCCAGTAGAATTTAAGAATGTGTGTCTTGCCTGAATGTGGAATTTAACTTTGGTTGTGCCTTTGCCTGGCTCTAGCTCGGGCCCCAGGAAAGCCCCAGGCCACGGGTTTGCATTTTCTAGACTCCAAACGGTACAGTTACCTTTGTTCCTACTATTCAAAGTACACCATGGGGTTTAAGGGAGTCCTGTAAAGTCAGGAGAATTACTCATTAGAACATTTGTAATATAAATAATAACAGTGGTGACTTCCGGTCCCAAAATAAATGGTTATCATAAACAATTTGGAGCAGCATTAAACATTCAAATATCAGTTTGGCAAGTGTCTATAATTTCTTGACTAAACCAGGTTTGTGGAGCTGGAGAACGTGTTTCCCTTCCTATTTTTAATACGCTTCCTGTGCCCCTGGTGTGAGGGGGCCTGAGGCAGGGGAAGGAAGCATCCTCATTACAATGCGGCACTTGCTTGAGTCATTGTTGAATGACACCATTGGAATATTCGCTCTTATCTGTTAGTATTGCTGCTATTAGCTTGTTATTCCAAATCCAATCTGGAACCGCCCGTCTCTTCTGGACTCATCATTTTTTTGTATTCTCCCGTTTTTATGCATTTGCATCCATGCTTAATGGAGCCTGGCTTATCAGAGGTGCTGGATGACTGGGGGCTGAACAAATAAGAGGCGGGGTGCCACAGACCGCCACCCCCCTTTCAGCAGTAAAGCAGGTGGGGCTGTCCCCTCTCCCCCCTCCCTCCCTCCCACGGCCAGGCTGCAGGGGGCGCTCCATGGTATTTGCTGAGTGAGTGTAGTCTATCGGAGTTGGGATTAGTGACAAGTTTGTACTGAATCACTAGTGTCTGCTTTCATTCATCCTCTTTCCTTATATCGGTTCTTCACTGGCTTTTTTCCCTCCCCTTATATCGCTCAATTTCTTTTCCCTTGCTCTTTCATGTGTATTGCTGGCATTAGTCCTTTCATAGTTGCCTTTTCAAATAATGTTGGTATTAGTCCCTTCCCATGTTGCTGTCTGGCTACGTTGGACATATCTGGTAGGGCAGCCTCATCCACTGTGAAGACCCACAGTATCAGTGATACGGTTAATAAAGTCAGCACAGTGGGGACCAAGCATGACTGAAACACATGGATGTTCTTCAGAATTTGTCAGCGAGGTCACTTCAGTGAGTGTGTGTGTGACTGTGTGTGTGACTGTGTGATTGTGTGTGACTGCATGTGTGAATGTGTGTGTGACTGTGTTGTGTGAGTGACTGTGTGTGTGACTGCGTGTGTGAGTGACTGCATGTGTGACTGTGTGTGTGAGTGACTGCATGTGTGGCTGTGTGTGACTACGTGTGTGTAAGTGACTGCGTGTGTGTGAGTGACTGCATGTGTGACTGTGCATGTGTGACTGTATATGCGTGTTCCACTCGCAGCCCCGACCCCGACTGTCACAGAGAGAACAAACCCCATCCCCTTGTCTGTGGTTGGTTGACTCCTGGTCACCTATTAGTAACAAGGCTTTCGCCATTGGGAGGTCCCCACCACCATTACCTCTGTGGTTATCCAACCACTTGGGTGTGTAATCACCCGCAAAAGCACTTCATTATGTTTCTACTCCGCTGCCATGAGCATTATTTCTTAAATACGTTTTGATTTAGCTCAACAGGATTCATTTATTTTTGACAAAGAAAGTGACAATGATGATACGTTTTTTTGATATGGGGAATCCCATACTCAGTAATGCTTGTGTGCACATCCAGACACTCATGTTTTAGGTGGGCTCAAGGGAGTAGCAGTAAGCTATAATTTGAGTTTATTTGTTTTGCATGTCAACAAACTGTGTCCTTGTGAATAATAGTAATTGCTGTCTTTGACGGAGTGCTCACTCCCTGAGAGCATTTTATGTTATCCCTGATCCTCACTATGTCTCTACGTGATATTATTCTCTTGTTCAGATGAGGAAAATGATGAAATCACTTGCTTATGGCCATTAAACTGGTGGCCCAGTTATAAGCAAGGAACCCCAATACACAAATTCCTAAGTGGGCTGAAGAGTGGGGGGAATGGGTGGGACAAAGAGGATAGACAGGAAGGCGCCCTGACTTGGGGTTCCCATGAGTAACTCTGGTCCAGGTGCACAGCAGGAACGCTGAACCCCAGGGCTGAACGAGATGAGAGGCCTGTGTAAAATCATAGCCCGCTCCCGGAAGGATGACCGGTGGGTACAATCAGTAGAGAGAAAACAGAGACACTGGGTGGGATTAGCAGATTAGGGGGCAGTGTATGTTACGTGTGTCTTTCCCACCTGAGTCAGATCGCCCTCCGGCCAGCCCTGCTGAAAATGCAGGCTCCTGGGGCTACTTGGGGAATCTTTGGGGGGAGTGGGGAGGGCAGCATGCCAGGTGACACTTGTGCACACTATAATTTAGGGGAAGAGCCAAGAGATTGGGGGCCCTGACAGAAGCCATGACAGAAAGATAGTGTAGTGTGATCTCATGATTCCAGCTTGGTCTTCAGAATTTGCTGACTGTACTTGCTTTGCTAGCACATGTACTAAAAAGAATTAACAGACAAAAACCTGGAGAAGTAAAATTACTTACTGTGTAGGGGAGTTATTTTTGGAAAAAAATTAGGAAATTTCAGAAAAGATAAACAAAACAATGAAAATAACAGAAAATTCTACAACTAAAGAAAACCCCCAGTCTTTTCAGTTTTCAGTTCCAACGCCTTTTGTCATTGGGGTCACACTCTATATTTTTATTCTCCAAAACTGCAGCTACCATCAACTAAGTTTTAAGGTAATAAAAATTCTGTGAAGAATTAATGGCTGCATAATATTTTATCGTTTGGATCAGACAGCTCATTCAATGACGTTTTCGCCATCGGACATTTAAGCTGCTCTCATTTTCTCCCTGGTGTATTCAGCATTTCAAATGCAGCTTTTATTATTTAAAATTCTGCTTTCCTAAGTCACCGAATCTTTTTCTTCTGTCTCTTGAAAATTTCAAGCAAGTTGCACCCCAGAGGTTCTGAAAGATAGGTATTACTATTTCAGGTGTTTCTGAGTATTTTGCACTCTGAGGTGCATGTCTACCCAGGAAGGGAGTCCAGGGAGTGGATTTCTCTGTGTGCGCAACAGGGATGGCGTGAAGAGTTTGGCTTAGGAGTATATTATCAGAAAGAAATGAATGAAAGAGTTTATCTTAATGAAATCGAAACCAGGGGATTTTGCTGATGCTACTTTTAAAGCATGCTGACATAAGGAAAGAATACAGATTATGAGGCATGGTTTCTATATGATTGTTTTGGGGATTTTCCAGTTAAAAGATGTCATTTACTAGTGCTGTAAAAGTAAGCCAAAAATACGCCTTCAAATGCAGAAGAGATCGTTAGGTGTCACTGTCCCAAGTCACAAGAAAAAGAATTACTTTCAGTCCAATCTTTAAAACTTTGGCCACCTCCCTGGTGTTCCTCCTCAATGTCACACCCGGGGCGGCCTGCAGGTGACCCCGTTGAGGCTCCCTTCCAAAGAACAAAGCTGCCTAAACAGTGCCACCTCCTTTTCAAAGCAAACTAGCCATCTAACACCTATATATAGAAAGATCACTAAAACTAACCTTTGCTTATAAAAATTATTGTTTTTGTGTCATATTTCTTATAGTATAACTATCCCTGATTAGAAGCCAAGAAAAATCATGGAATTTATAATAAATATAAGCTATATCACTTGAATCTTTAAGCTTATAGAATTTTAACTAGATTGTGTTCATTTCTCCACAAAACTAACCCTAGGCAAATTTTTGAAAAAGACACGTGTCTTTGATAGCTTTGCATGGATGCTTTTGGGGTCCTTACATGCCCGTCCTTTTTTTTTTTTTTTTTTTTTTGCCACACAAACACCAAAAACCAGTTAAAATGTTACCCCTCAAATGTTGTCACCTCAAGACAATATTTCTCAAGCTTTAGGGTGCAAAAGAGGACACAAAGAGCTTTTTTAAGTCTTTGTTTACTTATTTCTACTTCACTGGGTTTCAAAAAATGGTTTGGGGTGGCTCCAAGGACACACGTCATGCCACAGAATGAAAAAACATGAGGAAAATGGGTCTATACCTGTTTAGGGAAAGGGGATGGTGGGCACTTACTAACTATAGCCCTTCAAAACATGCCAAGCCGGGCCGGCCGAGTGGCTCAGTTGGTTAAGAGCTCGCTCAAGAGTGCGAGCTGAGCTCTGAGCAACAGCTGTTCGAGGCCAGCCCGAGCTGAGTTGCCGTTGAGCTGCCAACAGGTGGCAGGATGGCTCAGCTAAAAAATAATAAATAAATAAATAAAAAATAATAATAAAAAAAACATGCCAAGCCGTGTTTCACAGAGCTGTGTATTATTATAAAGCTAAAATGCTCTCTGGTGAAAGAAGTCCTCAGGTAGCTACAGGCAAAAGGGTGGAGCTGGGCCTGAACCTCATGGCGTATACAAAAATTACCCCAAATGGAGCAAAGCAGTAACATCAGAAAACTCTTAAACATAAATCTTTGTGACCTTGGATTTGACAATGGATTCTTCACTATGACACCAAACGCATAAACAACAAGAACAAATCAACAAGACTTCATCAACATTGAAATCCTTGGGGTTTCAAAGAACACCACAAAGCATGAAAAGAGTCTGCAGGATGGAAGAAAATATTTGAAAATATGAAGCACTGCATTCTAGACTATACAAAGAACTTTTACAACTCAACAATAAAAAGACAAATAACCTAGTTTAAATAATGGGCAAAGATCTGAACAGGCCCTTCTCCAAAGAAGACACCCAAATGGCCAATGACGTGCACCATCACCAGTCCTCAGGGAAATACAAGTCAGGTCCCAGAAATACCACCTTACTCTGAGCAGGAGTGGTTTTCTTTTGCGAAATAAAAGGGTAGGACTGGTTTAGAGTCATCAGGAGGTGGCATTTAAGGCATTTTCTAGCTGTAATGTGTAATTAATGGGTCCTAGTCATCAGTTGTAGAGAGAAATTGGAATCATGCTGCTAACCTGTTATTTTGCTTCCATCAAGAAGAATGGCCTTTACACTGGAGAGAGTGGCCGAGAAGGATGCCAGATCTTCAGTCAAAAGTTCAGTGGAGGACCCTGACCCTAAGCCTTGGGCTATGGCTCCTAACAAGGGAAGGAGCCCCCCTGACCATCGGGACCCTTAAGATTTACAAGCATCCCCTCCAGAGTAACGCTACCATTGTCCTGAGCTACTGCAAGGTTTTGCTGATGGAACAAACAGCTGGTCATCTTCTGAGCTCTCAGGCCCAGCTTCGACCTCCTACGAGGCTGCTGCTCATGCCAAGATTTCACTGAGCAACTACTAGGTACTAGATCCTGGCATTGTCGCAGTGACCAGACTGACAAGGTCTCCCTCATGGAGCTAAGAGGAGATGGGCAAACATACAACAGAGAAATAGGTAGTTATAACCATTATCAATCTAGTCAGAGCTAATAAGGAGGTAAGTAGGATGTCTAGATGAATGCAGTGATGGAGGACTATGGCCACGGGATGGGGAGCATCCTTGAGAGGTCAGGAAAGGCTCCTTGGTGGAGATGACATTGAACTGAAGGCAAGAGGCAGCTGGCCTTGCCAGGATGAGGCAGAGGCAAAGGCAACAGGAAGCCCGGCACGTGGAGGGCCGGGTGAGGACAGCCTGGAAGGCAGGCAGGTCGGGAGTCTGGGTCTCACTCTCAGGCTATAGGAAGCCATGGACGGGTCTGAGATGACAGAGGCGGGACTGGCCATGGTGTCAGGTTCCTCAGGCTGCTGTGTGAATGGATCAGGCTGGGGACAGTCCTTCAGGCTGACTGTAAGGAGTGAGATTACGGCTCAGTTCAAGGTTTCCCCACACAGCTAGCCAGTGGTACCAGATTGTTGACTAACTTATCTTTCCTTGAGCCATTCTAATTTATAGTCCACATGCCCTGGGCTATTTCTGGGCTCTGTTGTCACCCATCTGTCGGACATCTCTCTGTGCCAATACCAAACTGTTCAACTGCTATAACTTGACCCTGCACTTTAGTACAGGACGGAATGAATCCACCCTTTCCCCCATGACCTTTCTAAGAAGAGTCTCGAGTTCTCTCGTACCCATTGGGGACATTAGTCACCGGGGTGCTTTATAATATCAGCAGGGCGTCGGCATTGAGGAAACTCGCCAGGTGATTACAACATGCAGCCAAGTTTGGGAACTGCTGTCTCACGAGTTTATTTTTCCAGATAAATTTTAATAGGAATTAGTCAAGTCTCACACTGAAAATTCTGGTTAGGATTGCACTGCATTTTGAAATTTGGCATTTATTTTAGAAAAATCGACATTTTTACAAAGTGTGGTCCTCCTGCCTGAGTACAAGACACACATCTTTACAGGACGGATTTTTACATGAACTCGAAACTTGATGAATTATTCAGGACTCTGTCTTCCTTGTTCCTGAGGCAATGGGTGCTTTCCTGGGGCAGTGTTGTCTAACTTGTGGGTGACTATGTATTGGAATGCTACTGGTTTTATTTTTTTGACCTGCTCTGCGCTTTCTTTTGTCTCCATCACGTTTGCATACGTAAGTGACACTTTCTTTCCCCATCTTTGCAAATCCATCCACTTCTGTCTCAAAGTCCAAGTTGATTAATTTAATGAATCTAATTAAAATTAGAAAAGGAAAATTTCTAAAATAAGATTAGAAAAGCTTTTGCCCCCTGCCCCATTCATCCTTGTTAACCTCCACCACACACATACACACACACCACCACCACCACCATCACCACCCTCACCACCACCACCATCACCACCACCACCACCACCACCACCATCACCATCACCACCACCACCCTCACCACCACCATCACCATCACCACCACCACCACCACCACCACCACCACCATCACCACCACCACGATCACCACCATCACCACCACCACCATCACCACCACCACTCTCACCATCACCATCACCACCAGCACCACCAGCACCAGCACCACCACCACCATCACCATCATCACCATCACCACCAGCACCACCACCATCACCACCATCACCATCACCACCACCACCATCACCATCACCACCATCACCACCACCACCACCACCCTCACCATCACCATCACCACCATCACCACCCTCACCATCACCACCAGCACCACCAGCACCAGCACCACCACCACCACCACCATCACCATCATCACCATCACCATCACCACCAGCACCACCACCATCACCATCACCATCACCACCACCACCACCACCATCACCATCACCACCATCGCCATCACCACCAGCACCACCAGCACCAGCACCACCACCACCATCACCATCACCATCACCACCAGCACCACCACCATCACCACCATCACCATCACCATCACCACCACCCTCACCACCCTCACCACCATCGCCATCACCACCCTCACGTCTGCCCCGCCAGGTGACTACCTCTGGCTTCCATGAGCCCTCCCAGTACTCTCCTTGAACTTCCCCAGTGGTCCTTCTCAATGTGGCGGAGCTGGAGCTGAGTTTGCCTGTAAACAGGGTGCTTACTGAGGGCAGGATCTTTTTTGTATTTCACAGAACCGGTCAAGTCGTCCCTCCCCCTCTTGTGTTTTATTTGGAGGATATGAAATCAGAGCTTTACTTTTGTCTCTTTTGTTTCATTTGCTTCGTTTTGGTCTGTAGCTTTTTATGATTAAAAGAGAAGTTCACTGCTTTAAAAAAATATTTGTTCATTGTAAAAAATTGGCTCTAGTCCTACAGACTTGGTTTTCCCTGGGCATTTACCGAGGCTCCGGCCAGAGGCCTGTCTGCAATCGTCAGGGGCCGGCAACTTCACACAGGAGGGTCACACAGGGTTAGGTGAGGCGGACAGTCTTAGCAAAGAAGGATGAGAGAGAGAGTCTAGTGTCCAGCGAGAGGCCCTTTAGCGCTGGGTGGTAGAAGTACAAAGAAAGTAAAAATCACACTGCTTGTGGAACAAGACCTGGGGTTTTTTACTCATTTCGTGCACGTGCTCGTCAAGAGTCTTGGAGGAAATCTTCCCCTTTACCCCTTTAAGTAACAGTGATTGTCATACTCTTAAATCTCAGCATTGTCTCTGCTTCCACTTATGCTCCCCAATATGAATTCTTTGTGGGGACAGCTGAATATAGCTCGGGCACTTCCGGACACGTCTGTCCTTCCTCCCAGGTACCAGCGAATGGAACTCGTGTGTTTTCCTGCAGGGACCCTCCGGCCTCTGAGCCTCCTTTAATATCCTGAGCCGTAAAGAGGAGCCATTAGCATTGAGTCTGTTACTCAGGATGAGCGATACTGCTGCGGACAAGACTTGATAAACCCAGAGTCAGAGCTCACGAGGTGAGGTGGAAACTGGGACTGTCACAGAGAACCAGGGCATAGCGGCACTGCCCCCCGCGCCTCCCCAGGTGCAATTCTCGTGAGTGCCGAGCACATGCGCTCCTTTCACAAGGGGCGCCGCCATGGTGAGGAGGGCCCAGGAGCCGTTCCCTCCCGCCTGAGCTTGGACCTGGGCTTGCATCCCTGTTACCTATTAACCTGTGACCTTGGGCAAGTGTGCGGGCTTCTCCGAGACCCTTATCGACAAAAGGGTTATTTTGGGCATCAGTTGGTGAAGTAGGTAACGTGTCTGCTGGACGGACACCACGTAGTCTGGACCCTTGTCTGTGTTTCTCACATCCTGTGAGACACCCGGGGGATCACTTCATAAAACCAAACAAACGAAACCAAAGCAAGATAAAAAGAAATTTTAAAAAAGGGTTTAAAATTCTGGCTTCCAAATCACCTGACTACTTCACTTCAGGGACCGTGGTGACATACAGAATGACCTGTAACAGGGAGATTGGGGTCCCGTGTCCCACTGTGGGCTCCAGCACTGGACACCCTGTTTCTTTTGGTTGACTGTGGCCACGCTCCCTAGAATCAAGTTTGCCACTCACCTGGCTTTGCAATGTAATTCCGTTTTTGTCATATATACTCATGAATGCCATTTAGAACACAATTCAAAATCTTGTCAAAAATCACATTCTGCATTTCTTCAAACTCAAACAGTGAAATTTCTGGTAGAGACTCAAGTCTCTGTAAATCTTCTCGTGCTGCATTTTGCAGCAGGTTTGTTTCGTTGTAAAAGATCAGGTTTGTCTGAAAAAGGTTCTTTGTTTCAAACTCAGTTTGTTTCCCTAGAAATACGTTAAAGTCCATTACTGGTGGATTTTCCCTAAAATTTTCCAAGTTATTAAAGTGAGGCTGACATTATATACAATGTAGACAGAACTATGAAAAGAAAACAACTTAAAATTTAACGACAATGCAAATACATTGATAACGTGTTGTTACGTGAAAACAGCAGGCTGTAAAGCAGAAAGTCAAGACTCGCACCCTCCCTCTTCACAGGAATGTATGTATCTATTTAGGTGTGAAAAACAGACTGGAAAGGGGTGCACCAAACTGATACCAGTGGTTTTCTCAGGTTGTAAAATTACAAATGACTTTTTAAAGTAATTTTCTCACTTGTAATTTAGGGTTCAACAGAAAAGTAGTCTAAAATGAGTATATGTCACTTGTTTAATAGAGGATAAAAAAACCTCCAAAAGCTATCTTAACTTTTTTTTTTTTTTTTTTTGAGGGCAGTGTCACTGGCCCTCATATATGGGACCTGAACTGGGGCCGCTGGCTTCCCAAGCCAGCGCTTAACCACCGCGCCACTCGGCCGGCCCTATTTTAACTTTTAAAACCTGACTTTTAAAATGGTAAGCTAGGATAGAAAATTGTATAATGGATTTTTTATATGTAAAGAATGCTTACAAATCAATAAGACCTCAAATGTCGCAGTGGAAATATTTACAAGGACCTGGACAAAGAGTTTACAAAAGAAGAAATTTCAGTGTCCAACACGGGTGTAAAAAGCTAGGTAGAGCTCATTCTTAAAAAGAAATTCAAGTGAAAGACAACAAAATATCAGATTTTCATCAGTTGTGTCATGCTGGTGCAGACGAGTGAGGTTCTAAGAGGGGCTACTGAGTAGTATTCGCTTAGATAGAGGCACTGAACTAAGCCTTGAACTTTTAGTGGCTTACTTGTAAGTGGTGAATATGGAGCCATGCCTGACTGTTTGACTCAAAATCCCAGACTCTTCACCATCTACTAGTTAGTCAAAGAATATGAACATTAAGTCTGAAAAATATTGTCAAATTACTTCCCAGGAATTTACATCAAAACAAACCCCTCACCAACTGGTTAGAGCCCATCTGCAAGGAGTTTACCTCTCATCAAGGAAATAATCAGAATACAAACAAGGATAAATACAGCGGTGAAATGTGTAAATTAGATAAATAGCGAAATAAATGATGTTAATCCTATTTTGCTGTTCATAAAAGCTGCCCTATTCAGGGATTTATAATGACTTAGCAAAATGTTCAGGACACTATTTTAAGCCAATAAAACAGCCATTTGGTGAAGCCCCCAATCCCAGGCACAGAGTTTCCATCCACGCTACTATTTTTGTGGCCCACTCATAAATACGAAAAAACTTAAAAAGATGCTCCCAAATTATTATATTAATATCATTAGTATCCATGGAATGAGAAGAATACTGTTAAAAGAGAAAAAATAATTCAGAGAAAATGGAGTTTTTGAAAATTAAAATAATATCATATGGCAAATAAAAACTCAATAAAGGGTAAGAAGATAAAATTGAAATACTCCAGAAAGCAGAATAAAAAGATAAAGAGATGAAATGTAAGAAAAAGAAGTATGGGCCGGCCGAGTGGCGCGGTGGTTAAGTGCTGGCCTGGGAAGCCAGCGGCCCCGGTTCGGGTCCCACATATGAGGGCCAGTGACACTGCCCTCAAAAAAAAGAAAAAGAAAAAGAAGTAAATTAGATGTTCTATCCAGGATATCCAACATTCAAATAATGGGGTGCCCAAAGGGCGCTAAGGCAGAGAAATTAGGGGAAGGGGAGGAAGTCATCAAAGAAACAGTTTAAGAAAATTTCCCAGACATGAAAGTTAAGAATTTTTCAGATTGAAAGGGCCCCCAAATGCCCAGCTCAATGAATGAAACTTCACCAACTTCATCAAACTCCAGGAATGATGAGAGAACTGAGCATCCAGATAGAAGAGAAGGCTTCCCAGGAGGACCAAGTGTACGGGTGACGGATAACAGCAGCAGCCCTAGGAGCTAGGAGGAAGCTGATAAATGCCTTCCAAGTTCTGTACGTTGTGTGTGAGGCAAAGTGAGAGAGTTTTCAGTTATGTGGAGACGAAGTTTTGCCGCCCCTTCACCCTCTTTCGGGAGCTACTGAAGGGTGCGCTCCACCAAAAAGAAGGAGTAACCCCACAGGAAGCACACCTGGGGTCCACGGGCTGGAGAGAGCCATGTTTACACTGCCCACGGGGGAGGGCCCGCAGGATGAAAACTGAAAGCCAGGACGTAGCAATATAAGCATTTTATTTAGACATATTGAGTTAAGTATGAAAACAACTCTCATTTCCCGCTGGGGAATGGGGAATTGGAGGTGGAGGTTAATGTTTTTTAATACAATCTTGGAGAACCATGTGCATGGGTACTTTATAGCAATACAAATTGCATTTATAAATTAATGTAGATGATGTCATTACTCACTGAAGGCACCTCTACAGGGAGCTGTGGTGATGCAGTCGAATGTCTTGCTCTCTGGTGGTCTAACGTTATACAGAAATAGCGCTCGGGGAATTGAGGAGTAGCTGCCATATACTCTAGATACCATCTCACCGTATCAGGTATCTCGGAGAGCCTTTGGCGGTGCTGGATTGAGTCAATAGGAGCTTGAAACCCTTTCAAGTGCACGAAGAGCCTGTGTTGCATGCTGTTTATGGAAGGGCTTCCTGTGAGCTTAGAAGCCAGATACATAAGCCACACCAGCAGCCTCTGTGCACGCTTGCACACTTGTCCATGTGTGTGGGAGAAGAGGTCCGTGCATGTATGCTGTCAAATATTTTTAGAGCCATCTAGACACCCAGAATCTTGCTGCAGTCACACGGAAGACATTGTTTGGACCTGAAGAGTGTGGCCTCACGGAGGGCTCAGGATGTCAGCCACAGAGGTGTGTGAGTCCCAGATTACTCATCAGAGTCATTCTACAGCCACTCTAATGTCAAAGGCCTTCTATTGACGGCAACGCTCCTACCGTCCACACATTTGATGCTAAGTTGCTGCTAGCTATTCTACTGAGAAATTGGACCAGCTGCTTCTGAAGTCAGCACCCAGGGAAAGATGACTCCAGGTCATCGGTGGAGAAACTGAGGCTTAGACAGTTCACAGAATAACCGTTCTTTAATATTACTATAAATTAACATAACAAGGAGCCTGCAACGAAGCCTGATTTTATACTCGGTAGGAACGAAGGTTCTTTTCCCTGATTTAAGCAGTAATATTATACTATAAGTGTGAAGCAAAATGACTAATAGTTCAAGATTTAGGGACAATTTAGTTACTGTTTATGGAGTCAAGAACTGAAAGTCTGGTTGTGTTGCAAAGATCCCCGTTATCCTTAACTTCTCATGGTGAAATAAAACAGGATGTAAGCTAGCGTGGACCCACAGCCCTGGAAAGCTGCTTAAGCTTCTCATAAGACTGTAGGTTGAGTCCAAAAATTTGTTGAGTAAAAGATTCAAGATATTTGACAGAAACAGCAGAGCTAGTTACTCTCACCTTTTAAAGATGAGTTAGATGAGATTTTTAAATCCGTCGAAGAATCTGTACTTATACACTATCTTCCGTGAGAAGTTCACCAATTAATTTTTGGTCTACCATATGAAGTGGGCAAAAACGATAACTGTAAGTATAAAAGAAAGAGAAGCAGACATGAATAAGCCAATTCATCTTTGGCAGAACAAATACCAAACGGGCCGCCACACAGCCCAAGTTCCGCTACTTTCTTTCTAACATTGGACAAGTCACTTATGTCCCTCAGTTTTCAAATGGGATGTGCTGAAGTCAAAATGAGATCATGCTCCATAAATGTAACTTACGAAGTATAAAGTACCAGGCACGTGTTTACAGATGAACAAATTAAATGTCAGGAACTGGAAAAGGGAACTCTCCCAGGCCTACCCTCTAGGAGTCCTGGCTCTTATAAAAGCTATGACGAGGGTTAGGCTTTGGGGGATTTCCAAACACCTTGGCCTTGTGCCATCTTATTGTTGATTTTTAAAAATGTCATGCTTATTCTTTATTTCAAAAAGATTGTTTGGGGGTGTACATGTAGAATTCATCAAGTTTTACCCCAATTGGTGTATATGTCACAGACGATGATGGGATGGTCTACAGACTAGAATTAGGAGTGTTAGGGCCGGCCGAGTGGTGTGGTGCTTAAGTGCTGACTTGGGAAGCCAGCGGCCCCGGTTTGGGCCCCACATATGAGGGCCAGTGACACTGCCCTTAAGAAAAAAAAAAAAAAAGGAGTGTTGACTATCCAGGAGACTTAAGCACACAGCCATATACGCTCACAGGATGCTCTCAACAGTATGTGTTCAATCACGCAGGTGCTGATGACGGTCACCCCGGAAGGTGCGTCAGGTCAGCTCAGCACCTTGACGTGGGAGCTCCAGGGAACTCAGCTCGCGGGGCTTCAGGAGCTACAGTGGGCTCTGGCAAAACACAGCTCGGTTTAGCAGGCCAAGATTTTGAGGCTAGATTGTTTTTCAAACTTTCCAACAGACATTACTCAGTGAACTTGTTTGCCTAGAACAATTTACCCAAATTCCACAAAAGAGGCTACTGCAGCCTCTGTTTGGTTCGTGACGACAGCTTGTCTCCTCTGGGTTCTGTGACCAGGCGGCAAAGTCGCATAATGTCCCGGTTTTCCTTGGACGGTCTGCTCTCTGTAATTATCTTTTAGACACGACAGGAAGCGTAGAACTTGTTGTTAGCTCTGATCTCCTGGAAAGTTCTAGGAAACTCAACAGGTTGTTCATTTCTGCTAAAATATTAAGATATTCTTTCAAAATGCTTTCCTAGAAATGTGTAGGGTTTTTAAATGGAAGTGGAGGTCTAGATTTATACTGATACAGTTCATAAATAATTAACAGAGTAGCTACTCTGGATATTTCAGATTTATTACGTATTTATGTTTATGGAGCTCTTTTTATATTATCGGGGGTGGGGGCGAGAAAGCAGTTATGATTATAAAAGAAGCCCAAACCCATTGGAGAAACAAGAGAGAGAAAGACTAAAAATGCAGGAAAAAAACATTTCCTTAAATTTTACCACATAGTAGTCACATTTGAACTTTATGGTATATGATTGTCCATTTTTATGACGTGCATTTTTATATAGTGATTATGTTATAATACAAATTTGTAGCTTTTGGTCATTTAACAGTTTAGGAGACATTGCCCCATGCTACTAAAATTCTTTTTTTTTTTTTTTTTTTGAGGGCAGTGTCACTGGCCCTCATATGTGGGACCTGAACCAGGGCCTCTGACTTCCCAAGCCAGCGCTTAACCACCCCACCATTTGGCCAGCCCCTAAATTTTTTTTTTTTTTTTTTTTTTTTTAGCTGAGCTCAACAGCTATTCAGCTCGGGCTGGGCATCGAACTGCCATTACCCAGAGCTCAACTCGCACTCTTGAGCGAGCTCTTAGCTAACTGAGCCACTCGGTCGGCCCTCCTAAAATTCTTTTAAAATCTATTTTTTTGAAAATATATCTGATAATAAATAAAAAATTTGAAAACTATATATTAATATAAGAAAAATAAAGATTATCTATAATTTCCCAAGTCCAGAGTAATTATCAACAATACTTGGGAATAGGGCCAGCTGAGTGGCTTGGTGGTTAAGCGCTGGCTTGGGACGCGAGTGGCCCGGTTCGGGTCCCACATATGAGGGACAATGACACTGCCCTTAAAAAAAAAAAAAAAGAAAACTTGGGAATATTTCCTTCCTTTCTCTTTCAATGCATTTTCTTTTACATCACTGAAATACTTTTTGCAGCCTGTTCTTCACTCATGTATCTTAAGCAGTTTACCACAGGATGAGAAAATGTTTTGCAAAAATAATTTTTCAGGTCTGCATAATGTTATATCACATCAGTCTATCACAATTGGCTTAACCAGTTCCCTCTGCAGCTAGGGCTTTTCTAAGAGTTTAATTCTTTGTCTCTTGGGTGTAAGACCTTGTCTAGCTGGTCACTATGATTTTCTCTCCTCTTTTAAGACTCGGAATCCCAGTTCCCCAGGGACCCTTTAGTAGTTAACTGTGCATTTTCATCATACCGTAACCCAGATTTATAAGCCTTTCTTAATTTCTTATGTACAAATGTATTTGTTTTGCTCATCCACTACGCTGTGAGTCCTGAGCCTAGTGACCATGTCTGGAGCAAACATTCACTGGGAGCTGACATTCCTCAGGTGACTATTTCTGTCCCCCGTCTCTCCTCTAGCTCTAGCTGAGTGGTCTTTGCTGATCTTGTTTTTCTGATCCCAGGATTGGTTAAGGGGTAGGCTTGGAAACCAGTCTGAGCCAATCACAACAGTCCATTCCTTAGACTACAGTGATTGCGCTATGGAGGGACATGTGACCCAAATGGGCCCAAACTCCTATCTCTAGTCAGTTTTATAGCAGCTTGAACAATGAAAGCCTGGACCTGTTGGGTGCTACAGAGAACGGCGGAGAAGCAGACAGGGAATTCTTTGTTCACTCCACTTCTGGCCATGCCTAGATTTAATTATTCAACTATTTATTCAATTCTGATAGCTACACCAGTATCCTTTCAACGAATCTCCCCTTACTTGTTTCATTTGGTTTGAGTTGGGTTTCTGTCATTGGCAACCAAAGGGGACTGATTCATATACTATTTAAACTAAATTTTGAAAATCCTTATAGCATACTTATAGATCTGTAAAATGGTAACCCCAATATGTGGTATGCCATCTGTCATATCAGGCCAATTGTCTTCACTTAAAAAAAGCTATAGGAGAAAATTGGTGTTGCCAAAACTTTCAACTCTGTGCTAAAATTCTTCCTAATGTATTGGCCTCCTACAGCCTTTGGGTTACAACCCCAAATCAGTGGAATATTGAATTTATTTCATCTTCGAATGAGGCTAACTTGAACCTCCCTAAAGTTATAGACTCTTATTCGCTGACTATCCCTTAAAAAGTGATTTGTTTATGTCACAGAACAAGTATTACTGAAGGCTTGTTTTGAGCCAGGTATTGGGATAGACATTTAGCTCATTTGCTCCTCCCAACAAACCTCTGAGGCAGGTGCTATTATTATCTCTGTTTCCAAGAGGAAATGGAAGCACAGATAGATTAATTTGCCCCAGGCCATGGACTGGAGTCTGTGGAGCTGGAATGAACTCTTTGTTTGTTTGTTTGTTTGTTTGTTTGTTTTTTGAGGGCAGTGTCACTGGCCCCCACACGTGGGACCCGAACTGGGGCCGCCGGCCTCCCAAGCCAGCGCTTCACCACCGCCCCACTCGCGGGCCCCGGAATGAACTCCTAGGCTCTGTCCTGCCGCAGCACAGCTGGAGGGAGCGCAGAATGCAGACCCCAGGGAGCCCATGGTGACTGAGAGGCGCCTGGCCCAGGAAAGGCCTCTTTTTAGATGCTTCGCAGTTTCCAGGAGATTCCGGCCTCTGGCTTCCTTTCAGCGGCCTTTACTGATCTCAGATTCGTGCAGAATGCGTGTTAATACCTTGACTTCTGTCAGAGAAGGGGATTCCACCACATGGGGAGCTGACATTTAAATGACACTGACCTTGCTTCAATAAGTAATACCAGATATATACCCTCCAGGCACTGTCTAGAGACCTGGGTCTGTCACTCAGCTTATTGCAAGAGTGCAGACGTACCTGGGAGCGACTTAACCAAAGAACGCTCGCTGCTCAGGCCTCCAGCGTTCCTTACTCATCATTCACGTGAGAGGAACCCACCACAAGTCCCTGGCTTGGCCTTTGGGGGTGTGGTTCTCTGTGGAAATGCTTTCAGCCTCTCTCCACTGTCTCCTGTTCGGGGCTCGGCTTCCTGTAGCCTTGATATTGCCCTCACCAGGCTTCTAAACCGCTGTACTGAGGGGCCACTTGAGACGACATGATTTAGAGGTTGGGGAGGTGTTCCTCCAGAGCCAGTCCGGCTCCGATCAGATCCGGCTCCTGTGCCTTTGGCTCTGTGCTGAGTCCCTCCGTGCTTCTCACTGTTCATGTCTGGACCATGGGCACGACGATGGGAACTCACCTCCCGTGGTGATTGTGAGGCACGGGCAGGGTGATGCTCGCCTGGTGATTGGAACAGTGCACAAAGCGCGCATCCGAGAGCGCTGTTCACAGAATGCGAGCTCCATCAAGGGCAAGGGCGGCACTGTTCGTGACCGCGTCCTCGGTGCCTAGCGCACAGTAGGTACTCAGATGTATGGCAGGAATGAATAACTCCCAAATGCAATGGCCTTTTCAGGTCCTCTCTTATCTGATGACCTACCTGTGACAACTGATGGAGCAGCGATTACTTCGTGTCAGGCACGGTTCTAAGCACTTTACATAGTAACTTATTTGATTTCCATGGCTCCTGATGAGAGAGGCACGATTACTGTGTGCGCTTTACACGTGAAGGTGAGGAACAGACACGCCTGGTGATTAGCCCCAGCGCACACAGCCGGGAGGCGGCAGGGCCAGGACCGGAAGCCCAGTCGTTCCTTCCTCCTTGAGACGCCTGTTCCTGCCGTCCGTGAAAACGTCCTCTTTTAACCTCTGGGACTCCTCTTTCATTGGTTCTTTTCCTCCTGCTCATCTGACTCAGAGGTGACACTTCCCAGAACTCTGTCCAGGCCATGTCCTCTATTAACGCCGCACGCTTCCTAGCTCATGGCTTTGACTTCCAGCCGCCCTCCGGGGGGTTCCCGCATCCAGTCTCTGTCCCAGACGCCTGAGTCCAGTGCCCACTGGGCCGCACTCCCGTTCCCCATGGATAAAATTCTGAAGGTATTATCTTCCCCAGCACACACACCCTCTTGCCATTTAACGCCCTATCTTAGGAAAGGGTCCCGCCGCCCAGCCGTCACTGAAGCCAGCGCTCTAAGAGTCATCTGTAACTCGGCTCTTGCCTTTTCCCACCATGTCCATCAGCATCCACGTCTCAGGCCTCATGGCCGCCGCCTTAGTTTCGGTCCCCCACCCTGACAGTAACTTCCTACCTGGTTGCCCAGAGCTAGCTGTCTCCCTCATCACTACTAGAGTTACTGGAAAAAGAAATCTCATGACCTCACTTTCCTGATTAAAAGTCTTCAGTGATCCCCCTTTCCCAGAGACGACGAGGGGAAATCCCTGGCCTGACAGGCAAGGCCCTTCATGACCTGATCCTCTGCCCGCCTGGTGTCATTCACCACCTTCCCTCCCCTCTCCCATCTGCAAACCACTGGCTCTAGCAATTCCAGCTCCGGGCAGGTCCCCTGGAGAGCTCTGTGGCCTCACAACACTGCGCTTTTTCAGTCTCTCCTCTCTCCGCCAGGAGTCTGCGGTCACTCTTCCTACCCTCGGAGAGTCAGATCTTCAGAGAAGGACCACATCAAATGCGTGACACAAAAGAGGCAGAAGCTTAATAGATTTAAGTTCCCTTCCGCCATCCACCCTCTTTCCCTGGCAGAACTGATGATTCGTTCTAGTGTGTAAACTTATGTTTCTTTTGGTCTACTAATCCAAATGCAGATACATTTATTTTAAAACTATTAACCCATTTAAAAAAACAACTTCACCTTGAACAAACCTATTTACACCTTATTTGTTCGAATTTGTTGTAGTCTTTATATTAAAGTCATAAGAATGGAGGAAAACCCCTGGAATCTTATCCCCAAATCAAATGAATATTTCATCTGTCCATCTGATACTTGGATCCAACCCATGTGCGGGTTCTGTTTCCTGTATCCATGGTAACGTGCCCCATGGACTTGCATACCCCACCTCTTCTGTTGGTAATATCCTGACGTTTCCAGTTTGCTTCTGTCTCACTTGTTTCTGACTTCCCTCCTCTCCCTCTCAACCTTTCCACTAGGGAACCAGTGACAACAGTTTGGTGTGCATGTTTCCACACCTTTCTCCTGTCTGATCAGTTATATTTGGGAGAGGGAGAGTGGGAAGAGAGGCCTTGGTTATTTGTTTTACAAAAATGAGAACATATAACCCACGTGTCTTTTCCTCTTGCTTTTCTCATTTAACACGCATGGAGATCTCTCCAGGCTAACAGACAGCTCTTAGCTCCCTCTTCCAGCTGCCTGGGACCCTAAGGGATGGAGCGCCACAATGCATTCAGCCATTCCCGTGTCAAAGGGCACTCAGGTGGCTTCTGGTTCTTTGCTATTACACGCGGGCGGCGGCAGCGACCTCAAATACACAGCCCCCCGGCACAGCAGTGCTTCTGTTTCTGTGGGATGTAGGTCTGCAACGGGACTGTGCACAGAAGATGGTGGGAGCATGGTTTAAAAATAAATACAGCGCACGGCAGAGTGCCATACATTCAGAGAAGTTCAGGAAATGATGATAATGAGAAGGCTATTTGACTATGCGGTTACCTAGCAGCCTGTGATGGGAGAGGTATGTTTCCCAGCAACTAGCAAGGGTACACCACTGAACAAGGATTTGTAAGGAAAAGCACAAAAGACAGAACCCGGCACGTCAGTGCTGAAAGCATTTTCGTTCCTGTACCCGCGAGGCCTTCCCAGGTTGGAAGAGGCCCAGGTTACTGGAGGCTGAGCCCCTGACCCTGTGAGCTCCTCGAGCTGCAGCACGCTCCCAAGCCAGCCTCAGCTTTGGAGAGGTCTGTCTCCCCATGTGCGTTATCTTGCAGCTGATAACTTACAAGTCAGGAAGGTGTCTATTTAGGCAGCGTGATAATAGAATAAAAGATTCTATTAGGAGTCGGAACGCTAAGCCCTGGTTGGCTGACGTGTCATCATCATGGCGCCTGGAGCAAGCTTCCAAACCCCCTTTATAAAGCAAAGCTACCAGTATGCACGCTGCCCCCTCCGCAGTGCTGCAGGGAGGAACAAACGTAAATGGGGATGCTTTGAAAGGGCCGCTGTGGAGCGGCAGTGTTGGTGCTATTCTGACTCTTGCATAGACAGCGTCCTGGGTTCGGTGGTACTTTCCTGTCCTCTGTCTCTCCAGGAAAGAGCAAGTCACCACTTAAAAGAAGACTGACTTCACAGCAGCCACGCAGTGCTGAGAAAGGACAGAAAGATCAATATTAAAAATAACGGCCTGGATGGCAGCTTTGAAACTACTGGCAGATGGCGTTCAGTGGACTTCCGGAGCAGGGAAGCCATGTACAAAGCTGCCTCAGTTTTTAAAGGTTCATAGATAAACGAGAAGGAAATCAAAGAGTATGATTTTCCCCCTTAGGTTTCTATTTTTAACTCCTGCACAGTATCCGATGTAATATCCTGGCGCTCCTTCGCCGGTCCTGACTGCTGTTCCTAAAGGGCGCACATGCTACAGGAGTCCAGCTGCAGGGATGCTTCCTGCCCGCTGTTAGGGTACTTGGACTGTGGCTGAAACCTGCACAATCGGTACCTCGATAAATGAATATGCCCTATGTACGATGCGTGACTATGTCTGTGGCGTCCCAGCAGACCCTGCAGCAGACGGGGGGAGCCGTGCATCTCACAAGTGGGCCATGCTTTCACGCCCTGCTGGAACAGAATGTTGGGCTACGGGGTTCCAGAAACCTCGGCGCCAGTTGAAATTTGGCAGTTGGTTTCTTCCGGTTGTTCTTAGAGGTATTCTCTCTGCAGGAATTTAAAAGTGGCTCATAGCTGTGGCTTCCGATTTTTATGTTTTGCTGTTTCTGTTTCGATCCTTCCCTTTGGGGATGGAGAGGATGGGGTGTTTACTCAGCAGTGAGGGGTTATGAACTGTACAGTTCAATCCAAATCATCACACTGTCAGTATAACCAGTGGGGGGAAAAGTTGTCATGTGTGAGGCAATGCAAATCAAGGGATTATTATTAATGTTTTACCCTTCCACCGGTCGTGGTGGCATCAGGAAGGCAGCATGAGAGAAAGGAGGGCACAGACTCCCTAGGGTGGTTTCTGGTCTCGGACCTTCTCAGGATCTTTGGACGTCATCACTCTCGGCTTGCCGTTTTTGCATGTGCTGAAGAAAAAGGAGAAGGAGCAAACTGCTGAGATTGGAGCTGCCCTCATTTAAAACCATATTTCTGTCTAAATCCTTTTTTTTCTTCAAAAATATGTTTGTTGTTGATCATTTTCCATCACTTTAAAGGGTTAAAGGGGCCGGCCGAGTGGCGTGGTGGTTAAGCACTGGCTTGGGAAGCCAGTGGCCCCGGTTCGATCCCACATATAAGGGCCGGTGACATTGCCCTCAAAAAAAAAAAATAATTAAAAAAATAATAATAAAGGGTTAAATATATTAAAATTTAAAATGTAGAGCAAGTAACACAGAAGTGCAGTAAATAAAAATATTAAGACATGATCCATATTCTCACTTTACCAAGACATGGGGGGACATGCGATTTTTAAAGGACTCTTTTCTTTTAGAGAAAACTGAATTTACAAAGTAGATAAATTCTAGGAGTGGTGACATGCATTGTAGGGCACTTTGATTTTCAAAGCATCACACAGGTTTCATGCAAATAGTTGAGTTTCTGAACATCTACAAAGTATAGTGCACATTGTTCAATATACAAGAAATTGTATTTAGTCAGGGACTTGTCTGGCGCACAAAGCAAAATACTCCTATCTCATTAACAGAATTAAAATTTGAGTGGCCTCTCTTAATTTTGCATTGATGTAACACAATATGAAGTAGATTTAGCAATTACCATGGGAAGGAAGACTGCTGATTATCATATAGTGTTTTATAAGTCAGAGAAGAAATATTTTTTTCCTGAATTATCTAGAACAGGGGCAAACAAGTCACCTATAAAATGAGACGCATCTAGAGTCGGCCGAGTGGCACATTGGTTTAGAGTTGGCCTGGGACGCCAGCTCTGAGCAGCAGGGCCCAGTTCAAATCCCACAGCCAGTGACGCTGCCCCTCTTACAGCTAAGATAGTGAACTGGGCGGCCAGGAGTCGCTGGTGACAGTGTAGGCTGCAGTGGGGCTGGCTGGCAGCTTACGTGTGCTTTTGTGAGCTGCTGTCCAATGGCCGGTGGGCGACTGCCTCAGCCGGGAAGAGCGCAATGATAATAGCAACATGGGCCAGTGAAGCAACGTCCTCCACAACTAGACTGAAGAACAAAAGGACAGCGACTTGTCTGTTCCCCTCCCCTAATTCCCCAATAAAATCTTAAAAAAAAAAAAAATCTGGACAAAGGCCACTTGAAGGATGGAATGGGGTGTTGGTCTTGAGCTCTGGGACATCACATATATACACAGTGACAACACTGTCACTATACTTGAATTTTCAAAAGGTTATGACCCAAATGGGAGTTTTCGATTGTTCGAGAACTCTTTGTTAATCTTTCTTATTCATCCAATGCATGCACTGCAATAGTTTTGGTTTCTGAAATTATATAGATAGCAGTATTGAAAACCAATAAGAGTAATCAGAGCAAATGTACCATGCTAATATACAGTGTTGACAAGACAGGATGTGGGATATATGTGAACTCTCAGTAGTATCTTCTCAAGTTTTCTGTCAACCTAAAATTGTTCTTCAGAAAAAATGAGCTCTATTGAAAAAATAACTAACAAGAACAAATCTTGTTTCTGTTTATTCAACCTCCTTGTTCCAGGGTTGTTTCCATTTTCTGTAAGATGTAAGGATTCAGAGGTCAAACAAATATAAAAATATTCTTGTGATACGTTCCTTTTCAAAGGATCATATACCCTGTGAACCATTTTCAGGTTTGAGTCGAGACCCTATTTAATATCTGGTTTATTAGTACCTAACAAGAATAGTACGATGCAGATTTTTCCTCTCTAAGGAAGAAACATAAGGGAAATTTTGTGCTTCCTATTATCTCAAATGAGTTTAAACCATACCACTTTCATTTACTTTAAAAAAATCAAGATTTAAAAAAAAAATCAAGATTTTAGATTTCGGAATGAGATTTAATTTATATCTTACAATTAATTACTTTCGACAGCTAACAACTAATATATAGCAGATTTTTGGTACTTTTGTTATACATAGAATACAATAGAAATGCATGCGGTTTTACAATCAGTTGATAATGTGAAATTTTATCTTATCTTCAACTGATATTTTAAGTATTATTTTAGAACTATTTATGTCTATTACTCTAAGTTTATCCTTTCAGCTGATTTGTACTTTAAACATTTTTTTTTACCCCTTTGAAGACTGTAACAAACATATTCTAATTGCTACAGTCTAAAACAGTGCATAGAAATACCAATGCTTAGTATACCAATGCTCTGTTGCTTTGATGACATGTTTCTGAGTTTAATTTTTTTTTTTTTATGACCCAGCTATCTTTCAGAGACTGGCATGCTGATTTTTCTAATTAACATTCTATGTATGTGGGATGGGACCTTTATTTCCTATTTCTAAAGAATTGAATCGCACCAGCACTCCTAGTGATGTGCGAGTATGTTATCTTATAAATGTTCAAGGTGCCGCTTCTAATGCTGAAAAATAGGAAAATAAATTGACCTTGATGAAGTGTGTCTTCTTTTGTCTGTTCCCAGGAAAGTTTATTTCAGGTATTTCTACCGCTGAAATGATTAGCGTTAACAGCTTTTTCCCTCCGTTTTATTTTACAGGGTCTCTTCATCTTCCTGATATATGGGGTGTACAGCACAGAGGTAAGTCCGCTTGGAGTAGCTCAAGGCTGACAGAGTGAATGAGAGAAATGACAGGTTTCTTATCTTGATAACTGAGGAACAAACTTGGCTTTTCATATGAGTGTCCTACTGCCCTTCATGCTTGGACTAGCTTATATGCATCCCAGCTTAGCTTACCATCCAACACTGACAACCTGAATAAGCGGACTGCCTCATTTCTCACAGGCATTGGCTAATATTTTACCACTGCCTTAAGTTTTTGAATTTTCAGTCTTTCTTTTAACACTTACCTGTACATGAGAGGTTTCAAGTTTCAGTGGCAGAATGCTTCCATGTAGCTACGGTGGAGTTAAAAAATACTAACATTTCTTATCTCAAAATGGTCATTAGATATTGTCTTTCTTTCAAGCAGGCTCAGAGAGGCCTATAAGGGTTTGTTACTAATCTTTATGGTTTCCATGGTGAAATTTCTCAGGGAAGTCATTTATGATTGAATTACGAGACGTTATTTAGCTAGAAATATTGTAAGTGGACTTGTGATTTCAAAAAGGAAAACATGCTATGCGAATAAATTATTGTCAGTTCTTTTGTGAAAAGGTGTCCGTGATTTAAACTCTTGGTCAGGAAAGTTGCTGGCTTAGATTTTTGCACGCTTGCTAAGAAAATGAGTGCCTTGTGTGTATATGTACATTAGGCACTGACCAAACACTCGTTGGATTTTTGTTGATGTAACTTTGACTTGGAGATGCTGCCTGGTGATATTTTCCCAATTTTGCATGCGTTTCTCAGGGCCCTGTATTGGGGAAGGGCAGATCGCAGGAGGGACCGGCAGTGCATTTTTCACCAGCCACCCAAGGGCCGGGCAGCGGTGGGGGCCCGGCCAGAGGCTGAGCAGCCCGCCTGGGAAGGACGGTGATGAGTGCGCGTGTGGGCGTGTTTTACAGGCTGCCGCACCTGGATGCAGCCTTGCTTTTCCAGTAGCCTTCAGGTAGGTTGGCAGCGGGACAATTTTTTTTTTTTTTTCCTTCTTTGCAACGGTACGTGTATTGCGGTTTCCAAAGCGGCTCCTGCTGTAACAGCAGAGAGCGTGGCCCCTGATGGAGGGAGGGTACAGGGGCAACGTGCTTTGCTAAATGCAGAGCGTCTGCAGTTGCATGTTTCTGGGTGCGATCAAAAGCGTCCTGGGGGGGGGGCCTGCTGGGTCTGGATGTCGCAGTCAAGGTGCCCAGTGGGGAAGAGCCCCCATCACGCAGGCCTGGGCTCCCCCGGAGCCTCCCCGCCCCTGCCGTGGGGGGTGGGGGGGGGCTGTCCACCTCCAGCGCGCCTGGGCCGCGCAGGCCCTCAGCACGCTCAGCTCCGCGGCCCACCAATCACTGCGGGCCGCCGCGGACGCCTGGCGGTTTTGAGGGTCTCCGAAGCCCCGCCCCTCCAGCGCTGCCTGGGCCCGCGCAGGCGCCCCCCAGCACGCTCAGCTCCCCCCCCGCCCCTGCAGCGCGGCCCACCAATCAGCGCGTGTTGGAGGGTCTCCCAAGCCCCGCCCGTCCAGCGCTGCCTGGGCCCGCGCAGGCCCCCCCCACCACGCTCAGCTCCCCCCCCCCCGGCCCCAGCAGCGCGGCCCACCAATCAGCGCGTGTTGGAGGGTCTCCGAGGCCCCCGCCCCTCCAGCGCCGAGCCGCGCCTCCGCCCAACGGCCCCGCTGATGGACAGGCGCGCCGGGCGGAAGCCGCGGCGCCTGCGCGCTGGCCGCGCCGCGCGCCCCTCGGGCCGGGCCGGGGCGTTCCCGGCGGCCCCCGCGGCGCGCCTGCGCAGTGCGGGGGAGGCTTTTAATTCCATTGTGGAGAGGACGGCGTTATTTTTATTAACTGGAGGCGGCGGCGGCGGCGGCGGGACCGTAAGTGCCGCGCGCGGGGCGCGGGGCGGGGCGCGGGGCGCGGGGCGGGGTGCGGGCGGGCGCCGGGCGGGGCGGGCGGGTGCCGCGGGCCCGCTCCAGCGCCTCTCCGTCCCTCCCGCCCGCAGCCAGGCCCGGTCCGGGGCATGAAAGTCGGCGGCGGCGGCTTCCCGAGCGGCGGCGGCGGCGGCGGCGGCGGGCGGCGGGCCGACATGGAGCCCGGCTTCCCGCAGGGCCTGGCCGCCTTCCCGCCGCGCCTGCCCCCGGTCGCCAGCTTCGCGCGCGCGGCCGCCCCTCCCCCGCCCTGCGCGCTGGCCGCCCCCCCGGCCGCCGAGCCGCCCGCGCCGCGCCCGGACGTGACTTTCAAGAAGGAGCCGGCGGGCCCGGGCGCGGCCTTCCCGGCGCCGCGCGCCGCCTGGGGCTTCCTGCCGTCGCTGGTGAGCATCAAGCAGGAGAAGCCGGCCGAGCCCGACGAGCCGCCGCCGCCGCCGCCGCACTACGCGGGGCTGTTCGCCGAGGAGCGCGGCCTGGGCGGCGCCCTGCAGGACCTGGGCGCGCCGCCCGCGCCCGCGCCGCTCGCCGCCAGGCCCGACCCCGCGCCGCGGCCGGACCCGCAGCAGCCGGCGCGCAAGGCCAGGCGGCCCCGGCCGGAGTCTCAGGGAACCAGGGCCCGGCGCAGGCCGGGCGCGCCCGCCCCGCGGCCCCCCGCGCCGCCGCCGCCGCCGCCGCCGCCGCCGGGGGCGGGGGCCGCGGACGGCGCCGTGCTGTCGCCCAGCCAGAAGCCGCACGTGTGCGACCACTGCAGCGCGGCCTTCCGCAGCTCCTACCACCTGCGCCGCCACGTCCTCATCCACACGGGCGAGCGGCCCTTCCAGTGCGGCCAGTGCAGCATGGGCTTCATCCAGAAGTACCTGCTGCAGCGGCACGAGAAGATCCACAGCCGCGAGAAGCCGTTCGGCTGCGACCAGTGCAGCATGAAGTTCATCCAGAAGTACCACATGGAGAGGCACAAGCGCACGCACAGCGGAGAGAAGCCATACAAGTGCGACACCTGCCAGCAGTACTTCTCCAGGACCGACCGGCTGCTGAAGCACAGGCGCACGTGCGGGGAGGCCGGCGCCAAGGGCGCGGGCGAGCCCGGCGCCGCGCCCCCCGGCGGCCTGGGGCCCCTGGCGGCCATGTCTCAGGGAAACGCAAGCTCCTCCCGCAGGAAGAGCAAGGCGAAGGGCGCGGCGGCCGACGGCAAGGAGCTCAAGGCGGCCAAGGCGGCCGAGCCGCCCCTGGCCGGCGGCCTGAGCGTGCCCAGCTACTCGGTGGAGATGCCGGCCATGGCGTCCGGCGGCGGCCTGCTTGGCCCCGGTGTGGACGAGCTGCAGAAGAGGGTGCCAAAGCTCATCTTCAAGAAAGGAAGCAGGAAGAGCACCGACAAAAACTACCTGAACTTCGTGTCGCCCTTGCCAGACCTGGTCGGCCAGAAGCCTCTGTCCGGGAAGGCGGGCGGCGCGCTCGGCATGGCGCCGGGCGCCGGCGTGGAGGCCATCGGGCTCCTCCAGGGTACAGGCGGCAAGCAAGGCCAGATGAACAGTAACTATGACGACGCCATGCAGTTTTCAAAGAAAAGAAGATACCTGCCAACTGCCAGCAGCAACAGTGCCTTCTCTATAAACGTGGGACACATGGTCTCCCAGCAGTCCGTCATTCAGTCTGCAGGGGTCAGTGTTTTGGACAGTGAGGCCCCATTGTCCCTCATGGACTCCTCGCCCCTAAATACCGAGATTAAGTCCTGTCACGACAAGTCTGGAATCCCCGACGAGGTGTTGCAGAGTATTTTGGATCAGTACACCAACAAGTCAGAAAGCCAGAAGGAGGATCCTTTCAACATAACCGAACCGCGAGTGGACTTACACGCCTCAGGGGAACACTCGGAGCTGGTTCAGGAAGAGAATTTGAGCCCGAGCACCCAGACCCCTTCAAGCGAGAAGGCGAGCATGTTGCAAGAATACTCCAAGTACCTCCAGCAGGCTTTCGAAAAATCCACGAATGCGGGTTTTACGCTTGGACACGGTTTCCAGTTTGTCAGCTTGTCTTCGCCTCTCCACAACCATACCTTATTTCCGGAAAAACAGATATACACTACGTCTCCTTTGGAGTGTGGTTTCGGCCAGTCTGTTACCTCAGTGTTGCCATCTTCATTGCCAAAGCCTCCTTTTGGGATGTTGTTTGGATCTCAGCCGGGTCTTTACCTGTCTGCTTTGGATGCCACCCATCAGCAGTTGACCCCTTCCCAGGAGCTGGATGACCTGATAGATTCTCAGAAGAATCTGGAGACCTCATCAGCCTTTCAGTCCTCATCTCAGAAACTGACCAGCCAGAAAGAACAACAGAAAAACTTAGAGTCCTCAGCCAGCTTTCAGATTCCATCTCAGGAGTTAGCTAGCCAGATAGATCCTCAGAAAGACACAGAGCCTAGAACGACGTACCAGATTGAGAACTTTGCACAAGCGTTTGGTTCTCAGTTCAAGTCGGGCAGCAGGGTGCCAATGACCTTTATCAGTAACTCTAATGGAGAAGTGGACCACAGAGTAAGGACTTCAGTGTCAGATTTCTCAGGGTATACAAACATGATGTCTGATGTAAGTGAGCCATGTAGTACGAGAGTAAAGACGCCCACCAGCCAGAGTTACCGGTAAGGTCCCCAGAGGGGACCAGGCTGGAGGTCTTCTAATGTAATTTTCTTTTATTTTGAGAACACTGCCATTGGAATGTTTCTACACGATCCTCTTAAGAATAATGTAATGCCCTTTCAATGCAACTTTTCATATTTAGTTTATTTTGTTAGCGTGATTTTAGCTCTGTTTGTATTATGATTTTTAATCAAAATCAATAGATTAAAAATAGTTTGCCATTCAAAGTGACAATGTTTAGCAATCAAATTTACATGTATAGATCGTCAGGGAATAGCCCAAAAGTTTTAAATGCAAAAAAATGTAAAAAAAAAAAAAAACAAAACCAAAAAAAAAAAACCTACAAAAACAACAAAAAAAAAAACCCCACAAAAAAAAAAAAATAAACTTTGTTGCTAGGATTAAGGTTATTCTAATTGCTTCACTCAGGAAAGTGTAATAACGCATGGGAATTCTGTACGTATCACCTGTAATGGAATATCCAATTTACAGATAGTATGATACACATTTCATCATTTAAGTAAGGGATCGAGAACATTTCAAATTGCTCTATCTGGGCTGATAGGATATATACATTTCATCGTTTAAGTGAGGGATCGAAAACATTTCAAATTGCTGTCTCCATCTGGGCTGATCCAAAATTCTGAGATGTTGGCTACCTATATTTTGTTGCAGCTTTTAAATTGTACTCTGAACTTCCAGACCACATTCATTCCAGCCTGGTAGAACAAATATTCTTGGATCTTTGATCAAAGCCTGGAATGATAGCTTTAATAAAAGAAGACAAAGAAAAAAGAAAAAAAAAAAAAAGACACCCTCTCCTTATCCCAACTGTAGTAAGGCTGTAATTCCATTAGGAGTCCGCTGACATCTAGAACAATGTTGAAGCCCAAATGGTTGGTTCCAGTATTAGAACCCCAGTTGGAATTACATCGTTCTTTGAAATTTGGGGTTCTTTGAAATTTGGGGTACGCATTATTATACATGGCTTAAAAGACTGTCCTCTTGTCTGTATTATTACATGTCACACACAGGTCCGGGTTTTTCTTTTGTTACTCATCTATCTTTCTAAGAGTTCTGGACCTTCCTTGTTCCTTCTTTCTGTCTTGACAGTTTCAATTTTAGGATGGTTTACATTCCATAGGTAATTCATAATGCGTTTTACATGCCTATGGCATCCAGATACTAAACAATAAAGTCAACATCCTCTCCCCCCTCCCACCTCCCACCCCCGATTTTCATGTATAATAAAGCCCCACATATTCGGAGCTATAGATACTAATAAGGGTGTAATTCCAACTGGTGACACAGCTAATGTGAGGGATAAGAGTGTCTCGTTTAGTTAGGACACCAGAGCCTCTGTGAAATCGCAGCCTTTGATGTACAGTGAAAGGGTGCGTTAGTCAGTATTGTACAGGGGTCTTGTAAAGTCATCAGAACTTGCTATCGATGCTAATTGCCATTTGCAGCTGCTGATAGTGGCTCTGCTCTAAACCACTTCTTAGCAATTGTATTTTTTTCCTGATTATATTTTTTAATGTACTTTGGTGTTTATGCTGATGAGTTTTTTTTATGTACTTTTGGTGATGTTTCAGTCTTATGTACTCTTCTGACGTCAGAAAAGTACCACTGGTTGTTTGCGGTCTTATTGTGTAATCAGCCTACCACAGGCTTCCATGTATAATAAAGTAATTAATATTGTGCAAGTGTAAAACACTTCTGTTATGAAAGCAGTGTTTGGAAAATAAGAAATTATTAAAAATGGTTACAAAATCCTCATTTCCTCTCCCACCTTCCTCCCTTAAGTCTTTTATCAGCTAAAGGGTCACCTATTTGTTACTGCAAGATCCTTAGAAAATGTGTTTAATCCTCTTTAAGTATGCTGAATTCTAAAAAAGTCTGTGTTATTTCAGTAAGTGCAGTGAAGTTCTGTTGGGTACAGAGTACAAGCTGCAATCCGAGGACGGAGAGGATCTTCACCACTGTATCTCTTAAGCTGTATTTTTCTCCAGTGTTTTGTTTTATACAGGTTTTGAATTTCTTTAACTTTTATTGTGTGTACTGAATACTGCATATGTATTATTATTCTGATTGTTTGCTCTAGTTTACTACCAATAAAAGACCTGTTAATCACAAAATTGAAGAAAGGAGTTATCACTTTCTATCCAGTTACAGCACTCAGCTTTTTCTGTTAACATTTCATAAAAGCATTCATGGTATAACGTGCAGTTCTGGGACTGGTGTTTTTATCGTGTGTTTTTTTTAAAACTTAAATTTTCATGTTTTCTCGGTTTATTTGAAACTTGGTTAAATATTTTCCTTGTCTTCGAGGTGCACTCTGGAAGGATAGAAGTTGAACCGTGTAAATTAGAGCGTGTTTTACTGAGATTGGGTTAGCCATCCTAAACGTGATTGATTCCAGGGAGATTAGTTATTGAGGCTTCATTTTAAACCAGACTCCAGCGTCTTGGTTCTAGGAACATCCTTTTTGCCTCAAAAAGGTTGTAATAAAATAAGAGTATGACATAAAATAAGAAAAAGGTATTGTTAAATCATAGTCTAGCAAGGTTTTTTGTTTGTTTGTTTGTTTGTTTTTGTTTTGAGGGCAGTGTCACTGGCCCTTATATGTGGGACCGAACCGGGGCCGCTGGCTTCCCAAGCCAGCGCTTAACCACCGCGCCACTCGACCGGCCCTGGTAATGTTTTAAGTGGTTGAAAGAATAACTATTAGAGGGAAAGAGTTAAGACGTAAATATTGAAGATGCAGAATAGGTATTTATAATATAGTTAGGACATAATGTTCACTTTTAAAGATGAAGGAGAAAAAAAAATTGTAGATGGCTACGTAAACTGAGAAATTGTGCTTTGAAACTTAGTGCTACAGATGTAGACTTAGTAAAAATAGTGAAGGGGTAGAGTAGACCTTGTCTTTTTTATATGATTCTATGGTGGGGAAATTATAAATTATATAAAGCATAAACATGGATTTCTCTTTTAAGGAAATAATGTGCTTGTAGGCCATCTGATTAGGAAAATAAAATCCGTTTTTCCTTTGCCAAGGCTGGTGTTCACTAGATTGGGCCATTTTCTTGAACACTGATTCTGCACTGAAATCCATCTCTGGTTTCTCTGCACAGGGATTTGTTTCTGGCTTCTAGATGAACCCTAATATTAATCGTTTTACCCCACCCGCCCCCTTTTTATTCCTCCTGTGGAATGTCTGTGTCTGAATTGGATCACTTGCAGGTTTTTATTTTTCAGACTTGGAGTAGGAAGCGGCTTTGGGGTTTCTGTCATCCTGCTCGGTGAGGACAGCCGTGATCTAGCAGTTGCTGGCCAGTCATTTGTAAGGTATTCGGTAATGAGGACAGAAAAACCGCGAAAACACGCTGTGCTCAAAATTTTTAAGTTTTTGAAAAATTGAAAACCGTGATACAACAAGCATTTCTTCCTCACATTTAGCTTTCTGTATCACAGTGATCAGATGGGCTGTTCTTTCCTGGTGTCTGGCGTTTGGAAGTTACTTGCCAGTGGTAGCATTTAAGCTGTACTGGGTGACAGTTTGAGCAGTGTGGCCTCTGGAGGACATGCACAATCTTTCCTATAGGCTCCTGTTCAACTGAAAACCTTCCCTGCAAAATATTAGCTTCTGAGTGTTGAAGTTCTATTTGTAGAATGAACTGCATCTGAAGACCCATTTTTCTCAGCTTTCCTGGTCTTCAGGCTGTGATCCGTGGCAGGGTTTCATTTTTAAAACGGGATGCAAGCGGCCTGTTAGTGCTGTGACACGGCCATGCGTCCCATTGCAGGAGGCTGTGGCTGTCGTGTCCCACGAGTGTCTCTGTGACGGGAGGTGACTCGGGAGCCGTGCTGGCTTGCCAACCTGTGCTGCCCCCTGAGATGATTTTGAGGGAAAATGGTGTTAGTTCCACTGCCTGTATTTTTAGCATCCTTATTTCTGAAAAGGAACATTCACATGAAGACAGCATCTGGGATTTCTGTCGTCTTCCTCCTGATCAAACAGTCTAAACAAATCCCCTGTGAGATGATAGTTTTAAAAGATTATTACCATCAAGAGGGCATATACTATATATATATATGTGTGTGTGTGTGTGTGTGTGTGTGTATGTATGTATGTATATATATAATTTATATATATATATAATTATATATATATATATATAATTTCTGCTTTCTTTGTACCTGTTTTGTTTTCTTGAAGTAGTGACTGTGAGTGTGGCTAACTTAAGTACAATAGATTCTGTTTAAGTTCTTGATGATGCGTTAGCTCACTCTAGGTTCGGGCCATGGACTCTCTGGGCAGATGATAATGGAATTGGTCTCCCCACCCCCATGCATTAGAAATATATTGGGCCGGCTGAGTGGCGCGGTGGTTAAGCGCTGGCTTGGGAAGCCAGCGGCCCCGGTTTGGGTCCCACATAATGAGGGCCAGTGACACTGCCCTCAAAAAAATAAAAAAAAAATAAAAAAAAAATATTAGCACATGATAGTTTGAAGTCCGTCTGTATGCTCACAGAACCCTTCCCCCGACCCCATAAAAATTCCTTAACCTGTGGACCCCAGGGTAAGAATCTTTGCCTTAGAAGACTAATTATTCAAATTTTATTGTACAAATAAAGTAGGAAGTCAATACCTGAACTAACAAAGCATGAAATATTAAAGGTACTTTAAAATGTCCTTCACTGCAATTTAATTACTTAGCATTTATGGAATACATTTAGGTTACATAAAACCATAGAGTTTTGTGATAAACTGGTCAAATAAGGAGTTGGATAGAATTTACAGTTCTTTGCACAGTTTCTCATCTCATAAGTACCATGGAGATGGTAGACTTGACAATAAATAGTTCAGTATTTTCTATCAACCAAGAAATGGGTTCACAGCATACGATAGCAGTCAGTTACTGGGGTCCTTTCGGGGTGTGGAGGTAGCTTTTCATAAGTATTTTGGCAAAAATGAGAGCCCACAAGCAGCGCACACCTCTTTACCTAGGAGGACACCCTGAGTTCGCAACGTGAAGACCGGCGTTCGTGGTGCCTGGGCTCCCCTAGTGAGGTTGAAGCACTGCGAGATAAGCCTGTAAAAGCATGCTGTACGGATGTTGAAATCGGTATCTCTTGGGGAATGCAGATAAACAGCTGGAGGAAAATGTAATGATTTGGACCTTACATTGCAAAGGGGGGAAAATCCTTTCTTTGTTTGTAGGGAATAAAGCCAGTGGGCAGAGGCTGTGTGTTAAGAGGTAAGGATCGCTTAGAATGGGGAAGAAAAGGAAAATAGAGAATATAAAGTTTACTCCAGTACCGACAGGTCCCGGAGAAGTTAAGTGACTAGGAGATCTTTGGAAAAGGCCTTATTTTGTCACCCTCTCAGTTCAGCCTTCTTTTGGTCCCTTGGTTTGGTGTGGACTTTAGTCCTATACTGTGGGACAATTAATAAATAACTCTCCACAGACAACTGGTCAACTTCTGCTTACATTCCCAACCCAGGAAGAAGATGGCTAATATTTGTGTTTAGGTATTAAATCTTTTCTGCTTCCCGTGGTTGGTGAGAGTTTTAAGTAACTTTTCTAACCCAACACAGTTGCAGTCAAAATTATTGTTGTGTGATTAAGTGACTGTGCACAGACTTGAGGAATTACACAAAAGCGCTGAGTCTCCATCCCCAGCCCACCAAAAACGACATTCACAAGTCCAGTGTGTAAAGGCCTATTGTGTGATGGTGAAAGAAAAGTGTGAGTGATGGTAAAAAGTTGGAAACTCCCTAACTAATAATGATTTTTTTAAGTTTTGCTTTGAAAAATGTTTAATTTTAACTTGTCACCAGTTCATCCTACCTAAATAAGAATCTTGTTTTATAAGCATTATCTATTGGAAAGTTAAAGGTTTAGTTGGGAGCTAAAGTTTTAATCTTGAGTTTTGGGATAAGTACAGCTGTTTAAGTCTGGAAGTGACATTTTTTACATTGTTTTAAGAGCGGATTGCAAAATTGAATGACAAGATCAGCAATATAACTATTTTGTGTTGTGTTGCACGCAAACTAGGCTCTTCCTACAAGGAAGCCAAGTGCAAACATTCGAAAGGGAGTTCCTTCTTTTGGGACGATAATGAGAACTGGACACGGGTGTCCCTGTGGGCCCCCGTGGCATTGATCAGTGCATTGGTGGCACTGGCAACCCTTCCTGAGGCTGCAGTTTCTCACTTAGTGCCCCAAGCAACATGGGTGCGTGGCAGGGATTAGAGAGCAGACTGAGGTGAGACCTGCGGGTTTCGTCTTGCAAATGGATAAGGTAAAGGAATGAAAGTTATTAGGAAAATGTTTGCATTTAATACACCCGGTATGTAGTTTCCTCATCCATAGTCACAACGCTAGAAAACGTAGCGGCCAGGTTATAACACTGCATAAGTGGGTTAAGACAGCCTAAAAAATTGATATTGCACTGCTTTCCACTTTTGTTGTTACAAGTAGCCTTTCAACGAACATCTTAAAATTTGTGTGAATACTGTTACGGATTATGTTTTTTATAAGGTAAATTGCTGTTGAATTTTATTCCTTTGGATTTGGGAGACAATGATGCAGAAGTTCCAAATATATTTATATTTATAATACGTTTAAAAATATTTTTAAATTAAGTCCCCTAAGATACAGACGTTTCTAGACTCAGTCACATTTGGGAGAGCTGGCTGTGCTTTTTTTTTTTTTTATGAGTGTTTATGTCGGTCAGCTGACCTTGAAGGTTTAGTTTAGAAAATTTGCAAGAGTAATCTGAAACCTTTACACCCTTAACTTTTTAAATTGCCTCATTTTTAGTAAGGAAAATATTAGGTTGTGACTAGACTTCACAGTGTATTCAAGGTGTATTTGAATGTAAAAAACAACCTATGAACGTTGAACATAGTGTAAAACGCAAAATACTAAAACTGTTGTGACAGATTTGTCTTTGAAAGGGAAGGAAGGACTGTTGTGTAAGGAAAGAGAAAAGGGAGGTAGGCGGTTTCCTTGGTGGACCCGTGTACCACGGTCAGAGTGACGAGGCCTTCAAGGTTTGAAGGAGATGCATTTGGGAGACAGGCAATAGTGGTAGACGGACGGGAGCCTGATGGGTTACTGCTGGTGAGTCCCAGGAGCGTGCTAGGAAGGCACAAGGAAAATGTGACTTGGGGGGATTTGAGGGGAAGACTGGTGGAATGAATAGAAAATTACAGGGCTTTTGTTTTGATTGCTCTTTGATTTTATTAAACCTCTAAAATTGATATTTGGCAAGGAGAGAAAAGGAATATGAATGAATGACATAATGGGATTCTTGCTGATAATGCTACTATGTATGCCTTATAAAAAGGAGAAAAGATAGGATTTAGGAAGAGATGGGAGAAAAAGAACCCATTGCATAGTAGTGTGTTTCTAATAAGAACATTTAAGTTTTCTGTCTTTACACCGTTGAGATTTTGAATTACTGTAATTCAGTATGGGTGAACATCTTAATTGGGAAAAAAACAATATGATCGCAACTAATTTGTAATACAAGGTAAAAGGACATTTTCATTCTTAACTAAATACCAAGTAGCAAAGAAAGAATTATAACAGGAAATAGCTTTTGCTTTTAAATTCTGTCAGTTCATCTGTGTATGTAATTGAAATCTGATACAGCATACAAGTAAATTTTTATAAGGTTGGATGTTAAATTGTGAAATTTCAAGGCTTCCCATGGCACTTAATGATGGAAATTATCTTTCTGATTTCCAAACCTGAAATAGATAATATGCATTTTATAATTTAATAAGAGATGATCATTCTGGTTTATATTCAGCCCCTCACCCAACTGAACCAGTGCTCCATCTGGAACTAAATTACAAAAACATTTTGAACCGGCTGAAAGTACTGTTTGTTAAAAATGTTCGGTACTGAAATATCGGTTGGCATTTTGGCAGCTGAATTGTGAGAACAGAAATTCAAAATATTTGTGGACTTACCTTTCAGGATTCAGTTAGTGATTTTGTTTAGAAGCCACGTATAAATAATTATTTAGATGATCAAATTTATTCTTACTACCTCCCTCCCCCATCTACTTGCCTTGTAATAAAATATTCAGAACACACATTACTGGGGCTGAATAAATAAAAAAGAATTATATTTTCAGATGGAATACTCGCCATAGCAGATGGTGGGGACTTTGCTCAGCAATAAATAAGATTAATGTGCGTCATGCTACTAAGGTTGTGGAGAGAAAGGGAAAAAGTTGAGCTTGGCGATAGCAAGAAAACCACTGCCTGAACCTGACTTGACGTGGGTTTTGAAAAAGCTTATTTCTGCTCAACATGCCTAGAAAATTGAGCTTCACAGAACAGGGACCATTTTTGGCATTCTTTGTTCACAAAGGATTAAGGCGCATGCAGTTTGTCCCCATGTGTCAAGAGCAGCCACTGGACCCGTTTAGGAGGCTTTCCCATGGGGACAGCCCCATTCGTTTAGGGCTACAATAAAATGGAAGTCAACGATCTTTCTTTGAAGAACATGAAATTTCTCACTTGGTAAAATTACAATGCATTTGTAGAAAGGTCTGTTGAAAGGTGAAAATTAAATAAAGATATTGAGTAAGTATTTACACTGTGAAAATGTGACATGAATAACCCCTTAAAAATGATCACTATATGTATTCGAATAGACTAAAACACAGAAACCATCAGCTTAGCTTATGGAAATGGGCACCTTAAAAACTCCGTGATTCCTTCCCACCATTTGTTCTATGAAACCATTTGGTTCACTGGAACCTATTTATTAATTGATGACTAATCTAAATTGAAGTCGTGTTTTTTCCCCTTCTATAAATACAGCCTCACTTGATTTTAAGTCAGGAATAGGTACAGAGGGTATTCTGATGATCCTGCAATTGCCCGTTGCTGCAGATTTGGCGCCAAGCCGCCTGTTAACAGCGATGAACTGTGCGCCTGTGTCCCCCCGGAGGCCCCCGGGGACGCCCAGCGTGTAAGTGGGAGATGGCGAGGCTCAGTGATGCTCTTGATTTGGGCCCCAATCACGTTATTATCAAATTGAAGGGGGAGGGACCGCTGCCTGGCCTTGAACTTGGAACGTATTCCCTCCTCCATTTAATCTCACAGTTTTCAGCGGCTCCTAATCCAGCAAGCTCAGAGGTTGTGTGCGTGTGTTGCATTAAGTATTAAGTGACGTTGAGGTAGGTGATTGGGGAAACGAAAGTTTTTGCTGATCAATATGCTGTATTATTGAAGTCAGATACACCCATCATGAGTATTTTTTGTATTTTTTGCTTGTATGGTAGTCAGAAATTAAGCTAAATATATTTTCAATATTAAACATTTCAGCATATTACTTCCCAGGCAAGACTTAGATATGCCCACTGCTTTGTGAAGAACCTGCCACAGGAGTAGGTTTTTCAGCCCTGGGACTTACAGAGAGTTCATTCCGGAAAGCGTCCACGCGTCTCATCGGCCGGAGAGGCCGAAAGGAAGGCAGTCCCGAGAAACGCGACCTGTGCTCTCATCGGCACAGAGCGCCCCGCCGTGTGCAGACACGGGTTCCCTGTGTGCAGACTTCCGATCCTCCTCCAGACCATCTCTGCCTGGCCAGGCCTGGGCTGTAAGCGGCCCGGCCACGTGGCATCCCGGCACACGGAATGTCAGCCCCCGGCCTGCTGGGTCAGAACCTGCCCTTCAGCTCGGTCCTGCAGGTACAGTGCCCTAAAACTCGCCAATGCTCCCGCCCCTCCGCTGGGCCCACCTTTCTCATCTCTAATCAGGGCCCATCCCACTCCCACGGGTTTACTTTTGGTTTTTGTTATTGCGCCAGAACAGACATGTAACATGGCGTCAGTTTGGGGTGTACACCGTAATGATTTGATATATGTCTACGTTGCAGAGTGACCATCACAGTAAGTCTAGTTGTCATCTGTCGCCATGCATAGTTACAATCGCTGGTTTAGTTTTTAAAAGCCAGTCCACTGAGCAAGTCCGTGGGAGCCTGTTATGTGCCAGGCACCAGCCTAGGTGACAGAGGCGAGAAGAGAATGGAACGAAGGCCCTTCCATTCCAGCGGGGTGTGGGGCCAGCGGGGAGAGCTAGGGCCCCAGAGGGCCCTGCACGCTCTCAGGGAGGCCCGGGAAGGGAGACTTTGCAACCTGGGCCCACGGGAGGTGGCAGCGAACCTGGTGGTGAGATGTGAGGGAACTGATGCCCACTGGGGACAGTTTCCTGTGTGTCGTCCTGCACGTGTCACCGTGTGCTGTGGGGGTTGGGGGGTCGCAGCGCTGGTGACGGGCAGACCCAGGCAGCAATGTGAGCCGCTGACTCCTACGGACCGGCTACAGCGACGTAGACGTACCTGGTGAAACCCCTTCGTGACCTGAGTCTTGTGGCTGTGTTTCGTTCTGTCCCCACTCCTCCACTCTGCTGTCTGGTCCCTCCAGGAGTCTTGCGCTTAAGGCAGGAGCAGAGGAAAAGCTTTCTAGAGAGGCCTGACTTATAGCTGGGTCCCTGCACGGGGTGAAACGACCCTGCCTTCCTCATCTGTGAAGAGGGGCTCCTCGCACCCACCCCGCACCCACCCCGTGGGGCCGACCAGAGGTGTCAGCAGTTTCCGGCAGATCAGCATGGAATCCCCCCCCAACACCCCACCCCGGGGTGCGCGTGCCCTTCTCAGGGGTGCGTGGGGGCGGGGACTGTGGAGCAAGGAGCAAGTGAGAGCTTCTCAGCGGGAGCACTTCTGTCCCCAGAGTCATCTGGAGACTGTGGTCAGGCACACCTGGGAGCCAGGTGTCAGATGCTGCTGGCATCTAATGGGAAGAGATGGGGGTGTTGCTAAGCACCCCACCACAGAGAACCCCCAGCACTGGATGTGAGTAGCCCCCTGGTGGGGACACTGCTCTAAGGGCGGGCGCCATGGGGTCATTCCCGAACAGGCGGTGAGAGCGTCGGACCTTGGACAGCCTGACCTGTCGCCATTTCAGAAATGAATCCAGGGCTCAGCTGTGGTTAAAAATGGGCAATTTTTACTGAGAAGCGTTCCTAGAAAAACTGCCTGGGCCTACCTGATTCAATTATTCAATTCTTAAGCCAATTTTAAAGCCGTGCATTTTTGATTGTTGCTTTACCTGACCACTGTGTTGGTTAGTGGAAGGAACTTGCTGCTGCTTAAATTCGAAATGCAAATCGCTGACGGAATCCTAGAGGCATCTGTAGGTTGTACTCAAAGCTCTAATCATTCTGGTATATTCTGGACAATTTCTGGCTCACTGTGTTGATACATTTAGGATTATTATGTGGTATTTAGAATTTGGGATCAGTGTAATATTTTTTAATGAGAGTAAATTATTTGTAGTGAACTAAAACTCCCTATTTAGGGCCGGTCGAGTGGCGCGTTGGTTAAGAGCTGGCTTGGGACGCCAGCGGCCCCAGTTCGGATCCCACATATGAGGGCCAGTGACACTGCCCTCTACAGCTAATAACAGCTCCACCTGGAGCTGGGCTGCGAGTCCCGGTGATGGTGTGGGCTGCAGCCCCTGCTGTGGTGGGCTGCCATAGGCTACAGTGAGTGGCCGGCAGCCAGCGTGAGCTGCCAAGAGCTGCTGTGAGCGGCCATCCAGAGGCCGGCGACCGATCTGCCTCACCCGGGAAGAGCGCAATGACGATACCAACATGGGCCAGTGAAGCAACGTCCTCCGCAACTAGACTGAAGAACAAAAGGACAGCAACTTGTCTGGTCCCCTTCCCCGAGTCCCCAACGCTGTTCCCTTCCCCCAATTCCCCAATAAAATCTTTAAAAAAAAACCCTCCCTATTTATATTAATTTCATGTTTATAGTTAACATTTAAAAAAGGAAGTACTCGGGCCGACCAACTGGCGCAGTGGTTGAGCGCTGGTTTGGGACGCCAGCGGCCCCGGTTCGGTCCCACATGTGAGGGCCAGTGACACTGCCCTCAAAAAAAAAAAAAAGTAGTCGAGGAAGAGAGAGCTAATCCTTCTTTTATTCCAAGGCTCTGCCTTTTCTTTAAAAAAGAAATCTCCCTTAAAGACGGTGTTGTTTGTGTGCGTCACCTGAGTCGTACCTGTGCGCAGTGTGAAAGGTGGCCGAGGGAGCGAGCACCGGCCCCTGCTGCGGACCGGCGGGTGTCCTGGGGCCCACGGAGGAGGAGGGCGGGACTTGAGACTCCCGTGCACGGGCCTGGACGCCATGGCTGTGTGCCTGTAAGCCTGGGGTGGGCCCCGCAGGCATGCAAAGGGTCACCCCGGAGAATCCAGGGCTGCAGATGGAGTTCCAGGGGCCGCATGTGCCTCTTGGCGAGGCTCATTCGTTGAGCGTCTGCTTTGTGCCAGAGACCTTGCCTGCTTCCCCTTTCCCTCCCGACAAGCCTGCAGGCGGGAGAGTATTACTCTCATGTCACAGGTGAGCAGGTTGGCTCAGGACACCCCTCCAGAGAAACACCGGGAGGGGTGAGGTGAGAAAGCCTCAGAGCTCGCACCCCCTCCACCATGCCCACCGTCCAGCCTGGCACTACGTGCCAGTGCCGTGAGGGGCCAGGGGTTTGCGCCCTGGGGCATGTCCAGAGCTTGTGAGCTGCCGGATGCCCTGATGCCAAGAACACCGAGCCTCTCAAGACCGTCTGCCCACAGACAAATCCTCACCTGAGTTTGTGATCCGACGAGTGGCTCTTTCGGGGCCTTCATTGTTTAGCCAGCGCATCCATTTAAACTTTTCTAGAAAAAATAGATAGAAAGGAAAACAGAACGTGTTGTTTGTATTTGGGATTTGACTCCAGCATTCTAAGTACACGAATGTTGAGCATAAAACGTGGTTTAGGAGAACATCAGACACCTCTAAATGCAAGCCAGTATTTTGTTTTTATCTCATTAAGATGCCACTCATACTTTTTATGGATTTCACTTGACTGGTACATGTAGTAATTTTTAGGAAAGAAATCTCTGAAAGATACCTGATAAGATTAGTAATGTCTTAGTTCTATGTAACAGGCTTGCTGCTTTGTCCAGGCCTCATATTTTAACATGCTAGCATACACTAATCGGTCTTTTCCAGCGGATTTAATGCCGTAAAACTTTTAAGAGGTGATTTCTTTAAATGAAATGTTGCCAGAAAGGAATAAATGCACTTAGAAGAGTCCGTGCTTGGACACGCCGAGCTGCTGGGTGGATCCTAACGGCAGCCCCGTGTGTGGCAGGTCACCCCACTGGTCACAGGGCATCAGTGTTGAGAACTGAACTCAGGGTTGCTGGTGATGCGCCAGCTCTGCCCCTTTCCTGGAGGGACGGCGTTTCCTTTCCGTACAGAGGAGCGCAGACCGAGTGAGTTTGGTGCGAGACCTAACGATAGGACTTCACTTTTCAGGTTCAGAATCACTCGCCTCATAATGTTTTTAAAATAGGACGTCACATCATGGCAGCGTTTATGGTGTGCCAGGCACTTGGAGGTGCTGACAGCAGAGTCCAGAATCAGGCAAGTCCTTCCTCCCGCCCTCCGGGCCCCCTGCTGGAGAAGGGCCTGCCCAGGGCAGAAGCAGAGGGGGAGTGGGGACACAGTGGCCATGCACAGGGCAGGTCCTGGGTCAGGACTCACGGACACGTGAGCGGTCGGCAGGAGCGAGCAGGCAGCGAGCGGCAGGACGGGGAGTGGAGCCGCGTGGGGTGCCATCCCAGCCGGGCGGGAGGGGCGAGAGCCCCGGCTCGGGGGCTAGCCAGCAGCTGTGGGCATTGGAGGGGGAAGGCTGGGTCAGAGAGGAACGCACCCCAGAGGCGGAGCAGGTGCGGGCCGGACGCTGTGAGGGATGTGGCTGAAGTGGCCCAGGACCGGAAGGCGGGCGAGGGTGGTGGAGAGCGTGGGGGCAGCGTGAGGGCTGCTGGTGGCCCGGGCCTGCAGGACACTCAGCAAGGTGGCGGGGCTGGGAGGAGATGGCCAGGCGGCTGCGGATGTCAGCCCAGCGAGGGGTGGACAGGGCACAGCCCAGTGTCACGAGGCTCAAGGAAACGTGTTTTGCAGGAGGTGAAAGACAGGTATGTGGCATGGGAAGGACAGCGGCCCCACCCCGCCCCAAACCCAAGCCCCTTTGTCCTCTCCGTTCAGGCTGCTGGCAGAGCCTCCCGACTGACTTCCAGGGCCCCTGGCCCGGCAGCCCGCACTGCTTCCACTGCCACCGTCCCGTGCCAGCCGCCAGTGTCCCTGTTCAGACCGTGTGCACATCCTAACCTCCCCGGGGTACCATTTTCCCCACCAGGTGATCCATTTCCTCCAGAATCACTCAGATCACGGCACTCCCCTGCTTCAGATGCTTCGGTGGTTTCCTCCTGATCTTTGGACAAAGCCCTAGCTTCCTGTGAGGGCCCGCAGGTCGCCTGCTGCCAGCCTCTCCCAGGCTGCACCCCACACCTGCCCTGGGAGCCCTGACTGCAGGGCCCCGTGCCTGCCAGCCTCCCTGCTGCAGTCCTTGTCACACGACGGAAAGACCACGTCCTCCCGAGAGCCGGGGTTGAGGTTCAGGTAGGGCGATGATGGGGTGTGAGCTCGGAGGACACGGGGAAGGCTTTCAACAGGGCGCAGGCTTGGAGACTGGAAGCCCCGAGCTGGGGTTGGCGGTAGTAACAGGCCGTGTAATGACGGTACGACAGGTAAGCTGAGGACTGAGACGTGGACCAAGGCTGCCCACACCCTTCAGGTGGTTTCGGGCAACTGGAACTTCAGAAGGTGGGAGGCCTGTGTTAGAGGAACTATGGGCTGCTTCTGCCGCCACCCCCACCCCCATTTATTCTTACTTTCCGGGAATACCTGATTCGGGGATTTGGTTTTTGATTAGGGCCGGGGAAGAGGGGTTTATTGTTGATTTCCTTGTTTCTCCATCACATAAGAATAGCAGTCTTCAAGCTTTTTTCCATGACCCCACAGTCAAAGATAGAAAGCATAATAGATGTGAAGTTTTTGCACAGAATCTCTTCATTATTTGCCCTCTGACCGTTTTATTCTCTTTCATTCATTAAAAAGTGCTGGCTGGGACCCACTAAGACTTGAGAAGCCCGATAGGGGGGAGTAGCTTGCACCTGCCTTGATAGTATCCCTTCCGCAGGGGATGAGGGCAAGAGATGGGAAAGGAGGGGTGAGTTTCTGTCCGTGCCTGTGGTTTGTGCATCGGTATTTAGGCCGCGCCGTGAACCCTCCGAACGAGGGAACAATTAGAAAGGCCTCCGTCCCATCTCCTTTTCCTTGCTCTGTTTCCAGTGTCCGCTGCGCAGAGAAGGAAACGGACAACGAGCGACAAGCTCTTTTCCTTTACCCACCTCCTGTGGCTTAGCTGTGTCATTGTCACGTGTGCCGCAGGTCACGGTGCTGGCGAAAGCTCACTTACGAGTAAATTATCCTAAGAAAGGGACTTTTTACACCCTTTCATGACATATCCTGAAATTATGGGGAATATTTAGAATCAAAAATAGTTTGTCCTGGTCCTTGAGGTGACCACAGTGAGCTTGGATGCTGAACACGCAACTCCAGCGCTGGAGGAGGACTTCAGCATTTTTACTTCACCCAGAGAGAGAAGGTGCCATGACCGTGAACATTTTTGTGTTCCTTTTATCACCGCTGATCATCAAGAGCCTGGAAGACACAGAGAAGAGAACAAGCAGCCGGCCCCCAGGCAGCCACTTCAGTACCGTTCCGTTGTACGTTCTTTCAGCTTTCTCTATGCACGTACGTTTTTGTCCTTTTTACTATGTTTCTGTGTATTTTTAAATGCCAGTGTAGTTCCTGTCACTGGTTGTTGGTACGTGTTCACTGTTAGGATGTGAAATTTGTGGCACTCTGCATGCCTCATGTAGAGTTCGTGTCCCTGTCTCGGAGTATTTTAATATTACAGATAAAGTCTGTTAGCAGACTCTGCTCGGAAAAGGTCTGAAAATGCTTCAGGCTTTTGTACTGCTGGATTCACCCCCAAACAGGGCCTGTTCACACTCACCTGCAATATGAAAGTATACCCTCCCCCAACTCGGCGTATTTCCGTCTAAGAAGTGCTGCCCCTGGATAGAGAGGAGATGCACTCACCTTAGTTTGCGTTTTGGGGACAATTTTCAAAGTTGTTTTCTTAGGTCTGTCGGCCATTTTCCTTTTGTTAGTCGATGTGCCTATCTTGTGATATCTTGTGATTTAAGATCATTTACATTAAATTTAAGATCATTTAATGTAATCTCCCTTGTGATTTAAGATCATTTACGCTAAATGTGCCGTGAATGCAGCCTCCCTTTGAAGTGGACTGAACTTTCATACACTGCCCGCTGGTAGTTTAAATCAGTACAGATTTTCTTTATATCAAAGGCCTTAAAATGTGCATAGTGCCTTCGAGCCACCAGTTACAGTTCCTGGGACGTTTTCTGTGGGAATATTGAGGGATGTGGACCAAGGTGCACCAAGGGTGTTCATCCCAGCACCGTTTATAACGGTGAGAAATGGAGACTTTCTAAATGTCCAGACAGGTTGACTAACGGTTCTATTTCTGTAGAAGTTGTAAAATAAAGTATAGGGTGGTTCCTGTTGTTTTTTGTAAGAATGTCTTCATGGGAAGGAGTTTAGAAGGGTGAACAATACATTACATCCAGGAGATGGGATTGTGGGTGGGGTTTTTCTGTCTTTGCTCATTTGTGTATTTCAGTTTGTCTACAGTGATACGTGTATGTCTAAAAAGTCAAGTTCTGCAGAAAGCAACCAAAATGAGGTGGCCTCGTTTTCATGAAGTGTCAGTGTTTTCAGAAGCAAAAGGCATGAGCTAATATAAAGCGTCTTCAAGCTCACTCTCCTCATTTAATTGGAATATTGTTTGCTCCATTTTAAGTTACTGTGAAACTGAAATGCACTTTCATGTTTACTGATAGAGCTTTTGTTAATATGCTAATATGAAAACTTCTTAGCCCAGGGTGACTCGCGCTGTTAGTCATCGGAGCTGTGGCTTTCTGTGCAGAGCAGACACATGTGTCACTGGGGTATGTTTGTGACTTCTCTGAGCTCCAGAATGATGATTATAGGATGTTCTGTGTTTGGCAGTCAGTCCTACACTCCTTTTCTTTTTGAAGGAGAATTGCTTTTCAAAGAGAGACTGAAATGGGTTTTCTCTTGAACCGTGAATGTTAAGGAATTTAGTAGAAATGTGTTTTAGTTCTGTATAACCTGTGCTTTTGCCAGGCGTTGTCTCTGTCACAGTCTTTAAAAACTCCTGGCTTTCCTCTCGTCCCCGGGGATGACTGTCTTCTCCACACCCTGTAGCTTTAGGTGACCAGCGCATCGGGGATTTTACTCTAGTTTTTGTCATTGCTGAAGCCACAGCATCACTCTGATTCCCTTTGGATGCAGCTCTGAGCCTTCATCCGTTACCAAAGGCCACGCCTGGTGTGCACACAGAGGCCCAGGGCTCAAGGAGAGGTTCCTGTCTGGGACTTGGCGAGATGTGACTGGGGCTCAGGTCTCCATGGCGTCGAGAAGAGCGTAACGTTCGCTTAAATCCTTAAGGAGCCTTGGGTTAGAAGCCATTAGGAAATCTCAGGGCATGATTTTAGAGGTGGCTGCGGCTGGCCCCACGGCCACTGTGGATCAGCTCCTGGGAACTGGGACCCACAGCAGGTTGGGGGCAGCGGAGGAAAGCTCCCTGTCTGTGTGCAGTCCCTCTGCTGAGCCCTCTTTCCTCCCTCCCCTTGTTCTGATTTCACGTCACCCTGGAGGGCTGCTCAGCTCTTCTGAAGAGTCACATTGGGCTCTTAAGTCAGAGGTGGGAAGGCCTGCCAAAGGCCGCTGTGGTCTCCTCAGGGATTTGCGGTTTGGTCTTTTCATTCTGCAATTCCCTCCATCAATTTCCTTGAAAGAGCTAGCACTAGCTAGGGTTCTCACTCTCTCTCTCCCCCCAGTGAATTCATCTACTTGCCTCGTGTCGAGATCGGTCCCTTAGGGAATAGAAAAATATAAAACACTGATCAAAGAGTATGGCCGTGTCTCGGGGGATCGGGCAATGTGGCACAGACCTTACCAAGGTCAGTGTGGCTGGAGGGTCGGACCTCAGAGGGGAGCTCGGATGGAGCCCGACCATCCCTAATGGACCGACTGCTTGTGTTCTTCTCTTGCTTCTGTGAGGAGGGTTCTGACCGAGATCTGTCAGGTGACACGCAGCTCAGTAAGCAAGCTACGGTCCCTTGAGTGGGAAAGAAAGGATTCGGCCCAGATTAGACAGACGTAGTGAGTTCAGACTTCTTCGCTCTCTCAGCAGTCATCGAACAGATCCGTGCAACAAGGGCGCCCTACACCTGCCTGCCCGCCCTGTGTGGGGTCCAGGTGCTACGCCGAGCACTGAACAGGTAGCTTTTCTGCCACCCATGTATCAGGCATGGTCAAAGCTGCTTCTGGACGGATGTGTGTTTAGACAGTTTCATGGGTAATGACCCCAGGACGGTGCTGAGGAAAACTCCGATGTTTTGGGGACACATCCGTGCAGCTGCAGGGACCCCAGCTTCCCGTAAAGCTCTGGGCTGCACAGACCAGTCACTGGCTGTGACTTCTTTCCTGTCTCTCCAGTGCCTTGCTTGATGTAAACAAAAACCCTTTTAATATTCAGTATGTATTTCCTGGAACACCCAGATTACTCATGCTTCTGAGAACAGACTTTTAAATCTGGTTGAAATGCGATCAAGATGTGAACACGCTCACATTCCTTGGCTTGGGAAGCCCAGGCCAAGGTTTGTTTGAGGCTCTAATAAGGTGTATCTACAGTGCTGTTTTTGGTGCCCCCCAATCCCCCCCAAAAAACAAAAACAAAAACAGGAGAAACGCCTAATGTCCCATGGGAGGAGCGTTAAAAAAATGACAGAATTTATCTGATGGCCCATTCAACCACTGGAAATCACAAATGTGAAGCGTCTGGCCACGTGGACTAATGGAAAGCAAAAGGACGAACCCCACACCATGTGTGCGAAGAATGCAGTGTCAAGTGTGTTTCCTGCTTGGATAAGGAATGAAGCATGGGGTTTGGGGCCAGGGCAGCATCACGCCATTCTACTGCTTTTCTTCCTTTACACTGATTTCCATTAACGTCGCTATAATATTTGTAGAAAAACCAAAGCAGCTGAGCGACTATATCCATGCTACGCCTGGTTTCAGAATGTTTATTGATGTGGGCAAAAATCTTACATGTTACATTGAGCCCAGTGTATATGGAGAGGGTGGTGAAAGCGAGTCAAAAAGCTGAAAGCATAGTTTTATGCTTTCATGTTTAGCGAGACTCTGAATCACCCGATGGCCCCATGAACCCACGTGGACCTGGTCTGAGTAGGGCTGGTGTGTGTTCCCCTGGGTTGTGGGGGCCCCCTAGTCATCAAATTGTGTGGGTCGATAGCAGCACTCCCTTTTATCCCCAGGCTGACTCGGGGTAGCTGCCGTCACCCCGGGAATCTGACGGGACTGTGAACCGGGCAGTAATTCAGGGGAGTACAGAGGGAACGCACTGCCCTTAGCTGGGCGAGAATTGGGCCAGTGGTCAAGTTCGAGAGGCCTTGATCAATCCTGTGCTTCCTGCGGAGGAGCAAGGCTCCAGTAAGGAAGCTCTTTTCCTGAGAACCCAGATACACTGGAGCAGTGCAGCATCCTAAAGCCACCTGGTTACGGCAAAGCGCAGAAATTAAAACGTCCCTGACCGCGTTTCTACAGATTCACTGCTGAGTTAGTGAATTGAGTATTTTCACTATGCCAGTGACAGTAAGAACATGACAGGAGACGTCTCGTTCCTTGTTCAATCGAGTGCGCTTGCCGCTGATGCTGTACCTGGGATCTTGCAGTGTTTTTTGTTTGTTTGTTTGTTTGTTTTTAAGATTTTATTGGGGAATTGGGGGAGGGGAACAGACAAGTTGCTGTCCTTTTGTTCTTCAGTCTAGTTGTGGAGGACGTTGCTTCACTGGCCCATGTTGGTATCATCATTGCGCTCTTCCCGGATGAGGCAGATCGGTCGCCGGCCTCTGGATGGTCGCTCACCGCGACTATTGGCAGCTCACGCTGGCTGCCGGCCACTCACTGTAGCCTATGGCAGCCCACGGCAGCAGGGGCTGCAGCCTACACCATCCCCGGGGCTCGCACAGCCCAGCTCCAGGTGGAGCTGTTGTTACCTGTAGAGGGCAGTGTCACTGGCCCTCATATGTGGGATCCGAACCGGGGCCGCTGGCATCCCAAGCCAGCTCTTAACCAATGCGCCACTCGGCCGGCCTGGGATCTTGCAGTTTTTTATACCGTCATTTTAAAAGAATTATTGTGGGGATGCAGCCCACTCCTTAAATTTGAGAGCGGTTTGAACTTTGAACTGTCGAGCTCTTTCCTAGGCTCTACCTGGAATGGGAAGGCTTGGCTCATTCATGCACAGGCCACCTGTCAATCTCTTAGAAAGCCCTGTCCCAAATCTTGTTTTAAAACAACCCTGTATTGTCATCTAGCAGCCTGGAGTGGCAGTCTGAGGACATTTTACGTAGGCCTTTCTGTAGCCAGCGATGAGCTGTTTGCCTCATCCTGGGATCTAGTATTCCTTCATTCACTCGTTCATTCACCCCTACGATTTGCATATCTGCCGGACACCAGACAGTGTCAGTGGGGACACATGATGAACGGAGACAGTCATGTTTCTTGCTCTCTTGGAGGTGGCTTTCTGGTGGGAGCAGGCAGACAGGACAGCGGACGAGGTGACTGCATTGTGGTAAGTGCTGCCAGGGAGTTCGCAGGCTGGCGCGGAGAAGTGGGGGGCTGGGGTACCCTTCGGTGCATGCCTCTAGGACGAGCTGAGCGAGGCTCGGCCTGTGTCTCTTCCCCTAACGCTTCTGGGGCAGCCTCTGAGCCTTTGTCCACAGACAAGGTGACGTGGGGGGCGGAGGAGGGGCAGGTGGGGTGGGGGTGGGGTGGTGCCCAGCGCCCATGCTTGTCCGTCTGACCAGCCTCCTCTGGAACCAGCATGGCCAAGCCTACAGTGACCATTTGCGGGGTGGCCCCATTCAGACCTGTTGACATTCTCGCCATCTTTTAAATGTAGGGTCTATGCCTCAATTTTAACATCCAGTTTTCAACACATCGTGTGTAGCCAACACACTCCCTTTTGGGTAGTCTTTCTGATGCGTTAGCCATGTACGCATGCCTCTGTAATTTCACATTACAAAGTGCCTTTTTATTTTGATGAGCTCTGTGCCTTTATTTGTGCACTTGTTTATTCAAGAAATATTTATTGAGAGCTTACTAGGTCCGGAGACACCGCAGTGAACAGAACACACAGCCGCCCTTACTAGGTCCGGAGACACCGCAGTGAACAGAACACGCAGCCGCCCTTACTAGGTCCGGAGACACCGCAGTGAACAGAACACGCAGCCGCCCTTACTAGGTCCGGAGACACCGCAGTGAACAGAACACGCAGCCGCCCTTACTAGGTCCGGGAGACACCGCAGTGAACAGAACACGCAGCCGCCCTTACTAGGTCCGGAGACACCGCAGTGAACAGAACACGCAGCCGCCCTTACTAGGTCCGGAGACACCGCAGTGAACAGAACACGCAGCCGCCCTTACTAGGTCCGGAGACACCGCAGTGAACAGAACACGCAGCCGCCCTTACTAGGTCCGGAGACACCACAGTGAACAGAACACGCAGCCGCCCTTACTAGGTCCGGAGACACCGCAGTGAACAGAACACACAGCCGCCCTTACTAGGTCCGGAGACACCACAGTGAACAGAACATGCAGCCGCCCTTACTAGGTCCGGAGACACCGCAGTGAACAGAACACGCAGCCGCCCCTGCTCTCGCGTCGTTCTCGTCCCCGGCTACGCCGCCTCCTTCCCTCTGTCTGAGTTTTGCTAACAGGCTGCCAACATCCCTGCTTAACGCCACATCACGTCCGGAAGACAGCCTTTACGTGATGTAAATAGACCTGTTTTATGTCCTGCTGTTCCTAACACTTACCCGTGATTATTGTCAGCGGTTTTTATTCTTGGGGATGTGGGCAATTTAACTTTTATTAAGGTAATTTTGGTATGTTACACACTCAAGTCTTTGGGCCATTAGAGGGCTGTTCTTTGTGGGGAGCATATAACCACTTGTCCCTGACTGATTGTGCAGTCGTGACATAGCTGGAGTGAAGAGCCAGTGTGAAGCACGGTGACATAAATCATCCCCACATTCTTGCTTAAGTGGCATTTTAGTGGCGAGAAGCACATTTTCTGGCGAAAGCCAACACCAGTGTCTCCTTGACCCAAGGTCTCAACAATTTTTGAGCAGCGTAGGTGTGATGCTTTAGAAAGCGCTTGAGAGATACAAACGGGTCTCGTGGAATTAAAATTTTTCCCTTTGAAGAATTATTCACAAAAGCATTCATCTGAAGCAGTGAAATTCATACGTATCAATAATGGAAACGGGGCCTGTTTTCATTCCTTATTATTTACTGACACACCAAAATCAGTGTCTGAGTTCATGAAGTTCGCTTCTTTAGACCGATTTCTGTAGACTTGAGTAGATTGTTTTCCTTCTTAATACTTTAATAACGAACCAAAGCTCCGCGTCCTTTCCTGTGTAAACAGGAGTGACCAGCGTCTGTGTGATGGTGTCCTGTGTCGTCCCAGCGCGGGCTCGTTTCCTGTGCCGTTTGTGGGGTGATCCTCTCGTTTGGGTACCAGCCTGGACTGGAGGGGGCAGCTCCGCCTCCTCACCTGCCCGCACAGAGCTGCAGGTGTGTCCAGGAGACAGCTGCTGCCAGGGGCCCTGGGCATGACACACATCAAACCAGAGGTCTCCCAGCTGCGATGCTCCTGCCTTTGGGTCCAGGATCAAAAGTCCAGGCCAGAAAGGGCTTGCCTGCCCCCCAGAGCAGGGGTGGCTGCAGGGGGTAGACCGAGAGGTTTGCACAGACTTGTCCTCTCAGGGTGTGGCAGGGGCTGGGGTCACAGATCCCCGCGAGGAGTTTCTTCAGGCGATGTCAGGGGTCCGGGGTCCCCAAGCAGAGTCCTCAGCCTGTGTCTGACGGTACACTGAGTCACTGCAGAGACGTCGGAGGGCTTGAGGCAGAACCATGTGAATATTCTGCCAGCTGCCAAATGTTGGGCAAGCACCCAGATCCCAATTTTGAATGGAAAGTATTTGCAATAAGCTGTTGATATCTTAAAAAGTATGTATGTGCCGATTTACTTACCCGGAGCAAAGTATGAAGCATTGTACGTAACCCCTTTTCCTTTTGAAAATTAGGAAAACAGTAGATCAACATCACAAAAAGTTAAGAAAAAAGAGGGAGAAAAAAAATCACCCATAATCCTGTCTTCTGTTTCTCCTGCATGAGAATGTATTTGAATGTGTTGGAGTCATAATGCAGAGAGACCTGGTATTCTGCTTCTGAATTTCACACTGTCCTGGGCACTGTTTGCATATTGCGACAGTCTTCGTAACACACTATTTTTTTTTTTTTTTTTTGAGGGCAGTGTCACTGGCCCTCATATGTGGGACCGAACCGGGGCCACTGGCTTCCCAAGCCAGCGCTTAACCACCGTGCCCCTCGGCCAGCCCTGGATCATTTCTTAAGATCGGTTTCCAGCTATAAGATTCCTGTGTCAAAGGGAATAGACGCTTTTATGACTGGACTCACATGGTTGCTTTACAAATGGTTTGACCTTTTTCTTTGCAGTTTAAAGGTGAATCATCCGCTCTAGCCAGTGTTCCATTCTCGGACGGTTAATTATGATTCCCTTATTAGGCAGAGGGCTCTGTGCACATCTGAATTGTGTGTAACCGCTTTCATTACATAGAGCTGAGCTTGTTGAGAGAAACGTCCAGGCCGCGAGACATTCCAGACGACAGAGCCATCACTTCTGAAAAGCCTGGACCCGTCCCAATTCTGTAATCAGTTCCCAGAGTTGTTCATATTTCTTTTGGCAGAGAGCTCTGTCTCTGCGGTCGAATGAGCCGAATGGTGGAAGTCACAGGGCGAGCTCATCAAGGTGCCTGTTTTAGTATCGGGTCGGCTGCGTGGCCAGGTGTCTGGGTATTTTGAGAGAAGTAATTTTGAAAAGTAATTTGCAATTCATAACTGAACCACATCAGAAGAGCCATATGCAGTTCTTCTGTGGAAATTCTCCCCCCACCCCTTACGCCTTACCAATTGGAGGGTCATCATTAGGTTTTGGTGACACACACACACCACAGGAAGTGGGTGCCCTGGTCCCAGTGGCTGCTTTGCACCAAATCCTGGCCGTGGGTTTCCCCCTCTGACCTGCCAGGACCTGAGGAGCAGGGGCCCAGAGTCCCTCCAGGTTTCAGGCTCTCTGTCAGGCGGTGAGCCCCGTTGTATTTTCCTTGTAGCCAGAAATCTAATGTTCGCGCCCGTGGGTGAGTCTCCCAGGCAGCCCCGGAGGGAAGCAGTGTGGGGAACACAAACCCAGGACATCTCCCCTGAGGTTCCGGGCACACAGAGTTAGAGCTAATGGCCGAACTATCGTAACCTCCTGTGGCTTGAATTTACTCGGGCCATCTGGGCCCCTCGCTCACATGTTGCACAGAGAGCCAGGAGGGGCCAGCAGCATTCGCGCCCGTCCAGCAGGTTAAGAGGAAGTTGGTCAGCCTGTGGAGCTGGACTTGAATTTACTGACCATCACTTTATTTGCTGACCAGAAACATTTTAGCATAAAAGAGAGCACCGTCAGCAGCGACGTCCTCAAACACGAGTGAAGGCCAGCAGTATTTCATTCGGCCTTTGCAAAGCTCATTTGCTCCCGTGAAGGCAGAGTCCGGCGAGAGGTTCCACCACGGAGCTGTGTGGTCACCTCCGGGTGCCCCGAAGGGCTTCGCACCCCGGGAAGCAAGGCGAAGGCCACGCTCTCTGAGCTCGTGCAGCACTTCACCTCTGTGTCTGCGTGGATTAGAGCTAACACAGCTATCGGGCACGCAGCGCCCTCTTGCCAGTGGGGAGCTCTAGAGGGGGGCCCCGCTCTGCCCCCCGCCCCGGGGATCGCTGTGGGGCGTGCTGCCTCCCAGGCCTGAGGGTCGGACGCTGGAAGTAGTCGGCAGCTTCGGAAAGCGCCCACGCGCTCATCCAATTCAGCACTTATTTATTTAGTTTTAGCCTATTAGGAGCCAGGCTCATAGGGGTGTTAGGGGTGCTGCGGTGAACACAGCAGAGGCCCTGCCTTGCTGGGGGAGACGGACAGTAAATAGGTAAACAGACTTGATTTATCCGGTGGAGGCGGAGCTGTACCAGAAAGCAGGGTGTGGAGACAGAGTGGGGGGCCGGCCTTGGGTCACATGACCTCTCAGGAGCCCGTGCATTGGGGCAGCTCCTGAAGGAGGGAAGGGAGCCCTGAGCTTGTGTTGGGAACACTGGGGGACGACGGCCCAGGCTGGGGAACCGTGTGACCAGAGCCCCCAGGGAGCAGTGGGCTGGGTGAATGAGACAGGCTGGGGTAGGGACTCAGGCACCCGGGGACCCGGGGACCCGGGACACGGGACACAGGCACCAAGGCCAGAGATGGGGGTGGGGCAGCCGCAGCCCCCTCGTAAGGCCCTGAAGTGGAGGTGAGGACACTCTTCGGCTTTTATTTTGAGAAGACAGGAAGCCGTTGGGTTTCTGAGCGGAGGAGTGGTGTCACCTGACTTTAGGGGGCTTTTCCAGTGTGGTGCAGAGTCAGGAAAGGGGGTGCGGGGCACATGGGGAGGGGGTCACGTGGAACCATGCTTCCTAACATGGCACCACCAATCACAGGCGGCTCTGCTAATGTGAGTTAATTACGAGAAGTGAAGGTGATTGATCAGTGTAGGTTCATGTAAGGAAAGCAGAGTCATTAAGGTAGATTTGAATGAATTGGAGTTAACAGTTCATGGCCGCTGTGCTGGTCAGTGAGGTCCGGACCGTGGTCCCGGAGCACCCTGTCGGGTGGGCTGACGGCCTCTGCAGGCCTTTGTGTGGACGTCGGCTTTGCCCGGGTCAGTGGCCAGCACTGGGGGGTTTCATGTGAGGAGGCTGCCCTGGGTTATGATGACAGAAGGCCTGGGCTGCTGCGTGGAGAAAAGACGGCCCGGGCGGGGGTGGGGGTGGGAGGCCGTTGGCCAGCCCCACGCGGGGTGAGCGTCGTGGGTGAGGTGGACACGCCGGGGCTGGTGAGAAATGGCTGGACTTGGACTATATTTGGGACGCAGAAACCATAGGCATTTCTGTGAACTGATGTGCGAGTTGAGCAGAAAGTGGTAAAAACGTGCAGTGATGGGGGCGGTGGCCGAGCACAGAGCAGGGGCCCACCCACCGGGCACCAGGAGGCAGGTGGGGCTGTGGCCAAAAGAGGAGAGCCAGGGAGCCCTCCCCTGAATAGCACAAGAGGAAGAGGCAAAGGGAGACACGGGGTGATGCGTTTAGGGTGGGTGAGGTTTCAAACAGCTGATGGAAAGCGAATTCAAAGGAGAAACTGAGTGTGATACCCGTGAGCCAGCACGGACGGCCCGTGTGGAGGGGGTGACTGTGCACCCGTGTCCCCTTTTGTCTCCAGCAAAGGGATGCTCACCGGCAAGTAAGGGAAAGGAGCCGCTGCAGGAAATACGGAGCTGAGGGGAGTTAACGGGCTGCTTGTCAAGAAGAATGACAGAAACCAGCCTGAAGGGGAAACATGGAGAGCAGACGGCTGCCGAGGTGGGAGAAAGCAGAGGGATCATGCCGCGGGGCCCCCACACTTGGACGGACAGGCGCAGTTGTAGATCATGGAAGCTGGAAAGAGAGATGCTTGTCAAGGAGCCGAGCGCTTGTCAGTAACTCCGCGGGTGGTGATGGCAGGCCAGGCCCCTGAAACTGCAGGTCTGTGTCGGTGGGAGGCCGGGTGCGGAGCCCAGAGTTCCAGGGGACAGGCTTGCTGTGGAGCCCAGCGAGGCAGGTGGCTGGGAGCCCACAGACCTTCCCCGCAGCCCCGGGCCGTCACACCCTAGCTGCGTGACTGTGGGCCTTGCGGAAGGGGACGTCACGGTCCCTTCCATCTGTCATCTGGGACTCTCTGGCCTCCGTGTTGGCTTTTCCCAAACACTGACCTTCAACACCGACCCCGGGGGATTTGTCTATTGAAAATTTGCAATGACCTCCCTGCTGATACCTTTTGGAATATTAAACTCCTGGGAAGCTGCCTTCTGCGTCACCCAGGGGAATCTTGACCGTGTCATGTGGGCATGCGAGTGGGTGTGCAGGAGTCCTGCACCAGCAGCAGGTGGCCCGGTGGCCTGGAGGTCCTGGGCAGGCTGGACCTTCCGCTGCCCTCTCCAGCTCCCTGCACCCCGCCAGCGGCCCTCTCTCTGACTTTCGTTAGCGATGCACGGGGTGTCCTTCAGAGAAATGGTAGAGCTCGTTGCCTTCAGAATCAGGGTGACGTTGGGACCTGTGAACGTTTGAGCATTTTGCCAATATTTACTCAGGAGCGATTCCAGGAGGCAGCCCTCCGCCTCCCCGTCACCTTCTCTGGGGCAGAGAGAGAATGAAGAACAACGAAAGGTAAATTTTTAACACAACTGTCTAGCTTGGGCTTTGTAGCTTGACTGATGAAGTAAGTGGCAGCTTTAAGCTAAAATACCCGCATTGTCTGCACGAGTTCTCGCCTTGAGTTTGCCGGGGTGGCTGGACCCATCCCACGGCCCTACCTGCTGTTTGCCGGGGTGGCTGGACCCATCCCACGGCCCTACCTGCTGTTTGCCGGGGTGGCTGGACCCATCCCACGGCCCTACCTGCTGTTTGACCTGGTGGCTGGACCCATCCCACGGCCCTACCTGCTGTTTGACCTGGTGGCTGGACCCATCCCACGGCCCTACCTGCTGTTTGACCGGGGTGGCTGGACCCATCCCACGGCCCTACCTGCTGTTTGCCGGGGTGGCGCCCCCGACAGGTCAGAACACAAAAGAAGGCTGTTGAAATGCAAATGGGTGGTTCTGGGTTCCAGTTCTCTGGCTATAGGATAGAAGCCAAAGCTGACCTCACGGTCTCCACAGAGATCTGTGGAAGGGTCTAGAAAAATCGCATGAGATGGACTTTTCTTATTTTATTTTTCCGTGGACTGGAGTCGCGAGGTAGGTAAGAAAAACAAAAACAAAATAAAACAAACAAAGGATTTCATACTTGGAATGTGCTCAGTGCCAGCTGAATAGCTAATTGTTTCTTGTTTTCATCCCCTCCCCCCTTTTGCTGCCTGAATAGATAATCCGTACAAAACATCTATTCATCCTACAAGTGAAAATTTCAGGAATACTCTACACTGACCTTGGCAAGGCTATTGGACCGAGCTTGGGTGATGGATTTGTGTGCATTGTGGCGCTTTGTAGGCCAGTCTGAGACTCTCAGCAATAGGAAAGGGGGATTTATGGCACATTAATTAATGAAAGTAATGAAGGCTTAAACCTGTAGGTAAAGTTATGAAGATACAGCATGATTTATACAGCTTATTTTTGAGCACAAAACTTGATTGTTTTCTTGCTTCAGGAAAGGGCCCGGCTTTCTTTTCTATTTCGGGGTGTCCACTTTAATTGAGACGTAAACAATTATTCGGAAATAAAGTGAGGCAACACAGCCTAGCGAAAAGGACGCATTGTATCAGATTCTTAATTGCTAAATTAAATTTGTGCTCTTACTTGATTTCTGCTGGGAACTGGCTGTGTGACTTTTGGTAAGTATTTAACTTTTTTTTTTAAATTAGAAAACTGGAATGAGACATAAGTGGTAGTGAAAACAATATTTGTGAAGCGTTTTAAAGTCGCACAGGAAAGGCACCATCATAAACCACTGTCAGGCTCCTGGCTTTTTCACTGAAAATATCTGATCTTGTCAGTAAACCTACGTTATAGTCTATTCGTTTATTTTTTAAGCTGTCTTTTAATTTCAGGTGCTTATGAGCTCTTGAAGTTGTTAATGGAAAAAAACGGCATCTGTGCTAGATGGCTACATATTAACTTTATTCTGGTAAAATGCCCTCTTAAATCCTATGCACACACAGCCCCTAACTTGGCTTTGTAAGGTGGGTCCCAGCCGCCCAGCCTGGCTGTCCGGAGCTCAGCTCGGTCCAGATAGCACGAACTTGAGCAAACAGCAAGCCATGTAAACAGCACCGATTGATTTGAACGTAACCCAGTCTGAACAGAGGACGCTAGGGCACCTCCCCAGCAAGGCTACGTCGGTTAGGGAGGGTGTTAGGTTGCAGCGGTGCCACACCTTGTTAAAAAGCAAACGTTCGAGCATGGAATCTTTTCCATTCAGATGTTCTGACACTTTTAAAAACTTGCAGGCCAAGGTTTTGTTTCTGACTGTGGCTACTTTTGAAGGAGCAAGCTTTGGAAACTGACATTCCCTTGGTCCCCGAGACCTCAAGAAAACACAGCTGCTGAAGGAGTCAGTGCTGCTGGCTCAGCGGGAGCCTCATGGTTTTAGGAACTGGGCCCTGGGCTCTGAGTTCCAGTATCGACTGCCCGTGAGTCACCCTGACCAGCCACCCACTGTCTTGCGTTTCCCTCTTTAGAGAAGAGCTAAGACTATTGACTTTTTCAGGGGTTGCAACACACTGTGCAAGGATGGGAAGGCGCTGTGCAAACATGTGAATATGAGGTATCAGAGGGGTGCATTGCAATCAAGAGAAGTGCATTCTTCGGATAATTGGAAGTTGACCATCTTTATGTAAGAATGGGGAGTTTGGTTTCAAAACAGAGTTTTATGTTTGAATTTTTTTATTTGAACAGTGAATTTAAGTCATTGTTTGCTCTATTATGTTACTTACTGAGAGGAAACGGTCAACAAGTTGCCTGACTGGAGTGCTTAATTGGCAGAGATCAGACCCCCAGGCGTTCTAGAAATGTGTATAATGCTTAGTAGCCTGGCTTTCAGAGAGGGAGACTAACATTCTTTGCATACAGGGCGCTGTGCTTCGGTTTCTCTATGTGTTCTAAACAAACCACATGCACAAGTGAATTCTCCGGGGACCTCAAAAACTGTTTTTTATTGGTTTTGTTTTTGCTTTTTTTTTTTTTTTTTTAAGGAAATTGATTGAGGAACCATTTCATTCTTCACTCTCCCGGGACAGGGATAAAGCACCAGCTTTGGTTTTGAATTTTGTCCTCTTGTCACTTGGGTGTCTCATTAATATAGCACATTTTTCTAAAACGGGATGAGGGCCGGCCGAGGGGCGCGGTGGTTAAGCGCTGGCTTGGGAAGCCCGCGGCCCCGGTTCGGTCCCACATATGAGGGCCAGTGACACTGCCCTCAAAAAATAAATAAGTTAGTAAGTAAGTAAGTAAATAAATAAATAAATAAAACGGGACGCAATGTCTTCTTAGTTCTTTTAATGGCGTGGCCAGGTTTTCATCATTAACATAAAAAAGTGTAATTATAACCCTATTCTTTAAGCATTGTTTATATTCTACTACTCAGGCCAGTCCTGAGATCCTCTCTGAGTTTTTCTATGTGTATCATCTTTTTCTGATTCCCAGTAAAAACTGTCCTATAATCCCATCATCCAAAATTAACTGTCGTTTTTGTCATATCCGTTTCAGTTTTTTTTATGAAATAAAACACTGGCAAGAAGATCAACTTCCCTATAAACACTAATTCCAGTTCCAGCCCTCCCTCCTCTCCTCACTTAACAGAGCCATGTTCAGTCTGATATGTGCTTTTAAAATACTTCATATAGGGCCGGCCGACTGGCGCGGTGGTTAAGCGCTGGCTTGGGACGCCAGGGGCCCCGGTTCGGATCCCACATATGAGGGCCAGTGACACTGCCCTCAAAAAAAAAAAGAATACTTTATATATATTTACATGTACCCATAATTAACATGTACTATTGTTTCATGGGTTTAAACATACATGAATGGTTCCCCATATGCCTATCATTCTTACTTGCACTGAACATTGCTTTTGAGATCTATCCATGCTTTTATATCTATAAATATCCTATACATACACGTCATTGTTTTTGATTGCTGTCTGGTATTTTATTAACCAGTCCATTAGTGGGTGTATGGATTGTTTAGAAATTTTCACTAAGATAAACAGTGTTTGTGGATTTTTTTTTTTTTTACCTCTGTGGGGGACAGTTTCTTAGGCCAGGTATCTAGATGCTGAATTGCTACATTTCGAATATGCCTGATTCACTTTTAAGAGGTATTACCAAACTGATTTTCAACTGTTTGAAAACTGGTGCCCCAAATACTCTCCAACACTTGTCAGACTTCTCTTTTTTAATTTATTAAAATCTTTTTTTCTTGTGATGAGAGCTTCTAAGATCTACTCTCTTAGTAACTTACAAACATGCAGTAGCATCTTGCTAACTGTGCCCGCCTTGCTATGCGAGATGTACCCGTCAGACGTCTTCGCTTTTGCGGACTTTAGGGTAACAAACGGGTTCCTCTTGGCTTTCCTGGCGTCGTGTCATCCATCCCGTGGGTGCACGGTGCTGCTCAAACCTTCAGGGGCCCTCGCCTCGCATCCAGCCTCCTCGCCGGTGACCGCTGCTCACGGCTTTCTCAGCCCCGGCGCCCACTTTTCCTCCTCTGCAACCGGATCGGGCTCTCTGGCGTTCCTTTATTGATTCAATAAATATTTATTGAGTTCTTCACTTCCTGCCAGGCGCTGGGCCTGTAAAGGGCGAACAAGAAAGACGAGCTCTCCGCACGCACGGGGCTGACGATCTCAGCGGGGGGGGGCGGGAAGGGGACCAGTCAAGCCACGAACAAGGTCATTCTTCATAGTTGTGGGCACTCTAAAGACAGCCAAGTGGAAGGCTAGAGTGGCTTTGGGTGGCGGGTGTGGCACGGGCAGAGGGGAACCCAGCCGCAAGTGCCCAGGGAGGCTGGCAGGGCAGCCAGCAGTGCCTCTGCCCACCGGCCGACTGGCGGGAGAACAGAGCTGCCGTTGTGGCTGGGTGGTCGCGGCCAGACGAGCAGGGCGCCATGCGGGGAGCAGGAAAGGGGGCCCTGTGAGGGACACCGGTGGGGACAGAGGGGGTGCCGTGGGGGCACCAGGGGCAGCGCCGTGCCTCTCAGGGCCTTGCCGGCTGGTGCCCCTCAGAGCCGGGACCGAAGCCTGCTTACCACCAGCCCTCGTCCCTTTACGTCGCACTTTGGGGTCTCGGCGTCGGTTCTTCCCATGAGCTAATGTGCCTTCATTTCACTGCTTTGTTTCTGTCTCTCAAGGGACACAATGAGGACAGTGGGGACACGAGGTGCAGCGCAGGGGAAGCCTGTCTGTCCCAAGAGGGTCACTCTGGGAGGAACTGAGTTCAGTGGGGTTCCCGAGGATTGGTGAGACCAGGGAGCGCTCTCCAGGTGACCCCCGCGCCCCAGGATTCTCCTCAGAGCAGCTGTTAGGTCAGCCCCCTGCGCTGCGTGCGGGCCCCCGGTGTCATACCTGCGCGGGGGCCTCCCCCAGCGTCCCCAGCTGCTGAGCCAGCGCACAGGCGGGCCCCTGACATGGGCCTTCACGTGGGCATGTCCCCATGACTTCAGCATCACGCTGGAGTCGCGCGTTAGAGCTTCTTACAGATGAACAGCACTGAGGGTCTCGGGGGTCCGCACTGGTCCCCCGGTTGCAGAATTGGTGGCTGGTGAGCCGGCACTTACGCCGGGGGCTTCGGAGGGCTTCTGTGTGCGGTGGCCACGCTGCAAACAAGAGCACCGCAAGCCCTCGCCAACCACTTACCACCTGCAGACGAGCCTTTGTGCGCGTCACCACGGCAGCGCTCCATTGATCGTGTCCCCTTCTCAACAGTCATTCTCTCCGGGGCATTTATCCGTCAGCGCGAGGCGATGTGTACAGCAGGTAAGAGCGCGGACTCTGTCCAGAGCCAGACTGCCTGGGTCCAGCTCTCCGGCTGCCCACCGGCTGTGGGCCGTGACTCGCCCTCCGTGGCTCCGTTCTCATTGTTACCACGGGCATCGGAACGGTGAGGCCCAAATGTGCTGAGACGCGTGTGGCCTGGCGCAGAGGGAGCCCTCAGGTAACGTGTGTGACATCTCAGGTCGCAGCTCAGACGTCACCCGCTCGGCAGGCCTTACCTGACCCTCCCCAGGCCCGCAGCATTGGCGCCTTCCCTCTGTGCTGTCTGCACTGCCCATCAGCCCACTGTCTTGTCTGCCCCACGATAGCGTGAGCCCCACGGGCTGGTCGGCTTGCTGAGTCTCAGGCTCAGGCAGAGCCTGGCGTGTCACCGGGTCTCTGTAATTTTTGTTGAGTGGCTCTCTTTTTTCTGATAGGCCTGAGCTGGAACTTCCGTTTGGAACAGAATAATTGTCTCTTTGGTTTCCGGTCAATATGCTGGTCCCTGAAACTCCATCTCCAGGGGTCAGCTACGATCCCGGACTGATGACGCGTTCTTCCAGCGCTGACCCCTCTTCCATCTGTGTTTCTGACCCACAAGACGGCTCGGCGTGCTCAGAACCAGCGCATGGCCTTTTCCTTGCCTAGGCCCCTTTCCTGTCCCCAGCCTGGCTGACGATGTGCCTCCACCCTCTGCTTGGAACCCGTGGAGCTGGCCTCTCAGTCCTCAGTCACCCCAGCCGGTCAGCCACCTGGCTCCAAAGCTCGCACCCTGAGCCTCGGCAGTTCTCCCACGAGCCCCTCCTGCAGCCCAGGATGACGCTTTCGTTTGGGCTGGATCAGCTCCACCTGCCTCTGCAGATCCTGGTCTCTCACACAGACCTGTCTGCCTGGGCCAGCATTACACCCCCACATGCGAATCCAGGGCTAGGACCCCAGTGTGCTGGTCCCCTTTGCACCCCTTCCAGCCGAAACTCCTCTCTTAGCTCCAAAGCCCTTTCTGGGCCTTTCCCTAGCCTCCTGTCCCCTGTCCCCCTCACGCCGGCCTCAGCCCCACTGTCCCCCGATAGACAAGGCGGGTTTGCTGGGCTGGGACACCCTCTCTCCTCTTGGTTTAGTGGATTCTTTCTCTTCCTTCAACCTGCAGCTTGTAGCCACCTCTTCTGTGAAGCCTTTCAAAGCCGTGCACCTCGGCATTTGCGTTTCTGAATCAAAAGCGGAGATGTGCTCCTGGCGATAAGGGGACAGAGCACATCCTGTTGGCCTTCCCCCCCGCCCCCACCCCCGGCCAGGGGGCAGGGAGCTGGGGGCGCCCTGCATCTGTGCCCGGCGCCGGATTCCTGGCTATGCCGGACCTGGGACTCTTTACGATGTGAGCAGCCCCGAGCCTCCCCTGTCCCACACAGCAGACGCCCTGGGTGGGGATCTGGGCTTGGTCACCAGAACTGACTTCTCAGAGCCCCCACTTCCTCGCCTGGGAAATGGGCAGTTGCAGCCCCTCCGAGGGTTTGCTGTGAAGGTTTCCAGGAACCTGAAGCAGGGGATTAGGGAGCACAGGGCCTGGGTAAGGGGTCTTTGTTTCTGGCAGAGATGTCTCTAGGTCAAGGTCAAAGTAACTTTCCCAAGTTGGGACTCATTGGGAATTTGGAAAGTTAAGACAATTAAGAATATTATTACTATTTAGTAACAGCTTTAACTTGCGAAGGTGCATCCTCCTACATTTTATTCTTCGACTCCTCACCCTCGTGATTACAGTTGGGCTGGGGGAGGTGTGAGGCAGTCGTCTGGCTGGCCCCGGAATCCAGGTGAGCGGTTCCCAGGTCCCTGGGCTGCACCCACGCCTACCCAGTCAGGAATCAGCCGGTCCGGAAGGGCTTGGGAATTTCCATTTACAAAGGCCCCCTCCCCGTGCTCTCCACCGTCTTGTCACGTTTGGGAACCACTAAAAAGCTTGATGCACAAAATTCTCAATTCCTCAGCTTCATAGTCTTCATAGTGAAAAAAAAGTAGTTGATTTGCCTTTTAGTAAACAGCACGAGCTAGCTCACCTTGCCATGGTCTGTTTATTCTGATGGTGGAAAAAACTGGCTTCTCCTAAAAAAAATAGGAGAGCAAAGGTGCAAATTCCCCAGCTTCTCCAGAGTTCTACCGGGTAATTTAACGCTAACATGACACACAACAGTCTTTTTGGCGATCAGAATTGTTTTCATGACACTCTAACTTCGCCTTTCTCTATTGTCTTTCTGTTGCTGTTGTTGTCTAGAGAGGCACCTCTGAGACTCGTTGACCTTGCAAACCTGTCCAGCCTGACATCTCAGCAGCGCTTGCAAGAGGAGAGGCCGGCATCCGCCCTCTCAACCTGAGGGCTGCAGCTAGAATGTGCTGAGTCACCCAGCCTTTGCAGGGTCAAACCCTGTGCACCTCGGAAGCGCTGCAGAAAATCAAACTGGGAGCTGCTGTGTTGTTCAAATGCCAGGGAGGAGAGTGAGAGGGGGATAATACCTAGACACATACTAATGCAGTAACTTGTTAACCTTAAAACTGGTTCGGAGAGATTTCTGATAGTCTGGTTAAGTCCTGCTTCTGGGTAATAATTGGTTGGTGAAGTTCTTTTTAACTATTTCTTCCTGTTCTTAGAAAGTGAAGATGAATATAAATCGTAAAGCAGTTATCTTGCAACGTTTGGAAAAAGGAGAAAATTCGTCTTTGCCATGACTGAAGTTTTGCATAATTAAGATTCTTGAATTCATTTTCTTTTAAAGAATCAACACCACCACCAAAATACAGCGATGAATCAGCTTTTGAGAGCTGGCGCCTAACGTTGGTGGAACTTTTAGGAAGTCCGTTTTCCTCTTTTGATCGTGTAGTTGACTTGACAGGAGAAATTACTACAGCTGCATGAATAGGGAAGTGGCAGGAAGTGACCAAGTTTCCTCCGAGTCAGAAAGTTCACAGAGCCCTTGATGGGAAAGCGGGCTATAGATAGAAATAAAAGTCTGCGTAATTTGTATTCGGAACTGCCGTGTTGTTTTTATAATATAGAAGTGGCTCCTTTTAAAGTGAGTGTTGGGGACGACAGAGAAAGCAGGCGTCCCTCCAACGAGGAAACCAGGCATTTCTGTTTAACAGCGAACAGACAGCCTAGGGTCAGTTGACAAGGTGGACATCTGCAGACCCAGCCAAGCTGACCCTCCTCCCGAGGGCGGTGTGGGCAGCTCGCTTGGTCTTTCTCATTGTGGCCACCGTGTGTTCCATTCAGCGTGAGCAGCCGGATCCCCTGTGGGTGGGACATGGGGGACAGCCCTGTGAAGCAGCAGCCTCCCCCCCCCAATGCCAAGCGCCTTCCCTGGGCCCCCTCGCTCCCTGCTGACATCACCCGGCAGGGTGTGTTCTTCTTTTTCATGCCTAAAGGCTGACTCGCCCCAACCTGGAGGCTAAGCCGTTCCCATGCGCTCCGTAGTGGGGCAGCGTGGGGACTTGAACCCCGGCAGAGTGACTCTGTGCCCTGGCATTTCACCCTGTGGACAGTGCCTCGGAGCTCTTAAAAATGACTCCTCGCGGGCAAGTAACACTAAATATGGAAAGGACAGCCTGAGTTGGATGAGTTCTGGCTTTCTCTCCGGACTAGTCAGAGGGGGCAGGGGTGGGACGACAGGGCAGCAGGGCTGCAGGGGCGCAGCCCAGGGGGCCGAAAGCGCCTGACTCCCTACGCTTCCTGCCCTGCGCGTCCTGCAACAGACCTACGGATGGAAACGTGAAGCCGGTTCCAAACTGCTCTGTTTCTGTCCGGTTTAGATTGATGGACGTAACGTAAGGACTTGACATTAAAAGAACAAGCAAACAAAGCCCTAAGCCAACTGCCTTCATCATCCAGCCCCTGGTTAGAACTGGAACTGGGCTCAGTTGCCCAGGTCAGTGTTGGGAGGGGCAGGACACGGACCTTGTGCCCCAACCCCCGCCCAGTGGGCTAGGGACAGGGCACAGTGTGGACGCCAGGCAGAGCGAATTGAGGCCCAGTCGCATATAAGCCTGGTGATCCGGGTCAATGCATTGGCCCCTGTGGACTTCGGAGGGTGACTTTTCTTCACAGGCCCTAGCACGGGGCCAGAGGTGAGATGCTCAGCAAAGTGAGTTTTCTGTTCCGCTTCCTAGAGGCCGACATGACAGGTCCTGAGTCAGCACCCTGGGCGCCCAGGGGTGCCTGTCTGAGCCCCGCCCGGGACAGCGCAATGTCCTTCAGCAGAGGGGCAGTTGCTGAATGAATTAGCACAAAGGGGTCCCGGTGGGGGGAATTTCCAGGCAAAATAGGAAATTGCCTCCTGGTGCAAGGAAGTCAGGGCCAGTGGGCAGAGGGAGTGCACTAGTAGAAGGTGAGGTCAGACAGATAAGGGAGTCGGACTGCTCCGCAGCGTCTGTGGACTTGAGTTTTACAGCGAGAGAAATATGGAGCCGTTGCGGGGTGTCGGGCAGAGGAGGGACCTGGCGTGACCGAGGCTTTGACTGCAGAACTGAGAATGGACTTGCAGGGGCAGGTTGGAGCTGGGCGGCCAGTGAGGAGCCATTGCAGAAACCCAGACCACAGTGACGGTGCCTCTGAGCAGAGCTCACGATGGGAGGCGGTCAGAAGGGATCAGATTCTGGGTATACGATGAAGGCAGAGCCAACAGGGTTTATCAGGGCTTGGACTGGACGTCTGGGGCATGAGCACCTGAGCCCAGGAGTTCGCGACACACGAGAGGAGAGAGGATACGCAGATGGCACAGATTTGGGGGAAACACCAGGGGTGCATTTTGTCCATGGTGAGACATCCACTTGATACCCAACAGTAGAAAGAGACAGAGGTCTGATCTGGTGACACACATGTGGAAATTTATCAGCATGTAACTATTTAGAGCCTGGAGATAGGAGGGATCATACAGGGAGCGCTGATAAGGGAGATCAGAGGTCAGAGGATGGAGCTGTGCGACACCCCAACACTCTGGGAGAAGAGGAGGTGTCGGCAGAGGAGACTTGGGGCCCCTTGGAGGTGGCACTCCTCAGGCGGAGGGCGGGAAGGCTTCTAGATGAAGGGGAGGGGTGTGCAAAGACCCAGAGGACAGAGAACCTGATTTGGGAAGGAGGCGGGGAGGTGTGGGGCGCAGGCGCAGGCCGGAGGTGACACAGGAGACTGGACTTGGACACTCAGCTGGAGACGCCGTGGTTTGTTTCTTGGTGACAAGGCTAGGATTTGTTGAGGTTCATTGAATTACTTAATCTCTCCACCTACCCTATGAGATAGTATTGTGTGCTCTGTAGATGAAGAGATAATGAGGAGACTGGCTCAGAGAGGTCACAGGGTCCCCTCAGGGTTAATGCAGGATGGCCTATTCCAGAGTCCACCCTTGCAACCTCTAACCCATCCTCTCCCCTGGAGGCCTGTCCCTTTCTCACGGGGTGACAGAGGCTCCGAGGTTGACAGCCGCGTCGTGGTCTGGAGTGGATCTGATCTGGCGCCCCTGTGGTGTCTCTCACGGGGGGCTCCGGCCACCAAAAGGTCCGGACGGATCGGGGCATTGGGGAAGGATGTGGAGCAGGGCGGTGACTTGGGCTGTGCTTGTGGGGCAGGTTGATGTGGTGGGTGTGGTGACCAGAGAAGATGCGGGTGCCTGGGAATGTGGGGAGACAGATTTGGGGAAGACTAGCCCCACGTGGGATGCTTGAGAGTGCGAGGGCTGTGCAGAGCTGGGGTGTGGCGTCCATGAAATCAGGCGTCTGGGTGGGGGCCGCTAGTTCCGACACTCGCCATCCATACATCTATGCAGCTGTTTCTGAAATGGTTCCCGAGACGAAGTCTATCTCCCATTTCACGGGAAAACACACATCTCGCTGTGGTGCATTTGGGAGTGAACAAAGCCCTCCTGGGCCCAGAGGAGGGGCAAGCCTAAACACACGCGGGTGTGAGCGAGTGAGGGACAAGAACCGGGACACCTCCTCCTCCAGGCAAGTGGCCTGCTGCTGGCTTTCACACGTTTGCGGGGGACACTTAATGTGTGATGCTGGGTGACAGTGATTTGGGGCTACGGCCTGTAGAGATCTGAGTAGCCTTGTCGTGAGTGGAGTGCTTCCGTTTCTTACTTGTTCGAACAGTTTCTCAGTGATGGTATCTTAAAGGGAAAATTGTACCAGAGTTTCGTGAGGCACCCACGGACCCGTGAACTCATGACTGGAAAGTAAGCCCTGGGCGTCCCATCAAGGGGTGCGTTTCCCATAAAAGTTTACTTTCTATGTTTAATCATCACCAGTTTGCCGTGCTCTTGCGGTGCTTCGGTCCGTTGTGTGCTGTTTGATCCACTGGAATTTACTGCTGCTCAACCCAGAAGAACTCTGTACTTAGTGGATTATGGTCACAGGAGTGTTTTTACTGTTTATTTTAAATTTTAATTAATGTACACAATCTGCGGATGAGACTTAGGAAAAGGATATCCACCACAGATTTCAAAGCATAAAAATAAATTTGGTTTAAAATCTGTGAGTAGCACAGAAACGCGTACACAGGCACTTACGGCCACATTATTCATAAAAGCCAAAAAGTGGACACAGCCCAGATGTCAGCCACCTGAGGCATGGAGAAACAAAAGTGGTGGACCCACATAAGGGGACGTCGTGGGACACTAAAAAGAAACGAAGAACTGATTCACGCCGTGACGTGGCTGAACCTTGAAACACTGGGCTGAGAGAGAGGGCAGACCCAGGGCCTACACAGGGTGTGGTCCCGTCTGTATGAAATGGCCAGCACAGGACATTCTCTGGACAGGAAGCCAGTGAGCCGATGGGGACCGGGCGGGGGTGGGGGTGGGGAGGGACAGCCAGTGGGTCAGTGGGTCAGTGGGTTGCTTTTGGGGAAATGAAATGTTCTAACGTTGATTGTGGTGATGGTTGCAGAACTCTGGATTTGCTAAACCCCATTAAATCATACACTTTAAATGGGTGAATTGTACGACATGTGATTTACATCTCAAAAAATCTGTTAAAAACATGTCGGGTAAATAGATTGGAAATAAGGGTTAAAACAAATAAGAATGGTGTAAAAGCTGTGACAGTTATAGTGCATGTACCAAATGCTATCAAGGAGATTCTTTGCAGACACTGACTGTTGGGTTTAAAAAGTTTGGATGTCAACTTAGACATTGCTTAGGGGTCTGTAGTTTTTATTTTAGAGGATTCGTGAGCCAAAACGCTTGAAACCCAGGGTAGATTAGCGCTAAGGAGAATGGATGGAGTGAGACAAGAGGACCAACCAAGGAAAATCAGGCGCCCCAGCGCTGAAGGAAAATGCAGAGAAGCAAAGAAGCCGGAGGGCCCGGGAAGACTTTCCAGGTGGAGGGGCGGCTGCACACCTGGGAGATGCCCGCCCGGGCCCCAGGCCGCTCATTGGGTCCAGTGGGCCGTGATGAGGTCACTGACTGGCCCCGTCCATCGAGTGAATTACCTGCAGCCAGTGCAGCGGCAGCCGAGGGAGGAGGGGATGAGAGGGGGAAGTGGGGTCATCACCAGGGACCGCTCCTGTGGGTTAGAACACAGATAACAGGGCGCAGTGTGGTAACGCCTGGCAGAAGTGGTGTAAGGGTGCAGTTACTCGGCTCCAGATGCAACTAGTTTGACCCTGTCTGTAGAGGAAAGGGAGAAAGCTGGGAGTGGGAACGGAGACACAGATGCCCCTGCAGTGTGCAAGGTGCCCCGCTGGGCAGGCACTCTGTAGGAATTCACGGGCCTGCACCCCTTGGGCAGCATGCTGCCGTCCCGGCAGCTTATCTCGGCCCCGTGCCTCTCTGGCCTGGCAGGGGTTGCAGCTGGGACGGGATGGGCTGCCGTGGGTGGGTCAGAGCCGCCCCAGGCTGGGGTAGGTGGGAGACGGAGGGTAAGGGCAGCTCCCGAATTTCCTGGGCAGGAGTGACCAAGAGGTTTTCAGGGAAGTGTGTTCTACTTACCTTCGTTCATTTGAATTGTGCTGGAAGTTAAGACACCGAGGGGATGGGTGAGGTGGGGGCCCGGGGCCGCCGCCCAGCGGGGACAGGCCTGGGCATGTGGCTCACGAGGTCATGCGCGTACACGCAGGGGCCGGCCCCCCGCCCAGGAGCGGCACTGCTGGTCAGCTCCCTGGAACCTGTTTATTTTTCTGTTTTTTTTTTTTAACATTCTTATGAAATGCTCTCAACGATAACGGCCAGAAAAAAACGAGAAGAAAGGCCGGATTTAGTAATATCAAGAGAGGTGTGGTGGGGACACAGCCTCTTGCGTTATTCACAGCTGCAGTGGGCAGAAGAGGCGGAGCAGCGCCGGTTGCTAGCGTTCCTGTGTGTCCACAGCTGCCCGCCCACGGGAAGGTCACATGGGACGTGGTGGGATCACGGTGAGGGACTGGCTTTCCGCCCCAATGCCCTCCGACATTCTCTCCTTGGGTTTGGAGGACGGGGATGGTGAGGGACAAAGTGGCCAGGGAGTGACATCGCCCCGTGACACTGTCTTTGGATGGCCTTGGCAGTCGGTCATAGTTATTAGCAGGAGAAATTACTCACCTTTGGTTCTGAATTGAATTCCCCCGCCGGGTGCCCAGAGCTTTGAGGACACAGGCGCAGGTACACAGCCTCTCTGAGTGCCAGTCCGATCCGGGCGTCGCCGGGCCCTTGTCCTTGGGCGGAATTCAGGGCCCGGTGCTCTTGGACTTCTAACCGCAGTGCAGTATTTCCTTCGGAGATGGAAATACAGTCTGTGCTGTGCGCCTGTCACCAGGAAATCACACACGTTTTCATATCGTGTATTTGCAGCTCTCCTGAAATGCTGCGTGTACGTGTCACTGTGAAATGCTGGTAGTCACTCGACCCACCACTAGACCTGGCCGTTTACTGCGTCCATAAAAGGCACATATGCTATTACAGCGGTGTGTGTTTGAATCGCTTCGTAACTGTATTGCACAGTTGCTTGTCTGCATATGCCTATGTGGTGTACCATACTCTGAGGAGGCTGCCCGAGGAGACCGAGGCACAAAAAAAGGTTCAGAAGTCCTCCAGGTGTGCAGTCCCGTGGGACACAAGCCTAAGCAGGTGAAGTCACCAGGTGGGGAGTGGCAGCTGGAAATACACTCAGGGGCCACACGGGAACCCAGGGACGGGACTGAGCTCAGCCCCGGGCAGCTTCTGCAGATCCCTGGGCTGCCCCTGGATGCAGTGTGAGGAGGACAAAGAGGCAGGAGGGGAGACAGCTTGACCCCCAGATCCCCGTGGAAATGAGGGGTGCTGCCGAGTCTTGCGGGGTCAAGAAGAGCCAGACAGAGAGAGGTGCCCGGTCGCTCACTTTTTAGGGCCCTGTTTATGGGGACAGGGTGCAGTTTCCTTGGAAACATTCAGTGATGCAACAGAGTTTTCTAAGACAGCTTCCTTGAGGCATAATTCGCACGCAGTCAACGCATGTACTCGGTGAGTGGTGACACGGGTGGCAGTGTGGACACATCCCGGCCACGGGACGCTTTTTCAGCCTGGCTTCCTTCACTCCGTGTAACCCCTCAGAGATCCATCCTCGGAGATCTTTTCCCGCGGTATCGTCTTTGTTGGAGAACTGTGTACTTCGAAAGCGGGAAAAACAAGCCCTTGTTTTCATAATCGGGAATTTTAAGAGGGGAGGGAGGGTTCTGTGCTTATCACGCGGGAATGTGGTTGGAGATTGCTGCGAAGGGGCCCTGACCTGTGGTCGGGGTGCATTCCAGCCCGAGGTTGGCCGTCCCTGCTAAACGTGAGCACGTTTGGAGACACTTCAGACCTGAAAGCCGCCGGCTCCCAGGACATGGGAACAAGCGCTGCCACCCAGGGGCCTGCCACCCCGGCTCGCACAGGAGAGGGTTTGGGAAGGTGTCCCAATCGCATCTGTGTGCCATCTGGCCTCCTCACAGCCGCCTCAGCTGGTAGCGAAGGGGCACGCGCTGTTTTCCACGGTGCATAAATAGGACACGAGGGGCAGCCAGTTTGAGAGAATTGTTACCCAAGAGGGGAGTGAGTCAGGGATGCAGAGAACCCGCTGGGTCCCTAACCCTCGCCTTGCTGGCAAGCCTGTGGTTTCAGAGAAAATAGTCATTTCACTTTCACTTTTGTTTTTGGGTGGTGGTGAATCTCTAAATCAGAGGAATTCAGGGTTTCTTTACCTTCCCTTTGCAACGTTCCCCTTGCCCCTGGGTAAGCACCACCATCCTGCGGATCCAACAGCCGGCAGCCTGTTTTGGGCCAGGCTCTTTTCCGGGCGCCCAGGAGACAGCGCTCTGCATATGACTGGCGGTGGCTGTGGAGTGCATGGCACAGAAGCCCCAAATGAGAATGAAACGGTGCTTCTTACCCTCTTTTGGGTCCCAGGAGTTTGAGAATCTGGTGAAAGTTTGGGGACCTCCCAGAAAAAGGCACCTATGTGCATGCACACACGATTTCCGAGTATTTCGAGATGCCTCTGAAGCTTGCCTGTAGGAATGACCTCAAAGTGAGCATTTTTGGCATGAAATGAAATAGTGATGCCGTCAAAGAAGCACAGAGATGAAGTCACTGACTAGCAAGAGATTTAGAGATAAGATCCGGCTGGGGCTGGTGGGAGGGGTGGTGCTTTGATAGACAGGCCTGCCCAGGTGGGGGCGTTGCCTCCAGAAGCCTGTCCCAGCAGAGGGGAAGGTGGGGTGTGGGGGGTGGGAAAACTCAGGCTGGAGGAAGACTATGATGAGGAATCGTTAGAGACAACCATAGAAGGACAGGTAGGGGCCATATTATGAGTGATATTGAAAGCAAGGTGAGTATTCCTCTTTTTTTTTTTAATCCCAGTAAACTATTGTTTTATTTATTTCCTTTCATGTACTTTTTTCACGAGGGGGTTTGAGGGTGTGTATATGTGAATAACATATTTATTGTATTGAATTAAGGAAGTGACAAAAATCAGAAGTTCTCGTAAACTACAACCTGATCTCTATCAATAGGTGGTATATTTTGTTCTAGTTTTTGAGTGTTCTAGTTTTTGAGTGTTCTTAAGTCCTGTGAATTTAAGACAATTTAGGTAACTCGTCTCTGTTTACTTGCAGGTTTAAGGCTCAGCAAACAGTTTGTACAAATATTTTCCTTCATTTGAAAAAACTTCGGATTTCCTTAGGATGGGTACACTGGGGCTCTCTGATGTTCTTCGTGTATTTTATTGTTTTGTTTTCTTTCCTCTCGGTGTCCTTCGTCTGTTCCCTAAACGCGGGGGCTCCCAGGCCCCCACTCTCCTGGGCCCCGTCTCCCGAATCCGAATCCGTCCTCTGCCGGCCTGGCAGTCACCGTGAGCCAGCACATGCTGAGTGCAGACGTGTGCCACGTGTGGTGTTTAAGCTTGCCACCTGGGATTCCATCACAGCCTGTCACACAGGGACTGTCTTTGTTTCACAGAGGTGAGGACTCAGCGAGGACAGTTACTTGCCCAGGAACAGAGGCCCTGGGTGCACTGGGTGCCACCTGCCCATCACCCAGCCCTGCCTCCCAGTTCCCGACAGTGCAGCCGTTGCCCAGCATGCATTTCCGCAGGGTTTCCACGGACGCCCACGCTCAGTATGTCAGACCTGACACACCTGCTCCCCCATGACTTAGGGAGACCCTTAGTCGCCCTAAAGTGTGGGCGCTTTTGTTCTGTTCGGCCGTGGCGTGTTTGGCAACCCCCTTGGGCATATGCCAAAGAGAAAATCGGTAGCCACTGTCAGACCCCACGTCCCAGGTCTCAGACGGACCATTGTCTCCCAGAGGGTCTTGGAAGGCCTAACTGGCCATAATGGGATGAAGGACATGAGAAGACTGGCACGTGCTTTCCACTCGTGTGGGGTTTATCATGACTGTGCAAAATCAAACCACCTGACACCCCAGGGTGTTTCTTGACTGAAAGCGTGATTGTCCACAGACAGCATCAGAGCCATCAGGTCAGCAGCACTGGCCAGGCCAGCAGTGCCCAGGTGTCTGTGGAATGTTAGTCATGCGACTGGACAAAGGAGTGGCCAGGTACGTCTGGGGCGCGTGAGTTAGAGTGAAGCAGGGGCCTGCCCCAGACTTCCGGGCTCGCCAGGAGGGGACAGCGGACAGAGTGACGACAGACCCGGGCTGCGAGCCAAGGACCCCCTCACGGGACAGGTGTGTGGGTGCGGGGGGCGGTTCTGGGGGACCCTGCCTTTTGTCTCTGCATTTCAGTGTCCGGATCCCAAACACGTTAGTGAGTAGGAAAAAGCCCGTCTCCTGCCCCGGGAAGGGAGAGAGACAGCAGCGTGTTGCAGACAGCGAGGAAAGCTGTTAGGAAAGGCTGTTGCAGTGACTTGTACCAGACTAGCCTGCAGTTTTTCTGAGAACCTCTCAGTTATGCAACTGTGACGTCTCAAGGAAAATCGAAGTAAATTGGGATCGCATAAACCTGTCTCAAGTTTTTATATTCTCTGTATTTTTGGCTCGTCGCAATCTTTGTCTGTTGCTCAAACACTGAGTCAGACCTCTGACTGTCAGGCGTGCTTTGTTTCAGATGACACGTGCAGCCACCCATTCACGTGAGCAGGATGTGGGAGCAGAGCTCCCTGGTGCCTCTAAAGCCAACGTGGCATCTGAGGGGGTTGCTTGTCGTTTTCAGGAAATAAGGTGTCATGTAGGATAGTTTCCTGCCATAAAAAATGCTCTAATTTGGTTTTAAAATAGCAGCCTCTGATGTTGTTTTTGACTCAGGAGTCTATAGGAAATCTAGCATTGTACATTTTTTCTTTTTCTTTCTTTTTTTTTTTTTTTTGGTAAAAGAATTTTCCACAGACTAGCAGTGAGCTGTCTTTGTCTGGGGCAGTACATAGTGATTTGAATTCATTCATCACCAGATGCACATGTAAAGGCCACCTGACGTTAAAAGCAGGTACGCTGTTGACTTCGGTGACAGTCCCATGTCCAGAAATGCGTCCTTCCTCAGGCACGTCCACAGCACCCCGTCCTGAGCTGGACCCCCAGCCAGCCTACAGTTAGACTCTGTGGCCACCAAACTTTTTTTTACCTGAAGCTTCTTTGACTTGCACCTCCTTATAAGCTTGCCCTTAAGAACAGAGCTAAATGTTTCTGGATAGATCAACCAATGACTTACTTTTATAAGTAACGGGTAGTTTGCCCTTAGCTCCTTTACATAAAGGATCAGGAAAACAAATATTTTGCAAAAGTCTTTTCCGTGTGATTAAACAAGTTAGATATTGAAGATGTAACACGTAATCTGAGAGTCATTAAGACAACACCTGCCGGGGGGAGGAGCTGCTGTCTGTGGCAGGGGGGCCACAGGAGGGGCGGATGAGCTGAAGGTGATGGTGGTGCTGCTGATGGTGGTGCTGCTGAAGCTGCTGATGATGCTGATGATGCTGAAGCCGCTGATGATGCTGATGATGCTGAAGCTGATGCCTTCCGACAGCTGTGATCACAACACCAGGTTCTCAGGATCTCACAGCCCACTTGCTGCCTTTGAACTTTTTTGTTTTTTTAATTTGGTATAGCACATACGACAAAATTCTTGAATGTACCTACTTTCCCGTGCACAGTTCTGTGGAAAGGGGTACAGTTGCAGCGTGTGCAGCCGGGCCGTTACCCAGTTCCAGGCCGTCTTCATCACCCTGAGAGGAAGCCCCGGGCGCCCGATGCCGTCACTCCTCATCCTCTTTCCCACAGCCCCTGCTTGCGGTCCGTGGATTTGCCTGTTCCGGACCTTTCATGCAGATGGAACCATCGCCTGTGCCTTTGTGTCTGGCTTCTTCCTCTCAGCATAGTGCCGTCTGGGTCCCTCCACGCTGTGACGTGTCCCTGCCTCACTCCTAGTCATGGCTGCGTGATATTCTATCGCGTGGACGGACCACATTTCATTTACCCACACTTCCATCGGTGGACATTGGGGGTGTTTCCACCTTCTGGCTGTTGTGGATAATGCACTGCAAACAGTCTTGTACAAGTTACTAACTGAACACCTGCTTCCTGTTATCTGGGGCTTGTGCCTCAGAGTGGAATTGCTGGGTCAGGTGGTAGGTAATTCTATGTTTAACTTAGTGAGAAACTGCCAAACTGTTTTTCTCTTGCTTTCTGAATGCTTTTCCAAAAATCACCACACTATTGATACTCTAAAATCAACTATGGGATGGTTTAAAAAATGGTTACATTTCTAGGCTGAATATTAAAAACCTTAAGAGGTGTCTCTGAGGCCAAAATTCATTCAGAACACTTTCCTAAATCAGCGAGGAAGACAAGGCACTTACCGTATTTATTTACTTCCTCCGTAGTTGGTTCCTTCCTAAAACCTTCACCTTGGACAAAATTCCGCACGCCTTAGGAGAATGGTTATAAATAGATTATACTGTCATTGTCCACTTTGGTTTTATACTTTTTCTGGGTCAAATGCAAGCTCTCTAATCTCTTTTGTGATTTGGCTAAATGCAGATTAATCCCAGGCAAATCCGAGTTAGTTACTCATCTTCTTTTTTATGTTGACTTTTGCTTCAATTTCTCGGTTGCCCAGGGCAGCGTAAGAGAGAACTAAAATGATTGCAGATGAGATTTCAGATAATGCTGGTAATTTCCCAATTTCACATTGGCTGGTGATGCTAGTCCCAGCTTAAAGCAGACATGATGAAGCATGTCCCAGAGCAGGTGAGCCCCACTGTGGACCTGCCCATTGCTATGTAGGCAGCTCCCAGCCCCCAACCCCCTCTGATGGCCTAGCCTCTTCCATGCTCCCAGGATTTCAGGGACTCTTCTCCACGAGAGGCCTGCTCTCACCCAGGGCTAAGATCCCACATATATAACCATCAATATGGTGCAGGCCAGTTGGACATGGACCATAGTGTGATGTAGAAGGTTCTGGAAGCTCCCCCCTTCCCGGGTCCGGCTCAACGCTGTAGTTGCTGGAACATGGGACTGTCTCAGGGGCTGGAGTGGGGTTAAGAGGCAGTGGTCCTAGGTGTTGTTAGGGGATGTTAGGGTAGCAACTATTTACCCACTGATACACAAATACTTGAGTATTGCCACGGCCTGTGTGACTACTGCTGTACTAGGCTTGTTACTAGGAGCTACGGTGACGCTCAGCCTCCCCACCAGCCTTCACCAGAAGCCTTCAGGCTCCGACCCTGCCACCTTCTCCTCCTGCTTTCCTACAGGAAGCGGTTACCGCTTTTCCCAGGAGGGAGGCAGGATCCTGACCATTCTCCTGTGTCGGCCTGAAGGTCCCATCATGCCTAGGGGCTCCTGCTCTGCTTTGCTTGGCCACAGGCCCTTCTCTAAACTCCCAGTGGCGCCTGGTCTCCGTCCTGTTTAATAACTGCCGATGTTTGAATGAACTTCTCTTTTTTTTTTTTTTTTGAGGGCAGTGTCGCTGGCCCTCATATGTGGGACCAAACCGGGGCCGCTGGCAACTGCCGATGTTTTTGCGGTGCCTAGAAATGACGTGAGAAGCCGAGTCCGTGGAAAGGGGAAAGAGGGTCTTCTCCCGCAGCCGTGGGGTAAGTTACCGGGTGGCCTGAGGGTGTGGGGTCCCCCCCAGTTTCCCTGCATTGACTTCCCATTTCCGCATCAGCCCCTGCCCTGTCCTCAGACACATGGTACAGGGCTGGGCTCCCCCCTGGGGGTGTGCGTCTGAGGTTAGTGGCCCTTGGTACCCAGCCAGCCTCCAGACAAGCCTCTGGGCCCAAGTTCCTGACCACGGGACTCTGGGCTTCTGGGCTGCCCAGTGCCATCTTGTGCCCACTGTGCCCAGGCCTTGCCTGGGGATCCTGAGCCCCTGCCGTCACAAAGATAGGGCTTTGCCCTGCCCTGCTCCGGCTGAGATCTGGGGCCCTCTTGCCTGCTATGTCTGTGTGTGTTGGCAGCATTCATTGTTTCTCTGTCTTATTCCAGAGGATAAAAGTAATACATGCTCTTTGCAGAAAACTGAAAAATCAGCCTACTTCCCAACGATCACCACTGTAAACATAGAGAATTTTCCCAGTGTGTATATTTTTTTGTAATAAAACGGGATACTGTTCTTTATGTAGCTTTGTCTTTTTAAATTTTTTTCTTTCAGTTCTATCGAGATGTAACTAACATACACCCCTGTATACGTTTCAAGTGCAGAGCATATTGACTTGACCTCTGTATGCTGTGAAATGATCACCACAATACGCTTAGTCAGCAACCATCATCTCAAACAGATAAAAAAATATTGTTTTTCCTTGTGATGAGAACTTTCAGGATTTACTTGCTTAGCTGCTTTTAAATATACCGTACAGCAGTGTGGGCCCCAGACGTTGTGTGTGTTGTGTGTGTAACTTTTTCCTTAACCTTAAATTGTGAATATTTTTATGGTTGTATAATAATGTCCTTAATGACACTCTCTTTCCTGCTTGGCCCCAGGCTGTCCCCTCGCCTAGGGACGGCACCTTCCCGGAAAGTGTAGCTTGGGCTTTGGGGCCTCCCGGGGCCTCCTGTGGATCGCAGGACCCAGCCTGGGCTGGGAAGCCCGCCCCGCCCTCTCCCTCCCTGTCGGGCTCAGGCTCAGGTGCCACTGAACTTTCCTGGGGGCGCTTCCTGTGTCTGGGATCGCATCCTTCCCTGTTGACTCTCACAGCTTGTCTGACTCCCGCCCCAGTGCCCTGCACAATGAGACACGCTATCCCCTTTCACCGCTGCTAGGACCTCTGGAACTTAACTTGGAAGCATAGTGTTTTATTTTGAACCAACTCAGTTTAATCCCGTCCTTTAAACAATGCACTTTTGTCCTGATTTTAAAGAGAAATAATTAGGCCGCCCAAATGGCGTATTGGTTAAAAGTTGGCTTGGGACGCCAGCTCTGAGCAACAGGGCCACAGTTTGGGTCCCACATGAGGGCCAGTGACGCTGCGCCCTCTACAGGTAAGAAGGTGAACAACAGCTCGACCCACAGGCTGGGCTGCCTTGAGTCGCCTGCGACAGATTAGGCTGCAGCCCCTGCTGCAGTAGGCTGCCGTGAGCTACCGTGAGTGGCTGGCAGCCGGTGTGAGCTGCCGTGAGCCATTGTGAGCGGCTGTCATCAATGGCCACCGAGCGACTGCCTCACCCAGGAAGAGCGCAATGACGATACCAACATGGGCCAGTGAAGCAACGTCCTCCGCAACTAGACTGAAGAACAAAAGGACAGCAACTTGTTTGTTCTCCTTCCCTGATTCCCCAATAAAATCTTAAAAAAAAAAATAAAGAGAAATAATCGTTCATTATGGAATAACTGGAAAATATAGACAAGTCTGAGGAGGAGAATTTAAAAAATTGACAACTCCACTACCTGGAAAGATAATCACTGTGATAAGTTTGGTATATTTTCTTGTTGATGTGTGTGTGTATACATATGGGTTGCATATATGTACACAGAGAAGCTGCCCTGACTGGGAGAACACTATAGATATATGTTTCCCTCCTTTTCTAATTTTCACCTCATCCTTGAGAAATTACCTCTGGGCTGACATATGTAATAATTCATATCTAAGTAATATCCAGAGTTGCCCGAGAGGAAGGGGCCGGATGCTTCAAACATCTCCTACATCCATAGGCTTTGGTGACTCCTAGGTGTTTATGGAGATCACATTTGATTGGGCAAGATGAGGATAAGTGGTTGCAAGAGTATTTTCACTTCTAGAAGTTCATCAAACTTAACAATTCATCAAGTGTATGCTTTGTGCCTTCTCTATATGTAAAAATTGAAAGTATTATTCCTTGAAAGAGTGATTTATTTGAACAAGTCAGCATGCATTCTGATAATACAGACCACTGTTAATGTTATGAATAGTTATTATTGGGCTGTCGGAAAAGTCATGATGCATTTTTGCAAGGAAAAACAGAGAAAACAATACGTCATGACTTTTCCGACAACCCAATAATTTTAAATTTATTACACTTACTTCCTTTTCCATTTTCTTTAGTTTTGATTAATCTTACCAGAACATAAAATGCCGACAGCAGTCAGTTTTAAATACAATTATTCGATGGCAGGCAGAATTTTGCTGGTGTGAATGGTTCAGAACCAAAGATTACATGTGCCCCCTGGTTTACTGAGGTATAGTGACTGACAACTGAAAATTGTTAAGGTGTACTTTTTTCCCCCCTTAACGTGTGTTTTTATGTGAAGGGTGGTTAAGCGAATTTATTTTCTAACAACCTACAACGCAGGTCCTTTGCTATTGAGCCTCTGTGGAGGCCCGCACCAGAGCGGAAACGCGCAGCCTGCGCCCGCCCTCTGTAACTGGGGCATTGTTTCTGCCCTCCAGCGCCTCCTCCCCGTTGCTGTGACCGACAGGCTGTGTGGGCCTCGGTGGATGCATTATGGTCTCTTGCTGCCCAAAAATATTACCACGAGCCCTATTTTCTCATTCCCAAGCGCTGATTCCCAACAGTGGACCCTGCACTATTTTCTCATTCCCAACAGCTGACTCCCAGCCGCGGGTGGTTGATGACCATCCGCGGTTGGCTGAATCCCCGGATGCGACGGGCCCTCAGGAGGGCAGGTTTCTGGAAGTGGAAAGTTGGACGTGGGATTTTCCCTCCCTGCAGCGAGGTGGGCCCCTCGCCCCCCACGTTGTTCAGGGGCCCCCGGTAAGTAGCATGTTTCTCTGTATCCTGTCAGCTGTTGCAGCAAATTCATGACCCTGAGGAGGGGTTGCTAGAAACGCCAGCTGTCAGCTGGTCAGGCAGGAGCACAGGTGACAACACAGGTGGGCTTGTCACTGGCGTCCGGGCAGGGTGGGGCGGGGTGGGGTGTCCGTGGGCGGGCCCCTAGCCTGTGGGGCCCGAGGCACCTCCAGGTAGCCAGGGTCCGGGCTGCGCTGGCTGGGGGCGCCACTCGGTGTGCCTGGGGCCAGCACCCCGGGCTCCCGAGCCTCTTCCGCCAGCCAGGCTGCTGCTCTATCCAGCCGGCCAGCCGGGTGCCCATCAGCCTTAACGACGGCCGGACAGCCCCTTTGGCCGTGGCCTGCTGGGCAGGAGCAGGTCCCAGGTTGTGCTGGTCTCCGGGGGTGACAGCAGGAGGGGCCGGCGACTCTTGCCAGCTTCAGGGGAAGGGGACTCGAGGCTCTGACCTCAGTGAAGCCAGGCCGTGGCATTGCATCTCCCGGCCACAGGGTAGACCAAGGCTGGGCACCACCTCACCCAGGTGCAGCCAGTTGGGGCCCAGGGGACTCGGCGCCCGGTAAATGGAAGGCTGAAGCAGTGGGAACATGTCATCCTCCCCGAGGGGTGGGAGGGTGACTCAGACTCTGTGAACAGGAGGTGACTGTGCGTTCTGGTTAACCAGGTCAGCGCCCAGTGACACCTGCTGTCTTAGTATAATTGTTGCTCTCTAAAGCGTCGGTTTGGACAGTGAACTATGGGATGGATGACCCTGGCCTTGAAGCACCTTTCGGGTTCGCTGGGGAAGGCTTGGGGGAGGCCACCTCCTAGAGACAGGCTGCCACCCCCGTCCCCTGAACCAGGAGCTCAGGGACAGCCCTACAACCGCCGACCGGAGAGGCTGGGCCCACATACGTACTGAGACCCCACGCGCAGAACAGGCAGGGATTCTGACGGAATCTGCGCGCACATTTGTAATAAAAGGCTCACAGGCGCTGACTCACCTTTAGCAGCTTCTAACGGGCGCTGTGCCTTGTGCCCCACCCAGGAGCACGTGTGGCGGGGACCGGTCAATGCTGGGTGCTGCTGGGACAGCTCTGCTGCGTGGTGAGCACTCCCAGTGGGAAGGCGTTTGCAGCCTCAGACGAGGGGGAAGGTGGACAAGAGGGAAGGCAAGTGACAGCAGGTATATGTGGGGGCCTGGGCATGGAGCCCTGGGGGAGACACCGCCGGCTGGGGTGCCCGGGTCCCTCTGTCCTCCTCCTGCCGCAGTCCCCGGACAGGAACCGGCAGGAGAGGGCAGGAGAGAGAGGGATAAGGGGTGGGGGTCAGTTGTCCTGGGCACCAGCTCTGAGGACAAACTGCCTTTCCCTCCCTGCTTGTGCGTGGGTGGGTTGCTGTGCCTCTGTTTCATCCTCATTCAAGTAGTAGGGTGCTACTAAATTTTGAGTCAGGGGGCCGCTAAGGCAGTACTAGGACGAGCCCAGTGCCTGGAGTGCAGCCAGCTCTCAGTGGAGGGGAGTCCCCCGCACCCCCACCCCACCCCAGTAACATCTGTTGGCTTCCTACTATGTGCCACGTGTTTTAGACATATCACCTCATTGCATACGATGGGCTAGCTATTTCCTTCATCTTCTAATTAGGGAAACTGAGGCTCCTGTGATAGAATTTGCCTTGCCGGCTGCTGACAGGTGCGGGAGGATTGTGCTCACATAGGCTTGCTTGTGCCCGAGTGAGGCTTGCCCCATATTCCAGGCTGCCCGGCTTGGACCATCGCTGTGCCCCCAGAGCCTGGACCACTGCCTGGCACACAGGCGCCCGACAATTACGTGGTGGCTGATGCCTGAGTGCCTGACGTCTCCTCACTGCGACGGTCCCTTTGTTCTGTTTGTTGGGCATCAAGTGTTTGGCTCGCATTGTACTCAACTCCACTCAGTATGTGGCCTCTGCTCTCTGAGACTTTGTGGGTGTGTTGCCAGGGCCCCCACCAGACGGGAATTTTCAGAAGGCCGTGATCGCCCTGTATTCACTTACGCAGGAACTAAGCTCCAGCATGTGAGAGCCCTGGAAGCACTTTCCAGAAAGCCTGTTTTGAGCATCCCAGCCTGGAGTTTTTTTCTTCTAAAGATTCAGATATCAGATGCCCACTTGGCCAGCTGAGCCTCCTAAACTGGGTTCAAAATGTATGAAACTGTTTTCACATGGACAGCTCAGCCAAAAATGCGTGTCGGCCATGCTTAGACCACTCACTGTTGCTGCTTTTGTTTTGGTGGCTGCTTGGTTCTAGACTCGGCGGGGTTTAGGCCACGTCACTTCTTGGGCCTCTGCGTCCTCACTTGTAAGGTCAGAAGAGACAGCATGGGGCCGGCCGAGTGGCACATCGGCTTAAGAACTGGCTTAGGATGCCAGTGGCACCAGTTCGGATCCCACATGAGGGCCAGTGACATTGCCCTCTACAGCTAACAACAGCTCCACCTGGAGCTGGGCTGTGCGAGCCCCGGCGACGGTGTAGGCTGCAGCCCCTGCTGCAGTGGGCTGCCATAGGCTACAGTGAGCGGCCGGCAGCCAGCGTGAGCTGCCAATAGCCACGGTGAGCGACCGTCCAGAGGCCAGCGACTGATCTGCCTCATCCGGGAAGAGCGCAATGACGATACCAACAGTGAAGCAACATCCTCCGCAACTAAACTGAAGAACAAGAAGACAGCAACTTGTCTGTTCCCCTTCCCCGATTCCCCAACGCTGTTCCCCTCCACCAATTCCCCAATAAAATCTTTAAAAAAAAAAAAAAAAAAAAAAGAAGAGACAGCACGTCTTAGGGGCGTTAGCCCTGTACAGTCCCATTAAAGTGACAAGGATCATCTGTGGAGTTTATTGGTGAAAAGGTTGGAACAGAGCCTGAGCAGCCAGTGTTAATATCGGAATTCCAAAAGAATATCTTCAATAAGATTCTATTTTTGTTGTCTCTGGGTGATGAGACTCTGGGTTAATTTTATCTTCTCGGTTTTGCTCATCTGCATTTCCTAATTTTGCTATTTATGAAATTTTTTTGGCTTGTTTGAGTCAGTAAAAAAAAATCTTTAAAGATATCCATTAAAAAGAGTGTAACTTATATTTTGATATCTAGTGGACATTTGAGGTTCATTCCTACAGTTTTCTGATATACAATTGACATGGCTAAGCGATAGCATAATGAATGTAAGACAACAGGGTTGTTTCCACTGGTATATTTTTTTAGGGGCTGTGGTTTTCCTGTCACCATCTGATGGGTGGTTTGGTTGCCCCTGCGGGCCTGGCTTCTAGTGTGTGGCTCATGGAAGGACATCAGGCCTATGAAAACTGAGTCCTCTGGGCCCCCCCCCTCCAGATGCCTAAGCGTGTTGTTGCGACATTTGCGTGAGGTCCTCCGTGGGAGGCACTTAACACAGTGCCACTGTATGCTGAGCACTGGGGGACACTAGCTATTGGTGTCTTCAAATGGTACCGTGCTCGCCTCAAGGCCTGAGCGCTACCAGGGGGTCATCCTGTCATCCTGTGTGACTTAGCTCTTAGCTCCCGGCCCTTGTGCCCAGGGGAGCACCTGACTGCCTGATTTTACGGGCAGCTTAGACCTTCGGGGTTCCCACTGGCCATGACCCTGGGAGCCCACGGCCTGCTGCTGCGGCGCGGTGCCTGCCCACACACCAGGGTGCCCTCATTTTCCCGTCAACCTCCCAAGGACAAGCTGCCGGGAAGGGGGTCCCCCGAACGCCCACCGGCAGAACAGCGTTCAGGGGTCGCGTGTTGCAGATGGCCGCCGTTTGGAGTCCCCTGGGGGGGTCACTTACGCAAAACATGCGGAAAGGTGGGGCCCCAGGTAACAGTACCAAAGTACCTTAATCCTTCCATCGACAACTGTTCTATTGGGTTACACAGTTTTAATCCCAGAGGAGTTGTCTCCCGACATTAAACTGTCCACACAGTATTTATGTCGGCGGCTGCCTTGCAAGATCACTTAACCCTGCACAGCCGTTTAAAAGTAGTTAATGACAGAGCGGGCATGGCTCCCGCCGCCTATGAAGGATCACACAGGCTCGACCTGGGCTGTCACGGTTTATGGAGGAAGGCAGTTTGTCCGGAGCCTGCTTCCAGCACAGCAGGTAATTTGAAATGAAATGAGACAGTTTCTACAGGCAGATTGATTTGGGAATCTTGTCTCCTCTTCCCTTTGACCCTTGACAAGTTGACACTCCAAAGATTGTGACTTTAAAAAATGATTGGGTGCAAATACACTTAGGCCGATGATTTATGGCGTGCCGAGGCAAGGACAGAGCCTGTGGCGGTGGGGCCGTGCGGGAAGGGAGCCGTAAACTTCCCGCAGCCCCGTGATGCTCTGTATCTTATTAATTATCCCACCGGGTGGCCTGCTAATAACCCTTGATCAAGTCATTTCTGTTCCCGGTCAGGGGTGAGGTGGCCAAGTTCACGCCAAAGAGATGTGGTGTTTATGAGGCACTTACTAAAAGTCATTGATTCAGTCGGTTATATTGGTCAGAAAAACCACAGCCTGTCTAGGACGGAGTTTGCTTTTGTGAATTTCATTTTTTTCCTGTTGTTTTGCTGTTGGAGCTTTTGTGAATATGGTTAACCACGTACAGGAAGAAATGCTGCGATTGTAAGGGTGATAAGTTTGAGTAACCAGAGACAGCAGAAAAAAAAAGAACACCCCAAGTCTGCATTAACACAGGCTTTGTTTGGTCTAATCCTTTGTAATCACGTGGCGAGTGTCACACCAATATTATGTAATATTTCAACAGATGTTTCTGGTATTATTTTGACTCTATTCGTCTGCTGCCATGTTTCTCTTAGAAGTGGAGTTTGATCATCAATAAATGTTATACGCAAAATTTAAAAAATTAACTGTTTGCCAAAACAGTAATAAAAAAACGACGGGATAGTTCTTTTTACAAAGCGGTTATCTCGGTTCACCATCACCTCCTCTTTATGCCTGGATTATTTTAAATGAGCTCTGCGATGGAATTGATTTATTCGTGTTGGAATTGCTGTGAATTCCACTCCATACAATAGCTGTGGAACGCCGGCCCTTCTCGGCCGCTTTGGTGTTTGTCTCTATTCTAAGCACTTTGTTTGAAATATAATTTTGAAGATGCTAGTGAAAAGTATAACAAATTCCCTATTGGTCTCTGTTTACATTATTTACTACCCTTTTGAGCCATACCTTCATTGAACTACGTTAAAAGTATTTTGCTGGGATGTTTCTTTATGTTGTCCACCAGGTTTAATAGACGTGCCGTTTAATAAGCTCTCCACCTGTAAGGATGGACTGTTTGACCTCTGCGCCCTGCCACTGGTAGGCGTAATGTAAGATTGCTTTGTGAAATAAAGCTGTCGGTAACATCAAGAAAATAAAAAATGATCGTATTCCAATACTCTCTGCTGAGTACTATGACAGCGCTGAAATATGGAATAAAATTGAAAGTAGATTAGTTTTGGGTCTTAAGTCATGTTTTGACAAGAAATAGGAGAGGAGAACATATCTTTGAACTTTTAGTTTTAAAGTTTTTTAATGAAAATATTTATCATTTTGTAAGGCTCCTTCTTTCTTTATCGCATCTAGGCTGTGCAACCTTAAAACAATCCTTCTCTTTATCGTGGGGGATATAAATACTGGGCTATCTTTATATTCAACACCACGAAGGTGACTGGCCCCGTGCGATGGTGTGACCCTTGTGAGTTCGGGGTGTCGTGCTAATAAAAGGCTTATTGAAGAGGATGGGAAATCCGCCATTAATAAGCTCCGTATTTTCGGGGTATGTACGGCATGTAAATGGAGACAGGCAGGCTGCCTCAGCTGTGTTTTTTGTTCACCTTTTGGAATGGCTTCAATCTGAAGAGGGCAGAACAAACAGATCAGCAGCGGAGAGGCTGGCTGCTGCCTGCCTTCTCTCTAACAGAATTTGTGTGAGGTGACATGCAGATGGTGAAGTGACTCCTTCCATCGCTGTGGTTATATGTTAATCGGAGGAAGTCAGGACTCAGAGGTGGCGTGGATGGTCTGCTGAGGGGAGGGCGCGGGCTGAGCGCAGTAACCCCCCCCCCCCGGGGGGGCTGCAAACATCCCTGTCACCCCTGTGAGACCGCTGCTCCCACCAGGCCAACTCCTTCCCTCACCCCATGTGCAGGTGACTGTGGAGAGTGTGGGGCCGCTCAGTGAACTGCCCTCTTTTCACCTTCTTGCCCTGGACACCCAGGACATGGAGCCTTTACACGGGTCCGGGCTGCCGGGCCCAGCCGCCCTTGACCCAAGTTCTGGGGAACTTCGTGCCGCTGGGCCTTCTGTCTACGGCGTCTTTAGAAAAACCCCCGAAATGGACCTTTTCCCCTCGTGAATGTGAGTGACATGCTAGCACAGGGCTCAAACGGGCCAGACACTCTGGAAAGGCTGCTTTTATGGAAAAGGCAGTTTTGTTGTCTCGATCTTAAAGTTCCCAGAGTCAGAAACTCGCAATGTCCATTGGAAAAGTGAAGATTGTATCAGCTGAAGGTTCTGAAAAAAAGGTTTTGTAAGGTTTCAAACACTCCATCCTGAGATATCTTAAAGCTGTCACAAAGGAAAAGTTTTTCTGTTTTGAATTTAGATGAGTATGAATGATAGCCATGTTTCTGAGTGGATGAGGGGTAGGCCACCTCGAAGGGAGGTCCAGTACTGTCACCTCCTGACTTGTTCAGTCATTGTGTGAACCCTGGCTTTGCTAAATCTTTAAGTAGGATAGTGAGTTACTGTGGTCAGTACCTTGCTGTCATTTCTCATCATCGATCGAGGCTCAGATAAGTATATACTTATCAACAATCCGGACCCAATTTACATGTGTGTTTTACTCATGGCTATTCTGTCAATTGTCAAGATCCAAGACGGGCGTTGAACGTCCTGGGAGGGTCACAGAGTGGGTTCCCAGAGGGGTGGGGACAGTCACACCTTGGGAAGCGTGTCTGGTGGAGGTTCCCAAAAAGAGAAGGTATCTGTGTGTAAAGTAACACACATTAGGGGTGGCTCAGTTCCAGCAGCCGCTCCTCGCTGTGGTGCCATTAGCAAAAGATGTGAACCGGCTTGGTGTTAAGTTTTCACCTGTCCGATGAAGATAAGATGAGGTGGCCGTGCTTGTGGTGAATTCAATGAAGTGACCTACTCGAAAGTGCCCCGTGGTGGATGACACACAGCCTCTGCCCCTTCTCCATCCTGAAATAAGGATGTCAGCCTCTTCTTCCCTCCAGAGTTCATGAACCTGGTGAGCTCCGTTCTATCCTTGTTAACGGAAGTGCCGTAGGTGGTTTTTTCACTTTCGGTAAACCAGATGCCCTAATTTCAGCTATTCCAGTTCTTTGGTTGAAGATGGCGTATGTGACCGTCGCGGGGCCCCAGGTGAGAGCTGATGGAGCTCAGAGTGTGACAGAGGGAGTGGGTCCACGGGTTCAAGAGACACCTAGGAGGCAAGTCAGCAAAACCTGGCGCTGGATGAGAGAGGAGGGAGATGGGCTAACCCCTGGGCTTTGGTTGGGGCCGTGCCCTGTGATGGGGACCCTCGGAGGAGACCGCAGTGGTTCTGTTCTGGACAAGCTGCGTTCACAGTCCTTGTTATCACCATTTTTAGTGATGCAAAGCAGATAGTCAAAATGTAAATTATCTCCGGATGAAATTTTACAAGAACTGATGCCATGTTCCACGTCTACCGTTCTCTTATAAAATGGAGTTTTATACATGTTCATTTCATCCTCGAACAGCAGCACTTTACATGTATGAAGAAGTGTGTTTAAGATCACCTGGTACTAAGCAGAGGGACCCTGCGAGCTTCTAAAACATCAACTTGTGGACTTGTGCAAGCCATCATTAAGTCTTTGCATAGTTAATGTAAAATGTAGTTTCCATTAATGGAAAAAGAAACCCAAGCATTGCCCTGGTAATATCATGGTGTGCGTGTGGCATTGCATACTGCAGATGACTGTCAGAGCTACACTTTATTACATCAACACAATGTGCAAACTCTCCAGGGGACGCAGGGCAGCACGGCAGGGCTCCCCACTCGGTTTGGACTCTGTCACACTGCTGTTGGCTGGCAGTGCATGGGGGAGCCCTTCCCCCCAGAAAATAACGAGCAATATTTCAAGGTGAACCATTGGCTGCCAGTGGAATAACACGCTCTAGGAGGGCTGTCGGAGGACCCAAGCAAAGGTAGGAAACCCTTGAGGACAAAAAGCAGGAGGGGAGAAACTCTTGTCCTACTAGGGAGACACCATCAGGTTGTGTCACTACACAGGTGACAACAGCTTCCTTCCTGCGTCCACCGCAGACCTGAGTGGGTTCCCGGAGGGCGAGCGTCTGGGGTCTTCCTTGGCTCACTGACGGGACCAGGGACCAGCGTGTTGCACTGAGTAGGCCAGTCCATCCCCCTTAGGGAGGAAGGCGGGTGGCTTAGTTCCAGCACCTTCTCACGTGCCCTTCCCCAGCTAGGCGATGGAGGCTGGGAGGCCCCCAGGATGACAGCTTTGGGGTGTGCTCAGAACCGCGCAGAGGCAGCTGGCTACCCTCAGCCTTGGCTGCAAAACCTGTGTGGAAACACAAGACATTTCTGTGAACCGCACAAAGAGACCACGTGTGTGCCAGACCCCATGGTCCATCCAAACCCAGCGGCGGGAGGGGCCAAGGCGCCAACAGCAGAGGTGTGGGAAGCACACAGTGTTTCCGCTGGAAACGCCCCCCCCCCCCCCAGTTCCCAGGGAGCTTCTCCCCTGATCAACGCTGAGATGAAACCCGCCTTTGTCAGCTGCGCGGGGAGGTTCAGGGAGCTCTTTATTGTTTCTTTCTATAAAGACCAATTTTGTAGTAAAACTCAAGGGATGTCACCATTTGTCTTCTGAGTCTTGCATGGCAGTCACCCTCCCGGAATGCCCACGCTCTTCCCTTTGGCAGGATTTGGGGCATAGCCCCAAAAAGGAGGCCAGCCCGCTGCATGTGTGGTCTAGACGGAGTGCGTGGCGGGGCCTCAGGTTGGTCAGACTCGTCTGCCAGGACTCGTGGTGTAGGAGTTTTTCCCAGGGAGGAGGTTGGAGCCTGCGTAATATTCTGGGAAGGGTCCCCCCAGTGGAAAAGCATTTCTGGACCCTAACACCCAGTATGAAGATGTTCTCCCTCCTCTCCTGTGACGCCTTTCCTTGGATGGCCAACAGGTGGCAGCGTGGACACCAGCCTGCAGCTGCCCCACTTCCCTGACCCCAGAGAGCTTTCAAGGGGACAGTGGCAGCGTCTATGGACGTGAGGTCCCCTCCGTGACCTTGGTTTCTGGCCTGGGGAGATTGGGGGATACGTGTCCCTTCAAACCCCTCAAACGTTCCTGGGGCGGGGGGGTGGGTAGGGCGGCACTGAGTGAGCCGCGCTGGACTGTTTACACCAATTGAAAGACAGCATTTGGTAAATGTTCTCTTTTTTGTTGGGGAGCTGAGCTCTGCAGAGAAGCGCAGAGCCTGACCACTGACCACATCCCCTAAGATGACTCTAACTCCCTAGGCTGCGATTAGAACTTTATTTTACTACATGGTATCATTGTGTAAACACCATGCAAGCTGCTTTAAGATGCCACTTCTCGTGAACAGAAAAGTGCTGCAGTTTCTTTGAGCTCACACCGAAAGATCTCGTCACTTCTTCCACTCCTTGGGGGACCGAAAATAACAGAAAAAGGGAAGTTGTTTCTCGCATGTAGATTCACAGGAGTCTTATTCTGATAATTAAGAATCACTTTTATTTTCTGTGAAAGTACCAGATGCATCGACCTTTGCTTACACACGCTTAATCAGGCACAGCTGGTAACTTTTCCCACCTCACACATAAAGCCAGTCCGACGCTAAGCATTTTAAATAGCAGATGCTGGGTCTTCAATGGCTGATTACAGTGAAATTTCTCAGGCTGGACTTGTTCATTTGATGGCATATGTTATGTGATACTCATAATTCTTAGCGATGGAGTTAAGCGTGTGCTTATATCTTAAACATGTCAAGCATCAGACCTTAAAAAGCAATCCTTTGGGGGCTTTATAGATGAAATATAAATATAGATGAAATATATTTTGCCTATCATTTTTATTCCTTTGAGAAGTTTCCATAAAATTCATCACTATGTGGTAACAGAAAGCAAATATGCACAGTTCAGACTATTCTGTGTGGGTGAAGATGATAGATAGAAGGGGTCCTGGTGGCATTTGACAAATATCAACAAGTCATAATGCAAATTTTGTGGGTGGAATAGAATTTGAGAAATATTTGCCACCCTGGTTTGGTTCATTTTTCATAGTCCAGTTTGAGGCTCCCGTGATACAGAAAATAATCTCTGGGGTAAGAAAGGAACAAAGTGTTTGCAGTCTGCATCCAGCTTCTCTCAGATAATAAGTAACTTTAGAAGGGCCATTAGTCGATCAATTAACTCATCAATTGATTAGTTTTTATGGAGCATCTATTTTTTTGCCTAGTCCTCTGCTAAATGTTGTGAGGAACAGGAGACAAATATCATGCATAATTTCTTAGTTCTAGTCACGTTACCTTCTGTGCCTTCGTGTGTGAGTGTGGGTTGGGGAGAAGGTGTCCTGCTGGGAGCCCTAGGGGCAGGGGTGTCTAAGGGCGACTTGTTAAGTGTTCTCCAATAAATGCTTCCCTCGCTCTCTGAAGACTGTCTGACAGGGAAGGACTAAAGGCAGCCTTTTCATTTGGCTGCCCTCCCCCCTTGCTCTTTGCCCAGGTGCTTGACACAGCTGGAGTTCCTCTGATAAAATGTTTTCCGTGAATGGAAATTGGTCCAGATGGGCCACAGTTGGAACAGCCTTTGGGCTTCCAGCGTGTGGGTCTGGCTCTCAAGGGGGGTTTGTGCCGTTTCTTTTCTGTTGGTTCTGCCACAAGGGGAAGAAAGTGCGTGTCAGGCTTGTCAACCGTGCCCATCTTCTGGCAGCGGTGAGCCTGGAGGGGTGCATGGTTAGCTTCTGGGGGCAAAGGTGGGGCTGGGCAGTGCATTGGTTTTAGAAGGGTGGCCCTCTGTCCTGAGCACAGTTCACTCCAAGGGTGCTGCAGGGGTCTCTGTCTAGGGAACTTTTTTTTTTTTTTAAATATTTTATTGGGGAATTCGGAGAGGGGAACAGACAACTTGCTGTCCTTTTGTTCTTCAGTCTAGTTGCGGAGGACGTCGCTTCACTGGCCCATGTTGGTATCGTCATTGCGCTCTTCCCGGGTGAGGCAGTTGCTCAGCGGCCATTGGACGGCCGCTCACAGCAGCTCATGGCAGCTCACGCCAGCTGCTGGCCAGCCCCACTGCGGCCTACACTATTGCTGGTGACTTCAGGTCGAGCTGTTGTTCACCATCTTAGCTGTAGAGGGCGCAGTGTCACTGGCCCTCATGTGGGATCTGAACCAGGGCCCTGCTGCTCAGAGCTGGCGTCCCAAGCCAACTCTTACCCAAGGCGCCACTCGGCCAGCCCTAGGGGACTGTTTCTAAAGACCCCCGATGTGTCGGGTGATGGAGAGGCTGAGTCAACAGCCTCATTGAGGGTTCTAGTTCCCAAGGGAGAAAAGGGATATTTTTGGAAACTTCTTATTCTGGGTAGCATCAGGGTTCTGGCATGGTGTCTATTCACCTAGATACATACCTAAAGCAATTTTTGTGTTTTTTTTGTAAACACAGTGGCTTAATGAAATTCACAAATAGCAATTAGGGCCGACTTCCTCTTCATTCCCTAAAACAAATTCTCCGGCTGCCTCTTGATATCTCCGCTTTATTTGACCTCTAATTATTCCATATGTTAGATGGCTTAAGTCCCTAATTCCCGCAGTGAACTCCTAGAACTGAGAGCTCTGCAGCATATTCACAAGTGTTGTTGGGAAAAAGGATGCGCATTCGAACCTGAGAAATGCTGGGCTCCCCCATCTGGGGCAGGTTTGGTCACCAGCGTTAATGTGACCTGTAGATATGGGGAGTGGAGAAAATACATGCGTTCCACGTGCATGGGCCCCCTTCTTTCCCACGGAGAAGCTTGCCGGACTGGTGTTCTAAGAACCTCACCTCGGGAAGCACGGGTTTAGAGATTCATTTCTGTTTGAAAAGCCTCCATCAGAGGAAGATGGACAGAGGAGGGCAGAGACCATGAAGGGGTGCATTTTGAAGGGTGCTGGGCATGCCATGGGGTATCATTTTGGAAATTATACATTTTCCAATTACATCTTGTAATTATACATTTTATCTTTCATTCACCACAAAATAACCTAAGGCCCAAAAGGCAACAGGCAGATCTAAGATAGCTAATGAACCTCTTAGGAGAAAATGGATTTTTATGACACTTCAAAAATGTGCGTTTGGGATGACAAACGGGTGAAAGTAGAGAGAGGCATCCAAAGTCACACGCCTTCTCAGGCACAATTTGAATAAGGATCCCATCGAGCCCATGTTCTGAAAACCTTTATGTCCAAAATCAGCTGACAAACCTTGGGCCTAACTAACAACAGAAACCAGGCCAGCAATAGCGGATGGATGATGGATGCGTAGGAAGACTATCGTCCTGAATGAACAAATTAGGTCGTTGTCAAGCAGTGTCATTTAGTGGCAATCCCTCCGAGGTTCTTACAGAGTGAGACATGGCTCTCGTGGTAGCACGGTGCTGAAAAGCCCAGTGGCCTCTGTTTCACGTGAGAACGGGAGTGTGCAACGAAGCCTGGGGACATGTTAATTGGTGAGCATCGTGCAGTCCAGGTGTCAGGGAGCCCGGCTTGTGGGGAGCAAGGCCCCATCCAGCACCGCACGCTGCGGCCTGTGCGCGGGCTGGGGGTTTGGAGAAGAGAGCCACTTGTCCCCTTGTTCCGGGCTCTGCAGTTCCAGCTGGACGCAGATTTGGGGCTTATTCATAGGAGTCAATAATAAGATCATCGATTAAAAAACATGAACCCTACATGTGTCTAACATGTGAGAACTCTTCCTAAAGCAGTACTAGTGCAAAGGTAGTTGCAGATCTATTATGGCTCCCTGGGCGATGGGCGTCTGCCTGGCGCAGAGTGACCGTGGAGACGCCCCTGCACCCACAGGGCTGGGCTGGTTGGGGATGAGTTTCCAGAGGAGAGAACGCCCCGCCCCTCAGGATAGCACTTCTCTGAAGGTGTGAATCAAGGTCGCAGTGGACAGCAGCGCCGGCTGGACGGCGCGCTTCATGGCTTTTTTGCCGTGGATGCAATTCTTCCAGGAGGGGTTCGGACCAGCTGGTTCTGCAGCTCGGTCTGCCTTTCGCTAGAGCTCGGCCCCCAGGGGGAGCCAAGCCGGCCCGCCCGCCCGCGGCTGCCTGGCTGCCCTGCTCCACGGGGCTGCCATCCGGGAGCACTGCCTGGGGCCGGGGGCACGCGGGGCAGGGGCCGGGGGCGCGCGGGGCAGGGGCCGGGGGCGCGCGGGGCTGGGATCGGGGGCGCGCGGGGCTGGGGCCGGGGGCGCGCGGGGCTGGGAGCGGGGGCGCGCGGGGCTGGGGCCGGGGCGCGGGGGGCTGGGAGCGGGGGCGCGCGGGGCGGGGGCCGGGGGCGCGCGGGTCTGGGAGCGGGGGGGCGCGGGGCTGGGGCCGGGGGCGCGCGTGGCTGTGGCCGGGGGCGCGCGTGGCTGTGGCCGGGGCGCGCGGGGCAGGGGCCGGGGGCGCGCCGGGCTGGGATCGGGGGCGCGCCGGGCTGGGATCGGGGCGCGCGGGGCTGGGGCCAGGGGCGCGCGTGGCTGTGGCCGGGGGCGCGCGGGGCTGGGGCCGGGGCGCGCGGGGCTGGGGCCGGGGCGCGCGTGGCTGTGGCCGGGGGCGCGCGTGGCTGTGGCCGGGGCGCGCGGGGCAGGGGCCGGGGGCGCGCCGGGCTGGGATCGGGGCGCGCCGGGCTGGGATCGGGGGCGCGCGGGGCTGGGGCCGGGGGCACGCGGCGCTGGGGCCGGGGCGCGCGTGGCTGGGGCCGAGGGCGCGCGGGGCTGGGGCCGGGGGCGCGCGGGGCTGGGGCCGGGGGCGCGCGGGGCTGGGGCCGGGGGCGCGCCGGGCTGGGATCGGGGGCGCGCGGGGCTGGGTCCGGGGGCGCGCGGGGCTGGGGCCAGGGGGCGCGCCGGGCTGGGATCGGGGGCGCGCGGGGTGGGATCGGGGGCGCGCGGGGCGGGCTCACGTCCTGCGCGGTATTTGAACCTCCCGTGGTTTGGCGGTTTCCTTGGCAGGAGGAGCAGCACCGCGTGGCAGGGCGTCCGAGGCTGTGGGTTCCCCGCAGGGGAGCCACGGGCTGGGATCCCAGCCAACAGCCCGAGGTGTCAGTGGCCTGGACGCCCGTTAGAGGAGCCCTCTGAGCCGCTGGGTTGGTTGTCCTGCCCTGTGGCGGCCTTCTGAGCATCGCAGTATTTCTCGGGAGGGGAAGGGCGATGAGCGGAGAGAAAGGAAGGTCCCCCCTTCGTGCCACTGTGGCCCTTTCCTCTGCGGCTCGCGCGCTTCCATGGGCCCCACGGGCGCCCGCCTGCCGGCGCGGCTCGCTCTCTGCGGCTCTGCCGGCTCCTCTGCGGGGCTGAGCGTCCCGCCGCCCGGGGCGGTGTCACCCGCGCCGCTGCACAGGGGCCGTCACCCGCCCCGCCCCGGCCGTGGGGCAGCCCTGGGTTGGCTGCGGGACCTGAGCCGGGAGCGTGGGCGCCCCGCCTTCTCCCCGGGCCGCCGGCTGCGCCCTCCACGCGCTGCAGGGTCAGGAGGAGGCCCGGGGTTCGGGTCCCGGCAAAGTAATGACCGGCTGTCGCCTCCTGCGGGTGTGCAGCGGCAGCGCTTGCCCCTCTGGGATGAGACGTTAGTGGTTCCGAGAAGGCAGCGGTGGGCTTTCCGTCCCGACAGGCTGGGGCTCGCGCCGTGACTTATTTTCCCCGCAGCCTTTCTTCTCAGTGGGCCGCGGAACCCTTGCTCAGGGCCCTTCGCCTCCTTCTTGGCCGGGGGAGACCCTGGACCACGGAGCCCCATGTCGGCCGTAGGCTGGGCGCGCATGCGTGTGCGTGTGCGTGTGAGTGTGCATGTGTGAGTGTGCGTGGGAGTGTGTGTGCGCGCGTCGGGGCCCGCCCACAGCGCCTGCCTGTCCTCAGGGCGCTTTTGGGGGAAAAGGAGGCGGGACTGCCAGGTGGTGTTAGACGGGGAGGCGAGGGGTGCGCAGGCGAGGGGTGTGCAGGCGAGGCGTGTGCAGGCGAGGCGTGTGCAGGCGAGGGGTGCTCAGGCGAGGGGTGTGCAGGCGAGGCGTGTGCAGGCGAGGGGTGTGCAGGCGAGGGGTGCGCAGGCGAGGCGTGTGCAGGTGAGGCGTGTGCTGGTGAGGCGTGTGCAGGCGAGGGGTGTGCAGGTGAGGCGTGTGCTGGCGAGGCGTGTGCAGGCGAGCCGTGTGCAGGCGAGGTGTGTGCAGGCGAGGTGTGTGCAGGCGAGGCATGTGCAGGCCACGGGTGTGCAGGTGAGGCGTGTGCAGGCGAGGGTTGCGCAGGCGAGGGGTGTGCAGGCGAGGCGTGTGCAGGCGAGGGTTGCGCAGGCGAGGGGTGTGCAGGCGAGGCGTGTGCAGGCGAGGGGTGTGCAGGCGAGGCGTGTGCAGGCGAGGGGTGTGCAGGCGAGGGGTGTGCAGGCGAGGGGTGTGCAGGCGAGGCGTGTGCAGGCGAGGCGTGTGCAGGCCACGGGTGTGCAGGCGAGGTGTGTGCAGGCGAGGCGTGTGCAGGCCACGGGTGTGCAGGTGAGGCGTGTGCAGGCGAGGGTTGCGCAGGCGAGGGGTGTGCAGGCGAGGCGTGTGCAGGCGAGGCGTGTGCAGGCGAGGGGTGTGCAGGCGAGGGGTGTGCAGGCGAGGCGTGTGCAGGCGAGGCGTGTGCAGGCGAGCCGTGTGCAGGCGAGGTGTGTGCAGGCGAGGCGTGTGCAGGCGAGGGGTGTGCAGGCGAGGGGTGTGCAGGCGAGGCGTGTGCAGGTGAGGGGTGTGCAGGCGAGGCGTGTGCAGGCGAGGGGTGTGCAGGCGAGGGGTGTGCAGGCGAGGCGTGTGCAGGCGAGCCGTGTGCAGGCGAGGGGTGTGCAGGCGAGGCGTGTGCAGGCGAGGCGTGTGCAGGCGAGGCGTGTGCAGGCGAGGGGTGTGCAGGCGAGGCGTGTGCAGGCCACGGGTGTGCAGGTGAGACGTGTGCAGGCGAGGGTTGCGCAGGCGAGGGGTGTGCAGGCGAGGCGTGTGCAGGCGAGGGGTGTGCAGGCGAGGCGTGTGCAGGCGAGGCGTGTGCAGGTGAGGTGTGTGCAGGCGAGGCGTGTGCAGGCGAGCCGTGTGCAGGCGAGGTGTGTGCAGGCGAGGCGTGTGCAGGCGAGGCGTGTGCAGGCCACGGGTGTGCAGGTGAGGCGTGTGCAGGCGAGGAGCTGTTCTCGGGGTGTCGGCAGCCAGGTGGGATCCGGAGGCGGGTCGGATGGGTGGTGTTCCCGGGTGTAGATGGCAGAGCGGGCCCAGCCAAATGGTGGCGGTGGGACCCCGAAAGGAGGCTTTGGGGAAATGGTTCCCTTGGGGAAGCAGGTTGAAGCCCATGCGTGGGGGTGGCTGTGGACGGCTACGGGAGGGTGAGAGTGAAGGGGACCGGTGGGGACCTGCACCGGGGCTGACGGGGCAGGAGCAGACGGGAGCGGGGAGGCCCGCGGTGCGGGGCCGGGTGGGGACGCAGCTCCCCGGGGCTGGGGGCGCCCGCGGTGGGCAGTGCCGGGTGGGGCCCTGGGCCTCCCTCCCGTGGGCGCTGCTGCTCCCCTCCTGGGGCGGAGGCGAGGGGCTGCACGGGCCGGGAGGGTCGGGGAGGCCAGCTTCCCTGGGGTCCATTTTCTCATAGAGACCGTGGTAGGAAATGTGTCCAGGATCTAAGAGAACTCACAAAGCCTCTTTAATCCAGGGCTTCACAGCACAGAAAGCCCGTTAATCCACAGCGTGTCACAGCGCACTATGGTCCAATGGGCACGAATCACTCAGGCCGCGGCTCAGAGCTCCACGTCGTGGGAAAATGCACGGCCGATTCCAGGGGAGTCAGCTGGAACCTGGTGGTCAGCTGGGGGCTGTCTGATATGAAATGGTGACACCGGGTGCCGGGGAATGTTTACCTGCAGAACACCTGTTCTGTTACAAATGACCAGGTGTCATTTGAGTTGGCAAATGAGAAACGTCCTTTCTTGGCTGTAGCTTAGGCTTTATGTTTTCTGTGGTTTAGAATTTAAAAGACACATCAAACCCGTTTTTTTTATTACATTTTTTTTTATCCTTATACCCAAGGAGAAAATATACTTCACTGACAGCATTTGTTGTCAATGTCAGTTCTTGCCTTGTAATCAGGTCCTAGGGTTGTTTTTCTGTCCTGGGATTTTAAAATCAATGGTTAATGTAGTTAGGAGAGCTCACTTTCAGACGCTTGTCTGGGTAAAGAAAACTACAGAGGGCTTGATCATATTTAAAGAAATCATTCCTCTTAAATAGGACATTTTATTTCTTACAGTATTTTCACCTTTGTGGTTGTCATTATCAGCAGCAGCACCAGCACCTAACATGTATTAAATGCCTACTGTGTGCTCAGCACCACACTTTGAGAAGCTGTCCCTTACAACACCTGTTAACGTTTTCCAGCAAAACGTTGTTTCTGCCAAACAATGTTGGGAAGAACTGCAGAAGCCATCATCCAAGATTTGTGGGTTTTTTGGGGGTCAGTAAACAAACATGGAGCACCCAACATGTACCAGGTACTGTGCTAGACTGGGGGCTCAGTGCTGTCATCACATCAAGTTGGAAAGGCATGTCGTTCATAATTCAGTCAGTCATTCTGGGTACCCGGCCTGCTGCACTGGTCTTGTGCACAGGGCCCGGGGAGTGCATGGCAGGGGTCTAGACGCTCTTTGGGCAGAGCTGTCGGGGAGGTTGGGACAGACAAGGGGCACGAGGCACACGAGCAGGTGTGAGCCCGGTGAGGAGATGGAGGAGCTCGCTGAGGGAGGAGTGTGTGGGGGTTGAGGGGCGAGTGGAGCTTGAATTTGAAGAACTGACATGTGTTCTGAGGTGCAGAGGTGACTGAGAGATGAGGCTGGACAGACACTAGAAGTCAGGTTACTCTAGGGCTGCCGGGCCCCAAGGAGCTAGAGCTTTGTCCGGAGGGCGTTAGGAAGCCTTTGAAAACTTTGGAGGTCAGAATGATTAAATGTTTTGGAGGTCAGAATGATTAAATGTGTATTGTAGGGGTGGTCAAGGAAGGATTGGAGGGGCCAAGGGTAAAGGGGGTCAGTTAGAGGGTGATGGCTCACGTCCAGGTGGCATGTGAAGGGGGCCTGGATGAGGTGGTGACACTGGGACCAGAGGGAACTAGACGCGATGTATGTCACATTACGTCGGTTCTGAAATGTACATCTTTCATATTTTTATCTCGGAAATTGGGAGAGGCACATAGGCAGTGGTGCGTCTCATAATGCATGGCCTCTCCTGTAGGTGGAATATGGGGTACAGGACATAAAAGCTGTAGGACTGGGTGGTGGCGTGGGGCTCGGAGGGCCGGGGGCGCAGCAATCAGCTGCACGGCGGGGCTGCAGCTCCCGCAGAGAAAAGGCTTTGTGGGCAGGTTTATTCTCCGGCTTCGGGGTGTGTGTGTGTGTGTGTGTGTGTGTTTAATATGGCAAAGTCCAAACTGGAAAAGTCATTAGTTAATACATACCAGGAGCTGAGTTGCCAATTTTAAAGATTATAAAGTGGAAAGTCTCGGCTTTAGTTGATAATAATTGGAGATTAATAGATTAATTGTTGATATTGAACTGGTTCTATGTACGGACGAATCATTTCTCACCCTTTAAGGCAGTGTGTTGACATTTTTTGCCATCTTTTACTCCCTCTTTTACTCTCGTGAATTTGTGCATGACTGACCACGGGGTGGTTCCAAATATTGGTTGTGTTGAGGTCTTTCTGGCGCAAGTGCTCGGCAGTGTCCTGCGTTCACTGCCTCCTAGGGAAGCAGCCAAGTTCAGTGTGACAGTTGAATGACACAGGACTCACTGCCGGTAAATATTGAGAAGCCTTATTGTTGCCTAACGCACCCAGCGTGGAGGGTATTTTTAGCTCAGGAATAACAGGCCTACAGGGGATAGGCAGTCCCCTGAACAGGGAATTTGGAGGTTCTGGAGGTCCTGTCCCAGGCGCCCGTGGTGGACATTACTGAGACCATTTCAAATGCAAGGAGGCATTTTCTCAGTCGGACTGCGAGTGATCATCTCACGGGCAGCATGAAGGCGGGTTGGCTCCCAAATGCGCTGGAGAGCTCACAGCATTGCATCGCACGCCGCTCTTTGTGTCACCAGCTTTGCAGCAGAATATCGTGCCACTAGGCTTTCCATTGGGCGTGAGAGGCAGGGTGCCTAGGGAACAAGCCCTCCCGGCATTTCTGCTCTGTCGCCTGCTTGTAGCATCTAGAACGATGACGCTATGGGCCTATGATACGTTATCAAGCTTTCCGATTGTGAAGATGAATAATAATAAACATCTTAGATGTTTATTGGGTAATTTAAAACTATGTATGTACTTGAATGCTGAGTCTCTTGGCTGTTTCTTGAGAGTACTTCCCTCGTCGTGGGTGATTCCTGTTTATTATTAAGTAATAAAGAATTAAAAGCATTTGGCAATGATGAATACGTTATCTTTCATGAATATATAAAAGGGGTTGGTGTTTTCACTAGATGTGAATTATGGCTTGGCGTGAGTCCTGGTGGGAAGAAGTGGTCCCAGGTGAAATGAAGTGGGGCTGTCCCGGGTTCTAGCATATTTCTGGGGAAGGTTTCTTGGTAGCATCACTGAACGATTCTCTCCGCCATGCCGGTTCCATCAATCCACCTGAGCACCTCTGGTGGATAATTACAGCCTTAGCCAGGACAGGAAGGCATCCGTACAGAGATCCATGAAAACAGGACGAAGGTCCCAGCTTAAATCCGGAGAGGGGCCGGCAGGGCCCTCACCTCCCCACCACTGGCCCAGGTCCCTCCTTTCTCTACCACCCCCTAGTGGCCGTCATCGGAAATCCAGGCACCTTCTTGGGACTCATGTCTTTTTGTATTTTAAGGATCAATTTTAAAAAGACTTATTAAAAGTATAGCTAACATACAATATTGTAGTAGTTGCAGGAGTAGGGCCTGTTCTCCCACTGCCTGTGACCAGCCAGGGGCTACCTGATCGGAGTGACAACGCGATCTGTGGCATTTCCCTGCCTGTGCTAACCCTGGAGGCGCGAAGCCTGGTCGGCTGCCACCAGCACGGAGCCTGGGGTAGCTCCGCAGAAAGCCAGGACACCCCGAGGCCTGCTGCCATCCACCAGCTGCTGGTAACGCCTCCGGTGGCACCCAACTGAAGTGAGGCCGGGTCTCCGGGAGTCGCTAGAGTGGGAAGAGCTGTGGTCACCAGGTTAGTGTGGACTCTGGCTTGGGGCCAGGGCTGAGCCGAGGCTCCCCAACAGAAGTCTCCGACCTCTGCAGGCCAGTCCGCTGCCCACCTGATAGTTTTCCAGAAAGAGTGCAATGCAGGCGGGGTTGGTGGCTCCGGGGAGAAACGGCTCTGGCTTTGGGAGAGCTGGGTGCCGCGGGGCCCAGTGAGCCCGCCGGGCCAGTCAGATGCAGACTTGGCCGGAGGGGCGGGCTCAACACAGGAAAGATGGGGCCCGGCTGCCCGCTGCACAGGAGAAGGCGCCTCACAGGGGACACGCCGACTCTTCTCCAGTCGTCTCCCTCAAGCCGCACACCTCAGCCTGCCCCCCACCCCATATGCCTTCAGTGTCCCCTGAGTCACTGTCCCTCAGCTGGAGCCCAGGATGAGCGCCTGGGAGCGAGTGGGTCTGTGCGGGCTGTTGAAGGGGTTGGACGCCTGGGTGTCCCACTGCCTTCCGTCCCACCCAGATGGTTGGAATCCCCACCTCTTCACAAGCAGATGTTGCGGGGCGTCTTCTCCCCGGCACCCGTACTCCGGGCTGGGGAGCCTTGCTCCTCTGGGGGGAACCTCTGTGGCCGAGGCATCCCTCCCAGTTTCCACCCGCCCACAGAGGTGTGGGGCCAGCCCGGTCCGCGTCTCCGCCCCTCCTACTGGTCTCGACGCGGCCCCCTCTTTATATCCCTGGTTATAAGACTCCTGGTCAGCCAGACGTCAGACGGTCCTCCAGTTGATTGTTCTGTCATTTAGTTGTGATTTTACCGTGTTCACAGGTGAGGCAGGCGCAGCGTGTATCCGCTCTGCCACCTTGGATCTGGGGCCAAGGCCTTGGCACGGCCTTCTGTCTCTCTGAGCCTTCGCTCCTCACCCCCTTTCCATGTGGGAACGTTAGAGGGGTGCTGAACACAGGGAAGGAGAGGGGCCCAGGATTTTCAGGGTTAAAAAGTCTTGGATTCAATTTCCTGTTCTACCCCGTACTTGTGACTTCGTTAAGCTCACCTTTTCACCTGTAGCATGTAAAATGTACATTTCCTCTACAAGCGTAGGATTTTTGTGAAGACTCCATGAGATCAGCCTGGCCACACCTGTGGCTGTCAGGTGTGTGTTGTCTGGCCTTCCTGCCCTCCAGGCCCCGGGCAGATGCCGTGTCCTCCTTGAGGCAGAGTCGGTTGCGTGTTTAGTGTTTTGCACACCTGTGCCCGCCTGCCCGCCGGGTACAGTGTGTCATGCCTGCCTTTTCCTGTGGGGGCCTGTGAGCGCTCTAAGAAGCGGCTTCTCCCACGTTTGTCCAATGACGACGTTTCGGGGCCCTCCCTCCCGTGGGGTCCTCTGCTTTCTCTTCTGCTCTTATCGTCCTCGGGACCTCACGCTGCTGTGCCTGCCTGCTTGGCGCTGTGGATGGCAGCCAGTCAGCTCACCTGGGCCTATGTGTCCCCTGGAAGATGACACAGTCAGCAGCTGAGAAGGGGCTGGGTTTCGGTTCACTTTGAACAACCTAAGTGACCTGAGAGCCTCCTTTGACTTTGGACCCTAGGGTAGATAGTGAGGCAAACAGTTAACATTCCTGGGGCCGGCTGAGTGGCGCATTGGTTAAGCGCTGGTTTGGGATGCCAGCGGCCCCGGTTCGGATCCCACATGAGGGCCAGTGACACTGCCCTCTACAGCTAACAACAGCTCCACCTGGAGCTGGGCTGTGCGAGCCCCGGTGATGGTGTGGGCTGCAGCCCCTGCTGCGGTGGGCTGCCATGGGCTACAGTGAGTGGCCGGCAGCCAGTGTGAGCTGCCAAGAGCCGCGGTGAGTGGCCATCCAGAGGCCAGCGACTGATCTGCCTCATCCGGGAAGAGCGCAATGACGATACCAACAGTGAAGCAACATCCTCCGCAACTAAACTGAAGAACAAGAAGATGGCAATTTGTCTGTTCCCCTTCCCCGATTCCCCAACGCTGTTCCCCTCCACCAATTCCCCAATAAAATCTTTAAAAAACAAACAAACAGTTAACATTCCTTGTTTGTCCATCCTGAGTATAATCATTTCACCTAATCATTTCACACGCGTGCCTGGGAGCAGCTGACTGGCTGGATTGTTGATTGTTACTGTAAAGTGCCTGGCAAATGGTAGGTACTCAGCCATCTCCCCTTTCTCCCTGGGCCCTGGTTGATGGTAACAAGTTTTCAAAATCAGCTTTGTTGAGAGTTGGAAAAAGCTGGAATTTTTTTTCTGTTTCGGGATTCCCCGCCCCCCCAAGTGCATTAGCTTTTCAGTAGCATTTTAAAAGGGCTGTGAGCGTTGTGCTGTTACCATGTTAAATGAGCTGGAGAGTGGTGGGCGACGCTGAGCTTACGAGCATCGTGCTGCCCTTAGAACCAGCAGGTGGGGCCTCCGAGTGACAGCACGGATAGACCTGGAGACGTAGCACACAGTGAAAGGCTGAGGAGCAGAGTGTGGCCTGTCAATTAATGCTATTTACATGCATAAAAAGTACGTGCATGTTCCCAGGAGCCGGTCCTACAGAAATAAAATCGCCCGTACGGATGGATTCACGCGCACGTGTATTTATGTGCTTCGTTTCTAGTGGCAGACACTGAGCATGACCTACTGACCAGAAGTAGGGGCGAGGGTGGTGACGTGTCAGGTATTCCTACTGTGGAATATTACGTAACAAGGCAGCATCATAGCCTCATCTGCCAACCTGGAAAGAGGACCATGACATGCTCTCCACAGAGAAAAACAGATGTGGAGCTGTGATTATGAGTCTGGTTTTGTTAAACCAGACCACACGCACACATGTGTGTGTGCACACACACGTGTGTACCCACTGATCCCAGGGAGACTGAGTGACCCTGGGGACGTGTGGGGAGAGGCCATGTCATGAACAAGGGTCACCCACTGGGGGTGCAGGGGATAAGAAAAAAGAGACTTACAGTCTAGGGGGCAAAGAATCCCATGGTACATAAGTTTAATAAGAAACTAGAACACAAGAATCCTATCTCTGGTGTCACTTAAAATGTGCAAACAACGAAACTGCAAATAGACAAGGACGAGATTGTAACATGAATGAAATACCGGGTAAGAGGATTATGAGCCAAAAGAAAACTATGTGACATGAAGCATGGCTCTTCTGATCCGCAAACAGGCAGAGTAAACAGCAGGCGCCTGCGGCTCGCTGGCTGTGGGCCGGAGGGGTGAGGACCGAGGGCGGAGGGGGATCAAAGGGAATTTTTAAAAAATTCAGGAGCGGGCATGGATATTGACCGGTGATGATAATGCGCCATAAACCGAGGTGTCTGATGAACGTGGCGCTCTGCACCTGTGATTAAAAGCCAACTAAGAGCTTTGTCCTCGGGCAGGAGCAATTGTCACAGAACCTACATGGGACAAGATGTGCCCGGGACCTTAGGACCAGCTGTTCCATAACTCTAGGGCGACCATGGTCACACCTCAAAGTGACTGTGGTGAGCCAGGCCCAGAGATGCAGTGACAGCTCAGGAAGACCCCATCGGTGTCATTGCTGCTGCAGGCGGGGGGCTTCCCAAACTGCCCTCCAGGGGCCCAGGCTAGCGCTGGCCTGTAATGACGCTGGGGACGGACAGGTCAGTGACCTCGGGGTGCTGTCACTCCTGTAAACCTTCCAGACCACTCTGGGGAGAATATTAGCTCTTAATTAGTTCCCTTCAATAGTGCTTTGAACTTTTGGAATTACAATGAACTGATGGTCTGCACACATGGCGCATCATTTTTACAGCTCTGAGGCCTTTCCCTAGGATGACTCTTAACTTTGCCCTCATCCCCTGTTTTCCCAGGCGTGCGTCCTTCCAGTGGCAGCTGCACTTTTCCTTTGGGCTCTGAACCCTGCCCCAGTGGGTAAGTCATTTCATTTAGGTAAACAGCCTCCAGAAATAGACACAAACTGCGGCGCACAGCTTGTTTGTGAGAACGGGCGGCCTGCGACCCCGTTGCCGGGCCGACTGTCTCGCGGTCCACGCCGGTGCTGACTTCCCCTTTCCGTCTGCTGCCCCAGACATGTTGCCTGATCTCAGGGTACACGTCAGGCCGTGAAAGCCAGCGGGGTTTTTTCCAGGCCTGACTTGGGAAGCGGGGAAGCCGCACGGGACTGCGGGGCGGCGGTGCCCACGGGGGGGACCCTGCTGCCTGGCATGGACCATCCTGGTCCTGAGCTCCCTGGCCGCAGCGCCCGTCACTCCGCTGGAATGCATCCTCTGCAGTGGCCCTTGTTACAGCCGTTCGTCTTTCCATTGGTTTTTTTTTTTTAAGGGTTTATAACCTGGTAACAGTAATAGTTTGCTTTAGCCCAAACCCGCAGTGACAGGTAAATGGCCCTGCTGTGGCTCCTGCTGCCATTAGTGTTGCTGGGGGGGTGGGGTGGGGGGGGCTCTGCCTGGGTTTGTGCCACACAAAAGGAACCCGCCGTCCTTCCCTCGGTTTCTTCCTGTTTCTTCTACAATCGAATTGGGTAATGGCTCAATAGACGCCAGAGGCCCGAGGGGCTGGGGTGGGACCAGCGAGTGAAGGGTGAGGCGGTGGGTGTGCGGGCCGAGCAGTGTGGGGTGGGGACTTACAGGCCACGGAGAGCCCCCGAGGAAAGGACAGAGAATTCAGTGTGAAGGAGCCGGAGCGGGGTGGGGCGTCTGTTAGGACATTGCGAGAGCGCAGGGAAGACGTGCTGCTGGCCTGGATCCGAGGTCCGCACGGAGGGTCAGGAGGAAACCCTGTTTCTTTGCAAGGTTCGGGGACTAGTCAGTGGCACACATGAGACACGAGTGTCTCAGCCCTGAGAAGATAATCCATTTCGATATCGCGGCTTAATAAACAGATAATGTCTTCACGCGAGGGCTAAAACCTCGGTAGCTCCACGGAAAGTGTTAGTTATTTGAGGACATTAAATGGCACGGTCAGGTTTGGACATCTCGTGTCCCTTCAGAAGCGAGGGACAATACAGATGCGGTTACTTGGGTGTGCAGCTTGGCAGCAGGGGCCGGAGGCCGGACAGGAGTGTGTAGAAGAACTCACTGGCATTGGAATTAAAACCCTCTGGGTGTTTAACAGAAATTCCGCCAGACTCCTGCCTGTGTGGGACTGGGATTCTTATCGCAGGAGTCCAGTCTGCTTGGCTGTACAGATGGTGCCGTATCATTCTGTTCGTGAGATCCACAAACTCTGATGATGAAATATCAGTAGGTATCAACATGCAGATGCCACATCGGTCTCTGCCCAACATTGAATTCATGGAGATGTTTGTGTGCACGTGTGTGTGACCACCTCCGTGACCTTTCCTTACTTAATCTTACTGGTTGGTGGCATCAAGGTGTCTCAGGTTCACAGGGCAGTTAGTACGGGGAGTGAAAAGAGTGTGCGAGCATGAGGGGTGTGTGCCATGTCCAGCGCACACCCTTCTGAGCCACCGGCCAAATGCACAAGTGTTTCCACTGATAGCAGCAGCAGCCTAAGCGAGGGTGCAGCTCTGTGTCACTCACTGTTGATGGACTTTGCTGATGGAGCCATAGGTGACAGTTGTCCATTGAGTTGTCCATTTTTTCTTCCGTGTGGGGGCCAGTTACCAAGTAACACACGTGAAACTGAGATACACACACATGACACATATTAACACAGTTCTGTTGTAGGTAGAGAGATGTTAAGTGGTGGTCAGTGTCACTATCACTTACACCTTTCTCACAGATTTTCTGCATCACTTTAGTTGGAGTCTTTGGTCTGGTTGGATTCGAGTCTACCATCTTTGTTTTACGTTTGTCCCAACTGTGCTTTGTTCATTTCCTCCACCTTTCCTGCCTTCTTTTGGGCAAACTGAATATTTTTTAGTATTCCATTTTATCTCCTCGTATTGACTTTTAGCTATACTCCTTGTGTGTGAGTGTGTGAGTGTATGTAGGTGTGAGTGTGAGTGTATGTAGGTGTGTGTGAGTGTGAGTGTGTGGGTGAGTGTGTGAGTGAGTGTGTGAGTGTATGTGGGTGTGTGTGTGGGTGAGTGTGTGAGTGTGAGCAAATGTGTGTGTGAGTGTGTGAGTGTATGTGTGTGAGTGCGTGTGAGTGTGTGAGTGTATGTGGGTGAGTGTGTGAGTGTGAGTGTGTGGGTGTGTGTGTGTGAGTGTGTGAGTGAGTGTATGTGAGTGAGTGTGTGGGTGTGTGTGAGTGTGTGTGTCTGCTTTAGACAGTGCCATGTGCATCTTTAACTTAGTACAGTCTACCTTAAATAATATTACATTAGTCCTTTACTCTTCGCTGCAGTTAGTGTTTGCTATGACCACAAGGGAAGGAAATCAATGCCATACCTGTTATATTTATGTGAAGATTAGCTATATTCAGATTTGCATTTTGAAATCAATGTGGATGCAGGGGTCCCCTCCGCTCGATCACAGAATTGATCGTTGGGTCCACAGTGTGGGTAGTGGTTGGTTGCTTGTTTTTCCCTTTTGAAATAGCTCATGTCAGTTAAGAAAACAAAAGGGCACATTTAGCAGAAACCTTTCTCTAAAGGGGAGCTGAGGCAGACCTGCGGGTGGGCGGCCTTGTTTTCACGGAGCAGGCGATGAGCGTGGTCCCCTCTCAGACGCCGGGGCCATTTTGCGGAGGTTTGGCCTGACCAGCTCCTGGTCTGAGAAGGTGAAGGGAGTGGAGGGCTCGTTTTAGGAGTGACTGCCCTTTGCATGAGACACAGATGAACCCCGTTCCAGTTAGCACCTCTGCGCCTATCACAGAAGTTAGTATCTTACGAGCCAGGGCCGGGTCAGCTCCTGACACAGTGGCGTGTATATGCTAATTGCTCAGTACTGATTAGTCATCAGATACTGACCTTAATCCACTGTTTCAATGGGATTGATTGAGATGCTCTCTGTGCAGACTGGCCATGGCTGGAAACCAGTTTTCTTGTCTCCAAGGGAACAATTAAAAAAAACATGGGTGGCTGGCCGAGTGGCACGTTGGTTAGGAGTTGGCTTGGGACGCCAGCTCTGAGCAGCAGGGCCCTGGTTCTGATCCCAGATATGGGCCAGTGATGCTGCGCCCTCTACAGCTAAGATGGTGAACAACAGCTCCACCTGGAGCTGGGCTGCTGTGAGCCACTGGTGACGGCATAGGCTGCAGTGGGGCTGCCCGGCAGCTGGTGTGATCTTTTGTGAGCTGCTGTGAGCCGCCACGAGTGGCCGTCCAGTGGCTGGTGAGCGACTGCCTCACCTGGGAGGATAATACCAACATGGGCCAGTGGAGCAACGTCCTCCGTAACTAGACTGAAGAACAGAAGGACAGCAACTTGTCTGTTCCCCTTCCCCGATTCCCCAACGCTGTTCCCCTCCCCCAATTCCCCAATAAAATCTTCAAAAACAAAAACAAAAACAAAAACAAAAAACATGGGATGCCTTGACAAATCACATGGCGAACTATTGCCCTTGTCTATAAAATGATTGGTTTGAACTTCAAATGCTGAATCCTGTCAAGTTGCATCCGTTATTATTTTACGATGTACAGGATTTCGTGTTACATATCATTGCATGTGCATTTAATTTTCTAGGCATTTCGGTGGCATGTCCTACCTGATAGTACGTTATGCATGAGTGGTTGTTTCAGCTGGTTAGCAATATTTATAGATAGAAAGAGCTGGATTGTGAGATGAAGACAGGAACGGAGATGTGCCTGTTACTCAGAAGTACTTTTCCGGTTTAACACGCTGTACACATCCAGAGAACCCACCTCTGATAACTGTTTTGCTTTTAACTGGCTGCCTGCAATAGTTACTTTCCAGGTTCTTATCAGGAAATATAATCTCGAACTCACCGGCATTAATCCCTTTCCGGCCTCTGAGAGGAGCAGTAGTTATGGAGGATTGCCTGAATTACGTGCTGTCCATCCATTTTTTAGGTAAGTCGTCGCCCACCGTTGCCCCCCAGAGCCCTGGGGGAGCGTGGCAGCTTTGCAGGGTGGCCTGCAGCCCTGTGTTGGAGGTGTTATCATTTCCATCATTGTTATATCTGTGACACCACATGACAACGAATCGTTTCAGGGAAGAGCCTTTCCCAGCATCGGGGCTTTACTTACAAGGAGAAAGCCATGTGATAAGTGCCGTCAGCGATGGGACCTGGAGCTGGAGTGTCCAGGCTCTGAACTTGATGACTGGTGTCTCACACTCGCTTTGACCCCGGGATGCCCAGTGAGAGCTGGGTCAGGGCACACCTGTGCCGTGAGGACAGGGCACAGATGACACGGGAGGGGTGGCCTGTTCCCCGGTGCTGGTACGTTCCCTGTGATGCTCACAGTTGGGCTCTGTAGTTGAGGTGGCAAAGATACCTGCTTTTAATGTCTGTTTATAATATCAGTACAGAAAATAATTGTTAAGAATGTCCCCCTTCCAAACGGAACTGCGCGAGCAGCAGCTGCTAAGGACCAGCTCTGTAAAGGAGCCAGTGAGTGGGGCGGCCACACGAGCCCCTGTGGACTCAGCAGTCACCCACGGAGCTCAGCTGTGGGGACACGGCTCTAGACCCCAGGCCCTGGCATCCGTGTGGACATCTCTCCATCACTGGGAGTGACTGAACTGCGTCCTGGAAAGGTGGCTGGAATTCGCCTGCCGCTGTCCGGGCCCGTAGCTGTGACCCATTGTCTTTACTCTCAGAGGAACGTTTGTGCTTGTGTGACAACCGAGAGAGGCGACAGTGTAATGAGCAAAGCGACACATTTCACAAAGGAGGCAGAAAGGGCTGTCGGCCTCGCTTTCTCTGGGGAGCTTTGCTTGAGGAACTTGAATCGCCATGCCCGTTGCTGTGGGGTCATTTCTGTGCACGCTCCTGAGCCGGCGCGGGCCTGCTGGACTGTCAGCCCTCTGGGGTAGAAAAGGAAGAGAGGCCCAGGACCTTCCTTCCAGTGCTGGGGTGAAGTGCGCAGGAGGGGCAGACCCCGCGGGGTCCCGGGCAGGCCTCAGCGGCAGAGCAGCTTTGGGGCCGGTGAGCGTCACGCCAGGAAAAAGAACACGCGGGTGTGAGCTTGTGAAACTGCCTGCCTTGGTCGGTGGGGCTCTGCTTGTCCCGTCTGCCCAGAGCCCTGCATGGGGGTGTGTGGGATTGGAGGGATGATATGGGTCGGGGGGGGCCGTGTCCTGTACTGTCACTGGGAATGTATGGGGGTGTGTGGGATTGGAGGGATGATATGGGTCGGGGGGGCCCGTGTCCTGTACTGTCACTGGGAATGTATGGGGGTGTGCGGGATTGGAGGGATGATATGGGTCGGGGGGGTGGGCCGTGTCCTGTACTGTCACTGGGAATGTATGGGGTGTGCGGGATTGGAGGGATGATATGGGTCGGCGGGGGTGGGCCGTGTCCTGTACTGTCACTGGGAATGTATGGGGTGTGCGGGATTGGAGGGATGATATGGGTCGGGGGGGGCCGTGTCCTGTACTGTCACTGGGAATGTATGGGGGTGTGCGGGATTGGAGGGATGATATGGGTCGGGGGGGGCCGTGTCCTGTACTGTCACTGGGAATGTATGGGGGTGTGGGGGATTGGAGGGATGATATGGGTCGGTGGGGGGCCGTGTCCTGTACTGTCACTGGGAATGTATGGGGGTGTGCGGGATTGGAGGGATGATATGGGTCGGGGGGGGGCCGTGTCCTGTACTGTCACTGGGAATGTATGGGGGTGTGCGGGATTGGAGGGATGATATGGGTCGGGGGGGGGGGCCGTGTCCTGTACTGTCACTGGGAATGTATGGGGGTGTGCGGGATTGGAGGGATGATATGGGTCGGGGGGGGGCCGTGTCCTGTAATGTCACGGGGACAGTATGGGGGTGTGTCGGATTGGAGGGATGATATGGGTCGGGGGGGCCGTGTCCTGTACTGTCACTGGGAATGTATGGGGGTGTGCGGGATTGGAGGGATGATATGGGTCGGGGGGGCCGTGTCCTGTACTGTCACTGGGAATGTATGGGGGTGTGCGGGATTGGAGGGATGATATGGGTCGGGGGGGGGGGCCGTGTCCTGTACTGTCACTGGGAATGTATGGGGGTGTGCGGGATTGGAGGGATGATATGGGTCGGGGGGGGGCCGTGTCCTGTACTGTCACTGGGAATGTCAGCAAGAGACAGAAAAAGCAGCGTCCTTGTGGGCTAGGCGGAGGCCAGATGAATAGAGCCCAAGGGAAGCTTAGAGGACAGGCAGTTACAACCGTGGCGCCTGGGGCCCCGGCACCTCGAGCCACCCACCTGGCCTCCTTCTCAGGAAGAGGTGAGTGAGGACTTGGCCATCGGGGTTGAGGGGGAGCCATTTATGATGAATGGTGGCTCTTTGTGAAAAGTGCTTCATGTTACAATTTTTTAAACTTCCTTCCGTGAGGATTTCAAGCAAAAATCATGCCTTTTATCCGTACGCTTCATTCAGCGTTTTTTCGCTCCTCAATTCACGTGGCCCCGTAGGGGTAACAGAGGTCACTCTGGGAACGAGATTATTGACTCGTCCTGAAGTATTACTGCCAGGATGGTGAGGCTGGGTCAGTCCTGGAGAAATAGAGGTGGTGACACCGCTAGTCCTTTGGAAGAGTTTCAGAAACACAGCATTTAAATGCCCTGCGTGTCCCCCCAGCGTTAATAACCAAATCAGCTTAGCGAAGGAACTGTTTCCTCCCATGCGCCGTGCCTTCGGCCCCTCTTTCTTCAGGGTTATAGGGAAGTCCGCCCGCGCAGGCCTGTGTGTCTTTAGGGCGAGACGGGGGCCGGCCCCGCACTGGCTTTGAACCGCGGCCAACGTGAACGTCTGCATTTCCTGGGCCATGGACGGGGCTGTGGGGGCCTGCATCCCGCCGGGTCGTCTTCACCCGGGCGCACCTCGCAGCCCCCCAAGAACAGCATCGAGTGGCCTCTGACAGGGCGTGTGTCACTGTGGGCGCGCAGGAAAACGCTGGAGTTCCCTCTTGCGTTTTTGTCTCTCCCCTTTCATTTCTCTCTCTATTTTTGCATGTTTCATGCCATACGTGATGTATGGCATGAAACGGGGGCCCGAAAGCCAAGGAAAGCCCTAAAAGCCAGCAGTTACCCTGCCCTATATTTGGGCTCACCAGTGGGCGCCTGTTTGCAGCTTTTTTTTTAGCATGACCAATGCGCGTCACCAGGATAATCAGCTCTCTGCAGAAGTCCTGATGTGTTTGTTTTATTACGGGGTGCTGCCCTAGACCTGCCCCCTAGCCCCCCGCCATGGGAATGTTACGTAATGTATGGCGTATGCCCTCTGGTACCTTGTCAGAATCAGAAAACCTGAAGTGTGTTTGGTGCTGAGGATTTAGGTGAGGATGAGAGGCCTGCAGCTGCACGTAATTTACAGATGAATAAACACACACACGGTGAGGGGACAGGCCCAGGGGGTGTCTCCTGATATGGGCTGTGAGCAGAGGGCCTTGGAGCCCACTCGGCCGGCTGCGGTGACTCCGGCACTGACCTCACAGGGCGAAGGCCTCCCATCCCGCGGGACAGGGCAGGGCAGGCTCCACCGATTACCCACCTGAGGGTGAAGACAGCTGGGAGGACTGGCGAGGTGCCCACCCAAGACTAAGAGTAACAGGCTGTCCCTAACTTTGTAGGCGAGTCCACGCCTCGGGCCTGACCGGACATTCCCTACGATGGGGACCTCAGGGCTGAATTCCGGAAATGAGGCATCATTTTCTAGCCATGTGAAATAGTACGTTTTGGTAATAAAATTCTGACATCATTTTAAAATGATTTTGTGAGAAGTGATGGAAGCGGTTATTCACATTTTGAAGGTGAGAGAGAAATGTGAGTGTGAACATTCCGAGGTAAGTGGCGATTTCCAGCCTCTTGCCTGTCCTGAGGTGTGGCGGAGAACACAATAACAAAAGGAATGAAATGATTGCAGACGGTGTGGCCTCCGGCGTGGCATCCCCGAACTCTTTCGAGTTGGCGTCCCTCAGCTTTTCCATGCGTTGTCACAAGGTTTAGTTTACACTCAGTGCCTTAAAAAAGAAACCTGGTACGATTCGGAAGGCTGTTGCCGTACGTGCTTGCCTTTGTCATTATGCCTAAGACTCTGGGGGTTCCCCAGCCTTTTTCCTGCTCAGGGGCTCGGATGTGTGTCGTGATGTCACTTCACAGTAGCGTTTGCTCCTGGAGTTTTTCGGTGACCCTGGGGACACCGAGTGTCACTCTGACCCCAGTCAGTGATGCCGGCAGCGCAGGTAGATGGATCTGACAGGCCCGGCTCACTGCGCCTCGGCGCCTTGCTCCAATGAAGGCTGTACATCAGCCCTCAGAACCTGCCGCGCCGCAGAGGGTGACAGGGAATAACATTCCTTTCTCTCCCACCGACGGGCCATAACTCCTCCGTCTCTAGGGACAGATTGTAAAAGCCAATAGCCAGGAGCTGTGAAGCAGGGAGGGTAGAAGAATTGGAAATTAAAGAGGGAGTGGAAATTTTGCGTAAGGCTTTAGTGAGATGGAATAAACCGTCAGACGTCTATCTTTTAATTGCCTTGTGGTTGACACGGGGGTTTGCAAATGTTGGTTTTGATCGCCTAATTGTTTTAAGCCGCTTATTAAAATCACGTCCATCCCATAGATGTGGGCTTATGCTTTGTGTAGGTGTTTCACTAGTGACTGTTAGAAGGTGCTGATGCTTCCTTACCACCTGAGCGTTTTTGAAGTCATTGCTGAGAACTGTTTATTGACCATAATATGTTAAAATGTCGCTATCTGAAGGCAGATGCCTGAGTCCATCAGCGTGCTTACACCGTTTAATCAGACATCTTTATTTCCTCTTGCAAACCCGCTTTCTCATTGTAGTCGTGAGGGTGTCCCGAGGATTTTTCAGCAGTGAAGAATTTCTGTTTTCGCCACAATCAGAACGATTTAAATGCCAATCCGCTTCAGTTCTCTAAGGGCACCGATGAGGCAGAGGTGGGCCTTAAGGTCTGTCGTTTTAAGGCAGGCCTCACATTCATGGCCCGCAGGAATGCGTGAGTTTCGCAGGCCCAAATGTTGCTCTGAATCACATGTAGCACCAAGAAAACTGTAACTTTCGAGCAAAGCATGCGGTTCAGAGCAGGACGCCTCTGCGGAAACGCGTCGCTTCAGTTTTTAGTTAAATCTCTGCGGCCGCAGCTCACTGAAGGTGACAGAAGTGCTCACTGGGCCCGGTGAGCAGTGGAAGCGACAGTCCATTTTTCAGGCGGCGACAGGAGATCTTGTTACAGGGAGTGAGAGTGGGGGTCAGGGCGAGGAAAAGAAGTAAATTCATTCTGCTTCGGGCACTTTGTCAAGTGCCAGCCGCTTACCATTGAGAGCCAGTCACCCGTTCTCGTCGTGAGGCCCTAGAGGTCACTCACTTGACATCAATCACGGCCCCACGTAGGTGCGGCAACCTAGTGCCACTCGGGAAGAAATAAAAAAGAGGGATGCTGCTCTCGCCCGGAAAGGATGGCCGACGCCCCACCACGTGTTGCTGTTTTAATGCTGGGCGTGCTGAGATATTGATCTCCCGAATCAAGTCATTAAAATGTGCGGTTTCTGTTTATTGGAATGAAGCAATTAAATGGTTCAGTTATGCCAGGCCTTACCTTTTCTGATGAAAACTATTGATTTCTTGCCACAGCTTTATAAGCGACAATGTTTTTGATTACTCTTGACAAACCTCCTTGGAGTGTTAATTAAAATTGTACCAGGCGAGCAGGTGTGGGAGATCATTAGATGGCCGGGGTCACACGTCGGCACTTGGCATTCCGCAGCCTTGCATAATGAATGGGGCACGAGACGGGGAAACAATATCTTCATCAGCAGAATTAGCATCTTCGCGTCTTCAAACACCAGGTGACATTACATTTCCGAGCGCCTGCTTCGGAATCGCTGGCTCCCTGCTGCCGGGGCCACCGGTTACAATGCGCTTTTTATGTTTCCCTTTAATGTTCTCAGGATCCAGTGAGGTCTGTTTTTGTTTCTGAGGTACCGAATATTTAAACACATATTTGTACAGAAAACTGAGGCATCCAACAGGGCTTTTCCTGTGCTTATGCAGATCAAGTCATGAATATTAATGAGCCGATTTAACACTTTAAAATCCCATCAGTGAGAGATCTTCAACATGATTTTAAGAAGCATTTTACTACTTGTCTTTGGAAACTGCACGAAATACGATTATTTAGGAATATGCTCTCTCAAAGATGACATTCTATTAATGTGTAACGGTATTTCTTCCTGCAGCTATTCTAAGGTTGTTACCTTTACAAATTAAAAAAATACTCAATTTTTTTTTTATAAAACAGAGGCAAATAATATTCATGCTTTTGAGAAACTAATGATCTTTACATTAATGCTATTTGTTCTGAAACTTGATTTAATTATTAATTCATTAACATAGGCTTTGAGGTGGACTTTTTTAGTTTTTGCATAATGCCTAGAATGTAAGTAATTGAAATTAGATTTAAAGTCCTCTGTGATCTGGTGTGTGCAGAGAGCAAGGCAGCTTGTGTTCCTCAGACTCATAGGCCCTGAAAAGAACTTTAAAAAGTCATCTAATCCAATCCCCTGCTACCCAAGTAGCTGTTTAAAAATGCACTATTTTTCATTAGTCTGGCATTTTAAAAAGGATTAATGAATTTATAAATGTATTATTTACAATGTTCCGATCATGTATGTGGAACTGGGGCTAAATGTTAGACTTTGAAATGAAAAGTGTTCTTTTTTTGAAACTCAACTTCTCTCAGTAGAGTGTCTTATGGTTTATAAAGTCTTTTCCCACTTATATTCCTTTATTTGATCAGCAATCAAGTTTTATATCTCAGGAAAATGTTTTATAATTTTTTGTTTTTAATAACCTCTGGCTCAGCTTACTTCACTGACTGAATAATAATTATGTGCTCTAATGATTTGAAACGATGTCATTTCACAGCCCCTGTCATGGACAGCTCCTGGAAGATGTAAGCAAGCCCTAAACATTTCCAAGCATTTTGCGGGTGAAGCGACATATGACGTTCAGATAAGAGCTCCAATATAGCTTGTTAGCACAAAGATTTAACCGCCGACTTCTAACAGGTTGCCCAAATAATAACTGTATTTTTCCAGCCACTGAAGCGAAGCATTCAACATAGACCAGCTTTGCAGAATCTTAGAATTCTAATCTTAGAAACGATACCTATTTCTGCATATCCAACCATCCCTAAACTTAGTGGTCTAAAACAGAGAAATCATGTACAGTAATACCTTGGTTTGTGAGCATAATTCGTTCTGGAAACCAACTACTCGTATTGCAAGATGTTGCTCATTTACCACGTTAAAATGAATGAGAAATGTTTGCTTGTCTTGCGGGACACTCGCAAACCACGTTACTCGCAAGCCAAGGCTTTTACTGTATTTTTCTTCATGAACCTGCAGTTTGGTTGGAGTTCATCAGCTAGGGAGGCTGGACTGGGGGCCCGAGGATCCGCTTTCAAGATGCTGCCTCAGATGGGTGGCGGGGTGGTGCTGGCTGTCAGCTAGGGGCTCAGCCTGGGCTGTGGACCCCCCCACAGGCGGCTTGGGTGCAATGTCCCCCATCCAGCATGGCAGCCTGGCTCCGGAGAACAAGGAAGGAGGGCGTGGCATTTACAAACGCAGGTCTCAGAAGTCACACTGCATCACTCGTGGCTTGGTGGAGGCAGCCACGGAGGTTGGCCAGGTCCAGGGGGAGGGCACATAGACCTTGGAGCTTCAAGGTCACATTGCCAGACAGCTTGTGGAATGACAGGTGTCGTGCCATCTCTGGATGATACGATTGGTCACAGAAACTATTTGTTTCACCCCTATGTAAACATGTATTATTTTAGATACAACCTAATTTGAGAGAGGTAAAAAGTAAATGGATAATCAAACATGGTTCTAATAATTCAACTGTATTCTTTAAACAATAAGCTCTACATTGTTTTATTTCAGAGAAAGGGGCATAAAGACAGGTCATTTTGAATGAGATAATTGGTATGAAACACTTTGAAATCTATAATCTATAATGTAAGATACAATGGGAAGTAAAAGCCATGGATTAAAAAACAAGTCATGACAATTTTTTAGTCAATATCTATGTCACTATCCTTTGACAATCCATTGAGTTCTGACAAAAAGGAGTCCCACTGTTTCAGAAAATTCTACCTATTTGGTCAGTCACTATATATTGTTATATTGGAAACTCATGGTGTCATTGACTGGGGCCTAGTGTTTGGTTTTTGCTGAGAGCCGAGATTGCTGTATTGTAGAATTATGTATCTGGGATTTTCAAAAGTTCCTTCACTCATACAATGAATATTTATTATGCTTCTGTAATGAGCTAGGCACTGTTCTGGCCACTTTAACAATTATTTGCAGAGTGGCGCTTTTAACATACATGGTAACATATGTGTGACTTTTATTTAACAGGCATAGTGCATTTCTCTGTGCTGTTTTCTTTTGAACTATTGACTAAGGCTTTAAAAAAATTTTAATCACGAAAAGAATTAAGTGGCAGAGGCAATTTTTAGAAGCTACGGGAAGGTTTATCTTGCTCTTGGTACATAATTAATCCAGAATGGAAGTTGGAATATTTCATGTAAATTATGCAATAGAAACAGACCTTTCTCAAAAAAAATAACTTAGCTACTTAATAACATATGTTAGAAAAACATTGTGGGTCCTATATAACAACTTCACATTTCCAGCATAGATTTTCTGATGATAAGCCTTCCGGGAACATTTGTCGAAATACCTGGCAGTGAACTGGGCATCTTTCTGTCCTCCGTGGCGCTTAACGTTTAGAAGAGGCCTGTTTCCCAGATGAGCCCATCTCTCTTCCTTTCCTGTGACACGTGCAGTAATTGTGGCACTTGTCAGAACCGCACGTTACCTAGTCAGGGACCCAGTGTTATCGAAATCATAGATTTCACTTATGCATAAAATTTCTGCCCCACATTTCTACTGTGCATTGAGGTTAGACCGGGCCCCACACCCAAGAGGGTATCGTTGTGTTTCTGACATGAACGATCCGCGATCAAGTCCTTATATATGCATTATCTTCTCTTTCATCTGCAGTAAAGTGAAATTCCACTTATTAAACCATTTTTACACTGACACAGTAAACAGAAAACCCAATCCAAGAAATGGAGGAATGTTTTCATCTCACGCCCTCCGGAACCCCTGCTGCCACTTCCCTCAGTTGTGCCCCGGGGCCTCCAGAGGCGCAAACACACGTTCTGCACACCGCCTGGAAGGGCAGACGCCGCTCTGTGAGTTGGGGCGGGCTCCCCAGCCCTCCCGCTGCTCTGCAGGGCACCCACTGTGCTTGTGTGAGTTGTACACACTGACACATGCACTTGTGTGGTTCTCTCGCTTTTCCGAGAGGCATTGTCTCTCCGGAAGGGCTGTTTCACGCACCACCAGCCTGGAAGGTGCCCGTTACGTAGGCGCTGCCCCCCGGGTCCTGGTTTGTGCCCGTGGGGGATAGAGAGTATGCTCGTCTGGGCCACCTGTCCTTTCCAGCTCGCACTGCTCTCCGTGTGCTGCAGGCAGCTCCTGGCTGGCGTTTGTCCTGGTGTGTGTTCCCCAAGCAAAGCCTGGGTTCCCTGCGGAGCTGCATCACTCAACTCTTTCCTCCACGCGAAGATGGCTCCGGCCAGCAAACTCTGCAAGTTGCCTGTGAGAACTTTGGCACAGTTTTCCTAACCTTTCAAACAGTAAAAGCAAAACTCCCCTTTGATTTAAAAAAAAAAAAAAAAGCCGGAGGGCTTTGGCACGCAGCCACTAAGGATGTAGGCCACCGGGCTGTGATCTGACAGAATGTCCCACCCGACACTGAGACGTTCTCTTTAAGGTCCCCAGAGTGGCCCCGGCACTTTGCTGGTACTTAACATATATCAACTGTCACCGGCGGCCGCCAGTGCTGAGCGAACACAATGGAACATCCAGATGGTCTAAACAAAGCGGACAAATGCTCACTGCTATTAAAAGCTGTTTACATCAACTTCCAGGATTTCATGTCGTGAAGTTTATGTGGTGTCACCGCCGAGGCGCTTACCTCCGTCCATGGCGGAGACCCGCCTTTTGTAAACTGTTGTGGGGGCCCTTGGCACCCCTGGAAAGTGAACTTGGGGAGTCAGTTAGGACACTGAGTGATGTCAGCCGGACTTGCAGTTTCAGACATTTTAAGTGATGTGCCCCCAATTCTGTTTTATTGACTGTCTGTTGCATCCTGGGCCCCAGGCCCAATAAACACGAAGCACAGCCCCTTCTCTGGCCAGAGTGAATCATGGAGGAATGGACGGATGGATGGATGGACGGATGGATGGATGGATGGATGGATGGACGGATGGATGGATGGATGGGTACCCCGTCAGCCTCTGCACACAGGCCTCTGAGCCTCCTTGGCTCCTTGCTGGGGGTGTTTACGCAGTGAATGGGTTTGTTTTCTTCCTCCCAGAGGCTGTGATTCCACATCCTGTCCTATTGGGGATTAATATCCATGAGAGATAAACCTGCACTTTCGTGCTTCTTCCTCTGACCCCTTTTGCGAATTCCAGATGCACTGCTTACTTTGCGAAAGCTTGGTTGTGTCGCCATTGATAACAAGACGAGTCTGAAGGGTGTCCAGCTTGCTTCTGGGTAAAGGAGGACCTAGGAAAACTGCTCCTGTATTCAGGTTTGTTATTTACTACTGATAGTTTTTGTGAGAGCGTACCTAAAAAGTGAGCACGTACTAAAAGCACATTGTTTTTTCATTAGCCCTAAAATTCAAAGTATAACAACAACAGACAAGACCCTCACACATGCAAGCTCAATAATTAATTTGAATAATTATTTTCTACATAAGTAGATAATTTTAACATGATTTCATATCATAATTGGGTGACCTTTGAAAAATAATTAAATGCCATTTTTAGTGTCATTTCTAAGTTGCCATACTTCAAGTTTTGTGATGTGTTTTTAGAGCTGGGTGAGCTCATAAATGATTCGACTCAAATGTTTAAGAAAATAGGATTTGTTGGCTAATTTTCTCCAGAAATAACCTTTGTTTTAGGTTAAGATCAAGAGGTTATTGAACCATGTCGTCTGCTATGACACAGAACTGAATTTTACCAACGGTGTGTAATGTTCTCAATGACAGGCTGATGCAGGGCTCACAGGGTCCCAGGAAGGTGCGCTCACCTGTGTTGCAGTGAGGACGCTTTCATGTTCACAGTTGTTCTGGTAAATCAGATCCTTGCTGTGAATCTGATAAGGAACAGGTTTAAACAGTGTAGACCTCCTTTCCATTGTCACGTGGAATTCAAAGCTTTAGCGCCTGTGTTTAGGTTTCAAGAAACACAGACTGTCTGTACAAAATCCATCTGCCACAGGTACATTTCGTGTACACAAGGAGCACACAGGCCCTCCCTCGAGAGCCTCTCAGACTGCGGTTTGGCAGATGCCCTAGCGAGAGGCAGCGTGCAAGCACAGGGAGCATCGCACACCCACCCTAACCTGGACGAGCAGGGTCATTTCACGGGTGGCTGGTGTGGGGCTGCTTTTCAGGGGTGGCTCGGAGAGGATTTTGGGAAGTATGAATAGTACAGATGTGGGACTGACATGGAGCAAAACAAGAACCGTGGCTTTTGCCAGGGGTCAAGCGCAGCGCCCACGGCGGGGGAGCCCTTCCCAGCGGCCTGCCTGCTCCTGCGAGCGCCGGCTTCCTGTTTATGCCGGTGCCGAGTCCCACATCCGGGCCAGCTTGCCGGCTGCCCCAGGTTTTTCCGCACACCCCAGGAGACCTCTTCCTTAAAATGGCTCATTATTTATCATTCAAGTAAGCCATTGGAATTTTGTTAATTCCTGTTTTACTTAGCACATGCAAAATGCTGTCATTATCCAGGAGAAGATAATGTGAACTTATCACTGTTACGCAGAGTGTACTCATTAAGTGACCTTTGCAAAACAAACCTGGTCAGGGTGAGGGCCAAGCCCGGTACCTTCCCGCTCTGGGCGTGTATATAACCTGAGGGCCAGAGCCCTAGGAACCTGTGCAGCCACGTGAAGACCGCTCTAGCACTTTATTTTTACTAAATTGGTCAAAATTTAGAAACCTCTTTAGCCTCAGCCAAATGTAGAATTAGCTGAAGTCGAGGTCGAGTCACCTCTGTTTTTGCTTCCTGCTGCCTCTTGGTGTCCAGACTTATCATCACTCCCACTTGTCCCTTATCGACACTTCGAGAAGTTATGAGAAAAGAGACTAGTTTACACTTAAGTGTAAACAGTGGTTTGCTTAATAGCCGTTCGTAGGGCTATTTGTATTTTCCAAGAAGATTAATTTCTAAGGAATTCTGGGATTTTAGGCTCCACTGACCCAGTGCCCCTGTGGTCATAGCAACTAAAAAACTGCTTCTTCAAACCCTGATCCGTATGTAGTCTCTTGTGTTTGTTAGATGGGATGATATACTTTTAAAAACATTCACATTTAGATATAATCCAAGTTTTGACTTACATTGTGAGAAGTTACACATGTGAGATGTGTATTTTCTTCCCCCTAAAAGCTTCTGAGGCCCTTTTCTTAATTCTGTCTCAACAGCAAGGGTATCTTATTTTCATTTTTTTCTTATTTCTCATAAAACACACTACCCTTTCAAATGTTTTTGAATTTCATAAAAGAATTTTTATGAATGTTATATAGCCTTTTAACTTTTATTGACTTTTTAAGAAGTACCTTTTTTTTTTTTTTTTTTTTTTTTAAGGGCAGTGTCACTGGCCCTCATATGTGGGACCCAAACCGGGGCCGCTGAAGAAGTACCTATTTTTAAACCAAAACCTTAAGTGCCATCCAGTTTTCAGTTTTCCCTGGCTTGCTCACTCTCATCAGCAGGCCGCAGATGTGTACTGGGCATCAGGTGTCACTCAAGTATTTTGGGAATATAAATGGTGATGGGCTGTTTTGGAAAAGCTGACGAAAATGAATATTCTGAAAGAAGAGTTGCTTAGGAATGCTTTTGAGTCTATGACATTTGCAATATTTATTTGCCTTAATTATCACAGTAAGAGGAAGATTTTTGCTTTGCGGTGATCGATGGAGAAATCTTTCAGTCCACTGCGCTCTGATTTATAAAAGAGCACGAGGCTCCAGGTGGGGAGATTGGATTCACCTGACCCCAGGTTTCCCTGTGACACACCTGATACATGTTGTGAGGACGGCAGACACTCAATGAAAGGTCAACAGAGTGGATCCCACTAGAAATAAAACCAAATGAAACCAAATACAGCACTTCTTTACCTGATTAGGGCTGAAACACATCACGGTCCACATAGCAGACCCCAGGGGAGTGGGAAGCTCGGAGCTGGAGCATGACTGCTCGTTGCCGTTGATTTTCCTGGGTCTTGGTGATGAGTCGGCATCAAAGTCCCATGCTCTGTAAGGGTCTCTGGTTCCAACGTTATACGATTTGGTGACTTCCTCACGTTACTTCCCCTGGTCCGTGGAGACACACACAGTCTTTTTCCACATGACCTTCCTGAACCAAGGTCCCCCGGTACCAACAGCTCTACATGTGTGGTTAGCATACTGGACATTGTTGTTTACCTATGCTTCCTTCTTCTTAAAGAGCATGTCCATGGATTGCCTTGGTTCTGTGTTATGTGGCCAATCGATTAAAAGGCAGCAAAATTCCGGGTCTAGGCCGGTCCTCCACAATCAGCCATATTTATAAGCACAGCTTTATAAAACCAGAGCACGCCCTTGTGTTGGCCGCAGAAAGACGAAACACTTCGCTCCGTGGAGGGCGGTGCTGGTGTTTCATAACACGTCGGCACACGTTGTTGTATCTATCGCCAAAGGAACGCCCCGTGGAAGGCTTTTCCCCGTGGAAATCAAGGCTCAAGTCAGAGACCCTCAGGGTGAGATGGGTCACTTCAGAAGAGGACCCGCTGGGTCGATTCCTGTCTAAGATAATATCATTTTAACTAAATTGGACTTCCCCAGCTCACTGCCAAGATGTGTGTTGGCTCTTTTTTTGAGAAAATCTTGACTTCTAATAACTTTTGCATGGAGGCAGGAGTATACAATTTCTTTTTAATTCTACTTTATCTTTTTTCAGTTTCTTTTATTTGGTTCAGTGCTCGCAGTTTTGACAGATTTTTAGTAATTTTAAAGTGGGTTAGAAGCTGTAAAGTAACTTTCAATATTATAGGTCAATTCTTAAGAATAGTCAGTTCTCTTAATCTTGCTTCCAGCTGTAGGCCCTCCTCGTGCTTTGTTTTTTTTTTTTTTGTTGAGGGCAGTGTCATTGGCCCTCATATGTGGGACCGAACCGGGGCCGCTGGCGTCCCAAGCCAGCGCTTAACCACCGCGCCACTCGGCCGGCCCTCCTCCTCGTGCTTTGGACAGCCACGATTATAATAAATTCATCAGTCCACAAATGGTATGTAGACCTACTATGTGCCACTCACCAGGGAGAGAGTGGAGTATGTCACAGTCCAGGGAGCCTAGTGTCTAATGGGGGGAAACACATTCATGTTATAGTGTGAAAAGCAAGATAAGCGAGTACGGATGGCTTTAACCCTGGAGCTGGGGAGAAGGTGAAACTTGGCCGGGCCTCAGAGCGTGGATAGGAGTCCGTTACCTGAATGTGCACGCAGAGGACACCTGTGCAAAAGCAGGAAGGGTAGAGGGGGCTTGGGCAAGGGCCCAGGTGCGTGTGGAGTGGGAGGGGAAGGAGTGGTCCGGCCAGCATGGCAGGGCTTGGGTTGTTCAGGCTCCCCAGCAAAGCGGGGAGCCCCTGAGGATTGGAGGGATCGGGGGCGGTGATTAGGGCATCCATGGCCACAGACTGCCCCGTGTGGGTTTGAATCGCATCGCCTGTCACCTCCAGTGCGTGTGATCCTGTCTGGGAGTGACCCTAACTCAGGTGGTGAGGATTAGATGGGGCAATGCCTGCCGAGCGTCTGAATGGTGTCTCATGCACTGCTCAGTTGATGCCTGGTATGTGTCGCGTTCCAGCTCTGGGTGCCGAGACCCCGGGGCAGGGGTTCGAGCCACCCTCCTGTGGTAGGCCAGGGGACAAATGATGAAAACACAGACGAAGGCCGTGCAGCAGGGAAGGAAGAGGTGTAAATTATGGGGAGTTAGAAGGTACAAGCAACGGGGCCTGGTGCCCTCGGACCTGGAGAGCACAGGGCAAGGATCTGCAAGAGGTAGCGGGCTCAGGGGTGACCCGGACTCTGGGGGTGTCGGGTGGCCAGCAGTGCTAAGGGGCTGAGACCGAGAGCGGAGGAGGGGAGAGGTGGCTGCGGGAAGACCGTGAGTGGAGTCATTCTGACGTGTCACTGGTATATCAGGTGGTGCCCGGACGTACGGGCCTGGGGCTCAGGGAGAAGGTTCTTGCTGGGGATGCGAACTTGAACTTCTCAGCTTCTAGTGGGAATTGAGACCACACGCATCCGTCGGAATACTTGAGCTGCAAGGGATTGCCAAAGTCCAACTCAAAATGATTCAAACATCGAGAGATTGATTGTCTTGGAAAAACGAAGAAGCCCAGAGGTAGGTGACCAGGCCTGTTCCATCCAGGCCCCCAGCCTTGTCGCCCTCACACACCCTGGGCTCTGCCTGCTTGCACGACGCCTCCCCCTGCCCGGCAGCCGACGGCTCCATCAGCCCCAGGCCTTACACAGGGGCACATTCTACCATGTTCAAGAGAAGAGAGACCATATCTGAAACGTCTCTCTTAAAAGAGCAAGACACAGTAGGCTTTCCCCAAATCCTTCAGTCCATCCACCTGAGAGTGTGGGCCCCTGGAGCTCAGGGTGCAGCTGGCCCGCTCTGGACACAGGAGGGAGAGACAGGTACTTGAATGGCCTCTGTCGGGAAAGGGAGCACGGTGGACAGCCAGCAAGGCCGCTGCATCGCAGGCATGGCTGAGCTGCCCCAGAGGGACTGAACCCGGGTAGAAGGGCCGCCTCGGAGTGAACCCCAGGAATGGGCAGACGTCAGGAGCCCTCGGAGAACAGGGAACCCTGAGCTGCGCTGAGACGCGTCCTAACGTTTGCTCGACTCGCTGGTTGAATCGGGCAGGGCTGTCTTACCTGCAGCCCACCAGGCGGGGGACGTTAATGCAGGAGAGAGCTCGCTGGAACTCGTGTTCGGTCACGTGTTAATAAGGCCTGGCGTTGGCCGAGCACTTTGTCACGTGCGGGTCCCTGCCACGTTCTTGTGAGTCTTTCTGGGAAGCCCTGCGTGCACACACTCGCGCGTCACCATTTGCAGGCAAGGGGACTAAGGCGCTGAGATGAGTTACGTGTGGAGGCCTCGCGCCGAGTCAGTGCCCAGGGGCTGAGCGCCTCGGTCTGTCTGCCCCGTTCCTGTCCCAGGACCCCGCGCGCCAGCCCCCGGCAGGTAGAAAGCGCCCCATCGTGTGAACTCGCTGATTTCCTTGGAGCCTTTGTCTTTAGCCGGCTGGATGGGGTTTAAGCTGATGGTTATGGCTTTTCTAGGCATCTTTTCACTGCAGTTTTTCTTCCCCCAGAAAGGTGACGACAGCCCTTAAAGTCCAAGGGGACAGAGAAACCATTGGCAGAGGATGGTGTGTGGGTTTCAGATTCTCTTGTCATATTTTCCTTTTCAACAGAAACCAAACTCATGTCGCCGGACCGCAGGACTCGTGAGGTGGGCATTTTTGTCAGGGGCCGTGAGCCCCCGTGCTGGACGGGCGTCGTGCTGGCCGTGCCCTGGGCCTTGCTCCTACGGAGAGCTCAGGAAGTGACGGCTGAGTAAGCCCGCGGGGGAGAAGCCCACGGGGGAGAAGAACGCTGGCCTTTATTCCGAGGCTGACTGATGGAATCCCAGAAGAATCTTAGTGGAGAGCAGTGCGTGCTCGTTGTCTTGGGGAGATCGTTATGGGGTCACAGTTTATCATGAATTTACATGGCCAAGAAAAGAGCAACATTTGGGCGAGTCCAGGAGAGAGACTGTGAGGGCCCCGTTTTGGCTATAAACAGAGTCAGGGGTTGAGAGGTTGGCTGGGGAGAGGGCACAGGTTCAAGTATTAGGAGGTGACCGGAGGTTAGGCAGCTCTCCGGTTCCTGGTCCAAGTGACGGGCGAGTGGCAGCGCGTCAGGCAGACAGCCGTGCAGCCGGAGGGCGGTGGGGGGTGGAGGAGCCGCCTGTGGGAGGCCTGCAGGCGCCTGGGTGCCTGACGCAGAGTCAGGGGAGGCTGGGAGAGGGCCCTTCGCATGGCACGTCCTCGGAGGACGGAGCAGGGAAGCCTGGACCTGGACGCGAGCTCCTCACGCGGCCCCTGAACTCTGTTTAGACGCTTCTGGAGCCTAATCCGGTGCGGCCTGGGGGCTGCGCGGAGGGCATGAGGGCTGCTGGCGGCGTGAGGAGAGTCGGCATTCCCTCACACTTAGGCGGCGCTGAAAACTCCCCCACAGGCGCTGGTGGGGGCTTTGGAGCGCGCGTGTCCCTCGGGCACCAGCGCCGTCCCTCCTCCCTGCGCACCTGCCTCTTTCTCTCGAGCCGTCAGCCGCTTCGCTGCCCGTGTCAGCCTCCTGGGTGTCCATGGCTCAGGCCCTGAGGCTTTATTCTGGGGAGAGCCCAGGAGAACCATGATGACAACAACACAAACAAACAAACGATCCACAACTTCCTCTTTTGTTTCCCTTTCAGGCTCAGGGTCGGTCACAGGGTTGCAACTCTTGAAATGCTGTGTTTCTGAGAAATGTTAGCGTGTCCCATTTATTCCCAGGCTCCCAGCCTGTGAAGGGAGGACTTCCTGCCGTTGGATCCCCTCTCCTCACACTGGGGTGGACAGCCTCCTGCGCTCCCCGCTGGCAGCGGCCTAAGCCCCGTGATGCGATGGAGCGCCATTGATTTTTCATAAAAGTTTAATGAGTTGATACAGGTCAAAAGCTTTGCAAAGTTTGCTATAAATTTTAGTGAGGAACTGAGCAAGATGTAATTGGACAAGAAGATTGAAATGGGACGTGGGCATGCAGAGGGGAGGGGAGAGCCACAGGAACGGGTCCGCCCCGTCGTGGCGGTGTTTTCCTGAGTGGACGGCTGACCCTCAAGGCCAAGGGGCTTTGGGGCCAGTCAGCCCCTGTCGCCGATGGGGTAACAGAGCCCGCGATCCACTGGTTTTCTGAGTGTCGTGTAAACTCATCGCCTGCGTCTTAGGTGTGTGGAGCAGGTGGGCCTGCCCTGTTTCCAGGCGGCGCTTTGGGCCAGGCTTTTGCAGCCCGTAGTAAAGAACAGTGTAAGGCATCTTTTCCCGAAGCCAGCCGCTCGGCTTCCCGCACCTGTGACTTCCGTCACATTGGTTGACTTTAAGTTTTCTAAATGAGCGCACATCCATTTCATTTTGTGTCCGATACTATCTGCCTCTTTAAAAGACACTACTCTGCTTTTCATTTTCATGATATGACTTAAGATTTTAACAGTCCGTTTCCTTACAGTGACGTTGGAAATGACACCAGCCTAGCACACCCTCCTCCTTCCTACTAAAAAGTGACGATGTCTGTAAAAACCTTTGCAAGAGTGTGTGTCATTGATTTAAATTCACTTGCTCAGCAGGGCACCCTCTGCCTCGTCAGTCTGTTTGTGAACAATTTAACATCATGAATGTCACAAACCGACCCGTGATACTTCTTACAAGCACGTTTCTACAGAGGGAGCGAAAGACAGGTGTGGCACTGTCAATTCTGTGTGCGACCTTATGCCTTAATCGGTGAAATGTAGGGTCTTGTTAGATGGGTGACTCCAGGATCTGCCCTGCTCAGCAGAAGTGCGGGTGAGCCCGAGAGGGAAGAAGGGGGCAGCAGGAACACGCTCAGGAAGCAGCCTTATAATTTAGGATCCCAGTGAATTACTAGGATGCTGTGCAACTGTTACTTAACGGGCACAAACTAATTATAGCCTGAGAGGAGCGTCTCCCTTGTGGATGCGCAACATCCGCAGCGACACGCTGCCAACACCGGGCCGTGCCGGCCCCTCCGCCCGGCAGTGCAGAGGGGTTTCTGAACAAGGGGCCCCGAGCCAGCACGCAGCAGCCTGAGCTCTGGACTTTGAACTCGTCTTTGGTGGCTCTTTTGTAAAAGGAGCCACATACCTGAACCTCTGCAGCCTTTGTCACTCGGTAACAACCGCTCTTATTGGTGGCAGTAATAATTACAGTAGCCAGCATTTATGGAACCTCTTCTCTTTGCTGAGTGGTTTGTATGCCTTAGCTCCTAGGCCTTGCCAGTAGCCCTGAGATCGTATCATTCGTGGTTTTATAACAGACAGAAAACATGAACAGAGAGGTTAAGGAACTTAACCGTGTCACACAGTGAATAAGTGGAGTCTGGAGTCCAGCCTAGGTGAGCGTGTGCAGTGTTACACATCTTTGGTGGGGACGGCGGACAGTGCCATTTCTAGTTCTGGGGTTCGGTGCGACTGTGACTTTTGCTGGCCTGTGGCTCTCACGGGTGTTGGATGTTCTCGGAAGGAAAGAGGCAGATGGCCCCTGAAGACCCCAAAGGGAGGTGTTTTGTCATCCTGATCAAGGGTTGTCGTGAAACAAGGAACGTAGGGAAGGCTTGTGGTTTCTCTAGTTGATTTTGAAGCATTTTCTGAATATTTTCATGATAATTTTTAACTTCGATTGAAGAACTTTTAGAGCTTTTAATCACTCATTCATTCATTTATTCATTCACCACCTACTATGTGCCAGCTTTAGGAGCTGGGGAGACAGCTGTGAATGAGGCAGATGAGGGCTCGCTCATTGGGCTTGTGTTCTGATGGCGGAGGAGTGACAGAATAGACAAGCCCAGGAATGAAATAGCAGGGCAGGACTGTGAGCCGGGCCCAGAGGCCCGACAGGCGAGACGGTGTCTGGTGCTAGCGAGTTCATTCAGACGGAATGGCGGGTGAGGTGGCCCCTCTCAGGAGATGGCCCTTCGGTGACACGGGAATGACAGCATCCAGCCACATGGAGATCTGAAGGATAACATTTTAGGGGGAAGAGAGAGGGGCTGGGAGTGGAATGTGCCGATGGGGGAGCTGGGTTCAGTCGACGTGCAGCTTTCTGTGCAGGAGCACTGCCCCCTTTCTTCCCTGAACACGCTGAGATGGTCAGACATTTACAGGTCATGGTCACTCACTCATTCCACTGAGGTGTGAGCATATCTGCTGGGCGCTGAGCCCTGCTGGGTGCTGGGTCCTGGGTGCTAGGTCCTCGGTGCTGGGTGCTGGGTGCTAGGTCCTGGGTGCTGGGTGCTGGGTCCTGGGTGCTGCATGCTGGGTCTTGGGTGCTGGATGCATAGTGATGAGAAAGATGGACTCCCTGCTTCAGTCTTGGGAGGCGGCAGGAGGAGGAAGCAGACGTTTGCAGTGCAGTGAGACAAATGTTGTGACAAGGGGACCGCAGCAGGCTGTGGAAACACAGGAAAAGCACCTATCCTAGTAAAGGTCTGAGCCCTCAGGGGGTGCTTCTTGGGGTGAGGGAAGCCCAATTTGAGACATGAGGGACAAGTCGTAGTTGGCCAGGCAAAGGGTGTGTGGGGGGGTTCCCGGCGGAGGAGTCAGCTAAGGAAAGGCCCAGGGTCGCGTGAGCACAGGGCTGGGAAGAGGGCCGCGCAGTGCAGAGTGCGTAGGACAGGGCGAGGCGGGGGGCTTCGCAAGATGTGCCAACTGCGCCCGAGAAAGCAATGTACACATCCATTAAAAATAAATTAAGGTGTGATTGACATACGACATTGTATTAGTTTCAGGTGTACAACATAATGATTCGATATTTGTATATATTACAAAATGATCACCACAAAAAGCCTCCTTCACATTGGTCCCCACACACTCGTCCACGCAAGCGCTTTTAAGCTTCAGAAACAATATCGTGTAATATTGTGAAAGAGGAAGGAACATAAAGAGGAAAGAAATTTAAAGTATCTGCTCTTCAGAGCAGTGCCTTCCCCCCCGGGGGGAATTCTCGTATCCCAGTGACGGCTGTACAAGTTCAAATTTGCCTCATCACTCAGGGTTCAGAACGCAGAGGCCCTGGGTTTCTTGTGTGATGCCGGCGTTCACTTGTCCAGCACACCCCGGGGAAAGCACGTGCCCCTTGTTTTCAGTAACTGATACAAGCACTTTTATAAACAGCTTATCTCGGTAACAAAGGCCACAACACCAGCAGGAAGGATGGTCAAGAAGAGACCGGAGCCACTGGGGAAGCGTGGAAGGCCCGGCTGCATTTTTTCCCTGCGGAGAAGCGGTTTGCCTCAGAAAAGGGTCACGTGGCCTCGCTTTGTTCCATCCTCTGTCTGCACGGACACCGAGGTTTCCGAAGCACAGTTAGCATCTTCCCGACACACGTGATCAATGGAGAGTGAAAAAGGAAAGGAACCTGCCCGTTGTGCGTGAAGCCAAAATGCTCCACCCGGACCCTGGCGGGAACCCATTTCTCGAAGGCAGGCGGCGGGGTTAGTGACGCAGGACGCGTGGAGCCCACTCACCGCGGGGTCTCGCCACGCCGCAACCCGCAGGTTAGCCTCCGCTAACTTGTGAAATGTGTTAACTGAGGGCCTGGCAGGCCCTGCCCAAGGAGGCATCTCCGAAGGATGTGTCTTACGAATTTGAAAGGTGAATGTTTTGCCACGAAGGTGCTTTTTCTTATGTCAGGAAAGTTCAGTGGATTCTCAAGAGCTCTGCATGGTTTGTGGGAAAAGTTAGGAGAATTTAGGAAGAGTGCCGTTTGGATGAGGAGCAGCTCTTGTTTATTTGAGCTCATTAGTCTGTGTATGTACGAAAAGACAGGCTCCGCAGGCAACTGTAATAACACCTGTTCCTACTAAGAATTCGGATCGATTTCTAATTTCTTATGAAGAATCCAGGCAACAATCACCAAGTAATTTATAATCTTTGTATGTGTGGGGATTTCAACTATCCTTTATGGAAAAGAAACAGCAGATTGCATATATGTCTCCATATCTAACTATATCTTCATACATCTAACCAGATATAAAAATGACACTGTACCAGTTCAACTTAAAACTTTACAAAGAAAAGATTAGAGTGTATGATGGTAAAAAGAGGGCGCCGATGTTTTATTTTGCACCCTGACTGAAGGGGCTTGCAAGAAGCTTCCTTCCTTTTGTGAACGATCCACATACGTGGTCCGCAGAGGTAGGAAACAGGCGAACATGCAGACCGTGCAGTGAGAACATCTGCAGTCTGTGTGAGAGGCCGTGGTCCTCTGCTTCCCGTCTTCAGGGGCGCACAGGACGCCGGCCGGAGGGAGGGGCTTCGCAGGCCCGCATATGGAAAGCTACAGGCCTGTCTCTCCGCCCAGAAGCGTGCTGCACCCCACCGCCCACCCTGGCCGGCTCCTCGCAGGGACCCTTTCTGAAACTCCTGAAGCTGGAGTTACTGGGCTGTGAAAAACGGCAAGTGGCCACCCAACGTGGCAAATGAGAAAAGCTAAGGGATCATCAGGAGGGCTTCCTGGAGGAGGGGGCTTGGCTTGGCTTTCAAGGAGCAGCAGGACGGGGGCGGCGGGCCGAGTGCAGATGGCGAGGGTTGGGGGCACAGAAGAACTCACATGCCAGTCTGAGGGCCAGAGAACACAGCGATCGTGAACCCCCCACGTGCGCGCTGGGGACAGCAGCCCCCCAGCTCTTCGTAGCAGCAGAGTTTGGGCTGCAGAGTCTCTGAGGCCCCTGGCAGCTCTGTGTGTAATGACGGCTTATGAGCAGCCAGGCCCTTTCTCTCGTTAACTTCAAGAACCAGCACAGAGTCATGCGGTGCACTCCTCTTCCTCCCGACCTTACCACGCGTCTCCCGCTTTAGTTGGAGCGTCTTTGTCATTCTTCCTGTTGCCGGCGCGAACCTTGTCGTCTCTTCCCAGGCCTTTTCCTTCTCTGGCTGCTGACCGAGACGAAGCCGATCACCGAGCGCGGCGGGAAGAGCTGGCACCGAGCCAGCACTTTGGCCCCTCGTCTGTCCTCAGGCAGATGGCTCCCTGGCCTAGATGGGGAGAAAGGGACAGAGAATTCAGCCCCCAGCCAGGGCCTGGGAAGGAAAGGAGGCTTTCCTGCCTGGGCGGGGTCAGAGGACGGGTGGTACACTTGACAGGCGCCCCCACCTAGACTTCGGGTTGGTGCCGAGCGGTTGGCTGGGCGCTTCTAGGTTCCACAATGTGCCCGACAGCAGGAGTGTCTGAGGAACGCAGAAGTATGCCCTGGAACTGGCCTGGCCTTCTCTAAACGGCACCGATTCTGAGAGTCTTATGGATTCATCTTTAAAAGTTGCATTCAAGGGGCTGTGGTTAGTAGAATACCAGGGTCTTTTTACAGAAGCCTGTTTGTGGGTCAGCTCTGTGAACCCAGGGTCCTTTTTGCCGTGTGTGCGTGTGTGTGTGTGTGTGTGTATGAGTGTGCAGACCATTCCCAGGTGAGTGGAACTCAGATTTGCCACGAGGATCTGGACTAAAAAGTTTCCGTGTATTAGGGATGCCGTTATTGTCACGATTATACTGCTCTTGTTTCTTTGCCAATTCTCAATGTGCTAAAAATCGCGAAGGCTCAGGGCTGTGGGAGATTTGAGATTTAGATTTACATCCCTCTGACACTGAGAACGTCTCAGGGAGAACCTTCGTCTCACACACCCAGTCTCACCCACACACGCGCGCGCACACACACACGCTCATATGACAGCGAGGAGGAGAAAGGAGAGTGCAGGTGGCTCAGGTGTCACGTGTACAAGGAGAACTTACCCACGAGAGTCCTGACGGACACCTCTGCCCGTGCGCAGTCTAGATCCTTTGGAAAGTTGGGTAGAAAGTGCTGGAACCACCATAAGAGCAGCAGCTGCTCTGCGGTGGCCCCTGGAGCGCTGAGGCGGAGGCCCTGGCCCGCTGATCGGATCCCACGTTCAGCAGTGAGACTATTTCCCATGAGAGCTGGATGCGCTGTTTGAACACGAGCGTCGGCGCGGGGTGTAGAGCCAACCGGGGAAGAGGGACGCGCGGGCACGCCTCGGGCTCTGCAGGAGAGCCTGCCCCCAGCTCCGGCGAACACATGCTTCATTGTGGAGACTTAAAGCATCCCGTTCGCTGAGACTAAGTTTAAAGAATACAAAACTTATCTTGGTCTCCCCAGTGGTTGCCATGGTTCCGAGTCATGCATCATCCAAGCCGTGGCACCCCAATGACGTATGAAAGTCGTGTATCATAACAGGCTATGGCTCGGGTGATGGATGAGCGTAATCCATCGTCACGGCACCGTCGGCCTTGTGATGTATCACTCAAAACACTGCCGATTGGCCAGATCAACACACAGGCACCTGTGTGTCTGGGACAGGAAGGCAACACACTGGACCCAAACACACTGAACTTCTCAGAGATGTGTCACCAACAAAAGCAGTCCTGTACGGCTGCGTAGGCGTCAGAGGCTCGCCCGGGACTGCTGGGCCGGACTGCAGGGGACGAGCGCCCTGGAAACCCGTGCCTGGGCCCCGGGTTCACGCAGGGGAGGGCGGCGGGCCTGTGGTTTCTTAGCATCACGCCGGGCACTTCACTCGTGTGATCTCATTTCGTCCCCGCTGAAGTGCCCTTAAAGGAAGGTGAGTCTGATTCCGGAGATGCGGAACCGAGGTTCAGAGAGGGCGCGAGAGTCCTGAGCCAGTCTGTGTGCCGCACCCGGAGCTGGGTTGGGGGAGTTCGTTCTGATTTCATGCCCTCCGCGTGGAGGAATCCTTTCTTTCTCTCCGTGAAGGGAAGGTGGAGGATGAGCCGCCTTGCCCGGCACCTGCCTCCCTGGCGTCCGCTATTGTGAGACAGCGTTTGGAAAAGCGGGTCCGGAAGGGCCTAGCAATGTTGGGGAGACTTTGGGCAGCTGCCTCGTTTCTCAGTCCTGCAAATGCCTGACCCGTGCTTGAGTGACGGGGGGCCCCTGGGAGGGTGGCTCTGCTGGTGACCGGTAAGTCCACTTCGCCCTGTCGTCCCACCCAACAGCCGCCTTCCTCCCTGGCGTCCGTGCTCCCGCAAATCCATCCTTTGCCCAGTAGCCAGAGAGATGATTTAAAACTGCACATCCTATCGTGTTGCCGTTTTACTCAGTTCCCTCCAGAGGCTCCTCACTGACTTAGAGTAAAATCCAAACTCAGCACTGTCCGTGGCCCGAAGCCCCACCCCCCGTGGGCTGCACGCCTCTCGTCTGCTCCTTGGACGGCTCAGGGCTGTGCGAGGGCTTCCACACGAATCGGTGAGCGTGACCAGCTTTGAGTGGCTGGTCCTTTGTCACTTGGGCTGCTCTTAGATGCCACCTTCTCGGGAGGTTGTCCCCTGGTCACTCTACCTCATCTCCCTGCTGCTCACATCTTTCCTCTTCCTGACATTTGATCATTTATGTGTCTGTTTACTGGCTCTCTCCTGGGACCCCGTGGGAAGCCTGTACCTTGTCCCCCGTGTTCTTGGCTGAGTCCCCAGGGCCCCAGATGGAGCCTGGCTCACGGGAAGTGCTCACCAAGGAAGACCAGGGCCAGAGACCATTGGTTTGTTGATTGACTGACCGAGTGTGCCGACAGATATGGAGGATGAGAAGGGTCAGGAGGAGGCGTTACGGAGCTAATGGCAAAGGAGGCAGGTGATGAGGCCGCACACAGGCCTGGGATGGACCGGCTATCCATGTGCCGTGCGTCACGGGCCCCTCGGTAGGGGTCCGGAGAGAGCTGGGCTGGGCTTTGCGGACGGCCTCAGGTGAGGCTCCTAAGAGGCTTCTCCGGGCCTCTGCACGGGCTGCGTCACACTGAGAGTCGGTCGGTCATAGCTTCGTGCAAAGTTCGGAAAAGTCATAGTTTTAACCCACCGCTTTCACACTCCCTCTCGTGCTGGGTGACGTTGGAGTAGCTGTGGACGTTTCGTGTCCATAACAATCATGGGCATGTCCTATTTGTACTTTTATATTAATTTTTCTTAAACAAGACCCCCTAAATTGTATCAGCTTCAGCTCTCCACAAACCTAGACCCAGACTTGGTTATGGGAAGCTTAGAATGGGACGGAGTCTGTACTGGTGTCTTCATCAGTCTAAATGGTAGAAAACTAATTAATGTCAAATGATCATTTCATTCTACGGTGAAAACAAGTGTATCTTAGGATTTATTGTAACTATTTCTTGTCAGAGAAAGAGCTCAGAGCCTGGGGCAAATGGAAGTTTCTGGAGCTTTCTTCCCTTTAACAACTCATCTGTTCCTTGTCTTATTGTCTTGGGGTCTTGTAAAGCCATTGGCTTTTAAATCTTGGATAAATGAACTCGAGTTAAGATGCTAATGACAGTCTGTTACCTTCCCCGGAGGTGTTTGTGGTCAGAGCAGGTGGAGGGATGGCAGTAGAATCAGGGAAATGCAAAGTCTTTAGACAGCCCTCGGATTGAGGAAGGTCCTGGCTGAGCTGGTCCTTAGTGAACACCTTACCTGGCTCACCAATATTTGTTGAGTGTCTTCCCTGTGCTGATTGTTGGGGGTTCCAGGGTGACCCGAATCAGAAGCCATGTCTGTCCTGGTGGCCGAGAAGAGTAAATTCGCTCCCCACGCCCTGCACATGGAGGAGCAGCGGGGGGCCCTGCACGGCTGGCAGGATTGCCAGGGACAGAAACACAGGAGGGTGGCTACACTCGCAGCTGTGGGAGACACCCGAATCCAGTTCCTCACCCAGCCAAGGCCTGGGGCATCGGCAGAGGCTCTTCCAGCCTTCAAGACCCTCCCCCGGACCTGGGCATCAGCAGAGGGTCCCTGGGGCAGGCTTGGGGCAGGACGGGGCCTTGAGGAGTGTGCCGAGGCCCAGGTGGGAGGGGCCGCGGCAAGCTTGGGGGCTGCCGGGCTGGAGGTGACGGGGTACCTTAGGAGCGAGGGACTATGGTCTGAGCAATGGCGGTGTAATAAGATTTTAATGTTGGAAAGAATACTGGCTTCAGTTTGAACACACAGGGGACGCAGGAGTGGTGGGAGACTAGTTGGAGGCCCTTACTGTGGTGGGGAAAGACGACACTGGCCTGGTCTCCGAGGGTGACAAAGACGCCTCCACCTCCTTTTATTATGTATCACGATCATTTATGCATGTCCTGGGACTAGCTCATAAACCTAACAAGTCGATAGGACCTAAAACGATGAGGGCGTCACTGTTGTTGTTTTTTCTTTTGGCTAAGTTTTAAAATGTTTTCTCCAAATTTCCAGTATAAGTTCATTCAATTCATCACACTCTAGGAAACTCATTTCTCTCTAGGCTTCTTTTCCCACGAAGTCCAGTCTTTTCATCTGTACTTACAATTGCCTGGTTTGTCATAGAAACTGTCTTTATTTTTTATATTAAGTGGAAATTTCCATGTTAAGATATGTGGGTTATATAGTGACACACAACACATGACCCCCGAACTTGGCAGTGGGCATTTACTGCCTCGTACAGTTACTGTGGGTCAGGAAAAGGGGGAAGCTGGGCTTCCGGGCTCATTCTCCCCGAAACTGAGGTTAAAACGCCCACCGGGGCTGCTGTCCGCTGAAGGCTTGAGTCGGGCCGGGGGATGTGTTTTCAAGGTGACCGTCCTGCACGGCTGGCGGCCTCAGACCTTACGACAGCGAGCGGTCCTGAGAGCACACGGGGCAGCGGCTGCGGGGGCTTTTCCCGTGTAGCCTCGGCTTCATTCCCACCATGTCCTGTTGGTTACAGGGGATCCCTGTCCGCTCGGGGGGGACCACGGCACTACCTGCAGCATGCAGGCCAGCGGCCAGTTTCCCGGAGCCATCTCGGAAGCAGGCTGCTAGGACAGGTGAGAGACATCTAACATATGCACCCGGTCACAGGCAAGTCATGCACTTCCCTTCACAACGATGCTTATGGGGTCACACTTCAGTTTCCGGGGTCAGTTCCAAGTGGCTGTGCTTTCTGCGCCCCCCCACCATCGTTAGAAGATGTGGGGACGGAACTTGATTTATGGGGGACTGCGCCGGGTTACAGAACTCCGGCAGGCTTCAAAAACCTGCCCGGCTTTCGTCAGTCATGGCTGTTAATTGCCTATAATGAAACAGCGTGCCCGGTTAGGCTGCACTTCGGCAGATCAGGTGGGTATTTCTTGTGCTCCTTGAGGCACCTCTTTGGGACTCCGGAAGAGATCAAACGTGCGCTCATGAAAAGTAGAAATAACAGCACAAAAACTAGCAAAAGGATTGCATGCCACGGCCGGTTGCTAAAGGGATTGTACAGACAATAGATGCTGGAGCCGTTCAGAGGCGGCGGCTGGGATTGTGCAGAAAGCACCCAGAGAGCTGTGCAAGTGACTCTGGGCATAATCAATCAATCAATCTATTGATCAATGCACGGAGTAGTCAGTCACTTCAAAAAGTTAGTCATCTCCTATTGCTTCATATTTATATGTTCGTGTTCTATCTAGCTTCAGGCTAGATGAATATGAGGTGATTTCTGCCTTCGAGATCCTTTCAGCCTGTGAGTGACATAACGAGAGGTAGAGATGGTCTCCCAGGAATTGGACCCATACGAGGGACAGGCCCCGGGGCCGACACTGAGCCTGTTTGTCTGGAATGGGCCCTTTCGCGAACAGTAAGAAGGAGTCCAGGCGGTGGAGGCTAAGGGGCTTCTGGAAGTTTCCTGCAGCCACTGAGGAATCATTTCAGTGCTGTGAATAGCTGTGTTCTCTTGGTGCTCTCCTCTCGTCCGCCCACGGGGCCAAACACGCAGGTTATCTTTTGAGGAAAATAACACAAGATCCAGATCTGCCGGATCCCAAACCCCTGTGTTCAGTGGGGGAGGTTTCAGGTAGAGGTGGAACAGAGGCCCGGCAGCCCTGCAAGGGAGGGAAGAGGCGTGTGCAGGGACCTGAGAAAGGCATGCTTTGGAGCTGGGAGGCATTTTTCGTAACCTGCAGAGGGATCAGTCACCATGGCCAGCAGGTCTTCCTCGTGGCCCCCATAGCCAGCATATCATTACCCCCGGGTCGCCATGTTTCTCCAGCTGTTATGGGGAACCTGACACCCAGAATCCGTCGCGTGCCACCAGGACCAGGGCTGACCTTGGCCTAAACATCACGGAGCCACGGGAACCGCTGAGTGAAATACGCCCGTGGTGTTCTTGTCTCAGGTGTTAGACTTTCCTCCTTGTGGACCTGCCTCTGAGCTGGTGGCGACCAGAAAGTCTAAGGCTTGCACACGAAGCTTGCACATGAAGCTTGCGCACGAAGCTTGCACACGAAGCTTGCAGCCCCTGTGGTCCCCTGCAGCATGACAGCCAGACACAGGCGGGGACCTGCTACAAGTTGTGGCTGCCTCGGGTCACAGCCAGCCTGTCACTCTGCAGGGGAAGCGTGTTCAGAGCCACCAGATGCCTCTTAGCCGTTCCCTTTGATTTGTGCATGCCGCTCGCTCACCAGGTGCCTCCCTGCGACTGCCCCTTCCCGACTGCCCCTTCCCGCTGCGGGCCCTGTCAGGTGGGTGGGTCTGTGGGAGGGGTGGCGAAGGGCCCTGGTGTCTCTCAGGGCGGCCCAGACGCGGCCCCCAGACCTCCCCAGATGTGCGAGCGTCTGCAGGTGCCGGGCGGGCGGCAGTGAGAGTGCAGCGAGACGGAGCCAGCAGGCGCGGGGTTCCGGGGCCAGGGCTGCGCCTGACCTCAGGGCATCAGTGTGCTGGGCAGTGTCTCTGAGCTCCGGCCACTGAGCCTGTGGTGCGACACCTGTAAGCAGAGAAATGTGGGCCCCTGCCAGCGGTCTCTCATGTTTCCTTCTGCCGGTTTCTGGGAGGGCAGCGTTAGTCAATGGGCTAGAAATCCCCACTGAACAACAAGGCGTGAGGGCCTGTTTCGGGCGCCGTGGGACGGGCACCTGGCTGCAGAATCCCCACGTCACGCACGGCAGGTTTGGGCTCATAAGAGACCGGTCCCTGGGGGCTGACCACTGAAGCAGCGTCGGAGCTGGCATGCCTGGCACCACATTTGTCGTGTCTGAAAGAGGATGCCGAACAGCTACTAGGAAAACATGGGAACGTCCATGTGTTTCAGCTTCTCAAACCCTTTACATTGCTTAAGCTGTTTAAGAATTTGTTAGCAAACTAGAACAAAATCAAGACCAAGAGAAATAAGAGGAAAATAATAAATGGGGCTGATCACTTAGAAGGTTTCTTCCGTCCTTAGAATTCTTGTGCTGTGGCAGTGATGTCTAATATAAAAAAACAAGCATTAGAGGGACAGACTTTGGAAGGCTTTGTGTGGCTGATCCTTTGGGTTTTGCAAAAACTGCTGTAGGATGTAGGGTTGGGACCCAGGGATCTGTGGTTTCCAGTCTTCCATCTCAAAGCCTTAACCCCTAAAAAGACCCAACGTGTCAGGAAACAGTGGGCACAGAAACCTATGTACGTCTTACACGGAGGCACTGCTGGGGTGTTGGAAATTCATGCAGAACGCGTCCCCTGAGCTTCTGCTAGGATCAGCGTGGAGGATAAGGAACCGTAGGCAGGATGACAAAATACTCTCAGCTGCTGCTGCGTGGGGCCCACCCTGCTGGGCAGAGGCTTGGAGGCCACGTGGGCAGCTGCTGAAGGAAGCCCTGAGATGCTATTTGTTGGGACCGTTGGTTGAAACTGATAGCAGCCTAACTCAAACCAGCTCCAGGAAGAATGAGAATGTCTTAGCTCATGTAAGTCTGAGATAACCGAAGAGCGACTGAGAAGGCGTCTGCATGGCTGGGCCAGGCGCTCCTGTCCAAAGGAAAATAGGTCCTGTCATCAGAGAAGGGGCGCGGGCTCCTGGGCCGGGGCGCACCGGGGGCTCAAACCCGCGGAGCCCCGTACGCCCACTCCTGCGGCCAGGACCCAGGCGCCGCACTGTCGTCCTCTGCCGTTTCTCCCCCGCCGTTTCTGAAGGCGGTTTCTGTTTTAAGAAGATGTGTATATATATATTATATATGTGTGTATATCTATACTATATATAGATATAGATATAGTCTATATCTATATCTATATCTATATGATGGAACAATTCAGATGGAAAGTAATATTATAAAATGGGAGGAAAGGTCTCCTCACCCCCTACCCGCCAGTCCCTAGTCCCTGAGGCGACCAAAATGATGCAGTTCTAGAAAATTCCTCTCTATATAGACGGCCTCTAGCGTATGATGGTTCCGCTTAATGAGTTTTCGACTTACAAGCATCTGTACACCAATATCTATGCAGCTACCTATGTATCTATCATCTTTTCTGTTTTAATTTATTTTTAACAAGTTGCATCACATTACTCGTATTGCTCTCCAACTTGCTTTTTCACCTAGTAATATTCTTAGCATCTCTCCATGTCAGCACAGAAAAACTTGTTTTTAGCGGCTACACAATAGCCCATACAGTGGAAGCACTATAATTAATTTAACCCTTTTCCTGTTAATGGACATGAATGTTTTATCATGGTTGCATTTCAAACAGTTCTCTCATGTACATTCCTGTATAGTTTAGTGTACTTTTGCAAGTATATCTGTAAGCTAAGTTCCCAAAAGTGAAATTGTTTGTTCAGAGGGTCAAAGGGTATTTGCATTTTACAAATTGACCTCTGAAAAGGTTACACCAGTTTCCATTCGTGCCAACTGGGTAACCACTGGGTATCTAAGCATTTCTGCTTGGCTCACCTGACAGGAGCAGATGGTATATCACTGTTTATATTTATGTTTTAAAATTAAAAATGAAGTTGAACATCTTTAAATAGGTTGAGCCACCTCTATTTAATTTCTGGGAACCTAAAACCTATTCTTTGTACCCGCATTAAAACATTAGTGGCTGGATTATGTCATAGTGTATTTTCCCCCTCAGAGCTCATTCGCTCCTGGTCTTGGGACAATGGTGTAGGTTTATGTTAATTGAATCACGGAATCTTAGCACTGGAGAAACTCCTGAGGCCCTTCCAGCTGCCATTGTCATTTACAGATGAAGAAACAGGCCTAGGGAAGTGAAAGGAATCGTCCCGCAGCGGAGCTGTCTGCAGTGTTACCCACGGCTTTTGTTCTGCTGTTTGCTAAGATGAGAGGTCTGTCTTGGCAATTTCAGTCACTTGTTTTAATCTATTAACATCCCAGTGATTTTCTTACGATCGTCCCACCGACCCAATGAGCCAGCGACTCCGTCCACTGTCCCACTTAATAGAGCGTTTTATCGCGTCTGGGCAGCCCAGAGACTGGGCTTCTGTGCAGGGCGTGCCACTCCTCTGAGCGCCCCGTCACACTCCCAGTTCCCCGGGCCTGGCGTGGGTGGGAGGTGGGGAGGTGGGGGGTGGGGAGGTGGGGGAATGGGACGGAATGAGAGCTCCTTGTGTGCCCTCAACGCCAACTCGAGGCAGATCAGGTGAGAAAACCAATCGCCTCACTTCTGCCATCGCTGACCGTTTTCGTGGATTATTTAATACAATGAAATAGTTACAGGAAAAAACAACTCTATAAGTGCATCATATTCCATCTTCGGAGAGCTACCCCAAATTCCTCATGAAATGCCCATTTAATCTCAATCTCAGAGTTAGAATCTCACCTTCTCTATGGGACCCTTAAATAATGACTAAAATGCGGAGGCATCCAAGGGGAAGTGAAAGCGGAGAAGTGGTCTGCCCTAGACTTTCATCCAGGGCACCCCATGTGCAGGGGTCCCAACATCTCTGTCGCTACCAGATCCCTGGGCTTTTTCTCCTCCCGAGGGAGTAAGACTTCATGATCCTTATAATTTGGATGCATCTGAGTTCTCTCTTCTTCAGCCAAGTGTTTTCAAACATTTAAAGAGCTTATCGCCCACCAGCTTTACACTTACTGATGCCAGTTCCCGACGGGTGAAGAAGACGTAGGACTTTGAAGAAAAGAATGGGACAAAACAAACATAAATGGCAATTTAACATTGAAACCACATGTTTCCAAGGAAGCCACGCTAGGAAGCAAAACCCAAAACCGTGAGGTTCCAAGACGGAAAGAAGAAATAGGGAGCGTGTGTGTTTTAAACACTGTAATGAGTAGGAATGCTTCAGTGTTCGGTCGCAGGCTGGTTCCTTTTCAGCCACGTGTGCCGTTCCACCGGGATCCGTCCAAAGAGGCCTAAGTGCACTGTGTCCACTTTCAGAGTCGTTTTAGTTTATTTTTCCCTTTTTCATTTCCAGGCTCTGTTCAGTTAATTACTAGAATGCTGCACATTGCGCCCTACGGCCCGGAGCTTCTTGCCTTGTGTGTAGGTGCAGGGAAGCGCAGGGGGCGAGGAAAAATCTCCCAGCCCCGTTTTATTGACCTTCTTCCAAGAACATTCAGAAGAAATTGGGTTTAAATCGATTGGATTGTACCTTTGGTTTCAGCTTAAATGCAGCTCAGAACTAGCTCATTAAACGCTAATAAAAATGCTCTTGCTTTCAGAAGTTAACTTTTTGTGAAAATAACGGCAAATTGGGATATTTTTAGTACATATTCCAGAGCGCCGGTTTCTCATGAAAAAGCTAAGGCCGAGGTTGGATGGAGCCAGCGGGCGGCGCCCCGCTCTGGTCAGAGCAGCAGATGCTGAAGAGCCGGCCGGGGCCGGGGACCCGCTGGGCAGTGTCCGAGGCCGGGGACGCCCGGCCATGAGCCGAGTGAGGGAGGCAGGCAGGCGTCCGGCCTGGCTTGGGAGCTGGGGGCACCGCGGCTCCGGGCGCTGACCGTGGGAGCCCTGGAGGAGAGCTGAGCATCCCCTGATTTGGACGGTCCGCATGTGAGGTGCCCAGGGGTCACTTCAGGAAGGGAGTCCCCCCAAGCCTCTGGCAGGATGACCAGGACATGGTGGGGATGCGGAAGCCTGGCCCAGGGCTGGAGCCCCTGCAGTGACGCTGGGGACGGACTGCAGGTCAGCAGAGGACGACAGCCCCTCGGCCAGGCGACATGCAGACCGCGGGAGGGGTGCGGCTGGCACCTGGGGGTTCAGGGCAGGCCAGCGCGGCAGGGGACATTCAGGGCGGTGCCGGCTGCGGACAGGCTGTGGGGGGCAAGTGCACCCTCACCCCTGCAGGTGAGCCCCGGGGCCAGCCTGGTATCTCTGGGGCCTGGTCTGCCTTCAGGGGATGGGGGTGGCATGGCCCCTGCGCTGTGCCACCCCGAACCCCCACTGTCCTGGTCGTTTGCCTGAGGCCACGCTCTTCCATCCTTGCTTTCTAGCATGGCTGCGTTTTCACAGTGGCTTTCTACACCCTTTAGTCACGGTCGCCTGCTAGGCTGTGGTCTGCAAAGGCAGCGGCTTTTGGGGGTGCGGGCGCAGTCTGCCTAAGCGGGCCGCCTGCCGTGGGCAAGCTGTCAGCGTGGCCAGTCCTCCTAGTGGGGCGAATGTGTTTATGCTTTGAAACCACAAATTTGCCGAAAAGGAGTGGCTGTTTGCCCTGCGACGTCTCAGGGGCTAAGCGTTGCGCGGAGCCGTGCACAGGGGCGGAGGGAGCGCGGCCATGCTTCTGATGGAAGTGATGGCTAACTCCCGTCCGGACCCTTCCAGACAGCCGGGAGGAGTGGGTCAGAGTGACGGAGGCTCTGATGGAAGTGATGGCTAACTCCCCTCCGGACCCTTCCAGACAGCCCGGAGGAGTGGGTCAGAGTGACGGAGGCAATGAACTCGTTAGGAGAGGCTCAGGTGCCCGGCTGTCCTTCATGTGGGCTGCTCTTCCTATCCGTCCCCTTAGTTACATAGATCTACCTGCAGTTTGGACTTCTGTGTGGCCCCTGGGGACAGCACGGGGGGGCAGGGCTCGGGCCTTTCCAGATACAACTTGCTTGTCAGTCATTCCTCTGCTTCTGATTTCTTCCTCAGCCTGAGGTTTATTTAGACGTTTCCTCCACAGCTTGATTCTTGCCCTGTTAGGTGACAGCCCAGGGTGGCCAGCTTTCTGACCCGAGGCCACACAGCTCCCATCCCAGGCGGCTCCAGGGGCTGCAGACAAATGGTGCTGCCTCAGGATATTGACCGTTTGTCCGGTGGTTTCATTCTTTCCTCCAAGTCCATGTGTCCGTTTGCCAAGCTGTGGTTGGTAGGGCAGAGAGTGTTGCGAATTTCCCCCCTCAGTTTTTGCAGGGCCAATTCATTGTGTTCGGACACGCATCTTGTCCTCCTCACAGAGGAAACCATGGCCAGGCACTAGGTGGGCGCCCATTTTGCAGATAAATCATCGATAGGGCAGCTGTGTCCCACAGCCCTTCCTGGGTGTTCCATCTACTCTATCAAGCTCATATTAACTGGTCATTCGTTTAAAAAGACGTTGTTCCTGCCTCCAATTAGCTAGAAGCTGCCTGTGTTTCAGTGCTTCTCAGAGCGTATGCGCCTGTCCTCGCCTCATACCCCACGGCTTGTGTCTGGACTGGGGTCCCCAGTGTACAACCCCGATTCCCGGAACCCCCACCTTCTCTCCTCCTGGCTGCCCACCTCAACCCCCCACCGCCCCGCATTGGCATCCAGTCCCCCCAACGGTTGGCAGTGACAGAGGGATTTGAGAGCCCCCAGGGCTGTCTCTGCCTCAGGACCGCCTTCCCTCTGCGCCCTCTTTCTCGTGTGTGTCGGCGCCCCTGCCACACCTGCCGCATCTTTCCTCTGGGCCCCAGACAGCCTGTGTCTGCATTAGTATCAAAGGCAAATGATACTTGATACTTTCCATCAAACATTCTCCTAAAATTAGCATACCTGAATTTTAGGAAAATCTTTTCACAAGTTAGCTTAGGCTTGTATATGATTTCAGAAAAAAGGGTTAAAAAAAAGTCTGAATTACAGAGTTATTGTCAAGGAAATGAAATTGCACTCAGTTCCGGTATCTGACGCCGATTCCGATGAGCAGGTCCGGGGCCCACATTTCTGACAAGCTCCCTGGTGACGGGATGCTGCTGGTCCTCAGACCGCACTGTGGCCCCCCACTGGGGACCCCACCCTAAGAAACTGGGCTGTGAATACGTTGACTAGGAGACATCCTTCTTAGAGCAAGTTTAGTAAATAGGAACCATTTATTCAAGAACTATTTATTGAGAGCCTGTTAAGGATCCTTAATCAGGATCGGATGGAAGCCGGTCCCACGGGGAGGATCCCCCCAGAGTGAGGAGGGACAAACCGGCTGCAGCTGTGGGTGTGGTGACGGACAGGCCCTTTGGGCAGAGTACTGGCTGGTTCCGGAGTGTAGTGACCTGATCGCAGGGGGAGTGACAACACAGGGGGAGCGTGAGGACAGGTCGTCGGGGGAGGGGGCCTGATGGTGACTCTTGGGAAGTCCCCAGATAAGCAAGTGGCCGATGTGCCCCACCCCGTGTTTGCAAAGCCACTGTCATTCCCTTCCCGGATTTGCACACTGAAGTCAGGGACCCCCGTGTAGGCCCTGATGGATGAGAAGACAGAGGTAGTTTTGTCCCTGGGCCCCTGAAACCCCTGGTGGGAGGTGGGAGGGAGACCTCACAGCTTTATTCTGCTTGGAGAATAAGAAGCAAACACAGCTGACAAGTATTCTACTAGCTGGTTACAAAACAAGCAGGCTGACTTTTCCCCGGTCCCCGTCAGGACAGCGAACTGCGTCAGGACATAAAACACAAGCAGCCCAAGTTCGCCTGGAGATTAAAGCCGCCACGCAGGCCTGCCCTGGCCTGCCTGCACCCCCACATCTGCAGGCGGCTGTGTGGAATATCAGATCGGATTTGGGAAAGCTTCCGCAGTGCTTGGAAAACAGGAAGTTGGCATCTCTATAGATCGTAAATCAAAGTTGGATGGAAACCCCCTTTTCAGATGCTCGCCGTGCCATCTAAGCTCTCACTGCACCTTGTAAAAAAACTCAGGAAGTTCTGAGGATGCCTCGTGCTGCTAAAAACATGACACATAAAATCCCTGGGTTCCAGCTCTCAGCACGATGCTGCCTTATTTGGCCACAGCGCTCCTCAGAGTGAGGCCACACAGCGCCGGCTGCAATATTAGAGAAACAGTCGCGCTTCTTACTGCTACCTGGTTGGTCCTGGACTACATGCTTTCTGTTTTTTCCATGTAACAGCCTCATCACACCTCCTTAAAAAAAAAAAAGGTCCCTCCATGTGTTTTTTTTTTTTTTTTAAGATTTTATTGGGGAATCAGGGAAGGGGAACAGACAAGTTGCTGTCCTTTTGTTCTTCAGTCTAGTTGCGGAGGACGTTGCTTCACTGGCCCATGTTGGTATTGTCATTGCACTCTTCCCGGATGAGGCAGATCAGTCGCTGGCCTCTGGATGGTCGCTCACCATGGCTCTTGGCAGCTCACACCGGCTGCCGGCCGCTCACTGTAGCCTATGGCAGCCCACTGCAGCAGGGGCTGTAGCCTACACCGTCGCCGAGGCTCACACAGCCCAGCTCCAGGTGGAGCTGTTGTTCCCCATCTTAGCTGTAGAGGGCAGTGTCACTGGGCCTCATATGTGGGATCCGAACCAGGGCCGCTGGCGTCCCAAGCCAGCTCCCAACCACCGCGCCACTCGGCCAGCCCTCCCTCCATGTTTTGAGCTCACACTTTTGTCTCCTGTTGTCCCTCGTCATCTGGACTCTCCCCTGTCGGTAGATGACGCTCCCTCTCCCTGGTCCCCTGTTGTTCAGCCTTAAATGCCCTTGTAAGTGGCACCCACATCATTTAAATGCTGCACCTTCTATGACATTCTCTTTGGCCGGGAACGTTTCTGGCACCGGCCTGGCTGGACCAGGGCCTGCGTCTCAGTGTTGAAAATGAACCAGGTCCACGTTGGAGCTTCGTTTACATTAAAACAAAATGAAATAAAAGCCAAACATAGAGGAAAAAGGCACAAAAAGCAGAAACCCCTGCACCACACTGTCCTTCCTGATCATTTTTAAGGACGTGCAGCCATCATGTGATAATGGTGTGTTTTCTTGCCTTTTCTCTGTACATGTGTCCCAAGTGAAGCTGAGAAAAGGGATCAAATGAAAAAGGAGACGTGTGGGCCGGCTGAGTGGCGCGGTGGTTAAGCGCTGGCTTAGGAAGCCAGTGGCCCCGGTTCGGGTCCCACATATGAGGGCCAGTGACACTGCCCTCAAAAAAAAAAAAAAGGAGACGCGGAGTTTAACAACCTGCCCCGTCCATGTTTTGTTTCAGCTTCTGTGTTAATGGCAATGGACCATGTGGCTTAGTGCGCAGAGGCCTGGGCTGTATGGCCAGGTGCGGGACCTGGGAACGTTCAGTGTTGAAGTGTCATCTCCTTGTTGCGGTGTGACTGTGACAATGTCCCCTGTGGCACTGTTGTGAGAGTTAAAGGGGGTGACTGAACTGAAGGAGAGCCCAGCACTTTGAAGGGCACAGTCATGCTTCCCATCCTTGTCCCCATTTTCATAAGTGACCCTGGAATGGTCACCCACGTACTGCGTGTCTGGCGGTCACGTCCAGAGATGCGAGGCCCCCTCTTTCTCCCCGGGTGGCGGCACTGCCTTCCGCTCCCGTGAGGGAGTGGGGATGGTGAGCCAGCCCTGGCTGGGCTTTGCCCAGGGAGCTTGGCGGGAATCCAGGCCACACAATGGTCGGAGGGACATTTGACACTCAAATAACACAAGGCCGCATGGCCGGAGCAGAGGGGAAATAAAGCCCATTACAGCAACCCTCGGGGGCAATGGGACACGTGTTTCCACACTTATTTATAGAAGCTCAATCTACCTCCAGAGCAGAGAGCTTCTGACAGCCCTAATTGATTTCCGGGGAAAATCCTCAGGCCTAGATTTTCTTTTCAACAGTGAGTGGTTTAGTGAGTGGGCCAGTGGAATGGCCACAGATGTGGGCAGGGATGACCAGCATAAAATGTGTCCTCACAACCGTATGGCTTCGGAGTCTCAGAGCCCGCAGCACTTAGTGTGTGTAGGATGCTTCTCGAATGATTCTGTAATAAAATAAATAGGGGAGCAGCTAGTCAAACCGAGGCCTGAGAAAATGAGGGTAGCTCTTAAAGTTACCACGTGGTCAGGACTGACACTTGAGCAGAGGTGGTGGTTTGGTGATGTGTCCTGTCGGGATGGTGTGAGGTCCATGTCACCACCGCCAACTCTCCGTTCTAGTAAAAGCGTCACCGAGCTCCGTGGTGCGGACAGCCTGGGCGTTAGACGTCAGTGTTACAACCGAGCTTCCTGGGGCACCTGCCGAGGCAAAGCTCAGTTTTGGTTTTGGTGCCATCGTTTGAAAAAGTGTGCCTGTCACCAGTGCTTGTTTTGACTCATAAAGAAAAGTGCTCCGTTAGCGAGCTGTCTGCCCTGCAGTTAGATCCCTTCCGTGTGGTGCCCACAGAAGGCGCTGCAGCTCGGGGTGAGCAGCCTGGGCTCTGGAGTCAGACAGGACCGCCCGAACCGCGGCCCGTCCGTCTCGCTGCAGGCCTCTGGGCGAGCTGCTTCATGTCTGTCGGTCGGCTCCGTTGGCGGTTCCGTCAGCTCCCTTAGTTGTAAGATGGGGTTATCTTGGGGATTCAGTGAAATTATCTGTCAGGGTGAACAGTGAACGCTAAGTTTTGGAAACAAAGAGACCCCCAAACACAAACCCTCAAATTAGAACAGTTTATTTCCTTCCCGCCTGAGTCTCACCAGGTCATCCAGGGACCCAGGCCCCTCCATCCTCCCCGTCACCTGACCGCCGTTCACACTTGGGGTCCCGCCATGGAGGGTGAAGTGGCTGGTGTCTGGCCTTGGAGAAGCCCTGGGGCGGAAGGTGGCACTGGCAGCTGTACAGTGAGGGTTGGCGAGCGCTGGTGTCCAGGCCAGGTGGCCAGCCAGAGGCAGGGCCCAATCAGCAGCTGCAGGGATGGCCAGGCAAAGGGACTGCTGAGACCTAGACAGGGGGGCGTCAGGGGGGAGGGGCGTCCGGCCAAGCTGGTGAGGAGCCCTGGGTGGCCCGCGTCGGGTTGCGGGGAACCTGTGGGGGCAGGGGAGGGGCAGTGGGGCGCCAAGCCAGAGTCCCTGGGCTTCATCCTGAGATAGGGCTGAGGGAGCGCTACTGGGCCGGGAGGGACAGCGTGTCCTCCTCTGGGACGTCCAAGAGGCAGATGCAGACCTGGAGGGGTGTCAGCTCCTGTCCCTGCTCTGGCTTCTCTGACAGACGTGGCCTGAGTGCGCCCTCAGCTCTCTGGTCCCACGCAGTCCGGCCTGGGACCCACAGTGCCTCCGGGCGCAGCCTGGGGTCCGAGCCGTGGTGGTCTCAGCTCGTTGAGGCGTGGGGGGCCCAGCACCCTCCAGTCTGCTGGGTTCTTAATGGTCTGTGTCAAAGTCACTTCAGGGACCCTCAGCAATTAGCCTAATTACACCCCCCTTTGCCTCTTTCTCCCTTTTCCAGCAACAATTAAACATGCAACCTTTCAGATTGGCTCTCAGCTCGTCAGCAAACGAAACCCCAGTCACAGCCTGCTATCAGCCCCTGAATTATTAATTCCTTACTTAACATAAAACAAATGCCTACGGGGAACGAAGTATTGCAAGAATATTTATTTTGAGTGACTCAACTATACACTTCCTGTTCAGTGTTAAGGAAAATTGGTCTTTATTATTCCAGGAAGATGTCAGGATCGCTAAGTTTCACAGCATTTTGACCTGCGTTCGCCGAACACATTCTCCACGTGTTTCTCATAAAAACACACATCAGAGGGGGCGTCAAACCGAACGTCAAACTTCGTTAACGGCACGGACCTCTTCAAAGCCGGGGCGCATCGCGGCTGTGACCGTGAAATGCGCACAGCCTGGGGTTTCTCCGGCGCCCCGCGCTGATGGGCTTAGCGACTTGGGGCGTGTTTGTCCACGAGCTGGCCCGGAGGCCTGGCCTCCCATTGGAATGACCCCTGCTGGGTGCGGGTCGGGCTCTGTAGAAACCCCTCTCCACCAAATTTTTAAAAAATGTGTATGAGCACTGATAAAAACACATTAAAAAAATTACGTTCTGCGTCTTGCTTGACCTGTGTGGTGAGGACGTGGGTGTGTACATATATATATATTAAAAAGCTTATCAATGTACCCCCTTCTGTGTGAATGTATACTCTCATGTTTCACGGAATGTCAGCTAGAATAATTTAAGTGCCTCCTAGCGAGTGGGCGACAAGGGCCATTGGTCTGCAGGCCACCGAGTAGGTGCTTAAAAGTCTTAGTTCTGGAACGTGCTGGACCCTCAGTGCAGGGTCCCGGGTCAGCTCCCAGGATCTTTTTGTAGGACCCTAAGAAAAAGCAGTGTCTGGCAGAGGGGTCACAAATGGCCCCTGCTTTTCTTGGCAGCGGCTGGGGGGGTGCAGGGGGGCGTGGGGAAGTGGGGCTGGGTTGTGGTTAACTGTCTAGTGATTCTTGCACTCTGGCAATGGAGGTAATTGTTAACTTCCAAAATGGATTTTGTAGGTGTTTTCTTGCTTTAAAATCTCCAAAGGTTCAGTGGTACTGAAGGAGATTAATTTCCGGAACGTACGAGATGCAGCTTTTTAGGGTAAAATTCCAGAAGGTGTAGAGGTTTCTGCATCTGGGTTGTTGGCACAGCAAGTGGTGACTCGATGCCTGATTTTCCCTACTATCTCTCCTCTTTGAAGCAAATCCTAAGGGTCATCCTGGGTGACGGTCCGTGTGGGCCTGTGGTTAAGGACATGGATCTTGGCGGCCTGGGTTCAAATCCTAGCCTCCACTAAGTAGGGTGTCGCTTTGAGCAGGAAGCTCGAAGGTGAGGACAGTGACAGCCCCGGAGCTGATCTGGGGCCCAGTTGAGTTAAAGCCCTCGGGAAGTCACTGGTACAGTGAGCTGTGCGCAAGCCTCAGACACATGATGCTGTCATCACTTATACCAGTGACATAGAATGCATCCTTTTGTGTGTAGAGAAATGATGCACAGATTGAGTTTAATGCTTGAAGTACCCAGCTAAGGACGGTGGATCATTCTAGAAAATGTCCAGACATCGCAAAGTACCTATTCGTGTGGAATTCTTTGGACTCCATTGCTAGTCAAGTATCTTAATTTCTTAGACGCTTCAGAACCCAAGAGAATGAGGACAACATAAAGGCTTTTAGAAATGATCAGGCTGGGCATATCAATATTTATTGGAATACTGAAAAAAAAATTCCATTTTGTTGAGAAATTCCTGGCAAGAACGGACATGACAATGTGGATTTCACTGATACAGTAAGAAAACGCCAACAAGGAACCGACTTCACACTCTAAACATCGCGTGGACTCAGGGTCCAGGGTCGCTGGAGAAGGTCCGCACTAGCACAGACACTTGAGATGGTCCGTTCACAGACATGGACCAGCTGGCGTCGGCCGGGCCAGCCCGGACCCTTTCTGTGGGAGTCTGCTTTTCCCGAGAAGTCCTGCCTGCATAAGGCAGTTGCTAAGTAGACGTCTGCTTACCAGCCGGCTAACCGTGGACCCTGGAGGTTTCTCTGCCGCCTGGATGGGCCAGACACACTGGCGGTGGTGCGTGCTTGTGTCAGGCTGTCCTGATGTCACCAGCAAGCGGTGTGCACGGGACTCTGTGTGGTCCCCACCTTTCTAACTGTTCTCATGGTGGGGTTCACCAGGTGAACAACATACCAACATTTGACATGTTTTTGGTTTCGTCTTCATTGGGGAGTACTCTATATTTAAAACTAAGACACCTAGTGTATTTTTTTTTCAATGTTAAAGACCCTTCCAATGACTGGTGCCCCACAAACACGATGGAACCACGTCCCTCACGGCTGACAGCCCCATCCCTCTGCACGTGTCTTCTGGCCAAGTTGGCCTTTGACTGTCGCCCTACTCAGTGCTCTGGAGAGGGCTGTGGGCAGCCGTGGCGTTGTCCTTTGAGCCATGAAGAGAACACAGGTGACAGACACTCCGCCGAGCTACGTGTACCCTTCCCGTGGGCGAGTATTAGAGGTGATTAATAAAAGTAAGAGTCCTTTGTACACACAGAAGGAATAACTAAGATCTTTGGTATACAACTTACAATGCTCGGGAAGGACAACTAGGTAAGACTCCACCCTTGTGAAATTCATTTGAAAACAGAGGAAGCTGCAAGTCACATAATTTACAATAGATATTAAATAAACTACAGAGAGAATTAGGAAGATTTACAGACATTTAATCAAGTGACTGATTTTACTTCATGAAGACGCTTCTCTGTTCCTGAACTATGTTTCACTAACTCGAAGACATGCTACAGTAAACACATATATTTGGTTTCTTCAGTCTTGGCTACATCTTATACAGAGGTGAAACCAAGGAACAATAAATTAGCATCATAATTGTCTACACTTGAAACTATGATATACAATATAAATAAACTATTCAAAAGCCAGACACATTTATGAAAAAATTAAGGGACTAGGAGATACTTTTATTTTTCTTTACAGTTTCTACAAGTGATTGTGCCGCCGATAATCTCAAAAAAATTAAAGTCTAGATGAGATTCCCGTTTCTGATTTTAGTGTCTCACGACATACAATAATTAAGGACTGTTAAAAATAATTACCAATCAGAAAAATAACATTAAGGAAATTACCGCTTTAGCTATTTCGTCATGTCCCAGTCCTCCCCACCCCCCACAGGACCTAAAGAATGTAAACACTATATTTTATTTGACTTGAAAGTATTAATACTTTATTTTAAACAAATGTTGATCCGCATGTGCACAGCTACCTTTCAGAGTTGTGAAATAAGGCAAGACCCCTCCCTGTGCGGCCGGGCGCCGCGGAAATCAGTGGTGACGTCTGGACAGCGGTTGGGCAGCCCTGTGCTCGCCAGTGTTTGCTCGGCAGCAGACTTTGGTCTGTGACTCGGAAAGGTCAGTGTCACTCTCCTCCGCTCCCTTTCGGGGAGGATCTGCACTCGTCTGTCCTTCCAGGCCCTAAGTGAAAATCACCCTTTCCAGTCCACGTCGGGGGCTGTCTGACAGCGGCCACAGCGAGCCCGGGGCCAGCGTCTCCGCTCATCCCACCTTTTCTGTTTGCATAGCTTAACAGGCTTCCCTTTTGTTTTAAACTGCTTAGAACGGTAACTGTGCCATCCTCGCAAAAGAGGTTGCGGGTTTTATCTTTACATGAGCTGCAAACTTGGATGGGTGGAAACGCGGAGGTACCTACCAAGCCTCTCGGCTGGAAGTTTTCGTGAATGCCAACAATGCCAAAGCTGTATTTCAGCCACGGGAGCCGACGTGAGGTCCAGCTTGCTTCCCTGAGGCCGTGCCGTCAGGGTTTGCCGCCTTCCCCTTAGGACGGACGGCGCTCAGGTACAGGTCAGGAGAGGGGCGCCGCCTGTGCCTCCTTACCGTCGTGAACACAGGCCCGCACAGACCGGGACGTATCTAAAGTGGCAAAGCTAACGTATTAAGAGGCGGTCCCTATGGGCTGTCTGCAGGTCTAAGACAAGGACACTCAGAAGGCAGCTTTTCCCGACTCGGTGGCGCTGCTGGTCGGTGCGGCTGAGCCTGGGTCAGGGTCAGGGTCAGGCGGGAAGCAGGGAGCGCGCCTGGGGGCTGCCGCGGGCCCGTGGGGACTGCGGGCTTCAGCTCCCCAAGGGGGTCTGGGCGCCCAGACCCTGCTGCCGAGGCCTGACTGCCACGCAGGCCGGCTCCTAACCGTCTTCGCGGCGGCGAGCAGCCTAAATGCACAGGGATTCTCTGTCCGTCCGGGTCCTGACGCCGAGCTGCCTCCACCTGGGGGCCGAGCCCTCTCCGTGTCTCCGATCGGACTCCTTTGGGGCTTTGATTCACAGTTTGCAATACAAATACCCTGATACATCATTTATTTGCTATTAAGTATTTGATTATTATGCCTTTCTAAATCCAATCCCTTTAAAACAAGTTTTAATGAGTGCGGCTTGGAGCAGTTCCAAGCAGCTCGCCCCCGTCTCCCCCGTCCGTCGGCCCCCCGCGCCTCTGTCCGGCCTGCGGCGCCCGGGCCGGCTCAGGCCCGCTTGGCGTGCAGCATCTCAATGAGGAGGTTGTTGTAGGGCACGTCCCCGTTCAGGTGCTTGCAATACAGGTACTCCTCTGCCTGCAGGCTGAGGGCGCGCAGCTCGGGCAGCCGCAGCAGCAGCTGCCCGAACTTCTCCGTCTGCTGGGGGTAGTTGCACACCGTGTAGTCCAGCAGGGCGGCGTTCACCTGCTCCTGGACCCCTTCCACCAGCTGGAAGTTCTCAAGGTTTTTCACATCTGGGTTTCAGAAAGAAAGAACAAAACAGGTACAGCATTTCAGTGGGGTCTCATTCCTGTTTCCTGCCGCCGTGGTGCGATTCAGCCCCTGGGGCCTTGTGCTCCGGCCTGAGAGCACCCTTTCTAAGCCCCGCGCACCCAGCTTCCCGGCTCGGGAAGGGCTGGTTGAAATTCTGCATCAACCACACATCAATTAGACACCAGTGGACTTCCAGCAAGGTCAACTCTTTTCATATCTCACAAAAGGAAAGGTCTGAGGGCTGGGAAAGTGGGGGGATCATAATGGATTGCCAGCAAATGAGTCCCTGGAGAAAGACCTATCTTAACCCAGTATATTGCACAATTCATATTATTCCGTATTAATTTTTCTGACCCAAGGTGAAATCTCTGTCCAGGGTCTGATGTAGTTAATTCTAATAAAAAGTGACAGGGTTCTTGTTTCTGTTTGACATTTTGTGAGTGATTCTGAAAGCCTCTGCCTTGCCAGGCCTATGCTAATGAGCCATCTGGCACACTCCACTGGCTGCCGCGGGACGCTCACTGCTGGGGACAGTCTAAAATATAGATCTCGGTGACTAATGACCGTTATCAAATGAAAGCCTGTCCTGTAGGCACAGTACCAGCCAGGGTGGCCGGTACCCTTTAACCCGAGAGCGGTATCTGTGCTTTGCTTTTCCGCCTCGTCCTGGGCCCCTCGGACAGACGGCGGGCACGCGCGGGCCATCCCGCCCCGGTCCTGGGGACCATCCAGTCGTAAGGCGTCTGCCCTGAGGTCCGTGGAAATACTGAGTGAGAGGGAGACATGGGGCCCAAGAATACTGACGGACAGACAAACGCGCAGCCAGCCACCAGGGAGAAGGGTGACGTTGGCATTTCTCTCCCGGAGCTTGTCTGCGGAGCGGTTCAGCTCTCATCCAGTGTGTTACAGACGCCGCTGGGAAACTTCAGGTGTGTGTGTGCACCTACGCGCATGCCACGCAAAGGGAGCAGGCAGCCGCCCTCCACCCCGCTTTATTTTCTCATTGGACAAAAATGAGTACGAATGATTCTGAAGAACACCGCGTAATGCTGTGACACAAAGGTTCAGCTCGCTCAGCTCAGCTCATAGTCAGCACGGGAATTCCTGCCAACATTTTGGCCCTGCGCGCTTTTTTCCTCGCCTGTACTTAGGGGCATGTCCGTCCTGGGATCTCTGAATGCTTTGCAAGGTCGCCTTGCCTTGCAGATGGCATGGGCCCGGGATGGTTTCCGTGCTTACGTGTGGAGCCATCAGCATGCTCCCCTTTCTATCCCCAAGGCTCGGCCCCAGACCCTCCTGGTTAAGCAGGTCTTGCCGGCAGCAGCAGTAAGGCAGAGCTGAGCTCGCTTAAACGGCTCGCCTGGATTCTGACAGATGTCTCCGGGCGCGTCTCCTGGCTCCACCCAACGTAAAGACGACAACAGTTAGCTTTCCCTTCTGTATGCACCGAGGGGGCTAAAAAACAACAGGCAACATCTGGCGTCACAGGGATTTAAATACAATTCCAGAAAACACTCGAAATGGAGGATTATGTTGTACTACAATGAAAGGCACTCTCACAAGCAAAGCTAACACAAGTCACAGAGATTGGGACAGAGGATGCATTGGGACAGAGAATTTGCAGTGTAACATGTAAGATAAATGAATAATAAGCTTTTAGAAACTTTCTTTTTCTGATAAATGTATTTTCTTTTTTGAGAACTAGGTTCAGCCTCCTATGATAAATTATGCCACTCCGTTAAGAAAGAATAAAACTACTAACATAAGCCAAAGGACAGAGCTAAGTCTGGTTGATTCACTATTATTATAGAATGATCATTTGAAGTCCTCAGCATTTGCTGGATAATTTCTATAAATACTGGTCCAAACTGGCACCTTTCTCCCAAAAGCTTAAAAGTATATATATATATATGCAGGTTCCTTGTGAAGGAAAATATGAGGGTTCTCATACGTGACCATATGTCCAGTTTTTCTCTAACGTTGATCAGGGTTGAAGTCACATGACTGAATTAATCATCTTTTCTGCTTATCATCAAATACAACAAAAGTGAGGCCGATGGTCCCAAAGGCACTTACTTACTGCGTGCCTATTTTGTTCCTGTGTCTATACAGGCAATTTGTAATGTGGTGGCAAAGATCCTGGTATTTTAGCTACAAGGTGAACTAAAATAAGAAAGAAAACTATTTGGACTGAATTCCTTCGCTTACTGACCGAGCAGTTCCTGGCCAGTCGCTGTGCCGGGTTTTCAGCCGTGTCCCCTGTCAGGGCACTCTGCACTGTTCCGCTCACCGTCCGTTCCCGAGGTGGCCTGTCAGCGTCTTGCCGGGAGGGCTGTGCATTACTCTCGGGAGTCTCCCTAGAGTACTCATGGGAGCACTCCCATCAATGTTTGCTTTATGTTACTGGCGTGTTTGTCCAAGATGGATGGGAGGGTGGGACGGCCTCTTCCACTCACTGTCAGGTATCCCAGAGGCCAAGTTCCTTCCTTTGCTGATTTGAAGCCGGCTTTCAAAAGCTGATTTATACAATCGAGCCCGAAATTAGTATTTTAAGTGCCACAGCGTCTTCTCTATAAGGAACCCCGCAGTGAACCCCTCTGCGAGCTGAATTTACAAGGCGCGGTTTCCCTCTTTCCCTGGTCCCCGAGAACCCTGGTTTTCCCACCATGGTGAGATGGTTCGCAGGGCCTACAGCGTAGGGAGCATAACATGTAAAACACAGTGTCGGCCTCCGGGAGATGTGGAATTTCCCCTTTTCTGTAGTTTACTTGTGTTCAGTTTTTAGGGGGCGTCCAGAAGTGTAAGAGGGCTCCCACAATCCTTACGGACTCGGCTTTCCTTTCGGTTCCCGCCCTTTCATGAACACTGAACGGAGACACATTTGCACCCTACGCCTTTCTCTGCTGAGGAGAGAGACGGGCTGGCGGAGTGGGCTTATCCACAGCGGGAGGCTGCGACGCCAGAAATTTGTGGATGAACCGACATTAAAGTATATGAGAAAAACTCTGGACAAACATTCTGGAATCCTCAGGAATAGATGTTTTTGAGATTTGCTGTCTGGTTCCCATATTAAATAGCAATGGACCCCATTAGGAGTTCAGAAAAAGGCCCAGCTGGTGGGGGGGCAGGGACTGACACAAGACCCCAGCCCTCCGGTGCTCCTGTGGCGTTTCGGGCCAGGTCTCAGCGCCTCCTGCGTCTGGCCGTGTGTGCTCCTTTGAAATCTACGTCAGCTTCATTTTAATACAATTTAAAAACACAAGCTAATGAACCGTATCATTACAAATTCTGGGGTGAAAACAGTGTGTAAACAGAGGCATTGTCTCAGCCCTTTCTCGATAGCCTTTACATTTTGATGACTAGCGAAAGCATTCTGCGCTTCTCCGCTAAGTACCAATCTCTTACCATCCACGCTACTTTACTCACTCAGGGACTAATTACCAAGTTTTGACATGAAGCTGCATTATGATAAGCTCGCAGTGGGGTGCTCAGCTCTGCGCCCCTTGTTGTTGGAAAGTAAAACCCTGAGGTCTTCTTGAATACATTACAGCGCCGGCTTTCCGGGGACACGGCACTCAGGCTCTCTCTGAAGGCAGAGGTGCGGACTGCTGTCCCTGCCGCGCGGCGCAGCCTGTGCGTCCCCATTGGGCACGCTTCCCAGCCATGGGTGCTTCGCTGGGCAAGGGGGCTGGGGGCTGCGAAGGGGCTTTTCTTTGTTAATTTTCCACATGTGGGGGAACAAATCTCACCCTGCCCTTTAAAAGATATAAAGTGGGAACAAAGAGGTACCACGTCGCACTTCCTTTTCCATAAGGTTTTTGGAGGGACGACGGTCTGTAAATTGGCACACCGTTTGCCCCCAGAATTCTCTTTCCTTTGCCAAGCCAGAAAAGGAGAAAGGAAGTGAATTTTCTGTAGGAATTAATTCTTAAAATTATTTTTAAAGGGCTGCATTGAAATCAATTGTACACATAACTTGGTGAGAACTTTGAGATCAACACGCTAATTCTTTTCATATGAACAAAGCTCACTGACGGAGGGTGAGCGCTGTTTAGGGGTCAGAGATGGGAGAACGGGATTTTTGATGCTGATGGCTAAGATTTGCTATTCCCAGCAAAGCTTGAAACTCAAGGTTTTAAATTGATCACTGTTAGGTTCTTTATAAAAATATATGTTTGTGTATGCTCATTAACCCAAGAGCTATTTTTAGCAGCGAGAACATACAATTCAGTGCCTTCATATGCAAATTACTAACCAGGAAACGCCACTCTTGGCAAGAGCTGAGTATACAAATGCGGACGTGTAGCCTATGTGCTGTTACGTAGAAGCAGTAATTTTAAAAGTGCACGATAGGGCGCCTTGTAAATTACAAAGCACCAATCACATGTAAGGGCTTATTATTGGGTTGTTGGAAAAGTCATAACATATTTTTTCTATGTTTTTCGTTGCAAAAATGCGTCATGACTTTTCCGACAACCCAATATTTCTGTGTACGTAAGCAACACACTTTTACAGCTTCCGCCAGAGTGTTGCATTTTCATTATTTCATACCTCCATGTATGTGCCGTATGTGAATTCATTCATTCATGCGTTCATTCAATCTGACAGCCCTGGGCCAGGGGTTGAAGATACAGGAATAACAGACGGTCTGTGTCAGGTAGTTTAATGTGACAGAGACAAGCAGTGGGTGCCTTGAGCACACACCCGATATGGGCACCCAACCCGGGGCTTTGGGGGACAAGAAGAGTTTCTGGGGGAGGTGACATCGGAGAGGTTCTGAAAAATGCGTCAGAGTGAGCCGAGCCACGCACGGGACAGAGGTGCCTGGCAGACAGTGTCCTGTACACAGCGTCAGGGACAGGGGACAAGGAAGTCCCTGGAACACTAGAGAGGGTTTCACTTCTGTGGAGAAGGAGAACGGGCCGAGACGAGGAAAGACCACAGGGTGTGAAACTGAGAAGCGCCTGGCACATCCGAGAGCAACACGGGAACCGGTGGGCGTGGGGCGGAGAGCAGATGCCACAGCCACAGCCAGCCCCCGGTGCTGATGCCCAGGCATCGCTCCTGCGTCCACACGATGCAAAGTCGAATACAAACGGCGGCACTTACATACTCAGCACAAAACAACCTTCCATGAGTTCACACACGTTTCCTTCCCAGGACAAAGCTGAATCCCTCGTCGTGGTCTGACGCTGAGACCACGTCTCTGCCTCGCCCTCTGTGGACACCTGTCTCGGGGGGACCAGGCTGCTTCTGCCCCGGGACCTTCCCACATGCTCTCTCTCCTTCTGGGTGGTTCTCTCCCCGTGTAAGGACTCGCTTTCTCACTTCACCCCGGGCTCTGCTCACATAGCACCGACAGAGAGGCCTCTGTGACCACCGTCCTACAGCCTGACTGCCTCACGTCAAGTCACTGTCTGTCCCCTCACTCTGCCTGGCTGTCGTTATGGAGTGTACATACACGGACTGTCTGTCACTCAGCCTCACAAAGGAAGGACACTGACCCCTGCTGCCACCTGGACAGGCCTTGAGGACACTTCTCAGTGAGATAATCCGGTCACAACAGGACAAATCCCTCGTGGTTCCCTTACCCGAGGCCCCTAGAGTGTCAAGTGACATGGAGCCGGAAGGCAGAAGAGTGGGTGCTGGGCCCGGGCTGGTGGCCCAGGGGTGGGTATTTCAGGTTGAGAAGCGCCCTGGAGGCAGGGAGTGTGGCGCTGTGACTGCCCTTAGCTGGCACCCCGGCCCGGACACTGGGCAGCTTCTCTGATCCCAGGGGGATCCCAGGAGTCAGCCCAGGGGGTGACCTCTCTGATCTGTGTAGCTCACCGGAGCTGAGGTTGTACATGTAATGTCTGGGAGAGCTCCAAACACCATGTAGGACCCCCTGGGAGTCCTAGCCCCCCAGCCCTCAGGCTGCCTGGGGGACCTGCTGAGAACTGATTCCTGAGGCCCCAGTGAGCGCGCTCCACTTTCTTTCCGCTTCCCCTGTGTCCCCCAAACTGTACGTCCCTGCGATCGTGTGACCGACCTCACAGGCTCCCTAGAGCGACAGCGGGAAGGCAGGACGTGGCTCGGCTGCAGCTTGTGCCCTGCACCCAGGCCCCTGAGCAGGTCAGGAGGGTCCTCAGTATTATAAGTCCGCAAGGAAAGAAGAAACCCATCTGAGGAAACCCTGCTTTGCCCTGAACCTCTCTCTTCTCTTTTGCCCCTGACATGCTGGTCCTTCTTCCATGTCGGAGTCACGCACGCTTTATTTTTGTTTCATGTAGAATTGTTTCGCAACAGCGGGCAGAAAGCTCCGGTACATATTGTGCTTTCTTGGGAAACAGATTCAAAAGGGACCCTGGCCGGGGGCCGCCTGCGGGCCGCCCGCTGGCGTTTCTTGAGGTCTTCGGTCATCTCTCGGTGTCGGCTGCCTCTCTGCGCCCTGCCCCTCCCCCGCAGCTCGCTCAGGCGCCCAGGCTGCGGCTGCAGGATGGGGCTGGGGCACAGTGCTGCCCGGGCAGCCGGTGGGCATCCCCAACCACAGTGCCTAACACTGACCCTGACCCCCAGTTTTCTGAGTCACCAATCGGTAAAGCAGCATCCTCCGGCATCAGACACCGCTGCCTCCAGGAAGCCCCCGGCCCACCTCTGTTGACTCTGCAGCACGTCCCATCTGTCCTCACACTGGCATTGGGGGTTACCTGCCTGTCCACCGGGAGGGGTCACTGCGCCTCCTTCCCGCGGCCCAGCACATGCCTGGACAAAGAGCGAACCCGTTTCCCACTTGTTCAATGAAAGCATGTATGCTCCCCACACTCACACATCAGTCTCCCCTTGCTTGTGTCTGGAAGACCTTCCGGACAGTTCCAATCATGCTCCCTTGCCACGCACTCCTGGTCCTCCTTCGCGGGTCTGTGCCCCTGCACTCTGAAGGCAGCGACCCCGTCTTCCATGTGCAGCACCCCACACTTAACACTTTGTAAGCAGGCATTTGAGCTATATGACGAGTTGACTCGTTTCCCGCAAAAAATGTGTTAAAAGACACCAGTGCCTGTCTTTTGAAATCCATATTCAATATACTTTACAGTGTTTGCTCTAAGAACCTACATTCAGGAAGATTTGAAAGATCCTGCTGACGTGGGTTAGGCGCCCATGAATGTGATGAACAAGAAGATTCAGTCCCTAAGAACACAGAGAACTTCTGCCAAGAGCCCCCGCTGAGACACTTCAGCAGCTTATGAACGTTCCTCACCTGGTTCGATTCAGAACCAACGTCAAACACAACAGAGCACGCCTCCTGGGATTTATCTCCGGAAAAGTCTAGTTTGATTCAAAATTGAAGAACTTGAGTTAATGGGTCGGAGAAGGAGCAGCGTGGTTTGTTTGATGTGTGAAGCGGGGACGCCAGTATGTTGAGGGAAGCCTATTGGGGGGCTGTGCTGTCAGGGTCCTCTCAGCTGACTTAGGACATTCCCATTTGCATGTTAATTTGCGTCTGTTTCCCAGAATTCTTAGGGATAAAGCTGAGGATTGGGGCTATGCTAAAGGCGTTTTAAGATCATGAATTGAAATGTGATACGTTTTATCAGTGAAAACCACATAAAAGCACATGAGAATCAAAGGCAAAAGTAAGGTCTCTGGCTGGGAATCGATTGAATATTTTGAGCCAGGAGAAAGATGAGGCTATTTCCTGGTTTCCCCCTAAATTTCAAGTATAAAGTAGGTGTCAACAGACTTAACAGTGAGGGTAGCATGTCAGGTGCACACGAGACGCAGAATTGCAGCGGCCCGGCCGGCCGTGGGGACACTGGTCCTTATCTTATTATAAAGGCCATCTGTCCCCTCAGAATACCAAGTGTCCACAGTCATACAAAGCAGCCCCCCTTCGGAGGAAAGCTGTCCCTCCGTTCCTGTAGTTACGCCCTAACGCAGGTTTTGAGCCATACGTTTGCATCTGATCTCCATTCGGGAACTTTTGTGGGTTTTGGAAAGTTATCTTATTCTCTTAGAATGAGATTTGAGGTGTAGTACATTCAGGTGGCAAGTCGGGACTGAACAAATCAACGTTATCATATGAAAGAGAATTAAACAGGCAGATCCAAGTGGGGATATATTAGGCCAAATTTAAGCTCCGGTTGCTGGGTTTAGCCCATGCTAGATGTCTGGCCTGCCTCAGGATAAATTCAGCTTTCCAGCTAATCGAAAGGAGAAACCGCCTCAGGTATGATAAAATTTACAAGAGAACGCTGCGGAACAGTTCTTGTTAAAAATATTAGCTTAAAGGCGTTCTTATTGTCTTCGGGATGAGACTGTATTTGCATTTAATTATTTGATTTCAAACTTTTATAAACCTGGATCAAATGTTAGCTTAGCCAATTAAAATATTATTTTGTATGCGTGTGGCTCCGAGCCCAACACAGCGCTCGGTCGTGCTCTGCGACTTTGTTACCGAGAAAAAAGGTAACACCTGGTAATATAAATGTGCATTTAGCAGACAAGCTCCGCTATGTGAAATAAATGGTTGACTTGAAACATCTCTCCACATTATATTGTTAGTCTAGGAAGACAAAAGATGTACTCGGCTAGGTATTTCTACCCATCCAATCAATACTCCTTCATAATTCAGCATTTGAAAGAAACCCCTCTTTTAAAGTACCCCTGTTGAGTCCCTGGCCACAGGGCAGCTTCCTGTCTGGCTTTGTTCCCCACAAGAGGCTGCTCAGAGCCAGGGGTTTCTCCCTGTGGGTCTTAGAGGGTGACCAGGCCGGAGAGGGACAGAGCAGGGGGGAGGGTGCCCTGGGGATGGAAGCTTATCCAACAGTCTTCAGAAATCTTTTCAGCAGGAATTGTTGAAAGAAAGGCATTCCACAGTCTCTACCAAATCGTCAGCTCCGTCTGCACAGCTGGCATCCCACACACCCCAACGCCCAGAGGTGACTGGGCGGCCCTGACATGGTCGGACCCAGACACGCGCTCTTCGCCGTGCCGTGTGGCCCCCACCCCGGTTCCCTGGGTGACGGCACCTGGGGCACCTTTGCAGGGAGTTGGCTGCGAGTCCGCCCGCTGACAGGTGTGGTCGGGGGTTTTAAATGGAGGTCTGAAGCCAAGGTATGAGCGTGACACACTCGTCCCTGGGAAGAATAAGTGCTGATCGGTTTAAAAGAACGAACCAAGATGTTCACGTCAACACAAGGTGGGAACCACAGGGAGAGAGCTGGCCTCCCAGCCAGGAAGAACTATGCAGGCTGGGAAAACGCACGGCGCTCTCCACTGTTTGTTGTTGGTCCACAAATGAAGACTCAGCAACCTCACCTCTGCCAACTCAGACCCTGTCCGTGGGCTTTGTTTTGGATAGGAAGCGAGCAGACCGCCCTTCCGTTCCTTCTGAGTCTAACTCACGAGTATCTAACTACCTAAAACCAGCAGCCGAAGCAGACATTCAGGGGAGTAAAGCATTGTCAATGCCACCTATTTTAAAATCCAATTTTAAACGTTAAACACTTTTTATAAGGTAGTTCATGAAATGCCGGCTTATTGTGTAGTACAGTTCCTGAGGCGAAAATGTTTGCTTCGTTCTCTGAGCCGGTATCGAAGCTCTTTCCTCTGCGCTATCTAACTTCGCCCGACACTCCTGGTCCTTTCTAAGACACACACACGATAAATTAATGCAAGAACTGGGAGGGAAACTCGGTAATTTTATATTGCGTCGGGGCAATGAACCCCTTTAGATGCAAGAAGCACTGTGTTAAGTACATTGCTTAAGAGAAAGCATGGGCTGAGATCACAAAAATTGCATTTAAGTAACGTAAATTCGGCTTTCTGTTTCCCAGTTGAATTGTTTTGAATTAGCGAGGTTTATTGTACTTTGTCTGTTCTGTTTCCACTTGTACTAAAAAGTAACATCACCATCAGTAAAATTATTGCAACTTGATGCCCATATGAGAGCTGTTATTTATGTACCTCTGTTCTGTATATCCAAGGTTTTTCTTTTTTTTTAGTGTGTAGAGTTAGAATAAAACTACTCTGTAAGACCTAAATATACTTGTTACTTATTATTACATCATTTCCCTTAGCTTATTAAAATTCTGCTGTGAGATCAGAGGTTCAAATAAAGGGAAAAAAAATCATTCAGCTGACCAATACTTATTCTGACTCGTTTGGACTGTGAAAAGAAGACGGGTCTTTGGGGTGAAGAACTAAGGGGGGAGGGGTACTGATTACCTAATGAGATCATTAAAGCCAAATGCTTATCAATTTTTTTGGACATAACAAATTAATAATTCATCAGATTGCTCAGGGATATGTATTTGTATGCGAAAGACAGAAAATCTATATTACCAATTTGGTTTGTATTTTTTCAACCACGTGGCAGCGAAAATAACAGGAAAGATTAGTCTAAAAAAGCCTGCAATGTTTTGCAAAACAAGCTGCCCTTTTATTGTTATCATGGATGCGTGGATTTTCCTAAGACAGTGATCGCAGTGATGCTGAAATACGTCGGATCATATTTGCTCTATAAAATGCTACGCGCGGCTCTGAGCCCTGTCCAGGAAGGGAGCTGGGAGCCTGTGGCCACCCTGCCTTTCACACCCAGGCAGCACTCACTTACATGGCAGCAAGTGTGTATGCAGCTGCATTGTTGCCAACTCTTGATTATTTAGGGGAGTTCTTGATTCTTGCATTTCCACAGCTGGGACAAATGAAAACAAGTGATTTGGAATCTGTGAACACGGCACCGCCCAAGTGACCTTGGAACGAGGAAACTCCTCTAAATCTCAGTTCCCTAGTCTTTTAAATGCATTGTGACAGCAGCCACCACGAGGCAGGACAGTGAGTGTGTGGCTCATACGGTTCCATTAGTTACCGCTTCTTCCAGCAGCCAGGACTTGGCTGAGCGTGAATCATGCCCAGTCTCCCCACCCCGTGTGCAAAGACAAGCTCCGCCTGGGGCCTCCCGAACCCCAGGGTCAGCCCGCCTATCCAGGGGGCGTCTCTGGTGGGACATCAGGGACCGCGTTAGCCACACTCCGAGCTGCTCGGACCCTTCCCAGTGCTTCCCGAGCGCGCTCGGGCCCATGGCCGGTCCTGCAGTGGGGGGCCCCCACCCCGAGGAGGGCCCTCGGCCGGGTCTGCACCGGAGGACCAGAACGGTCTCTTGGGCACGTCCAGACTCCCGTGTCCAGGACCTAAGACCCGTCATTCGAGCCCCATGGTGGCTCAGCAACTAGACCCACGTCTGGTTCAAGGTCAGCCTTGCATCGCTCCTAGTTCTCACGTGGCAGTAGGCACGTTGGAATAGCTCTCAGCTTGGAAGCAGAGGGTTTAAGCAACAGTTTAAACTTTGATGGCTTGGATTAATCTGTGGATTCAGTGTTGTCTGCAAGCTTCCGTTAACGGAGAAAGTCAGGGCTGCTTCTTCATGAAATTCGATCACAAAGCGCACATTGGCCGCCCACCTGGCAGGGAGCAGCCATGGCGATGTGGGATTCGCTGCCTCCAGGAGCAGCCTGTGCCGCGGTTCCTCTTTGGCTGTGAAGGAAAAGGGGCGCCATGCCCCCGGTTTTACCATAAACACGTGTGCGAAGCATTGAGCACGTCTTCAACACTGACTCTGCAGATGCTTGGCTGTCCCTCTCCGTCTATTGTATGATTACCGATAAATGAAACCGGTGTCATTTGAGCTTTATTTTTCACTCTGTGAATGTCATTTGGGTATAGAAATGTTTCCTTTGAAAAGCATAAATCCTAGACTGTGCGAGGTGAACACTGTGTCCCTTTCCTGACACTTTTTCAAAGCAACCAAATTCCTTGTCATCCAGCTGATGTCGAACCCACAACCACTCTCCTTTCTGATTAAAGCACAGTCGCGGTGGAAAGGGCGTCGGTTCTGGGAGGAAATGTAGCTCTCGCCACAGCTGTCGGAGCGTTCTCAGTTTGTCAGCTATGGAGCGTTTCTGTTTATTATCGATGACCTATTAGCTGATCACAATACCAGCAAAGCGCATTTTTAAAGTGTCTGTCTGTGCTCGTGCCGCCTCATTTAATGCTTAATCCACGAGGTTGCTGATGTTGTTATTATCCTTCTTATTATTCCCGCTTCTCTGCTGGTTGGTGGCGTTAGAATCACGTTCGCTCTGAAGTCTGGGCCTTTGGTCACATCCCGCACTTTGTTGTCGGGAGACTGAGCTTTCTGTGAGGCCGGAGACGAGGCCGCTGCGGACAGCGGGTCCGAGCTGTGGACACAGACTCCTGCTGCCCGGTGTGCAGTGGCCCCGAGAGCCTGGGCTGTGCGGGGGCTTTGGCGGGCCAGGGAAATGCAGCCACTCGGGCCGACCCCAGGAAAGGGGGCGAGCGGACACGGCCCCCCAGCCCCGTGCCCACTGTCACCCACAAGCCCCTTTTTAAATGTCTTAATGATCAGCTTTCCACTTCCAAGTGGCGGGCAGCTGTGGGCCCGCCGCGGGCGATAGCTCTGGCTGTCGGGTGTCACCGTGGCTGTGATTACGGCTGTCAGGGGAGCCGCAGCAAGGCTGGCAGGTGCTTGCTCACAGGGGCCGTTAGAGGGGCGCGTGGCCTCTGCCTCCGTGCACACTGGTCCCTTTTCCGAGCGCGTCTGGTGCGAGCACGGCCAGCAGCGGGTGGGGGTCTGGCCCAGGAAACCACCCCACCTGTGCGGCTGGTCCAACAGCACCCCACAGGCACTCATCCACTCACACTCGCAGCTGGGACGGACGTGAAGGGGACACACGCTGAGCGACGCGGAAAAGCAAAAAGCGTACTTAAGAAACATACGAATACCCAAAATCATGTTTTCTTAAATAGTTTGCATAAATAATGCAGTAATGCAACTGGATCATAGAATAATATTTATGGCAGAGCTATTTCAGAGTGTTTTTGTTTTGACCTATGAACTTCCTTTACTTTTTTTAATTAGGAGAAAATTCAAATCTGATATGATTAGGGAATGAAATGACTAGTGCATATTTGACTTTCTACTATCTCTCTCTCTCCTCCCTTCCCCCATCTCCTGTTTATTTGCTCATATGTTATGACCTCATTCTCAATTTCTGCTTCAAATGCACTCTCACCATTCACATTTTTAAAACACGTTAAACACCGACCACACATGCAGATGTCTGAGCCACGGCCTCTCGGGCAGGGAGCCCGATGACTTGATGGCAAATTTGCTGTCACCCCAGGTTTCCCCATTGACGTGACTGTGTGGGGCACAGAAGGGCCGGCTTGGAAAGCCGTCCTGTGCATAATATCCTGCTCCAGGTTTCCTGCTGTGAGGTCACCGTGACAGCCACACGGGACATTCTCCTAGGCAGCTCAGGAAGGAAGCACCAGTGTGTTTGGTCTTAAGGGTTCCTCCAGTTGGTCATGGAGGAATTTCTTTCTCACTCTGCCTGGCAAAGTGCATGGCTAGAAAGCACTTTCGCTGCCAGGTGACAGCACTAAAAAGCGTGAGTGTGACCAAGAGGGACATGTTAGCTTATTCACAGAGTCTGGAGTCACGCCTGGCGGAACACTATCCCCGTGACACCCCATGATCCTTAGACCTCCAGTGATGGTTAGGACAACCACATCTGAAGTCGGTTAAGACAATACGGAAATACTGCGTGTAAACAGTATGCAAAACACCAGCCAGGAAAGTAGCGAAGGAAAGGCATGAAGGGAAGATTGTAATGACAGATTGGCGTTGCATGAATTAGCTTTAGTTTTCATCGTTAAGGGTGTTGGCGAATAAAAAGGTGAAGAACCTGGTGGGTGTCACTGCTACTTGGTTACCTGGAGTAGGAGGCTTGGTCTCTGGGGCAGTGGAGAGGACGTTGGGCCTGCTGCTGCTATCGTCCCGGGACGCGCGCGGCTCGGCGTAGCTGCCTCCCCGCCGTCCCGAGGACAGAGCCCTGAGGCGGTGCTCAGAGCTGAGTGGCAGCTCATTCTGCCATCAGGAAGTCAAAGGGAAGTTTAAAATCCTCATACAGTTACTGGTTGCAGAGAAATATGCGAGGAAATAAAAAGAACCCAGAAGTTGGTGGGAAATGTGAAAGAAAATAGAATATTTGAAAAGTTCATCATTGGACTTTCATTCCTCCCGAAACACACCCACCCAAAGAAACCAAACCACTTGCTGGACGGACGCCTCAATGTTTTCAAACGGTGTCCGGGGAGGTGTGAGTGTGTGTGAGTGTGTGTGTGTGAGTGTGTGAGAACATGTGTGAGTGTGAGCTTGAGTGTGAGCGTGTGTGAGAGTTGCGTGTGTGTGAGAGCGTGAGTGTGAGCGCGTGTGTGCGTGCGTGTGAATGCACATGTCATTGTGCGTATGTTTTGCCACTGGGATTTCAGTAGGGTTCATGTTTCGCGTGGCTCAGCCTTACAGGACCTGCTGGGAAAACCTTTCTGTGGCCCCCCAGACGCTGAAACGCTGCAGGAGTCCCGAGGCCCCGAGCGGCCCCCAGACGAGCGCACACGTCTGGTTGTCAGCATTTTTGATTTCCATGCACTAATTGGAAGCTCAGGTGCTCCCCGAGGCCCATGGAGGCATTGGCTGCTTTACAAGCCGCTGTCTTTCCCTGGGCTCGCCGTGTGCCCCATTAGACTTTGCACCTGTGTCGAGTCCTGGTCCTGAGTCCTGAGAGTGAGGGTTTGGCAGCAGAGCCGCAATCACGGGGTTTTCAGAGTGTGCGCCGCGGGGCTGGGCATCGAGCGCAGGACTTGCCCCTTGGCTTCAGGGTGGGAACCTCTGCTTAGAGTCAGCCCCGTGAATATCAACCTGCTGTACAAGCCCACGGTCCCGATGGCCTGAGGAAGACCATTGCAAAGCAGAGCGCATGGGACCCACGTCTCTAAGTCCACTTGGGCCAAGCTGCTCTCCTGAAATATGGCCGCTCCCCGTGAGCGGCTTTCCCAGGCTCGCCCTTCTGTTTTGAATAAAGCCATATATATTTTTTCTTTTACATTCCCTCCAGTTGATTTGTTGGTTTCTACAGCTTTTCGTTTGGTCTGGGAGAACCAGTCACGTGTCCTGCCCCGGCCGCTGGAGGACCTAACAGGCGCACATGCGGCGTGGGGCTCTGCTTGATGTACACAGTAAAGAAAGCTCGCTATTGATTTTCCTGTAGCTGCTTGTAACTATTATAGTTGATACATCAATAGAAAAGGAAAGCGCAATGTTTCACAGGCAGCAGAAAATCAGGGAACGCATGATGCTGACAGTAAATCACCGCACGGTCCTAGGAACTGATAGATGGCTCCTGCTAAGTAGAAACCCATGGCCTTCCTAAAAAGACGGCCCCGTGGTCGCCCGCTACGTCCTAACAGACTGGCTGCCCAGGATGGTACTGACGCGCCGGACAATGTGTCATCTTTTAAAGAAAGCTCCCTTTTTCTCCGGGGACAGGGAGCGGGGACTTTTCAGGGACGTGGTTTGCAGCCAGGAGCGCCACTTCAGTTTTGCCTCCTTTTTCTAGAGCTGAAATGGCATCGACTCCAAGAAAGCTTAGAGCATAGATCACTTCTGAGAATACCAAACCATCGGGGAAACAACAAGCCGCCATTAATTCTTAACTCCCCGGAGCCGGGAATGAAAAACAGGCAGCTCTTGTGGGCCATGGGCCGTGCTTGTAAGAGAAGTTGAGCCTCGGGTCAGAAAAGGGAGTAGGCTGAAAGGACTTGCAGTGTAGCAGTGCCTGCCTTCCAAAAAGGTACCCCGAGTCCCGTGGCTCACGGATGATGCTCTTAGGTGATTACAGACATGCTGAAAAACGTTTGGCGCTGAGGAATGCCTGCATTCCGCTCTTACGGAGCCTTTTAAATATGCTTACATCAATAACTAAGATCGCCAAATTGGTACGATCTCTCTCTCTCTCTCTCTCTCTCTCTCTCTCTCTCTCTCTCTCACACACACACACACCACCTTCCCTGAATATTTAACCACACTTACATGCACAGGGTTAACTCTAATACAACTCTACCTGTGCTGTACTTTTAGTGTTTAAGCCATTTTACAAGCATATTGTAACGAGTCCATTCATTACTAGAGCTTTGACCATTGCTTGAAACTCGCCCCCATCAAATGTATTAATTATTTAACAAGGAGCCATATTTTTAAGTGGTGCTGATAATCATGCAGCTTTACTGCTATAAGCACAGAGGCATTAAATATAAATGACACAAGTGTGCAGGACTCTTTTTGTCTTTGCACCAGGAGGCTGTAAAGGCTAGTGATGGATCAACTGGTTTGCCAGTGAACTCCTTGTCTGAAGAGCACAACTTCCTATTTCCTGCACTAAGTATGTACGAAGGATGACAAAATCGGATTAGGTTCTTCGTTTTCCATTTAATTTTGGTTCTCTTTTTACGTGCTGTTCTCGAGAGTGAAATAGTTGGGACACTTAAAGGCAGCCTGTAAGCAGTGTTGCTGCAAATCGCTTGGCGTGGCGTCTACTCCATGCATCCATCCATCCGTCCCCCCTGTGCTGCCTGAACACCTACTATGTGCCAAGCTTTGGCATATACACTTCAAACAAGTGGCACAAACCATGGCACCAGCAGATAGGTTCCATATGGCAGTTGCTACATGGAGGTAAGTTTGAAAATGCCATAAGGGGGAGTCAGGCAGGCATCTTCAAAGAGGCAGCGGGTAGGCAGGCCCCAAGTGATCCGTGTGTGTGCGTGTGTGGTGGTGTCGGCAGAGGATGGCAGGATCTTTGGAAAGAGAAAAGAGCTGCTGGACTTCAGTCAGGATGTCTCAATGAGTTCACATTTTGCAGCACCCTTTCTGTTCTGACATATCAATGACAGAAAATGGTGAAGCAGGAGAAAACGGCATAGCTGGGCTCAAAACCAGCATCACGATCTCTGTTGGAAACAACAGAGCTGCAGAGTAGGGTCCAGGGCTGCAATGGTGACCAGTTGTGGGAGTCGAGCTTCCAGACGGTGATGGGATCAGGCCTCCGGAGTCAGGCCTTGTGGGGAGGCCTCTGTTTTGTAAACGGAGACCACCAAATAGAGAAAGAAAAGAAGAGAAAAGAAACTTCCGAATTTACAGCTCAAGCTACAGGTGCTATTTTGGTAAGCTTGGGAACTTGGTAAGCTTTGGTAAGCTTGGGAAAGGTGGCAGGGCAAAAACATGTCCTTGGACTGGGCCACCCAGTGTCTGTCACTAGATCTGAACTGTCACCAATGTCACCACAGTGCAGAGGCCTAAATGTCATGATAAGACCTGGCTCGAACGTGGCATCTTGTAGAGCTGGATGAAAGCAAAGGGAGAGAGGAACAATGACCACCGCCAACAATGTCACTCAGAATCAGTCTGCCCCAGAAGGAACTGTATCTGTGGAGGAGTGGAATGAAAACCCCCAAATTAGTTTGCTTAGAATGTTCAAAAGATAAATAAAGGGATGCTATTCATTAAAAAAGAAAATAAGAAAGAAACAAAGTAGGTGAACATTAAACACTAGTAGATACATATAAAAATAACCTATTAGAAATCTTCAAAACAAAAAAGAATTATTCAGATAAAAATTTTCATGGATGGGATATATGCTAGACTAGAGATAGCTGAAGGAGAATTAGAAGATGTCACTAGCACAAAGCAGCATCCTAAGGAGAGGGGCAAAGGTATAGAAAAGAGACCTGGAAGATAGACTCGAACTGCCTAATAGGGGTTAGCAGAGGTGTTGACATCGGATTAATACATAAAAAGGGAACACTGAGAATTTTCCGGTACCCTCTGATTGAATGCGCACTTCCGGTATAAATCTATACTTAGACCCTTTGTCGTGAAAGTATAAGACATCAGCAATAAAGAGAAAACCTTAAAAGTTATCAGCGAGGAAAGACAGTAGATTTCTGAGGGCCTTCTCAAGTGGTGAGAGACGATCTTGCCAGCCTAACGTTTTATATCCAACTTGAGTATCATTCAAGATGAGGGGAAATTTAAAACATTTTAAAACATACAAAGACTAGGATGGTTTGCCAGTAAACACATCAAGACTTGCCTTTTAGAATGTATTGGGTTGGGGGAAAAGTCCTGAGGCATTTTCGCAACGAGAAACAGAAAAAATAAATCATGACTTTTCCGACAACCCAATAGATTATAAATATGTGTTTGTCGTATGGGCCAGCAGATGTGTTTTTGGGCATTTACCCCCAAGAAATGAAAACATGTCTGCACAAAGCCCTGTACGTGACGTTCACAGCAGCTTGACTGTAAAAGCCCTAACCCGAGAACAACTCAAATGCCCTTCAACAGACAAATAGTTGAACAAGCTGTGGAATACTACGCAGCCATGAACAGCAGCCAAGCCATGGATGGATTGCGAGGGAATTTTGCTGAGTGAGAAAAGTCAGTCCCTAAAGGTTACAAACTGTCTAGTTATATGTATTTTAACATTCCTGAGATGGCAAAGTTACAGAGATGGCGAGCAGGTTAGTGGAGAAAGCGGGGAAAAGTCTGGAGACCAAGGAGCCGGTGCTGATGGGAAGCTCTGTGCCGTGACTGAGCGGGTGCTTACACGCATCTGCACGTGCGAGACGATGGCAGGGCCCACGCACAGAGATGAGCACGTGCAGACCTGGTGATGTTATTAAACTGAGCGAGCTCTGTGGAGTGGGCCGGGGCCATTTTCCTGGTTTCCGTATTAACTGTAGGTGTACAAGACGCTGGCCTTGGGGACACTGGATGAAGGGTACGTGGAACCCCCACTCCCTATCTGATCTTTCCTGCAACTTCCTGTAAATCTAGAATGTTCTCAAAATTAAAAGGTAAAGAGATTACAGATGGGATCAAAACAAAATGAAGTTCAGCCGTAGACTAGTCATGCTGCGTACAGGAAACCCAGCTAAATCAGAGAAACACAAGAAACCCCACCGAATCCACTGAACAGTCGATTATTATTAAAGGTAATGATCAGAGATATTATTAAAGTTGATAAAACTCTCAATATCAGACAAAGCATATTCTAAGATAAAAGCATTAAAAGGAAAAAAAAGAAGGGCCCTATAGTAATATAAGAAACAATCCACCAAGAAGATATAACAAAATTGTCCATAATAATATAAATAAATAAAACTGGGCACCTAACACATGCCACATTTACAAGATTTAAGTAAACAGCACATCACAAAGGAAGTCCTAATGTATTGGGTTGTTGGAAAAGTCATGACGTATTTTTTCTGTTTTTCGTTGCAAAAATGGCGTCATGACTTTTCCGACAACCCAATGTTTCAAAGAATCAATATGTGTAACCTCATAATGCCATCAATTTAGAATCCACAAATGGAAAATCATGACATCCATTTATTTGGAAAATTAAAAACTGACTGTTAAATAAATCATGGATTTAAAAACCAGACCACGATAGAGATTGCGAAGTATTTAGAACGCGTAGGGCTGTCCCGCTGCCTCCCGCGCCGGGGCTGGGCACGCTGACACTCGGGGTGCCGGGGGTGCCCCGGCTGCTCCGTGGTGTGATCTGCAGACCTGCCGCAGGCCGGCTGTCACAGAAAGTCCCCACAACTTTCTAACAAACGTCGATATTTTCAGGAAAAATAACAGAGGCGTATGGCTGGAAATAGATGAACTGAGTGTTCTACTCAAGACACTAAAATAAGAACAAAATAATAAAGATAAGAGCAAGATTTATTGAAGTGTAAGACAAGGGGGGTGGGGAGAAAAGATCACCAAGACCAACAGCTTTTTTTTTTAAAGAAAGAAAGCTAATAAATAGAGCTTGTCACAGTAAATTGTTAGATTTTAGAAGCTTTCCCGTTCAAGATGGGAATAAGATGAGAGGGCTTGCTCCCCACAGCTTCAAGTCAACATTGTCTAGTCAATAAAATAAGACAAGAAAAGGAAATCGGAAAGGCAAGAGACAAATCTGCGTTTATTTGCAAACTAGGATTATTTATATAGAAGATAAAACACAAAAAAGCCATTTCATGCTGGCCTCGGAAGCCAGCGGCCCCGGTTCGGGTCCCACATATGAGGGCCAGTGACACTGCCCTCAAAAAAAAAAAAAAGAGAAGCAGTGTAAAAAGCCATTTCAAATGAGGGAATTCAGCAAGACTGTTAAACACATGTCCAACATAAAAACTCAGTTACGTGTAGTTAGAAAATATAAGGGAAAACGTTTACATTCACAATAACAACAAGCTCTAAAGAAGCGAGACTAAATCAGTAACGAATGGTACACCCTGAGGAGACGACAAGGCACTGCTGAAGGTCCCCACACGCACCTGATGGAGGGAGGTAAACTCTGTTCACATGAAGGCTCAGCTCTCCCCAAACTAACCCCTAAATGCAAAGCCCCTCTAGTCAAAACCCCAGCAGGTTCTGGGGGAATCACGGCAAGCCAGTCCTAAAGTAACTGACATGGAAAAGCAAAAACAAAGGACACTTAAGGCTATTTTGAAAGAAAAAGTGGAGGGACTGCTGGACCAGATACCGAGGTTTTATTATAAAAATACTTAAAACCCGTGGAATTAGCAGCGTGATGATCAGATACGCCAAGGGAACAAATCAGAAGGCCAGAGAGAGAGCCACAGTATGCAGGCCAAGAGCATGTAAGACGGACAGCATGGGAAGCAGGGGAAAGACAGGCTGTTCAGCCATCAGGGTTAGAACTGACCACCTGTCAGGGAAATGAAGCACGGCAACATAGAAACTGCATCTCGGCCTCACACAGCACACACAGGTGCGTCCTGGGTAGGTTAAAGGTCTAAATAGGAAAAGCCAGGTTTTGATATATTTGGAAAAAAGCTACAGGAGAATGAATTTTATGACTTCTGAGTCACGGAAGGATGTTTCTAAAAAGCTACAAGGAAGCAAAAACCATACAGGAAGATACTGATGACAATGGCTGCGTCTGTGAAAGAAAAGGTACATAAATAAAGTGAAAGGAAAAGCCAAACCGATCTCGTCTCAAGAGGGACCTTCAGATCAATAAGAGAGGCCAGATTCCCGTGGGCAAAAGATGTGAACCAGGTGCTTCAGAGAAATGTAAAAAGATTCATCTGAATGCAAATGAAAACGGGATACTGGCAGAAACTCCATTGCAGCGCTGATGGTAAGGAGAGATGGGAACTCGCAGCCACCGAGGCGGGAGTGCAGTGTGGTCCGGCGGCTTGGAGAGCAATCTGGCAACTTCTAGAAGCAAGAACAACGGCCCAGCAACGGACGCCCGAAGACGTGTAGGGAAACGCTGCCTTAGATCGGTTGGGATGAAGCCCCATCAGCTGGAGAACGGATCCGCGAGTCCTGGGGCCCGTGAAATGAGCTGCTACCGGTCAGTGAGAACGGGTTTCAGGACTCCAGCGCGGCGCGAATCAGTACAGAAATCCGGAGTGGAGAGGGGCAAGCGAGATGCTTTTCAATCCCGGAGGCCTTCTTCTTTTCAAAGATCAGAACAAGTTTCTGCAGCTCCGTCGCCGAGAAAGGCAGTTCCTCGGAGTTGTAATCGGACGCGATGCTGTTGCGGCCGGCTTTGCTCCGTGGTCCTGGCCGAGAGCCGGCACATGCGGCTCCCCGGCTCGTCCCCCAGCTTTGTGTGGCCAGCAATAACAACATTCTTCTTTAAATTCTAAAAGAAATTGCTAATGCCTGAAACTCTATCCTGACTACGAGTGTCAGGAATATATTAAAGATTGTATGATGCAACTTTTATGTAGGGGTTCTTAAAATACTTATAAGTATGCACAGATTCCTCTTGTAAACCGCTCTTCACCCACTCAACTCAGCGCCGTCCTTTGAGATTGAAACTGGTCACACCAGGAGAGGGAGGCTCCGAACACGCCAGGCTGAGGACCTCTGATGAATGGCCAGGTTCTGTTCACCACAAAGATTCGTCAGAAGGCAGGAATGTGAGCCTCACAAGCCTCTTCGCAGGAGACGGGCCATCGGCCTGCAGTCAGCAGGCGCGCCGATGTGTCCCCTGGAACCCCAGTGGCACTGCCGGCTCTGCACACATAACCTGCACCCCATTCCCAGAACCGGTAAAGAGAAGCCGCGCTGGGCGAAAGCTCACCCTTGGCAGCCTGTGGGCGCACCGCTGCCCACAGAGAGGGCAGATTCCGAGAAAGATCCTGAAGGGTCTACATTCCTGCCTGGCCGGCTCAGGATGGGTTGTGACCATCACCAATGACCGGCGTCTGGAGAGGGCCTGATGCTTTGCCCAAGCGCAGCGGTGAGGAGTGAGGAAACCGGGAGCGAGCCGATCTCCGTCCTGCACGTTCTTGGGTGTTTGTGTGACCCCGAGTTCAGGGAAGGGGTGAGAGGAATGGCTGATTCTGCTTGTCTGCTGGGGTTTGCTGTGGGGTCCAGGCCAGCCTGGGCAAGGGGGCCGGCCGCTCGCGCCGAGCACCCGACTAAGCAGTATCGTGTTTGAGATGAATTCCACTCGCGGCACGGTGCTGCGAGCCGGGAGCACAGAGCGAAATCAGGGCTGCATTGCAGTGGGGACGGCGAGTGGGGGGACAGCGAGTGGGAGGACAGCGAGTAGGGAACGGTGAGTGGAGTGCGGCAGGTGGGGTTTGTGTAAGCGGCGGCAGCAGCAGGTCTGTGAACCTGGAGCCGCCTGCTCGGAGGCCATGGTGAGCGGCGTGGGAATAATGGGCGTCACGCTACGGGCCTGCGAGGCAGACGCCCGTGTCCGCGTTTCCGTTCGAGGAGGCTACACTCACGGGAGACTCCAGGACAATGCCGTTCCGCCGGGGAGCTGCGGACACCCGCCTGATGGCCGGGAAGCACCGGGATCTGACTCTGAGAGCCGTGCAGCGGCGGTGTCCGTGATTACGCCCGTGTGCCTGTCCTGTGTCAGTCCCAACATTTCAGCTCAAGCCTCACTCTGTGTGGCCGCGGTCACGTCACCTAACCTCTGTGAGTCGCCACGTCCTTATCCAGAAATGAGAGCTGGTGGGACTCGGCAACATTCCGGGTTCTTCTCTGCGGTGAAATCCTAGGGTTTGGTGTCTCTCCAGGGCTCAGGCCAAATTTTCTGCCAGAAGCCCCGGCGCTCCGGGTGGAGGCTCCGGCAGGGGACCCCGTGCAGTGTCCCAGCTCTTCATGCCTCTGATAGCTGCCAGGCTGTAAGGTGCGGGGTGGAAAGGCATTTGCAAGACACCACAGGCCTGACAAGACTCACACGTGTGTGCAGCGTGCGCTGGGTCAGCGGGAAGCCAGGCGGCGCTGGCACGCCGCACGGGCTTGTCATGGTTGTTGAGTTTCGGACTCCTGGCTGGGTGCTCGGTGCCTTTGGGGGATCAATGTCCCCAGGGCCCAACGTGCGGTTCTGACTTGTACCGAGGCGTTTCCTTGTCTTGGGAAAGACTGTCCGTTGCCGGTTCCCGCATGGCCCGCCCAGCAGGCTTGTACACGGCAGCTGTCCGGTAGAGTTCGTGGAATTTACTGTGTCAAAGCCAGGAGGGGCGCTGGATGCTCATGTGCCTTCCTGGTGCCTGGCTTGAGTTGGTCTGTCTGGAATTTACGCCTCCACCGAACAGCCAGCCAGCAGGCGAGGTTGGGTTCCCTGGGTTTTAGCAGCGAGCGAGGAGGGGCCGAGGAGCCGTGCAGCAGGGAGCCCTGGGCTGGCTGCAGAGCTACCTGTGTGCAGGCCGAGGCCAAGCTGACCCAGCCGAGAGCCTCTTCTGGGCGAGGCCTAAGAGGCCGCTTTGTTCCGGGTGCGGGCACCGCGGTGGGCACCGCCCTGAGACCAGGAGGCGCGCCCGCCGCGGCCAGTCCTCATCTTTGTCCTGTTGGCCCTCCCCGTATGCCAGGCCACCCCTGGCACCTCACCGAATAGCTGCATTAGCACTAACTAAAAAACCGTAAATGTTTTTGTGCATGAGCCACCCAGAAGCGTGCCCACGTAAATGCCACCTGGGCTGTTCCGTGCTTGTGCCCGCAGATAACAGATGACCACTTCTCTGTGGCTGTAAATACACATCGATTAAGTTCCAACCTAGAACTCCGGAATGAATTGTATCTGGTTCTCGCTAAACTGCTCTGCTCACGAAACACAAAAACCCCACACGACACCTATTATACCGCGTGTAATTCAGACAGGCATCAACTTTCTGGGCCGCTGTTCGCTTCTGCCAGCTCTCGGGTGTAAACAGCAAGCGGTGGGTGGCCTCTGCAGAATGCTTATGGGAGCCTCCTGGGTGTCCTCTAATGACACACACGGGAGGAAACACCATCTCCCAGCACGACGTTGGCCGCACATCTACCCACAAGCCACTGGTGTGAAGATACCGTGGTTACCCTGTGTCCAGTGAGCGTTCTTCTAATTAGAATGTATCATGTGCGTAAAAATGGATTCGGCGCCGTCGTAAGCACCTGGGCTGTCTCCTCTGCTTACCTGACCTCCTGGGGCACACTGTAACCAGCGCCCCTGGGGAACGGTGTCGGGGGGACACGCTCACCACCAGACGGTGGGCCAGCCAGTGATAGTGTGCGTACAAGTGTGTGTGTGAGTGTGTGAGTGACGCTTATGGAACAAGCTTTCTTTCCTGGCCCGACACCCCCGTAAGTGGCGGGGAGTCAGCTGAACCTGCAAAACTGCTCCCTCCACAAGGAGTGGGAGAAAAGCCCATTCGAGGTCTACACTGCAGGCCAAGCTGCCGTCTGCACTCGGTGGGCAGATGCTGTGACAGGTGGAGCAGCCAGTGTCCACCGTCCCCTGCTGGCTACGGCGCCCGAGTGCCCATCTCGGGGTAACAGCGATGGCTGCAGCGGCCGTGCCTGCCGGCCTGCGCCGTAGGCGTGCACTCCGGCCTCGGGGCTGCCTCACAGCAGCCTCTCCCTGGAGCAGAGGAGCCCAGCCCTCCCGCGGGGCCTGACGGATGCGCCCTGGCTTCTGGGCCGGGTGGCAGGGCCATCTCCATGGCACGCTTAGGGACCGAAGGCGTACTGCTCCCCCGGGCCTCGTCCTCCCTTGTTAAACGAGGCGTGAGGTCAGCATGGCTGTCCAGTTCTTTGCCCCGTGCACAGCCTTGGTTTCTCAGTGAGGCACATCTGTCCACGCTTAGGAAGCCTGGCCCCCTGCAGTGAGTGTCCCCGTACGGGAGTACTTGGGCTGCCGTCCCAAGCGCCACCCACAGGTCCCGACCGGGTTTGGGGCCCGTGAAGCCGGGCCCCTGGTGGTCACTGCAGGGAGCCGACAGAGCGCCGTGGGCAGGACGCACGGCGTACTTAGGAGGAGGGAAAACAAGGCCCAGATCTTTACGGAAATGCCAAAGCAGAGGGCACACTGGGCAAAGCCGAACTGAGGAAAAGATGCCTGTCCTGTCCAGCAGCAAGCCGACCGGGAAACTAGCCACAGAAAATGAAGGCGCTTTGCTCCGGGGCCACCCTGCCCACACTGCCCTGCCGTTCTGGTCACTGTGAAGAGTCAGCCTCACGTGGAGCAGTTACGTGGGGCTCCAGCGAGGTGCGAGGGTCGGCCTGGAGGCTGAATGTACGGATGCGCCCCCTGCCCACCGCGGGGCTTCACCCCCGTCCCCCGTACACAGCTGGGGCACCTCTTTTTCCATGTTAGGGTTTTCAAGGCCAATGACCACCAAGGAGGATAATGACCATCAAGTTGCTTGTGTTAATTTTCTCCTTGTAACGTCACAAGGTCACATAGTTGATAAAACAGACATACGAGTCGGAAAAGCTTACGATCGCTGAGCGTTCCTGGAGCTCAAGGCGTGGTGCAAAGCCAGTGCTAGACCTGCGAGGTGACAGTGACCTCTGAGGTACCAAGACTGCGAGCGGAGCCCTGAAGCCCGAGTTCACCCAGCAGAACTAAAGACAAAACCAACTTATGCTTAGCAGCCAAGGGAAGTGGGGTGCCTTACGATTACTCAGTATATTCAGTAAAGATGGGAAATTCATGTCAGGCAGCTCCCCGTCCAGCCCAAGGGAGGCTGGTCATCTTTTTGATGCCCGTCCCAGAGATGTCCGACCTCCCTGCGTCTGTGTAGGTGCCGCCTCCGTATGTGTGTGTGTGTGTGTCTGTGTGTGTGTGCGTGTGCATGTATGTGTGTGTGTGTGTGCGTGTGCGTACTGAGCATCTAAAAATACCCATCGGGGAGGTCTCCTGTCCCAGGGCGGGGAGAGGACGCACACTGCCGTCCTCAGGGGATAGTTGCAGACCCGCCTCTGAGCAGGAAAGTTGGGCGAGTCACCTAGCTTTGTTTCTTCAGCTACGAAATGGGAGGGAGGTGATCTTGTGTGTTCCTTCCCTCCGTGGGGGAGAAACTAAGTGAAGTACCTACTGAAGATATTCTTCTATCCTTTTTTTTTTTTTTTGAGGGCAGTGTCACTGGCCCTCATATGCGGGGACCGAACCGGGGCCGCTGGCGTCCCAGGCCAGCGCTCAACCCCCGCGGCCCTCGGCCGGCCCTGAATGTATTTTATTATTAACCCCGTGGAAGAAAAGTGCTGCTGCTGCTTCCCTGGATCGCTCCTTTTGGCATCTGACACTCTTAGCGTCACAAATTCAAACAGAACCTACATACAGGACTCAAGGTCGGTACGTAATTCCATGGCTTATCTTGTTCACAAGGCAGGGCTCTGTTTAGTCTCATTGTCCTTATAAGGATCCCCCTCAGTGTTTAGACATGCACATCCTTACCGTCTCAAGTGAAAAAGATGTCCATTTGCTCTATTATTTATCCATAGGATCTACGTGCCAGCCTCCCTTTCTTCAGTTTTGTGCTTGTGGGTTTTTTTCTTAACTAGTTTCCCCAGTTCCCATTACTTTGTTTTAACCTTAAAAGCGTTCTTTCATTCACGAATGCAGTACCTCCGTATGAGGAACCTACGCCGTGTCGGGTGGTTTGGCAGGGGCAGAGCAGGTGAGCCGCGTGCTGGCGGACGCGACAGCGCCGGCCCTGCCTCCCTGGGAACGCGGGGCCAGCCCCGGAGCCCGGCCCGCCCGCTCAGTGTCAGTGTCGGTCTCCGTGAGCGGGGACACGGGCCACACGGGCCAGCAGGAGGATGACGTGCTCTGCCTTAGAGATTCCTCGTGTTCTTTTTCCAAACTGCGATTGTTAGGACCCAAAGGGGCCACCCATCCGTTTTCCAAACCCTTTCCAACGTGTGACACTGTTTCCTTCTGGAACATTCCAGCAGTTGCTCAGCACATGGTCTATATTGAGCACAAGGTGGTTCACGCCTCTTAGGTGGGGGCGCTGGGGCCTGGCACCGCCGAGCGCCTGACCGACCCTGGGATGAGGCCAACGCCCCTCCTGTCAGCGTTGCCCTTGGGTGACACCCCTGGAACTCACGGCCTCACATCACCGAGCGGCGCGGCCCTCCACACGCCTGTCCCCCAAGACACTTATTTCTGCAGCGGGTGGTGACAGCACATTTCCTTTCATCGGGCACTGGGGTCCCTTTTTAGAAGGAAGTGGGAATACAGACCAATAAATAAACATTCAGTGTTTTGTTTGGCTTCTCTTGGGTCATCAATTTTAACCGGCCAACTTGGAATATCTCCTATCCTGCCAACTTCTCAGTGGGCTCAAATTTATTATCTCACCGTTAGGCAAAATAATCATAATAATCATAATAATGAAATTTCCTCTGGGGTCACAGGCTCCGGGACCGCCTGGCTTTGGGCTTGGGCGCGGCTCTCAGCGTCACCCGGGTTTGATTTCGTTCGCATCACAGGTAAAGCAGGCATTTGGGGGTTAGCCTGGGTACCTGAGGTTGATCACCCACATACTTTAACAGAATTTCCCGCCGCAAAACGTTCGTCATTTCTCGTTTCTATGGGGAAAGAGTTTTCCATTCACAAACTGGCAACTACATGAACTTTACCCACAGTTGCTTATTTCCTGCTCCTTAAAAATAAACTCTTGGCCCAAACTCTGCTTACCTCAGATCTGAAAGCCATGCTTTGCTTTCTTCTTCTAACAACACACAGGCATCGTTTTGGGGGACATTCAGGCTAGTTAGTCACCTGTGCCTCAGCTCTTAAAGCCAAGCTTCAAGACAAGGAGCGTGTGGCTGAGGCTGTGAGTACCCGGCCCGACGGCTCGGGAGGGTAATTTGTGAGGTTCAAGGGGTGAAGCCACTTCAGACCGCCCTCCCCCGCCACAGCGCTGGCGGAGAAGAGAATAATTTTGAAAAATGATGAAGGAAAGATTAAAGCGATGAAGAGAAAACGTGGCTCATGGTTAATCCCTACCTCTTCAGATGTAAGACAGTGACTCAACTAATTTAAAATACCATTGAAGTGAGGTGACTCTCTTTAAATATTTTATCATGAAGATGCTGTAAGATTTCCTACCCATATATTACCACATTTTTCGCCTAATTACTGATCACATGTAAGGATTGGAAAGCCTAGCATCTTGCCCTAAACCAGAATAATTTGTGAGGTTACAGCAAGCAGGCCTATGCTGCCTTCCTCTTGATTTTGGAAAAAAACTGCTCTCGGGTAGAAAATGGAGATTTACTTGGATAGAACTTTCCTATTTATTGTGGTTAGTACAGAAAGCACACAGGACCCAGCCCTGGCATCGCACAGCTTTGAACACTGCGTCTATGAAATTCTGTTGTCTTTTTAAATTTTCGGTAACATTTCTTTTCGCTATATTTATCACATTTTCCAAAATATGAAAATGTTCTCTTTATTTTAAATGTTGACTACATCGTGAAAAATTAACTCTAGTTCTATTACTTCAAACTATCCCTTTATTAGCACCAGTTGTGCAGTGATGTCAAGAAGAATTTTAAAACCAAAGGACCAAGTTTGGAGAGTAGACACATCTGTTTTACTTTGCACTTTGTTTTAGTGCTTTATTTCTTAGGCCACGAATTCACAACTATCTTACAACTGAGGACTAAAGAAAAAACATATGCTGGTAAACCTCATTTCTGCATTTCTTTTTCATTCAAGGGAAGTGGCCTCCCTCAGCCGTCTGCCAATAAGTAATAAATGGACTTGGCAAAAAGTTTGTTGAAGTTGGCTTTATTAAGCCAGCAAAATACAGAAATCAAGTATGGGACAGGCAGAAAAATCTGTTCCTTTGAAGTCAATAAAAATCCATCTCCTTAATCCTTTTTTTATTCCAAGCAGTGGTGATTTTTCTCAGCTGACTCACTGAGAACCTTGATTTAGCTAATCTGTCTTGTTTAGTTGTCTTTCTTCTCCAAAGCTCTCCTAAAGAAGCACGCTTTCCCCTGACAGCCGTCATCTTTTAGATGTGCATCGTGGGTGTAAACACTTTCTAGCTCATTTTGATAGAGATTTCATAAACAGGTTCTTAATTACTATCTATATTGCACAAGAATAACAACAGCAGTAGGCAGCAAGCTGAAACAAGAGACACACGGACACAGCTAGCAGAGGAGGCTAAAATTCAGCCCCATCCATCTCCCCTAAGCTACCTCCCTTAAACCTTCGGTCACTGCTTTATGTGACTGCTGCCTACTCCCTATGTCCATTAGGGAAGAAAGTTCAGGACTTGTCGAATAACCCCTTTTCCACACCCCAGCCTATCCACGGACAGGCGGTGAATCACGCAGACGCACACACACACACGAAAATACATAGATTCCTGTTTGAAGCGGTCACGATGTGCAAAGAAGGGCATTATCCTGGCAGAACAGAAATCTGTACTGACGCCAAGTGCCCCCAAGCTGGGCATCATCACGTAACGCTGGATCGTGAAGCATCAGAAAAGGATTTCTTACCTAAACTAAAAAGCACCAAGAATTTCAGACACACGAACTCCCGTTGATCAAACTGCAGAGAGCGGAGCTTTGCCACCAAGTCCTGAGCGTGACCCATGAGGTTGTTCAGAGTGGCCCCGGCTTGCGACGCGATGACGGTGTGGTCCACCTGTAACACAGAAGCCGTGTCAGTCACTGTCAGCCTGGGGGCCTCACGCGTCACTGGAGACTTAAGGCAGGTCGCCATGCAGGCCCACGGCGGAGGGGGCTTCCGGGAGAGGGGCTGACATCCTAGGGTTATAAACTGGGTCCCAGTTATTCTGATACACCTGATCATTTCAGTAGCTTTGACTAGATTTTACAGATATTTACAGATATTACTTTTTTCTATTGCAAAATTATATTCTCGCATAAGATTAAACATTTTAACTCTTATAAGTTCCAAGAAAAATAGACTGTCATAAAAAATGACTCCGGCATCTTTTGTGTGCACGCAATGATATTAACTAGTACGCAAGGAAAACGAAGGTGGAAATGTGTTTCTATTTTTATTTTATTGAGACTATATTTTAAAGTCACCATCATTCAAGATTGCAGCTCATGGATGATGAAACAACCACACTGAGGTGATCCTTTAGCGTGCGGCTTCCTAAAACGCTGCAACCACTAACTGTTTCCATAGGGTCACAAATACATTCCTCTTTACAGACAGCCATGATCTGATTTATAAGAAGAATGATGTATTGGTTGGGGAAACAAAACAAAAAAGGCTAATTTCCTTCTTCATAAAGCCTAAAAAGACGCTGATGTACCAATCTTATTCCTGGAGATGTGAAAAGTCCCGTTCATAATAACACGTGAAGACGTCGGGTGGCCGTCAGTGGTGGCCGGGCTCCGGGGCTGCAGCCACAGCCTGCTGGGCAGACCAGGGGGTCCCCACGCTCCGTCCTTTTTACCGAGAGCTCTCAGGCCACCACCGTCCTTTAGGCGCATCTGATATTTGCAGCAGCAGCAGATTTGTCTGGGAGGCAAGTCCTCGTCTGCCACTCACCCGGAGCAGGCTGTATTAAACTTTTATATTTATTGACATTTCATTACCATAACTGACTGCACTTGCTTCTCTAAGAGAAGGCAAGGGCTGCCTCCTGAGCAGAAGAACTGGTCCCCTGAGTAGGATTTGCAATTAAAAACGAGGCAGAATGGATTTTTTTTTTATTGTGTAAATATGATGAGTTGAATTTTCAGCTTTAACTGGAGAATACTGGGTGTACAGAAACCTGTTTCCAAGAGTGAGAAAAATTATGAGTCAGTGGAAAGATGACCCCCCAAAGGTGTCAATCAGTTTATAGAGAGCCAACTACGCATGAAAAAGCCACAGTTAGTGCGTGTCTGGCAGGAGAGCCCCTGATCTAGCCCAGCTCTGTCCCGCCCGCCTGGTCGCTGAGCTGACACCTGTCCACCGCCTTCAAACATCAAGGCTCCTCAGAGCTTTGTGGTTTCTGAAGGAGACAGGGTCAGTCAGAGGCCCCCGGAGCCCTCACCTGGGCAGGTGGACTCCACGGGGCATGTGGCGGTTTGCCTGGCACACTGGAGTCCGTCTCAACACACATTTCGCCAGCTGTCGGACTTGGCAGCAGTGCTGGGCACTAAACTGTCTAAAATATGTCCATGCTCTACTGAGAGGAATATAGAGCCTCCAGAGACAAATGAGAGAGAGCAGTGACAGCTAGGGCCACAGAGGTGGGAGGGTCCTGACGGAGACCTGGGCCGCCGTGGCCCCTTCCAAACAAGCCGTGTGAGGCCTCTGGCCCTTAGGCTCTGATCTTTACATAAGGCGGTTAAGCCAGATGCTAATCATGGGGTTCCCACATCTGTGATTCCCAGGGGATCAGAGCAGTTGGGACCATCCGACCAACTTTAGCTTGGAATCAATTTCTTAGTTATGTACACAGCACATTTTAATCAAAATCACTAGTTAAGCCCTAAATCTGGAGGTGTACCAAAACAAATCACACGTATGTTGGTATTAACATCTTTTTATCATTAAGATAGGGTTAACTCGGGCCAGCCGAGTGGCGCGGTGGTTAAGCGCTGGCTTGGGAAGCCAGCGGCCCCGGTTCAGGTCCCACATATGAGGGCCAGTGACACTGCCCTCAATTAAAAAAAAAAATGAAAATAAAATAAAAGATAGGGTTAACTCAGTTCTGATATGTGTGTAGTTCTAACAGGTATCAGTAAGTTCAAACACTGGAACTTCGTACTGGGAAATGGAGTACACTGTAACTAGAAAGAGCCTCCAGAATTAATTGCTTTATTGTCAGATGGGTTAATTAAAAGTCGATGTGCGTGCAGTTCAAACAGGTGTGAAATAACAAGTTCAAGTACGAGGCGTTTGTACTTGAGAGAGTAGCACGCTGGGACCCAGGGCAACTGAACTCGTTTCATAGATTGATTCTGTATCCGTGAGCTGGGCTCCCAGAAATCAATTGGCATACCAACACCTTTATAGCGAGACATTTGTTTACAAGCTGATTTGAAAGCTCAAACATGCTTATTAAATGGGGGCTCTGATACTGTTTCCTTCAACAATAATTTATCAAATTGCAGCCGCTCTGAAGCGGGCGCCGCGATTTATTCCTGGAAGCTCACCCAGGCCTGCAGTTTCCTGGCGTTTTATTACAAACACGATTATATTTTCCTTGTTGAGTGCGGCATTTGCAGTCACTTTAGAAGCAGCTGGCCTTGTCCTTTATGTACTTAGTAAAATTAATTTATTGCTCTTTTACATGTAATCTCTGTGCCATTAAATTCAAGGCAGGTATTGAAGAAACACCCGACGCTGGTGTCCCCTTTGGGTAAATTTCACTCATCATGAAGGTAGAAGCAGTTTTAGCTAAATTGCTTTTAGTTTCTAATAGCCGAATTTTTTGATGACTTGAAGACTGTAAGATGCCTGTCATTTTCCGACGATACACAGTAATAGAAGATAATGAATGACTTGCGGGCAGCGCCTTCCCCTGGGAAGGTGTTACAGTGGCTGGTAATTAGCTACAATATGCAAATACTGAAAGCAATCTCGCTACAAAGTACTCTTATTTTATATACATACAGACCCATATGTTTTGTGTGCGTTTAGTTTTGAAATGCTGGATAGAAATGAATTCTTGTCATAATTCCAAGATGCGAAATACACAGCATTGATTTGACAACGCTTACTATTACTGATAATCATAATCTCCTTTTTGCTTAACAAGGTTACTTAATACGTATTATAGATGCTGGGTTAAGAGAATTACAACTTAATGGCTGACTGTAGGTTTCAGTGGGGAGCAAGGGTGGCACACGGACTCCCCGTCCCGTTGAAGGTATGGGGCCCGGGCTGCCGAGCACAGTGGGGCTATTTTGGTTGCTGGCGCTCTGAAGGCACCACGAGGGGCTTCGCCTCTGCAGACAGCTTCTGAGCCACACACGTGCCAGCACCGTGCCCGCCACTGGGCCGGGGGGCTCGTGCTGCTTTTATCTGGCTTTCTTCTCTCTTCCATCTCCAAGGAGCGGCTCCTGGAACCCCCCTCGCTGTGTACAATTCTGTCTGGTCTTGTTCTTCCTCCTCTGCTGTAATAGACTCACACGGTCTTTACCGTGAGCGGCGTCCAGTAGGACAAAGCCAGCATGCGGCCCTGTGTGCTTCGGCCTGTCCAGCGGAGCGGCCATAAAGCACTGTGTGGGCACCACATTCATGCCTCACGGTGACACCATTTGCTGTGTGGGGTCCCCTGTGTGTCAGGACCACGGCTGGAGGCACAGCTATTACTACTCTCTGCGGACCTTACCGCAGCACGCACTGCGGGCAAACATTTCCATTTGTTCTGAAGGCATCCCCCTGGGGCAGCAGAGTATTCTGTCAGCACATCTGGAAATTTATCCTCAGGGGTACTGTACTGTACTGTGTTTCTTCTGGTCGACTCTGAAAAAGGTGGCAGGGTTCAAGTTTATCCGGCAACTCCTCGTCCATCACTGCTTCTCCACCCCAGGGGGAGGGGAGTGTGGCCGAACCCTCACTCCAGTGCCGGGGCATTTCTTCTAGAAGCTGAATCTCGCCGACGGTGGCCAATGTTCCCCTGGTCCCCGGCACTTCCTCCTCTGAACCTTCCTCCCGTCTTATCTGAACCCCCGTCCGGGCCTTCCCTGACCTGTGAGGCCGCTGGGCGCCGTGCAAAGGTCGGTCCAGTGGCCGGTTAGACAGGCGGGCCACACCTCTCACCACGACCGAGTGCAGGGCGACCTAACTTGGCTCTCACGCCTTAGATTTCCCTTCACGTATTGGGCCTTCGGGAACATTCCTACACTCAGTGGGTGAGGCCATTCCTGTCCTGTAGCTGAGCTTTAAGCTGCTCATAGGGGCTTTCGCATGCTGTTGTGAAATAACGCCATTTCACATGCTCCCTGTGCTATCAGCGTTGTGACTTGATACAGTGCATCGCAGAATCAGGCTTCTGTCATTGTGTCAGAGTTCACAGTCTGCACAGATCCGTGGTCAGTATATCTGGGTGGCAGGTGAGTTCTCTTATTCAGAAGAGTTAAGAAAAACCCTCATTTGACATGTTTTCTCCAAAGATCGAAGGAGAACTCACAAAAGTAGTTGACTTAGGGTGATGGCATAATAAGTGATTCTTTTTTTCTAGCTTTTTCTTAGTGCCGAAATAATTTTATAACAGTAAGTAATAATCACATTAAAATTGCTTCTGGATAATTTAAATCTATTTTTACAATGTGTTTACAATACCACACACCAAAAATAAAACAAAAACTTTAGGCTTGATAAAAAAAGAAATGAATTTGTTTTGCTGGAAGCTCCACAGAGGCTGCCACGCACTGAAATTACACACGAAAGCCAAGGTAAGAGCCGCCGGCTAGCACAGGCCCCGGACGCGTGTCGTGTGGGCCCCAAGACCAGAACATTCTAGAGTCATTGTGTTTGACCTTGAACCAGCCATTTCACCTCTCTCTGCCTCAGTTCCTCGTCTGCAAAATGGGGATGATGATGATGATAATAATAATAATAATACTACATTGTTCAAAGATTGCTGCCTCCACAAATGTCAGCTTCGTGTCGGCTTCGTTTCGATGACTTCTAACTTTCATGTCTGCACTTTGCAGAACTATTTCCAGTAATTCTGACTGAGGTAGAGTCCATTATAACCTCCCACTGGACAGGTGAGGACACTGAGGCTTGAGAAGCAAAGGGACTTGCTCAGCACGACACAGAATGTTTTGGAACGGGGACTTGGACACAGGTCAGTCCGACTCTACACACCAGATGCACACACACACACTCACACACAGACACACACAGTCACACACACACAGACACACACAGATACACATACTCACACACACACACACTCACACACAGTCACACCAGACATACACACACAGATACACACACACAGACACACACTCACACACTCACACCAGACACACACACACTCAATCAGACACAGATACACACAGTCACACTCACAGTCACAGTCACACACACACACACACTCAGTCACACACAGATACACATACTCACAAACACTCACACAGACACACACACAGTCACACACACACAGATACACATACTCACACACACACAGTCACACCAGACATACACACACAGACACACACACACAGACACACAGTCACACCAGACACACACACACACACACACTCACAGTCAGACACAGATACACACAGTCACACACTCAGTCACACACACACACACAGACACACAGACACACACACACTCAATCACACACAGATACACATACTCACACGCAGTCACACCAAACATACACACACACAGACACACACACCATTTTCACAGCAGAGTAATGAAAATAGACTCCATCCAGTTTGATTGTTATTGGACTGTAAACATAGGATGTTCTCTATTTTTTTTTTGCGTCCTTCGACTACTTCTATATCTTTTCCTTTAAAAATCACTTCCCCAGAATATTGCTCTACTCGTGTACTTAGTGTATTCCTTTCTTTCCTCTCACGGTAGTTTTAACTGTCTTCCCATTCATGTACAACAAACAATTTATTATTGCTGTTGTTGTTGTAGCCAAAACCTAGGTTTCCCCACCTTTGCAATCAGAGAGGCATTCACCACTCTAAGGAAAGATGGTGACACCCTCACGATGGCCTCGGCTCCCCACCGTGTACACGCCGCGTGCAGGGAAAGGCAGCTGGTTGCTGTGGGGCCGCGGGACTTCTCCACCTCGTGACAGTACCCTGGGTGTTGGAAGAGGGTGGGACGAGGTGTGGGGACATGGTGAGGCAGAGCACTCTGGCTCGTGAGCCCGTGGCCTGCATGGGAACCTCCCTCTCTTTCTGTTAGAAAGCTCACGTGCTTTGGAAAAGTCTGCCTCGTAGCTTTCATTTCAACACATTGCAGGGAGCCCAGGGATGCACTCAAAATGTGTTGTCTGGCTTATTCCATGAAAGCAAAGAAACCACTTGCTCCACCATTTCCATAAATGAGAATGTCTGGTTATATGCATCACTACTGGACTATTCACCTGGATTGGATGGTAAACGGGGGGAAGGGCAGAAACGTGACTCACTTTGAGCGGGGAGAGTCACCAGTATCGTAGTGCTAGGTGTGGTGTTGTGGTCACTGCGTCAGGTGCATAAATGCCGGGTCACTAACAGAACATCTTAGGTCAACTAGATTTTTATCCTTTTTTGTTTTTTTTAGCTGAGCCATCCTGCCACCTGTGGGCAGCTCAGCAGCAGCTCAGCTCGGGCTGGGCATCGAACTGCCGTTGCTCAGAGCTCAGCTCACACTCTTGAGCGAGCTCTTAACCAACTGAGCCATTTGGTCGGCCCTCAACTAGAATTTTAAAATAAATTTTATAAAAAGTGTGGGAAGAGGGAGCTGCAGCCACCGGCTCCCCACCATGCTTGTCCCCTCTTTCCGTTGTGACGACCAAACACCAGAAGCAGGAGCTGATCCTAAAGACTATAAGTACCTCCTATTCCTCGATTGCTGTTCGTTTTGAAAATCAGAGAGACAAGAAATGCACTTTCTCTACTTTTACATGGTAATTACCTCTGCCCAGGGACGGCACTTAAGGGAAAATGAAATGTGAAATAAGGAATATTTCTAAAGAGCAGGAATGAAAGTGCTTTGAGAAAGAATGGCATGGCCCATTTCATTTCTGAGACTCAGAAGGAAATGAAATCATATTAATTTGTGGACTGAGTCTTGTCCTTTTAATGCAGCTCCCAGTTGGGCAGGGGTGGGAGGGCAGGGCTGGGAGGCAGAGCCCGTGACTGCGCTCTGGAAAGGGGTAAGCAGGTCACGGGGTGAAAATGCTGAACCCAGACTTGAAAGCACAGCAAGCCAGACTCACTGAGACGTTCCTTCCTCACCTAGAATGCTATTCTCAGGAGACCTGTGGCAGGCAGGGGCCCCGCAGGGATGGAGGAGGTGGCACTGATCCGATTGGCAGAATCTCTGCAATGGCGCGTGCCTCTGCTGTGATGGGGGAAATGTGGCTTATTTAATAATATAGCCAGTGCTGCGGAGACAGCCTTTCACTCTCAGATATGCTCCGCCGTGGACTGACAGCACGTAAACACTGGCGACCGGATGTAAGCCCTCACGCTGCTGAGCCCTAAAGGGCTGAGCTTGCTGAACTCTGCAGGGACGCCCGATTGGGCAAGACCAGACACTGGAAGGCATCGTGACGTCCCGTGCGTTTATTCTGATAAATCTCTGCTCTAAGGTGGAACGCCAGAATCCTGGGAAGTCGGGCCTGGGTCCAGTGAGCAGACTTTCTCTCCCCCAGGTACCCACAGGTCAACCGTCTCTCCTCCAAGTCTTTGCTCACTCGTCCCCGTCTCAGGCCAAGCCAAACACTCTTATTTCACACATGTTCATGGGTGTCCCTGCCACATATACTCACGGGTGTGTGTCGACTCCCCATTCACACAGCAGTTCCTTTTCCTCTTTTACTCAATCGTACTCTGACCTCTATCATATCAGAGGCTTGTTTACGGGGATGTCAGCATCTCCCTGTCCCATCGGTAAGTGCCACGAGGGCAGACATCTTTTCCCATTTTGCTCACTAATATATGCCAAAGCCCTGGAATAGTGACGGGCACATGCTAGAAGGTTCCAGAAATATCTGTTGATGGAACAAATATCTATTCAAAAAGGAGTGGGGCCCAACAGTAACTCCTCTTTCTGTCTCCCTTTTGAGTGTTGACTGACTCTTGAACACAGGACCTCCTGTCCCTTCTCCCTCTTGGCCATTATGCCACAGCTTAGGTTACACGTGACATTGGAACCTGTCCCTCCCATCAACATGAATCCAGAAGAGAAGGATTCCACAATTTAGGAGGCTTTTCAGTAGCTGATAAACAAGCATGGCCAATTAATACTAAAGCTCGAGGGGAAAAACCATCACTGACTTTGCCGGAGCGGTTGTCTCGCCCCCGGAAGCCCAGCGTTCAGTCCCGGCCGACCAGACGCGGCTGTGTGTCTGCAATGATGTGTCGCAGGGACACGTCTGATGGTAAACATCAGGACGGGGCGACAGCCCGGCGGCTCCTCTCCATTACCTGCAGCCTAGCTGCCCTTTCAAAGCACAAAAGTGCTTCTGAGCCGCTGGATTCCTGACATTCCGACCACGCTAAGAAAAAGATGCATTTTTTTTTTTTTTTTTTTTTTTTTGGTCTCCACACTCACTTGTTGCCCGGTAACCAGGAAGATGGAGCCTTCCTTCCCGTGCACCACTTGTCGGTAAATGTGGTCGAGAATTAGGAGTTCGCTCCAGCAGTTCTGCAGCAGTTTCATCTGATCATCAACCTGTAGAAGAAGGAGAAAAAAACATGACATCGCTCTTCACTATGGGTTTTATTTTTGCATCGTTTTCTGCAGAAGAGAAGTCACCGCAGGCAGGGAGGCCTGTATCCGTCGTCACCAAAGCGCAGGTGCTCAGCGCTCCTGAAAATCATTATTTTCATTGGGACAAATACTTTTTAGTCCACACCGAAATGCCTCAGCTAAGTGTTTATAATCAATGAGCCGCTAGGAAAAGGGACTCCATTAGATGGTCTGTCTGATATCATCAGACCATTAGGTGGCCTGTGGGAGGCACAGACGCCCCAGCCGGTCCTCACTGACCCCATTACAATGACCCCAGGTGGCCCGCGCTGTGTATCTGGAGGCTCGGACGCTGAAGAAAGCCGGAATAGTATGTATAATAGATACTAGCAGGCCGCCAAACCGAGAGGACTCCTGGAACAGGCAGAGAGCCTGGCAGCCCAGTGACGTTTGGACACCGCGGCACCTGCCCCTCCCCGTCATCAGCTGAGAGGACTGGAAGTCCAGACGGGGCTCGACTCGGACCAGCTCAGTCACCGAGCGTGGTCTCGATGTCAGTAGCATTGAGTCCGACAGTTTCCCTACCGGCTCTCTCAACTCCGGGTTCCTTATCTGGGCAACGGGGGGACAGCGCCGCCCTCACAGACTGCTGCGGGGCTCTGTCACAGGGGCGTCCATCGTGCGTCCATGACCAAACCACACCTACGTCGGGTGCAGCCCCAGGCCCGTGGGCTCTGTCCCGGTCCCTCGCTGTGGCTGCTTGTCACGGCGGACGCCATGTTCAGACAAACGCTGTGCATTTATGACAGTAACACCTGGCGTGGAGAAGCTGGGCGGCGGGTTTCAGAGTTTTGTGTGTGGTTTTGCGTTGGATTCACACAGGCCCTTGAGAACAGCTGTCATCATATTAATTGTCGGCTGTGGAAATGGGGTCTCAGGGTCAGTGGTGTATCTTTGAGTCTCTTTCCCCCAAGCTCCAGGCTGCCTCCAAAGTATAAGAAATGCTAGAATTTTTGTAGACCAAGTTAATTTCACTCACTTCAGAAAAATTCCCTTCTCAGTGGCCATTCTACGGGACTGTGGATAGTTGGATGATTTTAGGCGGCGCCACCGGGTAGCAGTGACACGCGCTTGTGGGTGACTCAGTCTCCGTGAGCCCGGGTCACGGTGACGGCGCCCGGCACGGCCCTGAATCAGAGAGAAAGCGAGGACCAGACGCCCAGGGCACCACTGTCCGTCTGAGGGAGCGTGGCCCAGCCACCCAGTGCTCTACGCCTTGTTTTCTTACCTAAAAATAGGTGAGATTGTCCTTGTCCTGAGGATGAAATGAGATAGTAGATGGGCAATCGTCTCGTAAAGTGTAAAACAATAGAAAACGAAGACACAGGGGAAAGAGGCGGCTCCCACCCGTGGGCCGTATCGGGTCTGCTGTGAAGGGAAAAGAGCAGCTCCAACCAGGCTCAGTGGCCAGGAGAAGGCTCCCCAAACACCTCCATCAGGAACGCCGCAAACCAGACTCGCTCTTGTTACGTAAACGGATATTTTTTGGGGAGCCATTTACTTGGTGGGTGTACGTACCAGACCTGGAATGTGTGGCGAGCAGCGTGCCCCCCTGTGAAAATGGCTCTGTTCAGAGAGCGCGCTCCCCCACACCCGGCCGGTGGGCTAATGGGGGTCCCCGTGTCATGTGCTGTCACTCACTACACGCTCTCTGCGAGCTGTGGCCCTACGTCCTGGGGACACGCACATCATCCCCAGAGCAGATTCGCGGAGCCGGGGCTGATGTCGGGCAAAGCGCGCTGGGCTCTGCGGGTTTCATGTTCTCATGCCAGCAAATACGCTACCAGCACCGCATTCCAGTGTGCCAGGCTCCAGTGGCCATTCGGCTCCATGGTTCACTTTTCTCTGTGATGTGAAGCTGTAGTTATTTACTTAGCTCGCTTTTCAAGGAAGCCTAAAACACTATACTTTGAGATTGTCTCCCCAGAGACAGCATACACAGTAATGCTGCAAATAATTTCAAGATGGGTGGGAGACTGTGGACTCCTCTAAGTGTATTTATGGACATCTAGAGGGGTTGCCAGCTTCCGTACCTATTTACACAACAAGAAAATGCATTATTCCCATTTTGCAGGTGGAAAAAGGCAAGAGCTAAGAGATTCCCTGCTGGCCACGCAGAAAAGGAAAAAAGGTGAGTGGCAATGTGGGCCCTCCCATTAGGGGTTTTTCCTCTTCATTTGCATTCAGTGGTCCCCACCCTCCCTAAGTAAAGGGACAGAAATACTTAGGGACGGAGTTCGCCGGCACCAAGGCTCGTTCAGATCGGAAGGTAAGAACCTGACGTTTCCTGGCCCTCTATTCTGCTGCGATGTTGAGAATGTGCTTCCAAACAGGATGTATTTTGTCTCATGTTTGGAACAAGAGTGGGTTATGTCGTTTTCAGGCCTTATTCCTGATTCTGTGTGTGTGTGTGTGTGTGTGTGTGTGTGAGAGAGAGAGAGACAGAGAGAGAGAGAGAGACAGAGAGAGAGAGAGAGAGAGAGAGAGACAGAGAGAGAGAGAGACAGAGAGAGAGAGAGAGAGAGAGAGAGAGAGAGAGAGAGAGAGAGAAGAGAGAGAGAGAACCAATTGCCCAGGAAGGAGTGTAGCTTCTGTTGTCAGAAACCACCCCCCAGGTTCCTTACTAAATGGCTGGACTTCCCCTGCTGCCTGAGCCCAGAGGCGGGAAGGAGATGATGGGTAGCCTTCTAAAATCAGCTTACTTCTCGGTCCCTCTGCTTCCTCAGAAATTGCGGGAATAGGTGAAAACGTATTTCCCATAATTTGCACTTCGTGTTTGGTGTTCTATTTCCTGCCGTCTGCGTCTCCCTTGGCATCTGTTTACGCAAGGACTGGATTGCTTGTCGGCCCTCCGTCAGGGCAGGGACAGGTGGGGCTGAAGCCACAGCTCCGGGCAGAAAAGGTGCGTCTTATAAATGCTTGTTAAGTGACAGGCCGGCGGCTGGGCTGCCCACTTCCGCAGGGGCCTGCTCTGCACCGTGTCGCTGGTACCTGGCCCGCAGTACCGGTGAGCCGCCCTCAGCGTCGGGGCCTGACAGTCCCCCGTGTGTGCCGGCAGGCCTGCCCCCCACCCCGCCCCGAGCCGCTGGTTCCTGTGTGACACTCTCTGAGGAGGCGTCCAAGCTGACATCCCGTGTCAGTGGTTTCTGACACTGATTATGTCATATTTTACGTTATCTCAGAGCCGCCGAGTCTGTGCCTTGGCCGGGCGCTGGTGGTTATGTGGCTCTGAATACAAGGCCGGGGAAACGTGACGGCCAGCCTGTCCCTTATCACTAGATAAGAAACGCTGGCAATTTTGAAGGGTTTGTTTTTTCTTTAGAAAACAAGAGTCATAGGAGGGATCCGGGGCTGGGAGGGAGAGGAGGAGAAAACTTTTCCCCGTAGTGACGCCATCGACAGACAATTCGGGAAGCCAGAAGGCGCCCGTAGGCATGGAACTTGCTTCGTCCGCCCGGCACCTCATGTGGGCCTGTGTTATCAGCCGTGCTAAAGGCAGGACTTATCTCGGAAACCTAGTCACCCATCAGAGGCGCTATTGATCCTGATGGTGCAGGAATACAGGTCTCGTATTGTTACGAGGCTTAGCTTCCCACAGCCCAAGAGGTTAATCATTAGAAATGCGTGCTTTCTCAGGAGAACGGGGGATTTGGCAAACAGCTCATGGAAGAAAAATGGGTAGGTTTTTCTCAAGCCTCACGGACCTTTATAGAAACCTCCTGTCGGCACTCCCACTTCCCTCTTAACCCGCCGCAACTGGACCGAGTCCACGGTCCCCCTTGCTGGGGCACTGAAAACGGACATGGGTCAACGTCCTGCTGACACGGATTGGCAGTCTAAAGGGGACGTGAACCCGTTTCTTACTTGTGGTCACAAAGCCCGGGGTGCCAGGCCTTGTGGGAGAAGTTTGGAGGGAAATGGGTGACTAAGGCGCCATCCAGCCTTCAACGAGTGGAGAATGAGTGCAGGCCTGTTCTTATAACCCCAGGGCCGCTCTACCCGGCTTTGCTTCTCAGGGAGGCCCCAGGGGTCGTACAAGCATCTGAGAAGGTGCGTTCCGCAGGCCTTTCCACAGAGTCACTTAGTAATCCCCGTCTCAGTAGCTCTTGATCCAACTCTCGGAACGAAGCGTTGAAAAAATGATACAGAGAGCCGGCCAAGTGGCACGTTGGTTATGAGCTGGCTTGGGATGCCAGCGGCCCCGGTTCGGATCCCACACATGAGGGCCAGTGACACTGCCCTCTACAGCTAAGATGGTGAACAACAGCTCCACCTGGAGCTGGGCTGCTGAGAGTCCCCGGGACGGCATAGCTGCAGCCCCTGCTGCGGTGGGCTGCCATAGGCTACAGTGAGTGGCCCGCAGCCAGTGTGAGCGGCCAATAGCCGCCGTGAGCGACCATCCAGAGGCCGGTGACCGATCTGCCTCACCCGAGAAGAGCGCAATGACGATACCAACATGGGCCAGTGAAGCAACGTCCTCCACAACTAGACTGAAGAACAAAAGGACAGACAGCAACTTGTCGGTTCCCCTTCCCTGGTTCCCCAATGCTGTTCCCTTCCCCCAATTCCCCAATAAAACCTTTAAAAAAAAATGATGTAGAGATTCTTCAGAATCATTACAAATAAAGTCCAGCAATTATTTCTTTCCTTCCTTCCTTTTCTTCCGGGAAAAAGAATGAAACATTCCTGGAGGTGGACCCCCCGTTCCCTTTGTGACCATGAGGACATTTATAAAGTTATATACCCAGAAGCAGGGACAGAAAATCCAAACCCAAACAAATCAAAATCAACGGAACAAATGTTAACGCCAGGCTGCCCCACAGCTGCTCCCTGTTTGTATAAAGCACACCTGAGAGTATCTGCAAACTGCTACAAAGTCCAACAAGAAATGATTTCACATTAACAATGATTAAACAAGCACTGAAAACAATGCTGCACAAGAGACACAGCAGCCAGTAAAACTGCGCTGTCAATTGTCGGAACACCCAGTGGATTTACGACCAGGCGCCTTCCTGCCCGGCCACGGCAGACGTGGCCCCGGGACGCGCTGAGTGGGTGGCGGTGAGGTGAGAATGCGAATGCGGGACCGACCTGCCCGCACCTTGCCGGGGCACCCGAGCGCAGGCGTCCCTCTCCCCTGCGTGCCCCTCTCTTCAGGTGAGGGTTTAACTGTGACATCTGCCCATTGCTATTCCCACCAGCTCCTTCAGAGCCACACACATTTCAGTGGCCACCCAGGTCGGGGCAGCAGAGCAGAGAAGCTCGGCCCTGGAGCGGTCCACCTGCTTCTCCCTGCTGTTCTAATCCGTCCAGACACCGCCCTGGAATTAGCCACCTGGGTCACGCCATCGCTTTTCCCAAATTCCCTCCATTTCCCTTCAAAGATCTCCACCCAACTGGTGTATGCTGGGGGTGGGCGCCGGTCAGGGCGGCCTGAGGCGGCCGGGGCCGGAGGAGCTAATGGGAGGAAAGAGGCTGTCATTCAGCTGATCGCCTCAATCTCTGGGTGAAAGGGCCCCCTCCACATGTCAGGTGGAGGAGAGGAAGGCGACAGCCTCTGCTCCTCACAGCTCGGTCTAGGCACTCCGCGATGCGCTCAGAGGTCCGAGGCCCTGGGCTCAGGTGTCCTGGGGGCCGGCGGAAGCCAGGGCCCCACATGCACCCACCGCCAGTCACCGGGAATAGGTTGGCGGGTCCTGTGTGGGACGCCAGGGGCTGGTGCGCATTCTCTTAGGGGCCTCTGCCAAACGCTGTGACATTTCTCTCAGAGCCCGGTGCTCCCAAAGGCGAGTGTCCTTTACCCAGAACGGTCACGTGCTGGCAGGCCTGTCTCCCAGGGAGGTGGACGGGCCGTGTCACTCCGTATGAGATGTGCCGATGCCTTCTTCCTGTGTGCGTGTGACACAGCTACAGAGGTGAGAGCCACCTCTGAGGTCTGGAGACAGACAGCATGGGGTATGCAAGTGTTAAATGTCACCACTGAGATAGGTGTCACCCGACGGCATGACGTAATGTAGCCAGTTTCTTTCGACTAGAATTGTAGCTGTGTGTGTTATGTATCATTGAGTCGGCTGTGACTCTGGTGACCCTATGAATGAGTGACGTCCCCAGTGTCCTGTCCTCACAGCCCTGCTCAGCTCCTGGAGGCTCAGCCCGTGGCTTCCTTTATGGAGTCCGTCCATCTCCTAGTGGGTCCCCTCTTTTCCTGCTGCCTCCTATTTTCCCAGCACTCTTGTCTTTTCCAGGGAACCCTGCCCTCTCCTGATGTCCCAAAGTAGGACAGCTGCAGCTTTGGCATTTTGCCTCCATGATGCACAGACTTAATTTGCTGCAGGACCCACTTTTTCATCTCCCTGGAGGTCCAGGGTCTCCGCAGAGCTCCCCCCAACACCATAGTGCAAGTGAACCATTTCTCTCCCATCCGCCTTCTTCCCTGTCCAACCTTCACATCCGCATGTAGTTAAGTGGGAACACGAGGGTGTGACGGTCTCAGCCTTGGTCCCTAGTGACACATCTGTGCCTTTGGGGACCTTTCCTGGTTCTTCAGGTCATAGTCTCAGAATGTGTCCAACCTAAGGACACACTTTCCCTATAGCTGCCACTACTCTTATCCACATTTCCAAAAGCTACTTGTTGAAATACCAATTACTTATAAGCTAGCAGTACATTCATCACGTTTGGGGGCCAGACAGGCATTTGCACAAGCAGCCCTGTCATCTGTTCTGTTAAGTGTCTGTACACACATAGTTCATGCGACCTGATCAGGTGGCACTAAAAGTTAACGGACGAGGCCCCTTGCCCTGTGGCTTGTGGGATCAGTCGCTCGTATTGCTTCAGCGTTGCGGCACGTGCATATGTGACAAGATGGAGGAAAGGGGGTCTGTGCCATCACACCAGGTCAGCTGGAACACACTGCCCAGGGCTGCCTGGACGTGACAGCTCAGCCTGGTGTCTTTTGCAATGTAAAGAAGGTGGGAGTTGGCGGACTGATGAGCTCCGGACCAGCCCAGCCCCGCATCTGTGAGGCTGGTATTACACAGGATGGTTTGGACAAGGGCTTGTTCACCTCGGAGCCATTTCTCCTGTCAGGTTAGACACAGGTCCCAACAACAAGTCAAACATTTACTGGTGCCGGCATTGTTGAGACTTGACTAAATATAAAAGCTAGTTCTTTTGTATGTCAGTTATTCTTTAATTAACCAAAAAAAACCAAAACACTAGTTCTTATCCTCAAGGAGTTTAAAAATGAACTGAACAAATGAGACATGGAGCCATGCAAAATAATTAGTGCACAGATAGCATGTAATATATGAAACCCTGTGGAACCAGTAATTAGAAAATGAATATGTACACAGAGGGTGCCAACGAAACGCACACACATTTTAAGAAAGGAAAAAACTGTATTAAAACTGTACTACTCACTATATACCGATAATAAAAGATGAATACAAGTCATGTCTGACTTCTGCAATTACATGAGGTGCTCAAAGTGGTTCCCATCAGTGTAATTTTAATACAGTTTTTCCTTTCTTAAAATGTGTATAATTTTTGGGGCCCCTTCTGTATGTATACATACGTATGTGTCAGATATATAGAAAGCCACATCCTTAAAAAAAGATTTGAAGCAGTTTATATGTACCTATGATAAAAGATGAATAATTAACCAAACGAGGAAATAAAGATAAGGGAATATAGAGGCAGGACAAGAAATGAAAGGCAAGAATAGGATCAGCCCTGCAAATAAGACACCCTATTAATGGTAATTAAATCCAAACCTAAATACTAACTCAAAGAAGGCAAAATAGGAGCGGCGCTAAATGAAGTCCAAGGGAAAATATTTCAGGGGATGGAAAAGGCTGACGAACGAGAAAAACAAATATTTTAAGGCAGATGAATGTGACGTATTTTGCCCTGCCTTCTCTTGCTGGGTGTTGTTTCATTTATGATCATGACCAGTTTCGAAATCTCCTATTGAAGCGATGCCCCTCACGTCTGACCAGGAAGACAGTCCTCAAGTGATGCAGACCACTCTGGAAGCACGGTGCGTTTTCTCTCGGCTTGGTGAGAACGCCCGGATGCATTTGTGGACATGCTCGCCATTTCTGGGCCAGGGCAACAGGGCCTGCGCTTTCCTTTAAGGCAGCGAGGGTGCCGGCCACAGGGTTCCAGCTGGGCAGCAGCCCATCGCCTGGCCATCAGTGATGAAGACGTGCATTCAGGAAGGTTGCGGATGCCCTACCCCTTGTGAAATGGACCCCACCTGACGTCCCTGGGGTGCCAGGGTGGAGAAGAAAGGGACGAGCTAGCCATGGGCTCCTGAGTGGCCTCTGGACTCGCCAAGGTCTTAACGGAACTTCTCTCTCATTGACGGCATTTCAAAGACAGACAAAAAGGCTGCTAGAGGCCAACATGTCCTTGGGTCCTTTTTGGACACTCCAATCAGGCATGTGGCCAAAGGGAGGAGGAAAGATTCCAACCCAAGTGGCCTAAATATCGCCGACTAAAAAACAACCCAAATTAGGGCAGAGGCAAAGCAGAGGTCCCTCGGACGTCTCAGTGACGGGTATTCTGGGTGCAGAGGCCCCTGGGAGAATCCCTGTACCCAGCTGCCCAGGGACATGGGCGGACCCAGCCCCGTCACACAGTGTGCACTCACCCCAAGGCCGGACGCTGAGAGCACAGTCAACCTATCCCTTCAGAGACCCCAGAAATGGACTTACAGAGGGTGGGGGCCCCAGGGTCAAAGGCTCAGCTCCAAAGAGCAGGGCGGCTATTTCTAGGTAAACCACACACTTCCTGCTTTGTGAGAAAAGAATCTGTCGATAGCGTATATTGGGGAGTATCCGTTCCAGTGCTCTGAATAGCTTCCCTCTAATCTCCTGTCCTGGGCACTTGCGTGGCTCCCTCATACTGTTAGATTTGGAGCCCCACCCTAGTCCTGGGCTGACTGACAAGTGCTGAAAGGACCTAGCGGCCACCGTTAGTTCAACGACTTCATTTCACAGAGGGGGACACGCAGGTCAGGTGTGCTGTGATTTTCGTAGGCGACTCAGGTGCCAGAAACCAGATGGGGACTCGGGCGTCCGGATCCGAGTCCACATTCCACCGGGCAGGACTAAAGAACAACCTTCTGGGGTTTTTCTATTGAGGTTAATTTTTTGTAAATATAGCGCTGCCTCAATTTCTTTCCCGCAAGGAAATACACTAATGGTAATTTAATCTCTCTAGCTGAAATGTAAAGAAGCTTGTGATTAGAGGAATGAAGTCCTTTGGAAATACAGAAACATAGCAACCGAATGACAGAACCGTGGAATTACATGGACATAAAATCCAGATAGGTGGTCTTTCCTGTTTGGGGGGCGGGGGAGGCTAGGAAGGTGGCTTGGATGGAGGACGAGCTAAAACCTAGTGTCTCCTTAATCCCATGGAGACCCGTTTGTGCCAAAACTGAGATAGGAATGAAGTTCTTCTAGAATCGAGATGGAGAAGGAGCCTAGAGAGAAACAAAGATTACACTCTCTTCATATTTTTGAAAATCCAGACATTACACTATGATATGACTGGCTAGATTTCTCTCTCAAGATACGTAGGAAAATAATAACTTCATTTGACCCTGGGGACGTTTTCTCAGTAGCCCACACGTGACTTTATCAGGATGTGTCCATCTGGTCACAGAACATGTGGCACTCGCCCAGCAGTCAGAAGGAAGCCCCTCCCAGCCCTGCCCCCTGGCGCGGCATTTGGGGTCACCTCCCCCGCAAACCTTTCGGCCCCACATCTCTGCACAGGGATGAGTTGGCTTCTCAGTATCCTTGTCTGTCTCCCTGAAAGGGTGACCTGGCCTGTCCCAGAAGACTGAAAGGCGAATGGAGATGTCACGTAACTGCTGGTGGCCTGTGCCCCCTCCTTCAGCTGTGTGCAGCGTGGCCAGTGGAGGACAGGCCCCCCAAGCCCGCTCATTGGCCCCAACCCAAAAATGAGCGACCTTATTCCCATGGAGACACTACTCACCAGTATTGTACAGCCCTAGATTCGACCCCACTTTAGTTAAGAAGGGAACCTGTCCCACGTGCTGCTGCAGGTGATGACATTGGTGTCAAAACTACAACCATTTCCAGCGGGTGGCAACTGATGGGAGGTCGGTGTTGCTTGCACTGTGGCGCCCATTCCTTCTACTGCCGTGTCCTCTACCCCAGTTTCAGGGAGAGTCACGTGCCCCCCACACCTGGGTTGCAAGCCTGAGAGTCATGTGACCAGCTATGTCTACGAGTGGTTGGCTATTCCGTTGGAGTAGGCTGGTCCATCCATGTCAAGCACGGCAGTCATTCAGACACCTCATGAAGTCAATTAATGTTTTAATGAAACGGACCATGTCTCCAGACTGTGTAGACAGACTCAGGCCTAGAAGGTGGGTTGTTACGACCCATCGGTCACACCACCGGCCCGTTTTCACAGAGCTGGTCAGTCGCACAGGGAGCGCCTCCTGTGTCTGAGTGTTGAGGAGTGGTGGGCTGGGTGGGGCCCTGAAAACTGGAATCATAAAAACGCAGCAACGTGCGCGAAGGTCCTCAACCCCGTCCGCCACACGTCCGGTCTGAATGACGCTGGCCCTCACGTACCGGCTACAAAGGAGAAGGGGCTGTGTGTCCACCACCCAGCACCTTCCCTGTTTCTCCTTCTGACCAGTTAGGACTTTTCCGGCCAGGAAGTCTTTTCCACTCGTTCTTGACTACGATCCAGAACCTAGAAGGTACCAGCTAACACTCGGACAGCACTCACAGGACAGAGTGCCTACGGGCACCCCACCAGGGTGAGACCCAGCCAGGCACGGAAGGCGACGGGGGGTGCAGCCCGGCCCCCTGGCTCCCCAAGCCCCGTTCCACTTGGTCTGGACGCCTGCTCATTTCCTGTGAGCACTGACCGTGGCGGATCAGACAGACGCCCTGGGGGGGGGGGTCTCCTTGCTGTTTCACTGCTCAGAGGAGCTCAGACAGGGCCTGACCAAGGCAGTAAGCGTCCAGCTCTGGCCTCAGAGGGCGCCTGCTGCAGCCCACGGGCCGGAAAGCCGTCTGTCTCCACTCACACGTGGGCGCACCGGTTCAAGGTGGGAGCGCCCATGAGCTCGCAGATCGATAAGGCAAAGGATGGAGATTGATCCCCTCCTGGACTGAGCCCATTAACGAGCCCGCTGCGTGACCTTTGCCTGCCGTCCAAATTAGGCTGCACCACAAACCACATTCCTGATCGGGGGCCGTTGGTCCCAGCTCGCTTTTAATAAAGCGCGTTTCAGGCGGGCCTCAGACTTTGTAACACATCTTTTGTATGGACAGAAATCCTTGCAGAATTAGCGTGTCATGTCTGGAATTACGGACACGACCGTAGGAACGCACACCTTGGGAACAAAGCGTGTTCTTTTCTTTTTCTCTCAAGGTGCTGGAAGCACCCTTTCCATCGAAAGCTCTAGAAAATCAGCGGATACAGCCCCCTCCACAGACACATGTGCACACACAGTCTCGCACACGCACTCGCCTGCATTTCAGGCACAGGGACGGTGCGAGAACAGTTACACTGATGCACAGCGGAGTTTAGGGGCTGGACAGTCCCAGGCCCCCGGCCAACAGACGAGCGCGGCCCTGGGCGAGCGGCCTGAAATGCCTTGAGGCTTCGTTGTTTCCGCTCCAGCCAAACCCCCGCCGCGGTCAGGCCTAATGGAGGAACGCGACCCGTAGCTTAGGAAGGGCCTGGGCTCCGCGCGTAGCAGCTCTCACTGGAGCACAGGTCTGTTCCTCCGTAGGAGAGCACTAGGCCTTCACCTTGAGCTCCGCCGAGTGTCACGAAGTTGGCAGGAGCTGAACACAAGGTGAGGACCAAAGCGCCACCTCCAGGCTAGAGTGTGGACATGGGCTCCCTACTAATTCTCTTACTAATCTCGGGGGCTGACCAGACCGAATCTACAGCTGCTGAGAGGTCTGGGGAAATCTTGACCTCAGAGGCTCCCAGCTGCCCCTTGGTGGCAGCTCAAAGTGGCCCAGAGCCAGGGTGGCACCAGTGAGCGTGTGTGAGGGAGGGGTGAAGGCTGGCATGCAGGGAAGACTGTGCCGGCCCGTCAGGGACCTACACACCTCTGTGCTGTCCCCACGGCTGCCACCCCCCGGGAGAGATGGGTTCCATTCCCGGTGTCTGTCCTGAGACCCCACCAGTCCAATTAGGGGACTGCATTCACTGATTCTGGTGATGTTGGAATAGATACGTATGTACTAGCTAAAATAGAAGAACAAGCAAAATACAGAAACACAGGAAAAAGGGTGGTTAATTCCAGCTCAAGCAAGTGACGGCAGTTCTGGGGATTGGTGTGTGAGGTCAGCCCAGCAGGATAAGTGTCGTGACGGGGTCTTAGCAAAGAGAGCAGCGCTGGCCAGTGCCCACAGGTGTGCTGCTGCAAACGCGCGGCCACAGGTGGTGTGGTGGGTGTGGGACAGGGACAAGGAATGATGACGGACCTGTGAAGGGCTGCCACTCTTTCTGTCAGTGCCATGGAAAGGTGGGAGTGACTTGATCAAGTCAGAAAACCTGGGGTCATGGCTGGAAGGAAGGGTTTGTTTAATTCTCCTTGGGCGACCCCTATGATTGCACTCATCATATTGTCATTGTCTGGGTTTTTTCATTTTAAAAACGCCCGGAGCCCCTTGTCCCCTCACCTCTCCCATTGACAACAGACAGGACTCTCTGGCCTGGATAGAGCCTGTTTGATGGAAAGTCACTTAGCAGTGGACAGGTTGTGTTTGACTCTTGGAGTCCCTTTCCTCTCTCCACCCTGACCCCACCCAGCCTTCCATGGCCTGATCGTGGAGCTAGACGGGCCAGAAATGTCACCACCTCCTCTGTCCTTGCTCCCCCCTGAGGTGACTAGGGATGAGGCAGGTCTTACAGCAGATCCAAGAGAACAGGCTCAAGGAAACCAGCTTATAAGCCCTGATGGAGGGTCGAGCCGACTAGCGTGCATGAATACTCGTATTTGTTGGTTTGACAATGAGTTGCATTGGTCTTTACCAGGTGTTTCTTTGTTAGGATTTCTTGCTTTGGTAACATGAGACACAAATTCAGGAATGGCATTCTAGTATCTTCTCCCCATAATAGCACTGGTGCTCAAATATTTTTACACAGGTGTTTCCTTCTCTTGGTGGGAGAGACCATTTCTAATTCATCTCTGTGCATCCAGGTTCTAGCCCAGTGCACTCTGCAAATATTATTGAATTTAAAAGTACCGTGTCAGTTGTACATTGTCCTGTGTGACAGACAAGGACACTCAAATTAAGTGACTTTCCTAAGAGCACAAAGCTAACATGAGGCAGAGCTAGGATTGGAGGCCACGGGTTTGGACTCCAGAGCGCACCTGATTTCCATCATGGGGAGGTAACTATTTATCCATTTGTTGAATGAATCAAACACAGCACCAGAGACTTTCAAGTATCGATTAAGGAAAGAGGAAACCGACATTTCCTGACATTGTGCAGTACAGGGAGGTGACAGCTAAGTATAACAGATAACCTACCACCCAGGAGGGGACAGGCCCACCCTGACCCTCCGCCGCCTCCCATCCCACCCTCAGTGGGCAGGGGCATCCCCCGAGTCAGCTGGAGCCAGACAGTCTTCCTGGCGGCCATCGTGGGGTCATCTGACCTGGTCCCCGCCCGCTCAGCGTGGAGCCTAATGACACGCTTCCTGATGTGCTCGGCTCCACCGCCGCCTTATTGCGTGCCTAGAAACCCCGCTCCTTCTGGTTTTCGTGGGCACAGGACACTGAGATGGCATGTTGTCTCATGCCCCGGGTGTTTACCGTTATTGTAGTAACGAGTCAGTGAGTTAGAGAAGTCACTTGGGAAGGGTTATGCACTGTAAGGAAATGGCAGGACCCACCCCGTTGTTCCCTAGCAATGGCAGACCTGTGAAGTCTTTCCCTGGAGGGAGCGCGTCTGACAGGCTAGCCGTGGGCGCCACTCGGCTGTACGATGGAAAAATAATCCCAGAGATTCCACCAGGCCTCAAAATGATGGTTTATTCAGTGGGATTCCCACCCTTCCCTGTGATAAGCTCGCCACATAAAGTTACTAACTATAAATTCATGAAAAAATTATTATGATTACAATAAGAATAATCATTCTTATTGTACTTCCCCCCTGTGACTCCAGACTTCAGAGAGGAACACACTATTACCCTTGGGCACCTCTGGGGACTGGACTTGAACTGATGGATACACTGTGGGGGGCGGTGACGTCTCTCGGAGGCTCAGAGGGGCAGGCACGCCCCATTACTTGCAGGTTCAATCCTCGACTAGGCTGGTTGGCTAAATTACACATTTTTTTTTTTTTGAGGGCAGTGTCACTGGCCCTCATATGTGGGACCCGAACCGGTGCCGCTGGCTTCCCAAGCCAGCGCTCAACCACCATGGCACTCGGCCGGCCCTACACATGCTTTTTGTAAGTCAATGTAATTATTCTAGAAATACTCATAATCGTACAAATATGTATAAAATAAAATATGAGAGAAGGGAGTTTGTCCTGCTCACAATGAGTCCCCAAGCCCTAAAGTGTTGCCTGGTACATAAGTGACTGTTGAGAAGTACTTACTGAACAAAAGAAGGAATCTCAAAAATCTGATCCACCCTTTGGTAATCAAGCTGTATCAGGATGATCCCAGCTGTGTAAGTGTCAGGACCTCTGGGGACCATGTTGCCTCAGCAGGTACGTGCGGGACACACGTGTGCACACACATGCACGCACACACGCATGCACACACGCATCACGCACACACGTGCACACACACAAGTGATAGGAAGCATCAAATGAGAGCTGCTGTGAGAATTACTTGGATAACAGATGAGGATATTTGTTTCTTAGAAGAGGCAGCAGGAAATTAATGCTTTAGGATGAAATGAATTGGTGTCAATTTCAGAAATAAAGTTGAACTGTTGTATACATTTCTTTTACAATTCCTTCTTACTCTGCCCTTCCATGTTTATAGGTAAACCAATAAAAATTGCTTATGTGATGACAAACTATAACAAGAAAATATAAGAATACAATGACAATAAAGTCGCAGTACTGATTTCTGCTGTTGATAGCCTGATACCTTTCACCTATTGTGTTGTTTGACGTTTACCATTAGAAATCTGAGTTCTGAAAAACACCTTACCTGGTGGAAAAATTGTGACATTCTACCTTTAAGTGAAAAGGGTTATTATTTTTAAAAATCAGAATTTCACAGCCCAAAACTTACCTAGACTGAAAAACTCAATGGCAGATAATCTGAGTTTAGTTTCTCAGGGCTTGTATAGAAAGGCCATCCTAATTCCAGAAAAATATACGTAAATGCTTGTCAGGTAGCTTGCATACAGTTTTAGATTAAACACTGGTGAATAAATATAAAAGCTTTGTAGATTCCCAGCGAGTGTTTTGAGGGCTTATGTTGAAAGGCTGACAACTAATTATGAAAGCTTGCCTGGACTAATCAATCATCCGATCCCCATGAAGAGCCTCACACACGTCGACGTGGGAGTTGGGTCTCCCCAAAGCCATTCTCTGAAACCGTGAGTCTACACATTCCCCTGTGAGGTGCGAGGGCGCAGCAGCCTCAACATGTTAGCAAAACTCCTTCGAAATAGTGAGCTTTTATGCATCCCTGATACACATAAAGGACTTTCTCCCACCTAGATTCCTAGTTTCATGATTTGTGTTATATTTTTACGATGACAAACCTGAGCTCAAGAATGTAAGCAAGGGCCGGCCGAGCGGCGCGGTGGTGAAGCGCTGGCTTGGGACGCCAGCAGCCCCGGTTTGGGTCCCACATGTGAGGGCCAGTGACACTGCCCTCAAAAAAAAAAAAAAAAAGAATGTAAGCAATACAAGATTCCCCGGTGCAAAGCATCTGCGATGCTCTCCCAGCCACCACAGGAAAGTCATTGTTTGTTCTTTAGGGAACTTTCAGAATTGCATACACAAATAGGATCATAGATTCTGGAACGTGCACCTCTCGTATCCAAGCCTATTTGCAGCCTCTGTCCCGTAACCCAGAGACTTCCCTTGGCTACCGGTAAGAGAATTGTTCTCGACCAGGGGAGCAGTTGTCTGTCATACACGCTGTTCTCTCCAATGAGACCTCTCCGTCTCTGGCATTTAGGAAAAAAGCAAGCTCTTGAATAGATTCAAACCACAGGAAAAGCAGGAATAGATGCAACCAGACACCTGCTGACAAACAGTGACAAATCCCAGTGCCACCGCAGTGACCCTCAGTTAGTCAGGATTTAATTAAGGGCATAATTAAGTCAGTGGAACGGAACGCTAATGAGTGTTTTTTTTTTCATACGGGTAATTACACGTAAAAATACAAAGTGTGATGGAGACCTAAATATGTCATTAAAATGAACAGTGGAGAGTAACAGGGTGCTCAGTGTGCCTCTGCCATTGCTGTTAACAACAACAACAAAAAGCTGAGCGTGTCTGCGGGTGAATGATACTCAGGCAAGTTCATGTGGGTTTCACGCTGGGAGCATTTGTTATTCTAATTTTGCAGCAATAAGCGGCTGTGTGCATTGAGATCCTGTTTCCAACGAGGCGTTGGCTTTGAACCCTCTCTGCATTTAGCATTTTGTCCAACTGCAAATGAGCAATTAAGGGCCTGTTTGCAAGTACCTGGCTTCCTATGGATCGGCCTGAGGAGGCGTCCCTCTGAGCTGGGGGACAGGGACAGATGTGGAAGGCTGGCCTCGCCAACTAATTCAGAATGAGCTTCTGTTCTGTGGGGTTCTTTGATTCAATCCCTGCTTTAGGCACAGAAACAACCCACCGGAGTGCCGTCTGCTGACGGGGAGACACCACAGAGGGAGGGCGCAGTGACGGAAGTAAAGGTGGGAAGTTTTCAGACATGAACATGAGACACTTAGGCCAGAAGCAAAAAGGACTCCAAGCAGCACAGATGCGCGGGGTTTGAAAAGGGGCCTGTGTGGGTCGGGTCTCCTCTCCCCCGCTGGAATTTTATGTCTGATCCCCCAGCTGGGGGCGTGGCATCCTCAGCAGCCTTTTCATCCATTTGTCAAGGCAACACGTGGAAAAGCAGACTCTCTCACCACTGACATTCCGAGTCAACGCTCCATATAAACTAGCGGTTCCAAAGCTTTCCGTTAAGAAAGGTGTGAGATTTCCTTCCGACGGGTGTTAACATGCCTCCGCGGCCTCTCTAGTGTGTGCTTTGCGGTATTCCCGAGGAAAAGGGAAGGCCCCCGTTATAATCCCACCGATTCCTCCAGTTACACATATCGTATCCATAACATATAGTGTCACATGTCACCCACAGGGAATAGGGCCTGTCAGCTGGGAGCCCGGTGGCCACCACACGCGTGTGCCGCAGTCACTCCTGTCTCTCATGCAGACATTACATTCCTGGTATCGGCTGGCTCCCCAGTCTTGACTTCTCAGAAAGGCCAGTGTCCCAGTGACGCTCACAGAAGGTTTCTCCATGTGGCGAATTGGTGTGTGGCAAAGCCATTCAGGACAAGGATGTCCACACATAGCTCTGACATTTCAGGCAGCGCGCTGAGCGTTCACCAAACACAAGGTCCGCGGACCACAAAAGAGCTGGAGAGAAAGCTCACCTTTTGTGTAGGATCGTGAGTTCACAGAGCTTTTTTCCTTATTGCTCACCATGAAAATCCACACTCTGTCTGACAAGGCTAAGAATATCACAGTTACAAGGAATCTTAACTCAGATATTCCCTATATATACGCCCCGCAGCAGAGCGCTTACACATGGCGGGTACTGAGGTTCCTGACCCTTAATGAATATCACATCTGTGACGTCAGGAGGCCGCAGCTTAGCCACTTAGCCTCCTCCAGGCTTTAGCCACAATCAGCCTTTTAAGGGCCACACAAGCTTCATTCAAGAGACCGCTTCCATTAATCTAGTGACTAGTCCAATTCATTTGTGACGGTTGAGGCAGCGGACACATTTCTGGGTAGCACTGCCCAGCGGTTCTGGCAAATCAATCTTCAGTCTGTGTGGAAAGCATCTTTTTCCAACTCTCTATGCACCTCCCCACCCCCAAGCCCCCTCAAACTTTTGGAACACAATAATAGAACACAGCAAGCCATCTGTGAACCGCTTAGGGGGACCAACAGAGCTATGAAGTCAAAAGCTGTCCGGTGGCATTTCTCTCCTAGGTAGAAGCGACTTTGAAACCCAAATGTCAGCATTGAGATGAGTGACAAGTGCGTCTGATTCCCAATGTCCCTTTCACCCCCTTTTTTGGGGACAAGGCCACCCTTATCAAGTTATGTATGAATGAACAGAGGTATCTTTCATCCTCCAACCTCCTGGGGGATGAGAGTTCAAAAGGAACTGCTAAAATAGCAGCAGCAGAAACCCAGCCGCCTGCCAGCGGCCTGCACACGTCCTGTTCCTACAGGCAGGTTGGAGAACTCAGCAAAATTTTTATGTACGGGAGCAGGCCCAAGGAAAACTCACACGCCATAACCAATTGTGGACAGAGGGTCATCTATCAGCAGACAAATGCAGGAGCCCCAGAATGCCTCTCCTCAAATGAAATAATATATCTTTGAAAGCCAATGCCCGTTTGAGGCCCGAGGCCCATATATCAAGCCTGAGAGGCTTGTGGAATCGCTCCAGGGCCATTAACCTTCCACCTGTTTCCCCTTGTCCTTCAGGATGAGACCCTGCCCTTGGTTCTACTCGCGTCCTCTGTTCATCTTCCGACAGAGTGTAAATGTAAAACAGCGGGCCTGGGAAATAACTCAAAGGCAATGGACCAGGGGCAGGTTACAAATCTCTGCCACTGGCACTGTGACTTATGCAGGCAGTTTGTCACACATGAGCCAGGTGACCTCTGTGACATAACAGAGAAAAATAGCACCGGAGATCAGAGATGGGCTTCGGCGGCTGGGAGGAGCTCTGCCCCACGGAGGCAGCGGGTTATCTGGAGCCCCAGGAAGTCCCCAGTCCCGGTGACATCTGTGCAAAGGGAGCGGAGACCGCAGGCGGGGTCCCCTAATTGCAGTCACTTCTGGCAGGTGTCGGGACTTTCCTGTAACATTAGGACTCCAGTTTCTGTGCTCCTGATACCGCCTTATGCTTGGGAAGGCCAGAAATAAGTGACATAAATCTCTCTAATTTAACCCTAATACAGAGAAATGAACAGAATTCAAAAAATGTGAGAGCAAGCCATTGAAGAATCTGTCAGATTGAAACCACAGCCGCTACAGCGAGGAAGGTCAAGAGAAAGTTTCACTCAAGCTTCCACGTTGGTTTGGTGAAAGATTTTTCTGAGACACACACTCTTCCTTAAAATAGTCACACATGTTTAGTTGTCTCTTATGTGTACAAAGACACGAGAGTAACTAAAGGGTCAGATGAGACCGTGTGCATGAAAGTAATTTAAAAAGCGCCAAGATTTCTCCAAATGATATTAGAATTTAGGAAAATGTAGACTTATCCATGCATGGATTTAAACCCCCACCCCCAAAGCAGAGATGTATGTACTTGAAGGCAACACGTAGACTGGGTGGAAGTCAGCGCTAAAATATTGTTAGACCTGGATTAGAATTCATCCCTGGCAGGTGTGTGTCACTGGAATGACTCCCTACCTGAGTCACTTGTGCCTCCCAGCGCTGTGTCGGGTCCAAAGATGCCCAGGCCTGAGCCAGCCGTCCCCAGGCGCAGCGCATTTTGAATTTTTCGTAAATGAGAAACGCCAGCCGTCTTGGACCAGTGAGTGAGAGATGCAGGCGTCCCTCCCTTTATTCATGTGCTGCCTACTGCCAGGACCCTCGCGGAGTCGGGGCGGCACCCTTGTCATTCTGGACTCGAGTACTGCACACAGTGTCTATCAAGTGCCGTCCCGGCCTTCAGGTGGCCAGCGCGGGTGTGTGTTTATTCTTCGAGCATGCCCACAGCAGGGTCTGATTTCTAACATGTGGAAGCGTTAGGAAGTAAAAGCACTCAACTAAAAAAATAATTAGAAAGTTTCACTGCTGAAGTTTGGAGCAATTTTAAAATGCCTACTTCCAGCTACCCAGACATGTGAAGATACCGACCTTTCAATAGCCACAAAATTCTTAGCCTGGCACCACCCTGGGCTTGAGGGGTTCTGGGAAGCCCCAGGATTTTATGCAGCATTTTCTGTTCATGCATTTTCCTGGGGAGAGGAATCATCACTTTTGTCAGATGCTCAAAGGTGTTTGCCAGTCACAGAGCTCGCTGCAGTGACTGCTAGAATCTGAGGTCCTAAAAGTTAGCACCAAACTAGAATCAAACACTAAGCGTGTCTGAAAGGATCCCAGAGGCCACCCAGCCTGACCTGTCCTCTTGCAGAACTCAAGGCGGTGGAGCAAGAGGGAGCCGGACGCCACAATCTATCAGAAGGGCAGTGGGGCCGCACGCCAGCCTCTGGCTTCCTAATCTAGGACCCCTCCCACGGCACGTGGCACCAGCCTTTCCTTTGTGGTTTAAAAGTCAGATTTGGTTTCATGTCCCTTCAAATAAGTTTCCTGGGATATAGAAACCGTTGTGTAAGAGATATCTCCGTATTTAATAAAACACAAGACATTTTATAACTATGGCCTGAGGCATCTGTTGTTGTGAATAAGCATTCAAAAAAACTTTCATTTGTGGATGAAAATTTGTCTTTATCAGAATGATGGAGAGTGTGTCTTGAATTCGTGTTAGGTTTTCTTCCTGAAAAACACTGTCTGTACATGTGTCGTGGGATGTGGGGGCCTGATGTTTAGGCAGCTTTGTTCTACCTGTTTCAGTGGAAGCACATTTTCAGCTTCTTTATAAATTAATATTTAATTTGCCCAGAGAAATCCATAGCTTCTTACAGTAAGTATGAGTTAGTGGTTGATCCTTTATAATATTCATGAAAATTTCAAACCAGGATCATGCAATTCAGCCTATTACCAATAACTATTTCTACTCAGTCTTTGATTCTCTTGAATTCTCTCTTCACATTATTAACAAAATAAAATTAAAAAAGGTAAATTATTAACAAACATACTAAGCAGGACTTGTCATCCATTTATCTGAATTCTCAGATACCTGTAAGGCATTTAGTATTTCCAGTAAACCACCTAAAATAGTCACTCCTTTTAGAAGGAAATGCTGGACCAAAAAAGAAAAAAGAAAAGATACTCTAATTGTTAAGTTAACCTAAAATGTCTAATCCACTAATGTTCTAGGATTTAAAACAAATAAAATATGGTCAGCCTGCAGCCAAAAAAAAAATTCCTGGGCATGAATCACCGCTTACATTCTTTTCCATCCACAAACAATTTCGTTTTGGAATACTGCCACATAGTATCGACAGTGACAACAAATGGCATTGTCCCCGGGACATCTGTTTCCGACTCCCACACACTGATACTGCGGCCGGTACTCAGGCGTGAGCCGGTCTTCACAAGTTGCTGAGCCACAAAGGAACTGGAAATCGCTGGTACGCGGAGGTTTTATTATTGGAACACAGGAAAACTTTATCACCATGCTGGGAAGTTCTGTATCTTTTGAAATATTGGAACCGGGGTTATGTTAGCACATTAAACCATGCGGAAGGCTACTTCTGAAGAAAAGAGAGAGAAAAAAATTGTTTCTTGCCTATTATGTCCTTGGGCTGAGGTTCCCACTCCATCTTCCTATAACTTCCTCACCCACCCTCAACCGAAAACTGTTTTGTTTTTTAAAGATGTTATTGAGTGGAGTTTCTTGTTCAAATTGAAAGAACCAAATACCAAAGACATTCTTCTAAGCCAAACACGATAAATAAACACTATTGTTACTTAACAAAAAAACAAACAAAAAAGAATCAAATGAAACCAGAAGAACTTTTTATATACACTGTGTCTTTTCTACAGTCAAATGCTTATACATTTTCTGAAAGCCTGGCAGCAGAGGGTTAATCAAGACTCCGGACTGGAATACCCTCACCTTAGTCCAACATGTTAAAAGGAGGAAGGCAAAGAGATGATTCTGGGAGAAAGGCCAGTACGAATGGGACACACGGGGAGGTGGCCACAGGCAGGGCCCTGGGACTCTGGCCTCTGCCACCGAACCTGGCCGCAGAGGACCAGGGCCTGCAGGCCCAGCAGTAACCGCCCAGGTGCGCAGGGCGGATTGCTGCTCTGTTTGCACCTGCTCTCTGGGCCGCATTTATTCTCACACGCACGCAGGAGAGTGAAAGTGACTCGCGGGGGCGATTCCAAATCCGTGTCCACCCCACACCATTTGCCTGCTCGGAATGAATTTCTGTGCTGCTGAAGTAGAAAAGGCTTCTCTCCTTTTTTCGTCGTTAAAAACGGGTTCTCTCATATTGCCTGAAGTGCTGGGGTGGTGTGCAGCCAATGTCTGATTCGCACGTAGTTTTAAAATGTTTCATTCTCAAAAGGCATTCATTCGGACAGAGTCCATTAATGCACCGTTCAATGTGTCTGACATGGCACCCAGTAGGCACTCAAAAAGTAGCTGTTGAATACATTGCGAAATGAAATAATCTCAGAGCTGTCTGACTTAAGATGGGAAACTAATAAATTTTTCCTGAAGAGGGAGGCTTCCAGCACTTGCTTTGCCTACAAGAGGGTGTACGTATGTATTGTTTGTGAATAGTTTATGTTTTAGAAAATGAGCTACTTATTACTACATACCACCACATCTTCATAATTTCCTATCCAGAAAATCACCCAAAACATGACTATTTTAAAATTAATTACTGTCATTGCTTCTTATGGGGAAATATATCTGAATTTGGGTAAGTTATTTTTTTCTTCATTTGATTCTGCTCTATACTGATGAAACACAACAAAACAAAAGTACTTGAAATTTGTGTTTCTGTCACTTTTAACTACAGTGTTACAATCTCTCAAATAATGGCTCTCCTAATTAGTTATTTGAAAAAGAAACATATTTACTAAACAACTGGAAATTAGAAGTAGATCTGTAGTATTCGTGCACATGAGTCCCTCTGTCCTAAAAACGAGGTAAAGCAGAAATGTGCCTCGTGTGTTACGCAGGACAGCTGCCCTCGCAGGGCCCTGGCCTGGTCAGCCAGCATGGGCTCCTGCATGCCTGTCTAACAAGCTGCCCTTCCAGACTGAGCTGGTTCTAATGGTGCCCGTCAGGCGTTCCCTGGTGCCCCCACACACAGACACACACAGACAGAGACAGACAGACATACACACACACAGAGACACACACACACAGACACAGACACACACAGACATACACACAGAGACACACAGACACAGTCACACACACACCACAGACACACACACACACAGAGACACACACACACAGACACACACACACACAGACATACACACAGACACACACACAGAGACACACAGACACACACAGACACACAGACAGACACACACACAGACACACAGACACACACAGACACACACATCATCCCGTGACACAGTCTTTGTAAATTCTAATCCCGTTCACAGGTATTTTTATTTACTTTGTATCCCTACTGCTCTGCATTGTGCCTGGAATATGGGGGGCTCTGTATGTGTTTCCTGCATCCCTCAGTCAGCTCAGGGATCTGTACACAGATAGAGATATGACACAGGGATAGGGATAGACAGATGATGATGATACAGGTATAGGAGTGATACAGCTATAGATATGGAGCTAGAGGCAGAGACAGAGATCGGGAGGGCAGCGGAGACAGACACAAATGCTCGGACCCAAGTCACGCAGCTCCCGGGGGCCAAAGGGAGACCTGACTGCCCAGCCCAGCCGTCACTGGGCATCCCCCTAACCCACCCCCACCCCCACCTTCAGCTGCAGTAACTGATCCTCTCTGGATGTAATCTGATAATAACCACCTAAGTGAACAAAAACGCAGCAATCAGTGCTGATTTTAGTAAGGAAGCAAAGATAAAATTCTTCCTCACACCTTGTGTCACCAGAGGAAACGCTGGCCTGCCAATTTGACAAACATGCCAGTAAAAGAATTTCCTTGGCAAACAGACAGCATGGAAGTGTCCTTTTTAAAAATCAATTAACCCCCTAAATTCATGAGCTTGCTAGAAACTTTTCCTATACCGTGGAATACAAGGCTCCCCAAGACGCTGCCTCCTTCTATTTCTGGAACCTTCTTTTGTTCGCACATGCTAATAATAGCGGCCGTGCTGGGGGCTATTTATAGCCCCTGAGGCCGCCTGACTCTGTGGATACTTCATTCATTTACACTTCCCGTGTTTGTTGTTCCCTTACCTTTTTGGTAATTAAAAGTGTTCCTCCAAGAATTTATTTAGTAACAAATCACCTGTAAATAGCTTTTCTTTTAATATATGAAAGCCTATATTTAGACTCAATAAAATATTTTACTCCCATTTCCGATGAACTAAAAACAGATTTCAATGGGGGGAAGGGATATACAACTGTTTGCTTTCCAAATTTTATATGAAATTGTTCTTATCTGACCTTTCGGTGTTTGGATGGACAGGACCCCCCTTTCTGTGGTAGACCGTGCATTCTCATCGCTCAAATTGTGTGTTTTGATATTGAAGCAAAAGTGCCATAGAGCTAACCCATGAGGGATTTATTAGTTGACAGACTGTCACTTAAAAACATAGCAATAAAAATACGGTTGCTTTGTAATATGGTTAGAAAACGTAATGTCTAAAAAGGCTCCCCCCTTACCCTCCTACCCCTTCAAATTGCTGCTGGAACCCAGTGTTTCTGTAAATGGTCCCACCTAGGAATTCCCTTTGAAGCCTGTGAATTTTCTGGAATAAGAAATCCAAAATCAGAAAGATCCATGTTTGCCAGATTTACTTCTGCTGTTCCTTGAATCTGAGTTTTGGAAAGTGAGTTAGACTCTGTCCCTTTCTACGTACCTCCTTGTGAAGAAGGCACTCCTCTCAGAGGTGAATCAACGCCTCCCCCTTATCTGAGGCCACACGACCAAAACGCAGCCCTGTCATCCAGCAACCCGCACCCACGGAGCCCTTGGTGACATGGCCCAGGCTGCTTCAATCACAGGGTCAGGACCGTTTGTGTGCCTCTGTTTTTTTAAAACACCAATTCTTCAGACCTTTAGAAAAAGAGATCTGCTGAATGTTACACTTGGCTCTGAGTCGGTGAGAGGCTGCGCAGCACAGGTGGTCTGCCTCCGGGGTCTCGCTCTTACTCTGCTTTTCATCACCACCCCAAATCCAGGAGAAGGGGGACAGTCCGGGGTTTTATCAGAGAAATAGCTGTTAATTAGACTGTTCAACCTCCAAAGCTCTCCTCTGCTCCAAAGCTGACTGAACTAAGAGAGTCAGGAAAAGTGGGAGCAATTATGTAACATTTATTCACCAGTTCTCACTACGGGGTAATTTCACAGCTAGGTCTGCCCTACACTCAAATGTAACGGAACAGTGGACTTGGGGCACTGTTGTTGTGAAGTGTCATTTCAATGTGCTTTTTACCTAACGTTCTGTTTTGATACAGTTAAAGCTAAATCCATACTCCTCACATCAGAAACCTTTGTAAAATGGTGCATCTGTGCTGCCAAGTGCTTTCAGATCGAAGCTAATTATTGATTATTGATAAGTTAACTTTGATAAGTTAATGTTGGGATTGGGTGTAAAGCTGAGGATAAAGCCAAACGGCAGAGCGCAGGAGGCGGTGTTGTCTGGACACTAGTGCCTCTCTGAAAGCGTCTCACGTGGTCGGTGTTTTGTGTTTAGGAATCCAAGGACACTGATCAATGTTCTGCAAATGAGATGTCCGCTCCCCACTTCTCCCCGGGTCAGCCCCCTGGGTGCCTAATGCCTCGCCCAAGAGGAAAGGCACAAAAAGACCGTCTCACAGAAGGAGAGGAGGTCGGGGGAACGGAAGTCATTTTGTCCTCTTTTCAAAAGATAAATTCATCTCACTGTCTCTTACCAAGTACGCCTGCACGCTTCTGCTAGCCCCTACCCACTCCTCCCCGGTTCTCCCCAGAGAGCCTGCACACACCTGACCAGGTGTGGCGCGAACTCCCAGGGCCGCAGGCGGCAGCTCAGAGCTCCCACCCAGGCTTCCTCACACGCGCCGTCAGTTCTTTGGAACAGACTTGCTCCTCGGTGCTAGTGAGGGTGCAGGAAAAATCTGACCGATCGTCCATTTAAAGGGTCTTCTTGGCCCGGTCAAGCATCAGATGCTCCAAGATAGGACCGGCTCACAGAACTTGCAAGGTGCCTTCTCTCTCTACCTTAATTACTCCCCACGCCAAAGACTAAGGAAAGCCAAGCCCACAGCCAACGCACAAGGCGCTCCACCTCTGTCCACTTAACCCGCGCGGCCTGACAGCTGGGCGTGAACTGGGAAGTAGATGCCCGTGAGACCGCGCTGCCACCGTGCACCGAACCCCTGGTCCCCTGCCCAACCGGTGTGTTTCCCTGCTTTACTGAGTAGAGCTGACACACAAATTGTGAGGTACTCAAAATGTACATCACGGGGGTTTGATGGATGTTGTTAGGGTGCCCCGCCGTCCAGCTCCTTTGGTCACCTCGCAGTTTGTTTTGATGAGAACGTTTCCGCTCTTCTATACGATCAGTCGTATCGCCTCACAAATGAAAAGCACTTGAGGGCCGGCCGAGGGGCGCAGCGGTTAAACGCTGGCTTGGGACGCCAGTGGCCCCGGTTCGGATCCCACTTATGAGGGCCAGTGACATTGCCCTCAAAAAAAAAAAAAAAAAAAGGAAAGCACTTGAGAAATTCACTGCAGTTTTCTAGCAATAGTAGGAGTAAGACTCACTTTAAAGAAAACTGTCTTGAAAAAAGTTATTTTTTTCAACAAAAAAATATTTACTATTTGACTCTAAGAAGTGAATAACTAACTTCGTTCTCAAAGCCGTTTAAGTTCATGCTGAACTTTGAGCTCTTGAGAGTACGGTCCGCCTCAGAGTTTTCTCTGACACCCCGTTTTCCAGCCCACGCGAGTCCAGCCGGGAGGCGACCCCTCAGGGATGGACGTGCGTCCAGTTTGGAGACATACTTAGGGGTTATTACGCTTCCAGAGTTTCTCTTACATAGTCACTTAAATGAGGCGAGACTAAGTCAAATCAAACAGGAAATGTGAGGCACTTAATAGTTTGTCATGTGATTCTTCTTTTTTTTTTTGAGGGCAGTGTCACTGGCCCATGTGATTCTTCTTAAGAGTAGAAAACCTGAGGGCCGGCCGAGTGGCGCGGTGGTTAAGCGCTGGCTTGGGACGCCAGTGGCCCCGGTTTGGATCCCACATATGAGGGCCAGTGACACTGCCCTCAAAAAAAAAAAAAAAGAGTAGAAAACCCGAATTCCTGTAGTATGAAGACCCCCCGCCCCCCAATCTTTATAACATGCCTCCTAATCCCACCAGAGGAAACCTCTCATTGTTCTGAGATCACTAGTGAACCTGGATCTACATAAAGTGCTACTGTTATTAAAGTGTGGTAATTCCTTATGAGTCCTTTATCAGAACTGAGATAGAACTCACAGAACCTGCTACTTGCGTTTGTGCATGCTGCACACTAGACACTTCTTAGGGGAAGGGGAGTGGAGTGGAACTGATGGCCCGTGAGGTGTCGGCCGCCTGGGGGGGTAGGAAGGGCGCATGGGGCCGGCGAGAGGGCAGACTGCGTCTAGTCCGGCTGCAGGAGCCGAGCTCAGCTCGTGGAAAGTTCTGTCTTTCGCCCGTGGCACGCCTGCCTTGATTGTCCCTGTGGCTGACGAGACATTAGTCTTAGAACGAAAGACACTTAGTCGAAGTGTCTGAGCTTGCTATCTGTCTATTCAAGGTGGCTGCTCTGCACTTTCGCTCACATTTCAAACCATTCTCATCCATGAAGAGTGTTGCTTTTTCCCACCGCCCTCCTCACCCACATGATACTCTAGGCAGGAAATACTGGCACGGGCCTGCACGTCACAAGTACTTTTACCTGAAACTGGCAAGCTTGAATTTCAGAAACCTTCCCATGGACGGACTCGTCCTGAGCTGACAGGGCTCCGATCAGTGTGTACGCCCAAGGTCTCACGGTTTTGTGCAAAAGAGAAGATACGCTTTCACATTCTGTTTTATTGAGAGCTACCGGAATGGTCTAAGCTTCGAGGCCCACAAAGCTGGGACCCGTCTTTGCTGTGAGTGACCACTGATGGGCTAATAAGTGATCTGGCAAGACGTATTTTCAAATGCAAAGACAGAAGGATACAGTGTTTTTTTCAATGTCTGGAGTAGATGGAATAAGGTACTCTGCAGTGGGAGACCAAGTCCTTTTGGAATAGGGGAGCTTTAAGAATCATCACGGATAAAACACTCATTATTAGCAGGGGTATTGATTCCGGCATATATGACATATTCTAGAGTAAACCCCTGGATTTGTCTGATAATCCAGACTCAGCCCACAGCTCTGCGTGGCAGGGAGAGCAGCTTTAGGGAAACTGTGGCTTGGATATATGGGGTTACTACAGAAAAGAAAGTTGAAAAGGTTCTTAAAATAACAACAAAGATAACTAAGGGATTGGAGATAAAGCTTAGAAAGAGTATTTCAAATAACTAGCAATTTTATCCTCATAAATAGGACTATGGAGAAAAACAAAGTGGTCTGTCAAGGTGTTGACTCAAACTTTGGGTCAAATTCTTCTCTAGAATACATAACTGAAGTAAGAAAAGTACTTTTAAAGGTAACGTCGACACTTTTAAAAAAGGGGTCCAAAGTCCCCCTCTCCCTCAGCGCAGGGGAGTCCTGGGGGCCGCCCCACGTGTCCTCGGCCTGGAATCTCGCTGAGCCACTTCTGATTAGATTTGCAGCCTGGTCGGTTGGTGGCAGCTCAGAGGTCCAGCCCTACCTGGACTCCTTGGCCTCCGTTGTGGAAACACGTTTGGACCCCTTACAGACAGACTATTTCTGGGTTTTCGTGTAGCTAAAACTCAACATGAAACCCTGTAAAAGATTAGGATCAGGAAAGGGGACCTCAGGTTTCCAGGGCCCTAACGGACCCGGAGGGAGTGACACACACCGCAGAGGGAGGGGTTCAGGTGCAGACAATGTCTGGCTTCTGCAAACTCTGCAGTAGGTGGCAGGGCACGGGGTGCCCTCTTGACAGGGCCGCCGTGCTCATCTGCTTGGGGCGCAATGTGGCTGGGTTCTCTGAGTGAAAACGGGGATCGGGAGAAATCAGTGGTTCCCAAAGGGGGCCTGGGAGGCCCCGTGGTGGCCGCTGGGCCTCTCTGTTCAGGAAGCTTTGTGGAAAATGTGCCTGGTGACCCTGGCCCGTGTCCCAGCAGACGGCTCTCAGGGCTCAAGCCAAAGCTGAGGCTTGCTTGTCTCATCTTCTCCTCTCACAGCCCTTCTTAGCAGATTCTGATGGCTGCCCTCAGCATACACCCCGAGTCCACCCCTCTCCCCATCTGCACGCCAGGCCCCTCTCCTGTCTAGCCGGAGCTCCTACTCCCTTTCTCACCTCCTTTCAGTCCAAGCATCATTTCTTACAGTGATGAAGCCACGCCCCTGCTTACAACCCTCCTCTGGTTTCCTGTTCCAACCCGAATAAAGCCCAAGCCCTGCTAAGCTGGGCCTGGTCAAACCCCTGGACCTGACTTGCCAAGAGCCCCTGTTTCCTCTGTCATGGATTTCTATGCGCACTGACTTTCCTCGTGTTTCTTGGAAATTCCAACCCAGTTTCTACCCCAGGGCCTTAGCACTTGCTGGCCCTGTGCTGGGTGGCCGTGTCTCCAGGTTTAGCCAGCCTGTTTCTTTCCTGCTATTAGATGTCAGCTCTGGTGTCAGCTCCTCCTATGTGTCTCCTCTGAACCCTTGTAACGGCTTCTGCCTTCCCCATGCCATCTCGCGCCTCTGTTCCATCAGGTCACGTTATTATTATTATATTGCGAGATACGCTCCCCTCCCCCAGGACATGTGCACTAATGAAAGCTGACCTTGCTCAGCCCAGTGTCCCCTGATCTAGACGTGGCAGAGTGGGCGTTGAATTAACATATGCTGAAGGAGGGGATGAATAATTCATCAGGTCACAGGTGGGACTTGGGAACAAATCATTTCATAAGCTGATGTGTGGTCACTTTGTGTGCACTGGGCTCAATAGTATCCCCCCCCGGCCCCCACACGTGTATGTAAACTAGAAGGCTGGTTTGGTGCCATCAAATCAGTGATTGAAATAAACAGCAATAGATCAGTTTGAGCTTAAAGTGGGGGAAGGTGAGAACCTTTCCAGTTAAAAAGTATGTGACACTGAAGATACTTGAAAACACGACAGCTGTTCTTAAACAAACATAAAACAAGGACCAAGACCTCGAATGCATACATGGCACCAGTAAGTGGAGTTTACCTGGAAGCGAAAGTCCTGTTGGAAACAGTGAAAAACACACCCCGGCAGGTAAAACAGACCAGCTCTCCATATAAACCCACTGAAAAGCACGCGCCACCAACTGCTGCACACGCGGGCCGGCCTGCGCCCTAACCGGGCAGTGACACGGCGTGCCGGGGGCATGCCCAGGAGTCGCCACTCCATGTCCAGCCCCTCTGGGCCCTCCTTGCCTTGAACAGAATCCGCCCAGAAGAACCTTCGGCAGGTGGCCCTGCTGGGCCTCGGCGCTGTGCCTGCTGCCCCCCTCCCACCTCGCCCTCCCGGCCTAAGCGTTGCTCACAGCTGGCCAGGAGCCCAATGGCGGCACCTCTGGGTTCTGCACGAGCCGCTGTCCGCTAGGAACGCCCGTGACCCCGCCCTCCCGCCCGTCCACCGGCTCACCCCCATCCCGCGCCCTCCCCCCTGACCCGGGCCGCGCCCCGGAGTGCTTACACTGCATCCTGGGCAAACCTCTGTCTCTCTCTTAGTCATCACTAGACGAGGGCCAAGTTCCCTGGGGCTGGAGTGCGTCTGCGCCAATGGAACCGCATTCTCAGCTCACGTGCACGTTTTAGCATTAGTGCCAGCCCAGCTGGGGAAACCTGCGTGCCTGTCACAAGCCCTGCACGCCGTCTGCGTTCAGGACGGTGCCGTCTCATGGGCAGCAGCATCAAAGCCTCTTCCAACACACCCAGAGCCCCAGAGCCCACGGCAAGAGCGCAAAGTACTAATGCACTGAAAGCAAGGTATTCCCCCCAACAGTGAGGGCGCATGTTTCCACTGCAAATACCTGATGTGATTTGAACGTCAATGGTAACATCACTGTGGCCAGGCCTCCCCACGCCCCCACTTTACTTGCCAGAATGTTTTTTCCTCCCAAGCTGGAGTGAGAATCATTCCCCGTGTACAGAAATGTGATAACTAGCGGATGCCCGGTTAGCATCACGGGCCGGCTCAGGCCTCGCCTTGTCAGCGGCAGCGCTGTCCTTTCGTTCACTGTGTAAGATCTATAATTGAAAGAACGCCGTGAGACGCCTTTCATCAGCCCCGCGAGCTGCTTTGATAAGGGCGCGAGGAAAATCTAAGGCACTTCACACCACCCAATCACGTTTGATTAGCAAGTCAAAATAATAGAACAGCTTTTCATCACCCCAAGGAAAACTGTTGAAGAATTCTGTTGCCCACGCTCCTGCACAAGCACTAATCTGTGTCATTATTTTACGAGGGGAAATGTAATATTTAGTAAGATTTTTTTTAATTAGGTGATAAGCAAAGCCTCTTAGGCATCGCAACCTCAGATCAAACAAGCACGACCGTGAAGGTGGGAGGCGTGTGGGAAAGAGACATTGGTGGGGATTTCGGGACAGGCCGGGTGCGGTGGTCAAGATACAGTAAGACAGCGGGCCTTGGAGTGAGCTGGCCGCTCAGAGAGCGTTGTCTGAAAACAGGACAAGCACTCGGAGGACCGGCCGGGGACAGCCCGTGGGACCCAGGACCTACATGGGCACGATTGTTTTCTGGCCATTGAATGTGGGTGCCGGTGGAAAAATCAGAAACGCTGATGATAAAGTCGTTGAAAGCATCGTTCTGAGAATTTTCAGGTGACTTTGCTTAAAAATAAAGACAAGACATCTATGTGTTGCTGCCTTCACCGTTGGGCGGTTGGTCTCCCTCCTTTAATTCAGCATGTCTCCAGAGACTGCTGTGTTTCATTCCCATAAAAATGTGTTTTTAATTTAAATGAAATAATTATACTGCTCTCCTAGGTAAAGCATCATGTAAACAGGGTATTTAGAAATGCGATAGTCAGTGAGGTGGTCTTGCCATAGACGAAAACCCAACACTGAGCCCGGTGGATGAAAGGCCAGTGACATCCAGCCCCCAAAATGAAAGACAGAGACCAGGGGGAGGTGACGCTCTGCCTTGTGGAGCCCTTATTACACAATGAAGGGCAGACTTTAGACCCATTGGTCAACGAGTCCGTCTGCTGTGTAAAGAAAAAGCGTTCTTAAGAGAATTAGAAGTCGGATCAGGGTTGGGTGTCAAGTTAATCCCGAATGTTGTATAATCCTAGGGACGTGTCTAAATATTCAGGATCCTGTGGTTTTCTTTCCGTTTTCTGAGCGAAAAGGGGCAGCAGCAGTGGCTCCTACCCCATGCACCGCAGACCCCCATTTTCCTCAGGTTTTGGCTCTTTCTTCAGAGCCCACCATATGTGGGGACGTCCAGATTGGTGCCAGGGGGTCGAACGTGGTCTGCAAGGCGAAGGGTGACAGTGAAGACAGCACTGGTGACCGCTGTGGGACTGTGCAGCTGTGGCCACACGCCTGGAGAAGGGACCCGCCGTGACAGCTGCTTTAAAAGCTCTGAAACATGGGGAGGTTCTCAGTCGTCTTCCGGTGCGAGTTCCGTGGGACCCACACCGCTCCCTTTGCAGAGCCTGCAGCCTCAGAATTCTGTCTTGCTCTTAACTCCTCGAGCTGCCCTGATGCGCCCCCAGTGGAAAGCCCCCGTGTCGGTGTCCCCGGCCCAGCGGGAGGGACAGACAGCAGCTCTGTGACGCTGCCTGGCCTTCTCCACGCTCCCTCACACCTGCAAACCTCAGGATGCCCTCGGCCCGCCGCTCCACCCGCACAGAACAGGCTGATTCGGCTGAGGACACAGGGGCAACCCCGGGCTCCCCGGAACCACAAAGCTGCAGAAAGCGATGCCTATAGGTGTCTCCGGGAAGCCTGAGGCATGGAAGGGAGAGAGAAAAGCAGGTTGAGTAAAAGAAAGAGAAAGGCAGTCGGGACAGATAGACAAGGGGGCAGGGGCAGCGGGGAAAATGGTGCTGCGGGTGTGAGTGTGTCCAGAGCGGCTGCCAGGCCCGGCCCCCGGCCGTCCGCGCTCTGCCGAGTGTGCAGCCCGCAGGGTGGAGGGCGACATTGGAGGAAGGCCCAGCCTCTGGGAGAGGGCAGCCAGCGCGTCCCCACGTCGAGTGCGGTGGCATCGCTGGGCGAGAGAAGGATGTGCCTCTGTGGAGAGCAGCCGAGACGCCCAATTTCTATGCAGTCATTCTGCAAATGGATGTTGAGCCCTCTAAGATTTGTATGATCTACTTCCCAAGAAGTGGGAGCATAAGTCAGAGGAAAGTCATTCCTCACTTACCCTGGAAAATAAAAGACCTACTTTACACCTCAGAGGTTCAGGGGGCAAAGCCCTTCCACGTGTGCCAAGGGGCGTCACACACGAGTCACGTTGTCAGGCGGTTTCACCTGTTCCCTGTCTGCATGGATACCGGGCACAGACAGGACCCTGGGGGCTCGGGGCCTCGCGGAGTCCTACCCCTTCAGCACTGACGAGCCAGCGAACGTGGGCAGACTTCTGCATAAGATCTGGGGGCGGCCGTGGGCCCTGCTGGGCAGGTGGCAAGGACAAGGACTGGGCTAAGTCATTATTCTCAGCAAGCAGGTACATACTGTCCTAAGCCACGAACTGGCAAATTCTTCTACTGCTGATGCAGTAGGAGTTGGGGGGGGTGCGCTGCAAGGGCAGGGAGGGCCTACCGGGGGACCCCACTACCGCTGCAGCATTGCCTCCTCCTTCTGTGCCCCCCCAGTTACAGCCCGGTGCTGCAGATGAAAGCTAGCGGTGCAGTAGCCTCTCTCACCAAGGACACACCCTGGTCCCCTTCCCAGGGGGCCTGACTTAGCAATGTCCTCCTCTAATGAAGAAAAGGAAGAATTTGCATTTCCTTGGGCTCATTTAAGATCATTTACCTTTGCAGGTTAAGGGGGCAAAGGACCTTTAGGACCTCTGTGAAGGGCGCTGCCGTGGGGACAGTGACGAGGGGACTGTGACCAAGGCAGTCGTGTGTGTGTGTGTGTGTCATCTGATGGCAGCATTGCCACACGTTCGTTAGCCGTGTGACCTGGACAAGTCAGGGAGCTACTCTTGGTCTTAGGACGCGCGCTCATCTGTACCCTGGGGATAGCAATGCCCACTGCACAGGGATTAGGCAGAATTAAATGAGATAACACATGTAGTGGGCCTAACAATTGTCTGACTCATAGCTAGAACTCCATTAATGGCAGCTATTATTATCATCTATTGTCCCAGCTCTGCAGGCGAGGGAGAATGGAAGAGCGCCCTGCTGACCTTGACACTCCCTAAACTCTCACCTATCAACACGACTCTGAGCCTTGGGGGAGGGGGGTTGCCTCCTGAGGAGTTTTCCTCCATGTCTCTGTTTTCTCTCCCATCTTTCTCATTCCCCCTTGCTCCCCTGACCCCACACCGATTCAAGTGTCTTGGTTAATTTTGCTGGCACTAAACAGATTATTTTGACTGGTTGGCTTCTAAAACAAGTTGGCAAACTTTTACTAAGCAGTAGGCCTCTGCAACCCTAAGCGTGGGGAGCAGTGGATGGACGCGCCCCTTGGAAAGAGCATGTTTGTGGCGGCAGCCGTCTGAGGCTGTTACTGTCACTCTCAGCAAAGGGGGTCCTTCTGCCACGCTCCCCTCACAAGGCGGTCTGTCCTCAGGGTCCAGCCAGACAATGGCCTGAAGGCACCAACAGAAGTGGCTTCTTTCCCGTCACCATCTGACCTTGGGCATAGCAAGGACAGAGATGGCTCCGGCCTCTTCTCTGTTCACATTCAGACACCTGGCAATGGCCAAGCCAGTTAAAGGCGGGTTTCTGGGCGCGGCTGGCTAGTCCCACGCTCTCCCCATGAGTCTAGTAGATAACAAATAGATTAATAGGAACAGGAAGCTTATTGGGTGTGTGAACAAGACAACCCAGTGGGAGCTGTGGTCATGGCTGGCTACCGACACTCCGACATGAGCCTGGCCTCCCAGGGCGGGGTTCACATGCAAACTACTGAGACTGGCCACGCGGGGCCAAGGGCAGGAAGTTCGAACCGAACTGAGTCTACAGAGGCAAAGCCGCCGGCAGAAGCCAATGTAGCACTTTAGGAAAAGAACCCCTGGGCCCAGTGCCCCCCAGGGCGTTGCTGAAAAGGACAGAGTGAAGACGACACGTGTTACAGCCAGGTGGGCCTTGTCACCTGCCCCGGGATTGACAGAGAAGAGCTGGCTCATCCAGGGGACAGTGAACAAGCAGCTAAAACAATGCATTCCTGAGCCAGTGAGACGCGTGCGCGATACCACGTGCACAGCAAGAAACACGCAACGCGACCCACCGGGCGGAGGCGCCGGTGCCCGCTCTGCCTGGGCTACATGCCCCTGTTCTGCCATCTGGTCGGAGCTGGTGGGACGGTGATGGGTGTTTCCATCCGCCTTCAGATGCAGACACCGCCCCTCTTGGCGGGCTGCCGCTCTCTGGCCTTCACACCTGCTTCTCCTTTCCTTCGGGGAGTAACCACTTTGCATCCCGAGGGGCAAACCCCAGGGCAGTGAGGGGCCGACTGGGACTTGGACGCCAGCACGTAGGGGTGCTGGGGTGACCCGACTGTGGACCCCGTCTCAGGCCAAGGCCGAGGCGGGCGGCTGAGTGTGGGAGGACCCTGCACACACGAGGGCTAAGAACGCTGACTGAAGAGTAAGCTTAAAATGGGGGGCAGACCAGCTGAGTCCCAGAGTGGCTTGCAGAGGTGAACTCGGGCTTGCGGAAAGGGACCTGGGATGTTAAAAATAAACAAGTAAAGCTGCTCAGAAAGCCTCTGCGACGGGCCAGAGACAGAGGGAGGCCTCCGCACTTCAGAGAAAACGGCTTAGAAACGAGCCTCTGTCTGACACCAACTCCCCACATCTCCGAGACCTATTTTCCACAGAAACACTAGGTCTGTATTTCAGTCAGAATTAATTTTTTTTTTTTTGTATTCCTCCATGTATCAGAATCATTCGTGGAGTGAGGGTGTTCTCGGCCGGTTCCCAGAACCCTCTCAAGATATCAGGTCTCGTTGGGAGGTCGGTTAGGTGCTGCGGGTTCGTTAGTGGGTCAGCGACGTGGGAATTACCCTCCCACTGCTCCTGGGTGTGTGCGAGTCTGGCCCCGAGGTGGGAGAAACCCGGGAAGGGCCCGCACAGGCCCCGACTCACAGACTCTTCCAGCTGAGCGGGGGCCTGAATTTGCCCATTTCCAAAAACACAAGGAAAAAGTCAGGAGTCCAGGTCACTGTCAGACAGGGTCGGGTGAAAGATTAGAAGGTGGCGGAATGGAGGACAGTATCTCAGAAAGCGCTCCTCATATTGCGATTGGTGGCCCATGTGTCACCAGGCACAATCGGGCATTCCCTTTCTGCCTGTTTTCACAAACGCACATAAAACGTAACCCAGCTGGCCGTGGCCATGTCGCGTGAACACAGGAACCCCCGCGTGCAGTCCCTGCTGAACCAGAATTGCCCAGAGGCTGGCGGGGAGCCCCACTGTCTGATGACACCCCCCACCCCCCGCCAGTGGCCGAAAGGAATTACTGGAGCTTCTTAAGTGACTGGTTTGCTTGGGGGTGGAGGGGCTGGGCTCAGAGAAAACCTGTCCTGCCTATTGCTAGTGACTTAGTCCCTGATGGGAGTGACGGACTTCTGACAACCCAGGGATTTGCTTTAGCATCACTGGAGTCGAAGGTTACAGGTCTGCCTGCGTGTGATCTGGGGGGCTGGACCCAAATCTACCAGTCGCCGTGTGCCACTCAACAGCTGGGTGGTCTTGGCAAATCACGTGCCCTCTCCTGCCTCCGTTTCTCCATCTGTAAAAGGAGTGGAGTCAAGGGCTGTCCCTGACCCTGGAAAAGGTGTGCTGCTTGAGGACACGTGTGGTTTCCGAGTATTGGTTCCTCCTGTTTGTGCAGTTACTCGGACAGAGATCCATCAGCTGCCCCCAGGGGCAGAGGAAAACTAACCGGCCTCTTTCCCGGTCACCCTCCTCTGAGGTTGCGTTTTGTACACGAGTATCGCGTCTTTCTGCCTCTCCCTCTCCTTCTGCTCCTGTTTCACACGCTGCAAGCCGGGGAGCTCTGATTTCCCCTTTCTCACTCCAGTGTTTTGAATGAGAACCACAATACCTTTTTTGCGCCTTGCAGATGTGCAGAAACACAAAACAACACCCCACATTTCCTCAGCCCTCTGTTCCCTCAAATAGTCAGCAATGGAACCTACATTCTCTTTCACACATGGCAGCGAACATAATGTGTCCGGGAGCGTGAGCAAGGGGTCATTTGCAAAATTGCCTCATTATCCTATTACTTTCCGGGAGCAAATATGTGACTTTCCCTCTCAGGGTGGCGGAGTTATAAGCGATCTGCCCTGTAAGTCTGTCTCTCGGTGGCTAATTTGCTGTGAAGTTAAAAGAAAGAGACAAACGTTTAAGGGGGAAAGCATCCGTCTTCCTAGGTAACATTGACAATCCCCATGCTTCCAGGGACACAGTGTGAGGATGGGCTGCGGGCTTCAGGGGGTCTCGGGGTCACAGGTGAGCAGCCCGGGGTAGCCCAGAAAACCGTCGCTGGAGCAGTGGCCACAGGGCTGCTGTTGATCATGCCTCATTAGTGGGCCATCAGATCAACTTCGCAGGTCACGACCAGAAATTTTAAAAAGCCATGAAATAAATTAATCCAAAGCAGAATAGAACAGAAAATATCAGAGTGGGTGGCACAGAGAAGGCCGTGTACTGTCTAATGAAACGTTGGTTCAGTTGTGTGTGCATGAGTGTGAGATGTGTGTGTGTGTATGTGAGAGATGTGAGTGTGTGTGTGAGAGGTGTGTGTGAGAGATGTGTGTGCGTGAGTGTGTATGTGAGAGATGTGTGTGTGTGTGAGAGGTGTGTGTGAGAGATGTGTGTGAGTGTGTGTGAGGTGTGTGTGAGAGAGATGTGAGTGTGTGTGAGGTGTGTGTGAGTGATGTGTGTGTGAGGTGTGTGTGTGGGTGTGAGATGTGAGTGTGTATGAGGTGTGTATGTGTGTGTGTGGTGTGTGTGTGTGTGTGAGATGTGTGTCATACACTAAGCTCCAGTGAAAAATAGATTCCTTGCTGCAGACCGTAGTTAAAAAGCTGTGAAAGCCATGGCCTTGGAGAAATAGGCTGCGACACACGTCTCAGTGCCAGCTTCAGAGAGACTTTATAAACAAAAGGAAAAGATATTCCTCCAAATGGGAAAGTCACCTCACAACTCCACATTTAAACATGTCTCAGGCATCCCTGATTCTACTTTTCCTCCTCTGCAAAAAGATTCCATTGACTCACGCCTTTCCATGTCAGCCTGTCTGTCTGCCCTGGGGCCCCGCCCCTCCTGCAGGTGCCCAGGAGTGTTCCTACTTTCCTTTTTCAAATCAGTCTCCAGAAAGCCTGACAAATGCAATACAGGATAGTGTAAATGACTGGTGACGCTTTAACGTGCCTGTTCCCAAAGGCACTTCTGTTTCGGCTAAACATTAAACCCTCTGAGCTATAAAAGAACCTCATCGACTTTTGCCACGGGGGTGGGGGGGGACCCGGAGAAATCTGGAGAGAAAGGGTGTTTTCCCAGCACTCTTGGCGATCCACATTCCCTTCGTAAGGTTCCTCTTGACGTAAAACAACGTGCGTGGGCCCTGCCTCCACACGGTTGTGAAATGTAACATCAGCACCTTTATTTTTTTTTAAATAGTTATTTATGAAACTGTCTCCTCATAGTCTTGGAGAGGAACTATTTCTGTCTTCCTCACTTTGTGTCCATCTTATGCCCCATTTACTGCCAGCCAACCTGAGATTTAGGAGCGCACACAGCCGTGCCTCTCCGCCTCTCCGCAGCCATGTGGTTACACTGTTTCCCAAGGCAAACTGTAATGATAGGAGTGTTCAAGTGCATGCTTGTTCCTGAACGTAAGAGTATTTCTGTATTACTCCACACGCTTGTCATAAAACGGTAATAATAACAGCTTTAAAAGAACACCGATTTATTGTGTGTAATCCGTGCCAGGCCCCGGGTACTCGCCTCAGATATTTCTTGCAAAACCTCAATAGAAGTAGTGTTACTCTCTCCACACCCCACCCCCTAAACACCACAGAGACAGCCTTGCAGGTGAGCAAACCAGTGTCATGGAGTGAGACTGACGGCCTGCCCAGAAGACAGGTATTAAAGCGGCGAAGGCACAGTTCAAATCCAGTCCATGTCACAGGAGAAGCCCAACTTTACATTTCCTGACCTTTCAATTGCACTTAAATGGTCGTTTTCATTTTCATTTTCAAAAAGCTCATCTGTTCTCTTAAAGACAAAGTTGAGAGCACTAGGAAAGTTTGGCTGCTTTCTGTTTTCATAACAAAGACCCCGGTTATGAGATGGTCACACGCTCAGAACTCCGTGGCCGGCTAACTCAGCAGCCTGACACGGCAGCACCGGCCGCCCTCCCGGGCGCAGTCCCGGACGCGAGAGGAAAGGGCAGCCTGCTGGCCCCTAGCACTGAGCTGGGTCCGTTCAGATACCTTATTTGTCTCCATGCACGAAGCGCAGAGCTTAATAGCTTAATAGACTCTAGTCCATCTACAGTTTTTCACAGAAAACCCTTTAAATGAAGTCTGTTTTGTGTTGTCCTCCTGTCAGAGATTTAAAAGCCTCCCCGGACTGTCCAAGGTGTCCAGAGACTACGAATATTAGGCACGTCATTCCCTACCCACCCCCCCACCGTGACAGCACAAGGAAGACATTGATTTTGTAACAGAAACACTTAGAAATCAAATCCAGAATTCACGTGTGTTTTTAAGACAAAGAGTGAAACGACCGACTACCAAGTGTGGTTGATGTGGTAGCTACTCTGAGCTTCCCAACGTCTGTGTGACTTTCCCAAATTAATTCAGGCTTAAGTTTCAGGAAATAAAATAATGATGCAGTTAAACAGAGACCCTTATACAAACGAGCTCCGTGTTTACCATGTAGCAGTCCATTAAAATCAACGGCAGACACAGGTTACCGAAGCCCCGAGCCCAGCACACTGGCATGCGACGGCCCTCGCCGATTGCCCATGATGACAGCAGACACCTGCTGGCATTTGCTTCGAAAACAAAGGCTTTACCCATCCAATGTCAAGGCGAACAGGTCGTAAATACAGGCCTGATGCCACTGACCAGTGCTGTCGCCCGCATTCTGTAGGGTTCACACAGGGCGCAGGGCCAGCATGTTCCCTTTGAAATGGCACCAGTGGAGCACAGCTCTGGGCTTGATACTTTTTAAAAAGATTACCAGGCGCTCTTTCACACGGACCTCAATTTTCTGTAGCCATAAACCATGTGAGTGAAAGGAATATAAATAAAGACATTCTACTGTTCCAGAAACATAAGCAACCCAAACCCCGCATTTCCTATCTTTTATGCTAAATGGCACCCCCCCCCCACCCCCCGGCCAATGAAGAACCACCCAGAAGAAAAGCCCCATAAAGTGAAGCTGAAGTCAGGCCCTAAGCTTCTCCTGCTCTGGGAATCACACAAAGCAGGGAGGCGAGAGAAACGTGTGCCCGGCAGCGCAGTGGATGAGCGGCCCGCGGACAGTGTACCTTGAGCTCCCGGAAGAAGACGCTGCTCCTCGCCCACTCGACGATGGAGAAGAGCGTCTGGTCGGCCATCTTGCACATCAGCCCGAAGGTGCTCAGCTTCTCATGTTTGCTGCGGCTCGCTTGCTCCTGCTGCAAGTAGGCCATGATTTTGGCCTGGACTTGAGGCTCGTCTGGCTCGCACTTCAAAAGTTCCAGGATCAGGTGCGGGATGCTGGTGGGCGAGCCGGTCTGGTAGCTGTCCATGTAGGAGTAGCCCATGATGGACTCGGGCGAGCTGGTGTAGGGGTCGGGGTACTCGGACTTGATGGCCCGGCTGGGGAAGTGGCCGTAGGTCTGGTAGCCTTGCAGGCTGCCGTGAGGTGGCATTGTCATGCTGATGGGGGACGTGACAAAGGGACTCCGGTCATAGTCGGTGGGAGGCAAGGCGGCGTGGCTGAGAGGTAGGCCTTTGGAGGCGGAATGGAGGTTTTGGATGGCGGAGATGCTCAGCTCAGAGGGCATGGCCTGGATCACCTGGGACATGGCTTCCAGCTTCAGTCCGTTCGCGCGGATCAGGGCTTTCTTCTGCTGCTTCAGGGCCCTGTCTCGCTTGTACATCGGCCCAAACTTATTCCTTCCTCCGCGCATTCGGTCGGCCCTTACCGCTGCGGGGGGAAAAAAGCAAAGGAAGTAAGCGTGCGAGTCAGATGTAAGCTATTAGCGACCCCCAGATCTCCAGCTATGGGGAACGCTGCGGATTGACCAGCAGTGGGATGTGTGTGGTTTTCTTTACAATGGCCCACTGAGACTCCCCCGCCAGCCCCATCCTCTGCCTTTATTCAGGAATTCTTTCCTCCGAGTGTGCCTGTCTGAAAAAAAAAAAAAATTGGGGGTATGTAGGGCTGTGTGAACCCTTCAGTGGGCTGGACGTCCCTAATTTGGGCCACATGCAGAGGGCGCCGCACATGTATGGCCAAGAAAGTGCATCGGTTTCTGTACTGTGAGTGCCCATTTCTACCCCAGTTCCTGTGATTCTCTTTAATGGGAGCGCAAACTACTGAGAGAGAAAACACCAAACAACCCATTTCTGGGTTACATCGCGATGGTTTCCCTCAGCACATCCTCCCTCAGAGCCACGTTGGTGCATTTTGCGGCAAAACGGTTTAGTACGGACTTTCCTTAGAAAGTCATTTTCACCGGGACGTGATGAGAGCACACCAGATAACCACAGATATTGTTTTTAACTTCAGCGAAACTGGACATAAGGCAAGCAAATTCATTTCAGAAGCTGTCAGGACAGCCCCCACCGTGATGCTGTGGGTCAGGGGCCACGTCCGACACGCTAGCCGCTCTCTCGGAGTCCCCGGGGGTCCATGGCCATTCGGCTGAAACCAGCAACTCTGTCAGCTTGTGACATGCTGCAATGGCTGGAGGTGAAACTTTTGAGCTTTTTATCACAGGATTAGGAGAGCATTAAAAATGTATTTTGAATACTAGGTATCCAGAATACTACGCAAGATCGCGAAGAGGTTCTCATGGGCCTGATAATTTAGTGAAGATTCACTTGGTTCACATCACTGGGAAGGAAGTATGAGTCTGCACCACAAGTGACTTACAGTTAAGAAAGCACACTTTTTAAGGTAGGGAAATGCAATGTCTTCTTTTCGTTGAAAGAAAGAAAGAAAGAAAGAAAGAAAGAAAGAAAGAAAGAAAGAAAGAAAGAAAGAAAGAAAAGAAAGAAAGAGAAATTATAAGTGGCATCCTATAAAATCACAAGATTTAATTTTATTTTGGGATCTCCTACTATAGTAATATCTCCTACAGTGCTTCACTTTTGGAAAATAATAAAGTGATTGGTGATAAACTAATAAGCATCAACTACTTGCTTTCAGTCTCCACTTAAAAGGAGCACAGCCTTCACAGCCCTCATGATAACCAAGATGGCTCCTTCTGTTGGGAAGGGATCTATTAGTCATTCGGCAGATTTATTGGAGATTTTCTGGGTATTTCTGTCAAGCCTGGGCCCCACATGACAGAAAAGCACCCAACACGACTAGCCTGCACCTCGTTGATCAAAGAAAATGCGCTCTTGTACCTGGCACGTGTGTCAGTGATATGCAGCCCTTATTATGACTTTCTCTGCGGTGCATTTAATCTGTGGAAAGTTAGTAGGTGAGAGGCTGAAAACCAGCGACACACCACAGAAGTCCATGGCCTACAGACTCTTTGCAGCCGTCCCACGCTAACTTTACCGCCTGCCAATCTGTGCATTGTATGAGCTCCTGCCAATCTGCTCCTTCCACGAAAATGGAACGCGGCCCTTGGGGAACCTCCCTCTTGTTCTTGTCTCACCCTTGCTACTGGCTTAATAGTTCACTATTTTCCATGTTTCCTGCCTCTCAACTTTTTCTACTTTGCAGGCTCAGTCATTATCTTAAAAGAAAGAAAAGAAAAAAAAGAAATTGCTTTCCCACCTTATTAAAAACTATACTCTATGTGAGAAACCCCTTTTGACAATTAAGGGCTTTAAACCTTTGCTCAGGAGTCATGAAGTTGACAGTAACAATTATGACAAACATACCTATTAGAAAAGAGTCAGGTCAAACTGCTACTAAGGGCATCCTGACCTGAAAACTTAAATTGAGGATTTTTTTTTTCTTTTCTTTTTTTCTTTTTTTTTTCTTTTAGGGCAGTGTCACTGGCCCTCTTATTTGGGACTGAACTGGGGCCGCTGGCTTCCCAAGCCAGTGCTTAACCACCGCGCCACTCGGCCGGCCCCAAGGATTTTTTTTTTTCTTACAAATTATTTTTTTATTTGTTTTCAGTGGAATTACTTGAGTCTTGTTTTGGCCTTTGTAGTGTCAAATGCGTCCACTCCCCAAACAAAACAAAACCAAAAATGGGAGGGGCACGATTGCTATTACATTTTTTTTTCCTGCTTGATTTCACCAGCATCAGGATAAGACACACTCCTGGGCTAACACACATAAAAACTGTTACATTGTTGCCAACAGTGTTTCAAGACGAGGGAGACAATGTTACCATGTTCTAAGCACACTATTGCTTTCAATTTCTCTGTCCTTGGAGAGCTGCACAGGCGGTAAGTGTAGAGGAATCTTACCTTCCAGCTTCATTCCAACACTTAGACATTTTTGAAACCGACAGTAAGGACACCGCTTTCTCTGTGTTTTGTCTATTTGGCAGTTCTGGTTTTCTATGCACGTGTACCTTTTATTATTTTGGACTGTTCGCTTAAAAAATCCCTAGAAGACAGAAAAAATCGTGAGACATATTATGCAGCTCCAACACACCTCCCTTCCATTGTTTCATTTTAAGGAAATCACCAGTAAACCTTTCCAGTGCACCACTTGAGCCCTGATGTGGGTCTGTGGTTTGTTTTACATTTTAACATGATCAACCCCCCAAACTAACGCCAGGCTGTAGTGGGGGGGGGGGTCTGGCATCAGAGTTATATTCCTGAAGAATTACATCAAATCTTGGGAAGATTTGGCTACACACCATTTTGCCAGAGAAAAATTCACTCTATATTGACCAATTTTTTTTTTTTTAAATCTGCCTTCCCATTAACCTTCCCATCCAGAGATAGGTACTCTGAGGACCTGCACTGTTTTTAAGTAGTCTCATACAATTTTGGTGACAAACTACTGCAAAATGCCAGTGGAAAAACTGAATAGCAAAACATGTCAGATCTTTTTCAAATGTCAACATTAGGTAGTTAAAAGCAAAAGGATTTAAAGAGCAAAATGGGGAAATGTTCATAATTCCACTGGAATGCATTCCAGTATGGGAACTCTGGTTTAAAAGAAAAAAAGAAAAAAGTGAAACTAATGTGAAAGCATGTATAGCAGAGAGGTGAATTTTAGCAGAATGCACACTCCTTGTATTTCCCTCAAAAAATTAATCGAAAATAACACTTGTAGCTTTATAACATAATAACAGCTACAGCTTTGCCAGGATGCTGTATGCCTTCTGTTTATCCTACTAGCCGTAAAGTGAAACAATTTCACTTAGTTATGGAGAATGAAGGGATTTTCCTGGCAGTGCTGTAAGCAATTGTACAGAGTTTTCTACTTAAAAAAAAAAAACGTTGAGTATCAAATTTATTGGGAATATATCAAAAAGGTCTGAGATAAATCCTTAATGTCTAGTTGATATTATTTGTAACAGCACAGTACACTTTACATATTAAAATGCCTTGCATTTAAATAGGTCACATAACATATTTGTGAAAACTGCTCTATTATAAACTAAGATCTACTTCCTTGTTCTGTATGATATAAATTTCCAAAAATTATTTTTAGGATAAATCAGGATGAAATCATACAGTTGGGAATTTAGACTTTTATGCCTGTGGATAAAAAATGTTTAGACTTGCAGCACAGAATACTCTGAAGTTAAAAGGCATTTGGAAAATACTTTGTCATGTTTCCTCTCACAAACAACGATGCTTTAAATATATATAAGTCAAGCAAAATCAATATTTAGGACCGTTAGAAATAGAAGTCTTTCTACGGCTACATCACTTCACTACAATAAAATATTTTTGAGCCGTGAGAGTGGCAGTTTTCTAAACAGCATAAATTTCTTTGCCTTTTGAATTAAATCAGACACATATTTCTAAGAATCATCTCCCTCAAATTCTTTCCCTCTCTCATTTTTAATTGAGTCTAAGAAAAAGACAGCCCAATTTAGCCTTAACAAGGAACCCAAGGGCTTTGGGTCCCGAAACCCCCTGTTTCTCGGGCAGCAGCGTGTGCACGCACCTTGCAGCTTTCACAGGTGAGGAGCCCATAGTGGTACCCGGACACTTTGTCCCCACACACGGGACATAGCTCTTCAAGATCTTCATCGTAGGAGTAATTCACCATTTTAAACTGAGACGCTGGAACAAGGAAGAGAAATGGACACACGTATCCGATTAATTTCCTAGGCAGGTTTTTATCCTGCAGTGAAAAGCCTTTGGGTGATGGGTGGGCAATGCCACCAGGGAAAACAGAAGGAAAATCGTTTTTACCCAGGTGTGCTGAAGGGAGCTACCTTTCTGCAGTGAAAGGAGAGCATCTTTGGGCATTAGTGAGCGTGCAGTTCGTATATTAAAAAGTAATTCTAACTTCTGTTAAACATTGATCCACTGACCACGGTGGCACCCAGCAGCCTAGACACGGGAATTGCCTAAAGGAACAGCTCGGGATTGCTTGGAACCCTCCTGAAAGTTCCAAAGAGGGAGGAAACCAGGCGGACCCACCGTTCCCCGCTCCCGAAGTCGGTTTGCAGCAGGCCCCGCGCTGATAAATAAGGACGGAAACACCGATTTGCAAACACTTGGCCGAGAAACTCCAGCCCCAGAAGCCGGGCTCCCCGCGGCCGCCCGTGCCCGGCCTGCGGCCCCTACGCTCAGATTTGCCGCGTTCATGGAAACTTTCAGTCCCTACTGGCAACTTTCATCTCCACACATTTGGAAATCTCCTGGAAAAAGGAAAAGGAAAAAAGGAGGACGCCCGGCCCACGGGGAGAAAAAGAGGGAAGGAGGCACAGGAGGGTTGGGTCTGTCGCGAAGCCCCCAAGTCCTGTAATGAACTTCACATGTCTCCGAGCAAAAATCTAAACACCCCAGGTCGCCCTGCGAAACTTCAACAGGAATCCGGCCGCGCGGGGCAGGCGTCCCCGCCGCGAGCTGGCTGGTCTGGGCGCGGGGCAGTGGCCCGAGGCCCCGGGCAATACCTGGTCCGGTCCGTCCCCGAGACTCCGCGTCCACGCGGCGGGGACGCAGGCCGAGGGGCAGCCGGGCGCCGTCCCGCGAGCCCCTGGGGCGCACTCGCCTCGCGCCCTTGCTCAACCTCCGCTAACACAGGCGCGCAAACACCGAGTCCAGTTTGTTTTAAGTTAATCAGTGGCATTTGCAGGGGGCGGGGAACCGATGGCCTGGCAGAAGTTTCCTGATTTGTTTACCCGAAAGGGGCGAGAGAGCAGTAGCACCCCACCCCCACCCCGGAGTACCTGGCACTCTCGCCGCGCAGGCCTTCTGGCCAAAGGCTGGCGGCTTCGCCCCTCCCGCAGGTTCTGGTTGTCCCTACGGATTCCGCAGGGCCCCGGAAAGGGCCGTGGGGAGGGGGTGCCGCCGGGCGTGCAGCATCCACGCGCGGAGTGGAGGCGTCTCTAGCCGACGCAGAGCCTGGGCTGGGGCTTAACCCGGAGACACGCAGAGAATTTTTTAAAAAAAAATTTTTGTTGGGGGTGGGGGGTGGGGGGAGGCGTTTCAGGAAAGAGGATGTTCCAGCAAAGTCAGGCGCCGGGTTCCAAACACAGAAACAAGGCGACTCCGAGCGCGCTCCGGTTTGGGGACCCTGGGGTTTGGGGGAGGCAGACGGTTCGGGAAGTTCGTCCATAGTCCCACGTCTCTGGAAAACTTGTGACCATTGTTGGAGGCACATTTTAGGGACGGAAGAAAAGAGACTTTACCGTGTGTTTTCTACTTCCCAATTCCCCAACAAAGTAAACTTTGACTTCGCACCTAAGGGGCAGCGAGGCCACCGCCGACGAGCGCTGGGCGCTCACAGCGGGGTCCCGCGCCCCAAAGAGCGGCGCTGTGGGGACCGTCCGGGAAAATTCAAAGACGGAGGCGGCGCGAGGAGACGCACGCCGCGGCCCCACACCGGGCCTCGCGGAGTTTTCTAGGCGCTGTACCCCGAACAGGCGTTTGGGGGGCCGAATCCGCCGGGGCGAAGAAGTCCCGGTTTTGAGAAAGTGGAGGGGGCCGTGCGGCCTCGGGCAGCCGGGGCCGCAGGCGCTGAAGCGGGCCCTCCCCAACCGCTCGGACTACGGCGCTTCCCCGGCTCAGCGCGGAGCAAACGCGGGAATGGAGACCCGGTCCCACGGGCTCCTCTCGGGCCGCGGAGCCCAGAGCAAGCGGCGCCCGGGCGCTTCCCACGCGGCTTTCGAGCCCAGGGCCGAGCGCGCGGCCGGCGACTCCTGGAAAAGCCGCCTTTCTGCTTTGGGGCAGTGTGTCGCGCCGAGAACGCCCCTCTCCAACTTTACGAAGAAAACGTTGCACTGGCATCTCCCTCCCGTGCCCCCGCCAAGCCCTCCCTCCTGCCTTCCCCGCTTCTGCCTCCAGCGTCCCGCAGCGGAGACGCCCCCCGAACCCCAAAATCCCGCCCGCCTCACGGGCGCCCCGCGGGTCGCCCCTCCCGGCAGCTGGCGGCGACCGAGGAGCCGGCTTTCCGGCGCCGCGCTCTCCACGGCCCCGCTTCTCGGGGATCCCAGGGACCAGCAGCCAGGCCCCTTTGGGCCGACGAGGCCCCCTCCTCTCCTCCTGCCAACCTTCGAGTTAGTCCCGGGTCCTCAGCGCTTCCTGGAGGATTGGAGAGACCCCCAAGCCCGCCCAGGGGGACCCGCCGCAGGCCTGCCGCGCGCCTCCCGGCCACCCGCTTTCCGCAGCGCAGCGGGTCGACCCCAGGCCCCGGGGCCGGCGCGGCGTGCACCGGCCCCGAACTCGGCTCCCTACGCCTCCGCGGCCCTTTCAAGTTCTCCCCCGGGGCTGGCAGGAAGCTCCCGGACCACAGGCCGCCGGCCCGCACGTCCTGCGGGAAGAACACCGGCGACTCTTCCTAGCATTGTTCCCTCCCCGGCCCAGAGCCACTGCCACAAACTTCTGAAGGGCTTGCTGCGGCCCGAGCTGGGGTCGCTGTTTGGGAATGCGGCGGAAACGCGGCCGGCGAGACTCCCCGTTTCTGGCAGCAGCCAGGCGCACGGGGGACACCGCGGATCCCCACAGCCCCAGCTCTCGCTGTGCGGCCGCGGCGTGAGGCTGCCGCGCTCGCCCCACTCCCTCGGCGGGGCCCGCGCTGAGCTTGGGGTCGGGGCCGCCTTGGCTCCACACGTCTGAAGTTGTAGCCCGGGGTACGCCTGGGCTTTGGGGGTGCCCACCTCCTTCGAACACCTAAGACCAGCCTCGCCGGGGTCACCCCGTCTTTCTGCGAGTGACTTTCCTAGGCAGCGCGGTCCTCCCTGGCTCACGAGCACTGGTTACCTTCCCACCGACTCCGGGGCTGGGAGCCGGCCCCGGTTTCCCGTGCGGCACCCCACGCCTTGGAACGGCCGCCCCATTCTCGAGTCCTTCAGGCTACAGCCGCGCGCCCGGGCGGCCAGCGAGCGAGAAGCCTCCCTTCTCTGAATCAGAAGCGGCCAGTTCGCTTGGAAAACCCTCGCCCCGCGCGGTTCGAGAGCCATGAACTTTGAAGCCGGCGCCGGAGCGGGCGGCCGCGCGCGCTTACCTTGCATGTTTTCCGGCATCTGCCCCTGGTCCCCATGCGACCGCGCCAGTCCCAGGGCTTCCGTCTCCACTTTGGGCAGCATGACAAAGCGGCGGCGGGCGGGGAGAGGGGCTCGGCGCGGCCCGGAAGCCCCGCACCTGGACGCCGCCGCGGGCTCGACTCCGGCGGGAGGGGGCCCGGGGCGGCTGCTCCCGCGTCAGCCCGCACCCCGCGCCCCGTCCGGCCCCGCAGCTCCGGAGGCGCCCGCGAGCCGCGCGCAGGAGCCGCGGGCTGCAGACCCGGCGGACACGGCGCCCGGGCGCGCAGGCTCGGCGAGGGCGGAGCTGCCCGGGGCGCCGCGCAGGCGGCGGGGCAGAGGGGCCGCGCGGGCCGCGGGCGCTGCTGCGGGACGGGGCCGAGTCCCCGCGCGCCGCCCGCCCGGCCGGGGCTCCCCGCCTCCGCTCCGCGCCCCTCCCAGCCCCGCGCGCTCGCGCTCTGGACGCGGACCGCGACGTTCCCGCCTCCTGTGCGGCTCCCGCGTCCGGAGCAGCCCTTGGCAGCCGCGCGGGCGACGGCGCTGGAAGGACGCGGGGCGCGGCGGCGGCGGCGGGGGGTAAGTAGGGCCGGGCAGGGGGGCGACGGCAGGGACCGGACTCGGGTCGGACCCCGGCCGCCAGCCAATGAGGACGCGGCGCACGCCCAGCCCCGCGCCGGCCCCAGGCCCCGCTCGGCCCCAACCCCTGCACCCCGCCTCGCCGCCTCCCACCGCACCCTGGCCGCGGGCGGGGGTGGGAAAGCCGCCGGGTCCCACGGCGGGCGAGGCGACCTCTGTCTGCGCGCCGCGGCGGCGGAGGCAAGGCTGGGGCGGCGAGTGCGTGAGCTGCGGGCCGCGGGAGGAGGGGTGCGGGGTGGGCTGCGCCCCCGCGTCGGCCTCGCGCGAGGGGCTGGGGGTGGGGTGGGACTTGAACACCCGTTTCAACAACCTACAGGAGAGAAGAGACGTTGGAGTCAATGGACCGCTCCTTTCCAAAGCGGAGCTGGCCGGCTCTCCGGGCTCTGCCCGCTGCATCCCCGCGACACTCAGCGGCGGAGCCGGGCCCCGGGCGCCCTGAGTGGCCGAGCGTCGCCTAGGGCTCGGTCACTCGCTACCCCTGTTTGTCGCCTCTGCCCAGTTCCTTCCCTCGCTTAACCCCCCCCCCCCCATTATCTTGGCGACAGACTTCCTAAGTTGGAGTGAGCGAGCTGTGCTTCCACGGAGACCGCAGCCACTCTGGGCTTCCCTTTTTCACGCTGGTGTGTGTTCGGTGGATCGCGCCCCCTGAGGCCCCAGGGGCCCAGCACTTTAAAAAAAGTTTTAAAGATGCATCTGTTAGGCGAGCTCTTGGGCCACCAGCCCAGCCAATCTCAAGTTGTCAGAGCTCATCCCAACGATAGCAAAATGTTTTGTCCCAGCCTCCTGACAGCCTGTGAGATGCCTCCTAGTCAGTGTCTGCTTGGAGAGCCGGTAATCATGAGAGTCCACGCGAGTCTCAAAAGATCTGAACTGATTCTGTCTGAAGGGCATAGAGACCACACATTCAGCGTTTGATGAACCGACAAATACTCTAATCACGGCGCATACGCTGCACTTTCATATGAAATGGGTGGCTTACCACCCATCCACGCCCGCAGTTCAGGAACTGTGGGCTCTCTATACTGACCGGTCATCTTGCTCTTCAGTATACATTCAGAATCTTAGTTATTTAAATTTCAGTATCAGCGTCATCTTCTGGTTTCATGGAGACGTTTAACCTTGGGGCAGGGGCTGTCCATTAGTGTGCAAGAGGCAGTGCTCCGAAGTTGCCAAAATTAGTGACACTTAAGATGCCTGACAGTGTCAGTCCATTTCCAGAATGTACTAGATTGGTTTGAACAGCACTGTGAATTAAGACTGCATGCATACGTGTTGCAGACGGAGAGTGCATCTCAGAGCTCAGCTCAGGGCGTTGCTTGTGGGTTCAGGGCAAGTTTGAAAGTCAGTGGAGTACAAAGCCTCCTCCCACTGCAATGCGGGCGCCCCCAGAGCCACTGGGGACCTGGGTCCTGGAGGGAGCTTCCCGCTGCGGTGGGGGAGCTCAGGGAGAGGTGGAGACTTGACAGCAGAAGGGGTCTGACAGGACCTCGCCATTTAATGTGGCAAGAGCGCTTGCCTGGCCTTGGGGCCGAGCCTGACCTAGCCCAGGGGAACTCGGGGGTCCCATCCAAAACCCAAAGCACCCCTGAAGTCCAGACCAGTCCGTCTTCCCATCACCTCCCCCTGCCCCCCTCAAAGACCAGGAGTGATGGTGACAAGGGGCCAGCTGGCATTCATTTATCTCCTCACAAAACGAGAGGACGGTGGGGGGAGCAGAGGGGCTGGGGACAAGGTTTAAAAGTCAGCCTGCCCCCCAGGAAAGGGCCAAGGCTTTCCGCCTTGCTTTGAAGGACCAGTCCAGGCAGACGCTTTGCTTAGGTAGCAGCGGGGCTCGGGCGGAGAGAAACCCTCCTTTTCTGAGAACCGCAGGCCTCCAGCTCCTCGGAGGGGTGCCTCCCCGGGGCCAGCGCCGTCCAGGTTCCCTCCGGGACCTCGAAACCCGGCCTGCGGTGGCCCAGGCGGGCGGCTCTTACACTGGCGTTGGTTCTTGTCAGAGACCCAGGGGTACACTTCATCTTCTCCAGGGTCGCTCCGCGAGGGATTTAGGGGAGCAGCGGAGTCCCCAGTTTCTGTCGCTGCCGCGCCCTCTGAACTGCTCAGGCCCCCTGACCCTTTAGCTCTGCTCTGCGCTCCCCACCCCGAGGAGCCAGGGACCCGGCTCCCTGTGACCTGGAATGTGACCTGGGAGTCCCTCCCAGACTCCCCCAAGAAGAGCTGCAGAGGAGCCACCGTGGTGCCTCCCGCCTGTCACCTGGGGATGGATCCAGGTGGCGCAGGCCGCAGTGAGAGCGGGAAGGGGCGACGCTGAGATGGGAGGGGACAGGCCCCGCGCGCTCTGGACTCAGGGACAGGGACACCCACCCGCTTGCTTGGAGTAAATGTGCCGCCCCCGCGGGCGGGCAGAGCCCCCATCCTCTGCCCGGGACGTGGCCTCTGGGTGGAGGCGCGCTCAGGAATCCACGCGGCCGCGGGAGACCGCCCTGCCTTAGCTGCCGTGGCGCCTCAGTTTCCCCGGGGCACACGTTGCTGTCCTGTCCCCGAGGCGGGTCCCGGCTGGTGGAGAGCGTTGATTGACGGCTGCACTTATAACCGCTGATGGCTCGGGGAGGCTCCCGCAGCCTGGATGCGAGCGGGAGGCTGGTCCTGGCACACTCGGTGGGGGCTCAGCGGGGGTGGCGCACTGCCCCCCGCAGGCCCTGTTCCGGGTCGCACCTCCCCGCGGTGCTGTCGGGGTTCAGAGCGCGCGTGGGGTGGGCACCTGCCCTTGACCTGGCCAAGAGGTGCCTGTCGCCCGTGTGTCGTGGTGTGCGGGCCGCAGAGCCATGCGGGCTTCCCGGGCTCGGCAAGCACAGGTCCCGCAAAAGGCCAGAGAGGAAGCCCCACGTGTCCCGCGCGCCCCACCCGATCCCACACGAAGCTTGCACATCTACCCCCTTGGAAGCAATTTGTAACACTCCCCAGGCCTACTTTTTGGGTGTTTTTAAGAAACCAGAATGACGACTGTTCTCGCTACTGTTCAGCCCCAGAAGTAACCTGGGTTTTCTTTTTCTGAAAGTCTCTAGAAAAATCTCCGGAAGAGGCTGCGAGGGCCTGAGGCGCGCGGGCAGCGAGCTCTGCAGCCCAGGACGTGGCGCGCCTCCTTCCCGCCGCGCCCACCCGAGGGGCTCAGCAGAAGAGCCTCTGTCCTTCCTTCGAGAAGGGAGTCGCCGTCGGGGCTGAGGGGTCCCGGCTGTCAGCCCCGCCTCCGGCCCCCCACCCTGCGTCCCCAGCACTCGGATTTGAAAAGAGGGATTAGATTTCAGTACAGAGCTACCCACCCGTCACCGAGGAGCACGGTGTGGGCCGAGGCTTTGAAAAAAGTAAACCGGAATAGGTGAGAAGTCGTGCCCCGTTAAAAACAAAACCAAACCCTTGCTGCGCCCGTATAAATAACCACTGAAGGCCTCATTGCAGGCGCAGGGGGACCCCGCCGCGGGCGTGGACCTCAGGACGGCCTTGTTCAGGATCAGGAGGACAGCACGTCGCATATCCTGGTCGTCTTTCCTGGGGAGATCGGGATGCACTTTCCTCTGGAAAGCAGGGCCCCCCCTCCACAGGACCTCCCCTCCTGGCCCTTAAGGGAAGGTGAAGTTTGGGAGTCGGGCCCGGATTCTGGGCATCTGCAGCTGCCTGGAAAAAGGCGTCCCTGTAGGACTTTTGGGCTTCATTTTCTCTGGGGCGCGTTGTCCCCACCAGGGTTCCGGGCGCAGCAGGCCTTGGGGTGCCCGGTGCCCTGCGGAGTGAACCGGGAGCGCCGGCCTTGCCGGGACGTCCTGTTGGGTGGGTGGCCTTCTCTCTGTTGGGTGGGTGGCCTTCTCTCGGTACCTGACGTGGAAATGTGAGTCAGCTCCCACTACAAACTGGGAGACTCATAACTGGAACCACCCCGTCCCTCTTGGGGACAAACCGGAGCAATGAATGATAGCCGTTCTTCAGGATGCTGCAGGGCCGGCGGGCCACCCAGCGCCTCGTGAAGCCCAAGGGGCCCCAGCTCTGCTGTCCCGGGGCGCCGCCTCCCCAACTTGGACTCGGGCATCCTGGGACCCGCCACCCTGGCAGTGTCCCGAGGGGCGGTCCCCGATTCCCGCGCTCTTGCAGCGCTGGGCTGGATTTCCGGGCCTTCTGCCCGGGAGATGCCCCGAGCCGGGGTGTCTGGGGCTCGGGGTCACAGTGCCGTGTAGCGCTGGGGCGGCCGCAGGGAAGGTGGGGGTTTGGAGAGGCGCGACTCGGCGGCGGTTTGGCCACCTCGGGCTCGCGGCGCGGGAGTTGGGGGCAGGCTGCGCGGTGCAGAGGGTGTTGGCTCTTCCAACTTCCAGAAAACTTCTGCGACTAAGAGATGGTGGCCGGCGTGCTGCCGAAGCTGGGGACACGCACTTTCGCTTTCTCCCTGGGTTTCTGGTGGGCAAACTGTGGGAAGTCTCTTTGGGGACCCGACGGAGGGTTTTCTGTCCAGTCCTGTGTAGCCTGGGGGCGGCCTGGACGGGACTCAGCACCCACCCTGGTCAGTGTGAGCGCAGGGCGTGGGACCACACTCGCTGCTGGGCTTGTCACACCTGTCTAAAGCGGTGGGAGAGCGGGTCAGCGGTCTCCCCTCCCCCACGAGACCACGGGTGTTTGTTTCTTAGGGAAAAAAGTCCTATTCTCCGGAAACTGCACTCATTTTGAGTGGTTTTCCAGCCGTCCTCGGACCCAATACCTGCTGTGACTCGCCTCGCACTGCCCTTCTCACCCGTCAGTAGCCCTGGGAGTGGCCATCATACCAGGGAGACCCCTCCCAGACCCCCATCCTCTCCAGGACCCCAGGAGGCCCTTTGCACCCGCCCTGCCCGCAGGGCTCCCAGGGGCCGTCCCCACCCTCTGCCCTGCGCCTCTCCCATCCCACCCTTCTGAAGTCTACCAGGATCTAAGTGTGTGCAGTGAAAAAGGAGGTAAAGAGCCATTTACAAACGTCTTTTGTAATCCCCAAATGCCTTTTGGAAGAAAGTCCGAGTCAGTCAACCATGGTTTTACTCATAATCCTCTCCATCAGTAAGGACAGTCGTTCGTCCCTTGAGGAAGGTGCCTGGGTTTGGGAATGAAGTCCCTGGGCTCTGCCTACAGCTCTCTTGCGACACGCCCCGTGGTCTTGGGCAAGTCACTTAACCTTCCTGACTCCATCGTCCCAGCAGAACAGCGGGGCTCCCAGCCAGCCAGCCAGCTACCGTCAGCCAGGGAAGCAGCATGCATGCTGGCAGGAAAGGCGGCTGTCCTTGGTGTTGGTCTCTTGCCCCCAGCCTCACCCAAACCCATCTCTCTCAGGAAGCGAACCAGAAGGGAGCCCATGACCATCTGAGGCCCCTGCCGTGGTCCTCAGGGCCCAGTGACATCACCCCAAGATGCAACTGTTCGCTCTCGTCCGTATTCGGGTTATTTGCACTTTAAAAGTTAAGCGCGTCTTTTCTTGCTTATCAATCACACAAAAACACACCTAAAGCTTCCTGAAAGACCAAGAAAAAGCAACCTTAATTCATGTGCCTCTTCCCTGTCTGCGCCGGCTTCGCTCCTCGGGTCAGACTGCTCACACTTCAGCGCCCCGCCCCCCTCCCAGGCCACAATGCCCCGCCCCCACAAACTCCTGAAGCTCCTTGAAGCCAACCAGATTTCTCAGAGAAGTTTTTGTTCCAATAAGGAGAAGAGTGAGAAAGTTCAACCCAAAGAGGTGGCTTAATCCTGAGGTAGGTTCTGCACTTGGGGAGCAAGGCGTCTGAGTGGGAGGGGCTTCCCTGGCTGTGTGGGGGGCTCCAGATGGGAACCTTCCCAGGGCCCTTCTCTAGCTCAGCTCAAGTTCAAGGCTGCCTCCAAGATAACCCCAGGCATTGTGTCTGGGTGGGGGCGTCTGTTCTCCCTTCCTCCAAAAGCCAGTCTCTCTGGGCTTTGTGACGGGGCACAGAAGAGATCCTTTCAGTTTGGTCAGGTCAGGGTGGTGGGTGGAGGCACTGTTTGGGCGGTGGGCCGGGCTGGAAGGACAGTGGACAGCAGAGCTTAGCTTCCAGCAGCCAGGCCCCAACCTGGGCTTGGGTAACTGGCATGCTAGCGACACTGCAAATAAAGCCAGCCAGAGGTTACAGTGACAAAATGGGCCATGTCACCTTCCACTGCAGGATGTTTCCTTCAGAGATCCCTGTGGGCCTGGAGCTTACTGGAGGTTTTCACTGCAGAAAATCAGCCTCCAAGGGTGCTAAGGACCAGGTAGCAACTGCATGTCCTGGTCTCAGCTGGGTCTGCACCCGGGGTCACTGGCCCTCCCTTTGCAGACATGGCTTCCTGTGGATAATGGGCAATGTTGCATTGAATGTGTATAACATTTTCCACTAGAACCCGTCACCTGCAGCATAACACACTGAATACAAATCAAAGCATAATGTGGGCACACGGCGGGGGGACCCATAAGAACTTGCTATGTATGTGGCTTGGTTCCTGCCACACAGATCTGGCTTTGGCTGACAGACAAGCACTTTATTTTCTCCCTTTCTCTTAGATGATTACTGCCTATCATTCAGTAAACTCGCCATTTGGGAGGCAGAAGGACCCTTAAGGCAGAAACCAGGACACTGGGCAGTGTGCCCGACGAGTTCCCTAAGGGAGCCATCTGGGTATGGCCCGCGGCGGCTGCTCTCCCCGGACCCCACTCTGATGGGTCATCCAGCCACAGGCAGGCGGAACACTGCCTTGTTTCCACGTTTCTCTGAGTGCAGACAGACATCTGGACACACTTTTCATGGAACCACCAATGTGCATAGAAGAAAACCTGTGCTCAGCTGAGAGCCACAGAGGCAGCTTTTTTTAAAAAAAACCAGGCACATTTGCTAGTAGGACGCATGGCATTAATGTAGAGTTGGAAACCCTGACTGACCCCCACATACTTGGGCTCAGTGTTGTGAACCACTCAGCACCCCATCCCATCTGTGGGGCGCGGGGGGGGGGACTCGGACACTGTACAGCTGCCCAGTGGGCCTGCCCTGGGCATCCGGACCCCGGTCCAAGAGGCAAAGGCCTTCAGGGCTGGTGTCCAGCAGCTCAGCCTGATGGCCCCACGCTGCCCTCTCGGCCAGCCCTCCGGGGAGCCTGTCTGGCCGGGACCCCCGGGAGCTGGACACATGGGCTCTGCGTGCCAGCAGCCGCCTCGGGGCGACTACGATGTTGAAAACAGGGGCATCGCACAGCCTCCTGCGGGGCTGCAACGCCGGGGCATCGGGGGCGAGGGGAGCCTGGGCCGGCCAGGGGCGGGCGGCGGCGGACAAGGGCCGGGAAGGTGCCCGGAACTGGCGCCCGGAGGCGCCTGGGCAGGTGCAGGGTGTTGGGGGCCCGGCGGGGCGCCGGCCTCGGTCCTTCGCACGGAGCCCCGGCTCTGGCTGCGGGCGCCCCGCGGGTCCCTCCGCTCGCCATGGGCGCACGGCCGTCCCGCGGTCGCGCAGGGAGATGCACGCGCGCCCCCTCCCACGCCCGGACCGGGCTTCGCGCCCCGCGAGGGGTGGGCCACGCGGCGGGCGACCGGGGTGCGTGGTTCCGGGAGCGCCCGCGTCCCCGGCCGGAGCGCGCTCTCGCCGCGCGCCCCCGGCCCCGCGCGCCCCCGCGCCGCCTGGAGGGAGGGGTGGCCGCCAGCGACAAGATCTGAAATCGTTTCGCGTCCCTGTCGCCCCTTATCTGCAGAGCAATCGAGTCCCGGCCGCCACCCCGAGCGCTCCCTTTGGGAAGCACAGGACATTCCTTGGTAACCACTTCCTCCACGGATACGCGTTAGGGCGCAGGGGGCCCATAAAAAAGGCAATCACAGCGCCCAGTGGGGCGAGCTGGTTAGCAGGCCAGAGGCGGGAGGAGCCCCAGCCTCGGCTCCTCCTGGTTCCCGGCCCCGCGATCCGCAGGGAGGCCCGGCCCGAAAGGGCAGCGAGACGGGCTTCCCGGGGCCTGCAGTTCAGGCCTCGGCCCTGCCTGTCCTGTGAGGACCCATTGAGTCTATTCTGAGTGACAAGGTGCTGTGACTCCCCTGTTTCTGTTCTTTTCTAAAAAAGAAACCTAGCTTTATGTGCGTCTGTTTAGGAAAACAACACATGGTCATTATTTTGAAAATCAAACAGTAACCCTTCTAATCCTTAGCTAATGATAGTGCGATTTTATCCCCCCCCGCCCCCGCATGACTTTCATTTGCCAGAAAAATCAAAGATTTTCTTTAGTGTCTGCAATGACTGATACCGCACTGCAGTGTGCCTTGGAACTTCACAAATAGTTGAAAACTGTCCATGAAAGTTTGGTCAATGATCTATCACTCCATATGGTTCAGTTGTTTCAAATTGTTCCATTTTTAGCTTACTATTTCTGATGAAAGATATCAGAAAATATTAGGGATGAAATTGATAATATTTTTCTTAGCTGTTTAAGGCTAATAGAATGACATCCAAAAGCAGCGGATCTCATGAATGGTATTTGAAATATCCATTTGCTTTTTTGAACTTCAAGAAAGATAAATGTGTGATATACATGTGCTTATGTGCTTTTAATAAAGACACTAGGAAAAGCAGTGATTTATAGTACGACATGCATCCGCGAGATTAACTTACGTATATTAATCTAATAGCAAAATATGAAAAGATGATAAAGAGAGCAGCTCCTACTTACCATCAGGTGTAAATCCATGCTTTAGAGACCCTTGTAAATCTCCAGTATCCAAATTAGAAGACATTCTTAGTGAAATTACGGGCAGTCCTTGGGCATAAAGCAGAAGTCATTGAGCGTAAGAAAAAAAAATGCAGCTTGTCAAATTTTGTGGCCTTGGAAGGACACATCAGGCTACAGTGACCCTTACTGAAAGTTCGGAAAAAGAAAAAAAAAAAATCCAAGAATTCAGAAAGCTCCTGGCAAGTCTTTCCTGGACTCTGTACTTTTTCCAGCATTGCTGACCTGCTGTAAAACCATGTATCCAGTTTCATGATGGTGCCTAATCTGAAGACTGGAAACTTTTGATAGGCTCGAACTGATCACATGACGCTATGCAGGTTGATAAGAGGACCCTGTTATAAAGTGACAGCAAAAGAGATAAGAACTCTTGGCAGATAGTGGCCAAGAAATGATTAACTCAGAAATGGAGAGGTGCTATGCTGTACAGAGTGGAAGGCTGTGGGGCGCAGGGGTCAGGGGGCCGGACTTGGTGGATGGAACTCCACACCAGCTTAAATCCACTAAGTCGCCTTAGGCTTGTGACATACCCCTTTGATGTCACCACCTCTTTGCATAGCGAAGTCAGACGTACCTCTCCTGACCTCTGTAAATACTTTCTAGATGATAACATGGGCAGATATTTATTCTTTAAGTGATGACCAGAGATATGACTGACACTTTGAAACACTGCAGGTAGCGCTTCCAAGCGTATGGTCATTTATTTATTCATGTTTTGTCAACCAGTGTTTTTATCATGCCTAGCAATTAGCCAAGTTGTTAATCTGAGCTTGTTTGTACATTGGTCCGTTGATTAAAAGGGTAGCCTATCTCTTTATCTCAATAGAATCAAACTTATACTGTGAGGTTAATGCTGACAAAATGTTGAATGTGTAATACATTTTCCATAATTTTAAAGCTATTCTTTGCTTGAATCTGTGGAAAAACCTGGATCACTCTTCACCATGAAAGAACTATTACTCAAATGCGTAAGCGTAGTTTTAGGCTCTTCCCTGTTGTTTTTCAAAGTTATAAAATTTGGATTCTTAGAGCAACACATCTTTTCCCATATTGTGTTGATTTTGATTTTTGTTATTTTATTATTTATTTTGATTTTGCTAATGGAGCAAACTTTTTCCCCCCTGATATTCTATTTAGAAAACCCAAAAGGTTTCTATACAGCATTTTCCCCATCAAAATTGTATTTCAGGGGACATTATATATATTATAGAGAAACCAGAACAACATTTTAATAAGGTTCAAATAAGTCTTTTATTTCTCTCTTATAAGAGAAGTTGAAAGGCGACAATCCAGGGTTGGCACAACGTCTCTATAAAGTTGCCTAGAACCTGGTTCCTTCTGTTTTACTATCCTCTGCTCTCGTCCTCATGTTCCAAAATGACTGCTAGAGCTCCAGCCATTGCAACCAGGACGCAGCGTGGAGGGGAGGGGACCCTCCTTCCTTTGTAAGGACACTTCCTGAAAGTACCGCATTGGCCCTTTGCTTACATCTTAAGAGCGGAAATTAGACACATATTTACATTGAGCTGCCAGGGAGGCTGGGAAGTAAAGTATTTTAGCTGGGCAAGTAAATATGTATTTTAAATTAAAAAGGATTGGGTGATTATGATCATCTATGTCAGTTCTTTGCTGTTATTTCTTTCGATAATAAAAAAATAACATGGCGCAATCCTAGAAATATACCTGTGTGTATGTTAAAGGGCGTAGCAACTGTTCTCTTAAAAATTATTAGGACCCCCCCCCCAAGTTTTTGCTTATGTGAATTGTATCTATTGGTATTAATTGTATTAGAAATAAAAATTAGGAAAGTAAAAAATAATTATTTGTAAATATATTAATTTACTGTCATTAAAATGACAATAATAAAACCACTGCATATTAATTTAAATAACCCATTTTACATTAAAAAGAAGTATTTTCCAAAACAAAGTAATTCATGAAAAGCAGCGTTTTCACAAACGTTTTTAATGTCTAACTTAGTATAAGACAGCTGGATTTGTGTCTCCGTTTCTGCACTCAGTCTGTGGTGATATGGTTTGGCTGAAGTATATGAGACCATAGGATTTTCAAGAGATGAGGCTCTAACCCCATAAATACTCCTCCTCAGGAGTATTATAATAGTTTTTTTTCAGATAATTATCGATGTTTTTCTGTGATACGGCACCCAAACTCTGCAAGAGCTGTTTCCTAAACATTAGCTCACATGTGACATCTGAAACCACATCAACCCACTCTTTGCTTCAAATGCGCCTTCATATAAGCACGGTTTTGTTACGTCTTAAGCTGGTAGTTTGGGAAATATAGGTTCATTAATTGTGGCCAATTTCCGAATGTTGACACATTTCATTATACAATAATGAAAATTGTCCTCACTAATATTACCACTCGTCCTGTCAGAAGTCTTTAAATTCTGGGAAGCTGTCAAACACAAGTGTCTAAAATCCAAATTTTCACGTTGAAAGCCTGAATTTTAAAATTGGAAAAAAATTACCATCAGTTTTTTTTTTTAAATCACCATAAATACCATCAGTTGTTTTTTTTTTAAGATTTTTTTTTTTTGGGAATTGGGGGAGGGGGACAGCATTGGGGAACCGGGGAAGGGGAACAGCCAAGTTGCTGTCCTTCTGTTCTTCAGTCTAGTTGTGGAGGACGCTGCTTCACTGGCCCATGTTGGTATCGTCACTGTGCTCTTCCTGGATGAGGCAGATCGGTCGTCAGCTATTGAACTGTGGCTCAGGCTGGCTCACTCATGAAGGCGCAGGCCAGCTGCCGGCCAGCCCCACTGCAGCCTATGCTCTCGCCAGGGACTCACAGCAGCCCAGCTCCAGGTGGAGCTGTTGTTCTCCATCTTAGCTGTAGAGGGCAGTGTCACTGGCCCTCATATGTGGGATCCATACCGGGGCCTGCTGCTCAGAGCTGGAGTCCCAAGCCAACTCTTTTAACTCTTTTTTTTTTTTTTGTTTTTTTTAATTCATCTTTCATTTGTTTTGGCTTTAGTCATTTTTTGTTTTTGAGGGCAGTGTCACCGGCCCTCCTATGTGGGACCCGAACCGGGGCCGCTGGCTTCCCAAGCCAGTGCTTAACCACCGCGCCACTCAGCCGGCCCTAGCCAAACCAACTCTTAACCAACGAGCCACTTGGCCGGCCCCTATCAGTTTTTTTTTTTAAGTAACAGGTTCACTTCATTCCTATTTGTCTCCAAAATACCCATATGTAAATAACCGTTGTTTGTTTGTCAGTCATTCTTAAAATGCACAAGTAATTTTTCATAAACAGAGCAGCTGGCCCAGGCTTTCCTGGAGGCAGCCCCATCCTTCGCTAAGCCCTAATGAGGCTTGAAGACCTCTGACGACTGTGCCCAGTTAAGGGGGAATTTAATTCTATGGCTGGGCTTTGCTAGCGGTGAACGCTGTGTCCTGACATAGCTGTGTCCTTAAGGGCAGCTCGTCAGTTCATGGTTTCAACCCGCATCATCTACTGAATACGTGCGCTGATGCTCTGGGCAGAGATTCCAGTGTTTGGAAGGTTTATATAAAGCGAAATGGTCCGTTAATTTGGCTTGTTTCAAAAGTATACTTTTGTATTTGTGTTTTCATGACATTGGGGATATGGATGAACTAGATTAAAATAGATTATACCGTCTTGTATTAAATATTATGAACCATTCCTCCTCCGGGATGCTGCAAAGGAGGCATGTTGAGAGTTTTGTTTGTGAATAGAACATTTTCCGGGTCCCATCAGCGTCCGTGTCAGAACCAGGAGTCCCTGTTTCCAATGTGTCCTGAGGGGATTTGTGGAGCCTTGTGTGTGTGTGTGTGTGTGTGTGTGTGTGTGTGTGTGTGTGATTTGGCTGTTCTTCTGGCTTTTCATCTTTTGAGAGAAATGTCAAGATTATCTTAAAAATGTACCTCCCTACACCTCGGGGATTCGTGATCAGTTGGTTAGGAGACTGATTTCGGGATAAGCCATGGAAGGCAGACGGTCTAAAACCTGAGCTCGTTCATATGGTGAGAGCCGGTAGACCCTACTTGCAGCAGAGGGCTGGGAAACACTAGGTAACCAAGCCAGCCTACGCTGCGTTGCCACCACGTTTAGGTATCATTTACTTCCATTAGTGTTTTATTTGAAATATGTAGTGGATTTCACAATATGATTTTTATTGAAACCAACGATTCTTCTCTAATTCGCCATGGAACCTCAGGAGGGACGTATGCTTTTGTTGGCACATTTTACAGCCGTCACTGGAATCCGTGGGTCTCCTCTTCGTCACGTCTGAGTATCGGGCACACGTTTGTCTGCACTGCCCACAGCACATCCGTCAGAGCCTCGGACAGTGCCGGAGGCCTGTGTGTGCTCCCTGACAAGCACGCATTTGGCTGGTGAGCCCAACCCGGGGTCTTAGGGGAGAGACCCACCCTCCCGAATGGAGCTTTGGAAGACACACACACGTTTCCTTGTTTGAGTTTCGTTTTTGACACCAGTTCTATCTTGGTCACAGATGCTGTTTGACACCCTCGTAATTTAATAGCATTCTATACTGATCTGCTGTGATTCTCTTCCTTGTGGGATATGGCTAGTAAAACATACAATGACACAAATGGCTGAATCTCACGCTCCGTTATGTGCATCCGATAAGACAGGAGTGTTTTTATGAAGTGTACAAAAAGTGGTTGAGGCTCCATAAGTATCACTAGTTCCCTAAAAATCCTACAGGAGGTTTTCAACATGATCCTTGCTGTGTGTCCCTGCCTTGCTTTCCTGTGGAGCTGGCTGGCCAGCCGAGGAAACACTGCATTAATGAGTTACTTGGGTCTTTTGAAGCTTATCTGTCAGGCGAATTTAATAGAAATAGCTACTCGGTACTTTGTGAGAAATGAACATATTTTTGTGGAAGAGGGGCTGGAGTGAGGTTCACAGGTGACATGAATAACAGGTGCTCAGAATTCAGCCTGAGCGGCGACAGCTAATGAGCAATTTGTGTTGCCACCGTGCTGGGGAAAAACATGGCATTAATCACAGCTTTAGTTTTTATTAGTTATTTTTCCTGGTCAAGGCACAGTCTAACTATTTCTTTTGGGCAAGTATGGGCTTTTTCTACCCCAGCATTCTGTTTTAAACACTTCCACTGCTTCCCAGATACCTCCACACAGCACTCTTATGGTGATTCACATTTACAGGGATACGTGTTTATAGTGATAAAGCAGTATTTGCTCACTGGTTTCCAGAAGATTCGTAAATGATTGACAGATAACTAATGACTGCAAAGCATCTTTGCCAAAATCCAAAAGGGCTTCCACAATGTCACCGGAACCCATGTTGCCCGGGGATGGTGGAGCTGTTAATGACTTACCTTCCCGGTAAACTTCCTGGACGCAGCCTTCCAAGAGCTGATGACATGTCAGCGAGGCGGTGATTCTCCTCACGCCGGATTTCTGGTGGGCTCCGTGCGTGAGAATATGCGAGAAGGACCCTTTCAGTCCACATATAACCTGGGCTTGCTAAGAACAAGCACCCTCAATTACTCACCACTCTGATGGCTCCAGATAGTGGGGAGTTGACAGAAGACTGATAAATACTGAACCAGCTCGTTCCTGCCAAACCATTGCTTAACGTTGGCTTGTACCCTTCGGTAACAAAGGTGTTAGTCACTGATTTCATTTAGGACCCGGGCTATTGGCACTTTTTTTTTTTTGAATCAACTTCCTTGACAACCCTCTAACCCCCAAAGTATATAAGATGGTAGGATGGCAGAATTGGGAAAGGAGTGACTAACTAAAGATTTCTTCTCATTCTTTGTAATAGCTGTGAGAAATATGGCACCTGGCAGGAAAGATAAGTGACTTTTACACAGTACTATTATGGGCAGGTAAATATTACTCACTTTTTATAGCACCGATAATTAAACAGAGCCTTAGGCAATCTTTCAGCAATCGCGTGTTCTAGACTTTCCTCTTCTTAGGTTTGTGTTGAGTTCCCCATGTTTATCATATTCTGAGATCTATGTCTGGCAACTCATATCTTTATTTAGAGTAAAGGAAATAAACTTGGTTACCATTTTGTTTCCATTTAAGGACTTTTAAAACGTTTAGGCAATTAACTAAATTATCTATAGCAGATCCTACCTTGAAAAACTATGTTATGGATTAAATGATAGGTACGCCTTGCACAGGACAATGATCAATATTAATATTGGTGGCTGGGAAGGCTTGCCCTGGGACATGCAAAGAGTTTAAACAGAGAGCTGGCAATACACTGTTTCCACAAATGAGACAAACATATACAAAGCAGAGACACATTGTGAGTACAGGTCCAATTCATCACGTACCAAGTGGAACTCATTATCTTTCATTTCAAATGCCACTTTTGTTTTTTGGATGAGTGACACCACCAAATTGCTAAATGAGAAATTTGGGTATCATTCTAAAGCTTCCCTCTGATATCCTTGCTTTGTGTATTCAGTTGACAAGCCCAGTCCGTATCCTCACCATCTCCCAGTGGCACCCCTTCTCGTGTCCCCCCCGCCCCCACCATCATGCCATCGTCCTGTTTAGCGTAGTCCACACTGGGGAACTCATTGGCTCTGAGCCCGCCGGACCTGAGGGCACAGCATTGGTCAACAGCGTGACCCGTGGTGAGTTCTTTTTCCTTTGAACATTGTCTCTCAGTGCAAGCCTTGACTCCTGGGATTTGGGAAGAGGAGGGTAGGTGTGGCACGACTAGCCCAAGGGTTGGCATGGAGACGGCCCTTGGCATTTCTCACTTGGATCATTTCTGTTGTCTCCTAGCAGCTCCTTGCTGTTACTCTGGCTTCCTCAATTCCATCTTCCACATTCCTGCTTAAACCATTTTCTTAAATTGAATGATATTCTGCTGCTTACAATTCTTTAATAGTTTGTCATCATTTTTAGGATAAAGTTCATACTCTTTAAGTTTGATGCACAAGATTCTTAAGGACCTGACCTTGATCCACCCATCCATCCATCTTCTGTCCCAGGATCCATCATCCATCCATCCATCCATCCACCCATCCATCCATCATCCATCCATCCATCCATCCATCCATCCATCCATCCATCCATCATCCATCCATCATCCATCCATCATCCATCCATCCATCCATCATCCATCCATCCATCATCCATCCATCCATCCATCCATCATCCATCCATCCATCATCCACCCATCATCCATCCATCCATCCATCCATCCATCATCCATCCATCCATCATCCATCCATCCATCCATCCATCCATCATCCATCCATCATCCATCCATCCATCCATCATCCATCCATCATCCATCATCCATCCATCCATCATCCATCCATCATCCATCCATCCATCCATCATCCATCCATCCATCCATCCATCCATCCATCCATCCATCCATCATCCATCCATCCATCATCCCTCCATCATCCATCCATCCATCCATCATCCATCCATCCATCATCCATCCATCCATCCATCCATCCATCCATCCATCCATCATCCATCCATCCATCATCCATCCATCCATCCATCCATCCATCCATCCATCCATCATCCATCCATCCATCATCCCTCCATCATCCATCCATCCATCCATCATCCATCCATCCATCATCCATCCATCCATCCATCCATCCATCCATCCATCATCCATCCATCCATCCATCATCCATCCATCATCCATCATCCCTCCATCCATCATCCATCCATCATCCATCCATCCATCCATCATCCATCCATCCATCATCCATCCATCCATCCATCCATCCATCCATCCATCCATCCATCATCCATCCATCCATCATCCATCCATCATCCATCCATCCATCCATCCATCATCCATCTATCATCCATCCATCCATCATCCATCCATCCATCCATCCATCCATCCATCATCCATCCATCCATCATCCCTCCATCATCCATCCATCCATCCATCATCCATCCATCCATCATCCATCCATCCATCCATCATCCATCCATCATCCATCATCCATCCATCCATCATCCATCCATCATCCATCCATCCATCCATCATCCATCCATCCATCATCCATCCATCCATCCATCCATCCATCCATCCATCCATCATCCATCCATCCATCATCCATCCATCATCCATCCATCCATCCATCCATCATCCATCCATCATCCATCCATCCATCCATCCATCCATCCATCCATCATCCATCCATCCATCCATCATCCATCCATCATCCATCATCCATCCATCCATCATCCATCCATCATCCATCCATCCATCCATCATCCATCCATCCATCCATCATCCATCCATCCATCCATCCATCCATCCATCATCCATCCATCCATCCATCATCCATCCATCCATCCATCCGTCATCCACCCATCCATCCATCCACCCATCCACCCATCCATCATCCATCCATCATCCATCCATCCATCCATCCACCCATCCACCCACCCACCCATCCATCATCCATCCATCCATCCATCCATCCATCCATCCATCCATCATCCATCCATCCATTCACCCATCCATCCCTTTGTTCCACTGACTAAAATGTGCTGGAGCCAGTAGTTGGTGCTGGGGATATAGACTAACCTGGTTCAATCTGGTGAAAGAGACAAATGACAGTTTTTAATATTTACCAGCAGTAATCTCAGGATGCTGGGGGCGCCCAAGGCTCCTGAATCCACCTGAGGAAAGATGAGAGGAGCAGCCCGGAGGAAGACGTGGGCGTTGCTGAGGGCGAGTGAGCCCGCCAGGGAACAGGCTTCCTGAGGGGACAGCGCGTCCGGGGCCCTGAACACCCCACTGGGGCTGAGCCTGCAGTGTTTAAGGGCATGTCCTTGGAGCTTTTCTCTAATCGTGCCCCAAAATTGGAAGCATATGCAAACAGAGGAAGGGCCAACAGCTGGGGAATGGCCGAGTAGACCATAGCGTCTCCACTTCGTTGGCTCTGATGCGCCATTGAAGTGGGCCCTCGCTGGACGGCCTGGGGCAGGGCCCGGATCAGCGAAGGGCTGGTTGCTGCAGAGCAGTGCGACTGCGAGAGGGGGAGAACCCACCAAAAGGAGGAAAGGAAGTGGAGGCATATGGCCACCGCCATGCATTTATGGAAAAATCTGTGTACCTGTGCATATGTACGTATACCAATAAAATAGATTAAAACAATGAAGGAAATGCAGACAAGTATAAAGGAAAGATACACGAATCCCCTGTAACCCTGACATCTTGCAGTTTTAACATTTGAAGTATTTTCTCTAGTCTTTTGTTAGGTATGTAAGTCCTTAAATGCAGGCAAAATTAGTGTCATATTTTATGTATTGTTTCATATTTTATATATTAAGTATCATATTTTATGTATTGTTTCATATTCTGCGCTTTGGAATGTTATGTGATCAGTGTTTTCCATCCCATTATATTTTTTCAATTTTAATTTCTGGTCACTATTGCTTCAGCTGCCTCCTGTATGTTACCACTGTCTTGTTGTTGGTGATTTACTATGTGTGTGAGTGTGTGTGTGTATGTGTGTGTGTGTGTGTGTGTGTGTGTGTGTGTGTGTGTGTGTACTTTGGTGATTTAAATAATCCTGGCTTTGTTCCTCACTAGCTGAGTGACCACGGACCACTTACTTAATCTTTTTGTGCCTCAGTAAAAAGGACATAGGACTAGTATAGGGAGGTTGTAACGTGTAACTGACTTTAAATATATTTGCTTATACTACACCTGGCTCGTAGTCAGTGCTCAGTGAATGCTCATTCAGGAAGCTCTCTGAGGCCATGTGTGAGAATTCCTCCTCTTGCCAAGTGGAGATGGCGATGCCTGCCTCCCACACTGCTGTGCGCATGGGGCACCCAGCAGAGCCTCAGTCCCTTCTTCCTGGGTCCTGGGGTCCCCAGGGTTAGCGCAGTGTTCTTCTTGTGCCCACACAGCACCCATGCAGCACTCTTTACAGGTCGGACCTCTCTGCATCGGGAGGGCTTTGGTCTCTTACTTCTTTGCCACCATGTGCGTCCTTTATTTGCTTGTCCCCAGCACCCTGCACAGTGGCTCAGAAGGAATAGTAGTGAGAAGAGGAAGATGTAAGAGAAAAGTTGTTTGAGGCAGCATGGAAGAAAAAGACAAAAGAATAACCCTGGGGAATGGGATCAAACTGTTGGGGAAACAGAGGAGATGATAAGGGACGACACTGTGAAGAAAGGGGGAGCTGAGCATCTCTGTGGTGTGAATCAGGCTGACCCGGGGGGGGACAGGTGGCTCTCCTGGCTGGTGGGGTGTCTGTGGTGTGAATCAGGCTGACCCGGGGGGGACAGGTGGCTCTCCTGGCTGGTGGGGTGTCTGTGGTGTGAATCAGGCTGACCCGGGGGGGACAGGTGGCTCTCCTGGCTGGTGGGGTGTCTGTGGTGTGAATCAGGCTGACCCGGGGGGGGGGACGGGTGGCTCTCCTGGCTGGTGGGGTGTCTGTGGTGTGAATCAGGCTGACCCGGGGGGACAGGTGGCTCTCCTGGCTGGTGGGGTGTCTGTGGTGTGAATCAGGCTGACCCGGGGGGACAGGTGGCTCTCCTGGCTGGTGGGGTGTCTGTGGTGTGAATCAGGCTGACCCGGGGCACAGGCGGCTCTCCTGGCTGGGGGGGGGTCTGTGGTGTGAATCAGGCTGACCCGGGGGATGGGTGGCTCTCCTGGCTGGTGGGGTGTCTGTGGTGTGAATCAGGCTGACCCGGGGGACAGGTGGCTCTCCTGGCTGGTGGGGTGTCTGTGGTGTGAATCAGGCTGACCCGGGGGACGGGTGGCTCTCCTGGCTGGTGGGGTGACTGTGGTGTGAATCAGGCTGACCCGGGGGGGACAGGTGGCTCTCCTGGCTGGGGGGTGTCTGTGGTGTGAATCAGGCTGACCCGGGGGACGGGTGGCTCTCCTGGCTGGTGGGGTGTCTGTGGTGTGAATCAGGCTGACCCGGGGGACAGGTGGCTCTCCTGGCTGGGGGGTGTCTGTGGTGTGAATCAGGCTGACCCGGGGGACGGGTGGCTCTCCTGGCTGGTGGGGTGTCTGTGGTGTGAATCAGGCTGACCCGGGGGACGGGTGGCTCTCCTGGCTGGGGGGTGTCTGTGGTGTGAATCAGGCTGACCCGGGGGGACAGGTGGCTCTCCTGGCTGGGGGGTGTCTGTGGTGTGAATCAGGCTGACCCGGGGGGACGGGTGGCTCTCCTGGCTGGTGGGGTGTCTGGGGTGTGAATCAGGCTGACCCGTGGGGCCGGGTGGCTCTCCTGGCTGGGGGGTGTCTGTGGTGTGAATCAGGCTGACCCGGGGGGACAGGTGGCTCTCCTGGCTGGGGGGGTGTCTGTGGTGTGAATCAGGCTGACCCGGGGGGGACGGGTGGCTCTCCTGGCTGGGGGGGTGTCTGTGGTGTGAATCAGGCTGACCCGGGGGGGACAGGTGGCTCTCCTGGCTGGGGGGGTGTCTGTGGTGTGAATCAGGCTGACCCGGGGGGACGGGTGGCTCTCCTGGCTGGGGGGGTGTCTGTGGTGTGAATCAGGCTGACCCGGGGGGACGGGTGGCTCTCCTGGCTGGTGGGGTGTCTGTGGTGTGAATCAGGCTGACCCGGGGGGACGGGTGGCTCTCCTGGCTGGGGGGGTGTCTGTGGTGTGAATCAGGCTGACCCGGGGGGACGGGCGGCTCTCCTGGCTGGGGGTGTCTGTGGTGTGAATCAGGCTGACCCGGGGGACGGGTGGCTCTCCTGGCTGGTGGGGTGTCTGTGGTGTGAATCAGGCTGACCCGGGGGACGGGTGGCTCTCCTGGCTGGGGGGTGTCTGTGGTGTGAATCAGGCTGACCCGGGGGGACATGTGGCTCTCCTGGCTGGGGGGTGTCTGTGGTGTGAATCAGGCTGACCCGGGGGGGGACGGGTGGCTCTCCTGGCTGGTGGGGTGTCTGTGGTGTGAATCAGGCTGACCCGGGGGGGGACAGGTGGCTCTCCTGGCTGGTGGGGTGTCTGTGGTGTGAATCAGGCTGACCCGGGGGGACGGGTGGCTCTCCTGGCTGGGGGGTGTCTGTGGTGTGAATCAGGCTGACCCGGGGGACGGGTGGCTCTCCTGGCTGGGGGGTGTCTGTGGTGTGAATCAGGCTGACCCGGGGGGACGGGTGGCTCACCTGGCTGGGGGGTGTCTGTGGTGTGAATCAGGCTGACCCGGGGGGACAGGTGGCTCTCCTGGCTGGTGGGGTGTCTGTGGTGTGAATCAGGCTGACCCGGGGGGACGGGTGGCTCTCCTGGCTGGTGGGGTGTCTGTGGGGTGAATCAGGCTGACCCGGGGGACGGGTGGCTCTCCTGGCTGGGGGTGTCTGTGGTGTGAATCAGGCTGACCCGGGGGGACAGGTGGCTCTCCTGGCTGGGGGGTGTCTGTGGTGTGAATCAGGCTGACCCGGGGGGACGGGTGGCTCTCCTGGCTGGTGGGGTGTCTGTGGTGTGAATCAGGCTGACCCGGGGGGGACAGGTGGCTCTCCTGGCTGGTGGGGTGTCTGTGGTGTGAATCAGGCTGACCCGGGGACGGGTGGCTCTCCTGGCTGGGGGGTGTCTGTGGTGTGAATCAGGCTGACCCGGGGGACGGGTGGCTCTCCTGGCTGGTGGGGTGTCTGTGGTGTGAATCAGGCTGACCCGGGGGACGGGTGGCTCTCCTGGCTGGGGGGTGTCTGTGGTGTGAATCAGGCTGACCCGGGGGGACATGTGGCTCTCCTGGCTGGGGGGTGTCTGTGGTGTGAATCAGGCTGACCGGGGGGACGGGTGGCTCTCCTGGCTGGTGGGGTGTCTGTGGTGTGAATCAGGCTGACCCGGGGGGACAGGTGGCTCTCCTGGCTGGGGGGTGTCTGTGGTGTGAATCAGGCTGGCCCGGGGGACGGGTGGCTCTCCTGGCTGGGGGGTGTCTGTGGTGTGAATCAGGCTGGCCCGGGGGACGGGCGGCTCTCCTGGCTGGGGGGTGTCTGTGGTGTGAATCAGGCTGACCCGGGGGGACATGTGGCTCTCCTGGCTGGGGGTGTCTGTGGTGTGAATCAGGCTGACCCGGGGGGGACGGGTGGCTCTCCTGGCTGGTGGGGTGTCTGTGGTGTGAATCAGGCTGACCCGGGGACGGGTGGCTCTCCTGGCTGGTGGGGTGTCTGTGGTGTGAATCAGGCTGACCCGGGGGACGGGTGGCTCTCCTGGCTGGGGGGTGTCTGTGGTGTGAATCAGGCTGACCCGGGGGGACGGGTGGCTCTCCTGGCTGGGGGGGTGTCTGTGGTGTGAATCAGGCCGACCCGGGGGGACGGGCGGCTCTCCTGGCTGGGGGGGTGTCTGTGGTGTGAATCAGGCTGACCCGGGGGGACGGGCGGCTCTCCTGGCTGGTGGGGTGTCTGTGGTGTGAATCAGGCTGACCCGGGGGGACGGGTGGCTCTCCTGGCTGGGGGGGTGTCTGTGGTGTGAATCAGGCTGGCCCGGGGGGACGGGCGGCTCTCCTGGCTGGTGGGGTGTCTGTGGTGTGAATCAGGCCGACCCGGGGGGACGGGCGGCTCTCCTGGCTGGGGGGTGCAGGCGGGGCTGCCTGCTCAGCCACAAACAGCTAGCTCTGGAGGCCCTGCTGGGTGGCTAAGCTCTGATATGGATTGTCTTATTTAATCACTTGGAGCGCCGTGTCTTAGGTAGATGATATGGCTTCCTCCATGGGGCAGCTATGCCCCAGAACTGTGTTAAGGATGAGAAAACTGGAGATTTGTGAAGTTCAATTATTTGCCCAAGGTCATTCAGCTAGTAAGGAATGGGGCTGTGATTCATGAGTCTGTCTGGTTCCAGCCCCTGGCTTCCATGTTCGGCAAATAAGGTCAAGTGTGTCCTGTCAGTCAGCGTGGTAACTTGCACAGGCCGCCTGGCCCTGCATTGGCCTCTTTCGCAGTTGGCATACGGTAACGGACATTCTTCCGGGGCTCTCCGGTGACCTGAAAAGACAGAGTCCTGTGGCGGGAAGGCAGGAAGGTCAGAGTGTCCCCGAGGTGGCAGAGGGAGCTAAGGTCCTCAGGGCCCGGGTCCTTCACCCGCCGCGGTGCGGCTGGGGCCATCTGCACAGTCACAGCTGCCATCTCATTGCTGATGAGTCATCAGGGAAAAGGAAAGACATCGGAGGACCCCAGGTCGACCCGGGCCAGAGGGGGTCTTTTCCTGAGGTCAGTGGTGATGGGCCACACAGTGTCGGTCAAAGAGGGAGGGGTCAGTAACAAGGCAAATCGATTACTTTTAAACAGAGTGACGAACCTGGAAGCTAAAGGCCAAAATAGTGGAGAATATATTTTTTTAAAATCCGAAGCTTGTGAGGCTCAAGAAAGCCGCGGTCCAGAGTACCTGGAAGAAAAGGACTGCTTTATTTTTTTTTTTTTATTTCATTTTAATTTAAGTTTTGTAGGGAAGGACTGCTTTCACACGGAGATGTGAGCGTCCAGGCCGAGGGCCCGAGCTTTCTGACTGCCGCTCTGGGGCAGCGCATTCTGAAGGCACAGCGGCTGCGACCACGCTGCAAACGCTGCGGCCCGACTGCGCGGCTCACTCGGGGATTCCGAGCTGCACCTACACGCGTTGGCGGCTGGCCATAATTTCTGATCTGATTGGACCTTAGGTTCTTGCAAAGAGGTCTTCCCAGCGGAGGGGTGTTTTCCCCCTTTACTTAGTCCATCCAGCGTCAAACCACTGTCACAGGCTGTCCCCCGGGCCCGCGCAGTAGGAACCCGTGGCTGCGTGGGGCTGCCTGCAGCTCGTCACTGCCGGAGGTCGAGGGCAGGTAATGGGGGCTGATGATGCGAGCTATTAACATGGGTCTTCTTTACGGAATAAGGTGTAAGGTGAGCCCCACCTCGGTCCTTCGGGATGGCGCCCAGGGGGGCCGTCTGATGAACTTGAGGCGCTTGAGGAAACATTTGGAGCGACGTTGGTCTTCACCATGGATAGAGAGCACAGCTCTGTAGTCTGCAGCACTGAACACTCTTCACACAAAGTTTGTTGAGGGAATGTTAAAAAGCAGCTTTCACGTAAGTAACAGGATAGGCCATTCTTACGATTAAAACAATAGATTAAAATGTATTCTGAATCCATCATTAAACCTCCCCCCGCATGTGTATCTTTAGGTTATTTTCCTTTTAAAAGCATTGCATTTCCTTAGTTTAGTTAAGCTGCAAGTACAGAAAGCCCAGGCTGAACTGTGTTCAACGCCAAGGAGAAAATAAAACGTCACATCATCAGAGGCGGGCAGGCGCCCGGCCTGGCTAACTTAGGGCCTGTGATGTCGTCGGGACCCTAGTTCCTCCCATCCCTGCCGCTGCCAGCATGGCGCCGTGTCCTCTGGTGGCTTTCGCTGTTGGCAGGTACGACTCCAGGAATCACATCAGACGACCAAATACTGTCCAATGTAAGAAACGAAGGTGTCCTACTTTCTATGTTTTCATCAGAAAAGAAATCCAGTAACATCCAGCAGATTCCTGTGTGTGTCACGGATGAGTTCCTGGTCCCATGTCCTTCCCTGAGCCAGACAGTCACTGGGGAGGGGCGTGGGGCGACCACCATTCCTGGGAACATTCAGGGTTTAGCCTCCAGCTCAGCTCACAGCCGGTTGGTGGTCCAGTGGGGAACAGCAGTGTCCTGCCAAGGAAGAGAGGGGCTGGCCTCAGGGAGCAGTCAGCATGGCAGCCCCTGTCTGCGTTCCCCTCCTGCCCTGCCGATGCCTGTGTCATGGCGGCAGCTGCTCATGTCACCTAAGTAGGGAGGGGAGTTTGCAGAGTTAGGAAGGAGCAGTCTGTGGGGCGTCGCTGGACACGGTGAGGGGGACAGGGGAGCCCGGCCAGGCGGTGAGCGTGGGGTCCGCAGGGCAGAGGGCGGCTGGCTGCAGGCCACAGCTCCCCACGGGGCACCGCCCGGAGGACCCTCTCCACCTGGGGCCACGGGAAGCTCGGAACTGGACATCTGCTGGCCACGCAGCCCTGCACACTGGCGCCAGCTCACTGCCCGGGCCGGTCGTTGTCCTGATGTCCAGACGGCGAGGAAAGGAAATCGAAGCGGCCGGTGGGAAGGCTCCTGTGACCGTCCCGGCCTCCCTCCCGGCTTCCCGGGTGGCGAGCAGCACAGCCCTGTCCAGACACTGGCGACCCCGGGAGCTCAGGGCCACTGTGACCCCCAATCGAAAGGTCAGAGCTGACGCACGATGAGGTTGTGCAACGTGCACGCGCGACGAAGGTGTGACCCGCTTGTGCAGCGGCCCCGCCCCCACCGGGGTCCCTGAGCGCGGAGCCCGCAGACGCCACCCGGGGGGGCGCTTTGCTGGGAGCGGCTCCCCATGGAACGGCTGCACCCGGCTGGCTCCGAACTGCTGGCTTTTGTCATCGCGAGGGTTGTGTGGCGTCTCACAACCTCCCCTGAGCTTGACTGGGAAACCGGAGGCCGACTTTGGCGGGCCCCTCCCACCCTGCAGGTGTGTGTGTACCTGTGCGTCCTCGCTGAGAAACCATCTTAGAGGCAACGGTGGTTTCATCCGAGAGCTTAGGGCCCTGTCTGCACAGAGACCCTCACACACAGCCGAGCCTTTTGTTCCTGGTTTCGGAAGATGTTTAATTAGAAAAGGTCGCGATCTTAATGTCAAATTGATAGGCAGTGCTGGGAACTTACGCTGTCCCCCCAGGACTGTCCCAGGCCTCCGGGAGGGACAGCGATAGAGCAGTGGGCTTGTGGACCTGGGGGATCCTTGGAGCTTTAGTTCCTCACTTGTCTTGGGTGAGTTGTGTGCAGGTCCTCGAAGAAGTGGAGTTAGAGTGCTGGGGTTCAGTTCCAAAGGCCACAACCACATTGATTTAAGCTCGGCTGAGCTGGGTGACCCTGGAGAGTTGCTTGACCTCTCTGTGCCTCGTTTTCTTCATCTGCAAAATAAGGACAATTGTACCTATGTCCTAGAGTTGCTGTGAGGATTAAATCACTTAACGACACTGAAAGCCTGGCATGCAGTCCCAGTAAATGTTAGTTTTTAGTTTCTCCCCGCTGTTTGCATACCACTCAGGGCTTCCAAGGTGGATGTTTTTTGACTAGAGCTAGACAATTACTGAATATTGATTGGAATTGATTCTAACAATCATTTATTCATCTTAAACCTACGTATTGGGTTGTCGGAAAAGTCATGACGCCTTTTTGCAATGAAAAACATAGATAAAAACATGTCATGTCTTTCCCAACCACCCAATAGTATATATCAATAGAAAGCCCCCTAATATCTGCTTGGGCAGAATTGTAGAAGTTGCCATTTTGGGAAAAGCTGCTATGCTGCCCTCCTCTTGATACCAAAGTGGATATGGCATACAATGAGCCGTGGGGTGTGGTCCGGGGAGTGAGCAGTGCATTCTAGAATGGCGGTCACTGAGTTTGCCCATCTGGCCCCAGGGGAAGCTCCAGAGCACAGAGCGTGCCTGCCGGTACCTGTGCAGCTATTTCCCACCTGTACATGCGATGTCCTATTTCCCACAGGAAGTATCCATCCATTAACTGTTTGGTCCATGAAGGTGTCTGAGCTTTGCCCATATTTAAAAGTGGCAGTCAAAAGGCAAAACACCTTTGAGAAATACTTGCACGCGTGACATGACTTCAGGGATTAAGACTATTTCCTTGAAGAATGGGTTTCAAAGCCATTTCTTAAGAAATTAGGTATTCCTGGACATCAGTGAAAAAATGATCAAAAGTTGGCCCCAATTTATGATCCACAATTTTTGTGCCTTATCTTATGCCTCAGTTGGATGACTGTTGTTCTAGAAGGCGGTTGGACAATTTTGAATCACTGCAAGGATCTGCTTTAGCCCTAAAATCACTAACAGGCACAAAGACCTATTGAGCTGACAACTTTTAAAGTTTTATGGGAATTTAGTCTATGTTAACACTTTCTAAATGTTTCATTAGATCATTTTAAGTGTGCTTCAAATGAAGCTTCTTAAAGAAATAGTTTTGAAAAACATTTCTGAGCCATGATCTAACACCTAAAGACCTTTAATTAAATTTGCCATAAACTTGTGAATTTGAAAACAAATTCTTTTGTTAAACCGAGCACTAGGGAATAGGATTTCCAGAGCTTAAATATTTTATTTTTTGTGATTATGTTTTTTCTTTTCTTCAGCTTTAGTTGCCTTATCTGTAAAAACTGGTTGCAATGATAAGTCTGCTTTATCAGATCTCTGAAAGGGATGATGGAAAGAAATTATTCCAGAGCCTTTCATGGAATATTTAATCACTTTTTTACATTCAACTTATCAACATAGTTTATAACTTTAGACAATTTTTCTTTACAGCTCTTGTAATCCACATTAAATATTTTATTCTTCTTGGCTTAGCTTAAAGCATAGTTCTACATCTAGAGATGCATGTGTGTGTGTGTGTATGTGTGTGTGTGTGTGTGCGTGTGTGTGTACAGGCGTGTGTTAAAAGCACTGGAAGCGCTATCTTGGAACTTAAAGATTTTATGACTTTGAAAACTAGCTAGAGTGCTCAATTTTATTATTGCTATTCTTTTCTATTTTTAAAGGGTTCATAGTCACACAGGAGATAACAGTCTAATGTGATAAGAGCCATCACCATATTACGTATGGGCTTTAAAGAGTGCAGGTAACTGGTATTGAGACCTCAGGAGTAATAGTAGCTGGAGAAATAAATGTCCGCCCACTCATGTTCATTTGCAGGGTCAGTACTTGGCCTTCCCCATAACAAGACAAGGGGAGGTTGAAACAGAAGTGTTAAAAGTGAAAGGGCGCGTTTCTGTTGGGGGCGGGTCTGGGCTTGTTCTTCAGAGGCCTCCCCATCCTGGGGGCCACTGTGTCCACTTGGACATTTCTGGGTCCCTAGCAGTGGCACCTGAGAGGGGAAACGTGGGAATCTTGAATGTGACGGAGGTGTCGCCCTGCAGGGAGTGTGTCTTGGGGAGATGACTCAGGGCGCTAAGGCTTGTCAACTGTAATTGAAAAATAAAAAAAGAATCCATTAAAAAAAAAAAAGGAAGCTTTGGCGTCCTCTTCCAGTTTGAATTTGGGGCAGCGTTTGGGGCTAATGGCACAATGGAGCCGTGGGCCAGACTTTTTTTTTTTTTTAAATCAATCAGACATATTGTTTGTTCCTTTGGGTTTGATAGACATGTCGTAACAAGGTCCTGAACTGCTCACTACCTCTCTGTGTATCTTCTGTCTAAAGGCTTGTTACCATCGTGACCTGTATTCATGGAACCACAAACAATGGGCTTAACCATTAACTTTCAAACCACTTTAAAAGAATTCTTTTATAAGATGAGAATTATATGGGCTTCCACTGGTTGTTTAGAGGAAAAAGGAGAGGAATGCCAGTCGCGCTAAGCAAGGAACTGGCAGGTGATGGTTGGATGTCCCTAGACCCTGCTGCAAATTGGCCTGACCCGACCGTTCAGATAACACCCTGAGCTGACGGTCCGGTGTCCCTGAAAACCCTAGTCTTTGTAAACTTGGTTTGGCTGAGAAGTAAATTGTGGAAATATCTTGTATTCATTGAGTAACCCTCCCTCACCCCTCAATACTTAGTGGCCAGCAAGGCACAATTTGATATTAGGTGTCTGTTTTCAGGGCCCTTCCTGATGGGTCTTGGAAAGCTACAACCAAAAAAGGATACATTGTTTCTTCAAGTGATACAGGGCACTGAAGGGAGTCACCCAAATCCTGCCTCTAGACTCATAATTACCTCTACGAATTTTTTCTTCTATTTTCAGTTGAGCAACCATATGCCATAAGGGGCGTTTTCCAGAAAACTTTATAATCTGGTAATAAAATACTTCATGCACAATAAAGAGAGCGTCCCACTGGACTGGTGAGCCTGACCTTGTTTAGATTGCTGATGAAACACCGTTAGCAGCACACACATTGTTGGGGGAGCCTCCATAGCTCCCACCTTCTAATTGGGGCTTAATTTCTACTCATGCCATAGGGTACATCCCCTGCCCCCATCACATTAGAAAAGCCTTTTCCAGCCCTCCTGGTAGATTCGTTATGTTTCAGGATCTTTCTCTAGGCTGCTTAAATCTATTGGCCCCAACCTTCAGACCAAGACGTGGACAGCCGGCCGGAGTCAGTGGGGGGGTGAGGGCCGCCCCTCTGGACCCAGCCCTGACTTCAGTCTGTCACTGGGCAGTGACTTACGGAGTGGGTCCTGGCTCGCAGTGGATGGGCCGGCTTTGCTCACCGATTTAATTGGCCTCATCAATGCTTTTACAAATTGATTGTATGTGCCTCTGGTCGGTAGTTAGTTATCTAACTGCCAGTGTTCTTGCTGGCACTTTGTATTGTGATTTATTCTTTTTTTCCAGTTTTACTGCATCATTTTTTATTCTTGTCTATTTCAAATTGAATTCTGAAAGGAAGCCTGTCCATTTGTGAGTCTCTCCAGGAACAGGGCTGTGACCCGTCATGCCCTGCAGCGGGCCCCATGCATGGGGCACTGCCTACACTAGGACTAGAATTTGAATTGATCTCATTTGTAATTTGAAAAAAAAAAAGAAGCACACAAGTTGTAGGTTTTGAAGGATTTCTCTGCTCGTATTAATTGATACAGCGCTATAATAGAGTTCGCCAGTTACCTGGTTGGGATCAGAGTGACCCAGAAATAACTTTTTCATCACTGAAAGCTGACAAAGCTATTTGAATGGCAGCCCTGCGGCTTCAGCTCTGCTCAGCCCTTGGCCCCAAGTTCATGACATGGGGCAGTAACAGTGCCCACGCCTGGGCCGCTCTGGGAAGTGTGTGGGATGGTGACTGTGGAGTGTTTCGTGGAATGAGGCTCCCAGTGGGGGCCCAACAAGCACTCACTGTCGTCAGGCCCTGGAAAGAGCAGGTGGGGCGTCGCTATGCAAACCAGCACTTGCAGTGACCACGCAGGTGACGCAGCCAGGAGCCCAGAGGGTCCCGTTAACGCCAGGCTCTTACCTAGGATGGGCACACGGGCGCACAGAGGATAAACCAGCCCTTGTGAAGGTGGCGGCCTTGCCTCCGCTCTAAGTGCTAGGTGGGTTCAGAGAGGGGCTGGGTGTGATGGCTCTTGAACTGAGGAGCTCACATTGATTCAGGGAGAGCCGCTCACGGGGAGAGAGGAGAGGCTGGGAACCGGGACCAGCTGACTGTCCGTCCTCTTTGTGCCGCCCTCCGGCAGCAGCCAGGTGCTCCGTGCTCCGTGCTCCTTGTGCTCAGGTAACTCTTCCTTTAGGAAGTCAAGAGCTTGAGTTTCGAGTCACAAGGGCGTAGGTTTGAATCCTAAGTCATTCACATCCTTGGGCAGATTTCTTAACCCACTTGAACGTCAGCTTCCTCATCTGTGAAATGGGCTTACAGCGCCCACCTCGCAGGAGTTAGCGGGCCTTGGAAGGGCGTGTCTGCAGCTCTCAGCTCAGTGGCTGTCATCAGAACCATTGCCAGTGGTCACTGGTGTCTTATTAATAACGGATCGTAAAGGTTCCCATTAGCCGTTCTCACCAAGACGGTGATTCGTGGCTCTACATCACAGAGAGAAGGGATAAAAGCATTCTCCTGCAGTAAATCATTCCCTCCCCCTTTGCCTTGGGCGAAGGAATACGGTCTAGAAGTCCGTGATTAGTACAGAAGACGAGACATGGACATGGTAACCCTACTGACATTGATTTCAGTTAGTCACTATCTGTGCGACCGGCCCCTGGTGATGGCTGCTTTCCAGGCCCCTGCATTCTCCCATGACACCCATGGAAATGAGCCAGTTCTCTGCTTTCACCTCTCTCTCCTTCCCACTTTATTCCACACTCAGCACACAATCCAATGCATCTGGTGACACCAGGCGGCACAGGCAGGCTGCCGGGTGGGCCCTGGGGGGACGCTGGGACTCTGCAGCCTGCGACACATTTGCATTTGGGCCGTGGAGCTCGGGGACCTGCTACCTGCAAGCTCGCTGTACGTGGAACTTCTGGGTTGGCCGGCTGGCACACAGGGACACTCAGACCGACTTTTTTTTCCTGAAATATCTTCTCAAAGACACGCCTCTGGTGCTGCTTTGTTTGTTCTTGTCAATTGGAATTTTGAGCTCATGATGGAATTTTCTGATGTAAATTGGTTTTAATGACCCTGTTTGGTCCTCATTCTGGGGTGTAACCAGAACTATTCATGAAAGAGGGGGGCATAGATTTGGGATACAAAGTTGCCTTGCCCCTCTTTATTTATTTAACAAACATTTATTGAGTGCGTGTTCTAAACCACTGTGCTGGTTTTGGAGACAGCAGGATGGATAAAGCGTAAACCCTGACTTCCTAGGAATTGTCTTACCTTCCTTGTCGCATCCATAGTTACCTAGTTATCCCAACACCATTTAAAAATAATCTTGCCTTTTCCAATGTCTTGTGACAACTTATTTTTCATACTTTATCTTCTGTTATGTGACTGTTCTAACTAGTAACGAGCTGTGATTGGACCATTTCTTTGAGGTCATTGGGGAAAGTGGTGTCCAGGAATTTTCAGTCTTGGCAGAGTTCAGCATTTACAAAGAAACTTGGTCACCATTTTCCGTGTCATGAGGTAATTCTGGGTAGCACACAAGAGTTTATTCGTATTTGAAAGCTATAAATCTTATCTTAGTAAATAAAATAAAACTGGCTGGTGATCACCAACCATATTTTCTTTTCTTCTGAGGGATGGGCTTGAAAAGAAAAAGGGAGGGTGGTTCTTACAACAGCACTAAAATAGCTTTTAGGCAGAAAATAGCCTTATGTCAACCAAGACAGGTTACTCTCATTACGTAAATACACCTTTCTCAATTTGGTCCTTTGATGTTGTAATTGCTTCCACATGTGCAGAACTCTGGGCGAGATTATGCCGAAAATATATTTGTTTGTACAGAAATATTTTCAAAGTGCTTTATTTTCTAGAAGGACCAGGAGCTGGCTTTCATTAAGGCCTGTCAGGGCAGGTTGGGTCCTGAGGAAATGTGCCCCCGTGCTAATAACTGCTCTGTCGTGTACAATTCCAGCTACCTGGGAGGAACACGGTGGCCCCACGGGCAGTGGGGTTTGCGGGAAGGCTGCCTGCTTAGCCGTAGGCCGTGCAGTGGCGAGCGAGGCGGGATCTGCGAGCTCGGGGCTTTCCTGGGAAGCCTGGCTTGGAGATCAGTCTGAATGAGCCGCAATGAGTCCAGACAGCCCGTGTTTCTGGTTCTGGTCTAGGTGAGCGGAGGCGTAAGAACGAGGTGGGTCTCGGACCATTCCTACCTTTCTTACGGTGGGGACACCTGCGACTTGGGGTGATGCCTTTTTGTCCAAAAGGCGATGAATTTGGTGACTGCCCCTCTGTGCATGGACGTGTACTCTCTTTTAAGGGGAGTACTTGTGGTTTGGCTGTTCACAGTTCAGTTGGGAGACGAGATCTACACATAGGAAAACTTACTTGCAGTGAAAATCAGAATATAAATCGGAGCCAAATGGTGGGACAGTGGCTGAACGAGAGTTCAACGGGGTGGGGGTGGGAGGGCGGGGGCACTGTGGCGTCAGCAGCTTGGGTGCGACCCTCTTCAAGGATGGATGGGTGAGGAGGTGAGGGAACATCCTGGTGAGAAGCAGCCTGAAGAAAGAGAGAGGGCCTTGAATGGCCGAGAGAGCTCAGGAAGCGGTGATGAAACAGGGCGGTGGCTGTGGACGGGACGACAAGGAGAGGCCTGGAGTCTGATATGAAGAGCCCCGAATGCTGACTGCTTTCCTCGAATGAGAGGAGAGCTGAGGGAATTCCCTTGTTAATCTTAGGCTGCAGCCCTTTGAATTGGATGCCAGGCACCGCTGCACACGCACAGGACTCGGCCATCTTCTTCCTGAGGAGGATCACAGTGAAGGGTGCAGCTGGAGTTTTCAGGACACGGGAGTAAATCAACGATAACAACACACACACACACACACACACACACACACACACACACACACACGAGAGGCAAAGCCTTGTATTTTTAGGGCAGTGAAGCTGCTCTGTGTGACACATGATGGGTACATGTCATTAGACATTTTCCAAACCTTCAGAAGGCACAGCGCCAAGAGAGACCCTAATGTCAGCTGTGGACTCGGGGTGATGACATGTCCATGTGGGCTCCTCAGAGGTGACAAATGTACCGTCCGATGGGCATGTTGATGACAGGGAGGCTGTGACGCGTCAAGGTAGGGAGTACGTGGGCAATTGCCATACCTCCCACTTAACTTCTCTGTGAACCTAAAACTGCTAAAAAAAAAAAAAAGTCTATAGAAAAAAGATGAAAAAAAAATCAAACATATATATACAAGTGAGTAATAGACCTAAGAGCTTCTTTCTTTTAAAATTTAATTTGAGGTAAGCAAGGTGAAATTTTTAAAAATGCACACTTGCTAGGGAGAAATATGGAAAGCATTTGATTTTTCATCTGTGATTTAAAATCTCATCTCTGCTTCTTGAAAACCACACTCTTAGAGGGCATTTGACTCATCATCTCCTCAAAGTTATCTTTCTATTATTTGTCAGCTGGGTTGTCACCTTTCAAATGTGCCTTAAAACACATCCCCTCGATCAAGATGGACCCGCAATCGCCACGTGCTGGGGTAACCCAGTTGCCTGTGTGTTGAGCTTGTACCCCAGAAGCCGGGCATGCGGGGCCCCCACTTGGCCAAAGGACGTGGAAGGAAGTCCCTGGGCCCCAAGCGCTGGATGTGTGGGAGCAGGGGAGACGCAGGTGCCGCGTCACGGAGCCGTGGTTCCCTGACACGGTCTGTGTCCTGGCTTTGGGTTCATTCCCCACCCCCCCACCCCCCAGCGACAGGTCAGGGAGTTAGGGGATTTGTGAGGAGGCCTGGGAGGTGGCCCAGAGGAACTTTGTTTGTTTTGTCTCTCTGTTCTGCATCACAAAATTCTCTCATCTCACGTTTCTTATAAACATTTTGACAGTCTGTTGAATTTTCCTCAAATGTCTTCCATCTGGAGACGCAGAGGATTTATCAGCCATCTCGTCTACCTTCAAATCCCGACAACCTACCCTCGCTGAGTGGGGCCACGCAGACTTCCCATTTTGAAAAGAACATTAAAAAACAAACAAAAAAAGTGGGAGTTGATACTAATGAAATACCAGGAGGAATGACCATTTCTACTGTGGGCTGTCAGAATTATTTGTGTTGTTTGTAACATGCAGTGCGGGCAAGTGGGAAAGCCAGCCAGGCTCACCCACGTGCTGTCAGCCAGCGCTGTCGCCTCAGGCCCGTGGAGGCTGGTGACATGACATTCTACCACCCATGGCCCAGCTCGGCTCTGTCCTACAGGTTTTCAGACGGTCGCCCCGAAGGCACAGGAGCTGGGAATCGGCAGGTGTTTTCCGCCGGGTGCGGTGCCAGTGCTTGTGAGACCCCAGGGCACGATGAGGAGAACGCTGCCGGGAGGCGCGGGCCGGGAGGGAGCGGCCCAGGACCCGGCCCTGCGGACCGCGACGGCAGGCGGCAGGCAGGGAGACGCAGCCACGGGCGCTCACGTCGCGCCTGCATCTGGCACGCTCGCTTCTTGCTTTTCTTTTTCTGTATTCATTTTTTGATCAATCAAATGCTTAGGTTACATGTCCTCTCATCGTAACATTGCTGCATGTATATTGTAGAAAAATGTTGAAAGTACTTTAAAAAGTGTAACAACTTAAAAAAAATTATCCTACCATCACAGGAAATCTGTGTATAACTTGAGAATTTGTTTTTCTTTCAGCTTTCTTAGGGATATAAATCTGGTTTTGAAAGATCTTGTAGCCTCCTTTTGTTCCTACTTGATGTTTTACCAGCAATATTTTCTCGTGTCGTGGGACATTCTTTACAAATGTGATTTTTTGACAGTTGCTTAGTATTCCATTTTATCAATCTGGCACTATTTTAAAACAAATTTCTATTGTTAGAAATGTATTTTTGGTAACTTTTTGGCTATTATAAGTAAGGCCAAGATGAATAATCTTGTACATAACCTTTTTAAGTTGTTACATAAACTGAATGTTTACAAATGAAATGTTTTCTTGAAAATATTTTTAATGTGAAAAAAATTCAAACAAACACATTCAAGTCTAATACAGCGAAACCCCCCATGTATCTGTCATTCAGTTTCAACAATTATCAAGAATTTCACAATTATCAATATTTTCCCACATTTTTGAATGATGACTTTTACTGTTCCAAGTACTCCGAGAAAAATATCCGAGAAAGGTTGTGCCAGTTTATTTCCCCATGAGCTGCCTTAGTAAAACTATTAGGGTGAAAAAACAAATTTTGTAGGAAAAAAGTTACTTTGTTGCAATTTGTATTTATTCGATGGTCAAGAGTTTGAAGATATTTTCAAATTCTGTTTGCAATTTACATTTATTCTTTTGCATTGTATATTCATTTCCTCTGTCCAGTTTTCTTTTCTCGTCTTCGTCTTTTTCATATTTAAAGAGCTCTATGTAAAAAGTTTATTAGCTTCTCTGTCATGAATGTTGCAAATAGTTTCCCCAGGTTTTATTTGCCTTCTACATTATATGCTGTTTTCTGACATAGAGAACTCTTCATTTTTAAGTAGATGAAGCCACATATCGAAACATTTGAGAACGTCCCTTTTTTTTTGGCCTGCGTCATCTTTCCCCGTTCCGGGTTTGGGAAATCCTGTGCCACAGTCGACAGGACATAAGCATGTGAGCTCCGGGGCCATGAGCACAGCTCACACTGTCACTTAGCTCTGTGATGTGAAGCAAGGTCATTGACCTCTGTGTGCCTCAGTTTCTTCACCTGTAAAGCGGGAAACGATTAGATTACCTACTTTGTGAAGCTACAATTAGATTACCTACTTGATGAAGCTATGTGGGGAGTGATGGACAGCATATGTAAGAGACGTGGAACACCTGGTAAGTGCCATGCAGATCAGTGTTCGCTGTGGGTATGGTACATGTGAGTCTATCATCCAGCTGAAGCATTTGGTGTGTAAACGCTGACTATGAGATCCTTCTAGAAAAGCTTCTGCTTACAAAAATCTTCAGTCCTTAGTGGGGAACAAAATTCAGCAGAACAGGGGGCATACCGAAGACATGGTTATGCTTTCCTCCCTCGTGTTAAAACAAAAAGACAGAATCTTGCTGAAAAATCGTCCTCGAATGATAGAAAGATCTGTCATTTTTAGAGGTGGAAGAAACTTTCTTTTTAACTAAGCTTGTCGTTCAAAAAGTAGAGGAAGCTGAGGCGCCCGGCTGCAGGCACGAACCATCTCCAGTTCTGATCTAAGTGAAGATCAGACACCACGTGAGCGCCTAGCCCCACTTCCCTGGAGCTTTGCTGGTGTGAAACCCCCGACGTGCAGAAAGCAGAAGAAGCCAGAGCTCCCGCAGGAAAAGTGGGTGTTCACGGCCAGATTTACACATAAAGCTGAAGGAACTGGAAAGATTCACTTTCTCTTGAAATGGATATCTGAGGTCAAAGTGGTTTGTTTTGCACCTGAATTCCCCAGACAATTGCCACAACCCTCGCTTTTGACTTGCTTATAAGGGATGTAACCCATTGGAATGGAGCCATTGAAAAAACAGAAACCATCCTCAGAGCCCGGAGCTGAGGCCACCACCCAGGTCACTGAGGTCAAGGCTTTGCTAGTCGGATAATCAGTATTTAGGGGGCACTGGTCCCAGTGGCACAGAAGGAAAGTGAATAGTTCAGATCCTTTCGGAGACAGTGGCAAGCATGGTACCAGCACTCTGGAGGGCAGCGGGAGTAAGGGCGCCCGACGCTTCCGTGAGAAGCCCCGCTAAGGAAATACCTGGGGACCGGCTTTCAGGTGGAGGGAACGCACAGTGCGTGGGGCCTGGCGTCCGGACGGGGGGCTGTGGGATCCTCGCTTCCTCTTCTTACCCGATCACCTGTTTGTCAGGTTCTAGGCCTCTATGACAGGAGATTACCTGAGGAGGAGACTAGACACTTCAGCCTGGTCCCTGAGATGACACAGGACCCTGCCTTCTCCTCCTGGCCACACATCAGGCCCATCAGAGATGGTATGAGTGGGAGCTTCCAAGGGGCCTGCTGGCCGCACACAGCCCGGCTGGGCCCCCGAGTGTGCGAGCGTGAGGACTGGACACTGGCGGGGCCGCCCGCTGTCCCCACACACGGCCACGCGGGTGATGGGTGTGGCCATTTATTGATTTGAGTAGGTGCGACATGCTTTCCTTTTAACTAGAAATCTCACCTTCCAGCAACTGCTCCCAGGGAGCTCCCTAGAGGGGACGTTTTGTGAGAATTGGGGTCCAGCTGGCTGTGGCACATGTCAGCGCTCCAGAAATCGGTCATGGACTACCTGGGTGACATCCTTCGCTGAGTGATTAAAAAGAAACCTGGGCCGGCCGTGTGGGGCAGTGGTGAAGCGCTGGCTTGGGATGCCAGCGGCCCCGGTTCGGTCCCACATATGAGGGCCAGTGACACTGCCCTCAAAAAGAAAAAGAAACCTAACAGATGAACAAAAGCCCAGAAGAACCTTTTCAACAGCTCCCGTATGTTTAACTCAGGGACTAACCCGGGGAAAGCTACCCCTTTTGACGCGTCCTTCTGAGATCGCAGAGGTGGAGGATATTAACCATGGCACCTGAGGGCAGAGTTTTGTTTCGTTTTGTTTTTTTTTTATATTTCCATCAGCACCTTCCATCATGTCCGGCACATTAAAGGCCCTCAGTAAAATAGCTATCGGCTGAATCCACTGAAGGCAAAAGAAGCGAAAAGACAGCTTTTGCCCAACTCCCCATGTGGCTTTCTGCCTCGGGGACGACAGACAGCCGAGGCACAGCAAGGTCACCAGGGGCCAGATTTCTGCTTTTACTAGAAAAAGACAGGTGAGCTGGCGGGTAAGAAACAGAGTATCTGTTCTTTGTCACATTGACAGTATGGGCGAAAATTCAGCAAATCAGGAGCACATAAAAGGTGTTCCTTTTGGGGGTGGTAGATTTCATTAGAAATCTGTTTCTAGCATTATTTTAGTCCATGGTTATATTTACAGTGAGTTTTTGTAGGTGATATAGAGGGCAAGCCGTCACTTACCACTATTGACAGGTTCTGGGACTGTAAGTGAGACGATGAGCAATGAAGTCCGTTTGACCACAGGCTACAGGACGTAAACAGGGTCAAGTTCCTGGGGCAGCTCCTCAGTGTCGCAACAACACGACACTGTTAGGGCGCCTGGTGTAGTTGGGTTTAGTACCCACTCGAACACCTCTGTCTTTTAATTGGTGCATTTAGACCATTGACATTCAAAGTGATGATTGAAATAGTTGCATTAATATCTACCATATTTGCTACACTTTCCTGTTCATGGTCTTTGTACTTTGTTCCTATTTTTGTCTTCCACTCTTTTTCTGCCTTTTGTGGTTTTAATTGATCATTTTATATGATTATATATATTTTCCTTTCTTAGAGTATCCATTGTGTGTCTTTTTTTACTCTAGTGATTGCCCACGAGCTTGTATAACATTTATATAACTAATCCAAGTTCGCTTTCAAATAACACTGTATAGCTTCTTGGGAAGTGTGAGGACCTTATAATAACAGTCATCCTCATTTTCTCCATCCACTCCCTGATATCATGGTTGTCATCCTTTTCACTTATATATAAACATACATAAGTGTGTGTGTGTGTGTGTGTGTGTGTGTGTGTGTGTGTGATGGCATATACATAAGCATACACAATTGAATATACTATTGGTATTATATTGAACAAACTGTTATCTGTTAGATCAATTAAGAATGAAAAGAATAACTTTCTGTTACCATTAGCTATTCCTTCTTCAATGGCCTTCCTTTTTTTAATGTAGATCTGAGTTTCTGATGAATATTTTCTTTCTCTCTAAAGATCTTCCTTTAACATTTCTTGTAGGGCAGGTCTACTGGTAACAAATCCCCTCAATTTTTGTTTGTCTGAGAAAATATTCATTTCTCTTTACTTTTGAAGGACAATTTCACAGGATACAGAATTCTAGATTGGTGTTTTTTTCTCTCAACACTTTAAATATTTTACCCCATTCTTCCTGCTTGCATGGTTTCCGAGAAGTTGGGAGCAATTTTTCCTGTATGTCTCATTTTCTGTAATTTGAAAATAATATGCTGAGGTATAGGTTTTTATTTCTTTTTCTTTTTTGCATGGTTCTCTGAGCTCCCTGGATCTGTGGTTTAGTGTGACAGTAATTTGGGAAAATTCTCAGTTACGATTGTTTCAAATATTCCTCTGTTCCTTTCTCTCTCTTGTCCTTCTGGTGTCCGCATTATGTGCATGTTAGAGTTTTTGCAGTTGTCTGTAGTTGTTGGATATTCTGTTTTGTCTTTTTAGTCTTTGTTCTCTCTGCCTTTTGGATTTCAAGGGATCAGACCTTTCTTCCAGAAAGGACTTGCTTGTTGCCCAGCTGCCAGGGGTGTGGTTAGCTGACAGCCCCACATGCTGCCTTGTTCAGAGCCGACCTCAGCTTTTGAGCTGGGCTTGTATGCTTGTTGGAACAGTTACGTCAGGGACTATGCAATGCACCCGGGTCCAACGCCCTTTATTGGGCAGTCCTTGCTCCACGCTCCTGCTGGGCTGGCAGAGGCATTGCCGGGTGTGCACCTCTGCCTGCCACCGCCCTCTGCCTGTCCGGCTGCCCCCTCCCCAACCTTCCACAGAAACCAACCCATTCACGCCTGAACCTAGTGCTGCATATTTACTAGTCACCTTCTAATTATTATACTAGAGACGTGTTAAAAACCAGGACATGGGCCCTCCCTGAAAGGGCTTCTTTGCATCGGATGGGGTGCAGATCGACTGGCAATGACAGCAGCATCTGACGAGAAGCAGGGCGGGGGGAGTGCAGCGGCGAGGGTGGCCTGACAGTCTGGGGAAGTCAGGGAGACTGCTGACAGACGTGGTTTCCAAGGTGATGTCTGAGAGCTGATGTGTGGGATGGAAGGTTCCAGGCAAATGGAACTGCAAACGCTCGGAGAATGGGTGGCGAGCTGGGTGACCACAGAGCCGTTCGGAGAGGCTGCAGCACAGTGGCAGTGAGAAAGCTTCTGAGCCGTTTAGAAGAAGCCCCAAGAGGCAGGTTCTGGAGTTTTCCTTTGCTCTGTGTGGAGGGCGGGTAGGGGCAGGAGCAAGAGATGCAGCCACAGTGACAAACAGCTTCGAGGGCAGAGCTGCCATTCGAAATCCAGGTGAAGGCATCTGATCATTAGCCTGGGGATGACTGGGAATTTGGAAGGCAACTTTAAAACATCAGATCAGATCTCCCTCCGGTTTAGAAAACCTGGGAGGCAAAGAGAGTAGTTACCAAGCATGGCAAACTATCAGGTGACAGACAATGGCAGTTTGGACTAGAATAGTGACAGTTGGGATGGAGCTAAGTGGATAGTTGACACATTATGGAGATGAAATGGAACAGATGTGGGGAGCGAGGCAGGGAGGAGTTGAGAAAGATGGCTAAACTTTTGGCATGGTGACTGTGGCTTGTTGTCATTGGCCCGTGACAGGAAAGCTTTGATGCATTCGCGCTGGCTTGAAGGTGGAAGGGCCACACGGCAGGGACACGGGTGGCCTGTAGCAGCTGAGGGTGGACCCTGGCTGGCAGCCAGGAAGGATGTGGGGCCCTCTGTCCCACCACCGCCAGGCACCAAATTCTGCCAACAAAGAGGATGAGCCTGGAGTGGGGGTGGCTTTGGAGGCGGTAAACTGATAAGGGGACAAGAAAGCATGGTTTCCAGGCCGTAAACAGGAAAACGGGGCCACTTGAGAGCCAGTTTGGTGCTCTTGCCAAGGAAGCAAAAAGCACTTAGGTTTTGGGATAGAGGAAGAAAGGACACTCGTTAAATGAACGTGTGTGTGTGTGTGTGTGTGTGTGTGTGTGGTGTGTGTGTGTGTGTGTGTGTGGTGTGTGTGTGTGTGTGTGTGGTGTGTGTGTGTGGTGTGTGTGTGTGTGTGTGTGTGTGGTGTGTGTGGTGTGTGTGTGTGTGTGTGGTGTGTGTGTGTGGTGTGTGTGTGTGTGTGTGTGGTGTGTGTATGTGTGGTGTGTGTGTGTGTGGTGTGTGTGGTGTGTGTGTGTGTGTGTGTGTGTGGTGTGTGTGTGGTGTGTGTGTGTGTGTGTGTGTGTGTTTGTGTGTGTGTGTGAAGGGGCTGGGGTGGGGGTGCTGGGAGGGGAGACGCGCAGCAGGATAGTAAATGATTCCTTGAGTCTCCAGGGCTGAGTTTCCTAGGACGGAGCAGCCAGTCTTGTCTGAGGGAGGAAGGAGCCAGTGCACGCACAACGGCTGTGTACCAGCGGCTGCAAGAGCTCTGAGCTTTGGGAGGAAGACGGGCAGCCATGCTGGTCCCCGCAGGCTGGACCCCAGCACCTGTTACCTCAGCCCTGGGCGCCCCCCCCCCCCCCGCGTGGGCTGATGGAGCTGAGGCCGGGGAGTGGCTGGGACACTGGAACGTACCCTCCCGCCCTGGACAGGGCGCCTCCCTGCCCCCGCCCCCCACCCCAGATGGCACAGGCCGCTGGAGGTTGCAGGTAATTTAGGAAAAGCCCCGAGGGAGATGCTGTACTCTCCCTCTGGGACGCAGGCTGGAACCGCAGCGGTGTTGGTTGGGGACCGAGTGGCAGGCGGCAATGCTGTGGCTGCGTCCCCACGGACGCTGCTCGGTGTCTAACACGCCGTGGTTTCTGCGGGGGTTCCCCAAACCCAGGCTGAACACGCTCCCAGGTACCGTGTTGGTCTGATTCTCGTATCCTGGTGAGGCTGTGTCTCCTGCTTTATGTCCGCTTCAGACCAGGTCAGAATTGCAGTGTGAGGTGCTCATTTATTTGGGTATTTTGGGAGGTGTAAGCGGACCTTTCTTATAATCTGGGACTGGAAGCCATCCTAACGGCAGGGCTGCCTTCATTTGGGTTGGGTGCCTGCTGCAAGCCACTCCTTTACCAATGGCAGCTGTTGCATCATAACAGTCAGTGATGTGGATTTTTGCACATCTACCCCTGCTGCGGGCCTAGGGTGTGCTGGGTGCTGAGAGGCCCCCCGGAATAGACTGGACAAAACTCTCTGCTTCCACAGAGGCGGCGGAAAATAAGGTAAAAAGTAAACTACTGTTAGATGATGGTAAGTGCTACAGAGGGAAATAAAGCAGGGACGAGGTCAGGGCTTCTGGGGGTGGGTGATCAGATAGGGAGGCCAGGGAGACCCCCCCCTTAGAAGACAAACGTGAGAATCAGGGGGTGGGAGACATGGGCGGCCGTGCGTCTTCATCTGTCACCCTGGGAGAGCGTTTTTACTTGTCAGTGTTTCAATGACTCAGTGATACCACGACAGGGTTGGCCAAAAACCTTGTAAAGGTGACTTTAACATTTTGTAGGAGCTTGATTTGAGTTTCTCATGAAGTTAATTTGCCCCAGTCAAATGGGGCAGTTGTGCCTACTTTATCTTGGTTCACAGAAACTCTCATCCGTAATGACAATTTTGACCTGAAATCTAACTGCCATCATTTCTCAGAGGGTTTCCTCTGCGTGCAGGGAGCCAGTCTCTGGGTAGCGTAAAAGAATACACATGTCAGAAAACGATGAAATTAAGGGGTGTCTCAGAGAGCATTGAACTCACTCCCTTTTACAGTGCAAGAGACCGAAGGATTGATTTAGGTGAGGGCTGGTGATCATTCAATGGCAGGCTGGATCTCAGACCTTTCTGCTTTGAGCTCACCTGTGTCTCCCTTCTACCGGCCTCCCGGAGTGATGGGAACATAATATTTCCATTCAGACCTCTCAGTGCCCACCATGAAGGGTCAGCTGTGGGTTTACCCCCGTGAGGGCTCGTGCCCAGAGGAGGAGGGCTGGAAATAGCAGTAGAAGGACACTGAGCTTGAGTCACTCCTGTCCTGTGAAATTCCATGTCCTCGGACAAGCCAGGGGGTAGGAGGGCCCACTCCAATGGGCTCCCTGTGGGTGATATTTTCTGGGCTATCTCACTGGTAGCTTCTGATAGCCACAAAAAGAAAACAAAACACAGTGACAGATGGAAGGAAAGGAATTCTGTGGTTCAGACTTTGAATGTGTATGGAGTGATCTGGACAGGACCTTGGAAAATCCTGCTGATCCCTGTGGAAATATGGTCATACCTTAGTTTGTGAGCATAATTTATTCCTGAAACAAACTACTCGTATTGCAAGATATCACTTGTTTTGCACGTTAAAATGTATCAGAATTGTTTGCTCGTCTTGTGGAACACTTGCAAACCAAGTTACTTGCAATCCAAGGTTTTACTGTATTTATTTTTTGATGGTATGTTATTACAGATCATCTACAAAATGAAGTTGAAAGAAATATGAGCGGGTTAGAGTCGGGGGGGTGGTCCTTGTGTGCCCCAGCCATGTCTCCCAAATACCTTGCACAGTTGTGACGAGTGTCAAACACAATCCAACATTTTTTGCTGCATCCATTTTTGACCATGTAGTTTCAGTGATGTGATGGTATACCTTTACCTCTCCATGGTTTTCCTTGCGTACGGTGATACTTTGAAGGGCTTAGAGAGCTCCATGGACATGAACGCACACAGGAGAGCAGTAACCTGCCGGGCGGGGGCTTTGTTAGACCCCAGTGAGCAGCCCGGGGAAGGAGGCGTGGAGGGCGAGTGTGGGCTGTTAGGGGCCGAGCGGACGGGCCCACACCCTGCGTGACAACTCTGCCACACAACCTCACCTGACCATGGCCACATCACAGCTTCATCCTCGGGTTTTGGGGACAGTGTACAGGGGACTTGGGTGTCTATGATGGCTGAGAAAAACGTGCCATCCGTGGGAGGCTTGCTTTGGAGGATAGAAGCTGCTGTGGACTCAGGGGAAGACCAGATCCCCACGAGCATGCCAGCAAGGCCTTGCTTATCAGTTGCTTAAACTGGCCGCTTGGCTTGGACCTCACTACCGACTGACCGTGCTCCCAGGCCCAGGCCCGAGAAGTGTGGAAACACCCCTTGTCTGCCATACCCCACAGGGACTCCCTGCCATCGGGAAGGACCCAAAGGTGGTGTGGCAGCACTGTGTCTCCAGCCACACTGGCTATTTGTTTTTTGGAGCACAGAGCAAGTAATAAATCTGTCACCCTGGAAAATCAGGTTGTGACCTAAAAAAGGAGCCAATTGTGACTTAGGTAAAAAAGAGTGACCCACGGGGACGCTAATTTATCATGATGACAAAATGGCTGGTGCTGTCCTGAGCCTCCAGCAAGAAGGGCTGCAGTAAGCAAATTCCGGAGACAGCGGCGTCCGAGTATTATTACCTGATCAATAGTTCCCGGGCTCGCCAGCAGCCAAAAGCCCATCACCGGCGAGGAGGCGCATCGCTCACCTGGTTTGTAAAAGGAAGAACCTGAGAGCTTTAATTATTCTCTTCAAAAGAATGTCACCGCTCAACAACAGCCATTCCTTGAAGGGTGGAGGTCAACGGTCTCCTGGGATGTAAGTGAGAAGGCCTGATTTTTATGGGGAAGCAGGAGCCAATGTTGCCTGGAAATGCTTAAGGAGATTAACTGTTGGGAATTAAGGTCCTCCACCCACTTTTATGTTAGAACGGTTCCTGCTGGGGAGGAATCCAGGCGAGCCCTGTCACCTGGGGAATTACTGAGACAAGAAAGACTTAGGCAGCCCTGCAGACTCCCGAAAACAATCACCCGGTCTTCCCACGTCTCTTGGGCAGATTCCATCCCCTTCAGACCCATCTACCTGCCCCACTGGTGGACTCCGTGGACCCTGCCCCCACTGCCAGGCGGGTTGGTCAGTGGGCGGCACCTGCTGGAGAGGCCAGGAAACAGGCTTGTCCCTGCAGGCGGCTTCAGCCGGCTGGGCCCCTCTTGTGACGTCACCACTCCTGCAGGGGGGCCTTTTCTGCACAGCACTTTGTATCTCTCTCCTTTCCCTTCACACTTGCGTCGCAGGGGTGACAAATGTGCCCCTGTTACCGCCTTGGGGTCCTGCCCTGGGCACAGGCCCTGGGCTGACTCACCGCCGGAGGCCTTCCAGAGACCGGCCCACCATCTGGGCTTTTCAGGGGCTTTCATCCCCTCACACAGGGCTGGCAATGAGCTCAGCCATTGGAGGAAGGATGCAAAGTTTGCATCATGGTTTCCATATTGGTGGCAACGTGATACGCCCAAGCTCTGGATATTCTAAAAGCATGATTTTGTCTTTAGGTTTTGCTGACATGTACAAATAGGATAAGTCCGGCTCCGTGTCATCACCACTTCTCAGCAACGTGGAGGCTGGTGGACGCATTCTGGCCTGAACACCAGTGCCCATTATCTCTGTCACCGTGTCTGCGTGACACCACTTATTTTCACATCAGCAGCTTACAAGTTCAGCCATGTCCCAGCCAACGTGGCAGGCTCATCTCAGCTCTCAGGAGGGATTTAACAGCATAGTCCACTCCTGCAGACTTCACTGCTTTTATTGACTCTCCACCCGCCCTTCGTGCTGAGAGGTGTTACCAAACAACCCACAGGTGTCAGAAATGCAGATGGGCCCTAGCAGAGGACAGCGTGAATGCACTTGTGATCCATTCTCAGTGAGAATGTTTTGGAAGTGATCCCACGGGTTTCCCCCTGCAGGGGAGAGGGCCACAGAGTGGCGGTGACTTACGTCCCGGGCCGAGTGGAGCAGGAGAGCGGACTGCCCGCGCCCTGTGGCACCTGGTGCGGGAGGGATTCACAGTGCCAGGTGGCACCCCGGCTCCCGCGGCTCTGAGGCCAGTTTTCAGGAAGCAAAGAACCTGTTTCCCACCGCTTCTGATCACATCCTTGACCTTAAACAAGTTCAATTTGTTTGTGCATCTCTTTTCCCACTTGTAACGTGTATATGCATAAATTGTGAATCTTTTCGCAAAAACCCCAAACTATTGAATAGTATTTTGTAATATTTGGTTGCTTGATAAGTCTTTATTCATTGAAATATAATTATAATAGAAGTGTATACACGCTGAAGGAATATGAAACAGGCGAAATAAATGAAGTAGAGTTTATCCAACGAAGATGAATATAGATAATGCAGGACACCGACTGCACAACATCGTCGCTTGCCTGAACCTGAGAATTATTCACGTAACAGAGAAGAAAATGGGTATTTATTTGTGTCAGGCACCGAACTAAGACCTTCATGGACATGATCTCATTTTGATGTGTAAATGACATTTACTTTGTATTTTGATCAGTCACAAACCCTAATGACGAGGACTGCGTATTAGAGCAGAAACCTCCTGTACATTTTAAACCGATATTATGTATTTTATACTTACTGGCAACACTGTGAGTATTGAATTTGGCAGCATTTATAACCGCAAACATTAATGACAAGGAAACGTGGCCAAAGGGATGTAAGGTCCCAGCCAGACCATGGACAGGCCGGCTCCCTGCTCGCTCCATCCCCTCGCCTCTCGGCTTCGCTCAGGACACCAGCGTGTCAGTCAGCTGAGGTCCGCATGTGACCTGACCGTGTCACCGCTGACTGGACGCTGCTGACCACGGCTTCGAGGCTTTGTACCCATTCCACCTAATCTGTTCAGCGAATGAGAGGAGCTCTCATCACCCGCCTTGGACAGGCTCTGACAGATGAAATGACTGTTTATCCGACAGCCGTCAAGCCGAGCACCTGATCTCAAACTCGAGTTTCCTGCCTCAGAGAACATCCCTGCTCCGCGGCCGCTTGCTTGGCCAAGTGCTGTGGGACCAAGCATGGCAGTGGCCGTGAATGGGCTTGGACCACCGCAGCGACTCCACACCCGGTGATTCTGAAGTCCCTAAACCTCCATGCGTCTGGGCTTTGCAGAAGACTTGTGTCACCTTCCCGTCTCATTCATTAGTTTGTGACCATAGACAGGTTAACTTCCCACGAATTCTTATCCCCATGCTGACTCTGGGCTGCCTGAGAACTCTACAAACCTGAGAACAGCAGACTGTTGACCTTCAAGGTCCTAGGAAGCGCCCCTGAGCGCCCGCTGTTGGTGATAAATGCCACTCGGTCACTTCGTCTTGTTTGCTTGGGTGGCAGGACTTGCTGAAGCAGCGTGTGGAAGCTTAATGTCTGTCAAGGGCACGTGGGCGGGTAAACTGCGTGGCCGCAGTGCTGGACATCTGGGGAGAAGCCTGTAGAAGGTGTCTGCTCCCAGCACGAGTTTAAGAGTAACTGAAGACTGGAGAGAATGCAGGGGCCGGTGTGCGGCCGGCTCGTGGCACTTAGGCCTTCTTTGATTGGTGGTGCCCATCGCCATTTCCCAGGATGCCTCCTGAGCTCCCAGGTTCCCAGGTCCCATACTGGAGACTCTGATTCCATGACTCTTATTCCACGGCTCTGCTGCTGCTTCTGAGGGCTGGCTAAGTTTAGAACCACGGGATTAAGAGATTTCTGCATTCCCTACCAGCTGCACCATCCAGAGTTCAAATCTGGAATATTCTTGATGCTGATTGCCGAAGCCCATACAGATTTGCACCAGCCGAGTCAGCCAATATTAGAGCTGGTTCCCCTCGCTGCCCATCGGCTCAGCGGCCCGCGGGCCCTCTCACAGCCCCTCCCGTCTCCAGGGAGCCCCGGGCCTGGGGTGCCTGTGGGTGCACCTCGGGCTTTACCCCTCATCCAAATTCTCATGTCTCGGTTCCCAAGTTTATCCAATGGTATGAACAGGAATAAGGGGATGTCAGAAAAAGTATCTGCTGTCACATTTTTTCAGTTGCCACGTACCACAACGGTGCCCAAATATGTGGCATGTTCCCGAAGCTATACCCGCCTGGAACCCCATGCACCTTTCTCCCAGACAAGAATGCCTCTCGGAATGCAGGGGACAGAGTGATCCATTCATGCGTCGCATGTACACAATCATTATATATATGAATGTGTATGTATGGGTATCCGTATATCCACTTTTAAAAATTAGATGTTTCTTTGTAAATGATTACTGGACACTAAGTAAAAGAAGTACACCTTTCTGTGCAGACATCATGGTTGAGAGTTGCCAATGCAGAGATTTCTGATGCCCAAGAAAGGGATCGTTTTAGTTCCGTTTTCATCCTCTGTGTGTTGGCAGTACAGCCGTCGGGGTCCTCTCGGCTCTCAGACTTGTGCTGCTGCTGTCTACCCAATTCTGAGTTGGCCAACTGGGCAGCTCGCCTGGGCCATTTCTCTATGATCCTACCAGAGTAAAGGAGGCTTGTGGGAGACTTGTGGTTTTTGAGGAAGCTGGGATGTTTAGCACATGGTAATTTAGGAATCACACATGTTTCTGAGCCTACATTTGCCAGGAACTTGAACTGAATGGAACCAGGAACCCAACCCTGGGGTTGGCCAACCAACTCCAATTTCTGAAACAATAAATTAATTGGTTAACCACAAACCAGTGGAGAAATGTTTCAGTTTGAACCTGCTCAACCTAGTCAAACCAGCAGCATTCACAGTTTTTCCTAAAGCCACAGAACCGTAACTCCAAAATGTTTTGGATTCAAACCTAAATTAAATTTGGCTTGAGCTCTGACCTCAGCTCTGAGAGCCGAGATGCTTTTGTGATATTCTCCGTGCCTGCCACTGCTGATGTTTGCTGTAGGATAGAGTCTGGTGTTTGAAATCACAGAAACGTAGCCACGTTTAGAACTATTTCGAATATATTGTCTTGATAGTAGAAATGGGAAGTGCTGTCACAGCTGAGATGCGCTGACGCGTCAGAGGAGGCGGTGTGACGTCCAGGCAAGCTCTTTCCGGTTTGTTGCATTGGTTATTGAGCCAATGGCCAGCGTGCCTATAGAGTTGTCCCCGTGGCATTCATTCACGAAGGACGGAGCAGACGCGCCCTCTCACTCATATACCACCTGTTACCTCGACTACTGACAAATAGGCACCGAGATGGTTTAAGTGACTGCGGATGCGATTCTTCGGAGCTTAGGTGAAAACGCCTTTCCATCCTGCCGGGCTGAGGGTACAGTGATGCGGCCAGAGATGGGAGAGCTCAGTGTGGAGCCCAGCTCTGCTTTCCTTCAGGGTGGAAAGTACCACCTACCGTGCTGTGTGCCTTTGGGACATCGTCCCATGGCTGCCTGCTCATTCCCACGTCTCCTTCTATTTGATGGAATTAGCTTAAGACCAAGCTGATGGCTTTTATGCTTTGGCAACACCATAGCCAATTCAGATTTTTGATTCCATTTTCTCTTCAGAGAGCAACAGCCATGCGTGTATGACACACACAGAGAGAGAGAGAGAGAGAGAGAGAGAGAGAGAGAGAGAGAGAGAGAGAGAGAGAGAGATGGGGAGAGAGAGGGAGAGGGAGGGAGGGAGGGAGGGAGCCGGGAATGGTGCCCGCCCCCCTCGCGGGGCTTGAGGCCTCAGCAGAACTTTTTGCCCTGGTGCCGTCTCTGGCTGCCTCTCTAAACTGAAGTCAAATGAAAGCCGAGTAGTGAACAGAAACTCACAGCTGACTCGGGATGGACATCTGCTCTGAGATGAGCCTCTTCAACCCCGACTCCCATTAGTGGGTTGTTTTAAAACATTTTCCCGGGATCGTGAACTTGAGCCCCCTTTCTCCAGGTTTCCCTGCCTCCTCTTGCTTTCACTGCAGGCTGACATGTTCTGAAGTGTGTCTGCGGGGAGGCCAGGCGGGTCCCCGGCCTGGCGAGCAGCTCGGGTTCTTGTGCCTTGCGGGACCATTTTAGTTATTGCTGTAATTAGTTCTGATTCAAGTATTCCACCGAGAATGAGGTCTCCAGAGTGAAAGTGGTCAGATGCAGGTTAACAGTGGGCACAGGATGCAGTTGGCAGGCGGAGCCTGAAGGGGGGATGGGAGCCGCTTCCCTGTGCCTCCATTTGTGGCTTTTCTGGGTTTTATATGGACATTAACCAGGGCCATTTGCTCTGGGAGAGGATAATGTACACTTAGCCCCATGAATTCTAAGAACTGCCTGAGGCTTCAGGGCCAGCCCGGGGGCAGCGGCCAGCGGCGTGTCCGAGCTCCTCACAGAAGGCCAGTGGCAGGGCTCGCGCCGAGGGAAAGATGAGTGTGCGCTGCCTGCGGAGTTCCAGGTAAAATCATCAGGACGCTTGATTGGTGACAGACGTCACAGACCTTGGATCTGGAAGGCTTTCTTAAATGACAAGGTGACGATTTTACTGACGAATCAGCCCACTATTTACCATGGGCTGAAGCTAGCTGGGATTAGGCGTGAGGGGACACATCACACCCAGCACCCCTCCCTCAGGGATGGTGGGGGACGCAGACTGGGAATCATTTCCCAAACAACATGGGAAGTGGCATTTGGCGTCCTGGACCCTGGGACGTCACGGGGGCACCCCTGCTGCCTGGGCCACCGTTCTGAAAGGGCAGGGAAGTGTCAGAGAGGAAGCGCCCGCTGAGCTCACACTCAAGGGGTCCCAGGATGTCTCCAGGCCAACGGGGTGCATGGGGCAGATTTTCTAGGCACCTCATGGGCAGGAGTTCATGGCCTCGAAGGGAGCATCGTGGTTAGGGAAGTACGAAGGTCGATCGTTCTAGAGCTTGTGAGGGAGCTAACCGGAGTTGAGACTGAAAAAAGAAGCGAGGTTGTGAAAGGATATGATGTTAAGTTAGGGGGTGTGGGGGGGATTATTTTGGATTTTAAAGAGGAGTGACATTCAGGTCTGCCATTTTCTGGTAGACGTGAGAAAGGGGGATTGGTAACTTAGAGAGCAGCACACAGCGAGGTCTGAGTGAGGGCAGGGGCCTGGGGCGTCCTCCAGGGGACACTGAGGGATGGAGGTGAGGGGTGGGAGCGGAAGAGACGCCGCCAGGTGTGTGGAGAGGGACAGTGATGAGAGGGTGATGCCATTCATGGGGGAAACGTCCAGTGGTGAGGGAATTTAAGTCTGAACACATCGGGTTTTGAGACTTCTGTGGGATATTCAGGTAGGAGTGTCCCCTTGTCAATGAGAAGCATATTTCTGGAGGTGAAATGAGATGTTCATGCTAGAGGTGTGGATTTGGGGGTTCATCAGCCTGTCAACAGCAGTGGAACTCACGGAGCCAATGCCACCCGTGGACAGTGTAAGAAGGAGGAACGGCGGAACCAGGAATCGGTGCCTCTGGGACACGAGGCAGGAGGGTGCTATTACTGAGGGCACCCAGGGGACCGCTAGGGCATTTGTGATTGATTTCTGTAAAAAACCCAACAAATCTAAAATCACTTAAAAAAAAGACTTGCTGCTGATAACAGTATGTATATCATGCTATAGTGACCAATTATAAGATGCCATTATTTGTAGCTGCACCATCAATGTAGATAAGAGGGTTTTTTTTTAGGGGAAAATAATATTTCACCCCATCCATCATATTAATCATAAACAATAATTATAAACCGAGCCCTGAAAGCCAGTCCCAGCAGATGCTGCTGCGAGGTGAGGCCACAGGAAGACTATAGGTACAGGAGGGAAGGGCATGTCATGGAAATGACGTGATTGGAAATCTGGGGAGCAGGCCAGGCGGGCGGATGGGAGCAGCTTGCTGAAGGCGCTGGGTAGGTGGTTAGCGTAAGTGGGGGGACAGCAGGGAGTGGAGGGGGCAGCGGGCAGTAGAAGGGGGGGAAGCCGGAGCTCGGAGGGAAGGTGTGGTGCGGCCTGGGAGGCTGGGCTTTGCTGCGTGGAGCAGGTCCCGTGTCCTCAGACCCTGGGGTTGGTGGTGTGCGTGTGCGTGTGCGTGTGCGTATGCGTGTGCGTGGCGCTGGCTGAGGTTGGCAAGGGGCTGTGGGGCCAGGCTGGGCATTTAATGCAGAGCGCAGAGTGGAGATGTGAGTGCAGCCTTGGGGGCGGACTGCCTGAACTTCCCTCCAGGTCTGCCACTTGCTGGCTGTGTGATCTCAGCCAAGAGTCAGCGAGGGGCTAAGTCTTCATTTTCTTACCCATAAAATGGGACTGATTGTAGCAGTGCCTCATGGGACCGGTGGAAGCTTTAAACAAGGCAGTCCACGAAAGCACTTACACAGCGCGTGGCACTGGAGCTGCTGCCAAATAGGAGCCTGCATTTTCACTGCTGCTTTTCATGCGTCCACATAGTGGTGGAAGCTGCCGGTAATATGTCAGAGATGAAAGGAAAAATGTGACGTGGGGCCGGAGTCCTCAGTGACTTTTGGGTGATGGTCTCGGAATAGGCTGTTGACATGGACGGGGAATGGAGAGGCTGGTGTGAGTAGGGCAGCATGAACCTCAGGGGAAGAGGGTTTTGAGGATAAAAGTGCAAGGGGAATAGTGTGAAAGCAGCGAAAAGCAGCTGGAGAATACTGCGTCGTCCTGCCCTCCTGATGGAGAGAGACAAGCCCGGGTGTGAATATGAGAGGACAGCTTGTCAATACAAAGCTGCTGGAGGTTGCGTTTTGAATGAGAAGGTCAACCAAAGAATCTCAACAAGACAGAAGAGTAAAAGTCAGAACATTCAAAAAATACCACATAATCATTGACAGAGTTTTAAAAAAGTAGTGGTAAAATGATGGATTTGGGGAAATATTGATAGGCAGCACGATAAATCTGAGCCGGACGCTCTCAATGGACCCTGGTTTTGGCTTTTCCTGGGTGTCAGTTTACCAGTGTGACCTCTTACAGCGACGCCGGGCACTTCTTTCTGGAGGGTCAGCAGGCACCTTACTCACCCCTCGTTATTACTGTGTCTACGACAATGCTACCACCTAACAGCTATTTTTATTCTGGATCATGAATATGTTTAAGATGAGTAATTAAAAATTCTAAACCACTAATGCGCTGGCTTTGAAAAGAATCCTTTCCCCCACCCCACCCCCATTTTTAGAACCGAAGCTGCTTTCAGTGTACAGCCTGGGCTGGCACTTGGATGAGTTTGGGGTAAGCAGATAATGAATCATAGCCAGATAGTAGGCATCAGTGGTTTGCTTTGCAAGGTATACGGTCTGATTTATGCGAGTGGGCTGTTGTTTACGAGACCTTTACAATATTTGTGGTGGAATAAGGCTTTTATAACCCAGCACCAGAGACAAAGCCATCACCTTATTTATTTATTTGTTTGTTTGTTTATTTATTTATTTATTTCAACAACCCATTTCTCCTCACACTGATTAAATTTGAATGTTTGGTGAGGTGGTTAGGAGCTGCAGGTTATAGAATTTATACAAATGAATGCTCCTCGCATGATGGGAATGTTAACCAAGTGGCCGCGCAGACTTTAATTGTGGGTCTCAAAACGCCTTTTAAGTTTTGTCTTTAAAACTTGCATTTACCCAGATTTCTGGACACTGTCTAAAGCTGGAGGCTGAAGAGTGTTATTTTACTTGCAATTTACGCGAACTGTTTTCAAGAGTGAGCGACATGTTTCTAACTATCCCCAAATACTCTTCGTCTGGTTAGCTGCTTTGCTGGCTAGGCCACATCCATGTGCAAATAAATGCTTGTATTTTCAAAATTAACCCGCGGAGGTGCTGGTAGCAGCTGACTCCTCTCTTCCAGCTGTACTTCCACCTGTCGCCTCTGTCCACCTCCGTCCCTGATGTCACCTTGCCCTCGAGCCTCCGACTATAGAGACCACGTTGCCTGAAATGTCTCCCTTTCCTTGACACCAAACACACTCTCGTCGGCACCCGTTTGCCGTCCCATCCTCTCGGACTTGCCGACCTCTGCCCTGGACCGCCTCCCCTCCCACCTTCCGGAACCGCGTGGATTACGTCCGTTTTCTCGTACATCTTCACCCTTTTCCTCAAGTAGACTCTTCCTGTTGGTTTTTAGTCGTGCTTGAGTATGTCCGGAGGAAAACAAACCCTCCCGTGATCCCTCACTTCCGTCGAGGCCCTGCCTTGTTGGTTGTCATTGTGTCGCAGCTAAATGACCTGGCAGATTTGGAAGGCACGTCTGTCCTGCATTCCCATTCGCTCGCGTTTTACTGGCCTGCACACCCGCCTCAACCCTGCCTCCAGCTGGCCCCTGTAGGGACACCCGCCTCGCTCTCCTCGCATGGGATCCAGACTGTCCTGCCAGCAAAGGCAGCGAGCGCTCCTCAGTCACCATTGTACCTGGTCTCAGCAGCTGTGACCCTGTGATCACCCACCCCTTCTAGAACATTTCCTGCTTTGGTCTCCACGGTCTGCACTCCCCTGATCTTATCCTCACCCCCTTTACCACGTCTTTGTCCCTTGTGGGTGCTTCTTCCGTGCACTTATGAGACACTGGAGCACGTGGGCTCTCCCCTCGGCCTCTTTGCTTCCTGCTCTCCACTCTCCTTAGCGCTCCTGGGGAGGAGACGCCCCGAAAGAACAAAGCAGGTGCTGTTGCCAGACTAAGGGAAGTGGATGCTGGGGACAGATACTGGGGAAGCAGAAGTGCATCGTAGCGGGCAATCTGGTATTTATACTCTCTCCTCAAACTTACCCTTCCTGTTTTCTCTGCCTCCCACATCCAGCCTTTTTGTGATCATGCTGCACCGTGTTGAGCTCTATGCTTTTGAACCAGTGCACATTTGGAGTTTTTGCATTTCCTCCAGACCTGCCAAACGGAATCCACTCACTTTCTAAGACTCAGAGGCGATCTTTCTGGAAAACCTCAATTAAACTCTTCATTCTGTGTGGTCGGCTAACACCTTACTTCTCTCCTCGGGCACTTACCAGACTCTCTGGTTTAGTCATTTCTGGTCGGCAGTCAAGACTCTCCTGGAGTGTAAGCTTCAGATCTGCAGGGACCAGGACTGTGCCTTTTCACAGGCTCCAACGTGGGGCCAAATCACGGTAAGTACTAAGTGCTTTTTTCTTAGCTTTTTTTCCCCTAGTGAGTCACAGCAGACATATAGGAACTTTGAAGAATTAAGGAAGACAGTTAAAGAAGGAAAAGATGACATTTTGTTTTCACACTTACATATTCAAATAACTCAGTCAGAAATAGCCAGTTTTTAGATTCCCACGAGCTATCAGTGTATAAAAAAACCCTTCTGTTTCATATTGTGACGTATGGAAGATAATCCCAATCCTAAATATTGTGGGTTTTCCCCCCTTATCTGGTTTTATCTCTAATAAATGACCTGCCCTTTGGTTGTTTGTGCTGGTCAGTCATGAGCTTGGTGTCCTAAACAAATGCAAACAATTATGGAATAACTTCTCTGAACAGCCAAGTTCTAGGAAAAGAAAATCAGTTCTGTGATAGTTTGGAAAGGCTGCTGTGGCCTGAGATGGAAAGCAACGCGGTGGCAGCCGCTGGCGTGGATTACTCACAGCACACTCATCCCTGTGGGTCACGTGGGGGGGCCGAGCCTTGTTTATACACCAGCTGTGCTTCCCAAGGATGGGCTGAAGAACATCGCTGCCTGTATCTCTTTCCGAACACGTGGGTCTGGGGTGACTGTGACCTCAGTTTCTCATTCTCCAGCTGGGTTCTGCTTGTAGGACTCCAGGGTAATAGTTCCAGCAAAACCCCCGCGTCATCTGAATATGAGACCCTGATACACACACTCGTGTTTCAGACTGAGCTTACTCAGCGTTCCGCCACAGAAAGCTGTGTTTCCGACAACAGCAAGAAGGAACTGATAGTGACGGATGGCGGGGGGCTTTGAAGGCTAGCGGCCCCTCACCCCTTTGTGTGGAATATTTCAATCTGCATCCGGCTCCGGGTTTCGTCTCAGGCCCTGCCCTGTCTAGGCCATCTGCCCTGAGATACAGCAGGGTGGGTTCAGGGTCTCCCAGCTTCCACAGTTTGTAAGCTCATCTCGTGTAAATATTACACCTTCTGCCAAGAACAGGATGAGACCTGGTGTCTCCTATTTAGAGAACAGACTACGGTGGAATCTATCATATTCTGGTTGATTAAAATGGTGTCTGGGAATGCCAGTTTTTCTTCCTCATTTGTTTTAATGTCTTTGTCTTTATGTCTTTATATTAACTGAAGTTTATCATGCTCTTTGCTGCCTAAATCCTTTTATGAATATGTGATTCTGTGTTGAGTCTGAAACAGAGTTACACAAGAATTATTCTTTCCTTCTGTTTTAAAATTATGCTTTTAAAGGTGTAGGATACTTTGTGAAACATATTACACAAAAATGCGAATGTGCAAACATGACACTGCAGGGCATGCGTGAGTGTTTCACGGACTGTCTGCTTAGCTAAGCTCCTTACCCAGACTTCCGTTCAAAAGGGAGCCTCACGTGTTCTCTGCTCAGAGGACTCCTTGCGAGGAAGCCTGGCTGGAAGAGAGCCTTGGGTTATTCTTTTCCAATAGGTTTGTCAGATGAAGCATAGAACGTCAGTTAAATTTAAACTTCATATAAACAACTAATCATGTTTCTTGTATAATATGTCCCAAATATTGCATGGGCATATGTTTACTAAACCAAGTCTTGACTATCAGTCTGAACTTCAAGTTTAAGTGGCTGCCTTGTCTTTTTATTTGCTAAATCTGGCAACCTTACCAGAGTAGGAGAAAAATCATAGAATACTTATTAATCACTTTATTACAGATTTGAATTTGTGGACAACTGTCCTTAAGGTAACGTTTCTCTTTTCTGCATTGAAGGTGACCTGTGTTCAGTGATCTATGTAAAACTCTTTGTGCACTGAAAAGAGGGGTACAAGAATTTTGTTTCTGTGCGTGAGGCACACAACGCGATTCAAGGGGCCAGCAGGGCGTGACAGCCGAGGCTGTGGAGGAAGGTGAGGGTTTTTATCTTTCCGTCCGCGCGTGCAAGCCCTGCCTCCCAGGGCTCCTGCACAGGCTCTTAGAGGGACTTGTACATGAAGTGAGTTGTCCGGGTCTGAGTTGAGAGCGATACACAGAAGCGGCGGAGAGGCAGGCGCTCAGGAAGGGTCACCGGGACCCGACTCCTGGCGCACCACTTGGGAGCCAGTGGCATTGATCCTGTCACTTACCTTCTAGCTGTCATCATGTATGTGGACACTCTAGACACGTGGCTTTTCTGCGTGAAGTGACTGTACTATATCAGACACTCGCACCATGACAGCTGTTTTAATTACCTGTGAGGATACAAGAGCAGCAAAGATGAGAAAGCAGGCATGGGGAGGAAAGGAAGCAGGAAAGAGTGGGGAGAGGATAAAATCGAGGCGTGTTTTCTTGACCATGTGAAGGGGCAAGGTGAAATGAAAACAACCACCCTGCCTCCCAGCCCTCACAGAAATCCCAGTGTGCGGTCCCACTGTCAGATCCTTCCCCACGAGGCTTGCTGAGACCACTGCAACAGTGAGACGATGACTAGGGTTTGACAAATGACAGAAAGTAGTCCGCGCCCAAGTCCCACCTTTCCAGGTGAGAAGGGAAAACCTAATATTTGAAATCTCCAGGTAACATTGCTTTGGCCAGTTGTCTAAACGATGGATAGATTCTTTTTCCCACCCACTTTGTAATTTTTCAACACAGGTATGGTCTATTACCTTTTAGGCCTCATGCTTTCTTTGTACAGCCTATAATTGATATTTACAAAAGCATTAGTAGAAAGCAATCGCTTCCATTCCCATGAAGTGATTACTAAACATCACCGTATTAAGACCCCAAGATCTGTGAAGATTGGAAGAATCCTTAGAGAATGCGAAGAAACATCATTGTGTTTGTATAGAGAGCCAAAGTGCTTTTTTTCCCTGATAACAGGAAAAAATAATAATAGGACGTTTTTTAAAAATAGGAAAGATAGACTGAATCCAGGCTTCCTAGGGGTGTATATTTTGCTACAGATGTAAAAACGACTTGGGATCCAGTTGTGATTAAACTGTTTCACGCGTAAGGCTGTGAGTGGGCCACCTGTGGGCACAACACGTCCTGCAGGTGAAGGTCCTTCAGGGTTTCGGACGTGAGGCCCAGGTCGGCTGGTCTCCGGCTAGGAATTTGCATGGCGTTTGCACCGTTTCCCTAACCTTGCTGACAGGCTGGGACTCGCGAGCCCCGGTGGGAGGCAGGCCCCCACCCTCCGGGCATCCGCTCAGGGCCCCAGGCAGCGGGGCCGCTTCCCATGGTCAGCAGAGGCTCCAGGGGCAGAGGACAGGATGGGGTCCGTGGGCCTTGCCATAGCAGCGGCTTCCACGTCCACTGTGGCCCGGGACCGGTCACCCGGGGCTGTGAGTGGCCTCCCGCAGACTGAGCGCCCCGGCCTTGTCCCCACGCACACGGGAGCCGCAGCGAGACCGAGCACAGGGCCGAGGACTCCAACAGCCTCATCATTTGCAGAAATGCTCCCGGCTTTTTAATGAAGCCACGGGCGTGAAAGGGGGAGCTGGGGAGGTCGGGACAGCCTGCCCACGCTCGCCTTTCTCCTTCCCAAAGGCCTTCTTCCTTCTACCTGCGCAGCGCGTGGGCCCCGGCCCTGGGAGCGCATCTGCTTGGCCTCGGGGTCGCGGCGGGTCGCACAGGCCGGGCCTGGGCCCCCCACGCGTGTCGCCTGCGGCTGCATGCCTGGCCCTGGGCGCAGGACAAGCAGGTAATTATTCCTGCCTTTGTCTCCTGGCCACACAGGAAAGACCAAGAATTAGATGAGACTGGATGACGTAGCCTCGCGCGTGTCCTGCACATCCAGGCTCAGGTGGCATCGGGGCAAACCCGGCCTCCCGCCTGTCTCGGCCCCACCCGCACCCCCCACGGAGCCACAGGACACGAGGGGACCGGAACCCCGGAACCCTTTCCCCAGCGTGGGGTTCGCTGTCCAGGGGGATGTGGTGCTGAAGCCCCTTTCCCATAAAGGGCCAAGTTCTGACGTCTTCCAGTTAACACTTGTCCCACCAGCACTTCGCACTCCTGTTCCCCAACCTCTTAAAACCCTTCACCTAGTCCAGTGAGCAGGACGGAGGCACTGCCAGGTCTCCCATCTTCTCCATCAATTCACATTTTCTTACTCCAAACGCTGACGTTTTGAGCTTTGGCGTTGCAAGGTGTCGTTGGGCTCTTGGGCTGGGTAACAATGGCGCACAGAGACAAGTGGCATCTGGGCTGCACGCTGGCATGAGCTGAAGCGGATTTGAAGTGTCTCTATGAAGCTTGGGGAGTAATTCATTATTCTTTTGTATTAAATCATTAGGAGAAGAGAAGAAGTCACAAAGCATTAGGGGAAATGACAAGTGTAAAGCCAACAAATGAAATATTGCCAAAATTTCTAATGATAAAGCAAACACCATCAATGGAAGATATAACCAAGAAAGAAAATACAGTAGCGGGATTCACAGACAGGATTCTACCTCAACTTTAAAGAACAGGTAATTCTACATCTATGTAAACTGTTGGAAAGCAAAGAAAAGCAGGAAATCTTTCAAATTATTTAAATAAAACTTACAAAACATAGAACAACAACAATAAAAAGAACAAAAACTATCTACTGACCCGACATAAATATTTTTGCAACACCTTAAACATATATACAATATATTCTGTCAGATAATATTAAAATAACCAACTAGTTTCTGGTTTATTTTTTAAAGATGCAAATATCCTTCTGAGATCATGTGTGACTTTTGCTTTTGTGTCTCCCAGTGCTTTGTGCAGAGTATATAGTAGGTGGGTGATGAATACCTGCTTTTTCGATATGAAAGCAAGCGTTTTAGCCTTTGTTCTACGGTGAAATTTCAGTGAAAGCACCAATACATGTTAAGTAGTAATCATAAACAAAGATCAGTGAAAAGTATAGAAAAATCTGTTTTAATTGAATATATTTATTGGGATCTTAAAAGCATATGTTTACATCTCCTAATATTTCCGAAAGTTTGGTAACCTCTGGGTAGGATTAGACATCTCTTGTGGATTAAAATAGATTTCTAACTTGTTGGAATGACAACTTTTTAATGACAGTAGAAATATGTCAAGGAAAGAAAAGTTTGAGTCAAAATACCTCTTCAAATTGCTCTTTTACTCAGGACATTTGACATTTAAAACTCAATATCTCTTGCTCAGTGTTGACCTCAAGGATTTTATGGAAAGTACAGGATTTAGAGGGCAAAAAAGTAGCAGAGAAAGGCGAGGTGATTGAAACATGAAGAATAGAGCGGTGGAATCTGGGCTGGAGGATGTTAAATTCAGACCAAGAGCGGGAAAGGCTGATCAGAGAGGAAAGGGATGCATGATCACGAGAGCAGCGATATCAAGGCAGCAAAGATGAAGAGGCCAGAGGGCAAGACTCACGAAGAGTGAGAAGGGAAAATTTCTAAAATGATAACTGGGAACTAAATGATCATTGCACAAATTATCTAAAATGATAATTGCACAAATAACTTCACAATGTCATTAATGAAAAGTAAAAGAGCAAAATTCCCCTCCAACACCACCTTCCTAGTGTTTCCATTTGTTTTGCCTTTGTCAATTCCCCCCAGTGGAGTGGAAACTATTTAGAGAGACATCAACCTGTGGAGCATCTCCATAAATAATCATGAAGCTTCTGCTCACACTTATATATAATTCCTGAAGCATAACCACAAATCTCCTCCCCTTGGGAGAGCAGCAGAAATGTTTAGTCAGCAGCTCTCATCTTTACTTTGGCTGAGTTTAGACACCCTCCATCAAGGTGACTCTCCTTCTAACCCTAAAACTACGAATGAGGTGAAGACTGCTGGCTGAGGAAGGCATGGACTTTGGTTCTTCGCTCCACAATTTTCGTTAATTTAATCAGCATTCTAGAACTTAGAAGTACTTGTTTTCTGTCCCAACACACGTTAATTAACACTTGTAGGCATCCCATGCTCTCTGAGCATACTTAAATGTTGAAAAATCTCGTCACTCACAGTTTGTAAAGAAATGAAGCACTGAACTGATGTGCATTATAATTCCCCTTAAAGCTAGTGGTACTTATTAACAATGGTCCACGGTACGGATGAGGTAGATGGCAGTTTACATTTATTCCCTACAGAATTCTCTGCAACTCTTAACTTTGCATCTCTAACTCAGAAAAAAAAACAAAAACAGATGCCAGGGAATAAAAATGAGAGTGTACAGGGTGGGGCGATCTGGAACGTACAGTACTTTTGTATCTGAAATACCACTCACCAACGTTAGTACTTTATTATCTGTGGTAAGTTATTTGCAGCCCACGTCTCAGTTGGCTCCAGTGCGGTTAGTCCTGACACCGCGGCTGGGAACGGTTGGCCATGATCGGAGCCTGTGGGCCGCTGGAGGCCATTTGCCTCCAACACCGAAGCCAGTGGTGTCAGAACGCATCGTGACAACTTCGTTATCAGGGAAAGCCAGGGGCATCCTTCTATTGTCTTCAAGTCCTTGGAAGATTTAGTATGTGAAGTGTTATCAGAGATGCTTGTCTGGAAACTTCAGTGTCAGCTGGGAGCTGCCAAAAATTTGCATTCTAGCCTTTACAGCGTAGTATCTTATATTTCCTCCCATAAAGGGAGAGAGTTCCGGCCAGTGAGTCACACAGCTCATGGCTGAGTTCATTCATTCCTTGTGTGAGTTTATTCCGGCTGATCAGACAATAGACCAGGTGCAGAGGACCAGGGGTGTAAGTTAAACCATTAAGCACCCTCTGTGAACAGTGTGTGTTAATTTTTATACTCAGGCCTGGGGTTAAATCAAGTGAAGATGCGGTCCCAGTCTTTTGTTTTGTTTTGTGAGGGCAGTGTCACTGGCCCTCATATGTGGGACCGAACTGGGACCTCTCGCTTCCCAAGCCAGCGCTTAACCACCGCGCCACTCGGCCGGCCCAAAGCGGTCCCAGTTTTGAAGAGTTGAGAGCCTGGGTGGGGAAAATGTGAGTAGGCGATGACATGAGGTAAAAAATCCTGGAGTTGAAGGAGGATGTCATAGGTCGCCACTTGGACTGAAGACACCTTCCCAGCAGAGAAAACTTGAGCTGGGCCTCGAGGAATCAGCTGGAATTTGCCCAGAAGAAACCCGAGGGTCTTTCAGCCAAAGGGAATAGTGTGTGAAAGGCTCTTGGAGGTCAGAGTTTGGGGGGTGCAAGCCGTTCTGTTAAACTACATTAAAGGGAGTGCGTGCCGTTTGGCTGGAGGGCCCTGGTGTCCCACTGGTATTTTATTTCTGAGGATCCGCTGTGCCATCTCCTCCTGTCTCCTGCTTTCTGAAGAGTTAAATAAACAGTGATCTAGGCTAGGCTGCACCCTGTCGCCCTCCACATGGCTGGGTTCAGATGAAGCGCTGTGTACTGGCCAAGAAGCATCCTGCCGTTATGTCCTTGTCCTGGTGGCGGTGGGAAGGGAGCTGAAGCAGGAAAGCTCAGTGGGTGACTCACTGGGGAGGCTCCGGCAGGACCGAGGGCCTCTGACCGGCTCCTGCCTGCACACCACCCCAGATCTCCGGACACCGCCTTTCCCTGGTCCCAGGTCCCTCAGCGTCTTCAGATGCTAAACGTCAGGCCAGGGATTGACCGGCTATAGAGGCTGTAGATTAGAGGTTGCCATGACCCCCCTTCTTGAGTTTGATTAATTTGCAAGAGCAGCTCACCAAACTCAGAGAAACATTTTATTTCCTAAATACCAGTTATTAGAAAAGGGCATATAACTCAGGAAAAGCCAGATGGAAGAGACGCACAGGGCGAGGGAGCTTGTCTGCCCTCCCCAGATCTCCTGTCCCCAAATCTCCAGGTGTTCACCAGCCCGGAAGCTCTAGGAACCCAGTCCTTTTGGGCTTTATGAAGGCCGATTATACCGCTGGCCACTGATTCACCCCAACCCCTCCCCGCCATGGAGGCCGCGGGTGGGACTGAAAGCTCCGACCCTCTAGTCACTGGTGGGCGCCAGTGGAACCACCCCCCTCCTTAGGTGAGTTTCCAAAGTCACCTTACTAAGGTAGAAAATTCCAAGCGTTTCCGGAGTCATGACCCCGGGATGAAGACCACACTATCTGAGAAGTACATATGATTTATAAACTGCAGTATTGCATGAGGCAATGCCATGTTTCCCCAAAGGTGGCACTGAAGCACGCCTCTGCCAACAGCAGTGTCCCCACGCAGTCCCCTCTTGGTGTCTTTAGGAATTTAAATGAGGCCACTCTGGGCGTACAGAATGGCATTGCACTTTATATGGCGTTTCTCTCATCATTAACCAGTGTGAGCAGCTAATTAATATGTTCGCACTGGCTCTTCGGTCTGTTGCCCATTCAGGTACCTCTGCTGCACTGATGTGGGATGCGTTCTCTTCGTCTCGTTAGTTTGCAGGTATTTTTCATATATTTTGTGTGTGCCTCCTTGGGGATCCGCATTGCCAATACAGGTTCCCACTTATGGCTGTTGTCTTAATGGTCTTCGTGGCACCTAATTGATGAACAGAACTTTTTGTTTGTTTGTTTCCACAGATATTTACGGAGCACTTGCCATGGACTAGGAACGCTGTGTCACCCCAGAAAAGTCAGTGAGCAAATTAGACCCATTGCCTGCCTCGGAGAGTCTATATTCAAGCACAGCAAGACAGGTAATGGAAATATAACACGTAAATGGTGCAGCATGCCAGCAACCTACATATTGAATGTATTGTAAACACCAAAAATTCCTGAACTTCAGCAAAATGCTGAAATGCTCAGCCTGGGCGCACGGCCGGCTTGCCTCATGCAGTGCAGAAGGAGCATTTTCTCGGCTTCTCTGTTCGCATTGGCGCCTCTGGTCCCACTGGAGTCGGAGAGAAGAGAGGTCAGGGCGAGCAGGGCTTCCTGGACTGTCGCAGACTAATACCAGCTAGGGGGACAGGCGTGTGGGAGCATGCTTCCCTCATGGCCATTTCCCGGTGTTTTCCAAGGCCCTTAATAAGAATTCGTCCGTCAGTCCATCCGTCCACCCATCTGTCCGTCCCTTTGTTGACTTGTCCATCCGTCCGTCCATCCATCCATCCATCCATCCATCCATCCATCCATCCATCCAATAACTACATATTGTATAGGAATATACATGCTGTTTGCCATTTTTCTCCATAGTTCTTATCTGCAGCTATTTGTTTCCTATATTTTTAACTTGTTTACAATCCGTATCTGTCACTGGAATGTAAGCTTTTTGATGTCAGGCAAATCATCTGTTTATTCACCACTGTATCAGCAGTGTCTGGTGTGTAACGAATGCTCAGTAATGATCTAATGAACAAATAGAGCTGAGATTTTGAGTCTCGGACCTTGGAACAGTGGCGGGACTTGAAACAGAGTCTCGATGGTTGTTAAGAGATTTTGTCTTCATCATGAATAGTTTCCTCACTTCTAATCTATCTGTATGGACTATTTTATGTAATTTAGGTAACTTGTTTAAGGCTTAAACCCTTTTATACTTTTTTCCTAAATTATATATGAAAAAGTGTATATTCATTCATTCATTCATTCATTCATTCATTTTACACATGTTTATTGAGCACCTTCTCTGTGCCAGCTGCTATCCGGGCATTGTGGCTACAGAGATAAACATATGTACTCTTGTTAAAGATGCTACCTTGGAGCTTGAGAGAGAGAATTTTTTAAAAAGGTAAAAGTAAACACATAATTTCCGTCAGTGCTCTGAAGAGAAATAAGCCAGGAAAAGGGTATAGAAAATGACCGGACAGGGCCTGGGGACAGGAGGTGACATTTGAATAGAGACCCAATGGTGTGAAGTGGGGACCTGTGGCAAGAGGTGGGCAGGGAAAGACCTGGTGCACGTGCCCGGGGGGACAAGCCGGTGTCTCTAGAAGGAACAGGTCAGCACGTCTGCAGCGGAGTCTGTGAGGGGAACAGTCCAGAGAAGCAGGAGGTGCCTGAATTGTCTGGCGTCCAGAGGCCGTGTTAAGGGGCTTTGATTGTCAGATGGGTTTTCACAGCTCTAATGTGGAAATAAAACTTCTGTGTATCTAATAAAAGAAACTGTCCAAACAAAACTAGTATCTGCAATGTTTATTGAGCGCCTCTAGGAAGTAAATCAGTCAGAAACACAAATTTTTATTTCTGTTTTTAATTTTATGAAAGCGATTCCTGTACATCATTCCTTGCATCGAGCGGCTTTGCAGGTCTCACAAGGGGGGACTCGCTCCTCCCTCACCTCCGCCAAGGTGGCCCGGTAGACCCAACAGCCACCTTCAGCACCCACCTGGCTCCTTGGCCTGTGCCTGTTTCCAAACAACAAGCTCGATTTTCAATTTTACGTATTGTAATAGGCAGAATGATGGTCCCACTGTACTTACACCCTAACCTCCGGCTGAAACTGTTGTTAGCAGCAGGGTTGTTGATTCGGGTCGTGGAGGGGTTTCCAGGTGCGGCTAGCTGGCTTTGGGCTAAGAAGAGTCACCTGGTCGAGCAGGTGGGCGCAATGCACCCTGGTTCCTTTAAAGGCGGGCGGGGAGGCGGCGGGGTGTCGATGCTCCAGGATGCTCTGCGATGAAGCCTCGCTGGCCGTGCGGCTCTGAAGCTGGGGGGCTCCGGTGGCGTCTAGAGGCTGAAAAAGGTAAGAAAATGGCTTTTCTGGTAGGACCCGCCTGCAGCGAGGACCGCAGCCCTGCTGCACACACCGGAGAAGGTAGGAAAGCCTCTGTGTTGGCTCGCTTTTCCTGCAGAACTGAAAGGGACTGAATTTATGCTTACTTAAGCTGCTGAACTTGTGGTGGTTTGTTCCACTAGCAATGGGAAATTCAAACAGATATTCTGAGTGCATTTCAATGTTTCCATTAGGGATATATCACAATATTGGTTCTATTTAAATTCAGTGTTAGATGTTTAGGGTGATTCATAGTCTTCACAGGTGGACGTCGTGGACAAATGCTAATTTTCTCTGTGGCAATTGCCGAGGTTTCTGTTTGCTTTGTTTTTGAAATATGAGTGGCTTTCTGAGAAAGGGTAAATGGGAAATACTCTTGGGAACCTGTGTGAAATGTGTTTATGTCCCCATTCATGTTTGAGAGATGCTTGGCTGGGTATAGAACTCTCCGTTGGAAAAAGTGTATATTTCTCATAATTTAAATGTGTTGCTGTAGCTTGCTCTGTTTGCTGCATTTGTTGTCGCCTCCCTGCCCCCCGCTCCCCGGCTTTTAGCCCTTAAGTAATGATACAGCACACACACCTGTGGAGGTGCGCGTAAAGCATTCGAGTGCTTTCCAATGAGTGATTTTAAAGTGATGGTAGTTTAACCACCAGTTGGGTCAAGAAATATTGCACTGCTGGCTCCAGAGGCGTCTCGGTGTGTGTGTGTTTGTGATTTTATTACCTCCTTTCACACAGCTGCTCCCCTGATGGTTTTGCTCATCACTGTCTTGCTTTTATTTGTGTTTGGAACCACCTGTGAATGCTCCTCTAAGCCACATGCTTTAGCTCGGCCCCTTTGGGGCTCGGTACCAGCGGGAATGGGTTAGAAGTAATCATTTGGGTCAGACTTGCTGACTGTTGTGGTCATGACAAGGCCCCAGGCTGCGGCGGCTGTGCCCCCACCCACTTTACCCTGTGAGCACATGCCGGACGAGATGGGACCACACTTATTTTTCTTTTGTTACTGGTGGGCGTTTTGAGATTTTTCCGTGTTTTCCTGCCTTTGAGCTTCCAAATTCTGTTTACTTCTCTTTCGGCTATTTACCTCTCTTCATTTGCTTTCGTTTTCTCTCTTAAATAAAATCCCTTATGCCTTTTTGTTTCTTTTTAATGTGTTTTACTTTCATGGTCATGGGTGGGGAGTGGGGAAGGGGTTGGGAGGCAAACCCTATGTTTAAATGAAGCCAGAATTATTACATTAAGGCCTAAGCTGGTGCAGTAGCCACGGAGATGACTTGGAAGACAGTTTTATACACTTTGCTTCTTTCGGCTGTCATCAAACTGGAGAACTCATCTGACAACCTTGGGATGACGTTGAAGGTAAGTTGTATAAAACCTAAAGTTATGATCTGGTTTAGAGAGTCCATTGTGTGTGTGAGGTGTGGGGTTTCTGCTGTTCAAAGGCGGGAAGTCGCTGCATCCAGGCAGGATGCACGCAAACTACTTAACACTTAGAAATGCCACCTTCTATTCTCGTTCCCCCAGTATCTTTCTTCCACTTCAAGTTTCTCTTTTAGTCAAACCTGTAATTCTGTAGAACAATAGTTTTCACTCCCTCCACCTTTGATTTCACTCCCTCCAAATCTTTGATTTGTGGAAACTCAATATACATAATGCCAGAAGTGGGGGTGCCCTGGGCTCTCCACGCACCCAGCAACGTCTCCATTTGTGGCCATGCAGCCCAGCGCATGACAATAAATTAGCCAAGACAGAGTCAACCTAGTTATTTCCTCCACAATTGCATATCCTGGGTGCCTCAGAAAATGACTGCTTAGCCGTTTGCTCATTTCAAAGAGTATTAGGGAGAGGAAATAAAATGGAATCAAACGCTGACAAAAAAGGCTCTTTGTGCTTCGTCTCCTGAAATGCTCTGTTTTTTCCTGGGGATTTTAATCTGACCATGGCAGAAAGCCGGTGATTAGAGTAAGATGGTATCTCCGTTTTTGAAATGCTCCATTACAGTGTACATGGTGACAATTTTTGGTGCTCCTGCGCTCGCTGGCCTCGGAAATGAAGGAGATTGAATTGGGTCCTCGGCAGCCGCGGCTTCTGTGAAACGCCCGGTGATGAGGCGCCCAGCTGGGCAGGTGCCAGATGACCCCTTCACAGGGGGTGTCAGGACTCAGTCCCCTGGGGTAGGGGCTCCAACCCCACATGTACAGTGCTTTATAAAGTTCGACACAATAAAGCAAGTTTATTATGTAAGCATTTGGGAAGTATCTGTGGGTGAGGCACAAAGTCGTTTTCCGAAGCTGCGTGGAGGACTGCCTGAGGCAGACGCCCGGGACCAGCAGGGCGGGAATAACACGGACGTGTGACGGGAGGGACACTGGGCGCTGCCGTGGGTTTGCCGGGGGCCGTCTTGGTGCCAGGCCCTGAGATAGGGCCTCCAGGGCAGCCCTTCCTGAGCACAAAAGCCCTTCTCATTGTGAAGGCAGAGACCTGGGCGCTGGGAGTTTAGGGCCCCTCAAACCAGGTCAGGCAGCAGAGACACGGCTGGCTCGGAAGCCAGGCTCTGCCCTGCGCCCCTCTTCCCTCCCACGCAGGTGTGCCTGTCGTGTCTTTGTCGTTAGGCACAGATTTTATAATTATTAGCTCCCTGGGTTAGTTTTCCTGCTGATTTACAGGCATCTCGTTTTAATGTTCTTATGTTGTTCATTTGAACATTTTAAAACAGGTAGGTGCTATGGGCGGAGGATCAGCTTTTTGGGTAAAACACTAGAGACCAGGTTTGGAAGCAGACGACTGTAGACTTTAAAAATAAGACTGGCTGAGACGACTAAACCGTTTTTGTGTGCTATTACATTAAATCCCCGAAAGATTGGCTTATTCACCCAGGAACAGCCCTGTTCTAGGAAAAGAGCTTTCAGCTGTAACACGCCGTCAGGTGATGGCCGTTAGGTGACATGCTTCTCGCGGGAGGCGTGGGCCGGCCCACAGCGGAATGGCTTTCTGTTCACGAGGCCTGGGGTTTTAAGGGCCCGTGTCCTCTGTTAACTCGTCAGCTCAATAACAGCTTTAAGCTTGGCCACTGCGATGTGATAAGCAGCACGTGGTGTTTGGCTGCTGCGGTGAAAGCCATCCACACGCGGACAGCCCCCCACAGCTGCTTCGAGTGTGTGTTTATCACGCTAAGCTCTGCAGACCTGGGGACTATGAGTTCGGAACTAGTGCACCCCCTTGTTGAGCTGTTTTGGGGAACATTCAAAAATTCAGTTGCAGCATTTGTCTAACCATGTGTTTAAATTGGTGCCAAAATACTCCAGTTTCTCTTCAGATTGTATAAATCTTTCACCGTTTAAAATCATGGCCAAGGGTTATTGACTACGTGTCAGTGATAAGGACACTTGAGGACAGTACCCCGGAATTAATTTAAATGTGGACCATGATCCATTTCTTTTCTTGCCATTGTATCCTAGAAGCAAATGATTTTATTTTGTTTCTGACATGTAAGTGGCCAACACAAGTACATCTCGAGACGTCCCAAGACACACAGTTGACCCTCTTCTGCAAAAATGAGTGTAAGTCAAATTTTTCATCAGCATGAGCTTCTGCCTCCCCACCCCGTGTCCCCAGCGTTGTTGAGAGGCAACCAACATATAACGCCGTGTAAGTTTAAAGTGTACACAACACAAACAGTAGCCAAGGGAAGATGCAACTGGGAACTAGACACACATCGCTGCTGGCTTCTCACCCTTCTCCTGGTCGGCGTTGGCTTGTCCTCTCTTAGTTCCTTTCAATTCTCCGTGAGGTTCTCTGTGCCTCCCGGGATGTCACTCACGGACCTCTTCCAAAGTGGACCATTGATGGACGTGGGTTCCCGCTTTGGACACCACCAAAGTCAGGGTTTCTAGGACAGAGAGCCACTCTTTTGGGAAGAACCACAATTTCCGCTGATAGAATGCCCGTGGTGCCACTGGCCTGGGAGCAGGGGTCCTCTGTCCCCTCCACGGTGCCCCCCTGGAGGGGAGAGGCCAGGACGTGGCTGCCAGCCCGTGGGAGGGGAGGACCAGCCAGGCACAGCCTCGGGACAAGTGTCGCTTGATGGCTGTGGGGTGGAGAAAGCGGCACGTTTGGGGCATTTCATGGGCAGAGGGAAGAAAGCGGGCTCTGCAGAAGCAGAGTTGGCCAAGGCCTGATCGGTTTTGGCAGCAGGAAGTTGGACATCATTTCTGGGAAGGAAGAGCTTATCAAGTCTGCACGGTTCCCTACAAGCAGCCCTGGGCTTCCTACAAAAGGAGTCCCATTGTGTGCGGCCCGTGTCTCTGTTCAGCTCGGGACTGTGATAGGAGCTGCCCCCCAACCCCCGGAAGTCCCCGGGGGGAATCACAGGACAGAGCATTTATCTTTCATGGAGCTGAACCGTCTCACTCCCCGCCCCACTTACCATGCTCACCCCCTTGATTTGTCTTTAATCGACCACTATTTTTTTTTAAACCTGTCATTGAAATTCTCTGAGTTCCAGCCACAGAAATCAGACGGTCCCAGTGTGGGCTGGTGCTGTACCAGGGACCTCGGGCCTTCCCAGCCTGTCCCTCCTGTGAGGCGCCTTTGAGGGATGTTGGTGGTGGGAGTACCAGGGCTGAGACCCTGTGTGGTTCAGGCTGGGTGACCTCGCAGGCAGATGCCATGTGGGCGCCGTCCTGGGGAACCAGAGGCTGGGTTTTCTGCCTTGGCGCTGGTCCCTTCTGATCAGACACCTGCTTCCCCATCAGAGACCAGCAAAGTCTCAGCACTAATTGTTTCTAGGGACAGTCTTGTTTTGGGGTACAGCCATCTAGGAGATTCTATTGATAGCTAGTGTTTATTGCTCGCTGACTTTTGGGGCTGAAGTGTGTCCCCCAAAGTCCATAAACACCACCCTCACGCTCTCCGGGCCCTTCTGGGAAGTTCCGAGGCACATGCTTGATCCAAAGCCAGGGAGGTGGTACAAGGCATCGCATTCCATGTATGAAAATCAACTCTTCAAACTAACATTTGAATATTAATAGGAGTATTTTTATAGTGCCACGAAGTGTGCTTTCTGAAGGAATATGGAACCGCCCGGCGTCTTTGCAAACTTATTCACCTCGTTCTTCTGTTTCTTTGTTGTAAACAGGCGTCTCTCCCCAGCCTCCTGGACAGACGGTCATAGCTCGGCACAGCGGCCCCATCCTCTGGGTTGCTAAGCAACAAAATGCCTCCTCGCTGCATCCTTTCTCTGCTGTATCCCTTTCCGCTCCACAACTCAAAATAACCAGCCGCGCGCTTCAGCTCACTGCTTCCTCCTGTCCACACAGCTGAATGTCGATCAAGTGTCTTCCTGGGTTTCCTATCTCTTCCTGTTACAAATTGATTGGCCTCATCACTCCCTATTGACATCAGCCCACTCAGTGCGAAGGCGGGCAGGACACACAGCAGCCATCCCTGCAGCTGTGGGCCCATCGGTAAAAATGGGCCGGCCGATTGTGTGAGGTTTGAAACTGAGATTTTTGTATTGTGGTCGGGCGTGGAGTTCCTGTGTGCTCCTTTCATCAGGGCACTGTTTCCCAGTAGATATTAGACTGTAAAAAAAACAAAAAATTAAAACCAACCACACATGAAATATAACTCTGTTCTCATTTCTGGGCCAAAGAAAAAAGAGAATACACTTGACAATTCTTACAAAATAATAGGCAAGCCGAGGACATAAAAATGTCCACCTGCATTTTGAAGACAGGAAGTTTGGAGTTGAGAGAGCAAAACCCCTCAAACAACAAACAAAAAGTCTTTTTAAAGACCCGAGGACATGGTGGGGTTTTCTCTCTCTTTCGGTTAAGCACTAGGAAATTAGACTCATTTGTGGATTCTTTGCAAACTCGTTTCCTGTCCCCTTGATTCATGCCGTTTTTCTTACCCCAGCAGCACGAATCTGAAATGAGACTAAAGATGGCCCGGTTATGAATTGGGGGAGAGGTGGTAATCGTAGGTTGGGGACAGTTGTCGCTTCGTGCTCTCGGGTGATCTCAAATTCCAGTTTCTGAAGGAAAACCTCATGTGAAGGGGAAAAGCGCACCTGGGTTTGGCAACTCGGGCCACGTGATTCCCATCGGCATTACTTAACGTAAAAAATGAAGGTGCTGCAACATCGCACGGTTTGAAAGGTGGTGTAAAACACAGTGGAATTGGGATGCTGTGTGCAATGACTGTAAATTCAACAAAAATTGCAGTATCCTTTATGTGAATTGTGTGAAACATCCTCTCTAGAGCTGGCATGCTGGTTTTCCTCTTGTTTGGGTTCTCAGTGGCATATGCTCTGCGGGGCTGTCGTGAGTGTCCTTCAGCACCAGCGGCGAGAGGGACCTGACCTCGTCGCTTCTCGTGCCGGACTTGGCAGCGTGCGGGTTGGCCTCTGGCCTGGACGAGGTTCTCACCCAAACACCGATGACTGTCAGAGCAGCTGATATTTGTGGCCGGTCCCTAGGACACTGCTTATCTAGGTGGTCAGGGCACTGGGGACCGCTGCTCGGCCTGGCCACAGAGAAGTGAAGTGACGCCGAGGGTCGGAGTTTCGCAGCAGCACCCCTGAAGCGTTGCTGTGCTCCCCTGTCACAGGGCCTTATCCATGTTGCCGCCACGTGTCCCCTTTGACTGCGGGAGCAAAGTGAGGCGCTGACTGGGGGCAGGGTGGTGGGGGGTGTCAGGTTCGACCCAATGGACAGCCGTGGGGTGGAGCCGTCTGGGCCTCCCTGACTCTGTTCGTGGGGTTCAGAGTTATTCGCTAGCCAGATGCTGCTGCTCTTCGGTCACGTGAAAGAAGGAAAAGTAGATGGAAGACTGGTAATGTGGACACGTTAAGTCCGTATACACGTATATATGTGTATACGTAAATACACATATGTACATATTTATGGGGTGGAGTGGTAGTAACAATGATTAAAGGCCCTCAAAACAATTTTAGTTCATTCCTTCAACATGTGCATCGAACACTACCTTACCTTTCATTTTTATTTGTGGTTTTTAAAGTTAAGTAACTCTTTTCTAATAGGTATTGAATACATCTAGAAATATGTTTAAAGGGTTGTAATACTATAAATTTCATCAGATCCCAGCTTTTTTTTTTTTTTTTTTTTTTACATCTTGTATTTGAGAGAATCTCCTGTCCTGTGATTCATGTCATACTCAGGAAAAGTAAATAGTAGATTCAAGTCAGAAGAAACTCATTTTTTGAACCGTGCTCTGTGTGGAGGGCTCAGGGCACTCAGCTGGCCTTTCTTCACCCCTCAGAGGGTTCCGCCACATCGCTGGAAGCCGCGAGTCCTGATTGCATTCCAGGTGAGAGAGCGAGGCCATGGACTCGGGGGAAAGCAGCCCGGACTCCGCTGAGCTTTCCGCACGGATCTTCTCCAGATCCACGGAGCTGGCCGCAGGCTTGCCATCAGACAGAGTCTTTTGATCCCCATTCAAGTACAAGTGGTGTTATTTCTCTTCATACTAGAGCAAAGCATGTTCGTCGTAGAAACTTAAAAGCCCCGCGCCAACCACCAGCAGCCCCACCCGCCGTGGTGAGCCTCCGTCGCCCGCCTTTGACTAGGACCGCTGTCTCCTACTTATGAATGGCTCCCGACGCCATTAACATTTTCAGCTGAGGGACAAGAACTGCAATTGTAGTCCTCATACAAATAACATGGCTCAGTCGTCCAAGGGGAAGTGCTTGCTGCTTTTAAAAATAGCTACAGATTTTCTTATGAAATCATGCAAAATTGTGAGGAAGGCCCATTTGTGCCTGGTCTAAGCCCACGTCTTCCGTCCGACACCCCGTATTATCCGGACATGGACACCACCCACATGGGGTCTGTCCGGGCTGCACTCTTCCAGAACAGCCTGACGCTTGAGACCAAACCTGTCACCTGGACTCAGCCGAGGTTTATTTTAGGACTGTCCTCAGAAGTTCTCTTTCCTCGATGTCTGCATTTCAAAGAGGACGCTGAAAATGCTGAGAAACAAATCTCAGTTTTATTTAGTGTCCTCAGCAGGTGTGTGGCACCCTTTAGAGGAGGTAGATGACTGCCAACACGTGTGGCCAGGTCGGCTCAGGGGCCTGAATCGCCTCCTAACTGTTTTGTAACGTTGGGACCCGTGTCCCCAGCAGTGCTGTGAGTTCCTTCAGTAGAGGTTCAGGGGAGGAGACTTTTCTTGTCCTGCTCAAAGCTTAGCACAAAGCTGGGCCTGTTGCCAGTAATTATTATTATTACTATTACAAAATCAGTTAACTGGAGTGGTCAGATAGGACCCTCAAACCTGAGATGGTGGGGTGAGGTCAGTCTCAGCAATGAAGGGGTGTTTGTCATATGCTACCCCCAGGGCAGCGGTCACTCGGAGGATGGCTGGGGGACAAAAGGTAGGCAGATTCGCCGATGAAAGAGCTTGGGTGACGTTAGCAGGCCGGTTGGGCTGTGTCTGGGGTCAGAACATGGTGAGAACATTAAGTAAATGTGGAGGTCAAGTATCTCAGAGTCATGGTGGTGTCAGAATGTTGCATCAGCACAGCGTTCTTCTCTGTTGGCCCACATCCAGCTGAGCAGATAACCCTGGCTGTCAGGCACATTTCCACACACGGCAGACGAGTAAGACTCGCGTTTAGTAATGGAGGTAGGGACCAGCCCTCAGGTTACACTCCTTGTCACCACTGTCCCTCTAAACTATTCTGCCTCCTTTTCCTAACGAACTTGTACTCATCCTTAAAGATCGAACTCACATGTCCCTTCCGACACGTGCCGATGCCCCAGCCTAACTCTGCATACCCTCAGATGCTTCAGTTGCTTCCCTGGCATTCTCACCCTATGTTCACAAATATTCGGTCATCACATGCAGGTGTGACTGTCCCCCCACGCTCACTGTCCTGTGAACCGAGTATAGGGACTCGAGTCTGCTTTGCTTTGCATTCCAGGTACTTGTCACAACCTGTCACTCAAAATAGATACCCAACACATTTTAGCAAGTGCGTGAATGATGGCCCACAAGTCACGTTGCACTTGACTGAGAGCCAATCCAAGCACATCCAGTGGCAGCTTTTCTTATTTTTTATTTAGATCTTTCTTTGGCTGTCTTGACCAAAAGGCATACACAAGTGGGGTGCTTGGCCTCCGCCTGTGGCATCCACACGGCCCTGGTTTCCTCCTGGTCCATTCTTCATCCTAGACCCCCTCACAGCCTGTTCCTGAGGACGCCGTCCCCACCGAGGCCTCGCCTCTCTGCTTCCTTGTCCAGAAGCATCGTTGGCGCGGCAGCCCATGGCTGCGTATGGCGTCTCCGCCCCCCCCACGCCGCGCTGCTTACACCGGCTCACCTCCGGCACCCTCTCCCGACTCCCTTTCCTCTAACACCCAACGCGATGTGACTTCATGAGGCACAGTTTTCACTTCCGTGCTGCTTGCTGGTTTCCTCCTCTGGAGGGCGGGTCCCTTTGTTGCATTCTCGGCTCTGTCCCCAGTGCCACGAGCTTGCTGGTGGCTTTAAGTTGATGGTTGGGTGGACGTGCCCACTGTGTCCTGTTGCTGAGCACGCCTGTTGTTCTGTTGCATGGAAAAGGGAACAATGTGGATAAGGAGCCTGGGCCTGAGAATTAGGCTGGAGAGAGAAGGGGACTTTCCTACATGCTGGGAAATTCTGTGCACGTGACCCCTCACTCAGCTGGGACACCAGGTCCTGTGCCCTCAGCACCTTGTGTCACAAGGCTGTGGATTATGAGTTGCCCCCAGGCCTCTCATGAGTGCCCTGCAGATTTTTCTTTTTCCAAATGCTCCTCAAAGGGTAAAAAAACAAACTAACCCACACGAGACAAAGGCCTGCTCGGGAGGATGACAGTTCCCTCAGGAGCCTCCTGCCTGTGACCGGTTTTCCAGAAGGGATGTGCTGGGGGCATGCTGGCTTCATGTCCTGCCCCAGAGAAGCGCTCTGTGGTGTAAGGCTTGCTTCCTCCCCGTGTTTCACCTTCTATGTGCTGTTCGCCTCACATGCACGCTTCCAGCAGCGCCAAGGCCAAGTAACCAGGGTGTTCGCTGGACTCGCCGTCCACATGGCTGTCCGCAAAGAAAGACACTCCGCTGTGGGGTAGGCGGAGCCGGTGGCTCTGCCTCCCACGCCCGCCGTGCAAAGTGGGTGGAAGTGTCAGAGCGGAGATCACGGGAGGACCTGCCCTTTCTCCCCTGCCGTGGCGCCTTCACCGTTGTTTCTCTCCCTCCTCCCTGGGACCAGCGAGGGGCCCCGTACTTTCCACGTGGACAGACACAACATTTTCGCCGCTGGCCACAGCTAATAGATCTGGACGCTTCGAGGCTGTGCAGGTTTTGTCCCTTGTTTTCCTAAAGGACTCGGGTTGAATTGCATCCCTCAGTAAGCTACATTCCAGGCCTATGTCCCAGGACCTCAGGCTGGGGCCTCGTTTGTGACTTTTCAAAAAACGGTGCTGAAGGTGGGTCCCCACTGGTTTCCCTGCTGGTCTCCAGTGGTCTCTGCGTTCCCCGCGTCTGTGAGGCCAGGGGACAGGAAGCTCGAGATGCCACCAGAGCTGACATCCGCAGCCCAAAGCACACGGTCCTCCTGGTGAGCACAGGCGGCCAACGCGTGGTGCTCGCGAGCAGAAGGCTTCGGGGATGTGCCCGCCGAGGGTTTCCTCTCCCTCTGGAGCTTGGCCACCGCTGCTCTCCATATCCTGTCTGGTCATTCCTTTCAGAGATGGGGTGCCCGCCTGGCACCCGTGTCGAGCTGTTTGTGGGAACACAGTTGGTACCCAACAATTGCCAGCATTGAAATCTGTCTAAAAAGCATGGAGAGTTGTCTGGATGGGGGTGTCCTTAGAGTTAACGAAAGCCTTATGGTTAACAAAGGCTTTCTGCTCTTTCAAGGTTTAAGCACCTCGTTTTAAAAATCATCACTCAGTGGGTACCAGGTATGTATGCAAATAAAGAAAAATAGGAATACATACACCTGCTCTTGAATATTAGGTTGGGGAGAGGAGAAGGTGGACTTTGTACGATTTGTTAAAAAAAACAACACAACAACATTCAGACACATAAGGAACCTCTGGGCAGACTGTTCTGAGGCCGAGCGCTGCCTCAAGGCCGTACACTCCGGACCGCCCTGCCCCCATCCTCACATCGCCTTCGCGTGACTAGCGCTCCCGGGCTCGCGTGGGATGACTGAGTGCGAGTCCTGGAGGCGGGTGGGCCTGAGGACGGGGCTCCCCAAACTGTGAGCGCTTCCAAGCGAACAAACTCTGCATTCATTCCTCCGTTCGCTCGCTCAGTTCCTAGAGCACGGGCCAGCCGCTTGGCTGCGAACCCGCAGTTCCGTGTGCGCCTCGGGGATGTGGGACCCGCAGGTATGGGGCCGCTGTCCCCAGGCTCATGGACATGGCGGCGTCGCGGCCATGCCTGCCTGTGGCTGGTGCGCTGGTGGCTGCTACAGGGGGTGAGGGGAAGGGCAGACGGGGCCTGGGGAGGAGGGGACCGGGTCGCAGCCCTCCACCGTTTGGAGGGCTCTTATCCGTCAAACCACACTGGTCATCTGTGGCTCTGGGAAGGACAGCCAGAGCCCAAGGGTGCAGGTGACCGCCAGGGTCTGTGTTTGTGGGGTGGGGGAGTGGCACCAGTACCGAGGCCTCCCACAGCAGCTTAGGGAAAAGACTGGGGCCTTATGAGGGGACGGGCAGTCGGAGATGAAGAGATGGCGTAGACAGAGGGACACTGACGCGGCAGGATGTCGACGGCTCTGCAAGTGACCGGGCGTGTGCGGCGGTGAGAACCGGGGTTTCCAGCGTGATTCGCTGGGTGCACGCTGATGGCACCCATGCGTGTAGGAATTGTACTCAATATACACTTCTCTCGCCCCGGCTATAAAAATATGTGTATTGGCGGGCTGGCCGAGGGGCGCAGTGGTTGAGCGCTGGCCTGGGAGGTCGGCGACCCCAGTTCGGGTCCCACATATGAGGACCAGTGACACTGTCCTAAAAATAAAATAAAAAAATATGTGTATTGACCCTCAATAGCCCTTCTCTCAGGATGTGTACGCTTAGAAATCCCCTGCCGTTACATTTACTTATTTTTAAAGACACAAGTCAGAAGTTCTGGCGTGTCTCTTGGAAGCACTTTTTTACCCCCCGAGTTGCTCGAGTGAGAGCACACAGACAGTATTTGTATTCCGTTTTCCTTTGCCATCCCGGGACCCTCTTCAGGAATTCATTCCTGGGCTGCTGTTTGATTGCAGTTGGCATTGGCGCTGTCATAGCATGTGGTCCTTCGGACAGGCCCAGCTTAGCGCTGATGCTGTCACATGCCTGGAATTCAAGTTGTTCATGTAGCTACAAATCTCCCACCTCTGAGATCAATCGCTAAGTACAGGAGGTGGCTGTCTCCATTACAATGTCAATGACCAAGTCAGGGCTCCTGATGGAACCCTTCAATAGCATCGACATCTGTTTTAAAATCGGGTCGAATAAACATCGCGGACTCTCCTGTTGATGTGGGTGTTGAAAATCATCAGAGAGAGAGCACAGCCAAGCCACGTGCTCCGTGACACTAAGTGCCCCACTCTGCTTGGAGCACAGCAAGTGATCAATGCAGATTGTTTCACAATTGCCACGTGGACGGAGGGATAGGAGGTGCACTTTCTTCTCCCCTCAAGTGCGTTGTTGACTGACACACATGCCTGAGCTGCTTACATGTAAAATAGCAGACGGGCCTGTGTGCCGAGGCCACGTGCACATGGGGGCTGCAGGCAGCAGCTCAAGGCTGAGGCATGGCTTTCCCCGTCACGCTCACGGCTCCATCATTCGGGCCCTTATCTGGTGGTTTAGAGGGAAGAGACTGTCCCTGGAACATTCTCTTTGCCCCAAACATACAGAGCACAAGAAAACATGATGCCTGAGAAGGGAAGAATGCTGACACATGGAGCTGTTTCACCAAAGGATTAAGACTGATCATGATGCTATAGTGTCACCAAGAGTTCAAAGACAAGTTGGGCAGAGCTGCTTACATGTGACATGTCCGCTGGCTACGTCACGGGTTCCCCGTTTCCATGCGATAGACCCCTGTTTTCTGATATCCTGTCACCTCTTTTGGGTGTGTTCAAATAGGTGTCTTTTAACATTTAGTTTAAAAACATTCTCCTTGTACTCTGAAAGATCAGGAACTGGGATGTTCCTGTGCCTGGATTTTGTTTCATATTTTCTGCCTTGAGTTTCTTCACGGAGGCAGCTGGCTGGCGGCCTGCGGGCTTGCTGGTCCGTGTGACAAATCTCACACTGTCTCCCTCACGGGGGGGTAACGTGCCAGCGCTGGGAGCAGAGCGGTTTCTAAGTCAGACACACAACAGCTTCATCACCACAGGGATGTGGCCGCCTGTGGTCCCCCCGGCCACCGTGGCATTGGCATCTGGCTCGCTGCTTTCCTTGGTGAGTCTGGGAAAGGCGAGGCAGAAACAGCCCAGGAAAAGCACCACTTAGGGTTCCGTGGGCCCCGAGTTCCCTTGCCTGTTTCCCTGACTCGTCTCTCCATCTTTAGTCTTTTGTTTGTTTGATATATAATGTCCAGGGCCTGTAGTTGTGCTTAGTGGAGGAATAGTCCAAAATGGCAATTTTCGTACAAATACTCACTGAATTCTGCTTAGAGAGTCCTCTGGATATCTAGGCAGTAGTTTCAAACATTGTAATTCATCTGTTGATTCCCCCCGCCAACCCCCCATTTTTTTTTTTTCCTAAAGAACAGGCATATTTGAGGTTAATTAAAGGGAGACATTGCAGTACAACTTATGGGATATCTATTATGGTATTTTCAACTGGCTCTGAATTCCTCAACATAATACTAATGATTAGTTCATTCTGTCAGGGAGGATGGCATTATACGTAGCATGGATTTTGGCTGCTGGGTGAGGTTTAAGGCAGTTTTGCACCTAAACATTTTTGAAGTGGCTCCCAGGGACAGATCATTTAATACTGATATAACCTGAAATAAATGGAAAAGGCATAGACCAGAGTAAGGGACCATAATGCTGTGAAGGGGGGAAGTTTCGGGAAGCAGGCGATAAAACCAAAGAGACTGAACCCTGGACGGAAACGCTGAAGCTAGTTAATGTGGAAAAAGTTGGTTATTCTTGTTTCAGTCTCTTTTTAAGTCAGGTTATTCTGTGTCTTTAGAAAAAGTGCAAAAGTGTTTATAGCTCTGATCCAATAACAGAATGCAGAGTTCGCAGACATACGAAAAGGGTCCGCATCTGTACAGGACGCACTCGACTTCTTTTGTTTTTGCACGTAAGGAGCCAAGACTGCACTCAACTTTATCTCTGAAATAAATATGCGAGCTCTTCCCCAAATACCGAGGCCATAAATATTGATTAACGGAGTGTGTGTGTGTGTGTGTGTGTGTGTGTGTGTGTGTGTGATATGCACATCGTATGCATAGGTACACCGTTAGGATTAAGGGGGTTCAGCGATTTAAGTACAGACTGAAAGGGCATACACTGAATATGCGAAGTTTTGGGTCTTGAATGTTCCAAAGAATTCTGTATCCCGGAAGGCACCCGGCTTTCTGGATGCCTTCATCTCTGCCGAGGATATGTGTGTGTGTGTGGGGTGTGTGTGTGTGTCTGTACCCCTGACCCCCGCTCCCACCTGGCCACTTTCCTGTAGTGACAATTATGCGTCTCTGCAAAGTGTCCTCTCCACGTAGAGCAGCCCGGGGAGGGCTCAGGACACAAAATCAACTCTTAGCCTGGAGTCTGAACATGAAAGCGTCATGGAAGACCTTCTGGTCTTGTGCTTCGTCCGCAACCTTACAGGAAGGTAGAGCTTACCGTGATTTAATGTGGAGTTTCCTCGGATGGTACGTGTCACTTTCCGGAAACGAAGACAGTAGGCAACTGTCTTTGGTGATGAGGAAGAGGAAGGGATATCATATCTGTTTTATTTTATAGTGATCAGTTTTACATTTTAAACCATAGTGAACCTAATTTAGTTTGCATCATTTATGTTTCAATGAACACATAAAAATAGCCACTATAAATATATCATATGCAACACAATCTGCTTGTAAACTGTTACAAATAAAGCACAATTTTTTTTTTTTTTTTTTGGTTAAAATACACTTCCTAGCCACCCTCTGGCCGTACCAACCCTACAGGGGTTGGGTGCATGCAGGCAGGGCCTTGGGCTGGAAGAAGGAGGCATTTTAAAGGGGAGGTTTTGAAGCATGTGGGGTGTAGGTTTAGCCCTGAGGACCAGAGACCACTTTGGAGTCGGGGACGACAAAGAAGAAATGAGCTGCAGTGCTGGACAGGTATCTCGGTTCTTTAGGATCTGGAAAGAGCGAAAGAGGACGGGTAGGCCTGTTTCTAAGACAAAGGGTGTAGTGTGGGTTCTTGGGGTCCTTTGTAAGACGGAGATAATTACAACACCTTTCGTGTCGGGCTGCGGATTTGGCTGAGGTGAGACTGTAAAATGTTAGCGCAGTGACTGTCGCACGGCCGGGCTCACTGCGTACTCAGCTGTATTTATTCCAGCATCTCCGAGAAGCGCGTCTACATTTGCAAATGACCTTGGGCATCGCTGGTGTTTAGTAAATGTTTGTTGAATGGACAAGTGTGTACAGAGTAGAGACAGACAAAGTCTCAATGCCATTAGCAGATTATAATGCTAAACCTTCAACTAAACCAATGTTTTATGAACAATATCGCAGTCTCAGGGATAAACAACAAATATTTCAATGTAATAAGACACTTACATTAAATTTGAAGGCATTTGGCAAAACTATTGTGCAGCTTCTCTGATTTAGGAAGCCCGGATTTTGTAAAGAACTTACAACAAATGAATTTTTTTTTTAATTGAAATCTTATAGCAGTAAACATCGTTGGCATTTCATATTTCTCTCGGATGAAAAAATTCTGCAGTTAATTCTTATTCAGGTTTAACTGACTACATCAATACTGTTTCAGTTCTCCAGTCAATAGCCTGGATGTTTTTTGGGAAAAAAAAATCTAATTAGTCTCAGTGAGAGGTTACCTTGGAACGCAGCGAAGAGCGCCGGGTCCTGAGGTATCGACTGGGGTGGACCCCTGCGAGGTCGGTTTAAGAGCTCTGGGCCGGATGGGGGAACCCAGGGAGCCACGGAGACAGCAGAGGCAGTGCCACTGCGCGTAGTCTGGTAAAGCAGGCATTTCCCTGTGTGCGCTGGTTTCCCGAACGCAGGACGCTGTGGCCCAAACAGACCAGAGTGATGGAGGAGCGAAACACAAACTGTGGGCACAGACCCGGGGCTGTGATTCCTGCTCCGGGGACCGGATCCATGGTCCTGGGGCACAAATGGAAACAGCGCCAGCGTTCAGGCGTTCGTCATCGAGCTGTGCTGGAGCCCTGGGCTGGTCTGCACCCACCCCTCCAGCACCAGCTCAGAGCCGCCCTTTGTCATGGTGATGTGGGGTCCTGGGTCATGGGGGCGTGATCACATCTAGTCACCCCAAGCGAGTGCTGTGTCCCGACTCGTATGCCTATGTTTGTGCCTTCGTGGCCTGTCCTTATTATCTGTTCGTGGCAGGGAGGGGCTGAGACGTGTCCGGGAGAGCGGGCTGCACCGAGCCTGCCTGGGGAGGGCGGCGGGGTCACAGGGATGCGGCCCCTCCCGAGGGCAGCGCCGAGCCCGCCTCTGCTGCTCAGAGCCGTCCTGTGCCCCCTCGACAGCCCGGCGTCCACGTGGTTTAGGCTGCCTGCCAGGGACCCCTGCTTCCCAGGGCCCCTTTCTCCCCATCAGGCGCACCCTGCACTCGGCCCTGACGACGGCGCACCCTTACCTGCAGGAACCCCCAGACCGCTCACTGTTTCCCGCAGGGACCCCCAGATTCCTGTCAGACCTCCTGTTTTCCATGCGTCCTACTTGAGGTCAAGTACATTCTTACGAAGGAGGCAAATTATAGGAAGATTAAACAGTGGAAATTCACCTAGTGTTTTAACTTTGTTCCCCTAATACTAGTAAGTCTGTAAATGCAGGTACTAAAACGTATTTGAACATCTTGGAGGGACCGTGGCACATCTCTGCCTCTGTGAGTCACCCGCCTGCCTCTGGACGTGCGTGTTAGGGCACTGGTCACACCGTGGCATGCTTGTGTCCCCTTCCTCTGTCATCCTGATGTCGAGCACCTGGCGCCTAGGTGGTCATTTCTTAGGCACTGGGTGGCTTAGAGCAGCCGTGGGCGTCCCCCCCCGACCCCGACTTCTGCACATTGCACGCACCATCTTAAAACCTTATCTGATAAGCACACTTTGGTGTTTTTACACCTGTAAGCTCCGTGAGGCAGGCTGTAATTTTTCTTTCTGTATAGCCTGTACCTGGGCCGTAGGAAATGCTAAAAAAAATACTTGCTGATTGAATGAATGTGTGACGATGATTGAACATTAGGAATAAAAACCCAAGTAAACTTTGAAAATAGAAATGACCTAGAAAGATTGTGTTTCAGAACGCTTACTGCCCATTAAAAGCAAGCAGCCCCGGCAGAGTTTGAGCTGCATGGAAGTTTTTCCCATTTTTCTTTAATTGGTGCCAAGTAGCGAAAGCTGCAGTGTTTTGTCTACGCCCCTCGACAATGGATACGGACTCGCTTTTGGGTCTTCCCGAAGCGAATAGCAGAGTGTAAACATCCGATAGCGTCTATATGTTGATTGGAAAACTGGGTACCTTATATAACTTTTATCTTTTTACCACTCATAGTATCTTAAAGGCTATATTTATATGCAGGAACTGTTTGTAAAAGTTTTGACTACCACTGCTCTTGGGTGGGGATGAGAGAAAATTTTCTTAGCCCTCTAGGAGTTAATTCAAAAGAAACCATATTCGAATGCCATGGATCCTTGAGTAACATTATGTTTTGGTCAATATCTGGACCCTGGGGGGAAAATCTGTACGTCATAAGTTAAAATATTCTAAACATTGAGGAAAAAATCTCAACAGTTAACATTCAGAAAATTCACATAGAAGATTTTAGTAGCATTTTCTTCTTTTACTAATATATCATTTTTTAGTGAATGAAAGCCATACAATTATAAAACTTTCATAAGGAAATTATTTCTCTTAAACTCAAGGAAAACAGCATAATTCTGAGTTAGAAAAATGTGTCTTTATGTTGAAATACTTTGTCATTCTTAAAAACAAAAATTCCTTGGGCCAGCCTAGTGACGCATTGGTTAAGAGCTGGTTTTGGGACGCCAGCAGCACAGTTCGGATCCCACATGAGGGCCAGTGACACTGCCCTCTACAGCTAACAACAGCTCCACCTGGAGCTGGGCTGTGCGAGCCCCGGCGACGGTGTGGGCTGCAGCCCCTGCTGCAGTGGGCTGCCATAGGCTACAGTGAGCGGCCGGCAGCCAGCGTGAGCGGCCGGCAGCCAGCGTGAGCGGCCGGCAGCCAAGCGTGAGCTGCCAAGAGACGCGGTGAGCAACCATCCAGAGGCCAGCGACCGATCTGCCTCATCCGGGAAGAGCGCAATGATGATACCAACATGGGCCAGTGAAGCAACGTCCTCCACAACTAGACTGAAGAACAAAAGGACAGCAACTTGTCTGTTCCCCTTCCCCGGTTCCCCAACGCTGTTCCCCTCCCCCAATTCCCCAATAAGATCTTTTTTAAAAAAATGCCTTGAAATATATTTGAAAGTGCATTCTTACAAGGGAGAATTATAATTAAAGTAGAAATTCAATGATTGTTTTAAATTCATTCCCCTAGTATTAAATCTGAAAATGCAAGTGCTTTAGACACATTTGAAGTTTTATCAGGTTTATAGTAAAATGGAATGGTTGCTCTGAAGAAATTGAAAAAAACTAAAAGATAAATAGAAGTAAATAGCGATTACATCCTGTCTAAAATAAAACAAAAACTATATTACAGTGTCATGGTTTTATTAACATAGTCTTTTAAAATGGGGACCGAAGACAGTGGAATTGGTTAACATGCTTTATGCTATCCATATTTTTCTGCACCCAGACACTTAAGCAAGCCTCTAAGGGTATGGGCCGGCGGGCGTGGGGGATGGGTCACAGACGTACGTGGTGGTCACTGACAGACACGTTTCAGATCACCGCTGCTCGGCCGGAAACCTCAGGGTGGCCTCTTTGATGAAGTCCCAGGGGGACGGTAGTCAACCTAGGCGGTGCGACTGGCCAGTAAGGAACCGTGTAATCCAATATAGCTTTAAGAAAAGCTTTGAGTCGTTTTAGATGTGATTAAAAGAGCAGTCAGCATGTTAGGGAGAAAAATGAGGCAGAGCCCGTTTCCTGGGGTGATCACTTCTTACTGCCCACCTTCGCCTTCCCTTGCCACGTCCCACAGGGAGAAGAGGATGAGAAATGAAGGGTTTTGCTTTGCACCTAGAAAATGCCACACGGTGGTTTATTTTTCTATTTTTTTTTTTTGAGGGCAGTGTCACTGGCCCTCATATGTGGGACCCGAACTGGGGCCGATGGCGTCCCAAGCCAGTGCTTAACCACCACGCCACTCGGCCGGCCCGCCACACGGTGGTTTAAAAGGGACCGAGTCAGCCGCTCCATTGACTGTTGTGTCTGGGTTGAGGACCTCAAAGCGCTTTGTGTCCACAGCTGGTCCACAGGCTGCTAAGCCAAGGGAGCCGCCTGACCCTGTGGACGGGGTGGGTCACCTACGCAAAGTGACATCCCAGGACCGAGAGGTGGGGAGCCGACCCTGTGCGCTGCGTGTTCTGCGGTCTGTGGCTCTCCGCCCCCACTCCCTCCTTCCCTTCAAGTTCCTCCTGGTGGTAGGTCGAGGCCGAGAGCCTAAGAAATTAAGAAGCTGTTGTTTGTAGGCTCTTTTATCTCACGCATGTAATTTGTAGGCTTAAAAGAGAGAAAGGAGAGCGGAAAACACTGGTTTATGTGACTCCAGGGAAGTGACCTGGTATCGCCACAGTGGTGTCCACTGGTTACTTCAGAGGCACACAGAAAACCTAGAGCGTCAATCAATCCTCAGTTTGGATTTCTGTTACTTTAAAAAATCTTCAGTAGTAATTGTTAAGAACAGCCTCTAAGAAGTGGCGTTTGATGCCCAAGAGAAAATGTCCTGTGGGTGCAGCCTGGCTCCCAGAATTCGTCCTCTGCTTTTGTCGTTAAGGAGAGCTGTGACTTTGGAGAGTGATAGTGCTGTAATGTTGACGTGGCTCATTTTCCAAACGAGGCGGTGTGCTAAGCCATGTCTGAGGTCTCTGCCACCTCCTGAACGCCCATGAATGGAATAATGGGGCCACCCTGGATTTTCCCCTTCCCCTGGGGGGCCCATCAGTGTGCAGAGAAGATCTGAGTATCGAGTCGACAGCAGAACAAGACATTTGAAGACAAAACAACTCCCAGGCTGCCAACTCCTGGACAGTGGAGACTGTTGAACCATTTCGAACAACTCAATCTGCCCACGAGTTAGTAATTTTCTAATTCTTCAGAGTGAAGGGAGGGGGTTGGCTAGTAAAGGCCCTGACAGCTACCTACGCTGACCAGTCATGGCGCTGACGCTGGAATGTGGCTTCCACTGACCGCAGTGCTGTTGTATGTGTCAGGCTGTGTGGAGGTGCCTCTGCAGCCTGGCAGCCACCAGGCTCCAGCTCAGCCGGGCGAGGAGTCTCCTACCTTTTCCCTCTTGTTGGTCCTTCTCTGCGGCGTAGCCTCAGCCCGTCAGAACACCAATCATGTCACCGTGACAGGTTTTTGTCCACTGTTACAGTGTGTGTAGATCAAACGCCATCAGCCGAGGACATCATGACACGACAGCAGCCTTCACAGGTCCACACGTGTCAGAGAGCAATAAGCAATAGTTTATAAAGAAGAAGGTGTTTTGAAAGTAAATTGGGGCAGTATTTCAAAAAGTGGAATTTTATAGTGCAAAATGTGTTTGGGAATACAGTCCCTGCGTGGTGGCCAGAAGGCACGCCACTGCCCTTTCCGGCTGGTGTGGTGCGTGGGAAAGGAGGGGTGGTGCCCACGGGACAGATGGGGAGAGACAGGCGTGTCTTCCCTGCTTCCCACCTGCCGGGGAGCGGAGGCTGAATCTCCGTAATTCTGAGACCAGACAGAAGCTGGCATGACGGGGGCACAGAGACATCTGTGCTGAGTGCGGGGGGACCCGGGGCTGGTGGACGAGGGGAAGGGTCCCTTCCTCCCAGGGACGCGGAGGGCCTGAGGTGACAGCTGTGGCTTGAACAGAGCTTTAATATAAAAGACTCTGGGAAAGAGCACAAGTGACCAGCAGGGCCTGACGGGGACAGGAGTCCACTCATCAGCCCAGGCGGGAGCAGGAGACAGCCGCTGAGAGTTCCCTGGGGGCTCATACCCAGGACGGAGAGGACAGTGGAGACAGGTGTGGCTCAGGGCCGCTGCGGGAGGGAAAGATGAAGGGCTGTGGTCGGTAGGTGGCAAAGGGTCACCCTGGGGTCCTAGGGACACGGGCAGTGTCCTTTTCTCCTGGGTGTCCCTCAGGGCCCGCATGGCACAGTGCTCGAGAGGCCTGGCCCTAGAGCCTGGCTGCCTGGTTTCAAGTCCCAGCTCTGCCATTTATGAGTCGCGTGACCTGTGAGCAAACTTCTTAATGTCTCTGTGCCTCAGCTTTACCATCTGTAAAATGGGCCCAACGAAAGCACTTAGCATGGGCCCGGCACCTGGTGGGCACAGCTAACTAACTGCGAGGTCCGGGGCAGCCTGCAGGCTGTTGAATTTGGGGCGACATCAGTGACCTTGATTCAGTGACCCACACTTGAGCTTCACATTCCTCAAGCATCTGGGTAACTGCTCGAAATGCCTTGACGTTCATGGAAGACCTTTGCCTGGAGTCATTGCTCATGTTGGGTGGGACAGTGAAGTGTCTCAGGCACAGCTGGGAAATCTGTAGAAGTATCCAGGGTCATTTATTTAAATGTCCCCCTTGTGAAGGAGGATAATTCTTACATTAAAAAAGAAGAACCTGTTAGAATGTGAGAGAAAGCTGATTAGAGATGGGTGTAGACAAGGGAACGTTAAGAAGATTAGGGAGCCGTGCCCCCCGCTCCAGGGACATTCTAATACCAACCCTGTCCCGCCCAGCAGTGCCCAAAGGCAGGCCCTGCCTCTGTGCCTCCCAGCGAAGGCCGGAACTCAGGCTTTGGCCAAAGGTGGCAATAAATATTCAAACCTTTATTATCAATGTTTGATAGCAGCATTAAATGTTTATATTTAGGTATTATTTCGTTTGCCGGAAAGATGCAGATAGTTTAAAAGATGCCTTTGCTGGGTCATCTTTAAAAAGATCTAATTATCTTCCTACCAGTTTCCCTTTGTCAGAGCTGAGCAGTGTGAGCTAAACAAAGACAACCTGCTAGGAGTAGGGGGACGCTTGCTTCCTGCTGAATGATGGCTTCCGAATCAAGGTCAGAGGCACGAACTGTTCGGCTGTCCCTCTTTCTTAATTTGCTCTTTAACTTCCTTCACCATCTTGCTGTGATTGAGAAACACATGCATGCAGATATTCTGGCAATTACAAAAGCCACTTTCAAGTGGCGGAAAGGCGAACGCGAGCTGAGACCGAGAATTCTTCGGGCGTGGAGGCGGTGAGAACTTCCCCGTGTGGGCACCTTTGTGTGAAACAAATGCAGAGACTTGTCTATGCCTCCTGCCTTTCATGTGCACACTTCATTACGATGCATGTTGGGCATGCACGGATATTTGAAAAATGTGTATTGTACCACAGCGGGGTCAGGCTCCAAGTCCACCGCCCCCCCAATACTTGTCATCCGAAGTCCCCACCGGGCCCCAAGAGGTGGTCAGAGCCTAGAAAGAATGTCTGTGGAGACAGCACAGCTGGCTGCGAGTTCGCTCGCCACCACGGCCCCCTGGGGGGTCCCGGGCATCACACCTTCTGTGACTTAGTTCCTGTGCATAGGACAGAGACGGACACCTCCCTTCCCGCGCATTCGAGGTTGACAGAGGTTCTTAGCAGGCTGTTTGGCAACTTGTTGTGGCTGTTAAGTGGTAGGTGCTTTACCACTACTGATACTGCTATCCTTCCCAGTTCTAGAGGTGAAAACGATCATATTCTTTCTGTATATGCAGTTGTTCTGTTAAGTCATTTAAAAGTTGCATTTTTGGTGTAGTAGAGGATTCAGCTTCTTGAAGATGTTGGACTATTTCTAAAAACTCAAGAATGGAGACTCTCAAAGATTCCACTTTTTCTTGAATGTAGCATTGCATGAAGACAGTTTCAGAGTAGCGTGTATGTGTGTGCATTTGCGTGCACGTGTGTGCGTGCATTTGTGTGTATGTGTGCGCATTTGCGTGCATGTGTGTGCGTGCATGTGACTCCTGGCCAACTCCTCTTATGCATAGTTAGGTATCTTGATTCTTTCCTGGCTGTGCTTCAGCTGAAGGGACCATAGACAAATTTTAGATATTGGTTCTAATCTACTTAATAAGCTCTCCCACTGGGTGCCTGGAGGTCTGAGGATGTAAACCACACACTTAATAAATAATTAAGTACACATCTTTAAAGAAGCCAGAAATAACACCCCTGATAATGACTTCTCAAAGTACAAAGGACCATTCAGCCATCCAGTTGAGACACACGTTAATTAAAAATTGAAAGTTGTAAGTAATTGAATATTGATCTAGAGTTCATGCCCTAAAGGGCAAATTGGGGACTCGCAAATCTGTGACGAGAGAAGCCTCCTGCAGGCACCGCACCCCCCACCCCGGGGAGGACCAGGGCTCAGCAACGCCTTTGCTGAACTGAGTTTGGTTGGTGGCCTTAAGGCTACAGGCACTCGTGTGGACCTTAGACTTGTCACCTCCTCGCAGCTGTGGTCTCATTGCAGGCGCTGCTCCTGAGGTGGATCAAAGCCAGGCCAACCCTAGTCCTAGTGCTCAGGAAAGTTTGTTCCTGTGCTTACCGAGGCAGAGAGAATATAACTGAAACAATTTCAAACAATTTATGATGATAAAAGGAAGATGCTTTCCCAAATTTGGGAAAATTAAGAAAAAGAACGTTGCTCATAAATTTGCTATCCGGTAGCCTTGTCTGTCAGTGTTGTCATGAACTCCCTGTAGTCTGTTTTCCCTTTGCTAATTATTATCTTACACAATTTCAGAGACTAGAATATGAAAAAGAGAAATGAGACTATTAATGAAAAGATCTATTACTAGATAGTGAGTGATTCTTAAGAGTCAACAAAACAATCCCAAGGATATAGAACTTAGTATACGATTCTCTCTCGGTGTAATGCCATTCATCTCAAAAAAAACCATATGTCCATGGGTTAGTTACTTTTTCGCATGTGTGAGCGAGGGACGCGCATTGTCATCGGCATCTTTTTGCAATAGGTGTTCCAGGCATAGAAGCTTCATCCCATGTGCGCACCTCAGAATTCTGTGTTGTTTTCGAAATCATTTTTTTGGAGGGAGGGGAGAGAAACAGCTGAACTTCAGGGATGAACTATGGAGCCAGTGGTATGTAGCATCTTGAGAGTTCAAGTGCTTCGGATGATGGGAAAACTGAATGTCGAAAGCATTTTGCATAAATACTTAGGGGATCTCATCTGAGTATGTTTGTTATTTGCTTGTAAAGCAACTATAAAGAGGAGGGTGTTGAAATGGTATCATATATCTGATCATTCTCTTGTTCTGCTAGATTTGTTTTGTGAAGAAAAGGTTCATTCTGATAGATCTTAGTGCCGACATATTGGAAGAAAATCACCTCCTTTAAATAAAACGGTTGTGGGAAAAAAATTAAAACTCAGTAGAAGATGGGAAATGAAGTCTTATGGCTTGAATGAGTTTCTTAGGTATTTCAGGCCGGTGGGAATTGTCAGCTGCCTGTGACCCGACGTAGTAAATGTCTGTGACGTGACACTGCCCGTCAGTGCACTTGACAGCCTGTGGGGAGTTCAGAGCGCGCCCTCCCGCGTGCTGTTTTGAAGGAACTGTGTTTTCTCAGCGTAGGTAAACCAGGCCCAAACTTCTGATTACACGAGTCTCCAGACGCCTCAGTTTAACCTGAACCACAAGCAGAGCGTATCTTGAGAGCTGGAATTTCCCCAAACACTTGACACACTAGTGGTCAAAGAAGGTGTGATTTTCCTGCCAACAAAATTTCTCACAAATTGAGCTAGTTAAACTACGGAACTGCTAAATGTCCTGTGATGAAACTGTATAAACAGTACAAGGGAAAAAAAACCCAAAAACCAGTCTCTCGGGCTCATAGAACTTTGATTGTCTCAGGGCTACAGGATCATAATGAAGTGATTGTCTCATTGAAAACTTTGTGCTGGACTATGAATAATTTGTTATAATAAAAATTCAAAGTGACAATTGGTTTTACTTGTAGGATTACTTAGGCTCTTGTCTAGGTGTGCTTAAAAAAAAACCCCACAAATTTCTGAAATTATTTGTTGCAACTCTAGGCAACTAGTTAACCCTGTAAAAAAGGTTTTCCTTAATTATGCCTATTTTGTTTTCAATTAATAACTAAATAACAAATATTTGTTAAATACTTGCTATGTGCGGGCATTGGGATGAGTACACAGAGAGTACAAAATAAATGAGTTATCTATTTGGGGACATAAGACATTCGAATAGGAAACTGTTCGAGAGCAAAGCAGTTTATGACACAATACTTATCAAATAAATTTTTATAAGGAGCACAATAGTTGTAAATAATAAAGTATGGAAATGGTTCTGCTCACTAATAAAGGTTTGTTATTTATTAACAAATAAATAGTTAAAAACGGTATATAGCTTATACCTGTAGGTAGTAAAGTTTATCTAAGTGTGTGTGTGTGTGAGTGTTCAATGTACATGTGTACCTAGTATTGGGAAAGACTATGTAAATACATGTGAGTAGCTATATCTATATACAAAATATCAATAAGTAAAAGGAGTGAATCAAGAAAAAACTCTTCTATCCTTTGGCATCTTCGCTAACATTCAATTAGACCTAAACTCTGAAAGGAGCAGAAAGTTTAAGGAAAGATGCAGCTGAAATGAAAGAGCAGTTGCATAAGGTAGAAAGCAGCCAGGTAGGAGAAAGGTCTGCGTGCACCGAAAATCTCAAGAGCAAGGTTGCTATTCCAGGTGCACGTCTTACCTGCTCGGACCACTGTAACAGAGCGCTACAGAGTGGGTGGTTTATAAATAACGGACATTTATTTCTCACGGTTCTGGAGGATGGAAGGCCAACAACAAGTCACAGGCAGACTCGGTGTGAGGCGAGGGCCTGCTTCCCGGTTCAGGGGTGGCGCCTTGTCACGTGTCCTCACGGGGTGGAGGGGAGGGAGCTCTCTGGGGTCTCTGTTGTTAGGGCACAAATGCCACCCACGGGGACTGCCCTAGTCACCTCCCATACACCCCCTCCAAGTACCACCCCGTCGGAGGTTAGGTTTCAAATGTGGATTTTGTGGGGGACACAGCCATTCAGGTGACGACAGCAGGCATGCAATAAAAATTAAGTGTGTCCTTGAAAACTTCATCACGATATGGAAAGCCAATTCCCATAAAACAGAGCAAGAGGCAAAGAGTTGAAAGTGATGAGAGAAGACAGATGTGAAGGGCACGCTGTAATTAATGCCAGGAAGTATTTCTGACAAGAACTGTGCCAAATGACTAAATATGTCTGAAATGGTTAGAAAGACCAGTATGTTAACATATTTTGGCAAATAACGTATTCTATAACTAAAAAGTTAAATAACAAGTGCTTTACATGCAGACAGGAAGTAAAAGAGATGACCTGTAAAAGGCCAGGCTACCCTCAGTTTTATCTTCTATAATATCAAAGATCAGAAGCTGCTGTAACAGCATCCACAGTTCTGAGGGAAAAAGACTTGGGCTTCCTCAGTTTTATATGCAGACACATAGTTCATGTCCAAGTGCTCCAAAGTATACGATTCTTTTTCCGATCTTGAAAACGAAAATTGCTTATGTCTGTCACCAGGTAGATAAAACAAAAGTCAGGGTTTGGGGTGGAGACTTGGTTCCATGAAAGACATGGCAGTGGGCATCAAAAATATTTATATGTAGAATTTAGAATAAATACTTTTAACTTGGGGGCAAATGTTCAATGTGAATACAAATGAAACTTTAAAAAGAAAAGATACAAACTATAACACTTATAATCGGTGGGGCTGAGAAGGCGGAAATAGGCTGGTGGTAAGAGCATATCAAAGCCTGAAAGTGAGGGAGACACCCCCCACCCCCCAGAAAGCATCAGAGCACCGTTCATACAGCGACAGGTGCGGGCGATGTCAGGAAGGAAGAGCAAATGTTTTTGCAATCAGAAATGGGTGAGTTAAAATTTCAAATTGAAAGATGAAATGTCTCAGATCAGGTTAAAAAAAAATCTAAGGATGTATTATAATTTACACAAAATGTTTCAATTTCATGAAAAAATTGATTATGAAGAGAAAAAGGTGCAGATGATAAGTGTGGATTCGTTAAAAAGTACAGACAAATGGGGGAACTGGACAAAGAAGGTCAGTATTGGTAAATATAAAGTTCATAAGCGTGATACATTTTTAGGTTCAAATATAAGAAAAAATGAATATAAAATGGAGATGTGACTTTTCTTAGCTTTGGGTATGTCAAGCAGGCAAAACATACACTGGAATAAAGAAAATTTGAAAGCTGTCACTGCAGTTGAGGATCCACTGGGGTGTTTTACATGCATTCTCAGAAATGTTTATTTGGCGAAAGAGGGAGTCAAAACCATTTAGAAAATATAAAAATCAGAGGACTTGCCACCAGTGATGGTTTTGGCTGCAAAGTGGTGCCCAGACGGCCCCTGAGAGAAACCGACTTGTTTTGATTGACAAGGCTTTGTCACACACGCATATTTCGTGCTGTCCCTTTGCCACCTCAGAGGATTCGTCCCCTGGGGACAAGACGCCATGGTGAGATTCAGGGAGGGCACGAAGTTGGCCTTCATTTTGCAAAGAGGGCGAGGGCCACTGTGCAGCGAAGGTGGGAAAGGACAGCAGGTGCGATGCCTGATGACTGGCTGGGCGGCAGAGGCGCTGAGGAGAGCACGCCTGGCACCTGTGGGTGTGGACCTTGGCTACCTTAACACTGAAATGAAGGCTCCCATCATGCTTTTAAATATATCCTGTGGAATCGAAATATCAGAGCGCTTTGTTCCTCATTAACGTTCATTTAAAAGGAGATGGAAAAGCTCTTTTATAGAGAAATATATCATTTCTTTTCTCACTTAAAATTAACATTTTATCCTTTGTGGTGGAAAGCTTTTGCTAATCACTGTGCCGGGGAAGTGCCTTTCACTGTTGGGGGGCACCTGGGCTTCTGTTTGAAGGTTGTCTAAGAAGCCCCCTCGTGAGGCATCTGGTCCCTTGATGCATGTTTAAGGCGCCAACCATTCATTTGCTTGTAGTTGGGTGGGTTTCTTGCTTTGTCAGGAAGGCCGGCTAAGGGCCACTTACACTTTCTGCCAATACCCTTTTTTGGCTTTGATTTCTATTTGAAATATTGAAGGCAAAGTTTTTTTCCTCTTTCACAGCTTTAAGGAAGGAGATAGATCGTCTCGGGTGATTTACCCCCGACCGCGTGCAGGAGGCTGGTAGAGACCATTTGATAGGAGACTTTTCATCCCTAATGCCTCCCGATTCGGAGCCTTAGCGCCTGAAACTCCCCCCAGAAAGCTGGGTTGCCTTAGCTAGCAGCCCTGGGATTGCTTTTCGCCACCTGTGAAGTGACAGGGCGCAAGAACCCCGGCCAGCTGGCTGTGAACGAAATGCCGAAGGAAGCCAGAAGCGGAGACACGAGGAAGCCGGGGCCCCTCAGAAGGGAGGGAGGCGCGTGTAGCGTTGAGACCAATTCCCATGGGGGAGCCTGGCGTGGGGGCCCCCACACAGGGCCGGTAGTGCCCGACCTTTGGATGGGTGTCAGCTCAACCCTGGCCCTCTCCCCAGACAGCACAGATGCCAGAGGTTAAGGGTTCAGCCCCACAGATTGTCTCTGCTCCCCCCACTTCAGGGGCCAATCGCAAGCCCAGGTTGTTACTGGCTACACATCAGAGGTTCCCACGGTCCCTCCTTGGGTTCGATGAATTTTCTAGAACGGCTCACAGAGCTCAGAGAAACGTTTTACTCACTGGGTTATCAGTTTACTAGAAAAAGGATGTAACTCAGGAACAGTCAGATGGAGGCGACGCAGGGCGAGGGGTGGGGGGGCACGGAGCTTGCCTGCCCTCCCCCCCTCTCCCCCGCACCACTGTCCCCAAGTCTCCAGGGGCCCAGCAGCCCGGAAGCTCTCCTCTCGGAGCCCAGTCCTTAGGGTGTTTATGGGGGCTGATTATTACATCACTGGCCACTGGCCATCAATTCGCCCTCCAGCCCTCTCCACTCTCCGAAGGAGGTTCCAACCCTCTTACCACCCGGCTGGCTCCCCTAGCAAGCAGCCCCCACTCTTAGGGGCTTCCCCAAAGCCACCCCATTAACATAACCAAAGACACTCTTGTCATTTGTCCACACTTAGGAAACTCCAAGGGATTTGGGAGCTGTGAGCCTGGATGAGACCACACTCTGAGAAATACATTTTGGTCGTCTGAATGACCTAACACGTACTTCTTATAAATCAGATGACCTCAGAGGCAAACACGGAGCAACCTGACTTCATGATTTTGCCTCAGACTAACCGAAATTATTTATCATAAATTAGAAAGCCCTACTGTTAGAGCCAAGTCCCTATCAGGGAGGGACATGCATACAGGACATTTTGGATGGGACACAAACTGTCTGAAAACTATCGATAATTTCAGTTAAGCTCTTATGTCAACACGTTTGAGAAGGTTTCTATTTTTATATATCAAGGACGTCTTGAATTCCTTGTGTCTTAGAGTCAAACCTTTGAAAGGAGTCTGTGAGTGGGGGGGGTCATGTTTAGAGACAAAGCTGACTGGACCATTTTAACTCAGCTGAAGAGTTTCCCATCTGACTTGACTTGCCACCTGTTAAAAGGTAAATAAATAAAGTTAATGCAGTGTGACAGTGTTTAATAATGATTTTCCTCAAAGGGGCTGGTTTTACTCTGTGTAGGAACGTGCTACGCCCCGGGGCAGATGTGTCCTCCGGGGCTGCTGGAACTTGGGCTGCTAAGTGTGTGGGAATCAGTTTTGATCCAGACCATAGTGCATGGTGACCAGGAGACACAGCAGGGCTGCATGTCTGTAGAGATCTGGGAAGGGGACCAGGTCACACGTAAATTAACTTCAGCTAGGGCATTAAAACCCTAGGATTTTAGCGCTGCGAGTCAAGTTAGCTATCTTTCAGCATCATCAATAGTTCTCATGGACATGCACTAGGAATGTGTATGCAGCTGTGAAGTCACACCACGTGTTGGCCGGCCCCAAATCCGAGTGTGACTAACTGAATATGTATAACTGAATATGCATATGATAGACTACTTGAATCATGACACAATGGTCAGGTGCAGAAAGGGCTTTGGAGGCCTGGGCTGGAACTGTGACTGGGCCACTTGCTTTCGAGTTTGTCGAGTGACAACTTCCTTATGCCTCAGTTTCCTTGTCTGTAGAATTGGGGCTGATAGAACTCCGTCACAGAGACGGTGGAAAGGTTAGATGAGATACTGCGAAGGGGGCAGGGGTCTGACGTACTGTGTGCTCAGTACCCAGGAGCTACATTTTATTTAGAAAGCACGAGCTAGGAACAGGTTCCTTCTTTTTTGCAGCCATGTGGGGTCACGTGGACATGGAAACCCTCAAGCATCTTATCTTTTCAGGGGGTGCCAAGGGTACAGAAGTACAGACATGTGGTATTTTGTCTACATGAGTGGGTCAGCGTAAACTGGAGGCGAGACCAGCTCAGTGGCCTGACACGTGATGGTGACACGTGGCTTCTGTGCCAGACAAGGCCGGGGCTCCCTGAGACAAAATCAAGTCGTAAGGCACCTATTCTGTCCAGTGATAAAACCTCCTGTCACAGTAATACCTAAGGCTTAAAAAAGAAAAAATGAATACAAACCCATCTCCTTGTTTCATTTTTTTTTTCTCCTCTGAGCAGGGGAGAATATTATAACCGATCTTTGCAGAACACTACATTGTAAAGACTTTCTGTGAAGGTCCACAGGCGTCCTTAGATGAGAATGAACGCATTTGAATAAAACCAGTCATCTGAAGTTAATTAAAGTAGTTTTGTAAGCTGCAATAAGCCTCCATTGTTGGGTGTACAGAGCATCCGTTTACGCGATTGTGAAGATGATGTCTTTTTAGGCCTGGAACTGTTTTGAAAAATTTCAGAGGCCACAAGTCTGAACAAAACAAGGACGAGATAATGAGTGGAGACACAGTGAATCCTGGTGCATCTGCAAAGTACAGACTGTCACAGCAGACGAGGGAAAAGCTGCCCAGGGGTCAGAGGAAGAGATGTGAAAAATAAATAAAATGCTTAAATGTAATGGAGCAAAGGGGGTGGGGGGTGGGAGAGGAACAGTAGCTGAGAAATCAAAATAGCATCAGGTGGTCCATGGTGTTAGAAAGAAAGGGAAAATGAACTTGGAATGTGTATAGAGAACAGGAAATGAAACGTGTTGATGTGTGCGTGAAGACGAGGTTGCTTTCAGGTAAACACGTCTGCAATTCCAGGCGTGACCTCGGTGGGTGAGTGGCACGATTTCAACGCCCCTGTGATATGTCACACGCTCCTGACTCCAGGTTCTCGCCCCCCTGGCAAGGGGCCTGGAAGAAACAGCTGCTGCCCACTCTGAGGTCAGTGTTTATCTGGCAGCAGCTCACTGGACGGGCATCCTGCCAGGTAGCAAAAGCCAGAAAGCAAACAGCGATAACGAAACACGATGCCCACTTAAATCTGACTATGAGGTGGATCTGATTTTGTTTGTTTTTTAGTGGAAGTAGGTACTGTGCCCTAGTAGGGATATACTTACACTAGAAAAATTAACTGTTGGCCCCAAATTCAAGTTTAAGCACGCATTCTGCCTCTTATCTGGTGCCCCGTCTTGGCACCGTGGTGGCTGACAGGGAGCGTGTCTGTCTGTCACAGCTGGAGGGGCGGAGGCCCAGAGGGTCAGATGGCTTTTTGTCGCTATCCTAGCGAGTTGTGTGTCTCTCTCACTCTGTGGCACCTTTCAGCACCGCTCAGAGGAGGCCGCCTGCCACGGCCATTTCCACACGCTCTCACTCGCTTTGATGTTTCTGTGCTTGGTCTGCCATACCTGCGTGCTCAGACAGCTGACTGCCACTGGGAAAGGCTCTGTTGTGTTATTTCGCCATTGTGGGTAAATGACTGATTTCCTGGCTTATTGCTTTTTCCCTCGTGGGGTGGATCAATATTGGTGGATTTCAGGCATCAATTTGCAAAGAGGGGAGAACAAAATTGAGGCTGGGGTGTGGGTCTCAGGCCCTGGTGATTGTTAATATGGCTGCTGTAAGTATTCCAGTGTATTCCTTATTGTGGACATATTTTCCGCCCCTCCCCCTGTGGAGTGAACGCTCAGGAGTGGAACCCGTCAGGTTGGGGAAGCACTGGACTGGCTGATGGTAGTTTGGAGAACACGGTCATCACACCTGCCGGCTTTATTCTGGGGCGCAGTCCAGGCAGATTGGAACACTCGCGCGGCTCCTCCAGCTTTGCTCTGAGAGCTCGTGGGTCCAGGTCCTTTCTCAGCGGCGAGGGCCAGCCTGAGACATGCTGGATCCCCGAAGCTTGCTTGGGACAGCGTCTCGTCCCTGTGTGGATGTGGGACACCGCTGGCGGTTGGATTATGTCACGAGGATGACCGTCGGTGATGTATTTCCCATCACCGAGCAGGGACTGAATGGCCGTTGTGTGCGGGGCCCTGCGAATGGAAGGATGAGTGAGGCCTGGCCCTGGTCAGCCGGCTCGCGGTGGAGAGGTGGACAGGACAAATGCCGTCTCAGTCCAATGGGGCCAATATTTCGGCAGTGACGGTCCAGGGTGCTGTGGGAGTACCTGAAAACGCACTTGACTCAGAGTGAGGGTGGGGGGAGGCATGAGGAAAGAGTTGCCAGAGAATATGAGGACCCAGTGACGTTAGGGTGGACCCAGGAGCAGTTAAATGGCAGGTGGCCGAGGGGCCACCAGGAAGTGTTGGGGGAGCAGAAAGGAAGCAGCCCAGGGGCGATAACACTGCGGCCAGAGGCAGGCCGGGAAAGCCCCAGGGGGCGTGTAGACTGAGGTGTGGCTGGTGGGCAGGGGATACCGGTGTTTCTGGGAAACTGAAAAGAGCCCGCTTCGGTGCTTTAAGCATGCTCTCCCTACAAAACAGGGCTCCCAGGGAGTGGAAGAGGGCTAACTGGGGAGGCTGCTTGACAGTGTCTTAAAAAAAAAAAAAAAAAAATCCAACAACTCAATATCAGGCTGTACTTGAAGGGAAATCTCTGAGTCTTCACTAGAAATGGGTAACTGCTGACCCCAGCATCCTTAAATTAACCTCTCAGGAAATGCAAGATTTATAAGTTGTGGGAGTTTTTTTTTTTTCCTTTTGAAAAAAGGTCTTAATAATTCAAAGAACTTTTTAATGATTTTAAAAGTGCATGCTAAGTACTTGATGGATTGGATCAATTCAGTCTTTGCAGCGCTGTGTGCCGACATCCCCTCTCCATATGGAAATTCGACAGATGTACACAAAAGCTCCACACAGGACGGGATGTTTCTTTATGACATTTCCTTGTGCGTTTCACTGGAGAAAAGAAATGTGTACATGCACTTTATAGTTAGTCATTAACTCCAAAAACAGGCCGATTCACAAACCTGCTTTGATCTGAATTTCCTGTGATTTATCTTGGGTGTCTTAGCAGACACTGAATTCCTGCTTGTTATTAACGCCCCAAATATTTACATCACTCCAGATAATCAATGCTTATCACAGTCAATACAGATGTTACAAGATCCTAGAAGAAAGATGGTGTCAGCATAATAACATTTTAATTATTATAGCTTGTGTTTTCAGCTGTAGCTTGTTTACAGCATCAGCTAACACAGCTACTGTATATATCTAATTCAGAGAAAGTGATTAAAATGATTGAACATGTAAATTACAGCTTTCCCAACCAAAGACTTGAGGTAATAGTGTGCAACTGTTGAGGGTATTAATGCTTGTTTAATTAATTTAAATCACACTGCTAAGACTGGATTTTGACTTCCGTTCCCCTGAGCTTGCGTACTCTGCAGGGTTACTCAACTGTTAGGTAAAACAAATCTGCTTGTGGATGTTTTAATGATGCAAAATATCTGATTTGAACATATCACTTCTGTTAATCAAATCACAAGATAGGCTACTGTGAGGAAAACATGATTCGACTTTCGTTTATCTGTTTGGCAAAATTCTGTTCAACTTGTAAATTTTACTTTCAACCAGGATTCTTCACTTTTGACTATGCCGAGAATGAAATCCTGCAAAATTCTGTGAGACTTGAAATATACAACTAAATGGAAACCAGTTTGGAAAAAAAATGGGCGTGGCATTTTTTTAAAATAAACAGCAAAACCCTCCAGAGTACCAGTGACACTTCCTGCAGCCTCTCCATTCTGTCTCATAACATGTCATCATTGCTATGTTCCTTTTGTACCCAAACCTAGAATTCTGCATGCTAACTTCATGTCTAAGAGTTCTGCCATTTGTTCAGTTGTCCATCAGTCACCATTTTTTGAGCTCCCACAAATGAACAAATAAAGAGATCATTGTGATGAAGTAAAATATAAGTGGTGTGCATGAGTTATCGCCGAGAGGGATGGATTGGACCTGAGTCCAGCAGGGGAGGGAGGCCTTGGTCAGGAAGGCTTCCTGGAGGATAAAGGGATGAAGGCAGGGTGGAAGAGGCCTGCCTGGCGGCAGGGCATCTCTCGTGCATGACAGCCATTCACAGTAACTTTTCTAGATATGAAACTAAAGTGTAAACACATTTTAAAGATTATATACCTATTAGAATGAAAGGAAAGTTACAATCATTGGGCAGGATTGAATTTCAAATATGTTAGGTAACTGAAAGATTTGTTTTGGACCAGTCTTGACTTTGTAGAATGGCATGACTGCATAGCATCTAAAGTTTCTTTCATTGCCCCTGTTTTTATTGGGAAGGTAATTCATCAATGACCAAAGGAATCTACAATATGTGAATTGATTTTTTAAAAAGTGAATCAAGTCGTTCATAACTGCCCTGTTTTTCTTTAATATAGAAGTTGGCCCACGTCATCAGGAAATACTGTTTTTATTATTTTGGACTATGCTAACTTGGATTAGTACTGCATTAGGTCTTGGGGTAATTTTTAAAGTGAATAACAGTGTTGATAATAAATTAATTAAAACTAGTTTATGTACTAATTTGAAATAATTACTATTCTGTTTATTAAAGAGGCCCTCCAGAGCATGGAGCCCTAAGACAGAGTTCTTCTAAAAAAAAAAAAAGTTTGCATTTCTTTGAAATATTTCACAATTTAAACTTTTCTCCAAGTCAGGTTTACCTTTCAATTTATTAATACCTTATTTCTCTAGTGAAATATTTTAAGTAGTTGATTTCTGTATTACATATAAAGCAGATACTGTCTTTATGCTGCAAACCTCAAGGTTTACAGACATGGACTGTGGGGGTTGGGCACACAGCCCCTCAGGCCCCAGATGGGCAACTCCAGGGGGCGTTCTTCACATAAATTCAGTGCGAAAGGCTTCCAATCCTTGGAGTTTGCAGAATGTCCGCCCTGGAGGCTGGCACGGGGAGGGACGTTTTCTTAAAAAAAAGTGAACAGTGTCCCTGAATCAACTGCTCGTTTAATGCAACCGTTTAGCTTTCCCAAACTCGGAGGAAACGCTAGTTCAAATAGACGTTCCAAGGTGTTTGTGGACCAAAAGTTTTTGTCTTCTAGTAAGTTTGAGGAACTCTGCGATAAACCAGATTTTTTTCTCTGTAGGATGCCCCATAGTTTTGAAAAAGCTAATGTGCATTGTGAGTCTGTAAGTGGGAACCACATAGGCATTAATTACCTCCTAAGCTCACTGGCGCCTGGAGATGTTTCTGACCTACGATGTAGTACGAATGTCCCAAGGCCTTTTCTGTCCAGCACCTTTGTCGTCATAGATGATCAAAATGACGGTCCATGTCCAGGGGTCTGAGCGACTAGTCAAGGAATACAGGATGGGAGACAATTCTAAGAAACAAGGAGAAAGGACTCATCCTCTGAACTAGAACATGGAAAAGGGCATTTGACTGTTTCATTCTCAAAGCTTTCAAGTCCTGCATTCTCTCCTGACCCTCTGCTGTACTGTAATGATACGCTAGTCAAAGGATACTAACAAATGTTAATAAATGATAAGGCCAGGGTGCTGTTAAGCAAACTAGAAGCTTTACAGTAAGATATCTACCTAGCTGTAGACACGGTGACGCGTAAACAATGTGCATCGCTATAACCCTTCCTCGTGGAGCACTCAAGTCAATGTCCTCCCACTTTTCTTCCCTGTCCCCCTGCCTGGTGGCAGTAAGTCTCCTTCATGGTTTAGAAAGGACAGGAAAAGGATCTAGAAAACATGGTCTTTGAATTCTCAAACTTTGGGTGGTGACACGGGAGGGCAGCTCCGAGCAGCCCGCCGTTCCTGCCTGGGGCCCTCCGGCGTCTGGAAGCCCGGTTACCCTGGTTCAGAGCAGCCCCAGGCAGCCGGGGGCCACTTCCTCTTTCCCGTGGTATCGTAACTTCTTTTCTGAGTGGCTCAGGGAAGCTTTGTTTTGAACCATCAGTAGCAACGACAGCTCCCAACCCCCAAGGTTTGCTTACTGGTGTGAGGAAAAGGGTTTTACGATGGCATACTTGCATGATTTTCATCTGCTAGGTTTTGACAGTCGGTTAAGGATAAAACCACTTCTTATCACTTAAAATATCACATGTATTTAAGTTTCGGAATTGTTTTCCCTTGACGCGTTGTGAAATGAAACCCACAGTTTTCGGAATTACGCACCAAAGTCTGATAAAAATAAAGTGTTAGAAATCAATTCCGATGTTACATACAAAGGCCATCCTTGGCTCATTAAGTAAAAACATCTCATTTAATGAGCAGGAAAGCGCTGGGGCACACTGAACCCTGACACAAAGCAAATTATTGAAGTGATCAATTATATTTTATGGGGAGTGTAAAAGTTAATAATACTCAGAGGCATGGTAATAAATGCAGACGTGTAACTAACTTGGTCTAGAAGTTACTTACAAACATGCCATATGTACCTAGTTACTTGAGGTGATCATTAAAAGACAACAGAAACCACACAAAGATTCACAAGGCGACCTTAGCGTGATTCGTTTCAGTACATCCTCTGTCTCGTGTTATTTCCAGAGGTCTCGCTCCCTCCCTCCCTCCCCTCTCCTCTCTCTCATTTGGCACATTCAGCTGCCTTCATTTTGTTTTCACTTTTGGTCCAGTATTTGACCTTGGAGCAGTTGAGGCGGCAGCCTGCTCCTTATCTCTTGGCAGCCCTCATAAAATCAGCCATGCACTTATCCTCTGTGGTGGCCTGCAAATGACCTCAGACCGCCCTTCAAGAGAACGGACGTGTCTGCCGTACGCAGAAATGGGTGGGCTCGCCTTTGTGGGGGCACTGCCCTGGCTCTTTGCTGAGCAAACATTTCTCAATAGTGCCCGATAGATCCATAAACGAACATGGTCAACAACCTCCGTCCATGCTTGGCTCAGCCGCTCAGCCGTCAAGCCAGGGTGGCAGCAATGAGCTCAGACATTGAGGGTGCAGGCTGAGAGTGAATGGAAGGCCAGGAGCTGCTTCTGTTGCTTAAAATTGAAATGCCGCTTTTCCCCTTTTGATTTGCTTGCTTTGACTCAGCTTTGACATTTGCTCCTCTTCCTGCTTGACCCCGTCCTAGTTTGGAATTAGGAGCAAATGCTGATGCCATCTAATTTTGCCTCTGTCGAGGGAGATTCTAGATGAAAATGTTAATTTATTGATGCTACAAAAATGATTTGTTCCTGCACTTGGAAAACAATATCGTTTTAGAATTTTTATTCAACATTGGTTTTAGTCTGTGGGACCTTTTGGAGGTCAGTGTGGGAGTGTGAGAATTCCCCTCCCTGCAGAGCTACCGTGACCGACAGGGTGTCTCGCGCCCCTGAGCCTTTGCGCCCCCGCTCCCCCTGCCTGCCTGGGTTTCCCTCGTGCCGACCAGCCACCTCCAATGGACGTGTCCAGCCCAGCTCGGACGTGGCTCCTTCTGACCGCGCTCTCCTCACTCTCTCGTCAGGTTGAGTCGGTTCTGTCTCTGCTACTTCCTGTTTATATGGCTGCACTTGTCTCCTGATACTTGATTCCTATTTCACACTGTGCAGTAAGGTCCCCGAGTACGGGAGCCCTGTGTTGGTCACCATTGCATATCTAACACCCAGAGAGTGGCCGGTAATGGTGGAAGAAAGATGGGGGAGGGAGGGAGGGAGAAAGGAAGGAAGGAAGGAGGCTAACTTATTGCTGATAGGTTGCAAGCTCTGAGTACGGGGACCCTGTTGGTTTTATTCGCCACCCATCCGGCAGCCGTCTAGAACTTTCTGTGAGGATGGGCATATTCATCAGCTGCCCTGTCCGGTACAGTGGCCGTGAGCCAGCCACTAAAATATGGTAAGGTGGACTGAGGAACTGAGTTTTTAATTTTACAAATTTAAGTTTAAATATCAGTATGTGGTGAGTGGCTGCTATAATGATAATGCATTTCTATACAATCCTATTTTTATTTTGGAAAAACTTGTCACAGATCAATATAATTAAACTTACTGATGGTCCTTTCAGCTTCCTCCTGGAGATCTGAAAACGCTACCTGTGGAAAGGTGTGGGATGGGCGATGTGTGAAACTAGACAGAACAGTCTGGGTGTTGCGTCCATGGAACCCTTAAATCCATACAGAGCCCCCTGGATTACGGATGGAATCAGGTTGTGTTGATTTGACCCATGGAGCAAAGGGAATCCTAATTTTTAAGTAATATATATATATTTTTTTGAGGGCAGTGTCACTGGCCCTCATATGTGGGACCTGAACTGGGACCACTGGCGTCCCAAGCCAGCGCTTAACCACTGTGCCACTTGGCCGGCCCTAAGTAATATTTTCTTAGAATTTTATTTTTTACTCTGCCGCTGATTTGTACACCTACAAATCTTGTCTTATTTTTCCTACCTAAAGTATGTTCTTTCAGGGTAAATTTGGTTATTTTGAACCACTTAGAGAAAATGTAGAGAATTTGTGATACGCTAGGAAGCCATGTTTAGAATGTATCATCACCTTTAAAAAAAGGTCTTTGTCTTCGCATTTAAAAAAAAAATACATTTTCAAATAGAATTTTTAAAAAAATTAATTAATTACAACACAGTGCAATAGTTATACTTTTTACCCCTCAAAGTGACAACCCCCTTCCCCAATTTGTCACCTCACTCTTCCCCACCATATGATACATATCTATCACAACTCCCCTGACTCCCCTCCACAGTATACTCCACGTCCTGTGACTATCTATATATTCAGTAACAGTTGGCATACAATATTATACAACCTCAGCTTCAGGTGTACAGTGCAGTGATCAAGCCTCCACTCCATCCATGAAGTGGTCTCCCTAACAAGACATGTGACCATCTGACACACCACAAAATATTTACAATATTATTATATTCCCCGAACTGTCTTTCATATCCCTGTGGCAATATTGTACTTGCCTATTTTTGCTGTCTAATCCCTTCCCCTTCTCCCTCATCCCCACCCCCCTCCCAACTAGCAACCCTGATTTTTCCTCTATATCTATGAGACAGTTTCTGTTTACTTTGCTCATTCATTCAGTTTTTCAGATTCCACATATAAGTGAGATCATATGGCATTTGTCTTTCTCCGACTGACTTATTTCACTTAACAGAATAGTCTCTCGGTCCATCCATATCGTTGCAAATGGTACAATTTCATTCTTCTTTATAGCGGAGTAATACTCCATTGTATAAATGTACCACAGTTTCTTAATCCAGTCATCTACTGATGGGCATTCAGTTGTAAATAGCGCTGCAGTAAACATAGGGGTGCATATATTTTTTCGAATTAGCGTCTTGGATTCCTCTGGGTAGATAGCCAAGAGTGGAATTGCTGGGTCATACGGCAGTTCCATTTCCAGTTTTTTGAGATACCTCCATACTGATTTTCATATAGAATAATTTTAATAACCTGTTGAAGTAGGATTGAATAATACTTGCAATCACTTCTGCATGTATTATCTCATATATTCCTGTCTTAGCCCGATGTGTCAGTTAGTGTAGGTGTTATTTCTGCTTTATCGATGGGAATATTGTGGTTTCAGAGTTCAGTAGGTTGTCCTTGGTCATGGGAGTTGAACCCAAACAGTTGAACTTGTTGTCTATTCTTTTCCCCAGTATGCTAGTTAGACTAGTTAATGGAGCCCCTGGATTTTTAAAGTGGATAACTGGTTCTTCCAGTATCTTCAAAACATCATGACTTCAAGCTTACGCGGCCTCACCCTTATAATTTCTACACATCCAGAAGGAGAAAGCTTCGATTCATGTCAGTTGTTTAAAATGAATGGCACGCTCATATTTTATTTAATAAATATTAATGGTTGGGTTTGGCACAGGGCAGGGGTCTATTTTAGACCTTTCCTGTAAAGAGGATCATTATCACATCCCCAAATTTGATTTCTAGAGTGCTTACTTGTCAATATTTGTTGGGTGCTTTCATTGGTGCTAATTATGCTCCCTAACGCAGCCTCGGAGCTTGCTGCCCGCGTGGCTTCAGCTAAGTGTGTCCCAGGGGGCACTTAGTTAGAGATTTTGTCCTTCACAGAGGTTTCTTCCATTGTTGAGACACGACTCCGTGGTTGTTTGTTGTCAGCACATGACACAACAGAAATCCGCGATCAATAACACTGTTTATTCCTACACAATTGATGCACAGCAGCCTTCTCCACATCGAGGTTTAATGTGTGGTAAATTAATTATCCGGAGTGGACACGGGTCAGTGGGCCTTGGTGTGCCCAGCCTGCGATGCTAACGGGGCCCATTTCCTCGGCACTTCTGAGAGCTCTTCCTCTGTCCTGTCACACCTGTTGTGCCACCATCCACGGGGAGCTCCCTTAATAGTATTTAATGCCCCTCCAGGGACTGATCGGTAGAAAAAAATGAGCTTTACCATAAACTTGCTAAATTATTTTCTGCCTTCCAGGCCAAAAAAAAAAAAAAAAAGAAGGGGCATTTTTACTTGCAATACATATAGTGGCACTTAAAAGTGTTGTTTTTTTTTAAATTGGAATTTGAAATTTCCAAAGTGACCACAACACGTGTTTTCTCAATTTAGAGTGATATTTAAAATATCTGTGCAGATACTTGTGGGTTTGATTATCTACCACTCCCTACTGGAAACGAGGATCATTGTTTATTTTCCAGAATTCAGTTCAAGAAAAGATAACTTCGTGTGCCCCATGGTCTAAATGTGGCTACGATGGCAACGCCATTTCCAATGGGCTGAAATCAGGTCCTATCAAGTCGATTTTCCATCAGAAGCAGAGCAATTAGAAAGCAGGAATTCACTAAGTTTTAAAGTACTCAGTATTCTATTTTCTTTAAAATAAGAATGAGAGAGGCAAAGTCCATTACAGTTTCGATGGTAACCCTGCTATTAGTAGCTATAGAAACAAGGCAACCTGTGGTGAAGAGGAGAGAAAGAGGGAGAAATAGACTGAATGGGGGAAAACCCCAGCGACCCGACCGCTGGAACACTCCAATGCTAACACGGTGACTTAGGAACCTGAGGGTTGGAAGGTAGATGGGCCAACAGCTTTTTGAGTTTGTGTGGACGCCTCATGCTTACGCCTGCTTTCCCTGGGGCTGGGGCACGTCATGTAGCAGCCAAACAAAATGAACACAAGCCTCCTCAAAGCAGAGGGACAGAGCAGAGATATAAATACACAGGGCCAGGCTGCAGGCGCTCCCGGGGCCGGCTTGGTGGCCTCATGCACAAGCCCCTGCCCTCTGCCCGGCTCAGGGCTGGAGGGTGGGACCAAACCCACTGTATTTCCCTTGAAAACCAGGTCAACGCCACTTGTGAATCTGACCTCCAGCTGCAGCTGTAAGTGTCAAAAGTGGGGAGCTCCGGGGGCGCGGAGACCCTGCAGGACGGAGCACATTTTCCAAGCTCCAGCCGGCCGCGTGGCTGGTGGCAATGCCTCTGATCTTAGTTTAAGTTCCCCGGGAGTATTTTCAGCTTAGGCTTGATCCTCACATCTGTCCCGGATCATCAGGCCGGAACACTGTCGCCTGATCTTCAGAAACACCCTCCCACCACGCGGGGTGCTGCGAGAGGAGCAGCCTTCTAGGGGGACTGTGCAGTCACACAACACAGCCTCAGTGCTTCGGCTTCAGGGGAGTGAATGAGGGGACGTTCCCACTACACACAAACGGCAGACATGGATCAACGCAGGTTTTGATAAAAGGGAACCCCGCATTTCCAGTGTGTCACCATCTTGGGCTACTTAACAGAATAACAAGGAGCCACCAAGGTCCAGAAGCCACCACAGAATGTCAATGTTTCAGAACGAAATGGTATATATTATGCTAAGATGCAATATCGGATGAAAACAGTTAAGAGTAGTGGCTGGCACTCTAGCACCACCGGGCAAATCTAGTCACCACCTGCCTGTTTATGGAAAAAAGGTTTTATTGCCACAGCCATGTTTATTGACATGGCGATTGTGGCTGCTTTCCCCCGTCCATGGCAGACTCGACTAGTTGTAATACAGGCTGTGTGTCCTGCAAAGAGCTGAAAATATTTACTCTGTGTCCCTTTATGCAACAAGTGTGCCACCCCCTCGTAAGAGAGTGGGCTTTTGACTCACACTGTCTGGGTGTGAACGCTGGCTCCAGCATTTGCCCCCTGTGGGTCCTGGAAGGCATTCTTGATGCTTCAGTGTTTTGGTCTATAAAATGGGCACACTCATAGCGATTCCCTTGTAGGTTGGCTTGGAGATTACCTGAGATGATGCTCCTTATTTTAGGAGTCACCTGGCTGGGAGCCCCCTCTTCTTAAATGTCCCAGAAAGGGTTCTAGATCTCTTCTTAAAATCATTTTTGCTATAAAGGGCTTACGAAGGCTCCTGGTCCACAGTAACACACGAGTGTCAGCTGCTGTTCTTACTGTCCCCTTAGCCACCTGGCGTGCACCCCATCTCCTGTACCAGGGTCCCCAATTCCTCACAGCACGGGTTGGGGACTGTGCTTCTGAGGTGCAGCAGCAGGAGGCCCAAGGATGCTTCCTTCAATAGCATGACTCCCAAGAAACCATTACTCTGCTGAAAGGTTTGGGGGGTGTGAGGAGACCTGGGCTTGCTGGATGCCTGTGAAAATAAGCTAAAAAATCGAATTGTATTTTCCTGTCCGACTATTCCTTGTCGACATGTATGTGAGTATGTCTGACTTGGACAGCACTTACCAATGAACTGTTCGTATTGATCAGCTAGCCTTACTATTTTAGCTAAAATAAGAATTCAGTTTTTAAGCAATTTACAGCTGGTCTTTGGCTTTTTTTTAAGCTTTCTGAAACTTAAAACATACATATTAAATTCAGGGCCACAGAAGTTCGAGGCTAATGCTCTATATCTCCTGTATTGCTTTGTGAGTCTCGCATATTTATGTAAGAAAGGCTGGCTTCTGACTGTAGGTCCTCTCCCAGCTTCTGGAACACGCGTCACCTCAGGCCACCCCTGGTGACCCATCCCTGGCTACTTTCCTCCTCTCTGTGCTATTTTCCATTCCTTAATTATTTTCTTAAGCTTCCCTTAAACTTGGCTAGGATTACTGTCAGGCATCTCACCTATTTCTGACTTGCTCTGTGGTGGTACTGGGAAATTCCTCACTATCTTATTCTCTAAGTTAACTATGGGGAACCATAACCCCGTTGATTTTTAAAAAACCGTCCTTTTTCTTAGATGGGGGCTAGTGATTACACTTCAATCACAATAAAAGGATGTAGGAAAAAGAACAGAACAGGCTAAAAACTTGTTGAAAGCTGCATTTTTCAAGAAATAGCAGTAGTCACAAGTGGAACATTGTGAGAACACAGATGAAGGAAAAAATATGAATGCAGAAGGGCACTTTCTCTTTTTAACCATTTTAATGATGAGCCGTGGCGATAAGCTAATGCACCCCTAAGTGCTGAGTGCCTGAAGCCCCTCTCCCTGGAGACAGTGGATGTTCTCTGTACTGATGCCCTCCGGGAAAGGCTGGGGCTACAACCCCGAAAAGGAGCCTGGACCATTCATAAAAAGCCCAGAAATGAAAGGCAGTTTAATACCGTATTCAGAAAACAGAACTGATTCACCCAGTGCCCCTCTCTCCCAACAGCCACAGTCCTTCAAATAATCATTTACATATTTCCTACAATCCCTGGAGAGATGAACCTGCTGTTATGATGCTTTCTTTTTAATAGCAATACATTTGTGACAGATTGAAGCCCTTTGAAGAGTTGCAGGCTGTGCCAAAAATCATAATCATGCGCTGGCCAACTAGACACCTTTGTAGAATTGGTGCCCTCCCCCCAATTAGCGGGGATACTAAGCGAAGTCTGCGGTCACACACTGCATTGTGGCTCTCGGCTGGGTTCACTAGCTCCCGGGGTTGGTGAGAACAGTTAATAAAGGCCTGATGGTCAGACAATTTTCTGCTGGCAGACGATGATTTTAGAGGAAGGCTGGCGAGCCAGTGGAAAGGGCTTCCCCAGCTGGGCCCTGGGGGCACACAGCCCAGGCGGGGAGGAGACCTGCCCACCTTCAGCGGCGTGGGGCCCGAGCTGTGAGAACGCGTCCAAGGAGAGCCCTGAAATATCAGGAAGGTAACGGGGGCAGGCCGGGGAGAGGCCTTGCAGGAGGCTCGCTGAGAGCGGGGCGTGACGGCGGAACCAGCCCCACACCACGAGCACGGATGCCTTCTAAGGCCAGGAGAACGTGCAGAGATGTGTCAGGGCGGCGTGGAGCTGCTTTCAGTGGAGCCCGTCTGTCTTGTGAGCATCATGGGCGAGGAGCGGGAGGCCAGGTTGCAAATGAAATGAGGACCGCATGGACTCCGTGCACAGTGCCCCCTTGGTCCATATCTGCGTACAGTTGCTGTCAAAATGGTGTCCCCAGGGTGCGAATTTCATGGGCTGCCTTCGGGATGGAGCCAGGTGTGTTAGGCAAAGAGGATCAACCTGATAAGTAGGGGGTCCCACGCCCCCGAGACTAACATGGGGGAAAAAAGCTGATCTAACGTGTACCTGGGAGGAACAGATATGCAACCCCCCCCTTTTTTTTTTGAAAAGTAAGAACACGGATTTGTCAATAATAGATGAGTCACTCTCATGTGAGGAGATGTCAATAGGGGACCATTGCCCGTGGTCAGGAAGAAAGCTACCCATTATTTTGGTAAGAAATGCCTAAATTGAAATTCCAAAGGGCATCATGAACTTGAATTAAAAAGGTAATGGATTTTTTAATAAGTTCTGGGTCAAGATGTATTATCAAACTGTTTCCACAGGGCAGAGCGCCTACCGCCTACCTCTTCATAATGCCCAGACCTGCTCGTGCTCCCAGCTCCCAGCTGTGGCTGCTTGCTACTCATTCCCTCCCACCATCCCTAACAATTGCACAAATAACTCCACGGCCTCTGAAACGTCGTAAATAGAACTGTCTCCGAGAGAAACTGTTACTGGCACAGACAGGTTCGATCTGGCCTGGATAACCTGCTTTGGGAAAGCGCAGATCGATACTGTTTGGGAGTCCGTAGTAGAGGGAAATATTATGATGAATTAAGTAAATCATAAAACAAATGAGCTATGCACCAGCCCGCAGCCGTATTCCACCTGACTGCTCTGCTTCAGGGCTACACGCCGGATTATTCCGTGTGCTCTGAGATTCAAAGGGCTTTCAAAAAAACAGTTTTAATTATACCAACCATTCATTAGTCATGAAAGTACGACGTCTGCAAATCCTTACAGGCTGCAAAGAACTTAACCCGAGCATTTGAAAAGCTGCCTGCGTGGTCTAAGTTGCAGATGAGCTTCTTTTTTCTCTTTTGATTTATGATTTGGGTCCAAAGCGATGCCTTTAAATGATTCTGTCGCTGCTGACCGTGAGCCTGCCTCTGGGTTGGGCAAGGAGTCCCCTGCACATACCCTAGACGCCTTCTTACGTCTCTGCTGGGTACCAGGACATGGACACTTCTGTAAGTCAGTGGAGAAAAAGACAGGGCAGACCCACTGACTACAGGATAGGTGAGCTTTCCAGAAGCCCGTGGTTCCTGTACTCGGAGCGAAAAGTAAATTATTAGGAGCCAATAAATGGAGAAGGACCCGCTTCCTTACGCGTTTAGGGCCCCTCTGCTCAGCGATGGCACCTTCGTAGCTGCGTGGATTTCACATGGGTTTAGGGCGGCAGAAACTTTCTTTACAAGATGGTTTCATATCGGAAGTGCCGGGTTCAGTGTTACAAATCGTCTTCCGTATCGTCTGTAAAACAAAGCTCTCGGCAGATGAAAGAGCTCCTGACTCGTGCACACATGTAAAGAGAAAGTGGGTCTGGGAAACAAATTTATGCTTTTTCTGGCAATAGGATCTGCTCATAAAACACTCAATGAGTTCAAGGTCCCGCTGCTGTCCTTCCGCCTGCCACACAAGCCGGAGGGCGTCGGGGAGGTGGTGTGTTATTAGATGAATCTGCTTCCGATCTGAAGAATTCATGAAAACTCTGAATGACAGACACAAACACCCATTTTCCTTTTAAGAAAGGGCAAGGCAGTCCCATACATAATTAAAGAGAAAAAGAAAACGCGCTGTGTCTGCAGACACAAGGAGTTGGTTTCACACCACAGTAGGCCTGAAAGTCTGTGGTAGGTTGTAGACACGTCGCTGCGGGTGTGAAGCTGCCCGTCGATCTGAGGAGTTCTCGTGCGTCGGGCCCCACGGCTGTTTTCATGCATGTCGGGGGCTTGCTCACCAGCTGCGCTGACGGACGTGAGATGTTCGAGTGCCTCCCTGCGCATCTTGATGCACTGTCTGCCCTCATTAATTTTGGAAAGAATTTTAAAGAGTGCTCAAATAATGCTTCCAATTAGTAGCCATTTTTGTTTTTAGGCGTGGGAGCACAACAGCTCATTGAAACAGGCCCCAGATGGTTGCATTTTATTCTAAAAACAGTCCCCAATAAGAAACAGCCCGACTGATATCTAGAGGTCTCAGTGAACCTTCCGACTCAGTTAAAATTCTGTTCCCGCTGCCTTCCGCGGAGCTCGGGTCCCAGCGTGCACCGTCGGCACTCATCTCCAAGCTCCAGACCTTGGGCGCACCCATGGTGCCATTTCCTCTGGGAGTCCACCACCATGTGTTTCATTGGCAGGGCGGGAGCCTGGCTAGATTCCTGTCACCATCCCCCCTAAATGAAGTCTCCGGTAATTTTGCAGGGGTTGGGGGCGCAGGTGGGCTCCATAGGTTGGCTGCTGTGAGAAGACAGGGTGAGAGCACCCCCGTCCTGGGGCGCGCTGGGCCCCTGCCGTCCTCACAGCACTCTGTCCCCACACAGCCCACCGTCCGCCTCCCCTCAGGTGGCACCGCTGGGTCCCACAGACCCAGAGGCTCGGCACACCCCAGGCCTTCCCTCTGCCAGCCACTCAGGTGACACTTGCTTCCCTTCAGAAAACAGCAGCGACTGACGTGAACAAGTAATCCAAATCCCCAGCAAAGTTTGGGGAGCCACAGAGGCCATGTTCCCACTCCAGGGAAAGAATATCTTAATAAGGCCTCTATAAAATAATGCCGTTTAATCGTTCTCCTCATTCCTAAAGTTTAGTCATCCCCACACCATCTTGAGAATTGTTGCCGTGTCTATGTGTCACCTCTCACCTATTTAATCATATTTTAAATTAACTGTTTACATTTGCCTAGATTTTAATTAAAAGCAAGGTTTTATGTCACTTTCCCAAATGGAAAACCAATACTGGTTTCCTTAAATAGAAGAGATGACCAGTCAACAGAGTGACATGTGTCATTGAATTCTAACTAGTTCACTGTGACATGCTGAGGGTTTTGAGTCGGAAGCTGACGTTTTATTGAAAAGGGATGTTAGAATCAGAGGACTTTACACTGCATTGGCACCGTCCTAAGAATTTCTCCTTGATTTACCCAGAAGGAGTAGCAAAGACTGAAAAGGGGGTCCTGCCTCTTAGTATAATTCCTATATTTTTAAATTGGTGTCCATCTGTCATTGGTGGCGCCTACCCTACCCTAATCCAGCTCCAGCACAAGACTCGAAATGACATGAATTTCAAGTTAGAAACGAGAGGAGAAAAGTGCCCGGAGCGCCCGGCCAGGCAGGATCTCCTGCCCACGGAGCTCCAGTTGTGGCTGGAGGGCAGCTAACTGTTCTGAGCCAACTGGGGGCTTCGTGGCGACGGCAGGCAGGACACAGAAAACAGAGCAAGCGCGGCACACGGAGAAGTGTTACGTGCAGATCAAACACGAGTTCTTTCAGAGAAAATTATGTGAACGTGAGCTCTGTGTGAGGCTCTTGGTGTTGACTTGTAAGTGATGAAGGTACAACGCTTTCTCTCTCCTGAAATCGTGCTAAGATTCGTTGGTTAAAGTACAGGCCGTGTTCTAGAAGGAAGTTTGTCGGGATGTGCAATGGTGGGACAACCAGCAACCCCACAGTTTAGATGTCAGGGCGTTTGATCCATCCCTGTGAAGCCACTGGCAGGACAAATAAAACCCTGGCTGATGGGATGTGTAACCTTAGATGTTTAGGTGTCCTTGACTGCAGGTCTGCAGTTCTTGCTAAGAACCTTTTATAAGAAACCAAGAATTCCTTGAGTTTCTTGATCCCAGATAAAGTCCATGAGGCCATCAGGTTTCAGCCTTTATAAATGTTAAATTTACAACAACTTGATGTCGTCGGTAAGCCTATGAATAGTACAGTGTGGGGATTTGGAATTTATGAATGAACAGGCCGCTTTGAACTCCTGATGGGAGCGTGCACCTTAAGCCATTCGGAGGCAGTTTCCCTTAGATTTTCATTTCGTGTATTTGTCCTGGGCCTGTCATGCCGAGCGCTGGGTCAGGCCTTGAAAGGAAACTCACCAGTACAGAGCAGCTCCGAGGAAGAACGATAAAGCTGACAACCAGTAGCCGCCTCCATAAATCACAGATCCCACGGAGAGAAGTTGACTGCCGAGCCCACACATGAGAGAAAGTGATGTAGAAGCCGAGGACCAGAAAACAATGATAAGAAACTTGCCTCTACTCACCGAATGAGAAAAACAAATCGCAAGAACCCTGGATTAAAGTAAAAGTTATCTGACCTGTGAAGCAAAACCTTTTAAGTTTGCTCCAGTTTTGGGGGGATGGAATGAGAATGAAGTTATTATGGATCTTGACTAAAAATGAAGGGAGAACCGTGATTTAGAGGGACGTGGGGGGCCGGAAGCAGGAGTTCGCACGCCCTCATGCTCAGGAAACATGCCGGGGCCCTCAGGGCGGCCCTCCCGTGTCCTAGTTCCTCCTCTGTCCCGCGGACCTGCAGGCGGCCCACCATGGCTGCACACACGGAATTGCAATTCCTTGTTACCGAATAAACCCATTTTGCTGCAGAAATACCTGGCTGACGTTTTGTTAACAGTCAACATGGTAAGAAAAGAGACAAAACCAATCTAGGTTTAAAAGATGTCAAGATCAGGCATTTTCAGACAAGGTGGAACTCCAGAAAGGTGAATTCGTGAGTGGCTGAAGAGGTGGGAGGGGAGATGACAGGTGTGTGCGCATATCCAAAGCAAGATGGGGTGCAGTCTCCTCTTCCGTTTGTCTTAGAATTCCTACCTCATCCAGATTCGGTGGGGTTTGAAGCTGCAAAGATGCAGCACAGCTTTTTTTTTTTTTTTTTTTTTTAAAGAGTTGAATAGACAGGCTTGGGGCCCGGGAGGGTGACTGTGAAACCTGGGAGCCCTGTCATGTAAGTGTCGTTAGTCTCATAGTCACTCCACCTCCGGGTCCCCGTGGGCCGGGGAGAAGGTGGGGTTTGGGCTGCACGTGGGGGCAACGTGTGGTCTGCCTTCTTGCCTGGACGTCTGTTGTTTAGTATGTCACTCAACTGCTCGTTCCTCAAAAGGAGAAACTACACGATACAGGTCCTCTACTAATGTGTGTGACGTATACATCTGAGAATGTCATCGCACGATTCCGCGTTCTGGGCTTGGCTGGGACACGCCGTGCCGTAACCGGGGCCCTGGTCACAGTCCTGGTGTTTGAGTGTTTTCAGTTTAGGTAAAACTGCTTGTAGCCTCTCTCCAGCCTATTTTTTTTCAATTGAGAAGAAGCAGACGTGATGGAATGTGAAGCAGTTTGCCCAGACTTAGATACTACTTTTGTCCAATAAAAAAGCTTAAACTTTTGAAAAACTATGCCTTGACACACGTAAGCAAACCCTCAAACACTTGTTTATCAGTCCTATGTATATTCAAGGATTTCATTAATTAGGAAATCCTAAGTATATATACAGGTTTAGAAATCTTTGATAAAATATCATTCAAGGTTTTTCATGATCAGATAGAAGTGACACCCTGGAGTTATTTAATATATATTTATATATTAAATATAGAAGGCTCACAAAGGAAAGAGAAATATTTACTTTGGGGAGTTTACTGAGTAATAGGATTTCATACCTATTTAAGTTAACAACTGGAAGTGCTAAATATGTACAAATATATAATATGAATATGCAAATATATACGTTTGGTGACATGGTTCATCTCTGAGAAATACAAATTAAGAATAAAACCCTAGTTTTCTCCCAGCCAGCCAGTGTTTTAATGTTTTATCATTGCCCTCACCACCCAGGAGGTTGATCTGATGCTTCTATGGTGACGAGGTATAAAATAAGCTTAGAAGGATGTTCTTTTGTTCAAGTTGCTATCTTTGCCTGGGATGTCTTTCGAGTCTGGTCCACACAGAAAACCTTTCCACATCTTTCAAGAATCGCTGGTGACGTGTAGATCTCTATCTCACACCTAGACCCGTGTCCTCAGCCCCCGGCCTGGGTTCCCCATCACTTGCTCTCATCTCTACCTGGATGCTTCTGGGGGCAGCTCAAGTCACATGGGACACATTCTCTGTGACCCTGTAAGGAGAGTGGACTATTCTGTCTTGGGCACCTCTACCGCGCTCTATACCAGCTTCTGGAAATGTGTCTGTTATACTTTATTCAAGGCCTGCAAATACTTGGTGCACAGGTCACCATCCCCTTCTCCATTTGTGGGATCGTAGAATAATAACTATTATTATTACTATTTGCTGAGCCCATATGAGTATGGTAGGCAGCTGATGCCCACGCCTTAAAAGCAACTGGCTGGATAACACCTATTTGCCATTCCTTTTTTTTTATTTTTAAAGATTTTATTGGGGAATTGGGGAAGGGAAACAGACAAGCTGCTGTCCTTTTGTTCCTCAGTCTAGTTGTGGAGGACATCTCTTCACTGGCCCGTGTTCGTATTGTCATTGTGCTCTTCCCAGGTGAGGTGGTCGCTTGCTGGCCATTGGACGGCCACTCACAGCGGCTCACAGCAGCTCATGAAAGTGCACGCCAGCTGTCAGCCAGCCCCACTGCAGCCTACGCTGTCGTTGGAGCTGTTGTTCACCATCTTAGCTGTAGAGGGCGCAGCGTCACTGGCCCTCATGTGGGATCAGAACCAGGGCCCTGCTGCTCTGAGCTGGTGTCCCAAGCCAACTTCTAACCAACGCGCCACTCGGCCGGCCTCTTGCCATTCCTTTTTGTGAACATGTTTTTTTCTGATGGCACATGGAGAAAAAAGAATGAATCAGTGAGTGAGTATGTTTATGAATGTCAGATGCTTTAATAAACAAGTGACACCATTTTCTTAGGGTGTTTGGTGGCGAGTCAGGGTCACTTTAGGGAACTCAAAGTCTGTCTCTTCCCTTCTCTGTGGCCGTGTTCATAATTAATGACAGCCAATTGCACTATCCAGCCCATTTCTGAAGCAGAGAATTGGATTAGCCACCAAAGTTTAACGCCAAAAGTTTCTCTCCTGTGAATCAGGGAAAAGATAAACAGTAACTACCTGTGACAAGTATGCACTATTAATTGCATAGCTGATTAATTTTTAATATGCCTGTTTAATTAGTAACCAGACAGAGGTGGCTGTCTTGTACAGCTACCACTGGTGTATTATGTAGGTGTGAAAGTGTAGATTGCAATAGGGGTTAGAACTTCCCCATCCAGACCAAGATCTATGAACCCTCCATGATACTTAAAAAGTCCTCTCAAGCCAAATTATAATTATGAAGTAGCTAGGATTTTAATTCCATGATCTATTTCCCCTTTATAAAAGGGAGATGTTATCTAAGAGAATTTTGACGGCTGGAGAGTAATAGGGTCGGTCGGTATGGAATTTTCTTTTTCCACGAACTACAAACATATAAAAAATTATGTCTGTAAAAGAGAAAAAATAATTCATCACTAATCAGTGAATTGCTTTGGTCTTCCTAGCCACAGAACAATCTCGGTCTGTCCTGGAAAGTCCTGAGTTCATTTTATTTATTTGTCTAAATGTTTCGAGATGATAGAGTTGCTAACTCCTCTGTCTCTATTATTTCCTGTTTCCTATGTGAGGGAGCCCCTAGATCATTCTGTACCGTCAGGTGGAAGGGAAAAAGGAAGCACTGTTGAGCTGATTTTTAAAAAGCAGGAGAAAACCACTCGCCCACATTAATAAGTTTAAAAGAGAAATCGGCACACAGGCCTCAGACTTACAGCTTTTTGCAGCATTGTTGAAATTACGCTCTTAGAATGTATGATGTGTTTTTATTTTCATAATTAACAGGAAATTCATGTTGTACATTAAATGTGACACAAGAGAGATGAATTATGCAGTCAGCTCGGCATGTGCTGATGAGCACAAAACCCAAGCCACGTTCACTCGGGGTTCTGTGAAGATCTGTAATGAGTTTCAAGTGCATCATTTCCTGATGGAGGATAAGAAACATCCATCAATGCAAATTTTTGCACAGTTTTTCAGCTGTTATAAATACTTTACAACTTCTAAAAAGAATGAATTTCCAAAGTGCAACTTGGGCAAATTCTGTCCGTAATTTTTTGCGAGGTGGTTTAGGCTCAGTGGAGTTCTCCAAGAGGTGTGTGTATACACACACACACACACACACACACACACACACACACACGCGCGCGCGCGCGCACATGAGATTGCCATGCGTATCTTAGAGTTTATGCTGCATGGGATTTTTATTTTCTCTTAGGCCGGCATGTAAACATACTCATGAGGAGCGGAGGAAAACGCTTAGGGAGTCAAACTGCACCGAGTAGGAACTAAAATTAAACATTACAGCACCCTGAGGCCTCAGAGGCACTTCACAGAATAACATATAGTTCTTGTATAAGGAAGTCCATTGCGGCGACAGTCTCCAACTGATCTGCCCCCCACCCCTGTTTTCCACAGTAAAGAGTTATCACCCTGAGAAGCTTGTCTGATTCCAGGCGGCCCCTTCTCGGTGCCCTGCTGCCCAGAGGATGGAGGCTACTCTCCCCAGCTGGCCCGGGGCTCCTCACAGGCTCCCCCTTACACCTTGGCCTCTGGTCCCTCTGTGCAGAAGCTCCAGGGACACACCTGGGCAGTGCTTCTCCCCCAGGTGACACCGCCTCTTCCATACCCGAGCTGATGGGCAGTTTTATTTCCTGCCATTTTTACATTTGTTTTCCATTTTGCCCATTTTCTGTTCTGTAATAGAGATATTCCAAAGCAATAGTCAAAAATTCTCATAACACAGTGAAAAAGGTCAAGGAAAAATGCACGTCCGCTCCTTTCCCTGCTGGACATTGCCTCATGGGGATGGAAAGTGACAGTCCCCAAGTCCACGTGCTCACAGAGCAAGGACGGGTGGCCGCCAGGAAGCTGGCTAGGAAGCCCCCTTGGTCTCCTGAGTCAGGGCGTCCCTGGGTCCCTGCGGGTCACACCGAGTGTGGCAGGTGCATGCTCAATAACGTTTGTCAACAAAATGAATTGACAGGTACATTTTAGGAGTTAGCAGAATAAGGCGGGGAAATCATTTTCAGGACACGACACATCCACGTATTTGGAATTCCGTGTGATGGTTCTTTTTCTACCAACATGTGATGCTTTCCACCGAAAGGAGTTCGAGTCTTGGTTTAAGAGAAAAAGTGCAGACAGAGGACCTGTTCATCACTAAGAGTGACACGTCACTAAGAGTGTCATCGAGGCCCAGATGATCTAGGTGGTTGTCGAGCTTTTCTTCCTGAGGCCTCCACACAACCCCAGTCACTAGTGAGACAACCCTTGTTCACACATGAAAGGATGAACTCGCATCCCCCAAACCCTCAGATAATAAGTGGGGTCAGGATGCTTGTGCCCATGTCACCTGATCCGGAGGAAATGGCCTTCCCATCACACCACACAGACTCTGTGCAGACCCGCAGCTTTGAAAGAATTCCTCTCAAGCTCAGGAAGTCGTTGACCTGAGACCCCTCACCAAGAATGCATTTTTCTCAATTCCCTGGAGTTGATGGCGAGGGCCCAGCATTTCAGTGGCCGTGAAGCAGGCACTGGGGAAATACGTGACCTCTCGTGTCATCCGAGCCTGTGCCTGTGAGAGCTTTCAGTTCAAAAGCGAAAATAACATTCTTCATATCTCTTAAGTATTTATCATTCTGGTAGTAAGAAGAAATATTCCAAAAACACGCCTAAGATTAAATGAGGCAGGGATAGGCACTTGTACACATCAAACTCCCGTTTAACTTGCATTGTTTACATAAGGATATCACTTCAAAAACGATTAAACCCAAACCAAGGCAGAGCATAAAAGAGCTTGTACATCAAGCACTTAGTGGAAAGTTGTATTACGCTAACGAGCTGAGGAGCCTGTCAGCACCTCCTGGGTTAAGTACGTGTCCTCTTTGATCACCCAGAAAGGTTTCTGACACCGTAGGTGGTCCTAATTAGGGGGACTGTGGTCTTCTGTTACTCCTGGTTTCACCAGCCAGGGCCCAGACCGTCTCCAGGAGAGCTCACTGGTCCGGCCCCATTCACACTCCGCTGTCTCCCCAGATACACAAGTGATTATGCACGTGTGTCCTGTTTTAACAGCGTCTTTCAAGAGAAAAGTTGATGCTCCTTGTCTAAATATCCTCAGGATTCCTGTAGTCAATTCTGTTTCTTCACCCAAGACTCAGAATGCCCCACAATCAGAATCAGCTCCGTCTGTGAATAATCCACATCTGAATTCTACCTTGGACTGAATTTATGTGCTCTTCCTGGGGCAGCAGGAGGGGTGCTGAGGGCGTGTGCATGCGTGTGTGTGCGCACGTGTTTGCGTGTGCACGAGTGTGTGAGGATGGTGTGGCTCCTTTCAATTTAACACATTGTGGGAAACGAGTAAAGTCGTCATTCGCTCAAATGCCCGCTTACAATGTGTTAATATGTCCTATATACCTAGTCAAGCCAACCCCACGAGAGAGTCATTTTGATGTTGGGTGTTTTAGTTTAAGACACCAAAGCCCCTTCTGTGGGAAGATGGCAGATTGAATATACGCATCTAATTTTACTTCTTTTGAAACCTCGGTGCAAGTACAGTAAAGGGATTTTTAAAAATATAGCCACCAGGGTGGAGACAATGGGAGAAGGTAGACCACATGAGTGCTGGAAAGCAGGTGGGTGGATGGCCCTTGACCCGACACACCCGAGAAAGCCCCCACGTGGAAAGCTCAGGCCCAGTGGGACAAATGCTAAGTGTGGTGTTCTTTGGAATTTCTAATGAGTGGTGAAGAAAAACGTTCGTGGCTGGGCTCCTAGGTCTAAAAGGACGCAGCGACCAGGTGGAGACGAGCTGTGAAATGGGGGTGCTCTGGTCCCGGGAGTGGGTGGCCCACAGAGCCCCCCTCCATGGCCAGCACCTCCAGTCTTCTCGCAGCTGTGAAGGGCCTTCCCTCAGGCCCCCTGGTGTGCCGGGTCCCTGCTCACCACGGGACTTGGGCACATCGTGTTCCCTGTCTGGCCTCCCACCACCCCATCCCATGTGTCCCGTTTAACTTCCACTCGTCTCCGGATGGTGACTTCTCCTTCCTCAGGAAAGCTGCCGCTGCCTTTGACTCCCAGTGGAGTGATGGCGCCGTCATAAGTATGGTGGTCTGGATGTCCGCCCCAAGGAGGCCCCAATATTTGAGAGTTGGAGCCACAGCTGGGAGCCCCCCTGACCCTGCTCCGGGAGCCCCTGTCTCTAAGAGGCACGGCTGTGTGGCGCTGCCATCTCACGGTGCCCGAGTGAGTGGCCGGCAGAGGCGCAGACGGAACGTGCTGTTTGCATCCCGTGCTGTGATTGTTACCGTGATGTCAACATCTGCCGGTCCTCCTCTCGGGCTTCCGTAAAACGTCGGCTCCGGGCGAGGATTTGCACCGGATTCGTAGACTCCAGCTGTAGCCTAAATGCCGAACATAGCTATTTTTACTCGTAGAAAGCAGAGAGTTGCGAGACTGTCCGACATGGGTATTTTCTAGAAACACAGGTGGAATTATAAAGAATCGTGGCCCCATTTTATGGAAAGGGGACAGGTGGTGAGTGCTCTCACCGAAGGAACAGAGTACTTCCCAGGTCGCTGACCCACAAAGAAGTTTATTGTTCTCTATCCATAAACTATTTATGGGGACAGGGCCGGAGAGGGGGTGAGCAGGAGGAAGGCCCAAAGGGAAGAAAGGGGACATAAGGGAGCAGGACCGGCAGAAGATGGAGTGAGGGAAGTCCCCAAGACTCATCTTCTCAATGCAACGGGGCTTAGCAATCCCCCCTTCAAAAGCTGCACTGGTGATGCCGAGTCACCAAGTTAATATTTCGTTCTGTGGGCTGGAGGCTCACCTATGGACAACGGGGACTTACCAGGGCACATGACTCACCGACTTGCCCAATATACCTGGAGTGAGTTGTTCATTGGCAGCTGGTAGTGTGAGAGACCATCGATGGCATTTCCTAACTGGCGTTAGCTTAGGCTAGATCAGGGAAGGCGAGAGAGCCGAGGAAGACCGTTGGCGTGTCACGCTATTTCCAAATGACCAAGTCAAAGCCAGCTTTAGTTTTCTTTATGGTCTCAATTTAATTTTTGATTTCTAAGTGCCCTCCCGTTTCTAGACTTTGGGTGTGCAGTATTGACATTAACTTTGCAGAAGCAGACCCACCCACAGGCGTGACAGGTCGTTCACATCAGCCTACGATGGTGGAATTCTCCACCCTTCTGTGTAAGCGATGGCACGGAGGACAGCGGGACTCGCGGGGCTTCCTATTTAGAGACGAGAACCGCTCTGACATTTCTCAGACATGACTCTTATAAGTTGGTCGTGGAATTGTTCCAAAGGCGACTGAAAAAGAGGAATTTGGAGAAAGCCATTATGCAGGCTTAGCGGCCTTCTGAGGGTCTAGCCCGAGGCTAAGAAAGTGAAAGTGGGTCTAATTTGTATTTAACCGGCACATGAATTAATTAGCTCCTTAAAAACGTTTAAAATGGTCATGTTTAAGCAGCCTTGTTCAGCTAGAATTGGAGAGGCTGTTTTGTGAGTCAGTCACAATTGGTATCCAGAGAGAGTGGGGGGCCGGTGTCATAGACACGGAATTTCCGTGTATCCCTTTTCCCTTCACCTGAGCACCTGCTGACCTCCATCCTGTCAGGGACCAGTCTCCCTTCAGCTAAGTGTGGCTTCCTGAAGTGGATGAACGCCGCTGTAAGACCTGATAGATAGGCACAGGCTGAGAGCCATGGGCGAGGGACATGGGAGGCTGCCTGGGTCCCCCCACAGATAGCACAGACTCACCCCTCTTCTCCTCCTGAGTTTGGAATACGTGTTTCTAACTAGAATACAAGGTACCCCCCGCTTTTCAGATGGAAACTTGAATGCGATCGTTTCTATAATTCTTTGAAATCCTAATAATGAAATTATGAAAAACCTACACCGATTTTCACTGTGTAACTTCCTGTTGAGAATCAACAAGGTTCTCGGGAATAATCTGTTCTGTTTCACCCTCACTTCTGCCATGGCTACCGCTCAGGTATACACCATTTTTTTTCTTTTTGGGTAAAATTGTCATATGAGTCTTTCACTGTGGGCTTCCTTTGACCTTAACCATTTTTTTTAAATAATTTAAGATATGAATTCTTTTTTTCCCCTAGTGATGAAAGCTATGAACTCTTTCCGTCTCCATCTTACACATCTTCTCCTGAGACGAGAAGCTTTCTGAGCGAATCTCACCCTTTCTTCTCTCACCGTAGTCTACAGCTTCTCTGGGGCGAGAGCATTCGAAGCCGAGGAAAAGCCATATGATGCCGTGGGTGGGAGGTTTCGCCATAAAGACTGAAGCAGGGACGTGGAAGCCAGGGCTGGAAGTGAAGGGGCGTGAGCTCAGGTGAACAGGGGAGCCGGAGCGTGTGGGGGGCAGGAAAAGAGGATGTTCCAGGGAGGAACTGAGCTCACTCTATGATCCGGATCGTCTAATTCCCTAAAAGAAGCAGGGCATGTGCTTTGCTTTTCGGAGCCATGGGAAAAGGCTTGTTTCTCCGCCCAACAGTGGCTTTGCTCCCCCAGTCTCTTTAGTTTTCTAAGAGTGCCCATTAGCCAGCCCACTCATTCCATGGCCAATTTTGTACAGAATTACAAGGTAGCATTTTTGTTAAGCTTCCGTGCAGGTTTAAAGCTCTGAGTGCCAGCCTCTTACTCCCTGCAATGCTGACTCGGCCCACAGCTGGACCCAACAGAATTTCTTAAATGCCTAGAAAACTTCATTCAAAAGTGATCCTCTGTGGCATTTTAAGGTGTGATCTTATTTATGACTTACTATCTGTGTTCTCAACACATGTTAGTGTGATTTTAATTTTTCTTTAACACGAGCTTGTTGAATGCACACACACAGAAAAGGGCTTGACTAATAAAAGCCAGTGTCTGCCTTGTACAGTAAGCACGCAGGAGTTGACAAAAGGATCTTGATTGTCAAGGATCATTTAAAACCAATGGGTTAACGGTCGGGAGGTCTGGGAGGGGCATACAGATATGATTAGGCTCTCTGTGTTTGTCTTAGCGAAGGGAGCATTAAACCCGAGTGGCTTTCTCCTGGTCCCTCTCCCTGCCCAGGGAGAAATGTGAAACTCAATTTCGCCCCTGGTCAAGAAGGTGCTAATTTGTCTGACAAGCTGTTGGAACCTGAGGACAGCCTTGATGTCTGAACCGGTCAGGCTGAGTGAAGCATGCCTCTCGTGTCTCACGGCTCCGGAGGCCTCTGTGTCTCGTTAGGGAAGAGCAGTGTCAGCCACATGCATGCAGATGGGCTGGGAGCTTGTCCCCTGTCCCATAACAGCCTTCAAGCTGTTAGAGCAAGGCAGGTCTCACATCACCCTCGCTCAACTCTGACCAGAAATCAACTTTGTGTTCAGGAGCTCTTGAAGCAGCTCTCTCCCCGTTGGCTGCCTCATTCCTGGGAGATGTGATGTTCACATCTTTCCCTTTATTGATCGAGTATCAGTGAGTATTTATCAAGAAGGCTCCCAAGAGAGAGGGCAATGGAAACATGAAAACTTTAATTCCTTTTCTTTTTAATTGCATATTTATCGATCTCTTTTCATATGCTTTCTAAAGCCAAGAATTAGCTGTATGAATGACCTTTGCATGTTAACTAAATCCTAATTGGTCAACTGATGCATTGTTTTGGAGAGAAAGGCTTTTTCCTATCCCCAGGTTACCCCGAGTTGCATTGCGTGGGTGATAATAACGTTCGTAGTAGTGTCCCTGAGAACAAATCATCCTCGGGCCATCCCACTTTGTGCCACCTGTTCCCTCCTGGGACCCTGACGGATACAGTGTGTGATAAAAACGGAGGTAAAAAGATCAGCCCTGAGGTCACACCTGTGACAGAGACGATGACCGGAAGATGCCGGACAGCCATGTCACTGTGCCATAGGCTGGAGTCCAGATCTAGTGTGAAAAATGTGTGCAATAGGTATTGAAAAGCACGTTTGCCTCTGTCTTGACAAGTGAATTACCAGTTAAGCTCTGTGTCCCACCATGTTATATGATAGCACGATTCAAGGACATCGTGAGTATCGAAATCTGTATAGTGTGGCTGTATTTATTACTGTGCTCAGTTCTGATTCCGTCAGGAGTATTTACCACTATCAGTATTGTCTGGTGTTTCCCTACATCTGTATCTTAGCTCATCCTCTTACTTTCTCTTAGAATGCAAGGTCCCAATGCCTCCTCTGCCATGAAGTTTTCCCTGACTTTCCTCGACTGAAAGAAAATGCATTATTCTATGAAATCTTGCCCGTTACCTGTGGGCTCTGTACACTTTCCACCCTTTCACAGAGCTGGTGGCTGTTCCTGTGTTTTGTTTTTCTGTTCTATAAAATGGGGGAAAGAGTTGTGCCGGCCTTGGTGAGTTGTGAGTTTCGTATAGATCAGACAGGTAAAGATTTCAATCAGTGTCTGGCACATGACGAGCAAGATGTGAGCGATTTTATTGCAATGATCCCCTTGTAGTGAAACTATTTGGGGCACATGCTATTATTCTGTGATATACCTAGGCAACAATGGCAGATTCACCTTTATATTCCCAGCACCAAGCAGAGAGGCAGGCCGAGAGCTTTTGGTGGTGGTGGTGGTGGGGTGGTTGGTTAGTTCCTTCATTTGTTCGTTTAATATGGTACAATGGTTAAGCTCAGGCTTGGAAATGAGTTTCCTGGATGAAAGTCTGGTTTTTAGCATGTAATGTTTACGTGGTGGTGACAGAGCACCGAATGTCACTTTGCCTCGGCCTTCTCATCGATGAAGTGGACGTACTGACCTAAGACTGTTAAGGTTCAAATGAGATCATTATGGAAACCACTTAGCACCATGCCTAGAATATTCTGAGCATTCCGTAAATAGTAATATTTATGAAAGGAATCACAGAATTAGAAAGAAGGCAGTCTGGGGAGAAAAATCATATACAAAGCACAAGTGTGGCAGTTAAAGGATCATTCCATGAAAGATCTAATCCACTGAAAAAAAAATTATAGTGAAAAAAATATATTCCTGATAAACAAGGAGAGCTCTCGGAGGTGGAGAGTTATGTCAGGACAGGGTATCCTTGTATGAAATGGCTCTAGCGACGTGGGAAAGATTCATACAGTCCGTCTCTTGCCAAAGGGTATGTCAGATGCGAGATTTACGCGGCCGCAGTGCCGTGCACCGTGATCCATGCCATCCATTTGCACGGCAGTAACTACAGTCATTGGTTCGGTGGACCCATTCTCTTCTCGCTGACCTCTCCACTCCTGTCTGTCCATCTCTCATTACATCCCAGATGTGCAGGCTGATGTATGGCCGGAAATTGAGGTGAATCAGGAGTGGCGGGTAGACGGCCCAGAGCCGTGTGGCGGTGATTCATTCTAATTACACCCCAATTTAACTAATGGAGAAGTCAGGGCAGCCCGCAGACAGAGAGGGATGTGGCGCCCCCTGCCTTCCCTTTCCGCAGACACCTCGTGAACTGCTGGAACTTGAGAGCCACAATCAATAGCTTGGAAAACAATAAGGTCGGCATTGCAGAGATTCAGATTTTCTGCCTCCGAATGGGAGGGGAACGAGGCGGGCGTGCTGAGCCACTGAGGTGAGTCTGACCTTAGCTGACTGACTGATGACAGCCAAGCAGAGGAGGAGATAAGAGAATAACAGGCCCGACTGGCTGTAAATACAGCATCAGCACAACCCGGGTTTGCACTCTGGGAACATGCTGAATTGATTCTATTATATCAAAAGTAGAAAACCCAAGCTCCAAAGTCGTAGAGGATTTCAGAAAGTACAGAAATGGGGTAGCTAGGCACATAGGTACGACGTTTAACAAAAGTGCCCCCATCAGTGTGTTCCAACTGTCTTCCGACGTTTGCGTTAATGCTATTAATTCGTGCACAGTTCCTAAATACTAAATTCACCTAAAATTATTTTTTAAAGACCAAGGGTTAGTATTGTGTATCTCAGAAGTCTTTAAGTGAAAGTGGTCAGAATTTTCTACATTAAAAAAGCATACCGATGGGATATTGTAGGTCTGTACATTTCTGGATCAAGCTGCTCACAAAATAGTGGATAAACTATTTAGAATTTCATAAGAAAACATGAAGGGAAGAAATTGCCTCGTGGATGAAATACATACTCGTCTCCAAGTTTAGAGGTTCTTTCAGCCACTGAATAGATGAGTATGTGTGGAGGTTTGGAGTTCCACATCGCTACACTCAGGAAGAAACCAATTTCCTGTATTAAAAATGCCTTTGAAAGTTTTCTGAAAATGTATCAGTGGCTTGAGAAGCTGTCCTGATGCTCTCATAACCCCCACCAATTTTTCTCCTGGTGATCGGGGCAGGAAAAGGTCTTCAGAGCATTCCTTGAAGACAGATCATTTAAGAAAGGGTTCAGGATGCACAAGGAAGCGAAAGGGTCAGAGATATTGAGACGTATTGAGACAAGTGGCCTTTGAGACATAAGGGAGGGTATAGCAGCCCAGGGAACTGAGGCTCTGAGGTCAAGAACAAACAACACGTGGAAAATGAGACAAAACGGACTCTCGCGTTGAGGCCATTGGAGTGAAATTCATAGTAAAGCTCTGCTCTGTGTCACGTGTGTGGAGCTCATTTTCTGAGGATGAGTGAATGCCAGTCCTGCTGCCTCTAGCGGGTTCTCCCTGTTGCTGGGCAACTTCTGGGTGCAAATTCAGGTAGCTTTTCAAGGAGACCTGACAGCATGGGTACAACCGGTCATGACAAATACCGCTTTCCTAACACCTTATCTCAAGAATTATTGTTCTACAAGCCAGAAACAGTGATGCTGTGAGTGAATTGTTCCTCGGAGTTACTGAAGTTGTGGGTTTGAAGCTTTTAAGAGGTGATCAGCCTTGATGTGCTTTTCACCTAAAAACGTACAATTATTGGATGCTGGCTCTTCAAAATTCACCTTTTTCTATCTCACTAGGCATGCTGGCATTAAGGGTGGGATCCGATCAAAAGAAAACTCAGGAAGACAAAGTATACATTCTTTAATGCATTTTTAACCAATAGTTGAAATAAATCTCCACTATGAAACCTTTGAGGCTGTGCTTAAAACATTTGGTTCATGTGGAGCAGAAGTGACTCAGGGTTGTCCTGTGTTGATATCTTTTCTTTCCAAACGAGCAAAAATAGGAGTCATGGACACGAGGACTCCACGATGCTCGCTGATGTGGAACCCTGAAAGCAAGTGGAAGTAAGACATTTGTGATCTACCTGAAATGGTAAATATTACCAGCACCACCTCTCATTGCGCGTCTGATAATGGCTAGTAAGAGATTGATGCGAACACCACTCCCTCTAAGAGACAGGCATCTCTAATTGTGGAGATTTAAACAAGTGCTATTTGCCTGCTCACTAGAAGGCAAATGAAATAGACATCCTTCAACAATCTCTCTTTACTAACCAGAATATAACATTCCGAGGGCCAGAGGCAGCTTGGTGAGTGACCCTCGTCCAAACCTGGGAGAGTAACTTAGTGGAAATGTGGTCATGTCATACATCACATCACGTGACGTAACAGGGATGACCTGAGAGAAGAAACACGTGCTCCCGGTTATCCGCAGATCAGCGCGGAGGGGCCAAGTCCAGAGCAGGCGCCACAAGACCAATGGCCGCCTAGCGAGGTGATGTTCTGCAGTCATTAGCATAACTTTCAGTAACTGTCATCGCAGTTCACCACGTCACTGCTGTTAGCTGGTCTCCAACATTCACAGGAAAGCGTGCCTGGGGATTCCATACCATCCTGAGGGTTGAACTAGAGACACCAGCATGCAAAGCACTTGCCGTCACGCTAAGATGGACACTGGTTATAATGTGGACCATTCTGTTCTATTGTCTCGTAAGGACCTTTATCAAACGTGTTGAGACTTCCCTGCCTTTTCCAAGATTATAAAAATCTCACCAATGATGCCAAAAGCTGTATTGTAAGCGGACAGTGTGACTTCTCCAGAAAGAAGGTCACCTATAGTCCCCTAAAGTAGTAAGCAAAAAGCCCTTTGGGGGAAACACAGAAATCCATACCCAAAGCATTGATGCCATCAGAAAAGTCCGATTTTCGGAAACCCTAGAAACATGGCGCTAGATTTTATCTATTCCCCTGCTGTGCTGGAGGTTTCCGGGGGGAGTCTGTATCATTCTCTCTGAATTTGGCCATTGTGCCAATTCACTTGACATGGAAATAGTTCCCTTATTTTTCAGGGAAAAATATAGAAACACTTGATTACCAAATGAAGCGAGCTTCCTCAGTTGTGCTGCTGGCACTGAAATCTAGTGAGTGTTAGGGGAAAGGAAGTGCAGATTCTAAGTGTAGTTTGGCTTTTATTTTAAGATAATTTTAGCCTTACAGGGACATTGCAAAAATATAGAGTTCTTGTATACCTTTCACCCCTATGTCTCTATTATTAGCATCCTGTAGAAGCTTGGTAAAATTATCAGAACGAAGAAATTCCATTAGTATAGCACTGTTAACCAAAGCACAGATTTTATTTGGGTTTCACCAGCTTTCCACTTTTATCTATCCCAGGACCCAACTCAGGACCTCCTACTGCATTTACGTGTGTCTCCTTATCTCCTGCAATCTCTGACATCTTGTGTCTTTCCTTGTGTTTTGTGCCCTTTGACACTTTTGAAGAGTACCGGTCAGTTATTTTGCAAAATCTCTCTCAATGTAGGATTGGCTGGTGTTCTCCCCTGATTAGCCTGAGGGTACACATCTCTGGTGAGAGTCCCATGGAGGTGGCATGCGCTTGCCCGTGGGCCCATCATGGAGCCCACGGTGCTGATGCCTCATGGCTGGTGATGTCCATTTGGTAGAGACTGTCTTCCGTTCTGGGTTCCTCCCACTTCCTGGCTGGTTATTTCCTGGTTTACATCCGGTAAAAACAATCACTGTTTGTGGCACACAGTTGTGCAGGTTTTGACAAATGTGGTCACCTTTCCCTCACCACAAGCATGCATGGCGCATGTTTATTTCCCCCTCTGACTTCGTCCCCTGTGTTATGCACCCCGCCCCAGTGGTCAACCACTGATTTGGTTTCAGTAGATTTGCCTTAGTAAAATGCATTTAAGATGCATTCATTTCTTTTTTCCATCAGTCACATTTGTCCCATGTTATTATGAATGGCATTGCATTATAGAGATGTAAAAGCCTGTTGATACAGCCACCAGTTTGTGATGACCTTGAAAAAAGCTGCTGTAAACACATGCCTCCAGGTAGGGGTCACGAGGTATCTGACACTTTAAAACGTAAACTTGAATTCCAATGCTAATTCCTCATTGCTGTTATACAGAAATGCAGTGTAATTTCATAGGTTGACCTTATGTTTTGAGACCTAAACTCCCAGTTCTCATAGGTGTGGTAGATTATTCAACATTTTCTTTAGAGACAGCGATGTTGCCTGCTACTAGAAAGTTTTATTTCTTCCTTTGTCCTCTGAATGCCTTTTTTTCTTTCTTTCTTTATTGCACTGGCTAGTACTTTTAGTACTAGATTCCATAGGAGTTGTGAGAATGGACCTCCTTGTCTTGTTCCCTCTCTTGTGGCAGGTGGGGGGCATTCAGCTGTAGATTTGATGGCTGAGTCTAGTAAAGTGTAGCCGGTGTTTGCCAGGGCCGTGTATTGGCACGAGGCAGAAAGGAGAGCTGCAGTGGGGAGTGGTCCAGTCTACATTCTCGGGGCGGGGGACAGGACATATGTTTCAGAAAATTCTTGGGGGATGTTGATTGACTACATCTTGAAGGATAGTGTTTGTGGGTGCACAACAGGGCGGGACATATAAGGAAGAAAGAGCAGAGACCACCTGTAAGAATGGGAAGAATGATTGAAATCCCGGGCACACTGACCCTCCGCCCCGAGCCAGGGACAGCGAGGTGGCATGGCTGCGTGGGCCGGGCCAGCTGGACACAGGCCCGGCGGTGATGGGCAGCTCTCCCTTGGCCTCCCACACGTCCTGCCATCTCCATCCTGGTCCCCTTTGTTCACAGCCCTCTCCTTTTAGTCTGTGCCACCCCCCCTGAGACCCCACTCAGCCCTAACCCTGGGGGATTTGGAGCCACACCCTGACCCGAGGGGTTCTGTCACTGGTTCAGGGGGACCCCGCTGAGAGGCGAGGATAGCTATGCCCAAGGTTTATTTTGACACACTGGATAAAACGATGTCTTCTGAGCCTTGGTATGTATAAATTTAAAAGCAGCAGGGAAAAAAACAACATATTTTAACTCCTAGAAAAGAAATAAGCACGTGCCACTTCTGCCAAGCACAGAGTAAGGTGACTTACGGGACACCGTGACCTAATGAAACCCGAGGTGACCGAAAATGCTGAGCCCGCCTGAGAGTTCAGAGGGTCGCTGAGGCGACGGTGCCTGATGGCTGCAGGCTCCTGGGAACGGGCAGCTGCTCGGTGGGGCCAGCCTCCCGGGGGCACCCGCCCCGCCTGAGTGACCCACTTTCTCATGATTACTTCCCTTTCATGTACCCTCTTTCCCGTGTCTTTGTCTCGGTTATCTTGCCATGAACCTAACTTGCTTGTTCACCTGTGGAGACTCGAGTTTGCCATTTATTATTTTACAAAGGTGGTAAGAGTGTGGGCGGGGCTAGCGTTTGCTGAGGGCAGAGCCATCCTGTCCTGAGACGCACAGATAGGCCTGGTGGGCGTCGGATGTCCCTGAGGCAGGTGCGGCAAGGGTCTGACATCAGCCTCACAGCCCACGCGCTGTCCCTTTGCTGCTGGGCCACGCTCGTGGGCAGCAAGTGAGAGACGATTTGTGCAGTGACGCAGGGCTGCATGCACACGTCCCCCTGACCTGAGCGTGCAGCCGCGTGCAGCTCCGGGGGGGTAGGGAACAAGGGTTTCGGGCCACGCCTGGTCCCTCTGTGCACACGGCTCGCTGTGAAGCCCCCAGCCTCAGGCTGACCTCCGGGGAAGCTTCTGGGCTGGTTGCAGAGAAAACACCGGGTGCTCAGCTAAATGTTGAACTTCAGCTCCATCAAGAATAATTTTCTAGTATGAGTAGGTTCCATCTAGTAGGTTGGAGTAAATGCGCCTAAGGAATTATCCGCTATTTATCTGAAATTCAAAGTTAACTGGGTGTCTGGTATTTTTATTTGTGAACCGGCCACTCCACTCACAGCCCGCACTGTTTCCTAAGAGCTTCGCAACCCAGATGCAAAGCGCTCAGTTCAGGTCATTCTCAGCAACGTGGGGGTGGGGGGCGGCATTGCAGACCTGCCAAAGAATATAGACTTAAACCCAAGTGTGGGTGGAAAAAAGCTGTTGTTATTAAATGCTCTGAGTTGATCTGTGATAGTTTCAAGGAGTGACACCATTTCTGTGGCTGTGTTGTGAATGTGTGGACTTCCGTTTTCTTAATTTTAAATTTCACTGTACATTTAGGAGAGGAAACCTGGCAAATCACAGCATGAACCAGCCAGGAGGAGCTAGGTTTATAGTTGACCCCCCCCTCATTTTACAGAAAAGGAACTGAAATGACAGAGTAGAAAGAGAGTCTTGGAGTCAGACCCAAAAGTCCAGGTTCCATCGCCGCATAATTGGGAGAAATGGGTCCGTGACAGGCCGCCTGAGTTTTGGGTTCCTTTCGTCAGTAAAGTGGAAAACGGGACTATTTACCTTACTAGATTCTAAGGAGGGTTCAACGTGTCCAGATAAGGCCCCCAGCAGGGCTTTCCCAGGTGTCGGAGCTCCCTGCTTCCTGGCTGTCCCCCCACGGTGGGTCAGCAGCGTGGCGGTGGCCGCCCGGGGCTCTCCGGATGCCATGTCACCATGTCACTGCTGTCACTGCCGCCACCACTGCACTAGACAGGAGGAGATGACAATGTGGGCCTCAGGTCAGCATCACAGCAGAGCACAGAGTCATGTACCTCTGCAGGACAGGGCCTTCACCCTGGCCCTACTGGCCAAAAAATGCAGGAAGAGGAACTAAAGAACGCTCACCTGAAGAAACAACCAGCCAGCCACCCAGACGCCCCTCACTAGGACTGGGACAGTGGGGGCTCCCAGGGCCCCTCCGTGGTGATGTGTCCTCAAAGTCCCAAACTGTGCTTCTGTTCAGCCTGAGACACTGGTTTAGCCTCTCATGCCAGCTCCTCCCAAACGGCGTATTTCCACATCCTGTGAAGTGGCAGCTCTCCAAACACGGCCCCTCCACCAGTGGCTTCTTACAAAATGCAGAGCGCCCATGAATGTGAAACTCTGGAGGCGGGGCCCCGAAACGTGTGTCACAACGGTCCAGGAGATTCTGACGCTGGCTGAGGCCTGAGAGCCACGCCCTGGGGCTCCGACCCCCACAGGCACCCTCAGGCCTGTCTGCGCCCTGTGGGCCTGACGCCAGGGCAGTTGGGTCTGCCTGCGACTTTGCCCTCTCTCTTTAATTGCGATTTGAGGACAGTCAGTAGTTGTTACGTGACAGCATGGGGGGAGGGACAGTCACATTCCTATGGACCAGGCGCGATGCCAGTCACTTTGTGTGCAGCAACCCTGTGCAGTTGGTATCATCCCACCACTTGAGTTCAGAGAGGTCAAGTAGTTTGTCTGCTCTTACACAGCTTTGAAGTGCTGGAGCAGAGACTGAAGCCCACCTTGCAAAGTCCGTCCCTACAAAGGTGTAAAAGGAAGCCGAGCTGCCCTAGCAGGAACTACAGGAAATCGGAAGGACACCAGCCTCGCGGTGTGCAGGGAGAGCTGAGCTCAGGCGTCCAGGCGAGGGGAGGGGGGTGGGGAGGGGAGGGGGCAGCTGCCGATGATGCCAGATTCACACTCTAGGTGGGGATGGATAGGATATCCACAGACACACACATCTCTCAGCCAAGTTTAAGACCATTTAAATGAAGCAAAGGATTCAATTAGAGATGCTTGAGGAAGCCAGGCACGTATCACCTGAGTCAGCAGTGAAGGAGAAGAAAATATTTAGCTTTCGCAAGCTGTGGCCACTTCTGTGCCACGTGATGGGATGGCCCCGCGGGAAGACGCGGGAAGAGCAAAAGAATACATCGAATCCCTTAGAGAGATTGATTTCCCCAGGAAAAAAATAAAACAAAGGAAGATCCTCTGATTACATTGAAGTATTTCCTTGCCAAAGCTTGGGGGAATTCTAGCATTCCTCACTTGCAGAGGAAAGCTTTTGTGCCTGGGAAAAGGGTGATGAGGGAAAAGGGTGATGAGGTGCTGAGGAGGATAGAGACGGGGAGGGTGTGTGTGTGGGGGCCATAGCAGCACAGATGCAACAGTTGGGGTGAGGGATCGCCTAACAAAGGGCCCTGGCACGGAGCAGAGGAAACCCACGGAGAAGATCGGGTTATAGCTACACCCTGTGCGTTTCGTCTCTGCTGTGGAGGCGCAACGGATTGTGGGGCAGGCCCTCCAGCTGGGGTAAGGTCAGAATATTGAGGAAACGGTCGAGGGTGGCCATGAACAACCTTCCGGATGGGGAACAATTCTTAGGTTGTTTGCGTTTGAGTCGAGCAGTTTTGGGGCCCGAATGGGCTGTTTATAATCTCCTTTGTCTAAGAGAAATCTAATTATTTTTCATGCCAGGATGGATCAGTATCTAAAGAATTCACTTCAAGACAGTGGAAGGTAAATTGGGATAAGGAGGAAAATATTTGCTTTATAACACACTTTCTCGCTTTCTAGGGTAATTGACGATATGCCTTTTTCCCCCTTGGGCAACGAAAATAAAATCTAAGTGTTAAGAAAATTTAATATTCAGACACCTTTTCTATAGCAATATGCATCGCGAAACAACATCTCCTCTGTGAAAAGATTTTATGTTACATGCAAATTTTTTGAATATTATCAATATGATTTAATATTTCCTTGGAGTGTTAATCAAATTAGTTAAGTGGTATAAGCAAGCTGATAGTCAAGTATTTGCCTAATATCTTAAAAGCATTAGTTTATTTGTAGGCAATTACAATTTAGGTGTTTATTCAGTTATCTGTTTAGCTCCATGCATGTGATATGTTGTGTGAATGTAGCCCCCTGCTTTTCGAATTAAGTATTTTAATGTTTTCCCCAGTGTCCATCTGATACCTTGGCAGGAAGCGACCTCATATGACTCAAGGTCTAGCAAACAGGGTTCTAATTCTGAAAATGTATATTACAGCTCCTAAAAAAAATGTACAGATGTTATGGAATAAGCATCAGAACACACATGGTAGGGCGGCAGCAATAAAATATTGGGTCGTCGGGAAAGTCATGAAATATATGTATATTTTTAAAAGATTTTATTGGGGAATTGGGGGAGAGGAACAGTGTTGGGGAACCGAGGAAGGGGACCGGCCAAGTTGTTCTTTAATCTTCGTTGTGGAGGGCGCCAGTTGCCATCTGGCTTCCCATCCTCAGCTCGTGGCCTCTAAGCTCAAGGTGCTGTGTTCAATCTTAGTTGTGGGAGGGCATAGCCACCATCCCATGTGGGAGTCGAACCAGCAGCCTTGTTGTTAAGAGCGCATGCTCTATCCACTGAGCCATCCGGGCGGCAGCTCGGCTCAAGGTGCCGAGTTCAGTCTTAGTTGTGGGCGAGGGTAGCCCACCATCGAACAGGCAATCTTTTTGTTACACCAGCTGATCCATCCTGCCACCTGTTGGCAGCTCAGAGACAGCTCTGCTAGGGCGCAGCGTTCACTGGCCCATGTGGGAATCGAACCGGCGGCCCTGTTGCTCAGAGCACACGCCCTAAGCCAACTCTTAACCAACTGAGCCACTTGGTCTGCCCCATTACGTATTTTTCTATGTTTTTCAATGCAAAAATGCGTCATGACTTTCCCGATGACCCAATAATTGAAAAGGATCATCAACTTGTGAAAAGACAGAGCTGGGCTCAAACCCAGGCTCCTGCCTCCTCGCGTAGGCCAGCGAGCGGGGTTTCTTCATCTGTAAGTCCGAGGCCAGCATCCCTTACAGGTCGTTGTGAGAACTAAACCGGGCGGGGGCCGCCCCGCACCCAGAATTCTTCAGCAAGGCCCTCCCCGCCTTTCCCTGCTTTAACGAGGGTGGAAGAGAAAATACCGTACATCGGCAAGGCGCCTCAACTGGTGGCTACCTGCTGGGCACTAGTCTAGCCATCTGACCCCAAACAGGTCATTTCGACCCCTGGAGATGTGGTTCACTGGTGTCTGACTGCCCCCGTCTGCCTTCCTAGAGGCTGTTTGTACAGGGTCCTCCCGCTGTGTCGCCAACGCTGCCACATGGCGTGGTCCCCTTGGCTTGTCACTAAGGAGACAACAGTCTCCTGTGCCATCACTAAGTGTTTATATAAACCCGCGGGGTACGTGCGCCACTGTGACTTCGGGGACCCACGCATGGGCCTCACAAAAACGTGGATCTGCCTGCCTATTTCACAGGGTGACTGTGACGAGCCAATGAAATAAGTGAAAGCCACTCACAGAGCGGAAAGTGCTAGACAAACGTTCGTGAAATCTTTGTGCCTTTTGTCCTGTACCCCTGCGTACCTTGTCCTTCCTGTCAGAAAGCCTGAATTACCATGAGTATATGCTTTATTCAGCCCCACCCATCCTTTAAAGTCAAGGGCTAACTGCTCCGTTTAATAAACTTCCTCTCTCTGGGTCTGCTAGCTACTGTCTCCTCGGTAGGTTGTGCAAAGTGACAGCAGGATTGGCTGTGAGCTCTCCCAGGGTCTTCTAGTTAGAGTCTTTCCTAGGGATTCACCATCAAAGGATGAAAGAGGGACGGCTTTTCATTTCACCCCCCCCCCCCCCCCGCCCAGTTGGCAAACACACTTCAATAAGGTTCTTGAGAAAATAAAAATCAGATTAGTACTGAGAGCAGATACCTGGACTGCTCCCTGGGCAATGCCCCCCGTAACCCCTCAGCCCCCCGAGTTCTGACTGAGCGAAGAGGTGGTGTGATCATGCCTAGTCCACGTACCTGACATTCCCCCATGGTAGTTCTGGAACATTCATTACAACCACCTTGCGTGTGGGACACGCCACTTGGAGGAATTCCGTCCCTGCTCTGTGCAATGTGGTCTGGTTTCTATCGGCACCCGTACAATGTACAGTGCGGTGACAGTGACCCGTTGGCACCTCTGTGGTCTAATTCCCATCTCCTCTGCTGGGGAAGAGGCTGTGTCTGCCGCCGTCACGGCTTCTCTCCCGGCTGAGCACAGGTCTCAGCCCATGAATACAGAGGGGGCCAAAACTGCGTAGACACATTCTAAGGAAAACTGTATTAAAATTGTAATACTCAACGTATACGGATAACAAAAGATGAATACAAGCCATGTCTGACGTCTGCAATGACAAGAGGTGCTCCAAGTGGTTCCATCAGCGTCCAGACACTGCCTGGGCAACGTTGACCAGCGTGTCCACCTGTATACATTTATTGGCACCCCTGGTATTTGCCGAAAAACCGAATGGATAAGTGATTTATTAACAGCATGCACAGAAACGGGGTGACTCCCCGGGGGAGGCCGGGTGCTGCCTGAGCACGCCTTACTGAGTCCCGAGCCCGTCTGTCCTTGGCCCGGTGACCTCTGCACCGTGTGCTCCTGGGGTGCTGTGATGAAGCCAGAGGATGGAGACTCCGCTGGACGCGGCTCGGTCTGCATTGCAGTGTCCTGCACGGCTCCTCCTCAGAAATGGGGCCCCTCCTGACCGGGAACTTACCCGCAGTGGAATTCGCACAGGGTGGGGCCTCTCTAAATCTCCCCAGCATCTGAACAGAGGACGTGTGCGGCATGGGGTGCAGGGCTTGGGGGAGCAGAGGCAACAGAGAGAGAGCTCTGGGAAGAAAGCCCTGACTTGCATTGCATGGGAGACGGGGGCAGGGATGAGAAAGAGGCCACACACGCCAGGGATCAGGGTTATTTGTGAGCGATGTGACTGCTAACATGTATTTACATTTTTTTTCTATCTTCAAGAACAACATGTCACAGCTAGTCATTGGAAAGAATTTCCATTGTTTTGAGGAAAACAACTTGTTTGCGTCACAGACTCGCAAAAATGATGGAACTAGACAGAAGGGAGCTTTGAGGCTCTAATTCCACTGTGGATGAAACGAGGCTTGTCTGAGGACCTCAGGGGACTAGGTTCACATGTATTTAGGGTTTGTGTGGAACGCTTGCATATCAGGGAGGCAGCTCATGCAGCAAGGACTTCTAGCACAGTCCGGGGTGACCAAGCACAGGTCGCAGTGGATTGAGGCCATCTGATCATTGGGCCAAGAGTCACTTTAGTCCCTTCCCAGAAACAGCAGGCACCTTGCCTGACACTTTTCTGTGAGAATCCTTAGAACATTCCTTACAAACCTCACTCACCCTATTTTACAGAGAAGAGGACGTCAGGTGTCTGAAAGAAAGGAACTAATTTGGATTTTTATGGCAGTGACTCGAGATGTTTTATCTTTTTAAGTCAAGCTCCCCAGTCTATTTTTAACATAACCAGCATTTTGGGGAGGACGGGGAAAGTGTTCTTTGAAATGTCCAAGTGTCACACTGATACGAAATAGCCTGCTTCCCTGTCTCGACTAAGGCTTTCAAAACATGCTTCTCTGAGCTGACCAGCCCATCGCTGTTGTAAACTGATCAGTCACCACAAAGTGCCCCCAACACAACTGCCCTCCACTAACGATGCTTGGAAAAGCCCGAACTTTGCGGGTGGCTCGACTCCTCACTAGGACAACGCAGCCGTCCCCCCAGGAAAATTCCAGGCGCGCCTGTGATGCACTCATCCTGAAGCAGGGATAGATTTTGCAGGATTTCCACTTGTGTCCGCCAGGATGACGGAGGTAAACTGGTGCTCACTGCGTGACTGACATCTAGTGGATGCATGCCAGTGGTGCTGCTCACAGCCCTGTTCCTCTTTCCTCCTGTGGAATAGTCTTGGGTGGGGAAAAAAAATAATTGTCATAAATGCAGACTTGCAACACGAGACATTAGTGAAAGGATAGGAATGGGGACCGTCTGTAATGAGTACTCACTTTGTCGAGTTTTGGAAGAGTGCACAGTGGCTTGGAACGGATAAAAACCCACACATCCAAATTGAGGTTTATTTAGCTTGTTGGAAAGGATTGCAACGCATTGACACGACAGTAAAAGCTTGTGAAATATATAAATATCCACACAAAACTGGAATGCTTATTCTAATTTTTTTACCGGTGGTTTTTTTTCTGATATTTATGTACTTGCTTGAGAGAGACACCGACGGAGAAAAGTCGGATCTAGTTATCCTGATGTGAAACGTCACTTGTGATTGGATCAAAGTGTTGAAACTCTGCTATTGTCCTAAGACTCAAATTTTGATTGTTGATAACTAGAATGAATTAATTTTTTTTTTTTTTGCCTACCCGAAAATTTTTTTGCTACCAAAAACGCAAAAGAATTGACCATGCCAATAGGAAGTTTGAAGCACAAAATATTTTTGGGAAAAAAAGTACCTCTTTTTTTATAACTAAGGCATTAGAACCGAGATGATTATAGAAATATAATGTAGATTATACAGTTCAAGTCTGGTCTTGAGAAAATACTGGCCATTTTTGTTTAAGGAGCTGTTGGGCCTAGAGAAACCACGGACCAGACAATGTGATCATACAGAATATGCAGTTCTTGGTCAAAGATGTTTTTAATTGTCTGTAATAAAAGATATTTTGATGTGCAGTCTTGTAGGTTCTTAAAATGCAAGTTTTCTTGCAGACATTTTCTTCACAGGAAATGACTTTCTTCCTCATTCTGTTCCCTCTCTTAAGGTCACATTTCAGCAAAGATGGAGCATTGTTTTAAAGGGCATTTCGTTTGCGTGAGCAGGCCAGTCGCGTAAATTGCACTGTATGGGACACTCAGATGCCTCTAGTAGTTTCATTGTAGAAAGAGCCACGGCCCTCACGACTCGGGGTGCATGGGCCATGTCCATCTGCCTCACCAGGGTCACATAGACTTCCTTCCTCATCCTCTCAGTCATTGTTCACTCTAGGAATGGGCCAAGTGGAACTGGTTTCGGGGAAATTCTGCCAGCAGGTGTAGAGAGCAAAAGTCACGCTGTTTTCCCAAGCAGTGTCACACTGGCTGGGGAGGGAAGACTGCCGGTGTGCTTCATATACAGTCACCGCGGACACGGGTGGTGATGTGACAAAGCAGATTCTTCTTATACTGAAATTATGAAGTAAATGTAATAGGACGCTGAGGCCGTTGTAATTATTATAACGATGGAGTTGGGAGCTATTATAAAAAGACAATTCGATTCTGCTGAGGTGTGTGGTGTAATAAAACATTTTTAATGGCCCTCTCCTCACCTGAACCCAGAGCCCCGCATCCAAAGTCCCCACTGCCCCTTAACTTGGGTTCACATCCCCGATTACTTATTTGAATTCCCTGGGGGAGTTTTAACACTGCACATAGCAGGCACCCAAAAATGCTTGTTGAATGAATGAATACACTGAGTAATTAGTGAGCAAATCCCCTCCTGGATTAAGCCTAAATTATTTTAATTGATTATCAAAATATTTTATTATCTATCCTCTTCAAAATACGTCTTTCCTTCCACTTAGCCTGCTGGGACTGAGCAGTTCCCCACATGTTGCTTGTCTGCCGCTCATATTACGTGTTGCTTTCATGTAGCATCTGGGTTGCTTTCCTTTATTTTTCAGAGTTCATTTCTGATGTCTGCTTAGTAATAATCTGTGCATACCAGTATACTCTCAGCACACATATGTTGAGCCTCTGTGCTACGCCAGGCACTGTGTTCGGTTTTAGGGGTGCAGAGGAACATTCATGAGGTTCGCTGTTTCCCAGAGTCTCTCACTCAGTCTGGGGAGAAAGACAGGCAGGTGACCAGTTCACATCTGACGTGCTGAGTGCAATGGAAGATGCTGAAAACAGAGGTGACTGGATAGTAAGGGAGATAGAAATCAGATCTACATGGAGTTTCAGGGAAGACTTAGGACGGAAACGGAGTTAAATTGACTGTAGAAGGTGACTTGGGAATTACCCAGGTGAAGAGGAAGGGTGAGCCAAGAAAAGAAAATGGCATGGATTAGAGCCTGAAGCCTAACACTGGAAACTCGTTGGCTCACGTATGTTTTGTTGCTGAGTCAGCTTCTGGGGTCTTTAAACCTTGAAGAGTGGGCACCATGAGTGTTCACCCCGGTTGCTGAGGACAAGAGCAGACGTCAGTTATGTGGACAGAAGGAAGAGGTAGGGATGAGATGGGGGACCATAGCTGGTCTCTAGGTGACATCACCCAGGTGACGTGCCCACGCGTGCCCACATTACAAAGCACTTACACATCCATTGTCTTTTTGGGGTTTCACAACAACCCTCTGAGGAAACACCAGCAAGCAACAGCCTTCCATCCTGGGGATAAAGAAATCAGGGTTCAGTGCACGTGAGTCCCCTGGGCAAATACCCTGACAGGAAGTTGCTGATCTGGGGGTTCATCAGGCCTCTGACTTCGTAATCGAAGCGCTTTTCCTGACATCATGTTCTCTTCTATCCGACATATGAGTCGCTTTAGAAAAGGACAGAAGATGGGACTGACCCCTTGACAGCGTAGGAATTCCACAGGTCTAGAATTTAGGGGGCGGTGTCATCTACGATGGTTCTTAGGAAGATGGAGTGCTAAGGGAGAGCTCGCTGCTCCACCCATGGGAGATAGGTCCTCGCCAGCCATCTCGCATGGCCTTTAGTTTAAGATATTTTAGCATAGATCACAGTTCATGTTCTCAATGTCCCAGCAGTGAGATGACAAATGTCATGTCCCAGGGGAGAGGGAGAGAGGTTAAGGGCTAAGGGTGTTGTGTCAAACTTGGGTTCAAATGCTGCCTCCACTGTTGACAGTTTGCCAAGTTACTCAAACTTGCTGTGCCTCAGTTTCCTTGACTTGTAAAACGTGGGTAATAAACAGGCCTTTCTCACAGGGTTGTTAGGAAGACTCCGTGAGCTCATACACGTGAAGTGCTTAGAACAGCTCCCGGCAAAGAATTACCAAAATTACCAGCATTTATTATTGTTGTTTCTTGCATCCTAAATCTGTGGAAGAAAAGCGACGAACTCAGAGCCAATAACACTGGATGTTGCTCAGGGCTCACTGTCATATCACCCTCTAAGCATGTGAGGACGCTCTACCCTGGGAAGCTCTGGAAGGTGCGCTTGCTTGGTTTGGTAGAGACGAAGATAATCTTACAGAACGTTTGAATTGCGCTTCTGTAGGCAAGCCCCGCTTAGAATAACTTTCTACTAAATGTAATATTTTGAAACCATGTCTTAGGTACACTCACACTGAATCACAGTGATCCTCATCGTTAAATTCATTTTGTTTTTTCACTAAATGAAATCTTATTGTGCTGAACAGAAAACATTTAAAGCAGGAAACGTTTTGTGAAGGCATGCACTCAGGTGTAACGTTTGGAGATGAGCATTACATGATGGTAGTAATGAGTTTAATCTTACACACTTCTGCTTGGACTAGGCATTAAGTTAAATTTATGCCTTGCAACAGTCACTGTTGCCTTAAAAATGTTGTGTCTTTATGAAGTGACGCCAACAAGAGGAATCTTTCATGAAAAGCACGATGAGGGCTTCTTTCTAGGCCCGTCTTGTCATCTGGAAAACATGTGATGGTCATACAGTTTTCAGAGCTACACTTGATTTAGTTAGGTGCCCGGAGACCGGCCCATGAATTGTTAATTTCATATTGCTCCCACCAGCCATCCCATGAATGTTTGCGGAGTTTATAGGAGATCAGCTACAAATGTGATTATACCAGCCATTCCTCAGACCTGACACCAGTTTCAAATTAAAAACTGACAGACCTCACCTGCTCCTGGGTTCACCCACAGGCCACCTTCTTGTCACTTCAGCACTCCCCCCGTTAAAGTGACATCTGTGTTCATAAAGGGACTGAGCGGGGTTGTGAGTTGTTAGAATTGTTGAGGAATAAGAATAAGGTGGTTTCTGCCCAGATAACAGAGTGGGTGACTTTGGCTGGCCTGTGGGGACAGGGGGCCGTGTCCCCAAATACAGGGACAGAGGCCCAGAGAAGTCACTCGCTGGTCCTCGCGCCACCAGGGGAGTGAACAAACAGTGTGTGCTCACGTCTAAGAGGAAAGAGGCAAATGGAAAGCCTCCGTTTAGTAGAATTAAAGCACATGCAACCGTTTGGTCTAGTTGTTACGAAGTGAAGCCCCATGTCTCTCCGACTCTAACCTCCCTGGAGGAATTCGGTGAGACCGATTAGAGGGACAGTGACAGACCCAGACATTGCTTTATTCCTGAGCTAAAATCCTCTCTGACTTTGACCTCCGACCTCATCATATATCTAGTAAGGTTATGAGTCAATTAGAAATTTCAGAAAAATTGATTTTTTTCCTTAAAAACATTTACTTTTTTGAAATAGGCTGACTATCAAAAGGAGCAACACACTCAAAAAATGGCTCCTGATGACTTTATTGGCTTATGGGATAATTGTACCTCTCAGTATCCCTTTGACTTAGATAGAAAGCGAAGATTATGCTTGCTCATTAATGTTTGCAATATCATTCTTTAGTGTTTAGTAATTCTGGATTCTCTGATTCAAGCTTATAGGTTCTCTGCAAAGCACGATGGGACTGGTCAGCCCTCGAGCTTGTCCCCCTCTGCTATCTGGGGTTCGGTGCCATCCCTGGCACTGTACTAGGAGGAGAGGCGGCCCTCAGCATAGAGCTGTTTTCATATCCATATAATATTTCTAACGTTCTGTGGAAGTATTTGCATATTTAATTTATTTTTTTTTAGTGTTGAAAGAGTATTTTTAAGTCATTGTGCAGATACAAGGTGATTTATTTAGTAAGAAAGTATCAGAGCCATGAACCTGTCTTCCTTTAGTCAGGATTGCTGTGTAAATAAAATAAGAACTGGGGTAGAAAGACAGCCCTGATTTCTAGGGTGCAGGAGATGACATTGTTGCCATATGTCTGCTGTAATTATACGATGTGTGTTAAGCACTAAATACAGTATATTTGCTCAGTGCTGATTAGGCTGTTGACAACAATAAATACAGATTTGCTTTTATGTGAGCATTCCATCTGCGTGGTTAGTTTCTTAATATTTAATTATATAAAAAAATACAGGCTAAGACAGTCCTGACTTCAGATCCTAAGACGTGAAATAGGAAATGAAGTGTTTTGGAATATGAAGGCAGGAGATCTAGGTTTAGATTTTGTTTTTACCATTTACTATATTAAGTTAATTAACATGGAAATCAAGAAAATTAGAAGACGAGAAGGCTGAGACTCGGAAGGGCCATGATGGAAGGTCTAGGAAAGGTCCCCAAGGGCACAGATGTGTCACTAGGGACCAAGGCTGAGACCGTCACACCCTCGTGTTCCCACTTACTACGTGCAGGTGTGAAGGCTGGACAGGGAAGAAGGCGGATGGGAGAGAAATGGGTTCATTTGCACTATGGTGTTGGGGAGAGCTCTGTGGAGACCCTGGACCTCCAGGGAGATGAACAAGTGGGTCCTGGAGCAAATTAAGTCTGAGCATCATGGAGGCACAATGCCAAAGCTGCAGCTGTCCTACTTTGGGACATCAGGAGAGGGCAGGGAGCTCTGGACAAGACAAGAGTGCTGGGAACACAGGAGGCAGCAGGAAAAGAGGGGACCCCCTAGGAGACGGACGGGCTCCATAAAGGAAGCCACGGGCTGAGCCTCCAGGAGCTGTGCAGGGCTGTGAGGCAGGACACGGGGGACGTCACTCATTTATGGGGTCTCCTTGGTAGGAGCCAACTCAACAGTACGTAACAACAGTGTTAATTTAATTTAAGTGAGTCACTTGATTCAAACCTTCGAAAATGGAAATGATGTAACATACCCCTCACATGGCTAAACTGAGGATAAAAGAGATCAAATGAGGTGTCACAGCACGGAGGTCACAGCATGTGTCCCTTCTAGGGCGTTCCCTGCAGGTCACAGGAATGGGTCCTCCCGTGTCTGCAGGATGGGCATCCGTGTCCCAAGGGTCTTTCAGGTTCCATCTTCGGGTCAGTGTGTCCTTGGTGCTTCGTCCCATCCTGTGCATCTGATGACTGCGCCAGCACAGCAAAACCCTCGCCTGGGAGGGCCTGGGAGTGGAGACCTCCAACGGAAATGGTAGGCCTGCCCTTTAGAAAGCTATACAACATTACCTGTCATGTTCATACCGTCTGATTCATTCCGAAAAAATCTGAGCGGAGCTGAAATGCTTCAAAGAGGTGTCGCTGCCAACATGCCCAGGCAGCAGGATTTTCTTTTCCTGCGGTGTCTGATAAACATTATTGGGAAAGGTAAAAGCTGAGGAAGACAGGACAGGCAGAGAAGTACCCAGAAATGGGTGTCCAGCCTGAGATATTAAAGCTCTAAAGCATAACAGGGGCTGACAACCTACAGATTGGAGGCTAAATCCAGCCCCGCATCTGTTTTTTTTCTTCTTTTTTGTAGCCTGTGAGCTATGAAGAATTTTAACATTTTTAATAGTTGAAAAAATTAAAAAGGATAGTATTTTGTTTTGTGGGAAAATATGAAATTCAGATGTCAGTGTCCATAAATAACGTTTTATTGGAACAGAGCCATGTTCACTCATTTACATAGCGTCTGGGGTGGGGTGATTACACACAGACCACAGGGCCCACAAACATGGCGCAAAATATTCACTCTCGGGCCTTTTCTAGAGAAAGCTTATTGGCCCCTAATTTAAGGCTCATTGTGGGTCTTAGAAAGGCAGTGTAATTATTCACATGACACAGCACACTTACAAAAACCATTTCCCTCACATACCTAGTTTCTGAAAATGCTTGAAGCTTTCAAACGATCTTAGCTGCGTATTGCATTTGGGTTCAGCTTAGATACAAAGTCCTCTCCTTCACAATCTCTGCTCGGACAAAGGAGCACAATTCTCCGTCCTCCGAAAGCCCAAGCACTTGGTGACTCGGCAGGACTGTGGCATTGGCTTCGGGCCAATGTCGTCACTGCTCTTATCTGACTTTCTAATGTCCTCAGGCTCCGAGAATAGGTGTCTCTCATCCCTCTTTCCCCGTCAGCGTCTAGTGCACCATTTTGTCCAGATTGGCTCAGTGTTGGTTGAATGAATGCCAGTGACCTGATTCGCTGCAGTTTTAGAGAAAATTGATTCTTAGGAGGACTCTCTTGGAGCTATACCTTCGAAATGACACTAGCGGCTACCTCCTACATTGTTATTTCCCAGGGTATGGAATTGAAGAGTTCCTTTCAAAAAGCTCTGTATCTGGTGAGCTCTAGATTAAAATATTATTTTTCAGACACCAGATTTCCTGTTGATCGAGTGGCACCTCATGGAAGCATCGTCTCTGGGGTGACTAACTGTTTTCTATCTCATCTCTTCCCTTTTTCTCTACGTGGAACTCCCCTTGGTGTGCATGCTTGCTTCTAACAGATGCCTGGGAGACAAGTGTTAGCATTTCATTTTTGTTTTCATTGAAACAGTCAAAATTTGTCTTCATTATTATCTTCACTTCTTATACTATTAATTAACTTAGTATTTTTTATACCCTGGCCATGACTTTGTTTCTTCTTCTTATGTATCATGTGAATTAGGGAAAAAAAATTCAACCTGAAAAATTTTTCTATGTGATGTTTTTGTCTGTTTTGTACTTTATCTGGGCATCCTTTTCTTTATGACTTACGCTCGCTCTCTCTTTTTTTTTTGGTCTGAAGTATTTCCTACTCAATTTCCTTTCTCTTTGATAACCTTCCTTTTTGCTGCACATAGAAAGAAACTTCAGTTGAAAACCCCAAGAATGAGAAACTCACTCTTGAAATCCAAAGAAATCATGTACAGCCCAAGGAATCAATGGACTGACTAGATGAGGATAAATTAAATCAAAATATACTGAAGATAGAGCTGTGCATGCAATTCTGTGTTTAAAGAAAAGGATATTTTCCGGGTTTGTCGCACCATGCTTGCCGGGGGAAAAATAACAAAACTAGATTTACTGAGGGCAACCCTTGACGAAGATGATGGGGCATTGACCAGTTTTAATCTTTGGCCCTGAACCACGGGGAGCCCTGTGAGAGTCAGAGCTGTGAGGACAAGCAGGCCCGTGCTTTCCCCTGTGCAATTCACTGCGACATATTTTATATCTCGGGGGATCAGCCACAAAGTCCATTAGAGCTCTGGAGGCAGTCAGGTCAAATCAATTGTCCACACGGCAGACAGGGCACCCATCATTTACGGCCATTCACCCGGTCATGCTGGAGGAGAGAAAAGGTTAACAGCTGTATTGTCGCGAGCATAGCTCATCCGTCTTGCAGGGTATTGGTGATGCCCAAACATTGCTCAAGGAGCAGGCGTGCAGCCCGAGAGGAAGGGAGACGCAAGGGGCTGTGGGCAGCTCCCAGAATTCTGTGAGTGATGCTGCCGAGGTCCCGGGAAGCTGCCAGTCTGTAGAAGTGAGGCCATGTCGTGTTCCCCAGCCAACCCGAATGCTGTCTTGTGCTTGATAAGGTGTATCTGACGGGCATGGAGGGCCAAGCAGGGAAACTCGGAGGGACTGACTCCCTTGCCGGCCCCTCCCCCCACCGATGCTCCATCGCATGTACTTACATGGGCACAAAAGGTTTTACAGTGTCACCTACGTCGGAGGCAGAGTGACAGGGCCTAAACAAGGAGGGAGACACTGAAGAAAGGGATCGCTTAAACATATTTTGGTAATGTCTATGGTTTGAGGAAGAAAAGAGAAACTGCTGTTTGGAGGATGACACGCTTCAAACACGTGAAATAATAGTTTATGGTGGGCATCAACCCAGGACTCTTTGTGGGGACAGTGCACACACGCAGCCTGCTTTCCTGTGGGGTCCACTGCTTCCGAGTCCGTGGTTGGGGACAAACAGAGGTAGGTGCCCCTAGCCTGGAATTGCAGTCAGGGGCAGAGCTATTGGCTGCTTTGCGGAATGGGGATGAATTAAAATGCACGTGAAAACAATGAGCCTTCTGTGATTGCTCTTCGCTTGAGAATTTTCTGCACTTAGGCTCCCTTCTGAGTTATATTTTCCACCGTAGACATCCTCGTGGAAAGCAAGGCATCTGAGAGACGATCTATCTCTGGCAGAGGGAAGACGAGGACGTGAACGGGATTTGCTTTTGTTGGGGAGTCCACGTGTGAGGAACCCAGAAAATGTTGGAAACTTGCACCATCCACGCAGCCAGTCTCTCTCAGTCCCTTTGTGTGCTCATTGCTCGTTAGCGATGACGCAAAGAAACTGCTTCTATAGAGAGACTGGGAGGCCATTCCTTGGAGCAGCATTGCTCGGGTGATAGTCGAGACAAAAAATGGTCCCACCTTCCTGTGAATAATAATAAAGCAAAAACCCGTCATGCCATTTATGTAATTCCTTTCCACAGCCCTTGCCTGTGATGTGGCGATGGATCTTGGCTCTTTCATTCCTCTCTGTACCTCCGTGTCTTCCTTCTTCAGTGCTTCTGGTGGTTTCTGCAGGCAGAGCGAGAGGAAAGGATAAGGCCAGAGACTGAAGAAGGAGACAGCATAGCGTCCCATCCTCTGTGCCCAGACCACATCTTAAAGTAACGAGGACCTACAGCCCAAACCCTCGTTCGATGGCAATGATAGGTGCCAATCACTGGGTCCAGATTATAATAATGACTTCTTAAGAAAAGACGCCTGCTTTGACTCTTCCATGTAGAAATATACTGGTAAATATCAACTTAATAGAATTTCAAAACTGCTGCTTGAGGCGGTGGTTCGGACTTGAAGCTTGGAGGGTGGGGCACAGAAATTCGCTTCAACTCTCAAATCAGAAAATAGTTAATGCATCTTCAGAGAAAAACTTCTGTGAGGCTTGCACCTGGTCTAAGATTCTGAGAGCCCAATTTCTGCCCAGCGCAATTTGCAGGACGGTTCCGCCAGCGGTCAGGTCTTCAGTACTCGACTGTGGCCACTTGCTCGACTCGGAACCAAGAAGGGCTGCAGCAAACGATTTGTGGTTGGAGGAGTGTATCTCAAATGTGTGTTTTAGAAAACCTGAATAATGGTTTCAGTTCACCAGTGTCTGGTGCTAGCTATGTCCTTCAGAGCAAAACCAAAGGATGAGGAGAAGGGTAGAGTTTCATGGGGGAATTTAAACAAATGATTAGACAAAGGGCCGGGCAGATACCTTTCTCAGATGGGTTGAGAAGAGTAAGAAAATGAAATAGATGCCTTAAAGAGCTTCTAATCTCTGTATTTTCATTTTCGGGACGTTTCCAGCATAGCACTTTTAGAAAACCGTAAGTAGGAAGGCAGAAGGCTAATAATACAATTCAGGTCCTACTTGTGAGTACAGAGAAAGACTTATTTATCTGTGCTTGATGAGCTCAAACACTCCCAGATTGTGGCAGCTTGGACCAAGTGCTGGAACTGTCTGAAAATCAGTTTCCTGGTCAGTGTCTAAAGAGTCAGGACGTGGCTTTAAGAAAAGGAAGCTGCGGCATGCTTTTGGACAGCGAGATCGGTGCCTGCAGACCTCAGAGGTGTAGGCAGGGTTGCGAGGGATGGGTCCTGGTACCACGGAAGCCATGATGGTTAGGGAGGGGACACAGTCCTGTCTCCCAGTTTCTGGTCAGCGGACTGTGAACGAGGAGCGAGCAAGTGGGTGCACAGCCGCTAAGGTAGGGTCTCCGTGTTCCGGGGGTTCCTCTTCCAGCGCTGGTGCCCTGAGCCGAGGGGCCCGATGTGGGTCTCAGACACCTCGCTCTGTAAGCGGGTCCCCACATCACACCTGCCCTGCTTACCTGGCTCCATGTGGCTTTTTCTTTACATCCTCAGGTGTAGGTAGCGCACCTGTCCTGCTGGTCTTCAGGTCGGGCTCAGCCTCAGCTGCCCCACATGGAGCTGTGGGACGCCTGAGCCCAGGACCTGCTCCTCCATCCTGACCTGCCTCTCTCACCGTGGAGCTCTGGGTTTGCTGGTACTTTACGTGTCAGAGGAGATGTCCTGTTCCATGTCCGCCGGCTCCGCCCAGCATGATTGTGTTGAGGTTTCCCGGGGTGGATCACCTATCAGTCATTAGCTCGCTTCACTGCTGAGTAGTATTGCGCAGTGTGGACGTATCACAGGCTGGCCCTCCATCCACCTGCTGATGGACATTTGGCTTCTTCACAGAAAAGCTGCTATGAAGCCTTTGTATGGACATACGCCTTCGTTTTCCTCGGGTTCATGTTAGAAGTGGGCTGGCCGGGCCACAGGGTGCGTGCATGATCCACTTTAACAAACTGCCTGTTTTCCCAGGTGGTTCCGTCATTTTACGGTCCAGCCAGAGTGTGTGAGGTGTCCAGATCCTCCACAGTCTCACCACTGTGGGGTCTGGCCAGTGTTTACGGCTCGCCGTTTAGGTTGGTGTTATATTTATTGATATTTATAACCAAGCCAGCTTCCACAATTATTCTGTTGGTATAGTTCACTATAGTTTTAATTTGCATTTCCCTAATAACTAGCGACGTTCAGCATAGTTGGCTGTGTTTTGAGCAATTTTTAGCAGGTGGCATAACCATGCTTATTGGTCTAAAGGGATTTGAACTCGGTTCCGCTTACTGTATTGAAAGACTGCTGCCCTTTGTTCACAGCGTTCATTAGCCCCCAGCTCACCGCGCTTCTCTGCATTACATTGGGGCTGCCATTCTTAAATGCACAGATCAGCGGTTTGCTGTCCTCTGACACCCAGGAGGGCATCTGTGCTTCCTTGCTAACTAACCCTTGGCTTCTCCACAGAAATTTTAACTCAGTTCAAATGGGCACACCTGAATGTGACAAAAAGAAAACCAGTAATGCCCGGACACGGGCTTCCTACTATAATACATGAGGCACATCTGGGCATGTCGCAGAAATCCAAGATTCCCAGGTTCTGAAGTGTGTAGATGGTGCATTAGTGCTGGTGGTTTTCACCACTTAAAGAAGTTAAATAGAGGTTAACCCATCTGCTTCTCACATGGCACCCACCCTTCCCTCCGGGGAAGGGCTGTTGATCTGCCATGGTGTATTCTTGGGGTGCAAAGGAGAGGGTGAGTGGAAATGAAACCAGAAGGACTGGGCCCCTCATTACTGCCTCATGGGACTGACAAGCTGTGAGATGCACAAATCCTTGTTCCCAGGCAGAGCGCTTCACTTATAATGGAGATTACGGTAAGAAAAAAATGAAGTTGTCTAAAGGAAAGTGGTGTCTCAGGGGTCCTCACACGAGGGGCTGGCCACAAGTCAGTAATGTGGCCAGCACTCAGGGGTGAACTTCAGGGGTGCATTAACACATGCCTCTCATGTGCAGTCCAGACAGGTCAATTACAGGCAAATGTCCGATGATCTCAGTGCACCAAGAAAGAGCCAAAGAAAATGCCCAGATGCACAGACACAGAAGAACTGAAGTGGGGCACAAACGGATGGACAGAAATGCAACTTAGCCCTTAGAGGAACGAAACTAGCCTCCTACATATTCATGTCCATCTAATTAATTATGCAGGGCGTGGCTTGTCCCTGGAAGCAAAATTTTACAAACCAGTAGGTGCACATGTTTAAATTCCCTGTTTCCTGCAGGAAACGGTACCTCCTTAAGAGAGAGGAAGGAAGAAAAAGAGGTGTGACTGTTAGAGATAGGTTCCTCTTCTCTTTGTAGCCATTGTTATTGGCAAGTCCGGTCAAGTTCAACATTACAGGTTTCTGGACAAGCCAAACAATCCCGCAGTAAACACCCCAGAGTCTATTCATTGCGCGTAAATGTGTGTCTAACGCTCATTAATATTAATGCAGTTGCATACAAGCATTGAGGCAATAATAGGCCCCCATTAAAATCCATTTGTATTCATGAGGTTTTTTTTAAAGGTTACTCTTCAATCGTTCCTTCTAAAAAAACGTGAGCCCACGGCCTTCGTCATGTCAGAGATATTTCAAATATAGCTGACTAAATACAATAAGAATCCAATTAAAGTTTATTTGCAACAGATTTCTATGAAAACTTGACAGTCAATTGACCCATTTCCTCCGCCCCTCCACCCCGAAAATCACCTTCGCTTGTTCTGTTAATTTGTACACAGTACATTAACCAGAAAGTGTAAAATGATTGCTGTTTTCTGCTTCTGTTCGTCTTTGTAACCTGAACTTGACAGACTGACAGCCGGCAATCTGTCCGGGATGATGTCCCCACCCTCAGCCTCTCACACTGGTAAAGCCCAGCCACGCCGACACTCTGCATTGTCAATTGCGGAATACATCTCAGGATCCTTAAAATCACACGGGAGACGTAGGACATTGCAGGTGAGGAGCCCCTGAGAAAGCGAGCATTCAGGAAAGAAGCATTCTGTCAGTTGAGAATTCCTCCTTGCGCTGTTCACGATTGATTGCAGGAAACACTAGTGACAAAGGAGAGGACTGACAGGGACAGTCAGGGGACCATGTGCCCACAAGGAGGGCAAGGCAATGAACGGGTGCAGAAAGGGGGAGGGAAGCTAACAGTCCCACTGATAAACCCCTCCTGCGTTTCCTGATTGAAGTGATACTTGATGCTTTTAGAGAAAAAGCTACCATACTTTCAAAACCAAAATTAAGGGGCAATTCAAACAGTCCTGAAAGTAAACCACATTGGATAAAAGGGGCAGCCTCTTTTCAGTAATTGCTCCTCACTGAAAGGCCTAAACGGAACCATTCCGTTTACTAAAACATGATTGCATGTTTTCCTTGGGGAGACTCATGGCTGAGCCTTGATGAGAGAAACACGTAAGCCTGAGATAGCCTGAGTCCTTGGGGTTTATCATCTGCAGACCGGAGTTGCAAGGGGCATCCCCAAACACCACCACACCTGTGTTGTTCCCTGCAGCTTAAGACGAGTGGCTTTGATTAGGCTAAGCCTGGCTGGGGGAATCGCTCAGCAGAAGTGAATCCATATCATATATAAAAGATCTACCTTCATTTCTGGGGGAGGAAGAAAGGGTACAGTGAACACGGTTCTAGGAAATAAATACATGATGCGTGACAATGCAAATTCTTATACATTACCAATTACAACCATGATATCAAAAATGTATAGACAGTGACAAATACGTTTGGACCAATTTATATCACACACACACTCTCACACTGATACACTTACCCACTCTATGTTGCTCATACACAGATGAAAATTCATTGCGACACACGGAAGCGTGGTTACCCTAAATTGAATGTCAGTTATGTTAGAGGCTGAATATGTGAGAGTAAACGGAACACATGTGAAGAAGCGAAGTCCTGCTATTGTCTTGGCCTCTGTTATTTTTGGGTTTTACACAACTTCTGTTAAGTGACCTGTCAGGACCCAACATAGCAATAATGAGCAGTAAGACCAGGTATTTCCATTTATCTGTATGTTGACTCACTTTTATCGAGTGACCCGTTTGCCAGGCACTGGGCTAGGGGACCAGTTAAAGGGGTGGCAGACGTGTCTTTATCCTGGGTGACTTCATAGCTGAGAGGCGAGGGAGACACCTACAGGGTGTCTCTTGACCTTGTTACCTCTCTTCCACCATCTACTAGAGCCACAGGTAATCCCTCAACAATGGTTGAAATCCTCCCCAAACAGATCTTTATCAAAAACAAACAAAAGAGAAAAATTAATGTATAAAGAAGAACAAAAGCAAATGACAGGAACCTGCCATGCCCTAAATTCTGTTCAACGTTTTCATCAGCAATGGATTAACCAAAAGGGCTGACATAAATAAAGGATTAGAGGAGTGGAGTGAGTTTTGGACAATTCCTATGCTAAGATATTGGTAACTGGCAACTCAAATGTGTTTAAGTTGCTGGTTACAATACCACTAAAAGGCAAATATAATCAATATTTCCAAAAAGGAAAAAACAACTAAAATCAATATATTCTCTATTTAGCTCATTGTTTTTCATAGGAAACAGTGTTGCCTTCATTGCATCCCATGATTGCTGAGCTGTGCATCATTTTAAATCCCATCAGGCCAAAAACCAGACCTAATGCCGAGACGACTCTAATTAAGGTGATGACTTCACTTAAACATTTGAATATAAATAGCTGAAAAATCCTGCCACAGTTTATTATTTTTTTGAATTTCCCCCTTATTATAGACATGAACTGATGTTTGTATTTATATCTGACATGCATAATTTTAGAAAAATGTTACTCCGGGGGGCCAAGAAAAGTATGAAACTATTATCCTCTACTATATATCATGTGTGAAAACTGGGAAACATTTGCATATTTGTTTCTTTATGTGTATTCATATTGCATTACCACATATTCTAGCATTACCTACCCTGTGACTTGAACTTGGGAAATTTTTTTAAAAGCATGTAAAGTTTTATTGTAGAAGGCAAGACTGATGATTACAAGTAAATACTGTCTTAAGTATAAAGACAAAACAAATTCAAGCATTTTCATGAAATAAGTGTAATTTGTTTGCAAGCACTGTAGTAAATTGTATGTTTAACAGCAATTTCAGTTTGCATATTCAGTGCATAGTAAACACATTTTCCAGAAGATGTGTATCTGTGGCTTTTCATTACACTTAACATTTCTTATTCTTTTTGAGCAATATTAAGCAGGACAGGTTATCAGGAATACATAACGTTTTTCTACTTTTTAAATTCATGACCACATGCACAAACAGATCAAACGAACGTGTTTATTTTGTGTACGATAAAGGGCACAGGATAGTAAAAGGAATGCTGGGATTGGGGGCTCGTTTGTGTGTGTTCCCAACGAATTGGTTGTGGAGGAGCCCATATACCTTCTGAGAGCCTTGAGTTCCTCCAACGTGAGCCCCAAGGGAGGCAGCTGCCTTAGCTGCCCAGTGTGGCCTGTGGGCAGCAGGGAGCTTACAAACACGTGCTGCTCCCAGGCTGGCCTGTTGAACCAGAACCTAAATTTTAACCCCCCTGCCCCCCAGGTGATTCGTATCCTCTTATAGTGTCAGAGGCCCGGGAGGAGCTTGGATGTTGTCACAGTGCCATCGTGTAAAAATGTACAGATCAGGAATGCGACACTTCACGTAGAAATACCACAGATTCTGGAGTGATGGAAAATGCCCTAAACCATTGCAACACAGATGCAGCACTGTATAGATTAGGTTAGCCCCAGGGCTAACAGCCACTCTCTGTGGGATTTTGGGTAAATTACTTTTTTTATGTCTTCTTGTCTGAACTGGGGATAGTAGCATCTATTTCATCTGGATGATGTATGAAGTGAAAGGAAGGTTGTGTGACACAGCTGGATCTCAGCACATCAGCTTTCATCCCTTTGTCTGCATGCCACCTGCCCACACCAGTGCCTAGCTTGTGTTAAGCTACAAGGAGGGTGAGATGAACAAGTAAACTTCGGACGTCAGTAAGGTGCCCCTGCATCCCCCGCCCACTGAGCTCGCCGTCCTGGTTCAGTTCCTACTCTGTCCTTTAACGTTGCCACTCCAAACCTTTGTCATTCTCCTGAGACAGGACATCACCTCTTCTAGTGAGGAAAGTAGGTTTGCTCCACCGCTTTTCCAATCTCTTCATGTCTGACTTCAGAGAGACAGTTGGGTTCTCACATCTGTCTGTTGAGTCTGTTGTGATGTCTTATTTTCCTTGAAGAATGTTAAGAAAATCGGGCCTCCCACGGACATGTGGTTGGGAAAAGGAGGACCTAGAGGACCTCGCAGAGGGTCTTAGAAGTCCCCAGGGGTCCTTGGGCCACATTTTAAGAACTGCCACTTTAGGCTATTTATAGAATTTTCTAGTCATCTATCTATCCTGAACTAAGCTTTCCATTTTCATTTGGTGCATGTTTACCATATGTTTAACACTCTATTCTAAAATTTCCTTATTCTTTTCTTCAAAAAAACTTTATTCAAAGTTTTATAGCTATTTTCACACATTATTTTTTCGGCTAAAATTTAAAATAATTTAAAAGACATCTTGTTAGAATTGTAATTGTAATGACATTGTTTAGAAATTTGAAGAGAATTGACATCCTTACAATATAGATTTTTCTCTCTGAAACCAGGGGGTCCAGAGTTTTGGTCTGTTAGACCCCTGCACAGAGTCGGCTGAGTGCAGTGCTGTGCACCCCTAGGACAAGGTAGCTGCAGCCCCCAGCTCTGGATCAAAACCCTGTGAGTAGTGAGTGAATCACCGATCCTAGCAGCTGTTTCTTAGTGTAGCAGGGAAGGCCAAAGGGGTGCTTTCGGCCTGCTGGATTAGTGATTGGTTTGTTGTTTCTTATGAGCATCTAAAAACTTTTGTCTTCACGTTTGAGGGGCTTGTTTGAACCTTGCAAAAATGTAAAGCTCTGAAACCCATGACAGTAGTGTGCGAAAGGAAGGATATGAAGTGGGGGAAGAGCACAAGATCCCAGCTTCTGATCCGAGTTGTAGCCGTTCTTCTGTGGGACTTGGAGGTTGTCGTAGTCTCTCTCAGGTTCAAGGTTCTTATCTCTAGAATGGAAAAACAGTGCCCACCCTCCCAATTCCAGAGGGCTGAGAGGAATGTAAAGTGTGATGACATACTTTATAAAGCGTTCCCCAAGGGCACGGTGCTAGGTAATGTTACAGCCATGGCGTTGCAGGGCTGGGCCCGACCTCAGCGGGTAGCGAGCCCACGAGTCCTGGGAACTCGACGTGTGTCCTAGGTGCTTCCTGGAGCCGGAGGGTGCAAAGGAGTTGGGGTCAGAGGGGAAGTTAAAGGAAGCTCGGGCCACTGCCCCTTTTGCTGTATTGGTTAGTTTTCAGCACTAAGCTTTTTTTTTTTTTTTTTGGCTTGAAGTATGAGATATACTGCTTTCAAACACCTGGGAACCTCTGTTCGTCAGACCCTCATTTTTGTAGATATAAAAACCGATTAAACAGAAGCTCTTTTCCCAGCTTGAGCATAGTGCTGTTAAGAACAGAAGCATGAACTCATGTTTAATGTGTGATGTACTCAATTTGCTTATTCTTTCGTTTAAACTCTATATAAAATTTAGTTAGCATTGGCTTTCAGTCTGGAAACCTGAATTTTTTGTTGAACTGTTGCCAGGTATAGACACACTGTAAATAAAGCCAAATATAGACACACATATAGATGCTGTTCAGTCTGTCAAGACTTTGTATCTTCATATATAGGACTAAAGAGTGTTTATACACTATAATCCATGAGTGTGACTTATATGAAGACATTAGGAAATTGGTCTACTTAGAGAAAATCAGAACTTATGCCAATGAGGCATCTCTCACCATGGGCACTCATCATACAAAAGGGCAGTGCCCACTCTCTGGTCGGACTGGACACTGGACTATAGGAGAGGAGCCCCAATTCTTGGGCTAAGGGTTTTTTGAGTTTCTTGATAACGGACACACTGACCTTTCCTCTATAATCAGGGACTAGGATACCATAGCACATGCAAATACACACACACACATTTTAAGCAGTAATTTAAATATTCAAAGAGTTTCTTGATATTCTGGAAGGTGGTGGATAGCAGCGTTTTGACTTCCTGTTATATCTTTGGCACAGCCTCACGTGCAGACTCCTGGGTTGCAGAAGATGGGAAAGTCACAGCCTTCTCTAGCAAAGCTTCCAGCTCAGGTTTATGGAGGACACTCCACCAAGGGCAGTGAAGCTGCACATGAGAAGGTGTTGCACATTTTTGTAGACAATCAGTATGCTTCCTTCCTAACGGGTCTTTGTTACAGAAAATAATTTGTACTGGATGCTGAGCCCTTTCTAAACCGGGAACACGCAAGTCTCATTTTACACAGACTCTGGTTTTAATTATAATTTGACAAAAGGAATAACCGCATTACCTATTTGATTTGCCAGAACCTTATCTAGCCCCACCTGTTGAGCCCAAGGCACTCAATTCCTGACATATTGCAGAGAACAGAATTATGTAGCTGGCATGCTAACTAGCGCGGATGCCAACAAAAGCATAATACAGCCTTTGTACTCGAAATAAAACAAAAATACATTAAGCTACCAACTGTAAAGGTTTAAGAAAGCCACGTTTAATTATACACAAACAGATTCTTCTAACAAAGAAATAGAACGAAAAACGGTCTTGGAGTTAAAAGGCCAAAGTTCGCACGGTCCACACTGGTGACTCTCACGCGCTTAAACAAAACAGGGTCTCCCGGCCTGGTTGATGTGCATTAGACACGACGAGGGGATGCCGAGCTTGTTTTCCTGAGCTGATGGCTTCCATCGAGTAGCATTTCCAGAACGAGGAAAGGGCATTGTGTGCTGCCATGACCGGGCGAGCCGAGAGGCTGGGGTGAGTTGCTAGCTTGTGGATGGGGAGTCCCTGCGTTCACGTTTGTGACGAGTGTGCTCGGCCTGCGCTGCTGGTTAAAAACGCCTGGAGTCAGTGCATTTATTGAAGACTTTACTTAGTCTTCAGAAATGTTTAAAATTTCTTTCCATTCATTCCACTTCAATCTTTTTTTCGTTCACCTGCTAACGTTTGTACACGTCGCAGGCCCCGGTGCATTTTATTTCCTTCTATTAATCACTTTTGCAGCATCCTCAGAGTGTCATCTGTAGGTGTTTACTCCTCCTTCCATGCAATTAATTCATTCACACGCTACATAAAACAAAGACCCACCCCTGGCCCTTTGCCTTCCCACGGAATGTCTTCCCTTGGCCCGGGATTGATGGTTTTCATGACTTGCTATTTCAATCTCAGTGACGGGATGCCTGCCTAAATCAATATAAACCCTCTTCTCAGAGGGCTTTATGTTGAAGTGTTTTAAATGTCCTGGTAAAACTCAGTATGTTACCTCGACGAAATTTGTTATTTCCTGATGATACTGCTTTTCCCTAACTTAAAGCCTATGGGTGTTTGGCAAGTTGTGGATATTAAAACTTCACTGTGCTTTCTAGTTTCTCCTTCATCTCTTTAAGACTTTACTATATGTTTCAGTAGTGAGCCATTCATCTTGGAGAACCTGAAAAGGGGACAGGAAATTATATCTTTGAAGGGTAATGAGAGCTCTACAAATGCAATGCAAGAGATATTTGGTAAGGTTTTATGGCCAACATAAGAGTAAACTTCATAAGTAAATTGCCCTTATGCAAATCATTTGTGCCCATGTAACATGGCACAGTCATCGCATATGGGATGAGTCAGAGAGCAGGGCACGCGTGGAGCTGAGAGCCTTACTGTGGGGTGGGGCTAGTCTGCTCCCCGTTCTACCTCTTCTCCCCATCTCCTTCCTTCGGACACCTCACTCCCGGTCTCACCTGTCCTGGCCTCTCAGGGGCCTCGCCGTGGGCTGCTCGTTGCTCCAGGGGAACCTCTAAGACTTGGCTTCTGAGCTCCACACGTTCCGGCCCATCCTCGTATCTTCGTGGGGACTCTTGGTCTCCTTTCCCAGTTGGTCCTCTTTCCTCTTCTTCTCATGTCGGGTTCTGCAGGGCTCAGACCTTCACCTTCTCTTTAGCTGCGAGTGCTGGCTTGGGGAGCTCATCTCAGCTGATGCCGGCTTTGGTTTTCTCAGTTCACGCCCAATCCTGGCAGGGGGCCCTGACTTGCATCTTTCTGCCTTGCTTGCCGCAGGGCCGTCCCTTAGAGGCGGCTGTGCATTCCATGTCAAGTCCAACCTGCCCGGCTCCCCTCTGCATCTGTCACTGCCTCCTGGTTTGCGTTACCCTGACCCCTCTTCTCACTGCAACCCTCTGACAGGACTTCCCATCTCTACCAAACCAGATGCCAGAGTACATTGTAAAACTATGTAAACTATGATGTCATTTCTCTGCTTAAAGCCCGCAGTGGCTGCCTGTCCCACTCAGGACATAGCCTCACGTGTCCCCGTGTCAGTGACCCCGGCACTGACCACACTGCCATCTCTGTTACCTGCCCCCACCTTCTACCAGCACCCCTGATTCCTTTTACCCCCTCTGTTCATTCTTGTTGTCTTTTATTATAATGCATATATACTTCAATGATTTAAAAAAGTGCCTTAGCCCTTGTCTCTTTCCACTAGTGTCTACATTCCTCTCTGGTCGGGCACTTGGTTTTGGGCCCTGAGGTTCCCTGGGAGCCAAGCACAGTCCCAGAATGCCTCGCGGGCAAGCTGACAATGCCCAGCTGGCTCTGCCCAGTGCCTGCCTGGTCCCCCAGTTCCCGACGCCAGTGCCTCTGCCATTGGCCCTGAACACGCGCAGACAGACCCCTGCCGTCCAGGGCTCCAGTGTCCGGGGCCTGCCTGAGGCTGCTTGTCCTGCTATATGCACCCAGGATAACCACATAAGCCTGAAAGTTGATTTTAGGGAAAGCTCCTCACACATTCCCACGGGTAGAATGAAACAGGAGTGGGAGGGAGAAACTGCCACTAATTAATAGATATACTCGGCTTTGGCCAAGGAGCCAAGAATTCCCAAATGTATTCCCTTTCCCTGCACCGTTACCGCTGCTTTTCTTGTTCTCCCAATCATTTGTTTCTTTCCTCTAGATAGAATAGGAATTCATTTGGGTAAAGATTTAAAAGGCGAATTCATAAAATAAACTCTTTCTTTCTGTATTAATCTTTAATATAGTTGTTTATTCACCAAGTCTGTTCTTTCAATGGCTCAAGCTGTAGATGGCTCCAACCATCTAGAAGTCCCACTGTAATGAAAACATTACGTTATTCTTGTGAAAAATGTCTTCTGGGCACATCATTAGGCTGGCACTCAAAGTACAAGATCACTTTGCTATTCTGTGTTTTATTAACTCTGCACTTGACAATGTATTTTAACCTCACTTTTCAACAGACATAAATGAAGAAAATCAGTGACAATCTGGACACTGTGAGGTAATTTGGTAATGCCCAAAAATTTGTATAGTTTGCTAGAAAAAAATTGATGTGAACTTTTAAAACAGTTTTTAAGAAAAAGAAACGGGCATTTTTGAACAAGTCTGTTTTTCACTTGGTCTGTCAAAAATTGCCACTTGTCATACCCACAAATAACCTCCCTTAAAAACAAATACCATCGGAATAGCTGTGAGTTCACTGAGGAGCGACTGTGTGACAAAAAATTGTGTGCAAAAGTTGAATGTGTTTTCAATTTGAAACTGGCTTGGAACATGACAATTAATGACACTTCCAGGGACCTAAAATATTTTGTCAACTTTAGGTAGAGCTCAAGTTTACAAAGTCTTCTAAGTCTGCCAAGAAACACAAGAGAAGAACAATTAATAGAATTGCAAATCCAAGGTAATTTGCTAATTTTAGTGTCTAAGTAAATTTCTCAACTTCCTTCATATGAACAAACATTTTAAAGGAACTGAAATAAGCTCATGTGGATATTATAAAGTATATGGAAAAGTAGCCGATGGACAATATTTGCCCAATAAGCTACCTGCTTTGGGGTGTTTTTATTAATGTAACGCTTCTGTTGCATGAAACACCCAGAGAGATTCTCACTGTCCTAACACACTGGCAACCCAGATCTAGTTGAGTGAGCCATATTGAACCCCGCTGTGAATGTTGCCTATAAACGTGCACACCCCGTGATATAGGACGAGTGACCTGGCTTCACAGGTCTGGTACATTTCGCGACACGGATCAGGATTGGGAGAAGGTTTTGTCCCTGTCAGGGCCAGGTCTCAGAACCTCTGTTTTATTCATTCCTCTAGAGATCTCCTGTTTCTGGCGCCTGAGTGACGCTGCACCAACAGAGAGATGCAAGTGCATGGATGTGCAAATACACGAGTGCCCTCTCCACTTCTCTTACACGGAGCTACGCAGTAATTGGGAACTAAAGGAAGGGAAAACTTCCTCAGCAATGAGATGTGCTGTGTGTTGGAATGTACCGCTGCAGGAGGCTGCCTGGGTGTCCCTTCTGGGTACCGTTTATAACGAGAAGCAAGGGTAATTATCCAGGGAGACTCAGGACAGGCCATCGCCAGCGGGAGGGTGGGTCATAATGGCTGTCATGGGAATCGCTGGTAGGATGCCCCGGTCGCATTTATCAGAGCCTGTCACTGTTGTTGCCCGCCCCCCATCAGCACCCCATTAGGTGCTAATGCAATTCTTTCCTCATCTGTAGATAGAGTAGGAATTCATTTGGGTGAAGATTTAAAAGGCACATTCATAAGATAAATCCTGACTTTTCTGTATCCATTTTTAAATATTTTTAAAACATGCTTATTTAGTTTTTACTTGCCAAGTTTGTTATTCTATTTCAGTGGCTCTAGCCATAGACACGGACTGGGAAGGCCCTGTAGATTTTGTGAATCCATGAAGGCTCAGTGTCATGTCCCCACCGCACATCAGAGGGTAAAATTTGATTAAAGTAAATTAAGAATTTGCTCTTTCTAGCATGTCGTAGTGAAAAGAAGTTTCAATGGCTCTTATAAAAAGCTATTGTCTTACAGAAATGTGACATTCTCAGTCCCTTTGATTGAATTTGTCATCCGTTCAAAAACCATGTGACTATCTTAGTGTTTTTAGCCTCTGTTTTATGAATCCTCTTTTTATGGCTTGAGTTACACTGAGATGATAGAATATCCAGATGCCTTTATCAATATCTGCTATTAAATACATGCTATTAAAAGACTTAATACATTTTCTGTGCATTTCCAAGGCAGCGTGGGTTGAAACAGGTTTCGTGTGGAATGGTAAATACTATGCTTATCAACAAGGATATCATAGAGTTCAAAAAAATACATGCTGTATTGTTGAATACGTTTAGATTTACAAAAACGTTTCAGAGACAGCCTGAGAGTTCTCCCTTTACCTAGCTTTCTTTGTTAACATATTACCCTGGCACATTTGGAAAAACTAAGAAACCAACATTAGTGTATTATGAGTATGTAAATTCCAGACCTTATTCAAATTCCTCCAGTTTTTCACTCATCTCCTTTTTCTCTTCCCCGAATAATACAGGACAGCATATTGCACTTAGGTAAAGTTTTTATTGAAGTAAAATTGTAGAATTAGGAGCAAATGTCTACCTTCCATGAAAATTACATTGCATGCATGTAACCCCAAATCTGTGTCCAAATGGAGGAAGCATGCTTGCTGCTGTGGACGGGGCCTTGGAAGGAACCACTTCTACTGTCTGTGAAGGAATTCAAAACCCTTTCTCTGGCTTTTCCATTCACTCAGCTAAGTAAAAGTGAAGAAGGAACTGTACCCATGACTGGCTGCCCGAACTCGACCCCACCTCCCCCATCTCTAATAAGCCAGCAAACACTCTTAACGGTTTAGATTCGTTTTTCAAGCACCTCTCCCCTGTAATCTAGAGTCTTCAGGAAGGTTCTTGCTGGAGTTCCAGCAGACTGGTCTACACGGCCATGGACCCAGCCCCCCATGGGACCCAGGACCGGGTACACACACTGGCTCTCTTGGGTTGGAAGACTTCTGTTGAGGAGTAGAGTTTCATAATGGCTTCTGGAAGCTTTAAAAAAAAAAAGCCTTATTCTGGGAAATTTCTAAATCGCCTGCTCTCGTTGCTACCACATTATACTCTGATGCAGAGGTTATTTTCTTCTCCTAAAATATTTTCTGGAAAGGATATACACGACTCCCTGATATTCTGGAAAAGTCTCAAGGCCGTCTGACAGTTGCGTGTGGAACTTCTTTGGCCTGGGCTGTGGAGAAAGGACTGACCCACTGGCCAAGCTGTAAACTGAGGTGACGGTGGAAGAAGACAGCGTTGCAAAAAGAATTACGTTGCAAATGAGAGAACGCACTTAGAAGCTGCTTTTCACTGTCGAGCCTGATTTTCTGATAAATCTGCAGACTTAAATCGAAAGATTTGAAGGCATATCTTTTAAAGGCATGAAAAATAAAGATACCTTTAAAAAGCATAAATTAATATTATTTGATGTGAACAAGCAGTTTTAGCATATCGGAATTAAAATTTTATGCCCTAGGATCATATCAGAAAGCTCATATAGTGTACATACTACGGGATGGTTTAACAATCCCTCTATCGACCCTAAATAGAGGTGTTCTGGAATGATCACGTGATTCTCATATATTAGAATATGCATTTAAATAAAAGTGGGAGATAGAAGAACATACTTTGCTTATGCTGTATTTCTGTGAGAACTTGAATCTTGCCCATTTTCAGTAGCGACATCAGGATGTTGCCTTGTCTTACTGAATTCACGCTGAGCTAAGGGTAAGTTATTTCCAAACCTCTGTTCTTGGTCTCTTTGGTGTTCACACTAGCAGCTTACTTTGACTTGCTGCTGCCAGCTTGGATACTGGACTGCCTGGACTCTGAGACCAGCCCCTGTGATTGGCCTGAACTTTAGACAGTCCTGGATCAGAGTGATTGGTATTGATTCCAGGTCTGATTGCCTGGGACTCTGACCCTTTGTTGTCACATGTCCTGCATAGGGTCTCCCATTTTGTTGCCAAGGCTCATTCCCTGAGAAACTCTTCTTTGTGCTTAAAACCACCTCCACCAACTCCTGCCAGGTTCTGACCAGAGAGACCAGCTCAGCCTCCTTCCCACACACGCTGACCGAGCTGTCCCCTTCTGTCTGAACTGTGGCACTGCCCTGTCCCCTGGGCTGGAACCATCTCTTGATTAACATATCTGAAAAGAAAGGAATCTAGCCACCAATCTTGCCCCTCTCAGCTCTCTCATGTCTGTTCTGTTCAAGTATTGAGTGCCTCCTGTGAGTCAGGATTTGGGGAGATGCTCTGGGGGAGAAAGAAAGAGACCCAGTGCTGGCATTCGGTGGCTCTGACTGGTGGGAACAGAAGACACACAGGCGGGTTATTTCTTGAAGGTACAGTGAGGGCTCAGGGAGCTTTCCTGGCATTTCCACTTGAGTCTTGAAGGATGAGTCGGAATTCACGAGACCCTCCTGGTTGCTGGGTGACATGGCAAAGGCACAGAGGCATGAGCCCGTGTGGCGTGCGTGAGAGTGGAAACTGTTCCGCCACTAGAGCGCATCTAAAATCTTTGTTAGCTCCCACGTGGTGGGGTGACACCATTGTTGCAGAGAGATCAATATGATGGGGCACCAGTGAGATTCATTTGCTACTAGATCAAGGTGTTTGGTGAATGAAAAGTACTGCACTCTGAGTGATGGCTTCATTAATTTGCTGTGTTCCAGGTGAGAACTGCAGTGAAATAAGAATCGTCTTAGAGCGACAGCTTTGATCCTCATATGGTAAAAACTCATTTAATCAGGGTTCAGCTGGCCCTTGTGAGGGTGCTCGGAATCCCGGTCTCACCATGACCTGGTTGTAGGATGGGTCACCGAACCCACAACCTTGCCCACAGCAGGTTAGGCTAATCAACATTTGGGGGTGAATTAGCTTCTCTTTGTTGTACACATTTTTCTTGAGCTGGATACAGTGAGGGCGATTAGCAAGACATGGCTGGTGCCCTCAGAGATATCGATGAAATAGCAGATGACACAGGATAGCATCAGTTAGTGCTAAACCGTGCCATCCCAGGGTGTAGTGGTGGGTTCTAGCCCCCTCATCTGTAAAATGTGAGGATTTCATGGATATTGAAGGTCTTCTTCCAGCTTTAAAAGGCAGCGATTTTTAGAAAGTCTGTACGAGAATTCTGGGCTTGGATCCGGCTATCCCAGTGGGGGTGGGGAACCCTGGGGTTCGGGAAGGGGATGTAGTCCAGCGCCTCTCCTTTCTAACGTCTGTGATAAGCACGTGGTCTGATATCAAACAAGATTGTCAACATGGGGGAGGGCCTGTGCCTGTGAGACAGCATGCACAGATGGGGCGCTGCGTGGATCCAGGTGCTGGTGACTGCGCTAAACGTGCTTCTCACTTTGCGGCAAATTAGCACGATCTTGCATTAAAACCCGCCCTCTTGGTTTCTTCCTTCTGTCTTCTCATTTATGCCCATTGCCTCCTATTATTCTGTTCACTCCCCCACCCTGCCCCAGATACAATTTTCTAGAATGTTTAAGGTAGATATTGTTGTTTGCATTGTTTCCAAGTGTATACTGTGGTTCTGTCTGCCTGTATTTCTAGGTTATGCAAATGGTAGTGCATTGCTTATTTCATTCTGTGATTTATCCCCCCACATCTATGTATAAAATCCATTTGTGTTACTGTATGTACTTGTAACCTGTTGCGTAAATCAGTGTGTGCATCACCCTATGCTTCCTAGTCACTCTCCTGGTAGTAGATGCTCAAACTGCCAATGAATGTCCTGCCTCACAATTTACATGGAGATACCTATAATATCATCATACAGGTCCTTGTAGGAACCTGTGTGAGAGTTGCTTTGGGATGGTGCGTGTGTGCGCGCACATGCGTGCATGTGTGTGTGTGCATGTGAATGGCATGCATAGCTATGAAACCAATGGGTTGTGAGGAACATGTCTGGAATTTGACTAAGAGGTCCCAGATTGTTCTCTAGGAAAAAGATGACCTATTCTGCACTGTCCAGCAGCGCACGCGGACCTCCACTTCCGTGTCACCCTGCGCCCCTGTCTTCATTGAGCATCAGCAGCTCTCTACTTGCTGTCCGTCTCATAGGTGTCCAGGGCCTTCTCGCTGTCTTGACTGGCCTGGCCAGCGAGCGCTCTGACGGGGCTGACCGCAGGAACCTCGCTGCCTCTCCCTCTAGTTTCCACTTGGACGTCCCTTCTCATTCTTCTGGAGATGGAGAGCTCTTCTGACCTCTTCCTGCTTTCACGGCTGGTGAGGCGTGGTGGGACTGCCAGGCTCGGCGGCTGAGCCACCGCAGGCCCCCGTTTGCCAGGCTGGCGCCACTCCGGCAACACAGCCTCCACAGAACCTCAGGGGCTCACCGCCTTGTCTCGGGCCCTCGGTCCGTGGTCAGAGAAGGCCTTGTGAGGAGGCCCGTCCTCCAGCTTGGACCTCTCCAGGAGCCCTCGGTGACCCGAACATCTCCCGTCACGACTTCCCTGCCCCCAGAGATACTTCCTGGGCGAAAGACACCCTTTGGGGGGGCGGTGCTGATTGAACGGGGACTCGCAAATGGAACCTTCTGGTCGTTTTCTCCCTGAAATCAGCGCTGACACCTCCTTCTACTTCATTATGAAAACAGGTCAAGATGAAGCAACAGATGAAACCGAGACCGGAGCAGTGGTTTGGGGAGTGGAGTCGAGTCTGGGACCGGTTAGGGCCTTGGAACTGTGCTGGGGAGTCACGCTTCTGAAATATCAGTTTGGATTATGATAAAATTGTGGAAGGAAACTATTGAGATTTTCATATAAGATTTTGTCTCTTCTTTATTTGAGGTTAAAGCTACTTTCTATCTATTTTGCTTTTGCGACTGAAAGAGCTTTTAAAAGACTTTCTGGGAACCTTGCAGATGTTTGAGAGTAGAGAATTGGCCCTCGACTACCGCCGACCTGAATGCTGGGTCGGCTTTTAGAAATGACGGTGCTTTGTCATCGTCCCCTAATCATTGCAGACAGGGTCGCTAGATAAGCACGATGCGGCTTATCAACCGTACCTGGGCAGAGCTCAAAGGTGAGCTCAGGACAAACGTTTTCCACAGACCGCTCGAAATGGACTTGGAGAATCCTGGTCACTTCTAGCTGGTGGTTGGAACTTACTGTGTATCGCTTTTTCTCCCTGCCGGACACTGGGGTTCCTTGCAGAGAAGCCCTGATGTCCCCCGGAGGGGGGCTGGGCTCCCCGCCTCTGCTCCCGGCCTGACGAGAGCCCGTGTGGGTTCAGGGAGGCTTTCTCCACGAGACCCACCTGTGTCTCTCTTCAGACGTGAGCCATAGATGTTATGATTAACGGAGGGCAGCATCGCTCTTTGGGCTGAATTAGCCGATGCTGCCAGATACAATTTTATATATTTATGGAGCTCCTACGCTTACTCTTCATCCTCCAAAGCCCACTGCCCTTGCTCTCGCTGCCAAATCAAAACAGTAACATCTGTTTCGTACTTGAGAGTGGATACAAATCATTTCATGTGCAATATCTCATTTAATTTCAACCACTCTTGACATGTCCATGAACATATCTAAACAATCAAAATGTTTCAGGGTTAGAGATGGAGAGCTCAATCACCCCGAGTCTTACTGGCTGATGACAAACGCCTGGCAGCACGACTGACCCTCGGAGGAGTTAGAAAGCGGAGAGTTGGTCGCGAGCGCTGTCCCACCTCCCTCGGGTTTCTTTCCCTGATGCAGCCAGCTGTCCCTCTGTATCCGTCCCGCCTCTGATGGCCGGGTTCTCTGTCCATGGCCACCCGCTTCCCCAGTCACCCAAATGTCCACCGTCTGTCTTATCTCCTCAATCTCTTCTGGGCTTGTGGCTTTCTGCGTGAGCCCTCTCAGGGGCGTTTGCACTTGGGTGAGAAACTCTCAGATCATGTCTTCACCTGAAGGTGTCAGGCCGTGATAGCAGAATTTCAGCCACAGGGACAGAAGCAACTGAGAACCAGAGAGCCCTCAAGTCGCAGGCTGGTCACAGCGGTGCCACCCCGTACGAGGCAGGCCCCTTCCGGAAGGCACAGCGTGCAGCGAGCGTCTGAACAGTCATGTGAATCTACCTTTCCACACACAGCTTTCATCATAATACAGACTGATGTCCTTTGCCCGTTATTTATCATTTTTACCTTTATGAGTCAATTCCCAAGATATGCTCTGCCCCCCACACAGCTCACTGCCACCAGCCCACAAATGTTTCAGAGCTGCTTTGGGGATATATGTGGAGTGCTCCATCTTTCCATTAAGGGAACTCACGGAGCGGACCTTAGAGGGGAAAATGTCTGTGTTTTCTATTTTATTCTGAGAGGAGGTCATCAGTGTCAAGTTTCCCATTGTTCAAGTTCATCGCAGAGGACACACGTAAGGGACCTGGTCACTTGCACGCTAGCCCAGGTGCCGGGACTGGAATCCAGGTTTCCTTACTCCACGTTTAACCCTTTCCCACTGCACGGTTTTGCTGCCCATCCTCAACGAAATAGCCGCGCAGGACGAAGCGTGGACTGTCCCCCAAAGGGGTGCTTGTCTACACCCTGGGTCTGTCTACACCCGCTTTATGCTTCCTCCTCCTGGAACCGGTAGCGTGTTTATCATTCTTCTGCCCTTGGTCGGGTCGTGTGCTCCGATGTGGGCACTGAGCGTATTTCTCCGTCTGAGGACAAAACAGAGCACTCCGCATGTCAGAGGATCTTAATGCATGTGTTTTATGTACATGTTTATCCAATGAGATTTAGAAATCCCTGGGCCACCTTGCGCCCCAAAGGGTGGAGACCATGTTTTCTGCTTAGACGCCCAGATACCACCCTCAGTGGGAGGGTTTCAGGCACCATTTGTGTGTTCATTCAAGGAGCACACATGCAGATGCGTAAAGCAAGGGATTTAAACTTGCACTTTCCTGATAACCTGAATCTCCCCCAAAGTGGCATTTAAAAATACTGTTCATCCTTCACCTGCTGCTGTTTGGTAGAAACCAGTTTTGTATTGATGAAAATTACATAATTCTACGTTGAAAACAAGAGCTTTGTTACAAGCACTGAAGGTCAGGCCACAGTTTATTTGATTTCAAATTGTCTTTTACGCCTTTTTTTTTTTTTCCTGCTCTTATAATTGGACACCAGAAGCCACTCACGTTCCCTAAAGACACATGTAATTTACTTGGATAGAATTGGAAGTTAATTTTTCCAAATCGATTTGAAGGTGCGTCTTTCTGGTTTTCATGTCAACCCATTTCACACTTTTCCCTGGTTACGATTCTTTCTCTGGGTTTTGTTTGGACCCAGGCAACTCCTTGGGAGGCCCTTGCACAGTGTGGACGGTAGCTGACAGCGTCAATCATGGCTTCCCCAAGGAAGGCGCTGCCCCATCCCACTTCCTGTTGCTCAGGCCCAGCTGGCTGAGCTGGAACTTGGCCCTCAGGAGACGCCTCTTAGTACGACACGCGGCAGAAGGGACTTCACCTCTGCTGGCCTCTGTTTATTTGACCTGCAGAGCCGGCAGAAGCATGCGGGGCTGGACAGCAGTGCTCCCAGTGCTGGGTCCGCGCTCCATCCACGGGTGTTCCCTGGGCACTTGGGGTGGGGGGAGCGGTGGCTGGCCCCCTCGTCACTCCTGTACCTGATGGAAAAAAGGCCCACGCTTGATTCATGAAGGAGCAATTTCTTGATGACGTGGTTTGTTTTCCTAGCTCAGGCTGCCACTGGGGCGTGTGCTCAGCCGAGTGGCCAGCCTCGAGGACAATTCCTTGTGGCAGCATTTCATTTTTACAGTGTTTACAGGAGGGCAGCCGGCCAGGACGCCCAACCGCTGCAGATCCCAGGCACAGGCCGTGTAGGAAACGTGCATAAAATTACTGCCACAAAACTGCCTTCAAAGGATTGTTCTGATAGTCTAAAAATATACACATAGGACTTACTCTAATGATTTCATTCTTTTGAGGATTTCCTCCCCTGTGTCTGTCAGTGCTTAAAAAACCACTGACAACGAAGTGTACAAAGCTCTTTATAATGTGTGTATTTAGCTGGTCCGACGTGGTGGAAAATTACATGTAGGATTTTGAGACTCAGCCTGTCTGTCTCATGTGCAGTGTTAGCGTATAATAAAATCCATCGCTTTTCCTAACTTTGATCAACATGCCCAGAATTGAAAAATGTGGCCAGGAATACAGATGTTACGGAAAAGAAGAATGTGTCCTTTTTAGGTGTAGGCTCACACAAAAGCTCCCTTTCAATGGCAGCCACCACAGGCTGGCACCTAAGCGGTTTTGTTCTGCTCTTCTTGGGGTGCCATTGCTTTGGGGTTACCTGTTACCTGCGGGATCCATCATCTCTCCCATGCTGTCGACATAGGCCACCTCGTGACAGAGGCAGGGCTGGCACAGTGGCACACTGGGGTACCTGGTCTCATGGCACGGGTCCTGCGACTTGTCCCTACCAACTACCAGCCTCACTGAATATCTTCGTGGTGGCTAGTGCAGCCACGCTGCTGGGATATTCAGGTGGCCTTCATACTGAGTAGGAGAGAGAAATTGAGAGTGGGCCACTTCCCACGCAGCCAAGAGAGCTTGGTCGGAATAGGAGGTGAGACACCCGCTTGAAGAGCCTTCCCTAAAACTCATCTCACTGCTTTTAAAGAAAGCGCCTTCAGAAATATCCATGCCCTGCTCCCTCCTACGACTCCTGCTTTGGCGGAGATAAGCAGACGAATGAGGGTCCCTAAGCTGCTTCTCATGGTGAATGTTGCTTAACCTTCAAACATCAGGCCGAGAGCCATGACAGAGGCGTCAGGAGGCAGCTGGAGAATGGCAGCCCAGAGGACAAGCTGCAGCTCTCTGGCCCTCACCTGAAAGCCTCCAGCTCAGAGAGCGGGATCTGCCCCAGTCTGTTTGTAGGGCCTTCGCATCTTGTGAGTAACAGAAGAAATCGCCTGTTGGAAACAGGGGGCTCAGGACGGGAACACAACTGCTGGCAGGACTTGAACCCAGCCGCCCTCCTTCTTGGCCTATCAGCTTCCGTCATAAACGCACGGGCTGCCAGCACTTAGGTTATCTTTAGGGAAAACCACTCGGGTTCGAGAAGGTAGGGAGACCCGACCCGCAGGCCCAGAAGACAGGATGTCGCGCACTGAGCTTCTTAGTTTGGCTCTCTGGGCCGACTTTTCCCGTTTGGAGACAACCTTTCCTATTTGGGGACATCAGTTAAAAACAGATTTCTACTTCGATTTCACTCTTATCACTACTATGGGAGACAGGCCGAGAAGAGCTGGCCTTGTGCTATCACCGTGTTTTGGAATCGTGGCAGGGAATATTTTCTGGATCTGTAGGGCATTTTAACTTGGAGATCCTAAAATGAAAATATAAATTGGACAGTATAGGAAATGTCGGTATTCTAAATACGTTGTTTCTATAGTAGAGCCTTCAGATAATATGGAATCATAGTGGCTTTCTCATATTTTACTTGTGTGGTTCGGCATCGTTGACTGAACTCTCCCCCTGTTCGTGGAGGGCCCTTATGTTGTTAGCAAGTCCTCCTTTTGCAAGGAACGCTACTGTTAGTCCAGTTACCCCTTTTCCTTTCTAACAGAACCCCGGTTTTGCAGAGATGCCCACACACCTCCTGTGTGACGCAGTGAAGATGTGTCCAATCCCAATCTCAGCGCCTGGCACTCCGTGAGTGACTATCCCTGGCCTGAGGTGGCTCGGAGTGGTGTAATCCCACAGGAGGGGTTTGCATTCTGACGTGTCACTTACTTATTACACGACTTAAGGAGTGACGTTTAGCAGCTCCGTGGCCCGTCTCCAATACCCGTCGTCTTTTCTGAGGCTACCAGTCAATAGTTTAGTGTGTATGAATCTGCATATGTTTTCCTGTCCTTACAAACGGTTTATATATTGATATATAATAAATATAGTTTTCACAGTTTATTTATGCCCCCCAACCCGCACCCCAATTCTATGCTGCTACCTGCTTTTCTGGAGCTTTATTAGGACTTAATCACAATTTAGAACGCCTCAGAAACGAGCCATCTCATTATGGATTTTTGGTCTCAATAGTTTTTTTTTAAGACAACCATCGAGCAAACTAATTAGCATCAGCATAGTTAAGTCTTTTTTTCATTTTTCCATTTGTCAGGAGAGTGCAATTTTCCAGGATTTGAAGGACCGTTATTGTTCCTCCTTTCTTCTCCATCTCGTTTTTGAACTTCTCACTGGAAACCAGTAGAGGGCACTGATAACCCTGTACACGCGAGGCGTCCGATGGAGAGATACAGACGGGAGGCGGAGTGGGGCTTCACGGCATTTGCAGCTACAGAAATGCAGTTTTGGGGGTTTCTTTGGAAGTCAAAAATTTATTCTACCAACGGGTGGAGGCTTCCCCATTCCCCCTTAAGTGAATTTGAACGGAGGCTTCTAAGCATTCTAACATACACAATCAATAATTTTGGTAGAGTGAAAACCATTATTTAACATTTTCTTATCTAATTCTAAATGATTCTGTTTGATTCAAAATGTGCCCACACTGAAATCTTTGAGTAGTAGTAAGTTGGTTAGAAAAATGAAGTAAGCTTGGTTAACCAAAGGACTATTTTTACTTGATTTTTCTTTCAGATTGTGTGTGTGTTCAAAGTTTTAAAAACTATTCTGACAGGTGATATCTATACCTGTCATAAGCAGGTGACTAGCAGATACAGCTCAAGGTCATTATTTGATCCTGTTGTTAAAAACCCAAATGGATGCAGGTTTTACATTTGGATTTCCAACAAAATAGAAACAAACAGAAATACTCTAGAATTCATATGTTTGTTTCTTTGCTTATTGACGGGGGGAGTTGGCCTATGGGGCAGCCACAGAGACTGACCTTTACATAGGCAGTAGTGTCAAGTGACAGGACCCCAGAAGAATAAAATACCGTTTCTCTAAGTCAGGGCCTGTATCATAAGAAATTCCCTTGGTGCCATCCCACCACTTTTCAGCTATGCAAAGACTTGCAGGATTTTAGTTCCTGCCTCCACTAAACTTATTTATTGAATACATTACAAATATGTTTTGGAGGCCTGCATGTAAATGCCGAGCACCATTTTAGATGGTGGACATTCAGTGGCTTACTAGACTTCCCCCAGCCAGGAAACACCGTGTTGTACGTATGCTGATGGGTAACGGGCCGCCGTCATCAGTCGCTACACACATTCATTTCAGTGTTTCCCCTGAGGTAGAGTATGGCTTCGAAACAAGAAAAAAATTTATTTTCAGAGAAATGTGGAAGAGCTCCTTTTGAAGACGCTTCGTACTTTTGCGCTTTGAGGAGCTGTGGGGGACGGTCAGCCTTGTATCACACAAAGCTGTCCCCTCCTTTGTTGCAACCAGCCTTGCAGAATGCCCAATGTGTCCCATCATTCACGATGGCAGGAGAACCACAGGCCCGGAGGCACTCGATTCTGGGTGGTAGCTTCCCGTTCTTCGATGGTTTAATGAGCAAGGCTGTCCACACTTTGCTTGGCCGCCTCACTTTCTGGTGAACCTTAATAGAACCCAGCAGTTTGTAGCTTTCTGCCTCTGGGTGGCAGTCACTCCCATGCAGTGAGCACAGCCCTTAACTGGAGCGCCCTGAAGTCGGGGTTCCTCAGCCTTTGTCAGCTTTTCGATCCAAAGGAAACACTAATTTTTCTTAGCCTGGGTCTGTATATCTTTATGTATTGATACACATGCATACATACACATCTTTTAAATACGTATACGTGTATTTGAAAAGCTAAGTGTAAGCAAGGAATCTGTTGTTAAATTGTTGATAGCCTACCCCCTAGGTTAAAAGGAAATTGAGGACGCAGAGAGCTAACCTAAGAAAACCGGCATTTGGGTATTTCCATATGTTTATATGTGATTCATTTTCCTTCTTCCATCAATGAACAAATGCTGCCGAGCCGACCAGCTTTCTTTCCTTGAGACAGGAAGCATTGCAGAGGTCCAGGAAGCGATCCGGTTGGGGAGTGTGCATGTTCACCAATAAAAGGATGCGCTGATACATGCATCTGGGTTTTCTGACTGCAGCTTTTCAGAGACATAAAGGATGAAAGAGCTTCAACATTAAATAAGAGGAAACGCACGCGCGTGACAGGCAGGTCGCTGAGCCCCAGGCGAGGACGACTGTGGTGTCAGCAGCTGGGGGCTGTGATTTATTATCTGTGGTGTCTCCCTGGTCACCGTCCTCCTGGTCCTTTTAGACCTGCTCTTCCCTTCTTTTGCATCCCTGGTCCTGCACCTCAGCCCGGAGGCCCTCTCGCTGCCCTGCCCTAAGATCATGGGTCTGGGAAGCTTTCGGAGCCCCTTTCGCAGCTCTTGGCCCCTGGTGGACACATGACAGCTGTGCTCAGGGGTCTTCGGCCCGCTCAGCTGCCTCGGTAGTCCTGTAGCCTCCTGGCAAAACCGCACGCTTCCTTGCTCAGTAAGAAAGAAGGGACACGGTCAGAAGATATTCTTCATTCCAGGCACGCGCTCTCTATGTCACAAAAGGCCCTGCGAGAAATTACAGTTTTTTTTTTGGGGGGGGGAAATGATGCATTAAGACCAAAATTGACTGCCTAAGTTACATTCTTGGGCATGTCAACTTTTGATGTCTAATTGAAGTGACATCAGTTTCTGATGACTTTGTGATAATTACCTTCAAATCATTGTCGGTTTAGGACAATTGACCATGGACTCAGTCATGCGATTCTTTTTAACTCAGAAAAATGAATGTGATTTTTATGGCTTCTCAATGATAAAAATGTTACTACAATGATGACTTGCTTTGTCCCAAGTGAAACGGCCTATTTATGAGGGTTGGGCTTCCTTTGGGGAAAAGTGCAGAGACTTCACTCAAAGTAAAGATGGACCCAGAGCTAGTTGGAACAGAAAGCCCCCAACCACAGAAGAATACATCAGCTGGGTAGAAAAATCAAGGAAGGAACTGAGAGTCCCAAATCCAGCAGTGTTAGAAGCACTCGTAGACTCTGTGAGATGCAACTTAGGCTCTAGGATCAAGTGGGCAGGAGGAGTTACGAGAGTCCAGCAAATGGGAAGGAGAAATGAGACAGGGTCCCCAGGGTGACTTCCTGAATAGCTGCCTTGGTTCCCTTTCCTAAGGGGCCAGGTGTAAACCTGGGCTTTTGTGGGAGTGCTGTAACCTGCTCATATGCGCGTGGCTCTTATCACAGGCTCAATAAAGCTGCAAATGATTGCACTTGGCGTCCTCTGGCCTCGGTAGTTCCAGCTCAGAGAGAACTGGCCACGTGGCCGATGAAAGCAGCGCCATGGGCAGAATGGCGTGTTCTGGAGGTTTGGGTCTGAGCAGGATCAGTGTCTGCACAGTTTTCACTCTGCCTGCTTTTGAAACTATGGGTGCGTTAGGAATGCCTGCAGAGCGTTTTAATTCAACGGAAGCCTTTCTAAGCCCAACTCTGCGCTTCCTCCTGGGGGGGACCTCATTCTCTTGCCTTGTGTCCAGCTGTTCATTCAGCCGGTATTTACTGAGTCCCGAGGCGATGCCAGGTGTTGGCAAGCACTGTGTAAACATGGGGAAGAAATAGATGCAGCCCTCCCATCATGACAGTTTGAGGAGGGAGCGAGATAAAGTGCAGGACAAACCAGGAGCTGAGGGCTAAGTGGGTGGACATGGGGCTAGGGCACCCCTAGAAGGCTCACCCGAAGGATTGGGCGGTGGTGGATCGGTTAGGGAAGGCTTATCGGAGGCAGCAACAGGTCCAGCGGACTCTGGGCTGGAACTGCTCTCCATTGAGACTCCCGCCCAGCTTAGGCACCAGGTGGAGGTTGCTTTAAGAAAACTGTGACGTCAGGTAGGTGGCTGTGTGCTGACTGCTCTCCCAAGAAGAAACAACGTTCCAAGCCGAGCTATTAGCATCGGCGAAGCCGCGGTGGTGTGGGGAAGCATAGAGTTTCCAGGTGACACCACACGTTTCCGTGTTGTTGGGCCATGAAGCACAAGGCGGGGTGCCGGAGACGAGACTGCGGAGTTCGGTCCAGGCCATGTCGCTTTGTGCCTGCGAAGCTAAAGAGCTTGAAATGATGGCTGTGCTTTGTTTCTTTCACCGAGTGATTGTTACGTGCCTTGTGTTTTATGCACAGTATTCTCATGTATCCCTGAGTTTGCCAAGATATTATAATTATTGGCAGCTTACATATCAGGAGCAAAGAGGATATGCACTGCCCACAGTCACACATTTGAAAGTGGAAGAGCCAGGATTTGAACTTCTTGTTGTCATTAAATGCCATTTTGTATCACAAAGATGTCCACCGACTGAAAGCATGAGGAGCACGTGGTTGGGCTTTTAATTACGACAGGTGATTTTATAGGAAAAACTGGGGATGGGTCATAAGTTAGAGGCAGGAAGCTTGGACAAGCCGTTAGAAAAGTCTGGGGGAGAGATGATAAGGACCTGGTCTAAGACAGTGACACTGGGCACGAGGACAAGGGTGGGGGTGAGAAAATTAGGAGGTCAGATTATGAAGACATGGCAAATGACTGAAGGTGGAGGTTTCAGAGATGAAGGAATCAGGAATGAGTTCAGATTGTTGCTCTACAGAAGCTATACTTTTGGATGTAATTATTTGTGTACGTGTGTGCCCCCTCCATCAGCATGTGGTCAGAGACTGCTGATTATTTCTGTAGTCCAGCACCTCGCATTGTACCGGACTCAGTCCCTATGTGTGGGTGGGAACGGACTGCACTGATAATGATTGAATCACCACCGTCATGGCATAAATTATTAGCTGTCTCAACATTGTGCAAGAGTAAGGAGCTTGTTGAGGGATAGAAGAGATGTTCATAATATGTCTCCCTCATAGTTTTCATTTTTCAGAAGTGTAATTTCCCTTTATTGAAGATAACTATAGTTACCTTTTTTTCTAGCACATCCACTTGTAAAATCATTTCAAAAAAAAATTTTTAGAAAACGATTTACAAAGTTAGGAGACATGGATTACACCTGACGGATGAGGATTCTGATTTGCAACTCACCCAGGCAGGGGGAAGGCTAACATAGGAACACGTGTGTGGGCACCAGGGTGTCGATATAACGCGCCTTTCATGGATCTTTTACTCTCTGTTGCCTTCTAAATGAACCAACCTTGAAGTAGGTTCTTTAAAATTTTCAATAACTAAACCCTTAGCTCCATCTGTCATATAATAAATCCTGTTCTTCAGAGAGATAGTAGTGTATTTTTTTAGTCAGGTATGTAGGTTGCAAAGTCATTTAACTGGCACATGTTGTAGACACCTGTCACTGTAACAGGAGATTTTAAAATGACCAGTAAACAGGGCCCACTCGTTTTATCCAAATGGCCTTGGGGGAGGGGTGGAAGAGGTGAAGTCAGATCCGATTGGAATCTAACGTTAGTGATTTACTCTCCGGGTCACTCAATGTCATTCTCATAGTTTTTCTGAGACTCAGTTTCTGATTTGTGAAATGAAGACAATACCTTGCAGGGCTGTTAGCAGGATGACAGATAATGAAGGTGACGTACCCGGTATGTGACAGGTCCTCAATGACAGGAATTGGTATTATTGGAGTTACTGATGACTGCCCATAGTCCACGGGCAGGTCACGAGGTCTATGACCTGTGACGCAAGCCCTGCGAGCTCCATCCGTCTCTTCGCCTGGGCCTGCTAAGGGACGCGACCTACATTTTAATTCTAGTGTAAGTGCAGTGCGACGGGACATCCCTGGGGTCACGGAAACACATCTCCGTCACCTTCAGACTATCTAGGAGGCAACCCCCAACGTGTCCCCAGGGAACCGTGAGGACAGCCTTGAGGTGCAGTGTCTCTCGTGCCTTCCCTTGCTGAAATCGAATGGAAGGTTTGCCATTTGGGGATTATCTGCCTCAGCGCTCCCTTCCATCAGCAAGGACACATGCACGTTGACTGTCATTAGCTGTAATGAGCTACTGATATTTTTGGACAACCAGAAAATCGGGGTTTTCCTGCAGACACTAAAGGGCACTCAGGAAGGATGGAGCTTCTGCTGTGGATCCTTCTGGAACCGATGCTGTGGAACTGTCACGAGCAGCTCTTCTGCCATCGCCGGTTCTGTAGCTGGCTTTAGCATATTTATTCAGATGTGTCATTGTCCAGTGGGGGGAGGGGTAAGAAGGAACAAAACGAGGAATTTCCCAAATGGATGTAGACCGCTGGTTGTGAGAGCCTGGAGCTAATTGAGTTGAGTGGATGTGAGCCCGTGGACGTCACAAAGTGACAAAGTTTGCATGATAGCTAGTGAGTGATTATGTCCCATCCCACTGATTAATTTGATCAATTAGTGACAAATAGCAGTGTCACAAGTGGAAAGGGCAATGAGAGTTATTATAAACGTAGAAGTGAAATTGAGGGCGCCCTTGTCAGAAAGGGGACCTGCTTTGGCTAGCTCCTGCACTGACCGGACCGAGAGTGGCTCCCCGTTTCTCTGTGTGCCTCCTCCGACCAGAACTTCTAGGAAACCACGTGGACCCATGACAGCATTTTCCAATGTACATAGGGAAAACTGTTTTTCAGGATGGCACTGAAACTATTCACCTATTTGAGTCTTTTAATTATGTCCTCCAGTGAAAATCTGCAGTTGTGCTTTAGAGCAAGTCAGATGGGCTCAAGGATGAACCCCCCCAATGATGAGCGACTGACTGCTCAGTTGGTGGGTGCTAGGTCATGTGTCAGAACAAACGCACTGAGTGCATTTCTGTGGGAGCTTAGCATCACAGGGATTTATTCGTTCTTAGTATGGAGGTCAGAAGTTGGGCGTCACCCAGGTGTTGGCAGGGTTGGCTCTTTTTGGGCTCCACGCGTCCCTCTTCGTCTTGGGTGGCCACTGGCCACCCTTGGGGTCCCTGGGCTGGTCATGTGTCCATCCTGTCTCTGCCCCTTTTTCACACGGTGGGCTCCCTGTGTGTCTTCCTTCCTTCTCTTCTAAGGTCAATTGTCCCTAGAATGATGTCCACTTCAATTCAGCACGGCTCATCTTGGGCTCCTTAATTCCATCTGCCAAGACCCTTTTTCACACCTGCAGGTGCAGGGTGGCCCTGCCTGTTGGGGAACCACCTCTCTACCCGTTGCACTCATCTTTACAGTGAACGCTGTCCAGGTGGTTGTGCCCCAAGAGTTCAGCTGAGAGGGTTTGGGGAGCAAGCTGTACGTGCAAAGGCAAACTGTGCCATCAGCTCCTCTGGCTGCGGAGCCAACAGTGCCCGCCAGGCCTGGACGAGCTGCTGGCGCTGCCCTGGGGAGTGACAGCGGGGCTTTCAGCCCCGTCTTCCTGTCATTGCCTGCTCTGGTCCTCTGACCTAACAGTCACTGATAACTTCTGGTCATTGGGGAAACGTCCGATGTTTCTTTGCTTGTTGTGTCTGTCCGAGGTCTGCTCTCATCTTGCCCTAACCCGGGAGACAGCAGACAGCCTGGAGTCCTGAGCCTTCCTCAGAGACGTGTTGGGCCTCCCAAGGCCAAGTTCATTACTGAGCGCTGTGGGGCCGTGTGAAGGGTGCTGCTAGCACTGCTTGCCCTAGTTTTAGCATGTTGTCATAAAGTGTCTGATCCGCATCACGGATCCATCACGTCACTCCAGCGGGTGCGTCTTACCTGAGGAGCGGTGCAAACTCAGGTGGTCAGGGTTAGCTCTCAGGTAATGCAGTTTTTAGCATTTATTTTTAATAAGTGAAAAGTATTTTGTGTGTATATAAGTGTATAAGTGGCAAGACAATTGCCTATGAAAGCAAATGATCAAGAGTTGGCAGGGCCCACCGAGTGGCGCGGTGGTTAAGCGCTGGCCTGGGAAGCCAGTGGCCCTGGTTCAGGTCCCACATATGAAGGCCAGTGACACTGCCCTCAAAAACAAACAAACAAACAAAACAAACAAACAAAGAGTTGGCAGATCTTTCTATGCTAGATTTACGGTGTTGGGCAAGTTACATACCCACTTTTTGCCTCAGTTCCCTCATCTGTAAAATGACAGGGTCAGATAAAATCATGCAGCACAGCCTTATGTAGAATTCATTGTTTTCCTGGCATTGTTCTAAGTGCTTTTTGTAGAATTCATCGGATACCCACAGCCATCCTACGCAGTAGGCTCTATTATCAATTCCCTTTTTTTACAGATGGAGAAAGAGGTCACCTGCCCAAAGCCACGGCTGGGACGAGACCGAGCTGGAATTTGCTCTGGGGAACCCCTGTTCCTAACCTGTCTCTTCCATTTCCTCAAGCACATTGGTGACTATATTTTCACTGTTGTGTGGAAACGGGAAACGTTATCTAGAAACTAGTACCTAATTTTATATAAAATTTGTTTTCCTGCCCAGAATGAGTAGGAGCTGTACATTCATACACGATGCCTGTGTGACTCTGTTCCCAAAAGTCTTGCATGAAACACCCTCTGAAGCCACGAGAAGTCAGGGCAGCAGAGAGAAGGAAAATATGGCCTAACATCTCTTTCTTCAGTTCATCTTAGAAAGAATTTCCATTTCTTAGTGACGTTAGACTGATTCAGCCACCATAGGTAAAATATTTTCTAGGGTCCTGGCCATGCAGATTGGGTGGGAAGCACAAAGCACCCCTCAATTCCTCCTTGTATAGATTCTGTGGAAGAAACAAAAACATACACTGGCTCTCTTGCCAAGAGCCGGACTGGGTCTGGCGAGGAGAGAATCCTAAAATCCTTGCTCGTGAGGATGCTAACGACGCTGGAGAAGAATGCAGCCACTGTGAACACTTCCGAGTGATAGAAAAATGTCACTTGCTAGTAAGGTTTTTATGAGTACCGTACAGTAAGATGTTTGTAAGGCACACACTGAAAGCGCCAGCACTTGAATTCAGGACCCACCATTTACTGGCCTCCTGACCCTGGAAAGTAAACGTTTTATCCCTTAGGCGGGTCATAAAGGATACCTCACCTGAGAGGCCTGTGTGATGGTCAGGACATGCACATACTTCGTACTTTCGAAGCCTCGCACACAGGTGAGCTGTTAGTATGATTGTCATGAAGTATTTATGACGCAGTACCGATGAAGGTAGAATACTCCCTTCCCCCGTTTTCAACTTTACACTCTTTTCTTGTGCATCTTAAAGCTGGGGGTGATGTTTCCCAGGTTTTCAATATTCCCATTAGAGATGTGGTTTTAACAAACAGCATATGCCTAATAGAAGAGGGAACAAAATGAAAGTAGGACAAGGATAACAGAAAAGGAAAAATTCAAGAAACAAAGCGGGGTAGGGACCATCTTTGGATATTTCTAGTCCGTCAGGCTCTGAAGTACTCTGTTGTATTTAGGCAATGTCACTTAGCAGCCGCCTGGGGTTCCCAGGAGGCTGTCGGGGTCACAGGAGTCTGACCCTGAGGGGCGTGGCCTTGTGACCCAGACGAGGCCAATTGTTTTGTCCGCTGACCAGTTGAACCCGAGTCCTTTCCTGGAATTTGATTGACTCTTAAGAGAAAAGCTGTCTCTTCGCTTTTGATCAATAGACGGCACAGCATAAACAGGGAACTGTCTGTGGCCATGTGTCCACCACGCCACCCCCTACCCTGCAGAAGAAATTTCCTAATAGAGAAAAAGGCTAAAACAGAGGAAACAAGATGGAAACAGTGGATGCCCCAGACGCCTTTACAGGTGACATGGCCCATTCTGCTTCTAATCTTCCCCCCATCCCATAGCTACTTACTGAGAGCCCACCGGTCAAGTGCCAAGCACTGTTCTAGGTTCTCAGATTCAAAAAAAGTTAAAAAAGCTTGCTTCATAGCACTTACATTCTAGAAGGGAGAGGCTGACAGTCAACATGGTAATTAAGTAAATTACTTAGTGTCTCCGAGGGTGATAAGTCCCGTGGGGAGACAGGGAGAGGGCCGTAGGCAGGTCTCCATTTACATGAGAGTGTCAGGGAGGCGTTCGCACACATATTGGAAAGAGGGGAGGGTGTTGGGCAAAGAGTGGTCCTGGGGCCGACATGGCCAGTCCGAGCCCGGCAGCAGGTGTGTGCCAGGCAAGCACCAGTGATGAGGGCGCCAGGGTGGCTGCACCTGACCAAGGGGAACTGAAGGAGGCGAGGGCAGAGAGGATGGGGCCCATTCTGCGGTCCACGCCCCCATTGTGAGAGCTTTGTTCTTATTTTGTGAACTGTGAAGCCGTTGCCGGGTCTTGAACCCTCCGTTTAAGGATTTGTTGAGAGGGACTCGGGGTGGAGTGAGTGAAAATGGAAGCAAGAAAACTAGCACGGAGGCTATTTCAATAATTCCGGGAAGAGCTAATGAGGGGTGATGTGGACGGGATACAGGAAATGGTCGGATTATGGTTTTTAACTCAGGGCCAACAGGAGGTCCTTGGGACTGGCTGGCCTAGGAGAACAGAGAAGGCTCAGTGATGGTACCGGGTGTTTTCCCCTGAGCTTTGGCCGGTGGCAGGGGCAGGAGCTCGGTGCTGGGCGTGCTGAGTTCCCACGTGTGAGTGGACAATGATGGTGAGCAGTGCGGTGTGCGGGTTTCGAGTTAGGAAGATGGCTCCATGAGAGATGTGAAGTGGGCGCTCAATGGCATGGGAAGGGACGAGTTTGCCAAAGCAATAGGTGCAGGTCGAGAGGTCATCCAGGCGTCAGAGGTCACAGAGCTGGGACTCGTCGGAGGAGGAGAGGGCTGTGAGGTGGGAGGGGCCTCCCAGAAACAGTCATAGAGCAGTTCTCTTCTGGGTCCGAATCCTTTCATTCAAAAACATTGTAAGATTTGTCCTTATTGTGTCAGAAACACGTCCTCTTTTGTCCCAGGGACGGATTTGTGTCCCATCAGATGGCACACGCGGCACATCCTTCTGTGGCTGGACATGTGGGCCATGCCGGTGGCTGGCGGTGAGGAAGGATGCTGCTCTGGCCGTCCTACACGTCCTTTGTGGGGACGTCTGTCTTCCTTGGGTGAATCCTAGGATGGGGCTGCTGGATCTCAGATAGATACTTAACCTAGCCATCCAGTACGGAAGGGTTATCTAAGTGGCATTTACCGTTCTGTGCGCCATCAGTGAAGGGGGAGAGGGCTGGCTGCTCCCTACGCTCGCCGGCCTCGGCGTGGCTGGTCGTGGTGTTTGCGCTTGAGTGTCCAGTAGTTAGGACGTGGAGTCACGCTGTGGGTTTAGTTTACATTTCTGGATGGTTAAGGCGTAGCACTTTTACAGATGTTTACGGGCCTTTTGTATATCCTGTTTTATGGAGTGGCTTACATTTTTTTGCCCATTTTTAAATAGGATTTAAGAATTGTCCATTTGTCAGATTTCTTTATATATTTGGGGTATGAGCCCTCTGCCAGGCACATGTGTTGCAAATGCTATTTCCCCACAGTCCGTGACTTGCCTATTAATTGAAAGCAGAACATTTTAAATTTGAATAAATTCATTTAGCAGTAAATCTTGGCTTGACATATAGCTCCTTAGTCTTTTGTCACTTAGTATGAATCTTATTAGTAGGTTTCATTGTGAAAATATTAATGTGTTTAATTACAAGCTGCCTTGGCAGAGCCCACTGGAGGTGTCGCATCGTGTGTGGTTACACACCATCTTCAGTCACACTAGCCGTATTTCCGGTGGTCATGAGCCACCTGTGGCCAGGCTGCCACCGTGACGAGCCACGATGGCGGGGACGGGGGAGTTGCCATCACCCGGGGAGCTGCCCCATCACCAGGGGCACTCCCTTAGGACATGCGATCGCATGCGCCCGAAAGCATGAGCAAAGGGTCACTGATTACACAGGGAGCTGGGCTTAGAAGGGTCCCTTCACTATGGAAAGCAAATGGCCTTTAATAACGTGTTCCTACGTCATGCCCGTGAAAGTGGGACATGGGAGGTTTTATACCATTTCTCATTTTAAAAAGAAAGAAAGATTGACCCCTAAGTAAGAATACTGCGGGCCGGCTGTGTGGAGAAAGCCGGGTGAGCATGGACACATAAAAGGTCCACGTGGAAAGTATGTAAGTGTCTGCTAGGGGCGCAGTAGGCTTTCTTCTCTTTTAACTCTACAGGTATAAAAGGCGTAAGGGCTTAAGCGCCCTTTTGCAGTTTTGTTGTAAAGCTCTAAGAATGGTGTGTGGAAATTTAACCCCTTCACCTCTCGGAAAACTGCGTCTCCCTATGACTTAGGACCCTGTGGTCAGCTTTTTGAGCTGACAACTGTGCCAGGCCCAAAACGATTTTTTGTCAAAAACTCGAATGTTTAGATTTTTCCCTCGCAGGGCTTCCCCTTTTGCGTCCTGGCCTCTGAGCGATGACACTGTGATTAAGGAGGGGCCACACAGGTGGCCTTTGGTGACAGGTGGGCCCAGAGGGGGTGCATGGGAAGGGGGTGAGTTGGGGGACCCTTGCAGGTGAAGGTGAGGCACACCTGTGGGTGTGAAAGAAAGCCATGTGCGAGGTCATGGCGCCAGGAATAGCACATTTGGGGATGTAGGCAAAGTGCGCTCTTGAACTTCTGGTCTCCTCGTCTGTGTGTGTGTGTGTGTGTGTGTGTCCTGCTGCTCATGCTCCGACAGTCACCCCCAAGTCCTTTCTCAGTGGGGCTCAAGGTCAGCGAGTCCTGGCTGACGCATCCGGGCAGATGTGTCTGTGGCGGATGCCTGCTGAGTGGAGGCCTGTCAGCGCACCTCTGGCCCGTCGTGCCCAGATGGATGGAGGGCTCGGTTGTGCAGCCCACCCCGGGGTTGAAAGCGACTTTCCTGGGAGCTGTTTCAGACCAGGGGGAAGGAAGGCACTAGGACTTCGGAGCCGGAGGGTCAGAGGCACTCTGAGAATTTTAATGCAGAAACCTGCGTTAGAATTTAACGCAAGGAAGTGTCATTTTGCATCTGCGCCCTGAAATCTGCATCTGTTGAGATGATCCAAAATATGAGTAACAGTCTGACACGATTTCAGATATGCAGAAAATGATTAGAATATCAGATCCGTCCCTTGGTCCTTCCCGTGAACCAAGAGATTCATAAGGAACAGAGGCACCCTGGTGACCATTTTAGGGGCTCGCACACCTTCTCAGAGACAGCAGCTCGTAGGCGAGGCTCCTGGAACATTCTAGCACGGATTTCTCCAGCGTCCAGTTCTGAAAAGAAAGAAAGGAACTGTGACTGTGGCCCCTGGACCCAGCTGCAGAAACACAGAAACACCGTGAGTGCTGATGGACAGCGTGTCAGCCCTGGACTCGCGTGGGAAAGGGCCGGCTTTCCCCCCGGTCAGCGCAGGAGCCGGAACCGGCTTCAGTGGCGATGGTGTAGACAGGCCCTCTGCTGCTGAAACTCGGCATCACCAGGGCTCTGGCTGGCAAGCCAGTCGAAGTCCACACTTCACACCTCGGTCCGTTAATAACATTAATTTCGCTCAGCCTTTATAATCAGAGCCCCACCTGCAGACATTTATTTGAAGATGTCTGAGGGCCCACACAAGAAGGAAGGTAATATCACTTTTTTCCAAAGAAGAGTGCTCCACGGAGAAGGTGGAGATTAACGAGAGCAATAATTATACCTGAAACGTTAATAACTGGATATCTTTTTCTGAACTCTTACAAGTATTTACATGTAAAAAGATAAAATTGCTCAAAGAAATTAGGAGAACAATGAGAGCAGTTTCAGTGAAAAATGGGCAATTTTCTTTTTTGTGGTTGATGTTACTGCCTGGTTTCCTTAGTGATTCTTCTCTGGGAGCCGGGAAAACAGAAGGAGACCATTATTATGCAAAGCGCTCCGGCACAAATGGCATTACATATCTCATACGATAGGGGTTTTCTTGAAAAAAAAAAAAGAAGAGAAAGAAAAATGAAGCATTCAGTGTGGGATTTTTCAGGGAAAATTCCTTGCTGCGCCTGCCGATATTATCCTTCGCTGGATGTGTGCTAAGCTGTGCCGCGAGGGGGGCATTAGAAATTCAAATGGCTTCATAGCCGGCTCTTCAATTCAAGTGAAGGGGTAATAGAATGTAACTTTTAATACATTTTTAACATTTGTCTCTCCACAAAGGTCACAGTATAAATATTATTTACAGATTGGAGATATAGGTAGAAAAGGTCAAATGTCTTCTAAAATTATTATGAGATAATGTAAGTGAAAACCAGAAAAGCGAGCCTTGGAGGTTTTTAAATTCAATATAAAGAAAACATATCATGTCCCATTAACAAAGCAGTGAGCTCAGCTACTAAGAACTCCGGAATATATAATAATACTTGCGGTGTCTCTCCATAGCTCCCCTCTTGGCCCAAATAAGAGTTGAGCTTACTTAGCATAAAAAGAAAACCAATCATGGAAAGTTCAAATTTAGATTTAAAGCTGTTCAGCCTTAAAAGAGGAATTCCCGGAGGGCTGTTGGGTCAGGGACACCTCTCGCTTTTGCCGTCCACAATGAGTCCCAAGGGGCTAGAATCGAGTCTCAGCAAGGGGGCCTTCCTTCCTGGAGGCTCTTAGGAGAAACGATCTCCTTGTCTTTCCCAGCTCCTGGAGGCCACCCACAGTCCTTGGCTCCTGGACCCCCTCCAAGCCAGCAGCGCCCCCTGACCACAGCTGGGAAAGACGCTCCCCCTTTAAGGAGTCACATGGTTAAACTGGGCCCACTCAGATAATGTGGAATAATCTCATGTCAAGGTCCCTAAGCTTAATCACACCTGTGAGGGTCCTTTGTCCTCCAAGGTGACACATTCACAGCTCTGGAGGCGAGGGTGCCGCCACCTGGGGCGGGAAGCATGGTTCTGCCCACCACCCTTGCTATTATTCATTCTGGGTCCAGTTCCCAGGAACGCAGTGCATCAGTTCCCTGTGAGGGTGCAGATCTTAGACTTCTATCTGAACCATTCATTGAATTGCAGACTTTTGTTCTATTCCACTGCATTTTTTTATTTTCCAGGGGGCTTCCATTCTATATATTGGAGCTTCTTCAAGCGCTTGTCATTGATCAGTTTCTCTGAAATCCTTTTTCTTTCTTTCTTCGTTTCTCTTTTATCTTATTATGTTTTCTTTCACCTTCTGTTGCTCTCAAGTTATTATGCACTGTGTTTATTTGCTTTTGCATTTCTCCTGGTTAGTTTTTATTTCTAAATACCTTTGTTTTCCTTTTATGTTTTGTTCTCTTCTGGGTTCTCTCTCCTTCCTCCCTCCCTTCCTCCTTCCTTTCCTAATAGACTTTATTTTTTAGACCTACTCCAATAGGACCCCACAATCTAAGAATTGTGAGAATGGGTGGAACTACTGCTTTTTCTCTCCCCTTCTAAGCCTGCCCTCCGTTATTCCTTTCATGGCAAAATTCAGCGGCTGATCGGGGAAAGAGACGAGCCGGGCTCCATGGTTTGTTTTCCATTTCCCACTCTTCCAGACTCCAGAGTCCCGCCACCCGCAGTGTCCCATGAGGCTCAGCGACTTTCTTCTCCTTCCTACAGGGCTGCTTCCTCTGCACGAGGCTGAGTGCACGGCCCGCCCGCCTGCTCTCGGGCCTGGAGGTCCCGGGCCCTCTCCTCACTGTGAGGGCTCCCTGCTTTTTAGAATGCAGTTTAACAAGGATTCTTTGCATCCTCTCCTTCGTTACCCCCTAGGAAGTGTTGTTTCCATTGTGTCCAGGCTTTTCTTGTGACTACCATGGGGCCATAGGATGTCACATCCTACATCCTAACAGGAAAGCTGATGTTTGATAAACCGTATAAAGATTTTTTTTTTTTTTGAGGGCAGTGTCACTGGCCCTCATATGTGGGACCTGAACCGGGGCCGCTGGCTTCCTAAGCCAGTGCTTAACCACCGTGCCACTCGGCCGGCCCCAGTATAAAGATTTTAAAAAGTCAGATTGAGCTTTCAATATGGCCAAAATCACCAAAATAAAATTCTCTCTATATGAACCCTTTTTTTGGTTATTGAACGTCTTAATAGAAAATTTACAAAACAGACGAATTGCAAAATAAACTTGATTCACTCCACAATCTCATCTTGCTAAATAGATCATTCTTAATATTTTAGAGTATATATATATATATATATTTCAAAAACACACTCAGATCCCTGCAGCTAAATGTTTCTAAAAATTGGGATAATATTATGCTTACAATTTTGTGAACGTTATTTCTTAAATTTTAGTTCAATTTAATTTGCTTTAATGTAATATTTTTAAGTAGCAGATATGCTAAATCCTAAGACCAGAAACATGGGCGAGACCCAGCTCCCAGTGTCTAGGACGTTGTCACGTAATCGGAGAGACAGTTACGCACACAACAGGGCAGAAGACAATATATGTAAGGTGCCATTTTTGCAAAGAAACCAAGTGCCATGAGAAGTTAAAGGTGTAATTTTATGTCTACAGTATGATTCTATAAGCTGTGTACAGGACATCTGAGTACAGTGTTGATCTATTATTAGACTTCCATGAGCATGGACAGGGCCGGCGTGTGTGTGTGTGTGTGTGTGTGTGTGTGTGTGTGTGTGTGCATGCACACACGTGATGAGCAGTGTGCTGGGGGATCGATGAAGACATCCCAGTTAGAGTACCAGAGCAAACGCAGTTAGCATATTTTAAGGGAGCAGCTCTAGTGCCTGGGTGGCAGGAGAAGAGGGTTGGCTGAGGGGCTAGTGGGGAACAGCTAGATAAGCCTGGAAAGGGAGACCGAGGCACCTTGTGAGTGGACATGGCTGCTGTCGATTATGACGGATCATTCCTTGTCATAAGACTTTACCTTGTGCCCCTAGGGAGCAAGCTCAGGCTTGTAAGCCAGGAATCCTATACATATGTCTGCAATTCAGAGAGGAGCTCTATCCACTGTGTGGACGATGGGTTCAAAGGGGAAGGAGAGGCAACGCAGGACGGAGGGAGCTTGGCACTTAGGCTGGCACACTGGCTTGGTGTTCGGAGAGCAGGAGGCCGTGGAGCACATGGCACAGGCCGGCGCTCAGGAGCTAGGCCGCCGGGGTTTCCATCTGGGCTGGACATTCGGGCCTGCAGATGCCTGAGAATAACAGCAGGGGTGGCCCTCATAGGAGCATTACGGGGTAGCATGAGCTAGTATTTTTAAAGTGCTCAAAACAATAAGAATTATGCATTTGTTACATAAATAAATGGAAGTAAGCCAACAAGGCAGTAGTATAAAAGGAGTCAGACACGGGTCTTTTCGGAAGGACAGCTGGCAGGGTCTGTTACCGCAGATGCAGCAACCACTCCGAACTTCCCAGCTTCCCGTGTAGATGGTGACACCCTGTCCTGAGAAGGAGAGTGGGGCCCACGGAGAGAATATCAGTGCAGGTGAATGGGCCGTGCTAGATCGGAGCTTCGCTTTGCGTTTTAAAATCAGTCCTACAAAACCCAGCCTGGGGGACTTGGTGTGACAGTCGTTCACATGACACCACCGCCGGGGTCCGGTGAGCACACGCTCCGCGCGGGCAGCGGTGGGGCCTGTCTCCCGGTCTGAGGTCCCAGAGAAATGACTTGATGTGTCCTCAGCCCGAGCCGCTCTGCAGCCTGAGGCAGCTGAGGTCAGGGCGCAGGGTCAGGCAGCAGAGCCAGGAAGACGGACTGCAGCGTGTTCCCGCGACTCAATCCTGAATGCATGGCTACCGCAGGCATGGCCCCGTCCTGGTACTTCATAGGTCCCCCTCTCCTCTCTTCTCCTGCCCCTACCCCTATAGGTGTGGCTGTTCTCAGTGGCACACCTGGTCTTTGGGTTACAGAATTGTCAGGTGGCTACAAGGGGCGTAACATCAGAGACTGGTAACTTCTGGGACTTTGCACCCCCTCTTTCTGGGGAGACGAGAGTTTTGCTTGTATGAAGCCAGCTTGCGGCATTAGGCGGATGCGTGAAGTTGCTGCTGTAGAAGGTTTAAGGAAAGGTGGGCAATGTGCAGGGACATGGAGTGGCCAACGCGCAGTTTCTCATTACCCGCTGTTGTGTCTTAGCGCCAGCTGACCCTTACGTGCTGTGCTCTGAGATGCTGCGGTTGGCTTCTGCCAGGCACACTTCCCAGACCACCCTGTAACCTCCTGCCGCTGGGTTTGCAAAGGGCAGCCCCTGAGGGCCGACGGGGGGAGAAGACGGGGGAAAGATGGGTGTCCTCTCTGAACTCGGTCAGGTCCCCGGAGGGACGGCAGGGGCTGCCTGCCTCCTCATTACCAGCCAGGCCAGCCTCCTCGCAGTTCCAGAGCCGGCTGGCCACCCCACTTCTGGTGGTGAGCTGCCTAACACCCTCCCCAGGGGGAGCTGGGCACCCGCTGTGCGGAGTTCCTGGGGTCAGCCTCCCCTCTTCCTAGTGGTGACCATTGCTTCCTGCGATCATGGATATCCCAGACAGCTCAGCAGTCGCTTCCTGTGGATACTATGATATTGTAATAACCGGTTACCTCAGCATTCACCCCTTCCCGCCTTTCGACCCTTGGTAATCAATGTCCTGTGTTAAATCGCATTTTCTTGAAATTCCTCCTGTATTTCCTGTCTCGATTTGTTATTCGGGGGGCTGTACCCCAACTGGCACGCTTCTCGCTACTGGAGGGCAGGCATTAGCTCTGATGAATCTTTAGTTCTTGGCACGTAGCCCAGTGCCTTACACATAACATTGCTGAATAAAGGCAAAAGGTGAGGCGTGACCGTTTCTATAGAACATTTGAAGCAATGCCAGATAGAAGAGGGAGGAAGGTTTTCAAGCTATGTGTCTGGTTATATTAGAAATTATGGAGAAGATTTCGATTCAACATAAGGAGAAAATTTCAGTTTCCAGTAATGGAATAAACTACCAGAAAAAAAAAAAGCCAAATTGACCTCCACTGGAATTATTTAAGCGGAGGTGGAGCGACCTTCTATCAGGGGCACAGAAGAGGGCAAGTCCTTAAACAGGTGGGAGATTATGTTTGGATCACCTTCTAGCACTAAGATTCCAAGATCTTTGTTCGTGAAATATATCCTAATTCAACTCAAATACACTCTTTCTCTTCATAGTGATGCTGACACCGTCAGACTTTGTTTGTAGAGGGCTTGACCATTTGCCAAATGCCATGTTCTTGTTTTCTGTAAACACTACTAGCTTTTGTGAAATAGGAAGAACAGAATTGCAAGCTACAGATGAGAAAACCGGGGGTCCAAAGGTACAGGTCATCCATTGTCCTTTATCAAGGTGGGAACTATACACCATGTTTGTATTCTGTGGACTCTGTCTCGTGTGTGTGTATGTGTGTGTGTGTGAGAGAGAGAGAGAGAGAGAGAGAGAATGAGAATGAAAGAGATTTCCCAGTCATTATTCTTGTTTTCTGCTACAAAATGCATTTTCAGAACCTAGCCATTTGGGCCAACGTTCTAAAAACAGTGGAGTTTAATTTTTTTTTTTTTAGAATGTTTTCCTTACTGAAAAGCGGCTAACCTCCCGTGGAGCGCCCATGCTTGACATCTGGAGGTCAGGGTCCTTCCTAGGTCTGACCTTGCCCTGCCCCTGGCCCCGCAGTGCTGAGCTCAGCTGTGCGTCTGCCTGCGAGCGGAATGGTGTCACCCCCTCTGATGATTTGACGTGCGCAAAACAAAGGAGTGACGCCAGGCCAATATTTCTGCTAAGATGTTCTTTGGCGTTGGTATCTTCGGGAGTCAGAATGTTCAGGCCCCAGAACAGGGGAGCATTTCAATGCTGAATGCAGACAAGCCCTGAGTGTTCATTAAGTCACCGAAAACACAGCGCTTTGGACGTCTGCTCAGACTGAACCCAACTCCTGGACTTTAATATGCACTTGAACGAGGAACCATAACAGAGAATGTAGATTTAGGCCCCGGTGGCGACTTTTAGGTTAGTAAATATGCGCTCTGGTTCAAAGATATCCTCCTCCATGTAAAAGTTGAACTCCATAAAACCACATTTGTGTGTAGCCCCCTTGGCACCCGGCGCATATAAACATACACCGCCGCTTTATAACTTCTTTCACATGTATGAGGATTCATATGCACTGCCTTCAGGAACTCAGCCAGCGGGCCCCAAGTTCGTTTCCACGGGCTGGCTTCTATTTGAAATCCCCGCGTCTCCTCAGACTGTCCACCGTGCCTTAGCAAGCGCATGTGGTCCTGCTTGTCCCCCAGGGCGCTCTCTGCTACTCTGGGTTGTCCACCTGGGCCCAGAGTAAACGGGGGTCTCGCGATGTGGAAGAAGGAGGCAGAGGAAGGGAGCAGAGTGCTGAGACGTGAGGAAGCCGCGCCTCACTGCGGCCTTGGAGCCGGGAAGGGGCCCTGAGCCAGGGACCGTGGGCAGCGGCCTGACGCTGGGCACAGCACGGAAACGAATTGTCCCCTACGTCTCCAGGGGGACGCAGCACTGCTGACACCTCCGTTTGAGCCTAAGGAGACCTGTTTCAGAATCTGACCTCCAGAATTGTGAGATAATAAATGTGTGCTTTTAAGCCCCTAATTTTGTAGTAATTTGTTGCAGCAGCCATAGAAAATTAAAATTGACATAATGCATGATATTCAAAATGACATTGATTATAACCTTAAATGGAACTCTACAATGATGTATTTCTTCAAAAGATGTGTATTTTATAAATAATGAAGCATTTTTTTCATAATTAAGTCCTACTTTCTGTGAGTTACCATTAAACTATCAGCCTTTGATTTTTTAAAAAAAGTTTTATGCATTCTGGAGTTCAGTTTTTTGGTGCTTTTTTTTTTGTTGTTGTTGTTCATAAAGGGTGAAATTTCCAAATCTTGTAGCCTATTGTTACTAGTAAAATTATTTGGTGAAATGAAAAACATTGCCCAGATCAAAGCTTGTTGCTCTCACAGTAACATAAATTCTTACTTGCTGTTTCCTGAATGAACTCAACCTACCTTCTCAGGAACAGAAAATGAGGCAAGGAAAACTTTGCAGTGCTATGATTAAGGTATTCATTCCATTTCTGAACTTTCATTCCATTTCTAAACAAAGCAGGCAAAGGTGGATTTCTTTAGTCATTTTTTTTTTGTGTGAAAGATTTTGTTGGGGAATTGGGGGAGGGGAACAGCATTGGGAAACTGGGGGAGGGGAATAGACAAGTTGCTGTCTTTTTTGTTCTTCACTCTAGTTGTGGAGGACATTGCTTCACTGGCCCATGTTGGTATCGTCATTGCGCTCTTCCCGGATGAGGCAGATCGGTCTCCGGCCTCTGGATGTCGCTCACTGCGGCTATTGGCAGCTCACGCTTGGCTGCCAGCCACTCACACTGGCTGCGGGCCACTCACTGTAGCCTATGGCAGCCCACTGCAGCAGGGGCTGCAGCCCACACCATCACTGGGGCTCAAACAGCCCAGCTCCAGGTGGAGCTGTTGTTAGCTGTAGAGGGCAGTGTCACTGGCCCTCATATGTGGGATCCGAACCGGGGCCGCTGGCATCCCAAAACCAGCTCTTAACCAATGCGCCACTCGGCCGGCCCTCTTGAGTCATTTTTTTAATCTCATGGTTTCAAAATGTCATAACTACCTGAAATACTACTGTTTAGAACCTGCAAACTGTCTTAGGAATCCCTTAGATATTGAGAAGTAATTTTTGGGGATGCTGTGTTCACTTACAAGTTTACTAACAAATAAGTTGAGAAAGTGTTAACTGACAAAAGGCACTTTTTTTCCCCCTTAAATTTTCATCCTGTCTCACTCAGACATAGCCCCGTTGTGTCCGGCCTTTGGACGAAATCCTATCAGTGCCGGGAGGGAGCAGCCCCTAAAGGACGCTGTGTCAGCAGGCCAGCAGGCTTTCTTATTTTCAGAGATTCATAAGTTTGCCATAAAAAAATCTACTGTAGGCTGAAATTTGACACACCGAAACCTCAGTCTGGAAGCAGTTCTATTTTTCTTCAATTTGGAGAAAAGCATCTCAATGGATTGAATTTCTAGAAACATTAGAAGTTAGGTGTTTCAAAGGCATCTTGTGTTTTCTTATAATAAGAAGTCTTTATTCTTTTAATTATAGAAAACAAGGATGGTGCTATCAGCGTGGATCCCTCCCACCCAAAAGGGCCATAGGTTGGCGCTCTTATTGGGGAACCAGTGGCTGTGAAAACAGTCATTGCTGGTCTGCTAGTTAAAATAATGATTAGGTGACATGAGTTGCAATTTACAAAGAAAGCCTTTTACCGTGAACTAACCCCCCCACAACAAGACCCTTCCAAATTCTATCTGATAATCTGTGAATCTAAAATGCAGGACAACAATGTTACTAACTTGAGCGAAATGACCAAGGGCAGAGGCCCAACTGCGTTAGTCTGAACTTGCAATCTTTTTAAAGAAATGGGCACCAGTAAGGGGGTATTAGAGCTCCAAATAGGCGAGAAGATTAAGAGGGACATCATGGTTTTAAATGAATTCAAGACGCGTGGCTCGCACAGGTTACACACCAGGCCCCAGAAAGGACCCAGATGGAGCTGCAAAACCAAACCTGCGTCTGAGGGAAGGTGGAAAAATGGTGGTGGTGGTGGTGTGTACTGTGTGAGTGTGTGTGTGGGGTGGAAGGTTGGGGGGCATTGGCAGAGGACTGTAAGGGGCAGTAGAGCCTTCCAAAAAGAATGGGGGACTTTAGAAAATGACATATCAGGAATTCATTGTCATTTTTCTGAAATAGTGCAGAAAAAAGTTCAGCAAAGATTGGTGTGACCTTAGGAAATAATCCAAGAAAACTCCGCTCCGTAGGAATCCCTGCGAATGGTGCCTGCGCACCCTGGCTCACTGAGCGGCCCTCCTCCCTGGTGCTGCGGCTCCCCGTGCCTCTCGGTGGACCACTTTCCCTGTGTCCAGGCTCAAAACCCGGCCTTCCCGGGCCTCATCCTTCCTGTGCCCAGGTCAAATAGCTTGGAAGGCTCTGAGAGCCTGTGACTCAAGGTCTTAGAGGACATTGTTCAGAATGCTTTAGGACAATTTTCTACTCTTCGTGAAAACTGCCAAAGCAACAATTCCTACATTTCACAACTTTAGTGATGGGCATTTGGGAATACTATTGTGCTAATTGTTCTCCAAGACCATTGAAAGCCTTCCTGAGTTTAGTTAAAAGTCAACTTTCAATTTTCCTCTTTTGGTTCTTCAGGAACCTAGGATAAAAAATGATCCCCATTTCCCTGGTAACAACCCTTCTGATTTTTGAGGACAGTAAAGGTGCCGCCATCTAGTAAGCTGCTCATTTCTACTCCTTCCTCAGCCCTCTGCAATGTGGCCTCTGTCCCAGCATTGATGGGATGTGATGAAACCGCTTTCTCAGCAGTCACTCACGATTTCATTATTGCATAATTTGGTGCCATTCTCCATCTTAATTTTTACTTTGACTTTCCTGTGACATTTGACACACTCTTGAAATAGTAATTAGCAAGTGGTTGGTTATCCTAGACCGTTAGCTTCAACTTATAGCCTGTGAAGGTGGGGATTCCCTCCGTCTTTTCGCCAGCGTCCACCCAGTTTCTCACTCTGACATGGGGCAAGGTCTCCATATAACTGCTGAGTCTTGACACTCGCTGACGCTCTAACACTGAACTTTTCAATTGAACAACTTGGTGTTGCTTTAAGTACAGCATAGTACAAATGTAATTGACCAATTCTTGTCTCTCCCTATCCGGTGTGTCTTCTTCAGTTTACTGTGTCATCCAATGACATAATTATACAGTCCGTAAAATTTGAGATCAGTATTTAATCCATCACATAGAACTGTCATCTGCATCCTTTCATTCACCAGACCTTGCTGGCATTTCACGACGTTCTGATTCTCTCTAGTTTTATGGGCATTTTAAGTCAGTGGTTTCTACTCTATGAGTCCCAAAGGACCCCTATGCATTACCCTTACACCAGAACCATGCTGCCTTGATTACTGTAACTTAATAATAGGTCAGAAAATCGGTAGTGTACACTCTCCCAAAGTTCTCTTTCCTTTTCAAATGTGTTTTAGCTATTAAAGGTCTCTAGCATTTCCATATGAATGATAGAATCAGCATTTTAACTGATTCTACAAAAAAACTCACCTGGAATTGTATTGAATCTAAGGATTAATTTGTAGAAACTAAAGTTTAATGATACAGTCTTCCAATCTCTAACTATGACATAGCTCGCCATTTAATTTATCTCAGCAAAGTTTCGTCGTTTTTAGTAGAGTTCTTATCATTCTTTCTTAATTTTCCCTTAAGAATTAAGAAATGTTCGATTCTATTGTGCATGGAATTATTTTATAACTTTCATTTTCCATTTGTTTGTTGATTGGACATAGAAAAACTGCCTTCATTTATTAACCTTATTCGCACCCATGATTGGATACAGGAATGCAAAGGGGTTTCTGAACATTTTCCTCTTAAATGAGTTTGAGGCATTTACTTTACATAAAAATGGTATTAGACCCACGGAGAAGATCTTAAGTTGCCAGCATTAAAATGTTTAAAAAATTTACCAGAGCTAAGATCCTAGTTAAATTACAGATCGCTGAAGGCCGAAAGCATTTTTCAGGTTTTCATAGAGAAACATTTGAGCCTTTGAAGGGCTGTGTTACTGGCTTCCACATATTATTATTACTGATAATGCTGCGTTTCAACGTTGATCTCAGAGGAGCCCCCACTTTGTAGACACATCAGCCACTCCCAGTACCGAGCCTCTGAGAAGTCAGTCCCTGTCGAGGCAGATTACTTTCCCGTGAACACGTCATTAAAACCAGCTCTATTTGCGACAGGCACTGTCTCAGCCAAGATTTGTGGAGCCCGCAGAAAGCAAGAGCAGCAAAGAAATGCAGTTTACTTCGTGCTGAAGGGAAGATGATCACCCAGGCCCAAAACCCGGTCTGGAAAAGAAAATGAGCAGCATGGAGCCTCCGGAGAATCGGGACCACTTGCTTTTAGAGCGTTTCTTGGGACTCAGCTGCTGTGACTTGTATTTCCCTTGAGACTAGCTGTGAGGAACCACTGGGGAGACTTGCAAGGTGTTCTCTAAGCACTTATGCAAAAAAGTATGGAAATGTCAAAAAAAAAAAAAGGCAGATGATTTTTATATGCTTCTTGCTTGTTCTCATACAGTGGTTTAATTTAAAATACCATTTACTTCACAGTATGCATCATATTAACCAGCTGGAATCTCTGGGTACTGTGACTGAGAGGGAAGAGGCCACCACACGAAAATTGGAAAGAATAAAAGTCTAGCAGGCTACCAATCCCACAGAGTCACCCGGGAACGCTTTATCCGAGGGGCTCATTGAGTCCCATTGCCATACACGAAGCCCCACCAAGAAGGTCCACACCGCCCTTGTTGCTACATTTTGTGTTTCTTCACGCAGAGGAAAAAATTGTCGCTGAGATTCAATGCACCCATTGCTCTCGTTAAAAAAAGGGTTTCAAAGTAGACGTCATACTTGAACTCTCTAGTTCACTGTTAAGGGGATAACCAAGTTACAGGGAAAATGAGGGGCTCATTTGCCTAGCTCGGGCCAGGTCCTTGGCTCATTATTTGCCTGTGTTAATTCATTCCGTGTCTGGAGTTGATATTATCCCCTGCTTACAGATAAGGGCAACATGGTTAAGAATGTTCCCACTGACACAACTGCAAAAGAACAGTCCTGAGTCCTAAAGGCAGGTCTCCTGGGCGCCAACATCCTTGTCGGAACTTTTCTGCCACGATCTCCCTTTTCTTCAAGAAAGAATCATAGCACATCCGGTGATTGCTTTAGCAATGGAGCCACTGAGGTTAGGGGAACACATGCCTTGGGGCGCAGGCATTAGATGAGCTCGGTGGGATGTTGCACAGATGCTTGTCTCCCAGGAGCCCCACTGCCAGCATCCGCTGCCCAGTGGGGTGACACAGGAGGAAGTAATATTATTATCCCTTGAGGGGGCCTTGCAAGTTACCAGCTGAAAAAAGGGATGGAAAAGAAAGCCACCGCACATTTAAACCCGCGACTAATGGGGAATAGCCATCATGCCTCTCTGCAAGAGGAAATTATGCCTAACTAACCTGCAGTCCTTGGAGGAGGCAGATAAAAACATGTAGAGAGGGAAGAAGCAGTGGCCAGAACTGAAGACAAATGGAGGCTTTCAACACTCTTTCCCCAGTGAAAGCTACTGGGCACTATAATTACCCTGCGTTTTGTGGCCTGTTTCGCCACGCCTGGGGAACTATAACAAAGAGAGAAAGCCAGTGAAGGGAGGAAAGGGGTACTTGGTGTAAAGGAGAAATGTGAGCGCTATATAGTACCCCAAGGATTCTGGTGGAAAAAGTTTACTTTTAAAATTTTATACATAGCCTTAAGGAATAAAACCCCCATATTCATGCACACCGAACATTCAAACTTGAAATACTTAGATGATAAAGAAGCCGAAAGGTTCTCTAGGATACTGTGAGTGGGCTCCACGATGGAAGGTGGCCCTGAGGGGGTCACGGAGCATCTTTGAGTTTTGAGGCCAGAAACTGGAAATAAAAGGCTCCAGCAAGAAACTGATTCACGACCCTTGGTTGGTAAATGAGGTGGTGTGCTCGGTGCTGCCAGATAATTGGGATAAAATGGGTGAGAGCTCCCTCCTTTGAAGGGCACGTAGTGAGGACAGAGATGAGGAACTCGAGTGTGGCGCTGAGCGTGTCAGGAGGGGAGCCGCAGGGGGCTTCTCTACCTGAGCATGGCTGCCGTTCGAAGCTGGGAGGGCGCCCTGGGCACGCAGGGCATTCAGCAGTGTCCCTGGCCTCCGCCCAAAGATGCCATGGCGCCCCCCGCCCTGCTGTGAACTGCTCTCTGTTGAGAAGCTCCCTGCCTTAGCAGTGTGTACCCCCACACCCACCGGGGCATCTGAGCTGCGGTGGCGGTGGGAGGGGTGTCCCAGGGTGGGGGGCCGGGGTGGGAAGCTGAAGGAAGGCCTTGGAGGTGATGCCTGAGCGGTTTGGAGGATGGTAGGCGGTAGCCAGCCAGAGGCCAGCGCGCCAGGGGAGAGCGTGCCTGGGGGCGCAAGGGAAGCACCACAGCCCCTCCGACAGGAAATGCCGTGCCCTGTCTGGCCTTGGACATGCACTGAGTGTCTGCTGCCCCTCTGACAGGAAATGCCGTGCCCTCTCTGGCCTTGAACATGCACTGAGTGTCCGCTGTATGCCAGGTGTTAAGAGTGTATACATTCAAGTGCCAACTCTCAGTGCCAACCTGTCCCCCACTTGTGTACTATGATACTGTGGTCCCTTATGGGGTGTGCCTCACCCAATTTGTTACAAATACTGGTGTTTCCAAAATGATCCTCAATGTCATTCTCAGTCACGGGCATTCAGATGCAGTGAGGTGCCGCTTCATGATGGGACATGTCTGAAAAATGTGTCGTTAGGTGATGTCATGTGACTGTCATAGAGGCACCTCCAGAAACCTAGATGGCACAGTCTACCCCACACCCAGGCCGAATGGTCCAGCCCTGTGCTCCTCACAGCCATTACTGGACTGAATACTGTAGGCAACTCTAACACAATGGTATTTGTGTATCTAAACCCAGAAAAGGCACAGAAAAAGTACGGTATAAAAGGTAAAAACCGGAATATCTTTATAGGGCTCTTAGCATGAACACAGCCTGCGGGACTGGTGAGTGGGGAGTGAGTGGGGAGTGGCTGCGAAGGCTGGGACATGACCGTCCACCACTGGACGCTTTATAAACACTGCACACTTAGGCCGCACTGCATTTATAGACCAACACAAGATCGAATCAAGCACAAGAGAAAATGGTGTAGTCAGCACACATGTTAAACACGTGATATCTGAGGCAACTGCTGGGTCGTACTGTTCTACACACTGTTTTTAACAAGTCGGGAGAGTACACTCTAAAACAAGGATAAAAAGTATAGTACAGTAAACACACAAGCAGCAACAGTGGTTCATTACCATTAGCGAGTATTTTGACTGGACATAATTGTACGTGCTGTGCTTTTGCAGGCTAGCGACACCAAGGTTTGTTTACAGCAGCATCTCCGCAAATATGTGGGTAACGCATCAGGCTATAAAGTTGCGACAGCTATGATGTCACCAGGCAGTGGGAAGTTTTCAGCTTCCTCAAAATCTACGGGACCATTGTCATATGCGCGGTCTGCCGGTGACTGAAGTGTCATTACTCGGCACATGACTGCGTCTGTTGTGAATGGCAGGTGAAAGGGTGGCATTCGGGGAAGCCTGACTGTCTGGGTGAAACTGAGGTTGATCCTTAATTTGCTTTGTTTACGAGGCAGCTCAGAGGAGGTTGTCCAGTGATTATGGCTATTTTAGGTGATAACAGCCTGATATCTGTTACTTAGATGAGAGGGAAAGAGGACAAAAACTAAAAGAGTGTGATAAACTCATGCACATATTTTGGACAGTTTTGTATCTTGACTTCGTAATGTCTTTGCTTCTTTAGCACCATCTCATCCCGTTTTCCTTCCTCCTCTTCACCATTTACCGTCTTAGTCTCACATGGTGTTTGCTGCTGTTTTTTGGTCAACATTCAACAGACATTTTGGGGGTCCTACTGTGTGAGGGCTGCTATTTCCACCAACTTTGGTGTTCCTCAGAGATGCCTACATTTATGGATCTATATTTCAATTATTTGGGGTGAGATGGAGCGTGTGAAAACTGGGTTTATTTTTGGTTTGGTTGTCGGAGCCCCTGTGACGTTTGCTTGCACGAGCAGCTGCCATGATCAAGGTGGCCGCAGGAGGGACGGCTGGTCCGAGGGGCCTGTGCCTTAAGCTTCCAGTGTGCTGGCAGAGTGACAACAGGGGTTTGTGTTAGAATGCTTGAAATCTTCTTCCCGGGCAATCTTCCAACCTGTCTTCAGATACCACCTGTCCCCGGTGACCGGTTCTCTAGGGCTTGTCCACACCTTCTTCCCAAGCCCTAGAACCATGTCCACATGCTCTTGGGTGTCCCACAGACACCACAAACTTTTGTCACTTATTCTCTAAATGTCCTGTCTTCTCTTGTCGTTTCTGCATCGGTCACGAGTCTTCGCCCATCCACTGAAGCCAAAGATCTGCTCATCTTCCAACCCATTCACCCTCATTCCTGCTCGTCCACGCACCAGGAGCTGCCGAGGCCATCTCCTCAACATGCTTTCTGTCATTATTGCTTGATTTTTCTTTTTCTCTTTCTCATTGCTTGATTTTTCTTTCTTTCTTTCTTTTTTTTTTTTTTTTTTTTTTTGAGGGCAGTGTCACTGGCCCTCATGTGTGGGATCCGAACCGGGGCTGCTGGCGTCCCAAACCCGCTCTTAACCAATGCGCCACTCGGCCGGCCCCCTTGATTTTTCTTTTTTAAACCAAGGCAGCCTTTGCTTTTCCAGTCTCCTGCACTGTCATCATTGAACAGTCAGATCAAGTCACGTTCCCACTTAAAATCTTAAAATCCCTCAATGTTTCCCTGTAGGTGTGGAATAAATCAATCCTTTCCACCTACATTTTCTCCTGTCGCCATTCGTATTCATTTATCTTTCTTCAACCCCAAGACCACAGCCCTGGTCCAGATCGCTGTCCCACCTTTCCTGGGCAGATGAAAAGTCTTGCCATTGTCTGTGTGGTCACTCATACTCCATTTTCCAAGTGGTGACTGGTGGTGTCCTGTGAAACATCACTGTAAAACCTAATATTTTCTCTGTGAGCTGAGGCCACGGATCACAGCATGAGTTGGCTCCTCCCAGCTCCACCCTGTCCCAGTGGCTGCGACCACAGGGGCTCCTTGAGGTCTGCAAATGTGCCTGGGTCCGTCTCTCCCCAGACCCTGCCCACACACTGTTCTCTCTGCCTAAAATAGTCTCCCTCCACATTTTCCTTAGCTGAGTCTCACTTATCCATTGGGTATCATCTTCCCAAATAACTTGTGGTTTTTTCAAAAAGGCCAGGCTATTTATGTCACCCTCCTTGCTATTTTTATTCTCTTTGTGTGAAATAGCCTTTCCTCCGTCCAACATCTGGTTGTGCTGCACTGCACTGCTGAGTTCACAAGAGGTCTCCCCCTCGCTCCCCCCGCCCCCCAAACCTTAGGCTGACTTTCTTAGCCCTCGTCTGTGTTCCTGCGGACTGGGCTCTAACTTTATCAGCCTCATTTCAAGTGCCCGGAGACAGTTTCTATATTGAATGCCTCCTCGCTAGTGAGAATATTAACCAGCCACAGTGATTCAGTGAATAGTCAAGAAGTCGGTGCTGAGTTTTCCTGGGAGCTTAAAAGTCTGAACTTTGCTTTTCTTGCTCAAATTGAGTGATTTTCTCCAGTCGGTCATATCACAAAAATCATGAAGACCACTTACTTAATTGTTACATCTCTTTGGAGTAAAGTTATTTTGAATGAATGTGAGTTTTGCTGGATTCATTATTTTTTCTTTTTCTTTTTTGACATTTGAAGAGGGTTATAGGAAAGGGGAGAACTTAGCTTGGGTTTGCTCCTGTTTATTTTGGTTTTTCCTTCAATAAGCTCCAATTTTGGTGGCTCTTATGCAAAAATATTCACTTGCCCTTGTTGTGTTTCGCTGCCTTTGGGTCTGCTGGAGTCCCCGCCAATCAGTTGTCACAGAGATGCAGGGCTGGCTTCTCTTCCTGCACGTGATGCCCCCCTGGTAGCTCTATGCTGGAAGAACTCCTGGGGAGAGCCTTTCTCCTGGGACCGGGCGTGGGGTGGTTTCTACCCTAGCCCCGCCATCTGGTTGGCATTTCCAAAACGCCCCACCTGACCCGAGTCAGCGGTCCCCTTTACTCTCACAGTATTCAGGACAGCGATTAGAAGGTGCTCAGACCAGTGGCCGTGGATGTTAGGAAGGCAAAAGCAACATGTGTGTAGCACTCTCTAACTCCTGGCTATTCAACATCCACACACATTCTTCTTTTAATAGATAGAATTTCAGAAAGTTTTCTGTCAAATGTTAGGCAATTGTGCCACCTGCAAAAGACTATTATTTGCAGCCTCCGAAGCCGGACAAAACCCAAATCGGATCTGGTGGCATCAAAGCCCAAGTGCAGGAGCTCAAGGTGACTTTCACTCGCTCTGAGCAGACTGCACACAGTTCCTCAGTGTCTGAACAGCCGTGAATAACACGCTCAGGGTGACAGCCCCGGCAGAGCCACCCAGCTGCTGGGCTCAGATATCCACTCACAGCTGTGGGCTATGGCATCGTCTGGTGGGGTGAAGAGGAGAAATTACCTGGAGGCGGGCGCGGGGAAGATGTGGGCGCCCCGGAAGTCTGAGGAGCCCCTTAGTATTTAAGGGATTCATCACAGGTCTTTGCTCTCCAGACTTGGTGTTTAGTTGGAGCTTCTGGTCAATTTTTATTAACTCACGCTCCCCAACGTCAGGTCTTGTCACATTGCTGTCCTTCAACTTAAACCATAATGTGGGATTGTCCACATATTCGAAACTGGACTCGGAGCTTGGCCCGCGCTCGGCCCCTAAATGAGCAGGTCCTGTGCTAGCCAGTGTCAGGTTGGGGGAGATCCTGCGGGGGAGACAGTCTGTTCCTGGGGGGACTCAGCACGCCGCCCCTCCCACGGCCCGTCCACTTTGCTTTCAGCCGTCTTATCTTCCCTCCCGTGCCCTTCAGTGTAGGACAGATCATTTGGTGTTTTTGACCCAACTAGATGCCCAGCTGTGCAGGTTCTCAAGGACTCGTCGGCTTTCTAGCCAAAGGCCTGTAGTCACTCTTAGCAAAACATAGATTTTTTTATTTATTTCTGAATTGTTCAACTTAAGGTTTGTTTTTGTTATTGGATTTTATGGAAAGCTTCTAAAAGCTGTAATCACAAAGCCGATCCCTTTTATGAGTCCACTCAAGCTCCCGGCTCAGTGCAGCAGAGTGTCTGTGTCTGCAGAGACAAAAGGTACCCACTGAGTCAGCCACTTCCTCAGCCTGGCACAGGGGTTTGCTCCCGGCCTGGACCCCCTCTTGCTGTAGACAAGCCCATGACTTAGGATCCATCCTGTGTGACATTTTACTTCCAAGTACTGATTTGTTTTATTTAGGTTTTCTAAAGGCACAAAGGACAGAAACGCCACCCAAACTGACTCACACCGAAAGCTGAGGCTGACTCCGGATGTGCAGCCAGGCTTCCTCCACCTGTTGCTTCCACCACCTCACGATGACTGATTCTTGGGGCGCGGTGACCCGTCACTGTCACGGCCTGTCTGCCTCCCCCAGGTTTGCAGCGTGTCTTCCCCAGCAGCTCCACGGCAGCCTCTGACACGTCTGAGGTGCATAGTTCCCTAGGGCTGCTGGGAAAAGTGACCACAAACCGAGGGGCTTAAGACAACAAAAACCCATGCTTTTCTCAGTTTAGAGGCTCACAGTCCAAAGTGAAGGTGTTGGCAGGGCCGTGCTCTCTTGGAAGTGTCTGGGGCAGAGTCCTCCCGGCCTCTTCCAGCTCTTCGTGGCACCTGCTGTTCCCTGGCCTGTGGCCACGTCACTGTCTTCTCTGCCCTATGACTGGAGGGCCTTCTTCCCTGTGTGTGTCCAAAGCTTTCTCTGTTTATAAGGACACTGGTCATTGGATGAGAGCCCACCCTACTCCTCGGTGACCTCATCTTGAGTATATCTGCAAAGATCGCATGTCTAAATGAGGTCAGATTCTGAGAGCCTGTGCAGACAAGAACTTTGGAGGGGACACTATTCAACCCAGTGCATTAGGTGTTACCTAATTCTTTCTGTGCCTAGAGCCTTTGCATCTGCAAATATAACAAAAAGTCTCTAATTCTGTCAGTTCTCATTCAATGTCGCCTCCTCGGAGAGGTGTGTCATCTAAGGTAGGCTCTTTTCTTATCCTCTCTGGTAGGTCTATTTGGTTTCTCTGCACTTATCATAACATGTGATTATTTGTGTGTTTACTTTATCCTTCAGAAGAATACAATCTCCCTGAGACTGGAGATCCCATGTCTGGTTTATTTATTCTTTTATTTTTAGATCTAGCATTATTCTTGATACATGGTAGGGCCACCATAAAAAATGATGAAGAAATAAATGGATGGATGGGTGGATGGATGGATGGTGGATGATGGATGAATAGATGGGTGGATGGAATAACTGACTATAAACAATGGGCGTTTTCTACTTAATTTTACCATTCAACTAACATTTTGCATTTTTCTCTAATAAATGAATATTGTATTTTGTATTCTTACCTGTTTGCGTTTGAGTGAAGATCTGTAGAAAATATTGAGGACATTATATGTGAGGCAGTTTCTAGGAGAAAAAGAGAGAACAGCCTGGAACCGACACTTGTCTCCCAGCATCTTATAATTTAAGATACAAAGAACAGATTTAAAAAAGGAAAGAAAACAATCACCCCGAGAATGTTTACGTTTATGGTGGCATTATTTCAACCGCGTCTCCATATTCACAAAACTACAAAGTTTTGGGTTCAGATAGAGTTCACATTCTTCCTAAGTTTACACTGCGTAGCAATAAGCATGGCCCTCTCAGAAGGGCTGGCACGTAATAAACACTCAGGAAATAGTAGTTGGGTAAATTAATGAATGAGTAGCTTGTCCAGTGCTCGCAGGGGAAGGCAGAGGCGGAGGCACACAGCGCTGTCTCTCAGGGACAGGCTCATACTTGCACTGTATTCTCCGGAGATGAGGGAGCAGGCGCGTCAGGTTTAAGCCGACGGGAGCCATTGAGACCTCAGTGTGACGAGCCCCTCCCGGCCACAAGTCGCTTACCCTGGTGCGTGGCAAGGTCTGTCTTGCTGTTCGAAAATGTGCGAGGAAGAAGCCCAACGTGACAACACACTTAGCTGGGCTCCTTCCTTTTTAATTTGGTGATATTCCATGGCGCATGTCAAAGAGGGATTGATTAGTAGATTTTTTTTTTCTTAATTAGATTCTCCATCTTGATAAGCATGAAAAACCTTAGTAGTATACTGGAAAATAGACAATGTGAAAAATAGCAAGTTTCATGTAACCTACGGGCTAGATTGCAATGGGACATTTTAAATGCATATAAATAAATATGTATGTATATTTTATCTTGTTCTCTGCTAGGTAAGGCGAGTGAAATTTGACTTTTTAGCCATACTACTAAGCAAGCTGCAGACAAGGTGAACCATGGTCTGGGCAGAAAGCCGGATCCTGCATTGCTGATGCATCAGCCTTACCCGGCACACCTGAGCTTGTTTCCTGTGGTTCTCTTGCTCTCAGACACTTGGGCCCTTATATTTGTCCTTTAGATGATAATTTTATCCATCACTGTTCAACAACCCTTTGAAAATTTCTTTGTTGATCAGTCACTCAGCTGTACCCTGAGTCGAAGTCCCCTCTCTTAGCTCCTACCACCCGTCCTGGGCAGCGCCTCTCCTCGTACGTGGTTCTTGCAGATAATTTCTTCTTTAGTTTTTTACACGACTCCAGGCAGTCAGGCTGTCGCTTTATGCTCCTGGACATGAAGGAGCAGGAGCAGTCGGGTTTCCCTCCTCAGCCCATTCCGATTGGCTCCAAGCTGGGCGCTGACACGTGTCGCAGGCCCTGTCAATCAGGTCCACAGCCAAGGCCCTGGCATTGAGCGGTGTCATTGGCTGCTGCTGGTGCACACGCCCTGAGGCGTAGGGGGCTTTCTTTGCAGAGTGCATTGTGAGCTTTGACCAAGGAAGGAATGGATTTGGACAAAACAAGGGAAGGAAGAATTTGGTATTTCTTTCCACCAGCCTGATTCCTGTTGCCAAGAGTATAACTTTAATTTATAAGACACATACACATCTATATATCATTTAAAATGTAACTTGGAATAATACTATATCTTTGGAGTCACATTCTCTATTTTGAAGTTAAAAAGAAAATGAACGTGAGTCTATGACTCATCCCATATATACGCGTGGGGATTGAGGCAGGGGGTCGGGGTTTGTTATCTTCCACATGGATATGCAGTTGGCATAGCACCATTTACTCCAAGCACCATGCGCTCGCCCAACAAACGTCTCCGGAGTCCATTATAAACCCGATGATGGCGTGCGCGCGGGTTTCCGGTCTCTCCATCGCCCCCCGGTGGTCCTGGTTTGTACTTGTCCTGAGCACCGCCATTAATTGCTGGACGCAGGGACAGTCTTGCTAATGGAAACGCTCCAGCATCTGTCCTCTTAGATGTTGCTTTTGCTATTCTCGGTCCTGTGCCTTTCCACATGGATTTTAGAACCAGCTTGCGATTTCCACGAGAAACAAACAAAAACCCATTATGACGTTGGCATGGATCTCACTGAATAAATAGAGCAATTCGAAGATAATTGACATCTTAACAATTTTGAGTTCACAAACATAGCAATAAAGCACCATCTATTACGGTCTTTAATCCCCTTGATAATGTTTTATAATTTCCAGGGTAGAGTCCTTAAAAATCTTTTTGTACAACAGTTCCATCAAGCCCCTCCCTAATCCCTCATCCCCCATTGTCTCTTGTAGTTAACTCCTTCCCTCTGCCAGCCCCTGGTGACAACTTAGTTTTCTGTTCATAGAATTTGCTTTTCCATTAGTTCCTACAAATGGAATCATGTAATATGTCACTTGGTGATTCTGCATGATTTTCTTAGCATAATGATTTTGGGATGCATTCATATGTGGGCCAGTAGTTTTTTGTTCGTTCTCTCTCTCTCTCTCTCTCTCTCTCTCTCTCTCTCTCTCTCTCTCTCGATGAGAAGTACCCAATTGCTTGGATATACCAGACATCAATGCCACCAATTTTCCAATAATGCTCTTTCCAAGTTCTTGACCATCCAGCCCAACTTCAGCCTGTAGACATGACTCAGCATACAGCTGTATCTCTGGCCATCATCTTTTCTTCCAGGCAAATGGACAAATAGCTGCCCTGCCTGAAGTTCTGCCCACTGAAAGGATTCCCTTCCCAACTGTCCTTAAGGGTCACCTCTGAGTGGGACTGGGGTGCTACCGCTTCTCACTTTGGGTGGTGCCAGCATAGCGTGAAGTGTTATTTCATGATTCCAGTAAATTCCCCATGAGGTCATAGGTGTGGGTTATGAGAGAGAAGCCATCTGGCAAGAACAGAAGACAGGGAACTCTGGGCCACTTCTCAGTAACTTCTTGTCCCTCATACCTGCCATGCCTGATTTCCTATGTGTTACTTGATGAAGCTCGGTAATGCATGCCCAATTCAGTGTGGGAAAGTACACAACATGAGTTGTGCCAAGAAGCCCATGCGGCAAGGCCACTGTGAAATCAGGGGTCAAGTGTTCTGTCGCTTAGTGGGACCCAGGAGCAAGTCCGAAACTCTGTCAAAACCTGTAGCATAATTATGTCCACAGGCAGGCATGGCTTTGCACCCCATTTTCCATGCTTGCACAGGTGTATCTGAGCCTGTGCACCCCGCAGGTGGTTAAGTGCTGCTGTCACACGAAGGTAGCCCAACCTGGGAGACACGCAACTCCTCTGACGGCTGGCCAGCTGTGGTCTCCTCAGTGGGCCTGTTTGCCTTGTGGGCTGACATCCCCCGGCCTCTCCCGACTCCCTCTCCATGTTGTCTCATTCAACATCTCCACTAACAAAACGCTTGCACATTTAACCTTGTTGTAGGATCTCTCGACCGCCTCTTCTTGGTTCAAGCAAGTGTCTTCTCCACCCAGGTGACCGCAGTCCACTCCTACTTAGTCAATTCACTAGTATTTTCATATTTCTACTATTGAGGGTTTTAGGGCCAAAAGATCTAGTATAGTCGTGAAGTTTATGATTTTCTCCAGACATATACATCGATATGCAATAATGATGAAAATTCTGAGTGTCTTATTCTCAGCAAGGTACTTGGTGGCAACCCAAAAAGAAACAGATGTTGTCGCTCCTTTCTTTTGGAAATCTTACAATTTATACAGAGAAATAACTATGTAATAACTGAGGTTAACGTACATTTTTGGAAGGTCAGGGTCCTTGACCTTCCTGTTCCTGGTTCTTTCCAGCCCCTAGAACTGTGTTCGCACACAGCAGTTCTCAGTGGCTCTTATGAAATGAGTTAATGAGGTAAAACACAATCGATTGCAGGGTTCCTTCATTCAACAAAGATATACTGAGCGCCAACTCTGTGTCAGGCTGTGATGAGACAGGGAGTCCATAACTGAGCATTATTGGATAGGCAGGTGATAGGCGGGAGTGAGCTGACTTAGATCCTGACTAGTCCTGGCAACTGGGCCTTTCCAAGGGGTGCATCTTTAGCACTCCCAGCGACTCTGTGACACAGGCTTCCATGATCCCCCTTTTCTATGACCTCTGAGGTTCAGAAGGGCAAGGAGTCCTGGGCACTCCACAGCAGAGCTAGAATTTGAGCCCAGATGTGTTCGATCACAGCCCGTTTATCATTTAATTATATGCCCAGAAAACACGACCCAGGCAGCACCTCCTAAGTAGGCGAGAAGCATGGGCTCTTAGGAGCAAGGAGCCCAGCGGAGAGCAGCTCAGATCACTAAGGGACAGGGGCACGGGACCATGAGAACGGCGAGGGAGGAGGGTCCCTTAGGAGAGGAGGCAGCGTGGGGATGCGCCCAGCAACCTCCAAACATGGGACCTGTTTCTCTCCGAAAGAGAGGATCAAAGCATCGCTGCCTAAATGTCAGTAGTCAGAGGAGGGGATCTCGCCCTGAGTTATGGGGCGGGCCAGCGGCTGCAGAGGCTCCCTAGCACACATCCTGTCACGTGTCTGGTTGGGGACACCTCCCATGCAGTACTGTGGTGTTATGAAAAAAACCGGTTAGGCTGCTACAGGACTCCCGGAGGGGACACCCAAACTGGACAAGGGCAGGGTGGATATGGGGCCACCTTCCAGAAGGTGAGGGAGCCGGGCACATTTGGGGACTTGCTGGTAGTTAATCAGGTCAGGCTGAACCCCAGGCATCAAGCAGAGTGAGTGGCCAGTGAGCCTGAGGTAGGCAGGGGCCAAGTTCATGGGACACTTCCATCCTGTCAGGAGGTGGCCCTGTGGAGGCAGAACCCAGCCTTGTTACCTTTGCCCAGCTCAGTGCTTGAAACGTGGCTGACTCTCCAAGGGCATCGAGGAAGAGACTGTGTTTGATCCCCAGGCAAAGGAGCCATTGCAGGATGCAGTTTAATGGAGCGGCATCATGAGACTCGTGTTTTAAAAGGTTTGAGGGGGTCCCAGCTGGCTGAGGCAGGAGGGTGATGCCCACTGCGTGGGACCCAACCACATGCTCTGTGCTGGGAGCAGAGAGCAGCATGGGAGAGGGCCTGCTGACGGTGACCTTGCAATGCCGAAGTGAGCAGTTCGGACTAAAATCAGATGGAGAAACCGAGAGCCATTGTAGGGCAGCAGATTCATAAAAAGTGACTTAGAAAACTTGAGTAGACAGTGAACTGTGGGGACAAAGGCCTAGAGGTTGAGTGTTCGGTTTGGGGCTTCATGGAGGTGGAACAGTTCAAGCCACGGGACAGCAGGAAGAAAAGAGGGAGAGAAATTTTTAAAGAAATCATCGTTTAGTGAATTCATTCATTCATCCACTCATTTATTCATTCATAATTACCCAATTTATTCACTAATGTGCCACATCATTCCCTAAAGAATTTAAGTGACATGTGAACAATAGAAAATAAGTTAGAACTCTAAGGGTTTCCTCCTGTGGAAAGAAAGTATTGTTGCGCTGAGCGGAAATTTACATGTGAATAACATATAAAAATAGTGGCAGCATCTAAAAACCTTTGGTTTAAGAGAACAGAAGTGAAATAAACCAACTTAACCCAGAATGGCAGTGTATCGATCAGAATAAGCCAATTGAAGGCGCAGCAATAAACAACCTTCAAGCTGTAACAGATTAACACTCGTCCACTCGCTGCTCGCCCTTTGCTGGTGTCCGGATCCCTTTTTCCCTCCTGTGGGTCTCAAGCTGACGGACCCTCCACTGTCTCGAGTGTGGACAGGGATCAGCCGATGGAAAGGACGCTGTGGACCATCTTGCGTCGACAATCACATTTCCTGGCTCAGAAGGAACATATGTCTCCTTTAGTCACAAGTCTGTGGTCAGATCTAGACACTTGGCCCCACACAGTAGTCACAGATCGGCAGGAGACGCAAGCCCGGCCGAGGCAGATGGTTCCAGTGACACCCCATCGTGTGGGACCCGAGAGGGGAGGAGCAGCCAGGAGTCTCTCTTCTGAGGCAAGTTCAGTGTTTTCAGGCCCGGAAGGAGAAGGCAATGAGCCAGCTGACAGAAACAGAGAGGACCGTGACCACAGAAAAGCACGTGGAAGTGACAAAGCCAAGTGGAGAGAGGCGGAAAGGGACTTGAGAAGGAACCCAGACAGAGCATCCGCTTGATGGAAGTCCTCTGAGACTGGTGATGTGAGAGAGACCTCTGCGCAGAGAAATGCTGGCGTGAAGTGGGGTGCCTGAGGTAGTCTCTGAGAAATGGCCCAGTGAGGCCCAGCCATGCCTCCTAAACCCCACCGTGCTGTCTTGAACAAACGAAGCTGAGAGCTGAACCCCAAACACAAAAGAAATAGCGAATCTAGGTGGCATCTGAAATAGTGTTTTCACTCCCTTTTTTTTGCTTAGGAAAAAGAAAAGGCATTTTATTTTATTTTTTATTTTTATTTTTTTTAATTTACCTGGCCAACTTCTCCTTCCTTTGTTCTGCCCCTCTGTGTGAGTCTATAAAACCTTTCATTGGTATTAATGATATGAGATATTTCTTGTGCTGGGATCGTAGTCTTGTGAAGCCGAAGAATGGAGACACGGACCAGAGAGGTAAAGTTTACAGTAGAGGAGGACAGTTTATTAGAGTAGAAAGTAACAGCTCTCAAAATGAGAGCGGGTCCCGACTGGGTTGCCCACCAAGAAAAGGCATTTTAAAGTGATGTGGTTTCCTTCACGGGTGAAAACAGCCATGGCCCGGCAGCTTAGGGCATCGCTGTCCACGTGTGTAGATGTTAACAAGAAAAAGAGCATTTCCTGTGTAAGGGAATTGTCCTCAAGGCCCCCGGCCCCCGGCCTCCGGCTGGGCATCCCATCGAGTGAGACTGGGCAAGCCAACTAGCCATATCTCAGTTTATTTCGATGGAATGAGAATTTTGACTCAGAGGTCTAAGAAAAAGAATTCTGTGTCAGAATTGAGCAGACAATTCCCATGGAATAGTTTTTATCAGCGCCTGGGAACACAGGATTCTTTTGCCCACTTCAGGGAGAGCACAGATGCGATTTGCTCTGTGTGTGCCGAAGACATAGTTTCCGATCGTACTGACTTCCGAGAACAGGGAATGTATCGTGTCTCATGACAGAAAACATCCCAGGGTAGAACCTGGTCCCAGCAGCATGTAGGCGTCCTTGTCTTCTCTCTCTCTCTCTCTCTCTCTCTCTCTCTCTCTCTCTCTCTCTCTCTCTCTCTCTCTCTCTCTCTCTCTCCCCCCCCCTCCCTCCCCCTCCCTCTTTCTTACTCTATGTCTGAGGCCTTCCTTCTACTCTTGTGGCTTTATTCTCTCACAGGCTCCTTTTCCTGGTAACAACATGTCCATCAGCATCTCCATGTTTATAGGCCAGAAGCTTTAATTCTCAAGAAAAAGACATTTCTTTCTAACAATTCCAACACAAATTCCACAGCTGTGTTTCCCCAGCTCTGATTGGCTGGCTGGCTTGGGGCATGTGACCATCCTGGAGGCGTCCTGGGATCCCTGCCCATGAGGCGGGTCCAGGTCACGTGCTCCCCCTCCAAGTAGGATGGGGAGAGGGGAGGGGTAGTGTCCCAAGGAAACCGAGTGTCAAGAGCAGACGATGAGGTAACACAGACCGGTTAGGCCAAAACAATATTTACTACACTGAAAAAATTTTTTTTAAGTATCATTTCAACGCTTTCTTACATTCTCTGAAGTGTTGACCTCGCAGTGTTAAGGCCTCTAGTCAAAGAGAATATCATTGTCCATGGTTTTCAGACTAATCTGCTTTTTTTAATGAGGCACTTCGTTTGAGGACTGTGTTGAAAACAAGCAGAAGAAGAAAGAAAAAGCATAAAGCTAACATAAGCGAGAGGAAAAGTCAGAAATTTTCAGTGATGGCGAACTAGAATTATTCTATAATTACCCCACCACAGCCCTGAAAGTGAGTCACTAAGAAGTGCATATTTATAAGCTTTCTGACCTCAAAAAATTCAACATCTTAAATGAGGTCACCTAAGGAGACTGTGGAAAACGTCCCTGCAACTTATTGGCAGATGCTTTCAGCTCTTATTTCAACAAGCTTGGTATGAAACGCATGCCATCTGGTTCCTGGGGAAATTCTAGCGCGCATTAACTGCTTGTGTGAGAGACATGCCTGCCATTTAGTTGTAAATGACTGCACCTGCAAAAGAAAAAAAAAAAAAAAAAGAAAAGAGCGTGCCTTACACTGCTGCTGGGCCTGGAAGATTTGATGATACACTGCACTCTTTCATCCACTTTGAAAGTGTGTGTCTGCTCAGTGCAGCTGTTCTCCAAACAAGCATCTTCAGTGTGTTGTTTCTAGAACCCAGGATTGCCGGGGGAAATGTTCAAACAGCCCTAAATGACTTTGGACTGCAGTGGTCCCTTTCCACTTCTTGAAAGCATTCCTAAATATTTCAAGATAAAAATGCAGGTACTTCTGATTTTGATTTTGACCCTGTCACAGAAGTAGATTTCAGGAAAGAGGGCTTTATGCAATTCTATGCTTTCCACGCCTGATTCCCCGGAGATGGTGGGCAGACCTCTGCCTAAGGTGGGGATGTGGGCACAAGAGACAAACCTCCACGGATGGGCCCTTCATCACTTTCCCAGGGAGACGGTGACATACTCTGCCTCTGTCTCAAACTGGGAGAGTCACAGACTTTACAAATTGAAAACCTTGTTACGAAGAGGTCTTGTAATATTACAGTCTGTTTTCTAGATCCAACCTTTGTGTTGGTACTGAGGAAAGAATCAAATGGTGACAAACACACTTGTTTGACAGCAGCAGCCCAAGCAGCCCAACTTTGTCTTCAGAGAAGAGGAAGGCACAGTCAGTTAAGGAAGCTGGGTCATAATCCGGCGGTAACACTGCAGTGGGACACCAGGCAGCATGCATGAGCAGAGAAATGTCATGGGGAAGTCAGAACCAAACGGTAAAAACCTTGAAAGTCCTGTAGCAGCTTATTGACAGACAAGACATGGTATAGAGGACAACAAAACAGGGACCAGGGATAATAATGTTTCTTGGCTATCACTCATCTTTGAAGAGTGTCGTAAGACTGAGCCATCATAACACTGATTGTCAGGAATTGAATTGAATGCCATCTTCTTCTTCTGGCTCTTAACATCTTTTTTTCTTCTAGAAAAAACCGAAACAGCACATGATTAGAAATAAAAAGCAGAAACCCACTGTTGTATGGAAGGTGTTACAGATGAGCATATGAACATAATTTGCTTGTAGCCCAAATTTTCTGGGATATCAATTTGCTTCTTAAGGACTTGATTTTACTTTGCCAGTTTATAAATAGTGGGAATTGGTGGTTTCAAGCATTGTATCCCTTCTTATCTCTTTAACAGCTGATATTTGTGATTTCTAATATATATCTTTTAAAATCACTGTTTTAGCATCATGTTAAAAAAGTGTGTTTTTAAAGACCTTATGCTATCCTTGGCTAGAATTCAGTGAATTTACACGCATGATGTTTTGACTGACAGAACTTCTTTTTCATCGGATTCATGTGGTTTTTTAAGGAAATTTATTGACTAGTTCAATATTGAAGTTGCATTTTTTAAAATGGGAACCGGGATTTGATTTCTTGCATGCTAAATGTTGTAGCTCCTGGAAGCATGACTTGAAAGTATTTGTTGGTTTATTGCTCAGGTTGGTTCAGGTCAGAGTGACTAAATTTCTGCTTTGACTTCAGGGACCACAGGACGTGGCTGTTTTGATCAGGGAGGTACCATGTGCATAGGGAGATGTCTTTCTGGGGTCACACCAATCGGCTGTTTTAAATCTTCAATGTTTTATGCCTTGTGCATTTGTTGGACAGGAAGAGACTCGCCGCCCACCCCCCGCCCCACTAAAAAGGCATTTTTATTGAAGTTGTAGCCAAAAATAAGAGCTTGTGTTCCAGTTAGTAAGCAGTGACCCAAACCATAAACACACAAGGCCCAGTTATGCGAGGGAAATACTGAAGCACCGTCACACGCCATGAATTTCTGATCTTGATTTTTGTCTTTATGTAGTATTTGGTCTCAAACACAGAATGATTTGAAATGGAATATATTTAACGTAATTCACTGAAGGCTGCTTTTAGTTCTTTAGCTTTCCATGTTAATTTGCACACTTCTTTAATTCTGCCTTCCAGAGAAATGTAGTTCCAATTCCTCGTTTCACTCCGAGGTGAGGGCTCAGGACAGGAACCTGGGCAGGAAGACTCGTTATGACAAAGAAAAAAGGGAGGGAAAAAGGAAGCGTCGGACTTGGTCTCTTCCGCTTTTCCTGCTCACGTCTTACATCACTTCCTCCTTCCGGAGAACCCCTTGGAGCAGACAGGGTTGATGTTCTCTGGCCTAGCCTATTGGCTGCATCTCACTCTCTGAAGGCAGAATGACACACAGCAATAGCAACACCCTTAGAAAAATCACACACACTCATTCAGGGATACACAAGGCTGGCTGGCTGGTCGGTGATTGGATTGGGTTGGGTGGGAAAGCAGAGATGGTCAGGAGCAGAAGATGGGAGCAGAGGAAGGGAAAGGTCCCCAGAGAATGAGCAAGGAGGCATCCTTTGGGCCCCACAGATACCTCTCCCTGGAGGAGTACTTCTGTCTTCTCCCTCTATTTCTTATCCTGCGATCTCCATCCCTCCCTCTGTCTCGGGATCTGTCTTCATTGATGAAGTATCACTCGAGGGCAGGGAAGTCAGAGCTCCTGGATCTGATTGGGTTGGAAAGCGGGAAGAAATAGAAGGTGTGACCACTGTTTGCCACAACGAGTCCACGGGGAAACGCTTATGAGTTTCCCCTTTAATTACTCATTCCTTTAGGGCGGGTGCTGTGGTATTAAGGTATTCAGTAAATATCTGTTTCTGTGAGTGAAACTGGCTATGTGGTGTAACAACTGATAGAAAAGTATATTCTAACTTCATCAGTGATTCCATAACTAAATAGATTTTTTTCTAGGGATCCTTAATGCTGGGGGAAAAAATGCACCCTATAAGGAGTTCCACTCAAAAATGCAGCTACAGGCTGCAAAGCATGATCAGCCACCGACTGCCCAACAGTTATTTGCTAAGAATAGGCTCCCTGTCTGGTATTTTTGCCACTTTTCGTGGTGGGAACAAAGTAAATATGAGCAGAGGACACTGGGTGGGGGCGTGGGGGGGGGAAGAAAGGTTTGAAAGATGAGAATGAATTTGACTTGAATTAGAAGATTGGGTTGAAGAGTTGTTAGAGACTAATTATTAGAAACATTTGAACGTTGAGAAGTTAGACTGGGAAGTCCAGAACCACTGAACACTCAAGAATTACATGATAATAGTGGTGATGATGATGGACAGATAAAAAAAGGCCCAGTGAGAACAGAGCTGGATTTTCTTGGAATTACTTTGACCTTTCCTGTACTTCCTTGCCTCCAGAGTCTTCTGTACTTTATCAAATACTGACTCAAGTATATAAAATAAAACATTCAAATCAGTCCCTTTGACCCTTAATGACTAACATGATGGACTCTTGGGGTCCATGGGTCTTCGTCATCTATTCGAATCAGCTTACCCAGGATTAGAGTTTTTGCCCTAGGAGGTATTACAGTCTCTATGCTTTTACTTCGCTGGGATCCAGCTCATTCCATTTTTTGTAAGAATCCTCACAGTGCTGGCTTTCGTATTTAATTACAAAAAGAGATACACAGTGGTGTATCTCTTTTAGATCAACCACTGGTCTTAGAGCTACTCCTTGAAATTTCATGGAACAAAACACACATCCCCATTCTTATGACAATTCTTCAAGCATTTGAACACAGCTAACTGGTTTTCACTGAGGTTTTTCTACACCAGAATAAATGCTTGATTTCAGTTTTCATTAACTCTACTCTCTGATGAAATCCCCCTGCTATATCCTTCTCTTAAATTATGGTTCCTGGTAGCAGATTTTATGGATCTTTGAACTACAACACGATGATGAAATACCAACAGCACACTCTAATTCTTCATACTATATTTCTCTTAATACATACTAGTAAATATTATTCTTTCTTTTTTTGTTATCTGCATCCCACTATTAACTACCTGATGTTATATTACATTTTAGGTACGGGGTGAAGCCATCTGTCTTTACAAAAGAAAATTTTCAATTACAGCAGAAATTCCATAACTATTTGTCTGGACTGCTCACATGCCTGCTTAGGGACTTGTCTTTTGTCTTATAGCAGTTCGAATGTTGATTTTCCTAGGGATTCCATGCTTCCATTTCATATGTCTTTTTACGTAAACACAGTATCCGACCCAACCAGTCTCACTCCTGACCAGACTTTGGCTCCTTACCCCTGTATTATCACCGCGCCCCACCCCCCACACCGCTATGATCCAACACAACGCTTGTTACTTTCGCCTTGGCTCTCAACCTTTCATCACTCAAATTTGGTAATGACTTTGTCTGGTGATGAAATAGGATATAAAAAACAGCGTGTCTTCCCTATTCTGTTTTTGTACAGTTGTGTTTTTTGGCCACAAGTGGAAAGTTTTTATATTCATTGCTTTTAGGTTATATTATATTAGGTTTGACTCATCAGTCTAGCCCCATGACAACATATTTATCTGGTCTAGAATGTATTTCACTCCACTTATAATGGATTTTGGAGATTTAAAAGAGAGAATCAGGGTGCAGTTTTATTATTACCTTACTAATCTTAGAATTAAATATTTTATCAAAGTTGGTTTATTCTTTTTGGTAGGAAAAATAATTTTATTTGACAGAGAAGTTAGAACCAAAAGATTAAGAAACCCAGTGTTTCTTTGTATCATCTCTTATCAGTGACAGACAGTAGCTAAGTCTTTCATTTTTTGTCATCAGCATACTTTTACTTTAGTTTCTTCAGAGAAGTTTATCATCACCTACAGTTTTTTCTTATTTGTTTACTTGTTTATAGCCTTCATCCCTCCCCTAAAACATAATTCATGGGAGTTAAATTTTTCAGAAGGACAAAAGAAGAATTTCTAAATGTTCTAGTTGTTTTCCAAAAGGAGTCATCCGGCTATTTTGGAATCTCCACACGTGACATTTGTTTTTCGCAATTGTGCTTGCATCTGGAAACCATCCTTCCTTTTCTATGTCTTTGCTTTGGCATTTATACTGAAGTATCTGAGTCCTATTTGTCCTCCTTTCCTTCTCATAAATGCCAGACAAGTCCACTCATGACATTTTTATTCACTATTTCACTGATGTTCTAGCCAGGGCAATGAGGCTAGCCATACAAGTACAGGTCAAGGTTGGAGAAGAAGTGAACTCTGTCTCTGCTTGGAGGTGTCATGATCTTGCAGGGAGGAAAATCCTCAGGAGCCCACGGAAAAACTGTTAGGACCGTAAACAAACTCTGCATGGTTGCACGCATTGTGATTTGAAAACTTTTTATGAAGTTAGAATAGTCAAGACAGGGTGGCATGACATGTGGATGGACATACATATCAATGGGATGAAATTTAGAGTCCAAAAACAAATTTTGGGTCACTTGATTTTCAAAGGGTATCAACTCATTTAGTGGGGAAAGTAGTCTTTTCAACACCTGGTGCTGGAACAACTGTATATCCACAAGCAAAAGAGAGAAGATGAGTCTGTTCCATCTATCACACACAATAATTCAAAACTGATTATAGGCTACATGTACTATTTAGCTAAAACTAGCAAACTCTTAGAAGAAATACAGGTCAATCTGTGTAACTTTGAGTTAGATAACACCTTCTTACATACAACATCAAAGGCACAACTGACCGAAGAAAAAAATAAGTTGGATTTCATCAAACCAAAAACTTTTGTGTTACAAAAAAATACCCAAATAGTGAAAATACTGAGAGCATAAAGAAAACCCATAGGATCGGAGAAAAAAACTGTAAATCATTTATTTGATAGAGGACTTATACCTAGACCTTATTTAGAATTCTTACAACTCAACAATAAAAACACAACATGATTTTAAAATGCCCAAAGGATTTGAACAGACATTTCTTTAATGAAGACACTCAAATAGTAAGCACCTAAAAAAATGGCTGATATCATTAGTCAGTAAAGAAATGTGAGCCAAAGCTATTATACAATAACATGTACTTTATACCCACTGGGAGACTCAGAATCAAATAATGTGTGTTGAAGAGGCTGTGGAGAAAGGAGAGCCCTTATACATAGCTGGGAGGAATATAAATAAACTTGGGCAGCTGCTTTGGAAAATAGATGGACGGTTCTGCAAAATGTTAAACAGAATTACCATGTACCCAGCAATTTCATTCACAGGATATGTCCAAGAGAAATGAAACCCTATATTCATACAAAATCTTGTGCATACATGTTTATAATGATATTCATAATTGCCCAAAGTGGAAGCAACCCAAATATTCATGAATTTATGAGTGGATAAATAAAATATGGCATATCCATAAAATGGAATATTACTGAGTCATAAAAAGGACTGAAAGGCTGATTCATACTTTCATACTTGAAAACATTATGATAAACACAAGAAGTCTGTCACTAAGGACCATAAATTATATGATTCCACTATATAACATGTGCAGAAGAGACAAATCTCTAGACACTTGTAAGTGGTTGATAGAATGGGAGTGACTGCTAATGGGCTTTCTGGGAGGGGCGATAGAAAATATCCTAAAATTAGATTGTGGTAATATTGGCAAAACTCTGTGAATATACTAAAAACATTGACTTGCACACTTTTAATTGGTGAATTGTATCATATTTGAATTATATCTCAATAAAGCTGTTAAAAATGGTATTGCAGTATTTCAATTCATGTAATTTAGAAGAATGTCTAGCAAATCTCCCAACCGAACTGCACTAAATGCTGGGAAGTTATGGCTGAGCTGGGAAGGCAGCAATAGGAAGTTCCGGTCTGGTTCATGACTCTGAGAATGGAATTCTGCTTCCAAATTTATTACAAGTTAACTTCTGACTCTGCCCATAAATGTCAATGAAAAATTGCAGTAAATTTTAAAATCAGTCTACTCATTGGTCTTAACTCCAGAAGTGGGGAGCTTGTCAATGGTCAGAAAACACCCTGTGTTTAGGCTCACTGTGCAAAGCCAAAGGCGAGACGTGACCAGCCTGGAATTCGGTGCTCCCTGGGGTACCGTCACCTCATCATTGTCCCCAAGGAAGGGCAAGCTTTTACCGTATCTTTAGATTGCAACTGTCTGAATGAAGAAAAAAGGAAGAAAGTTTAAGAAATATGTAAATAATATCTCCAGATCGGTTGCTTCTATTTCACTCGGTCTCTCTCTCGTTTTTTAATAGAATACTCACTTCAAAATATCACGGTGTTAGTCAATTGCATGTTGGCTCCCAAATTATTTGCTCTAATGAAATAGATTTCAGTTTTTATACATTGCAACTATAATTTGTGTTTTTCTAAGAAAAACAACTATTATCTGAACACAGCTTTGGTTTTGAAACGGATTTGAAGAGTCATTAATTGGACTTCAAGATAAATCGATTTAGGAGGACAAGATGGGACAGAGAAATACGTCTTGGAAAGGGATTAATCACATCAAAGGAAAAAATAAATAGCATGTTCTCTTGGAAATGGACTGGAAACGCCCAGCGTCTGAAGGATATCGGACATCTGCAACTCTCAGCCCTGCCACCTAAGACCCAGTTTCTCTGCCATTATAAACACAGCTGTTACGTCTTGTACAACTGCAAACACTAACAAAATCTTACTGGCTATCAATGCTACTTTATTTTCTTGTGTTTGGCAAAGTACTTCAGTGGCCAACAGGTAGGTTGGGTTGATGGAAAGACGGACATTTGTAGCTGAAAGAAGTGGGTGAGGGCAGGCAGTGGCCAAGGACTCCCTCGGCGTATCAGTGGCCCTGTTCTGAAATTGATTACTCCTTCTGATAACTGGTATTTATTTATTGATTGATTTTTAAATAGCTCCCCCCCCATTTGACAATGATGAACAGCTCTGGGTTTAGAGTGAGATAAGAGAATGCAGGGGTTTATAACTGGACGTAGATGCCTGCAGAATTAGTCAGGGTCCTGTCCTCCCAGCGTAACACCAAGTTTCCAGGTTGGGATTTCCCCTGAGCAAGAAGGAGTGAGGTCAGAACAACCATTTCATTTCCTTAAGGGCAGCCAGGCTGCTCCAAATCCCTTTAATTCTCTATATTGAATTTTCTGTATTTGTCTCTCTAAACTAACCACACCAATAAAACAGAAAAATGCTTTTCCTTTTTTTGTGTTTGCCTTCGCGCCCTTCAGTGGAGGCTCACTGTGTTTGCAGAGGACGTGCAGTGGGGGTCTCCAGGCCACAGCGGGACAGTGCAGGCATCCCCTGTGCAGCCAGGTACCTTTGGGGCCGGGGCCAAGCAGATTTATGTGTACAGTGAAGTTGGGCCAAGGGGCGTGCTGTCCATTCTTGGTGTAGCCTGGGAAACACATCATGTATATTACACCTCAGGAGATAATTTCTATTACGGCGTCCACCCCCATAAAGAAATGCATTATGAGAAGTTTTATCTAGAAAGAAAAATACGTTTAATTATTATCATAAAAGAACAGGCAAGAATGCTCCTGAATGAACAGAGCAATAAACAGAATGAATTGCCTAATTTTTGACATAATTCGAGGGACAGCTTTCTATTATCCCTTGTCCCCAAGTCAGTTTGTTGGCTGTGAAGACAGGATGACCAGAGCCATCATGAAGAAGTTTGACCTTCAACATTTCTGGACTATTTAAAAAATAAATATTCATTTAAAATGGTCCAAGGTAAGGCCCGAAGTTTCTTGTCTGCATGTGGATTTTCCATTGTCCCAGCATCGTTTTTTGAACAGGTAATCTTTTCCTCTTTCTCCTTTCCCCTTTCTTCCTAGCATTCCAGGATACGTCGATGTTTAATTATTTTCTGAATCTGATATCCAACATGGCAGCAAGTTAAAAATTGAAGAGGAGAAATAACGAGTTGGGTTATTTCTTTTCCGCGTGACTTCCGTTTACTTTATAGCACCTTCAGATGCAACCCGAAGGGATCAGTCACCTTCCTATTCAGTTGTCTGTGCGAGTGGTGAGCAGCCCGCTCACCTGCCCGACTGCCGGGCCTGCGGCTTGCTCTGGTAATGGCTTTTGATGACATCCGGGTTCCCAGTCAAAGAAGTGGGAAAGATTGGGACCATGATTCTGGATGTTTTGTGACATCATAAAAATCTTTAATTTACTGCTTGAAATAAAGAAACATGAACTGAATGGAGAGTGGCATGTAAATGACATATAAATTGATAGCCTGTCTTCCTCCATTACCTTAAATTGTCTCCGAGCACTGATAGCTTTTGCCCTCTTCACCTGCCCACTTGGCAATTTCCACGTGATTGTTTTGCACCCCAAATCGGACTTGTCTTCTGAAGTGCAAGCTTCCCGCCTATATGACTCTCTTTAACATCTCCCTTTCCATTGTCTAGGGCCTTCTAGGGAACCCCGCCTTTCTCAGGAATTCCAGTCTCTGGGCTGCAGGCTCTATCTCCAGCCATCTCTGCCTCTAGCCTTACAATGGATGCTTCAAACATCCCGATTTTACAATTTCCTGATTCTCTTCATCCTTATAAAAGCTACTCCTATCATCCACCATAGTTTCCATCCCTTCTAAAAACGGCTCAGCTTGTGAAAATATCTCAAATTACAAATTTATCTTCAACAGCGAATTCCTGCTGTTATCAACTGCTATTTGGAACGACGCCACAGGGGGCGCAGGTGTGTATTTCTTTGGGCCCAGAAGTAAGTTTCTTAAGGGCATGTGCCTAGTGGAATTCCTGTGTCGTAGGTCTGCCCATTTTCACCCTCATTAGCTATTGGGTTGTTCTACAAAATAGTTTGAATTTACAATCCTGCCATCTCAATGTTGCCAGGCTTCTTGATGGCTGTCACTCAGGCAGTCAGAAAAAATCATGTCATTGTAATTTTTGTCTTTCTACCTTTGCATGGGCCATTTATTCTGTAAAATGCATGCTCATCACCTTTGTTCATGCTCTTTGTGAAGCTACCCTTTTTCTTAGAGCTTTGTAAGCTTTCAAAATAGGTTATAAAAACTAGTCTCGTATCCGTTAACTATTTTGCCAATATTGTCTCTACGTATATGATACCTTTCTTATGTGTGTTTTGTCACAGCGGAATCACATTTGTCAATCTTTTCCTTGGTGATTTGTCTCTTTGCAGTCTTGATTAAGAAATGTTTTCCTCCACCAATGTCATAAAAATAGTCTCCTGTGTTTCTTCCAAATACTTTAAGGTTTTATCTTCATGTTTAGACCTTTTTCTACCTAGAATTAAATTCTATGAAATAGGAATATAATTCTATTTTCCATAGGATACGGGTTTCTCATTTCTTCTACCAGCGACCTGCAAAGCCAGTGCTGTGACATTCCAAGCGCCACATGGTACATTCCTCCTCCCTCCGCCCCTCCTTCCTTCCCTGCACCCCTCCATTTCCCCCTCCCTTCTTTCCTTCTAAATATGGGGGTCAAACCCTTGGGAGAAGTCTCTGTAGCATTCCCAGTGGTAAAAACTCCAAGAATACCATCAAAGAAGGGGTTTTGGAGCGCTGGCACTTTTCCACTTGCTCGCCTTGAATCCCACCCATCTTTCCAGGGCACACAGGTCTTTGCCATCTGCTTTCTGGAGGCCACTCGCCATCCCCTCAGGGTTGCTGGAAGTAGGCATACTCATCTCAGCTCCTGAACAGTTAACCCTGTCTCTGTGCATCATGAGAAAACAAAAACATTTGTATCCTTTTATACCTTTTAAATAAAAATGATTATCTATGTGTTTCTTGGAGCTTTTAAAAACAGATCCTGCTATTATTAGAGCTGCATGTTTTGTTCAAAACACAATCCCCATACTTTAAAAAATTTACGGCAAGCTAATAAGGCCTCTGTTTGTTTCTAATCTCAATCCTGTGGTCAGGACACTTGTCATAGTAATAAACAAGAGCACAATTAGAGCCACTTCAGTGAATTTGGGTCAACGTATCACTCTCTCAGAACACATTTTGAATTTATCACAATTATAGCCCTGGGGGAAATTTGGCTTTTTGGCATTCACTAGTTTAAGTCATTATTTTGAGAGCAAATTGTACTCAACCCAGAGTTCAAGTGTAGAGAGAAAAAGCACAATAGCTGAATAAACGGGCTTTGACTGCCTTGGACTGCTTTGGTTTTTATTCCCTCCAAACCAAATAATAAGGATTTGGGGATTTCGCATGATTATACACAATGATACTTTCCCACCTAAAGTTGCCTATTAAGCCTTCTACTCATTATGGGCCTTCTGTCTTTAAGGCTCACTCTGTGTCAGGACGTGTGTGGAGCCCCTTACGTGCTTTATGCCACCAAGCAGTTTGCTTGATTTTATAGGTGAGAAAGGGAGTCTTCTAGCGTTGAAGTACCTTTCTTAAGGTCATGTGTTTAATAAGTGACAGGAGCAGAAATAAAACCCGGCAGCTCTGCCAGTGTTATTCTTAACCTAAGTTTCTCCGGCACCCATAGCCATCAGGTTCCCCCCGAACTCATAGAAGCCGTTTCTGAAGGGTCTGTGGCTTCAGCAAGGCCGAAAGAGGGCCATCAGAGAGAGAGAGAGCGCCTGGCACAGCATGCTCAGAGTGAGGAGCAGAGGCGGCGTGTGGTGCCTGCTCAGCCCCGCTGCGCTTGGGGTCTGATGTGTTTAATTCCTGGAAACGCATAGGATCTAAGGAAGCAGCGAGTCCGACACGTTTCGGGGGGCAGTGAGCAGAGTGATGGTGGCAAAGCCAGCCGAAGGGAGTGGAAGTGAAGAGAGGCCTCACATGGGGTCTTGTAGGCCGTGGCGAGTGGGCTGGGTTTGTTCTGAGAGCAGTGGGACGACGCGGGGCTTTGGGCAAAGGAGGGGGCCGGATGATGCTGATTTTGTGCCGTCACCCTGCCTGCTGCCTCTGAGCCAGTTGCACAGGGACAAGAGAGGACGCAGAGGGAGCAGTGGGAGGCTGTGACACTCGTCTGTGGTGACAGGTTTGACTAAAGAGGAAGCAGTGGAGGTGGGTGAACTCAGGGAGAATTCTGGGGGCAGAGCTGGTAAGAACTGGTGTGAACTTGTGTGAGCCAGGAGAGAAAGGTGCGAACCCAGGACGGCTCCGGGAGATGACAGAAGGGCGTGGCGCTGCCAAATAGTGAGACGGGAAAGCTTAGGATCGGAAGAAACTTGGGGAAATCACAAGCTCCGATTGGGACATTCTCAAGTGTTTTGTAAACATCCGAGAGACGATACGTGGACAGACATTCCATGTTCAGACATGGAAGCGAGGGTCTTGAGTCTCCCTGAGAAGGGCCCCAGAAGCAGTGGGCTGGTATGTCTGTCAGCAGGAGGGAAGGGCATGGAGGTGAGGGTGCCCTGAGATCGGGCATGGGGTGCAGAGCGGAGGCGAGGGCGGTTCCACAGCAGGCGGTCACCCAGGGGGAGTCCAGCCCCAGGTCCAGCGCGGGGCTGAGCGGAGCGTTCCAGGTGTCGCCCTCAGCTGCCTCAGGCTGGCCATGGCCATCGTTCTGCTGGGAAGCGGCCCCCGAGGAAGTGAGACAGACAGATGGCTCGGTGCCCAGCGCCTCGGACTCAGGCCCCCGCTTTAAACACACTGGTAACCCCTGGATTCTCAGGCATGCTCTTGTCCCAGATAGCAGCGTCTGGTCCTTATTTCCCCTTTGAAGGCCTCGGGATGCTCTTCCCTCCCCAGGAAAGCTCCTCCAGGTGATTCTAAGGTGACGTCCTTTCCTTCTATTCTGTCTTGTTGCTGTGACATCTCTCGACAGGGACGATTTATTGCTGTCAGGGTCCTCCCTCTGCTAAGGCATCTCCTGGAACAGGGACTGAATACATGATTCTAACAACCCTGTCCTTAAAACCAGTCTCCAGTTCTAGTGTTTATTCCGGCAGCAATGGAACCTTCCTGTTCCTGTGGAGACTTTTTTTTTCTTTTTACCCAGAAGGGGTAGGTGGCATCGGCTGTTTATGCATCGAGAACGTTCTATGTGGAGCCTTCTCAAAGAAGCACGTCACTCAAAGCTGTGTCAATAGAGAATGAAAACGTCCACATGACGAGGTATTCAAAATGTAAATACTGCCAGCTACGGCAGTTTAGAAACCCGAAGCAAAAACTTTACCACCGCAGGAAAAAATAGCTCGAAAAGAGGACAGCAGGACAAATGAGGACAGCGAGGCTTTTTTCAGCTTATTTTTGTTGGATTTGTTTGGAGTTTTGTAAACCAAGCTCCAGTTAGATCTTGAGGGGAAAAATATCTAACTGACATAATTCACTGAGTCAACCTCGCACAAAAAGGTTTTGAACATCAGGACACCATTAGCGGCTTTCTAGACTCATGTCTTGACTGATCAATTTAAACTGTGTAACTTCATAAATACCTCAGAGCAGAGAAAATAAAATTCCATGTGCTTTATGTTGTTAAAAATCAAAGCAACAAAAACCTATCCTTCTGTTGTAAGAAATGTCTAAAAAAAAACAAACATAAAATTGTACTTGCCTTGTCTCTACCAGACATATACTTAATGTCTCTCTACCAAACTTACACATTTTAAAATGCTCGATTATCCATTAAACAATGTATAAAATAGCATACAACAGAAGATGCTACTTGGAAACTCTGTTTCCTGGCTAAAAATGTACAAACTGTCATCTTTCTCTCTCACAGTCACATCTTTACTTATCTTCAATACTACTACTTGAATCTGAGCCATATATTATGTGCTCAACAAAACAACATATGGAACTCTTTTGGGGGCTAAAGTTATTCCTTTGGGGTGAGGATGTCCGTATGTTTTTGGCTAATCTTATATAACATTGGCCAGCTGGGCTTCCCACTTCTGATATTTGTGCCCCCCCGCCGCGGTACAATACACCATCCGTCCTTCACTCATCAGCTCAAAGATGGTGCTTTCTGGCCAGCAATTTTGGGCAATAAGCAAATGGTGAGGAGTTAAAGGACAACCTCGGAGTGCTCACATTTATCCTTATTTAAACAATCTTCCCGGCATCATTGATTCTCCACGTCAAAGTCACAGTAAAAAAGTTGTATTCTGCAATATAATAATGAGAGTACCTCAGGTTCTAATAAGAGGCCGCAAACACTCTTATGTGATTTCACGATCAAGTATTATTTGGTGTGATTTTCTAAGAGGGACACATCAGTTCTCTGTAAGAAGAGATGAAATGGGCCAAATTGTAATCAGCCTTCAAACAAATAGATTGTTTTCCCTGAATCTATTTCTAAAACACCCTCCAAGTGTAATACAAATGTCAAAAAGGTAAAGGAATTTAAAGTAGTAGGGCTCTGATCCCTGCATTAAGTGATGACAATTGCTTGCCTATTTTTAAGTTCGTGTCCCACATGGAATAACTTTGGTGAGTAAGATAAGGACAACATTTCAGACAGAAGAGAAAAGTGAAGCCACTGGTAGGTTTTATACCCTAGAAGAAGTTTGGGAGTTTGTTCTTTCTTTTTTTTTCTTCTTTTCCTTGAAAATATTTCCTCCAGTTTCTTGTATTTCTAAATAAATATTAGGGCTGGAGTTTTAAGTCAAGAAGCAATTATAAGCACATTACCATTTCTCCCAGACAGCTAAGATAGTGCTGGCCAGTCAGCCCCAAACAGAAGGCAGCTTGGCGCTGCGCCTGGGCATGCAGTGTCACTCACTGTCCTCTCCCCCAAGCGGCGCGGGGCACAGCATCCCCCTCTGCTGTGAACTTTCCCTCAGGACAGCGCCGTGGGCCGTGGGCCACAGACCCAGAGGTGCGCTCTTACTTTGGGATTTCTCCATCCCAGATGTCAAGGCCAAAGCGAAGGCTTGGCTCCTACCGTAGGCTTTAAATACAATCAGACAGATTCAAGTCCCCTTACTAGCATGCCTTCAAATGCCTTGTCCCAACGGCTTCTTCCAGGGAAGGGGAGAAGGGGGCCTCCTCTCTGCCTCCTTGCACGCCGGTGGGCTCCGGTTGCTGTAACGCCCCACAGCTGTACCAGCCCCACTGCCCACCTTCCTGCGTCTTTCTTGTCTCAGCGTCTCTCCTGTGAGCCTTGCACAGAGGGAGGTGGGAGGAAGTTTTGTGACAAGGCAGCCTTCAGGACACAGCCTGAACCTGGCTCGTCCCAGATCCTGGGCACGATGGTGCCCCCACTCCAGGGCTTGTGGTCTCAGGCCCAGCCGTATGCCCTGTTCCTTCTCTCTGGTGTGCTGGCAGACATCTGTGCGTGACCACAGGAAAGCAGTTTGAATTCCCCCCGTCGTCTGACTGTGTCACTGGCTCCGTCCCTGGCTAAGACACTGGGTCTGAATGTGGTGTTCTAAGGAGCACCAGCCTTCTGTCATGTGGCTCCCAGAGAGCCCGAGGCGGGTCCTGCTGCTTCTCAGAAGAAGCCCCTGTGCTTGCGGCCCCGCTGCCTTCGTCACTCAGCCGGTTTACACGGCGGGGACGGGCAGAGGCTGCCACTGGGGACCTGTGGGTGAGCAGAGAAACGTCTGTGAGACGCTGTCCTCACGCTGTGGCCCGTCTGTCCGGCCTGTACATCGTGCCAGCCACCCTCACTTCCCACACCATGTGTCCACTGTACCCCCTCTACTGTCCAGCTGCCTGAGACAGGACATTTCCCTGTGAAGCGTCAGGTCATGCTGCCGTTAATATCATTAACACTGGTGTCAGATGCGGCCATGATTGTCGCATCAACACTAGGACTGTGGATTCTACAGTAATATTAAAATAGCATCAGTATTATTGATGGTCATATTTACTGTTACCACCACTCTTAATGCCACAGTGTGTGTTACTAGGACTTTGGAAGTCTCTGATGGAACTTGCCTGAGGTAGGGCCCTGGGGTCATGGTGTCGCTGGCTGTGGTCTCCACTGCTTTCCAGAGCTGGGCCAGGGGGCAGCGAATTGGGCGGGACAGTGATGGGCGCCATCCACAGGCTGACCCTCTGCCCATCTGTTCTCATTCTGTATAATTCCTTTTTTAATGTTCAGTGGTTCCACTCAAGGTATCTTTTTGTGGAAATACTGTGAAATGTGAAAATATGTGTTCTTGGAATGCTTCAGTGTTTTCCTGCTATAGCCTTTTTACCTCTTGTGTTCTGGGAAGCTTTTCTCCTTTACCTGGAGTGAAATACACCCATCACATCAAGTTCAAGTGCAAAGATCACTTTCCCCAGGGAAGCTTCTCTGACCACCCTGGCTCGCTCCTTTCCCAAAACCACTAGCATTTACTGTGTGCGTCTGACTTGCTCCTTGTGTGACACAATTAACACACATGTCCTGTGCTCCTCTTCTGAGGGTGTGAAAGTCCGGGATAAGCGGATGTATTGCTGGAGTCCCCACTGAGTCCTGCAACACGAAGCCTCACTAGGCACCAGTGTATCTTTTTTGAATGACATGGCCTGATTTGTCCTCATGTATACATGCCATTTATATTATATATGTTTCAACGACCTATTTCAAATCAGGATATGTCTATTTATATGTACTTGTAGGAGAGAGAGACAAATGTTTTATGATGCTTTACAAGGCAATTATGTTAACCAATCGTTTCATAAAGACACTCCATCTATTCATAGTCTTTCTCATTTAGAGAACTCCACAAAACCCTCAGTCTGTGCCCCAGGCTCCTTCAGCGATGCCTGATTTTGAGTATTCAGTGAAGAACTAGATAGAAAATTCTTAGAGGTCATCATTGTCATTAGATCAATGAGTGAGGCAGGTCAAACGACTGGGGGATGGTCTGAGCAAAGAGCCGTTTTTATATGAGAGAGGATATGGGCGCAGGGGCAGCAAGAAGTTAGAATCGGAAGGGTGGTTTCAGAAGTGGGACTATTTCGAATGAAAACAAATCAGAGTGTGGTTCTAAAAGTAAAATCCCGAAGTGGAAATAGAAGCCACTGGAATCATACGGTCAAAAATGAATACTCACACGGCAAACACCCTTCCGTCCACCCACCTACCCCAGGGGCGGGGAAGCTTGTCAGCTATTTTGAAGATCCTTGGCCTTTTTTAGGTTGCATAAAGTGCTTTTTTCCCTAAATTTAAAAAATTGTTTTAAGTTCTTCACCTTTCCTCTCTTGCTGTTACTTATGTTCATCAATCCTGTTGTTGTATCAATCACTTATGCACGCTAAGGTCAGAAGGCAAGAAGTATGAAATATGGCATTGACCTGTGCTAGCCTGACACATGCCTGGTTAATGTAGAATGATGACAGTGAACTATTTCTGATAGTCATTATAATTAAAAACAGCATCACTTTTCAAGGTTCCAAGAAGAAGTGAACGGAATTCCTATGAACCCCAAAAGGTTCAGTTCAGTTCAGGAAAAGGTTAAGCTTGATGTTAATTCTCTGAATTAGCATTCCGAGCCCTAATTACAATAATAGACATTATTCTGCAAACTTGGAAAAGGTTCATTTACATGACGGATCCAAGAATCGAAAGATCTTATTATCTTTGTTTTCATTTTGTCTTTCAACACTGACTTAAAAAAAAAAAAAAGCAAAACAGAAATAAATAGTAACTGTGAAGAAGAGTGTGAGAGGAAATACTGTATTCGTTTATGAATTTATATTATTGGCATGACCCCAAATTGATTAAGGCAAAGAAAATTCCTTTCTGGGAGTTAACTCTTGACAAAGTAGAGAGCCCGATGTTGTGTAAGGATACAGCCTACGAAAAACATTCTGATTCCGTGATGATACAAAGCTCACTTAACGAGTGGTGAACCACCCGTTCCTGGAAGAAAATATCTGACATTCTCATTGAAGATTTTTTTTTTTTACATTTGTTTACCAAATGTGAGAAGCATTATTAGCATTATTATTCTCATTGTTCACAAGAGAGGCTGGAGATGTACGGAAATGCTGCGACAAACTTTGTCCCCCTGTCTTTGCAACGTCTGCTCAACGTTCTCTCCATACAGGAAAGAAATCAGTTCTGTCTTGTCTCATCTCCTTGACCATCTTCCTCTCTTTTTTCAGAGCTTAACATCTAGTGAAAGGATTCCCTCTACATTGTGGATAAAATCGCCAAACGTCATATTTACTTGCATAACTTCATTCCTCCTAAAATAGAGCTTAACTTATAAAGAGTGAAGGGTGGAGATGGGTGCACCCATCTTGGCTTTAATATGTGTTTCCGCCCTGACAGCCCTCATTAATCTGCGAGTGTCCTCATGCAAGGGGTCTTGTGCAGGTGTCCTGCTGTTACTTAAAGACCAACCTGGACATTCTCATTCATCCCAAAGCACATCAGACCAAACCCAAACCACAGACCTGACGCTTTGAAAATGGCATTGGTAGGTTTCTTGGAGAGATGATAAGGGTGTTTACTTGACAAGTCATCAAGATTTAAAATTTCTCTTGAAATATCTGTCTCTTTCCTTTTAAAGTTCTAGTTTTCAGTACCCCTACATCCGCATGCCTCTTTCTCCTTTATCTTGAACTGGACTGTTGATATCTTGATTCTGATGTACAGTAGAGGTCTAACCTTGGGCAAGCTCCTTAACTGCCTCAGTTTCCATATCTGTAAAACAGAATATATTAATAATACAGGCTTCAAACTGTTATGATGACTTGGGTGAGGTAGTAAATGTAAATTTAGAATAATGCCTATCACATAGTAAGGAATTAATAACTGTTAGTTGTGTTTTGTTTTTTTTTGAGGGAAGTGTCACTGGCCGCATATGTGGGACCTGAACCGGGGCCGCTGGCTTCCCAAGCCAGTGCTTAACCACCGCGCCACTCGGCCAGCCCTTTTTTTTTTTTTTTTTTTTTTGAGGGATTTTCAAACATATTCGGTCCATCATTGTTGTCATTTACAAGAGGAGAGCAAGCTGAGGGAAACACGCCAGCTCCGAGTTGTGAAGAAGGCTGTAAAACACTGGGATGGCACTTCTGGTTACTTCAATCTGCTCTGAGCTTGTTACAGTTCTGGTCTGACGTTTTTGCATGTTCAAAGGGGTTTTCCAGAATTTTAGCTCAACTCTATAGCTTTTAGTTTCTGTCTCACTTTTTCTTAGCTTCTTTCATTTTTGCCCTTAGTTTTGTATTTATTTTTTCTAACTTTCTTTTTTTTTTTAAAGATTTTTTTTGGGGGGCATTGGGGAAGGGGTACAGACAAGTTGCTGTCCTTTTGTTCTTCAGTCTAGTTGCGGAGGACATTGCTTCACTGGCCCATGTTGGTATCGTCACTGCGCTCTTCCCGGGTGAGGCAGATCGGTCGCCGGCCTCTGGATGGTTGCTCACCGCGGCTATTGGCAGCTCACGCTGGCTGCCGGCCACTCACTGTAGCCTATGGCAGCCCACTGCAGCAGGGGCTGCAGCTATGCCATCCGGGGGACTCATAGCAGCCCAGCTCCAGGTGGAGCTGTTGTTCACCATCTTAGCTGTAGAGGGCAGTGTCACTGGCCCTCATAAGTGGGATCCAAACTGGGGCCACTGGCGTCCAAGCCAGCTCTTAACCAACATGCCACTCATCCGGCCCTCCAGCTTTTTAAAAATTATTTTTTTCCTCTGGCTTTATCTGATTGGTTAATGATGTGTATCATTAAAGCTTTAAAGTCAAATTGATTACATTCAAATCCTGATTTCTATCACTTATAAGCCACGTGGATGAACTGCCTACTCTGTTTTTCTTCTCCCTTTTTTGGTAACAATTTTCTCATCTGTAGTGTGAGGACAAAGTCTATAAAATTAAATGAAGTGCCTGATGTATCGTCAGAAGGTAAAATACATACAGTTAGAAGGTAAGCTTCCTGGCAAAAGGTAATCACTCAATAGGAAAGACTACCATTTTAACACGTTTTACTGGGGGGGGGGGGTGTCAGATGTATGTGTGTTTTACTAAGTACCAGTACACAATCATTCTTGTGTTATTCTTGTCCAGTATTCCAGACATTAAGCTTTCGTATCTGATTATGGTTTGGATGCCTAAGAAAAGGTAGAGGTGTTAGATTTTCTGGTTACTGTGATTCCACGTGCTGTGTAGTGAGACATGCTTCCATAGCACAGGCGTCCCTGTGGTCATCAGCAGGGCCATTTAGAAGAGACCCCACGAAACTCAGGGTACTTCCTCGAGCTTTGCACTCACCCTCTCCTAACAGCATCCATAATTCTTGGGATTTGCCTTAATGAGAATAACAGTGTGAAACCATGTAGTCCTGTGAGTTAAACAGTTTCAAGTGAAGAAGATGTGATCTACATGGTAGCAGACACTGAGAGAACTTAAGTATTACTGCTCAGGTATCTGGGATTCTTTTTAAGAGAATTAAAATTTTCAGAGGTGTCAGCAGCTTTGGGGAAACACATCATAAATTTTCCCTGTTCGCCTGTCAACTCGATGACACAACAACTCCCTGGGGCCAAACTGTGCCCCCTTTGCTACTCCATGTCCTTGGAGGGATATAGGTCCCTCTAAGGAATCCCTGAGGATGGAGGCAGGATACTAAGGAAGAATGAATCTTGGAGGATATGGGGAGACTCAGGCCTCTCCAGAGAAGGTGTGGTTACAGCCCACGGGATGCTTCAGAAGTTCTCTGGGTTGTCCCTAACCTGACGCAAAGCCAAAGGACCACAGTTGGGGGGCAGAAAACTAACTGTTGTGGGGCCCACAAAATCCACAGGGAAGCTGCCTGTGTGTGTGTGGGGGGGTGCTGTCAAATTTGCTGGAAGGTCATCTGGGTTAATGGCCATATTCCCTGGAAAGCTGCCAGGATGCTGCCGACATGGAGGGTGGTGGGTGCTATTGAACTCATTGGGAAGACGCCACTGGTACACTGCAGGAAGGCTTGCCCGGGCCACAAAGAACTCTCCAGAAACTGTTCTGAGGGATGCCACTCGCTGCTGGGGATCCATCTGTGATGGGACTGAGCCCACCAGGAGCCGGGGTGAATTGAAAGAGCAAATAAAAATCGATTATAAAACAGAATGTTGAACAATAACGTTAACAAGTTTGAAATAATAGATGTCTAGAAACACACATTCTTTCCAACCCATATGGAATATTTTAAAAAAGAGCCATAGGCCACAAAAGACGTCTCAACAATTATAACTCATCAATAATACAGATCCACTATTTTCTATGACATAAAACAACACAATTAGACACCAATAACAAAAATGTAGCCGAAATGAATACCTGAAAAATAGAAAATAATAAACTAAAGAATAGTGTAAGTATTATGAGTATATATTGAAATTGAACACATTTAAAGAAACACATATTGAAATTTGTGGCATGCAGCCGAAGTGACATTTCAAGGAGAATTTATTCCTGGACACGCATGTATCAGAGAGAAGAAAGAGTTTGCTGGAGCAAGTCAACCGCTGCGATTTGAGGTATAAAGACTCTGACCATTTTACCCCAAGGCCCAGATATTTTTGTAGCTGTGCTACCAGCACCCTGCTGCCCATTTGAGTCTTCACACCGGGAAATGCCCCTCCCCACCCAGGAAAATCTATGGGGGCCCTGAGAGCACATGAGATCTGGAAAGAATGCAACTCCTCGTCTTTCCTACAGAGCTTGTTTACTGCCTGCGTCTTTCATTCTGTAGAATGATGAATTCTGGTCTACGGTGCAATGTGTTCATAAACAATATTTTACTGCCGAAACACTGAAACCCAATGCTTGTGGTCCTAAGATTGGTTGTTTTACCTGAGAAGAAAGACGTACTTTCCAGGGAGAGAATGGCGGAATTTCCCACCCATTTATCCATGGAACGGATATCCATGAAATGCCTTTTCTATGTCATATAGTTTTCTAGGCTTTGAGGGCTCATTAGCGAACAACATAAACAAAAGCCCTGTTCTTAGAGCCCTTAGACTCCCGCAGAGGAGGCAGGAGAAAGAACCGCTGAGGTAGAAGATTGAGGTGAGCTGGTGAGTAGTGTAGGGAGAAACCAGCACAGGGAGACACCCACGGGTGGTGGGGCACTCTGCTAGGTGACTTGCCCACAGAAGTCTTTGTTGAGAAGGTGGATTGGAAACCAAAGCTGAGGCCCTGGGTGGTAAGCTGTGTGCATCTGTGTGCAGGGTGGGTCCAGGAGGTGGGGTGTGGCTGCCGCCGTCCAGGGAGAAAGCAGGAGAAGGTAGCAGAGGCCGCTCCACGGAGTGGAGGGCCAGGCCCACGTCCCGTCGTCTGCAATGGCGCAAATGGAAGTTCAGGGGTCACTGACAGTCGTCGGCCTTTAACTTTCAGCGGGGCTCTCGTTTGGGTTGTTAAATTCATGGTCGCTCTAGTCTGCGTAAAACTTGGGCTTTGCTTGGATAAGTGGAAAGCCATCAGAGGGCGTTCTACGTAGAGGAACGTGATCGGATTTAGTTGTAAGGAAGTCACCGAGCCGGCTGTGTTGAGACGGCACTCACTGTAGGGGGCAGAGATGAATGCACAATCCATCCAGAACTGGACCCTGCTGCTCCCCGGCCGTCACTGCCAGCCTGGCCCAAGGCACCGCCGTTTCCTACCTGGGTTACCTTAGTGGCTTTCAGGTGTCTGCTTGTTATATTTGGGTAGACATACAAGCAGCATTTAAAGAAAAACACCTTGAAAAAACACATTTTTCTCCCTCTGCTGCAAATATTTAGAACTTGGCTCTTTCATGCCTCTATAGTTATCAAGAGAGAAACCATTAATACTCTCGTTCTATTCAATTCAGTGCCAAAAATATTCCATGTTAGTCAGGATTCATCTTTGGATGCATTTTGAACGAAAGCCCCTATGTGGTTTCCTTTACATTAATAATGATGGATTGTATCTCAGTTCCCTTTTCGCTCAGGTAGGAAGACAAAGGTCCAGCGTCACATTTCAGCTCTGTTCTATTGAGTAACGCTTGGCTCTAATTTTTATAGACGCAAACCCTGAGGTACTCTGGTCATGTGACTCTGTTAGGGTTAGTAAACATCTTGAATTTCTTTTCTTGATTGTAAATGTCCCTGGCAGTTAGTGGGGTTTTTTTTGTGGGTTTTTTTTGAGATAAAAATGGAAAAAGAACGCTTTGTCATTACCTTTTTAAAAACTTCCCAGCTAGGTCTTGTGGGAGCTAGACGTTTGCAGCCAATGGTTCCCTTCGGTATTAACAACACCTCTGCCAGAAAGCTTAAGTTACGTAAATCATTACATCCAGAAACTTGATCTGAAGAGGGCTGCACAGTTCTCTGGTAAACGTTCCTTGTGGGGAACAGTTAAGCAGAAAACTCAAAAGACATTTGCCTACACATGAAAAATAGTTTCATCTCTTGTGTCGTCAGGCTACAAGAAAAATGTATTGGTATGTGCGGAAAAAAAAGAAAAGACCAGGCTATTTGCATGACCGCGTCCTTCGCCTACCTTTACGTGTGGGCTTCCCCAATGCTTCTCTCCAGGGCTCCTGACGTCACCCTCCTCCCATCGTCTGTAGTGACTCGACCCTAAAAGTCTGTGCCGGAACGTACTGGCCTCTAATTCTTGGTGAATGCGACTGTAAGTGCTTGCTGAATGCTTACGTCATGTCTGATGGTCGGTACTATCCGATGCTAATAACTGATCCAATCAAAGACTCATGCAGTTACTGGTCAGCGGACGCCTGTCCTGGGAAATGGGCTCTAAGCTGGAAGCAGATGTTTTCTGCATGGTCACCTGCTGTCCCTGCTGCTCCCAGCAGCTGGACAGTACTCTTACCATTTGCACTGACAGGGGATCCCTGCATGAGTTTCTGTGTAGCCAGAGCACAGGGCTAGTGCTGACCACTCAACGATTGCTTAGAACTGCCTCGATGTTTTCCTGTAGGCGCCAGGACCATAGATAAACTTTAGCAGCGTGAACACCAGTGAGTTTTGACGTTTTGAATCTTTAGAAAGCAATGTCTGAATTATGTTTTCCAAGTTTGAAACCAAAGACTTTTTATAATGAACAAATTGAAATTACACCTTGTTAATCTAATTTTATCTATTTCGCGAAAGGGAATGGTGGTATTTTCAAGAGGAAATGATTCAAAATTATTTAAGTTTTTTACTTGCATGTAATTATCTTACCAACATACCAAGAACCGCCATCGTGTCTAGAATTAATTTCAACTCTGCAAAGAGGAATAATATTTACCTTTTATCACCCAAATCTTACAATGATGATGAATTTAATTCTTATGTATTTCTATCAACTTGGATGTGCTATCCATAAATGGAAGCAGTCTTTGATCAGAAACAATTAGCCTTTAGGAGAGAAAAGCTAACCCATAACTAAATATTAGGAATAATGTCAGAGACGGAGCTCTGTGACATACTAAGTTTTAGTTCCACACAAGCAGGCCCCAGTGGGGACCGGGGGAAGCAGCTGTATGATTGCCGTGGGCCCGTCTCCGCGCCCCGGTGCTACTAGGGCCCCGTTAGCCAGGGCTGGGGAGCACTCATTACATTCAAATGTGGGGGGAGGGAGTTAGGCTGCTGCACCCCTGTTGGACAGGTTTGGATTAAATGGATTTGAAGATGCCACCAGTACTTACTTCTTAACCTAGAAATGTGTATGTGACAACAAGATTTGGAGCTATCTCTAAATCAACTGTATGTGGGCAATTCTACAGCTTTCTATTGCACTAAGAGTTTGTTTTATGATTTATTCCTTGAATTTGATGTTTTTGCTTATTTTAATCTGCTTGCCTGACACACAGATGTTAGATTTCGTGATGGGACTAGAAAGGGGAAATGACCCCAACCGTCTCCTATCGTAGAAACAGTGCCTCTCTCTTCCTAAAGGGTTATTGAGAGTTAACTGATGGAGGGTTTCAAAAGACTTTTTCCAAACCATTTGATCAAAAAACAAAACAACGCCCCCCCCCCAAAAAAAAAAACATGTCTAAAAGTTTAAAATCAACATTTAGAGTCAATGTTGAACCATTTCTCTTATGCGGTGTATGAAGTCCCTTTAAAGGTGCGTGCTGGTTTTTTTTTTCCCTTCCTTTCACACAACTCTATTTAGCACGTCTTAATGAACCCCACTGTTCATGGTTGAGGACATGGTGGGGCTCCATTCAAAGAAATTTTGGGTGCTGCAAGCTAGGAAGTTGTGGGGGGCATGGGAGGGGCTTCTAGCAAGTCCCTAAGTATACAGTATTATCCCAAACTTAGAAATACTCGGCAATTACACCCCCCCCTCCTAAAAGGGGTATATAATTCTTATATCACTAAGTATAACCCAGAGCCAGTCAGATTACAGAAGCAACGTACGCTGCAAACATACAATTTCCTGGCCACATCCTTACTCTTAACGTTCCAGCTTTTCAAGTCTCTCCTAGTGAAGTGGATTTTATTATTATTATTATTTTTGCTCTCTTGTTTCTTCTACCATAAAGCCTTTTACATCAAAAAGGTAGACTCCAAGTCAATGATTAGTAAAGAGAGAAAATTACATTTAACCAAGTATAGAAAAACTCAAGGGGTTTTAAATTCTATTTAGCACGAGCAAAGCCCAACTTCCTGGTTCAAGTTAAAAAAACATGCATACGGCTCCTTGGTTGTCAACTGGCTTTTACAAAACAACATCTTGATGAATTAAGAGTAAATGAATGAGAACCATATGGATAAATTTCCTTTGAAATATACCCCGGATTAAAAAGTTTAAGAAAAATAGTTCTTGGCAAATAGAGTTTGGTAGTGCTTTGCTGGAATGAAAATGTTTGAAAAATAGTCTGAAGTGTTTCGTTGAACCCAAATCTCCAAGTACCACATTTTTCAACCCATGGGGCTAAGGTGATGATGTTGAACCCTCAGGGAGGTGAAGGTAGAGGCCTCGTTCTGGGGGGAAGTCCCAGGGGCTCTGTGATCCGTTGAGCGGTGGTGGGGTTGGGGGGGCATTCACAGCGGGCTTGTCTCAGAGTGCAGGGCAGGCCGTTTCTCCACCTTTGTCTCCTTGTTTCTCTCCTAAGGAATGTTTTTAGACATTTCATTCCCCCCGCTCCAATCCTTCCCACGAAATCCTACTGCTACAAACACACTGTACATGGCCATGCTCTTCATAACTAAAAAGTAGGATTTTTTTGCATCATCCCCCGCCCCCTGCCAACTGCCCCAGAACCAAATTTTGCCCTCTGGAGGGCAACGCTTTCCCCTTTTGAGTTTGTTTCCAGAGCAGTGGTCCTCAACCAGGGGCATGTTTATCCCTCTGGGAAATTTTGTGATGTCTGAAAACCTGCTTGGTTGTCACGGCTGCAGGGAGGGGTACGAAGAGGAGAGCTGCAGGCAGCTCGTGGGAGGAAACTGGGGGTGCTGCTGCATCCCTGCGTTGTCCAGGGAGCCCCCAGCCCGAGGTGGGCATAGTGCGGGGGCTGAGAAACCCACTTAGGAGACCAGGGCTTGAACCGGAACCTTAGGTACCACTCATTGCGTGGGTAACCCACAGCCTGTGTCTATGGAATGGGGGTGCCAATAGAGCTGACTGTACTGGGCTGCTGTGAGGAGGGTTGTGACTTAATACACAGAAAACGCTTAGAACAGTGCCTGGCCCAAGGAGCATGCGCAATAAAAGTTCGCTGTGGCTCTGATCGTAAACATATTATACTGGGGACAGCGAGGTCTCGCATCAAATTACAAAGATGTATAAGCGTCACAGAATCTTTCTTTACACACACATCGATTTGTTTTCCTGAAGCATGAATAGCCAACTTATCCCTATTCCAATTTAAATTCCGAATACATGGTTGCAGCGACTAGCAAACTATTAGATTTGGCATATTTGGGACAGGATGGGGGCTGCTACTGCAAACTAATGTAGCTTCAGGACATCGTGGGGGAAATAAAGACTTGAATGTAAGAGCATAATGGATACTTCTCTTGGGCTTCAGTAGATAATCGGAAAGTGCCCCTGTGACAGTTGGTGTATTATGTTGGCCCTTCAGGAAATGCTATTTTTAATGGGAATTCTCAGGTTAGCATGGTGAAATATGAATTATCTCTGACGTACCTGTATTACAAATATCTTTGCGAAATACGAGCTGTGATCAGTTTGTTGCGATTTCTTTCTTTTCGATAAGGATGGCAGTTTCTGTGTGTACAGTTTCCAGGGTGAGGGAATTGGCCTTGCTGGTTTGTTCTGGAAAAAGCATGGTTTGTTCTGGAGAACAAATATCATCCCCTTTCCTTTGCTTCCATTTTGTAAAATATAAAATTGGAAATGAAAGGGGGTGAGGGGAGCCCCATTTGCTTTCATCCCCACGCCGGTGGCAGGCCCCACTGATCTGACATTTGCTAAATCTGAGCTGGTTTTCCAGGCCGTCCGTTTGATTCCTCGCAGCTTGCCCAGTCTTCAGTGAGTATAGCTGAAGTCATCCATGGCAGGTGGTTACAGGAGGGCTTCCATTTTTCCTCATCTCCCTCTGCCTCGAACAACCTCAACAACGTCCAGAGACAGGAAGGGGTGCTGTAAAAATCTAGCTGGTGGAAGAGATGGCATGGTGAGAGGGCAGGGTCTTTGGTGAAAAACTGCCTGTGCTGGAATTCTGACTGGGTGCTTCCTGGCTCTGCTCTTGTTACCTGTGAGGGCCGTACCTGCTGAGAACCCACCTTGGAGCTGTGCCTGGTACGTGGATGTGCTCACAGTGCCATGGTCACATGGACATAGTCACAACGGAGCTCCCAGCACAGGGAGCTCAGTGGTTCTGGGGTTTAGGACAAGGAAGAAGGGATACACATACCCTTTCTGTAAAACACTACCTTTCCGTTGTTATGCTGATGAAGCAAATCTCATTTTCTGTTACAGAGGGATCTCTTAGAGTGTCAGTTAAAAAAAATGGCCAGCTTTTAAATTTCACCAGCAGCGAAAATCAATTCCAACCAGAAACAAAAGCCGGCAGCAGCCTAATTCCTGGATGTGACTGAAAAGCATCCCCATAATCCTTCCAGTGGCTGATCTGGTTTCAGGGAGTCCCTAAGGGCCAAATACCCTTCAAATGTCCTACCCATTTGGATGAAAAGTGTGTTTATTGGGCCACTGCTGGCTCCCATCAGCCTGCACTGCCTGCATAAGAAAGGGAGGTTGGGGGGACCCTCTGCTCCATTGGGGGGCTAGGTCTTAGAGTCCTCTCTGAATCTCAGTAATGCAGAACTTTTGCCCATTTTTCTTGTGTGTCTTCGGCTCTAAAATCATAACGTCGTTGCATAAAACTTCTAGAGATGACTAGACATGGACATCAGACTGTACTGAATTCATATGAAGGCTGATTTGCTCCCACTTCCCAGCGTTCCAGGGCAGGGGCGCTAGAGAACTGCACCCCCTCCTGTGTGTAAGCCCCACAGCCCAGTACTTTTCAGGCAGTCTGGTTCGGTTATGTTGTCTTGAAAAGCTCTTGTCTCAAGGAAACAGCGTGGACCGCTGTTCAGGAGCTGGCGTCCTGCCTCCACACACAGAATTCTGGGAAAAGCATCCCACCTCTCGGTACCACAGTTTTCCTCAGGTGCTTAAAAACCACGGGAGTCAGGGTGGGCGGGGAGAGTGCAGGTACAGCCTGGGTTTACCTCGCAAGGTCTTCACGAGCATCAGATGGGATGCAGGCGAGCGCTCTGAAACCTCCGTTCTGGGCAGGTACGAGGGACGATGCCAGGAACACTGTGGCCCGGCAGACTCTCTTTTCCTTTCTCTTACCCCACATGCCCTTTCTTCTCATTTAACCCGTGCCCGTGTCACATGGATAGCTCTCTAAAGTCTCGTGTTTTACGCTATGTGTGAGGCATCCAAGAGAACAGTACAGAAACTGAGTAAATGCTCATCAGAAACCCAAGTTTCTACCAGGTGGAAGGAGAAAGCCCTATCATGATTTCCTCTAGAATTTGCTTGCTAGGAGTCGGGGAAGGGAGAAGTGAAATATCATTTAAGTTATGATTGTGGCCACTTTTTATGGGAAACAATGGAAGATGGTAAGTGGTCACTGAGACCTGCCTGAAGTAAGACTTTCTCCAGTGCTACGATTTTACTGTAAACTGTGCTCTCTACACAAGACCTGAAATTTGCCTGTTGCGCGCATCTATAAAAAGAGGGCCCCTTTGTCCTGCTTTCTAATTTGTTGCTGTTTTATTCTTAGGTTCAATGTGTGGGAGATAACATTTCATTCAAGGAAAACTTGAGCTGAGAGGCAAAGAGGGCACTTTCACAGCCAGGAATGTTAGGGTAACAGACCTTTTCTTGTACGAGAGGAAGTAGGATATGTACCGAAATTTTAGAAATGTCAGATAATTTGCTTATGTAGCTACTCCAAAACGAGAGCTGACAGCTGAGTCTGAGAGTGTGGTATCTGCTGTTGAGACACCCGTTTAGAAGAGTTCAGTTAACTTCAGTGTGGGCGGAGAGGGAATTCTATTTATTTCACTGTGTAATATGGATGGAATGGAGACGATGCGAGAGACTGTTTTCTGCAGATTGTACATGTCCACCAATGTATTGTGCAAATGTATTATGTGCCACCAGCCACATGGTGCTAAGCAGTAAGAAGGAGTTTTAAAATTTAATGAGTGGCTTCTGTCTCTAGTTAGATAGATAAGGCAAAAATACTTTTGAAAAAGAAAGAAAATATGAGGACATGCCAGGCGGAAGAGAGCGAACTTACCGAGTGCGACAGGAAGCCAGAGAATGACCAGGTCACGAGGGCGTGCGCTGGTCGGGAAGCGTTCCATGGGAAGGGGGCACTTGCGCCGGGTTTTGGGGGATGAGTGGCCTTTGAGTCAGTGAGGAAAGCTAATGGCAAGTTGGGATAACCTGCAGGAAGGAGGCTTTTTGGGGGTCAAAGCAGGGGCAGGGTTATAAAGGCAGGTCTAGAGGTGACGGTCACAGCTTTGGGTTATAAAGGGACACGTGGCAGAAGCCCTCTCCTTCCCAGGGGCCCCATGACGAGAAATGTTATTTAGTCATATTAATATAACCATTGGCAAGACTGATGAGAGGGGAGAGAACAAGGAAGGTGACGCAGGCTCCTGGGTTTGACTGGCTGGGGACAGGGACAGTGCCGGGAAGCAGAAGACACGAGTTATCTTTTAAGACTCATGCAAAGCCACGAGTGGAGCCCTTGCGTTGCCGCTTTTCCTAACAAGAGCAAGGGGTATGCTTTCCAGCCCTTTCCAGCCAGACTTGGTGGCAAAGCCACGCTTTCCTCCAGGCCTTCAGCTGCCTTGTGAAGAGCCCTCACCTTTTCTGACATCCATTGCAGCTACTTTTCCTCTCAGATGCGAGACCAGTGTGTCTCTCTGTTTAAGAGACTCAGCTTAAGAGATTTCAGGCACTGTGAATGGCTTAAGGTGGGTTATCTCATTAAAGCTGCCCAGCACTCCTGTGAAGCAACTATGCATCATGATGCCCTCTTTACAGATGAGATCATTGAGACTAAAACTCACTCCCAACCACACCATCGGGAAGTGGGTGGCTCAGGTCTGTCTGGCTCATGTGTGCACCCTCCCAACCGCTGCCCTGGTCTGCCTGCCACGTGCTGCCTGTCACAAGTGCTTTTGTCCCCTTGATTCATGAAATACTATCACATGAGGCCATCTCACGTTTACCTGGAGGAAGCATTCACTATTTCCCCTTTTTAGAAAAAAAGGGAGGCTGATGTGTATTAATAAATGTCACCTCGGGAACTTGAATACAGGCCGTCCCAGGGGTTGTCCCTTCATGGTACCTCATGATCTAACCTTTGTACACATCGGCTTATGTGAGCCCAACAGGAAGAGAGAGTAGGGGACCCGTGTGCCGCCGTTTCATACATAACGCTCCCCATGTAAGACAGGAGCGAGTTAGATCCTTGTGCTTTGTTTAATCCTTGTAACCTTCTTCTAACATATGCGCAGGATGCCCTGAGAGAAGCCAGGGAACGTAAGGTGACTTTTACTACCTGTGGCCACGTCGGTTTTGTCTCCTATCTATGATTGATTTATGAAGTAACAGTAATAAAGACTTGAATATCACCATCTATAGATCAAAGGGAAACGTGTATGGGGCAGGAAATGATTGTTCCCTCCCCGAGATGCTGTGGGGCGATCCCTCTGGGTTTTCACTGGATGAAGGTGCGGTTTCCTTGGCAACCGGCTTGCGGAACAGGCTGTCTGTGCCCCAGAGTTCTCCAGCTTGCCGTAAAAGTCAGTGTGATCTTCTTACAAGATGCACATAAAAAGAAGGGACTTTGCGATGTGTATAGGATCTCTCCTGGGCACTGCAGAGAAGATGTTAGCTGACTAAGAAAAAGGAGGTTCTAAACCTTTTGTGTCCAGGACGATCAGAGGCTCTTCCTTAAACTTATAGTGGCTACTTAAAGAAAGATTGTCCTCTCTTTGGGATTATCGACTTATCTGCTTGTCCATTACCCCAGAACCAGGTCACTCTGGCTTATATCACGTGTATCTATGGGCAGAGCTAGTAGGGAAGTAACAGCAGTTATGGTGGCTCTTTCGTCAGTCCCAGGGGCAATGCCAGAGTCTTCTAGTTGATCATGAGCAGCCCCGTGAAGTCCTTCAGCTCAGCTTGCTTTTCCAGAGGATTCTCGGGAATCCAGAATCCAGAGGACACCTCGGGAGCTTTCGGGCAGCAGGACAGAGTGATGCAGTGGGGACTGGGTTTGGCAGCGCTTTTCCAATAACTTGTTCAGTTTCTAGAAATGGGAAGCCTGTCTAGTCTATAGGCTTAGTCTGGAGGCATCTCACTCAGGCTCATTTTTCTTGAGAGGGGTAAGACTGTGTGTGTCTCACCACCTTTTCCCATTGGATGGAAAAGGAATCACAGCTCAATCCTTGCCCATGCTCTTTAAAACACTCCTGTGTTTTCCACATACTTAGATTTTCAATGCATGTTTCATGGCAGTGTCTTGGATGGAGCATCCCCACTGCCAGTTAGGCGCCTGTGTGCAGAACCCCATGTATAGATGCTTCTGTGTATTTCCTGGCAGGGGTTTCAGCCCCTCTATGAGACCCCAGGGGTGTCCGCAATTCCCATAAATGTTGCCAGCGGCTGTCCGCAGCTTGTTGTCTGACTTCCCAGCCTGCCTTCTTTCTCGCTGTCAGTATGTTTCCCCTCGTTTAATGTCGCTCAGCCTCCTCTTCCCCTGAAATCTCCCCTGACTCGCTCTACCCTGTTCTTATTATTCCTTACTTTGATTAGTTAGACTGGGTGTTTTGTTCAGATCAACCAACATGTTTTCCTTCATTTAATCAACTAAACCCTTAACTTAGTTATCATAATATCTCAGGTCAACGCACATCAGCTCATCATATAATAAACCAAGCCAAATATCAAAGAAGCTACGAAAATCCTGGACTTAGAGAATGCATTCCAGAACTTCCCTTTGAGGCACCTATAAATGTGTAACTAAACAAGCTCTAGTGAGTGACATAAATTCTGCACACAACAGCCAGAGTGACGTAAGTAAACTTGGTTCTCAGCTCTGCCCTTTCTGTAGCCATCCCATCTGCTTGGGAAGCCTAACGTCTTTCCCTCCATCTCCTAAAGACGTACATGATGTGGGCTCTGGCCACTGTCTTGTGACATCCTCCCCGCTGACCACTGAATTCTCTCCTCCGACTTTCTTGGTATTTCTCAAGCCCATCAAAGAGGCCCCACTCAGAGCCATCGCATTTCCATTTCCTCCGTGTGGGACGCTCCTGTCCACGCAGTCAGGTCCTGGTCCCTCTCTCTGCATTCTGGTCTCCTTCACAAGGTCTTTCTCTTGAAAGTTATCTTATTAGCAAGAGCATCCTTGACAACCTTCTCCAGAAATGCTGTTCTCTCTCTCTCGAACACTCGCACTCATGCTTTCTAATCTTTACAGAAAACATAAGCGACAAGAGATCAGGGGCAGGGCTGGTCCAAACCTGGGGCCCGGTGCCACCTTAGAGGCAGCAGAATTTACAATGGGCATGTCACACCCAGAGCTTCAACCAAACAGAAGAATCTAAAAGCTACACATTCCACAGTTTTAGAAGAGTACTAACAAATACGCATAAATGCAGAACATGGAGACCAACTGTATCATGAGTAGCAGCACACAGGGCGCTGGATAACGGTGGCTATCAGCTGGCCATCTAAGTCATGCTCTACAAAACAGCACTTGAGACTTGGGGTTCCATGGGAAACATCCACATGGCTTCCTGAGCAGTTTTCCGAGTCTAATTGTAATGTCATGTGTAGAAATAGTTCTTTTCTTGGTTCTCCATATTGACCCATTGTAACCTTACCCACCGCCATCCATCTGCAGCCCTCAGCTCATCTCATTTCACATGCTGTCTGCTCCAAGGCCATCCCTATCACTGACTCCTCAGCCTTTGGTATGCTTCACACTTACCTAGCTCCCTGGGAATCTTGATCCGGATATGCCACGGAAATGTTAAATGGAACAGGAAATGGGTCTTCCTTTTCCCCACACATGTTCGTGTTCCTGCGAGTGATACCAGATCTCTCCTTCTCACGAAATCTGCACGAGCGATTAGTCACCAGGGTTCACAGATTACAGCTCAGAAGTCCTGTGTGCTCTTCCCAGGAGGATGTTGGGCCTTCAGGATCCTCATCTCTACTCTATTGCTCATAGACACAGCCTCCCTGACGCAGGACAGTGCTTGAGCTGCCTCTACATCCCAGACAGTCACCTCTGGGCGTGCTTCCTGTCCTAAATAACCCTTGAGTTCCCAGGAGAAAGGCCAATCAGAGACTGTCGCACGATGCCCTTCTCTCTGGACTCTGTGCCTCTCTAGCCCAGTCTTCTGCAGCTGTCCTGTGTGGATGCTTCGCACCTGCTGTTCTGAATGCGGATGGTGCCAAGCACGCCATGGGTTCCAACCACATGTGTTCCCTCTACTTGAAACGTCCTCGCCTATGCGCTCTGTTCAGTTAACTCTGCTTGTCCTCTAAGACTCAGCCGATGCACTTTCTCTGCTAGGAGCCCTTTCTTGAATCTGCTCCTGGGTGCTGACAATGCGTGTGGATCTTTTATAGACCTGCCGTGGTTTGCTTTCATTCCTACCATTTCTCTCACTGTAGTGTCTTGTGTGTGTATATTGCTCACTAAACTCCTAAAGGTCAATGGTGGTGTTTTGATCATCTTGACATCCCTACTGTCTAGTTGGTAATGTTCACTAAGCATCCATGGAAAGAAGGAAGAATGAATGAATAGATGAATAAATGGATGAATGAATGGAAGCTTTACTACTGGGACCTGGAACACGTTTCCAGAACCAGGTGAAGCTAAGCTCCCTCATCCGGACACTGTGGGTGAACGCTGAATGCTGCTACTTAATGAGGTGGACTTGTATATGCAGAAGTAGGGAGATGAGAACTTGTCTACTTGGTTTTCTGACCAAAATGTAAGCACTTTTTAGTTTGTATAATATAGTCCCAATGTGTGTGTGTGTTGCATAGCAAATATGACCACTGGACTTGTTTCAACTCTGTTGTCTCATTTATTCCTTTTCCACAGGCATTTACATTATTTGTTGTTTTTAATTTGGATATATGTATATATATATATATCTGATATGTGATATGTACATTACATATATAATTCAATAAATTAGGAGACAGCTCTCCATAGCATTAATACAATTACCAAATTACCAACACCTAAAAAGTGTATGAATGCCTGGATTGAGCGATGAAAGTCAATACACTTATAATTTTTCTAATGGCATTTAAAATGGATGAATTAGTATATTTTCTTGCAGTAACTGGGATTCGAAGAGCCTAGATTTCACCCCAGGCAGCATTTACAGCTCCTTTTATTTCCTGCCATTTCCCCATATTCTTTCTTGTGAACATCGTTTGTGGAGGTTTGGTTCTCATTAGGGAATGAGAATTGTTGTTTGACTGTACACTCATAATAACATAAGAAATAAGAAAACTATTGAGCAGATTAGCGTTTACTGTAGCAAGGCGCCCAATTGTTGAATAACCAGTGTCCTTCACCTCAAATACTGCGTGGAGGCTGTCCCAAGCATTTGTTACTTGCAGAATGAAAAAGTGCTTCCTTATGTCTGTGCTAAATTTATTTGCCTTTAGCTTTCATTAAAGCCTCTTTGTGCTACATAAGCAAAAAGAAAAAGTCACCTCCATTATCTACACTTATGACTCCGGGCACTTTAATGAGACCCAGTGTGGCATTCCCATCACAGGGAGGGTCCATTCCTCAACCCTCATGATCCATTCCTATCCAGCTATTGCTATCTAGCATCCACCCTCCCTCCCTCTTTCCCTCCCTCCATCCCTCCCTTTCTCTCACTTTTTGAAATTTAATTTTGTTGTGAAAAATAGACAGTTGGGATGTAGATATGCTCCCTCAAAGTCTCCCATGCTCCCTCAAAGTCTCTCACTACAGATTTTGTGGCACTTAAGCAGAATCACACTCGCAGGACAGCTGTATCTTGACACACGGAAGCCAAAGCCACAGCTCTGATGGGTGATGATAAAAAGCTTCCTGTCTGGGCCGCATGCGATTAAACACAATAGCATCTAACAGCTTCTGAAGGTTTTGACGTGAGGGACCACCGCTTTTATGTGCTCTGAATTGTTACTGGCACCCCACAGGTGTTGAATAAATATTGATATTGTTAAGTTGAATAATAAATGAAAAGGAAAAACTGATCTCCAGAGAAGCCTGTGGTGGATGCACGTTGGAAGGTAGGATTGATCGTTGCCAAAGACGAGCTTCTTTTATTTCTAGACGTAATCCTATGGATTTAAAATTTTATTTGCTTCATTTTAAAATGATACAAGGGCTACTCATGGCCAACTTCTTCATTTAGTGCAGAGTAAAATTTTGTTTTCAGATCAAACAGAAACAGAGGGACATAAACCAAAATTGTGGACCGATTCATGATGTACAATCACATATGCAGAATTAAGGCCAGATGGGACTATAAAACTAGCCCTAAATCTCCACGTGTAACTCCATATGTTTCAGGCGAATGAGCTGGAACACCGAGCAGAAAGTAGGGAGGCCGCGGAGCTCTCCCGTCGTGTCCTGTGAGGCACACGTAGGTGCCTGGACACTGGCCGCCCAGACCCAGGGGAGTGGAAATGACACCGGATGACTCGATGAGCTGGCAAGCGAGGATGTGGGCCGTTTTCATGCACTTATGTGTTGAGGATAGAAGTGGCTCCCAATGGAGAGGGCTCCATCCTGTTCGATTTAAGGAACCCGAGATGTAGCCCATATATCTTAGAATCACTTATTCATGGAGATGGAAGAGCTCAAGACCATACCGTTCGGGGGAAGCTAGACTTCAGCACAACACACAGCTGGCTTATTTACAGTGTTTTTCGGCTGTGTAGGTCAAGTGGACCTTTTGGGTTAAAACAAGGGCATATGAATCTGTCAAATAGCAGGCCTGAGTGCTTTCCCTCACACTCTGCCTCCCCCCAAATTGGCCTCATGGACAGAGAAACTTTAGTTTTCAATTATCTTATCAACTTGTATCCTGTCCCCTGTGTAATAGCATGCTTAGAACCAGTAAGTGCTGCACTGAGGAAACGCACAATCACAGAGACTTGAACCCATAACTTCTGAGTAAGAACACATCAGAATAGGGGTTCTATCAATCTCTACATGTGCATAATTGCAGAAAAAAAAGATGGGGTAAAGAGAATTTAAGGAAAATATATATTGATAGAAAAGAAATAGAGAGGAGAATGTATTCATACCCCACTTGACTCCACAAAATATTGTACGAGAATTTACAAAGTGCAATGGGATAACCCAAATTCTTAAAAAAACGTCCTCCCCCGCCTCCCAAATTGTGGGTCTGAAAATATTGGACCCATCAATTTTTTCATAATATGACTGTAGCGTATATAGAACCAAAGCATGGCTCAAGTCGACTCCAGATTGTACTTAAACTTGTCAGTTTCAAAGGTATTCTTGGATGCTTCAATTTCGACTTGGGAGAGGTCAGATTACCTAGTAGAAAAATCCCAGCAGTGTCAGTGTGCGTTACGGGGACTGATGTTAACATTGAGCAGGCCTGAGAGTTCCTGCCAGAAACGACACGACTGTTCAAGACCACAGTGCCTGGCCAGAATTAGGCATCGTTCTGGAAAGCCTTACTTGTCCAAGATAAAACATTTTGACACGGCTTGCATGTCTGAAGCGTAAGTTTCATGCGGATCATAAATTGGGAGACGAGCCATGGCTACTAAATGTTCAGCCTGCTCCCTTCTTCACTGAACTTGAGAGTCACATGGCAATTGAGGTTACAGGCTTGTATTCCAGACTAAGCCAGCACGACTAACTTTCAGAGAAAGAGCGAGCTGACCTCCGTGTGGACGCCAGGGCCGCACCCTTGAAGGGCACCCCGAAGGTCAAGCTCTTTCTTTAACAAGCCCACATTCTCAAGGGCTACCTTTTTAAAGTCGGTCCTTTGTTTTAAGGTTTGGAGTTTTGCTTTAAGTATACCTTCCACTAGGAAACGTGACAAATCAAGTTTGTGGTATTATCAGAAGGCAACCCTTCGTGAAAGCAGGGATAAGTATCTTCTGGGTAGGATCAAGAAGAGGAGGCTTAAAAATAGGAAAAAGACAGGGGCTAAAGAAACCCACCCTGATTTATACTTTTGCCAGAGGCAGTCCTGGATGTTAGGCACAGATAGCCTAAGGCATCCCAAACCAAAGAAACAGAAGTGAAGAAATAGGCACGAAGACTTGAGGCTGTAAAGCTATAATATGGACACGTTCTTTTCAAAGCATCACATGATGATTTTCTGAAGGTCAAAACAAAGTAAAATTGCTATAACATTAAAGAAATTCAGGAAACGGCAGAAATCACCTGTATGTCTACCATTGTTACAAAGCAATTTTCATTTTTGTTTACATTTATTTTTGCAGCCATAGGGTGTTCAGATTAACTTGCAACATGGCCTTTACACATTTTAATAAGTTTTCATTTAAAAATGGTATAAGTTTACACATGTTTTCACTTCATCCTCAAACTTTTTTAATGGCTGTGAAATAGTCTGCCATCTGGTTAAACCAATCATTCATTTATTCAAGTATTTAATACCCACCACATCCCAGGCACTGTTTGAGGGCTTGGGCATACGACAGGGGATGTATGCAAAGTCCAGAATTCTGACCCTACAGAGCTTACGTTTTAGTGGTGGATACAGATAGTAAGTCAAGAAATGTGTAATGAGATGATGGGCAGTGATAAGATAAAATAGTGAATCAGGGAAAGGGAAGAGAGGACCAGCCAGTGGGAAACTGTGTTTGGTCAGACAGCCAGGAAAATCTCTGATGTGGAGAGCTTTAAAGAGAGGCAGGAAGGAGGGGAGACTGAAGGAGAAGACACACGAGCCTTGAGGCGTAATCCTGCTTAGAGCTTGGAGAGAGCTAGGGGAAGCCAGCCTGAGTGGGATGTATTGATCCAAAGAGAGAGATGCAAACCAAGGTCAGAGTCAGCAAGAGGCCAAACGGTATAGTCTGGGCTGAGAGCATGTGGCAGGGATTTGTATTTGTTAGTGTGTTGGGGTCTTCAGGGTTTGAGAGCAGTATCCGCCCGACCTCCGTGTGCTTTCCAGAGGGTTGGCCATGTTGGCTGAGACAGTGGGATGCTGGGAGAGCCACTGGGCAGCTATTGTAATCTAGGCCCGAGAGAGAGGAGTGAGGGTAGAGGTGAGACCGAGAGGAGAGGCCCAGGACTTACTAATGGGGTAACTTTAAGATGTAACAGGAAGATAGGTTAAGGATCACTTCATGGTTTGGACCGAAACAGCTCATGCCATTTGCTATCTCATTTTTCAAGGCCCAGAGGCTTCTCCACAAAACCTTCCTGGACCCCCCGAGGCGAGCCCGTCTCACTGGCGCCCAGCTCCTGTCTCCCTGGCACCCGGCGTGCACCTGGCTAAAGATGACTGTCCGTCATCAGGCCATTAGGCATAACTGAAAAAGAGTCTTAAAGATAGCATGCAATTATGTACTCAATTATTGTATAGAACCACGATTCAGCCAAAGGCAGGCCCCCAGAAGAACATGTCGGCCAGGACTTCGCCTCTCTAGCATTCCCATCCCTTTGAGGAGGCATGCATGCAGTGGGACGTAAAAGTCTCAGGATTAGGTAACCATTACATGTCGTTTCCTGTGCTCTGTAGGGAGAGAGCCATGCGTGATGATTACGCCCTTCTTCCTCTCTCCTCTCTTCCCCCTGTGGTCCAAACAAGGTGCCCGGTGCACCTTACAGGCAGCATAGCTTACGACGGGCATCTCACACTCAGAGCTTCAGCCAACCAGAAGAATCTAAAAGTAACACATTCCACAGTTTTAGAATACTAACAAATATGCACAGAGAATGTGGGGACCAACCGTATCATGAGCACTGCCATGCAGAAGGCTGGATGACTGTGGGTATTAGCTGGCCACCTGAGTCACACTCTACAAAACGGTGCTTGAGACTTGGGGTTCCATGGGAAACAGTCACACGGCTTCCTGAGTAGTTTTCCGAAGCTAATTGTAGTGTCATGCTCAACAGCCAATGACAAGACGGCACCACCCACCCAGAGTCCTGGAATGCAGCCAGCCCGCCAACCTAGCTGTCACAGGCAAACGTTTCTGCGCTGCTGGGACACACATGTAAACACAGCTGAACCCACAAACAAGTGTGTTCCTCAAACTAGGGAACACAGGGCCATGTTAAGGCTAGGGAGACATGCCGAAGACCCTTCAGCAGTGTTATTTTGAGTAGCTAGGAAATGGTAATTACTGTCTGAGCAAAGAAACGTTTCTGTGCAAGTCAGAGACAAAGAGGATGCTTTTTTTTGGGGGGTGGGAGAGAAGGGGTTTTGAAAAAGCCAGTAAGCAACAGGACAGAACCACAACCCTATCCCCAGAAGGCTTCACAGAGGAGGGGTGTTATTCATAACTCCAGGTGAACTAGCTGTAAAATAGATACAAGAGCTGTGTGCTGACTGACACGCACGGATGATTCTAGTGGCAGTGGTGCACCTGCCCTGAGGGGTGCAGTCGGAGTAGCCTCTTGGCTTTCCTAGGGGAACCTCTAAGGCAATGTCACAATGACATGTGCACAACATATCCGTGTCCACGGAAGGACAGAGTCTGGGCAGCCAGACACTGACCGCAGGCATGTGAGCGCACACATCTCGTACTGAAGTTTCTGGAAAGTTCCTGATGGTGGGGAACCGGAAAGATAAGGTTCTAAGGCACAGGCCAGGGGAACTGAGAAGACAGCGCTGTGGGGTCACAAGGGCAGGGCGCTCAGGAGCCAAGGAATTGGGAGGTAGAAGGGGTTTGAGATTTGACCTCAGGAGAAAAATAAAGGGGGACGCTGGAAAGAAAGGACAGAGAAGGTTGAGAGGAAAAGCGAGCCTGTACCCTGGTCTGGGCAGGCGGGAGGTGGACAGGGGGCAACCCAGGGGCTTCAGTGACAAACGCCAGCATCGCTCTGATTAGAGGTGAGTGTAGGATATACCCTTAGATTGGATCAGATCAACGCAATTGTAGAAATATTCTCATGCTTGGCTGCTGGGTGGGTGTAGAAAAGGGCGACCATCTACCCAGACCCCAGGAATAGGAGCTTGACCTCAGTAGCTGGTTTTTTTTGTGTTTTTTTTTTTGATGGTTGTCTGTTAGTCTTTTAAACAGTACCGTCCACATGCACAATCCTAGAAGCAGGTGTGAGGAGTCGATGGCCCTGACACTGTCTTGGGGCTGCTAAAACCATACTGTTCCCCATAGTCGCCAGCCTGCTGTAGGGTTGTCTCACCCTTAGCTTCTCTGGGTCAAGTGAATGCAGCAGAAGGAACTAAGATTGGAAAAAGAAAGGAGCAGCAGCGAGGCCACCAGTCCGAGAGAAATGACGAAGGAGCAAGGCTACAGGAAAACAGTGAGGTCAGTGGAGGCTGTATGAGTTGATGTCTTTGGTAGCCTTTTGAATGATGGGGAATCGGGGCTCCCTGATGTCACTGTCCCCATTACGTGTCACGGGAGTATTAAAGCTAGCCGTGGGGAACAGTGGGGTTAATACCGACACTAGCTATTTTCCATTTGGATGGGGGCCTTCCCAGTGACCCAGGCTGGACCTGCATCTACCTCAAGCGGGAGCTGTCTCACAGAGGTGGCCACAGGCAGAGCCCGTCGGGAAAGCATTAACGCACAGACCAAAGCACAGATGAGAGCATCCTCTAAATAATTTAGTGGAAGGATGGAAGAGGAAGCATCATAGGTGAATTAAAATGAGAATATTTGAGCACACAGGCCAAAAACCCCTCTCTCTCTGGAAAGGGAGCACTTTTCAATGTTAAGAAGATGGCATTTGGGTGCCCTCAGACTGCAGGCAAATTGTTCAGCTTGGCAGAAACGGAAGGCGCTCCCGCGTGGAGGTGTGGGAGGAAGGATGTGCGGCTCTCGGGAATCCGCCCGCCCCAGGCCACTGCTATCCATCCCGGCTTGGCCGAGCTCAGGACGTTTTTATGACTGTCAGGCATTTCTTTCTGCTGAAAAAGTTCCGAAACATTTTTGTCTTCAGATATTTTGGGGAGAAATCTCGGGTTCTAGTGGGAAGAGCGCACACCCAGGACTGCGGACTGTTCCGTGGGGAAGCATGGGGGGCTCTGAAAAAATGAGGAATAAAAGGCACTGATGTGGGGGCTGTTTTATTTAAAGCAGGCTAGGCATTTTGAAAACTGCTGGGTTAGAGGAATTCTGTGATCCGTTAAGGCCTTGCTGTCTCCAGCCCGTTTTCCCTGGGAGTCAGAATAAATCACAAAGTTATGGACATGTTTCACTCAGGTTCTTGATGTTTAATTCACTGAGAACTGACTCTTCATAAATGTTGTAGTTGACACATCACTTCATTGATATATAACATGTACCTTTAGTTCTTCTTTTTTTTTTTTTTTGAGGGCAGTGTCACTGGCCCTCATATGTGGGACCCAAACCAGGGCCGCTGGCGTCCCAAGCCAGCGCTTAACCACCGCACCACTTGGCCAGCCCCCTTTAGTTCTTAAATACTGATGTCTTCCCTAATTTGTGGCACAAAAATTAAAAAAAAATGTTTCATAAATTATTAACAAATCAAATCCAGTGGTTTCTCCAAAGAAATTATATCTGAATCATATTAGCGATTGATTTTAAGCACAAGGCAAGGATACGGTTCCTGCTTGCCACGGATACCACTGCAGATAGGAGAGTGAGGCCACTTCGCATCCCTAGCCATCCGGACTTGAGGGGCTTATGATAGGATTCCAAACCTCTACAGTCTGTCAGTGAAACAGTTAAAGCACAGATCAGAACCGCGCACCCGCAATCCGTTATTTTTCCTACGAAGATTCCCATGTTTGATGACAGAGGTGGGTGCTCGTGCCATGTGACTAGTGTGGAGTTACAAGCCCCCGGCTGCCTGGAGTGGTGGCCTTGTGAGAGCCTCTGGTTTGAGAGACGCCGCAGGCGCCCGGCTGAGTATCAGCACCACCAGTGAGAGAGAGAGTGTGTGTGTGTGTGTGTGTGTGTGAGTGTGAGTGTGAGCTCCATTCCCCGCCCCTAGATCCCAGCAGCTCCCATTGCGATAAATGCAGGACCCGGAGACGTGCCTCTGAGACTTTCGCTGCCCGTCAGCTGATGTGCATGGCCGTTCCCAGAGCCAGCCCCTGGAGGTGGGGGGCTCTTAGATGGTTCAACAACCCCAGTGCCAAAGACCATTGGGTGGGTTCAGAGCAAAAGTCTCGAAGTGTTTGCGTCAGCAGGAACCTACTGTCTCCTGGTTCCAGGTAGCACCGGGCTCACTGGAGGTGACGTGTGTGTTTCTCTCTGGGGACAATCGCTGGACAGATTCCCAGGCCTAGTTGATAATGACACAGAACCTGCCAGAGGCCTCAGTAAGGGGCTGCCTCTTACCTTCCAGGGTCCTAGTTTAAGCTCTAACTCCCCAGAGATTTGCATACAATGAATGACCTCATCCAACTTCCTTGGAAGCCTTCGTGACTGGCTAAATTCACAGCTTTGATTTGATGTGGTTAATCAACAAAGTGTCTGAGTGCTTATCAAAATCTTATCAAAACCTACATATCTGGAGTTACAGACTTAGTCCCCACAGGGTCCCTTGCATTCTTTCCTGTGGGATTGGAGACTGAAAAAACAGACTTTTATAGGACGTCAGGGCTTTCAGTGCTGACAGATATGAGAGAACCCACTGGCAAGAGAAAAAAAAAAAGGCAAATATTTTCACACTTAAATAATGTATTTCTTTTTAGAAATCAGCTTGGATATCTGGAGTCAGTGATTATGTTTTAAGTTCTAATTTGCCCGTCTTTAACAGACAATTGCCTATAACCACAAGTATTATTCCTGTTAGTGGTCTTAGATCAAAGATAACCAAAGACAGAACTCTGTGTTGCTATCACAATCTGTTTCTCATTAAGCATACGGTTCCCAGTTCTAATCTCATCCAAAGCACCCTTCAGCAAGAGCCCAAGCAGGGTAAAAATTTCCACTTAGCTCACATGTGCACACTCAGCCATGGGATTTAAAATAAAAGTCCTCCCCTCGTGATACAGACCATATAAAACTAAACCCCACTCAAGGAAGAGTATGCAAATAGGATGTCCTTTAGAGTTTACGAAAGGAGCTCAATTAACTTTTTTTTTTTTAAAGAATAGTTTAATGACCCCAATTTAGTATCACTCAGCTTCAAAAATTAACTCATGGCTACTCTGGTTTCATGTATTACCACCTCTTACCGCCCAGATTTTTTGTTTGTTTGTTTTTAACTTTTTGACCCCCTTCACCCATCTCTCCCACTCCCTACCGCATTCCTCTGGCAACCGCCCATATGTTCTCTGTATGTATGAACTTGGCCTCTTGTTTTTGTTTTTATAGATTTCACGTGTAAGAGAGGTCGTATAGTATTTGTCTTTCTCTGTCTGACTTATTTCATTGAGCATCAGGCCCTTAAGTTCATCCATGTTGTCATGAATGGCTTTTATATTTTATATGGCTGACTAATATTCCATTGTATATACCAAATGCCTTTATCCATTCATCCATCTATGGATACCCTGGTCTTGGCTACTGTAAAAAGTGCTTCAGTGGACATCTGGGTGCATATATCTTTCTGAGTTAGTGTTTTTGTTTTCTTTGGGTAAATATTAAGAAGTGGAATTGCTGGATCATATGGGAGTTTTATTTTTAACTTTTTGAAGACCTCCATATTGTTTTCTGTAGTGGCTGCACCAATTTACATTCCCATCAACAGTGCAGGGGTGGGGTGGGTCCCCTTTTCCCCACAACCTCCCCAACATTTGTTATTTCTCATCTTTTTGATGGTAGCCATTTTAACAGGTGTGAGGTGGTATCTCATTGTGGTTTTGATTTGCATTTTCCCTGATGATTAATGATGTTAAGCATCTTTTCATGTACCTGTTGGCCACCAGTTGACATTTCTTAGAAGAATTTCTTTATAAAAATCAGTGGATGCTATTCCAAAACTTCCAGCTCTCTTTTTTTAATGGTGGAGAGTTTATGATAAGGGTATGATGTCATTTAATAAATATGTGTCTCCTGACAATATAAATGAAGATATGGTATCTTAGTTCAGGATGCTACAACAAAGTAACATAGACTGGGTGACTAATAAACAACAGAAATTTTATTTCTCACAGTCCTGGAGGCTAGCATTCTGAGATTGGAGTGCTAGTGTGATAGGCTCTGGTGAAAGCCCTCTTCCGAGTTGCAAATGGAATAATGATATTTTCTACCTGTCTTCTTGTTGTATCTCCCCATGGTGGAGAGCGGAGATGGGAGCTTTCTGGAGATTCATAGAAAGACACTAATCCCATTAACGGGGGCCCCACCCTCATGGCCTCATGTAACCCTGATGACTCCCCAAAGGGCCCCACCCTCATGGCCTCATGTAACCCTGATGACAACCCAAAGGGCCCCACCCTCATGGCCTCATGTAACCCTGATGACAACCCAAAGGGCCCCACCCTCATGGCCTCATGTAACCCTGATGACTCCCCAAAGGGCCCCACCCTCATGGCCTCATGTAACCCTGATGACTCCCCAAAGGGCCCCACCCTCATGGCCTCATGTTATCCTAACGACTTCCCAAAGGCCCCGCCTCCTAATGCTATCATACTGGGGTGTGGGGTTTAAACATCCAAATTCTGAGGGAACACAGACATTCAGTCACAACATGATAAACCACATTAAATAGTAAAGTATCTAGGATAGCTCAAATGTTAGGAAGTACAAATATCTATATCTGGGGCAAGAAGGACCTTTTAAATTTTTTTAGTCATAAGAAAAACATGATAAGAAAACAGGCAACAATATGGATTTGCCAAAATAAAATAAACATATGTGCACACATACATGAGCACACACATACAAAACTCAGTGCTTGTCTTCAGTTACAAGAGGAATTCGGGTCAGTGCCCTACTTGATAACAATGACAATAGTCAGTGATCCTTATGAAGTGCCTGCTGGGTGCTAGACGGGGAGTTAAGGACTGTCGGGCCTATTATGACCATCCCCACTTTTCAGAGGAAGAAGTTGAGGTACAGAGCTGATAGAAATGGTGGAGCAAGGAGACCAACCCGGGAATCCTCGCTCCAGCTGGTCACCTCGCTGCACATGTGTGATAACCAGTTCCTAAGCACGACCAGATGGCCCCGTGAAGGCAGGGAGTCCATCCCGAACCCGAGGCTAACTTAGGTTCGGTACGCTTTCGACATCAGAGTTGATGTGTTTTAGGTTTGAAATGATCCCTGGTAAACCAGACTATTAGTCACCTTTTATTAGAGTTATAATAGAAAATGTCCACATTCAACACCTGGACTGATGCTTCACATGTTTATTATTAAGGGCAAAAATATGTATGCCCTTGGAAATGTGAAGGTTGGAAACTGAGCTAAAAGTTTACCACAGTCGTTTTTTACATATGGGGTAGGCGATATTTCCCCATTGCTCATCAGCAGTTGTAAATTTTACCCTAGAAAGATATATTCATTGTATGCAGTTAGTAGGTTAATGTGACACTGGCTTTATCTTGGCAGGTTGAATTTGTTTCAGTTCAGCATATATTGGTGTCCAATTCCCAATGAGGACAGAGACCTGTGAATTCTTCTTCACCAAGAAATAAAGATACGTCTTGATTAGGGAGGCAGCTAGTCGGTCCTTCGCTTTTCTGTGCCTTCAGGATCTTCTCTTCAGACATTTTAATCACCTCAGAATTCTTCTAAGTAAAGTTTTATAAGCATCTTTGGCTGATAGAGTTAGCAAGAAAAAGAAAAGGTATTTGCCATCCTGGCTGTGGGTTATTTATTTCTGGATAAAAGTTAATTGTGAGAATGAATGAACAAAGCAAATTTGGTGGGGGGTGGGACTCAACAGGTACGTTAAACAATGAGACATAATCTCTGGCAAAACTTTATGATGATGAGAGCGTAGGATGAGCATCAGACTGCTTGGGTTTATGACCATGCTCTACCACCTTATCCACTCTGAACCTCAGTTTCCAGGTCTGAAATGTGGAAATAGTCATATTAGGTACCCCGTAAATTAAGTACCATTGTAAGGATCCTGGTTAAGATTCCATGAAAAACACTCATCAAAGTAGAAAACACATGTTAAGTCCTTTAAGAGTTAGGTATTATTATCCTTATTGTGACTTGTTATTATTCCCAGGAGGTTAGAATGTGACAGGTAGTAGGTGAGAAAGCATATCACCAAGATTAATAGAAACCTACCTTCTTCCATTCTAGGACTCAAAATAGGGTTAATTTTGAAATAATTCTGGATTCCCCTAACAATTTTTCACAGTATTAGAAATATTACATAAGAAGCGAATGAAGAGTGAACCTTGGATGAGCAGTAGAAAATAGATTTCAGGAATTAGACAATTACATGAAGGGATGGAAGATAAGGACCCAAAAAGGGGTCTTTCTAGAGGAATAGAATGTGAGGAGGAGGAGAAGGAAGGAATGACACAGGTGTGGGAAGAGGAAACCCTGGGATCGCGCAGATGTTTGAACACAGTACAAGGACAGGGAGATACTAGCGGGGAGGCAGGGAAGTCCACCTCAAAGCTGCATTTTTAGGAATATCAGAAAGAAAAGAAGAAAAACCAGAATGCTTTCTCCTCAGTATCGAGGCTGAGTTAAAAATGGGCGAGCATTTCCATCCGTCAGTCATTCCAGTTACATTTCTAAGTGGTACCACTCGTGAAATAAAACCTGTTTTTATTCTAAGTAGCAGTCGTGGTTGTAGTGGTAACAGAAATACAACAAACATTACCGCTCCCACAGCCGGGGCGCTGGAAACGGGTGGTAGGCTGGGTCTCATAACATGTGCCAATCTTGATGGGCGGCTTCTTTTAGGAAAAAGAAAGTATTTGAAAGCTTGTTAAGCACAGACATAGATATTATTCACTATTGGCCCAGGAAATTTGATTTTAGAAGGCACCTTTACAATAGAGCATAAAATATTACATTTGTTTCACAGCTGCATCATCTATAAGTGCTACGTTTACCTCCCACAGGTACAAAATATTTTCTTGCAGGAAAAAACACACTCCAAAGCAACGTGAATTGTTAAGGAGTAAAATAAGTCAGTGCAGTCTTACACAGAGGAATTAAGTAAGAATGATCAAGAAAATTATTTCAACACAACAATTAGTTGCAACAGTTGGAAGATGTTAAAAGTCTGGAAAGGGTTTTTTTTTTGTTTTTTTTTACCATATGGGAGTTATTAATAAATCAATATCACGTTTGACAGCCATTGAAATAGCCTAAGACCAGCTTCAAAGTCAGAGTTTTTAGAAATCTGTATTTATTTTAGTATATCAAAAGACAAAGGGGAAATGTGGAATTTCTACATCAAAATATGTTCCTATATTGATAGACAGCAATTAGTAGCCTATGAGATAAAGCTAAACCAATTTTTTTTCTTTTGTCTAATAGTTCCCATTTTGTTCATTTATAAAGGCAGATGAGAAACAGCACTCCATATTACTGGGCAGTGTAAATTCTTATGAGGTAACCAAGTGTTTAGATTTCAACTCACATTTTAGCACTAACAGAGACAGGGGTTGGGCTCTAATATTTTTCCTAAGTTGCATGTAGTAGATAAAATTTATCTTCTCAAAGGAATCTTTCAAACGTACACTCAACACTCTTACCGTATTTACATTGATTATTTATTGCACCTTGTGCTTATAGGAAAAAGGCCTGAAAACAGTGGTATGACTGGTTTCATAACCAAAGTACATCTGAGTCACATCTGAAGTAATACAGCGAGTCCGTGTTACGTAACGAAATGCACCGAAGCCTTACTTTGAAGGCATATTAAGTCGAAACAAAACCGTCCACAATGCTTACATTGTACAGTTTTACATCATCGCTGATTCATGCACAAATAATTTGGTTATTATTGTTCGATAATAAATTTGGCTGATTTTTGGCCGCCCTCGTGGGCAGAAAGGGTTTTTGTAAAGTTTCCACTTTCTAATATCTTCTTAGAAGTTAAAATTTTCCTCTTCTCGAGTAATTCCCAGCTTTTTCCATTTGGTTGCTATTACCATTTATTTTTCTTCTGTTTCAACGGGAAGAGCCACCGCCAAGCGCAGATGTCTTTTCAGGACATGGGGCTGCAGTGCCAGCGTGTGGTTCCAACAGGGCCACTTGGTGGTTCCCTGCCTGCCGGGTGTCAGGAAAGGGGGGGCCCTCGCTCTTCTGGGCACGCAACCCGTGGTCTGACTCATCTCTTCTGAGATGCTGAGTGGGGGTTGGGAAGACTTCATTTTAATGTATAGATTTTCAAATCAGAGGCTGTGACTGAGCTGTGTGGTTTTAAGGGGGATTTTGGATGAAGCAGTGGCACTCAAACTAAAGTAGAAGTTTTGTGAAAAATCTAATCAGCTTGATACATGAGGTGTATCCGTAGCACTGAAAGAACAGTTTGGCTGTATGGGACATTCACCAAGACCTTGGTTGTTTTTCAACTCCCCTCCTCAACGTTTTAAAACATTTTAGAAACAGCATGTGCTAATGAACAGAAGAGGTCTTTTAAGGCAGTTTTCCCTGGGAAAAAGCATGATGTGAGACCCAGGCAGTGAAAAGGTCAGGTGGTACTTAAGGCAGTGGAGGGGCGGGGATGGGAGTGGGGTGAGGGGCGGGTGGCTGTCGTCTTCTGCGTATGTGATTTTTATGTAACTTTGTGTTCCTTAACCTTCCATGCCTCACTTTTTTTTCCATTCATAAAAATGACAATAATTACACTTGCCATCTGTGTACCTCAAAGGAGAGAGGGAGGACTAATGAAATGTCTGTTAAGAGCTTTGAACTTTCCAGAATAAAGCTTTTATGACTCCATAAAGTACAAAGTAGTATCCTGCGCTTGTATTTTTCCTGGCATGTACCTCCATCTCTCAAGTTCTTTGCACACCATCGGCTACTGTTGCTCCAGGTTTTGCGGCCATGATTGGGGCCGTTCTAGAAACACCGGGCTGCGGCAGTCCTCACCCAAGACCTTTTCATGTTGGTCATGGCATCTGAAAGGGTTGCTCCTGTCGCCTGTGTCCTGTGCATGCTAGCTCATTTTGCAGGCATGGAGGTGCAGGCGAGTGACCTGGGAACCGATGTGGGAAATGTCGATTCAGACCTTCCCAAGTGACACATGAATACTGAGACTGGAACGCTCAAGAGCCAACTTGGAACCATACAAAACATCCCCCGTTATTGTAAAAGAAACGTTAGGTCCTGCCAAAACGCAACGTTATAGCTTATAAATATATTTTAAAAATATTTATATTCTACCACCCTGTCTCTATTTCTGACTTTTTCATTTTCCTTGAAAGTGGAGCCAGAAATAATTTCTGGGCTGTGGAAATCGAAACTTGGATCTGTAAGCTAGCCGGTCCTGTGCGCGTTGGACAGAAGGGACGTGATCTGGGCCCTGGGCTGACCAGCAGGGCTCGTGAGGGCCCTGCGAGGAGCCGAAGGTGAGCGTCCTGGTCACATCAGGGCAGTGGGTCGCTCCAGACCAGCCTGGGAAAGCCGAAGAGAAACTTTGGAAGTCATGTGGGTTAATCTCTAGCCTTTCGGTCTTCCCTCAGGAAGAGAAAAAAGTGAGGCTCAGAGTTTGGGGAGACAGCTTTGAAGTGTTAGAATATAACCCGTTTCTTGATCAGTACTATTGCCGTAGGCAGTAATCATTAATTAATTAGTAATCATTAAGTAATTTCACTGAATGGTTATGTGTCAAGCCACACTGGAGAAATTGGAGGAATTGGGAGAGTTCACTCAGGTCCTCAAAGAGATTCAATTTGTCAAAAGACAATCCCTGCACATCCATCATGACACGGGTAAAAATTGAAAATCTTCTTAAATCCTCCCAGCCCCTGAGAATGGCTGGACACACACACACACACACACACACAGTTCCTTCTTGATTCTCTCGTGCTTAAAACTCTACCCTTTAGTCCTGGATCGTTAAATTTACCTGAAGACTTCAAGCCTTCTTGAAATGTGAACTCCTCTCCAAGAGGAGCTAACAGTTGTCCTTGTCATCATTCATTTACTTGTCCCTGGAAGGCATCTCTCATCTTCAGAAAGAGCCAGCTTCAGCTGTGGACAGGCTTTAGGGCTGTTGAGGTGCCCCCAGCCGCCCATGCGTCAGGTCTGAGGCAGTGAGGGGGCTGGCAAGGCTGTATAATTCAATTTAGGGATAGTCATCTGTTAATGCCATCACTCTCTATTTAATTTTTCTCCTTAGCCACCCAATCATTTTAATGAATACCGATAAGAAAAGCATGATGATTGTGATTTAAATATGGTAAAATGTGAACAGTTTGATCACTGAAATTCCAAATACTTCTTCACATATATTTGACTAGATCATTAGTTAGCTACAGATTTATTGAAAGCCTTTTATCCTGGAACTAATCAAAAACACCTAATAGTACATGGGGTGATGTGTGTCAAGTCAGGCTTTGGACGCGTCTATTCCTTCTCAGAAGAGATTGAAACAGAATGTACATGATAACAATACCAATGAGATTTGGTTTTATATGTAGTGTCAAAGTGTGAACCACAAAAAGAAAAAAAATGGTAGCTGTTCTGAGAAGAAAGTTGGAATAACAGGTTTAGTTCACAAATTTGTCCCGTAACTACATCCCACGCTACAGATCTTCCAAACCCCTCCATTTATCTCAAGGTGTTTCGGGGTGGGTAGGTGAGAGTCAGTGCATTTTTGGAGTATCTCAAATTGCTGTCAATCATTAAAGGACATTTGCTCATCACCTCCATTAATGATGGAGACATAAGGCTGTCGGAGAGCTTGAAGACAGTGTCTGTCCTTATGGAGTTTACCGGATAGCGCCATGACCCTTCAGGGTGATAGGTGTCATGATATGTGTATGCACGGGTGGTTTTAGGCCACTTCCAGACACGTGGCCTTGCTAAGGACGGTGTGTCAAGGAAAATGTCCTCTCGCCCTTGATGTCCTGAATCTCAAACAGGAGAAGATAACTGATGGAGAAAGTTCTAGAAAGAGGAAGCAACTTGTTCAAAGACACGTACGAAAGGATGAGGTGTTCTGCAAACTACAGCAGGTTGTTTATCATGATCGAGTGGTAGGACAAAAAGGGGGACGTGTCAAACACGTTTATACCAGGGTGACTGTGTCAGCACCAGGGATGGTTCTAGCATGGAGATGAGACTACAAACGGGCAGTACAGTTATAAGTCAGTAAAGCAGAGGAAAGCAAACGGGTCAATGGGAGGTGGGGCCCAAACAGGGAGCGTGGCCGTGGGCCCATGTCGCACGTTCACCCAACGCCTACGTGTTTAGACTTTTGGTGTCTTTTCCAAATGAGGTTAGACAGAGTCAGCACAGTTTTCTATGTGTTAGATTAATTTATTGAAGTGTGAAAATGATAATTTTCATAACTCTTTGGCCATTTTTTTCACTCTTTATATATGAAAAGCTTAAAAAATAGAAGAGGACTATACCTTTCTGTCCCTGTTATTAGAGAAAAATGGAGGAAAATGGTTAGATTTGAGGATTTGCAAACCCTGTATTGCTTAAATGTCTTGTCCAAGTTTGTACAGTTGGCTGGTGGCAAGACAACAACAGAGGTGACTCCTAGTCCGGTGCTCTCTTTGAGCCCCACGCCCTTATGCCAGGACAGTGAATAGGCTACTCCAAGCTTCAGCGATGCAACTAAATACGAGCATCACTATTGGTTTGATGCTTATTGCTCTGATGAAGAGAATAGAAAGAGGCAATACTAGATTGTTTTTTGGGGGATGAGGGGTAGGTACTAAAAAGTAATGTAGCAAAAAATGATGATTAGTTTCAACTGGAGAAAGAGATCAAATGCCCAGTGAAATCTACTAGTATTATAGTGAAGAGCTGTCAGCAAGCAGTGCTACCCAGGGCTGGGGCACCCAAGTCCCCCAAAGTTGGCCTTGCTCTTAACTTTTTAAGGACCCTTAGAATATGCAGATTTCTTATGCACATTTAAGACAGTTTGATCTAAATAAGCACTCTATTATGGGTCTTGATGTTGTAGGCTAACTTGTAATTGCAGTTATTTAAATGAGTAGAGTAGACAGTGGAACAACTCTAAATTTAGCCACTCTGAGTGGGTAGATTTCAAAAAAAACCCAACAAGAAGCCTGGCAAATCTCATTGATGGATGCAAATCTTAAGGGTTTCTGCAATGGTGACACCGATTTTCAAATAGCTAATATTTGGGCACCTGCAGATTAACATTCAGTAACCTACAACTTGAAAAGCTCTGCCCAGGTTGGACGAATTATTTTCCCATCAATGGTATTAACCGCTGCCATGGTTGAAAAGACAAACAAACCACAAATATCTGAGAAAGGGATGAATTAAGAAGAGGAGGGGATGGCTTCTGCAGACTGCGACCAACACAGCTTTCCCCTTCTTCTTCCTGGATGACCTCCCGTCCGCCCTCAATCGCTGACTGACATGTGGTCAGCTTGGACGGCCCAGAGGAGGAGCCCAGCTGTGTGTATCTGGCAGGCTTCTGCTTCACCTGGTATTACTGGAGGCAGGACCCTTGCCGCGCTTTTGGATCAATCAGTGGGACTAAGTTAAACGTTTTCCCAGTCTCCTAGCACAGGCAGCAAACAAAAATCTCAGGAAAGGTGGAGTTCATAGAGCCGACTTGCGAATAGCGACTCACCCACGAGCTTCAGATAAGGTTAAGCTGCAGAACGTAGGCGCTGTTTCATTCCAGGGTTACCTTACTCCTCATGGAAGGAGGGGCTAGCTAGGAGTTTTGAGCTTCTTTTATAAGATGCCGATGTTCCTACAGTGCAGGTTTTAATTTCTCTGGAAGGTTTAGAGCACAGCGCAGAGCTTTCCCTGTATACTTAGGGACTCGGCCTGATCCCAAGGTGGTTGAGGCGTTTACCCTTTTTGGCACTGAGTCTCTGTGTCCCCGTCCCATGTCGGCCCCAGCTCATGCTTCCCATGTTCCCCAGTGCTCAGCCTATAGCTGTCACTGAAATTCAGCCACACTGTGGTAAACATCCTCCTTTTTGTGTTCGTAAGGATCCATAATCCTCTGGGAAAGTTAGCAATATAGTCACATCCCTGTACTATATTGTAGGATATCACAAAGGCTTTAGGAAAAATGGCAGAGAATAGAAAGACATTGGAGCTTATTTCTAGCTCGGGGGATCTAGAAGGAACCATGGACGATGAGAAAAAGAGCATCGCAGTAAATAAGTAGCATGGACAGGCAGCAGCACATGTGTGCAGGGTCACAGGGCAGGGCCAGGTTGTGTGTGGGAAGGCTGAGCCGTGCACCGTCTCACGAGGCCGGAGAACACGTGAGTGCCCACGTGGGCTCTCACGTAAGTGCACCAGGCAGACACTGGCCACCTCCAGGGACAGCTGCAAATACCTGTCGGGCGAGGCTACGTCTTGTAGGACATGGAGGGCCAAAGGCAGGACCTTGTGTCTTGTCCTGCTGGCCACACTTGTCATAAAAGTCCAAATACCTTAGAGCGGCCTGGGAAGCCCCCGCGCCATCTGGCCTGTTCATGAATCTCAGCCAGACGAGTGACTTACCCTTTTCTCCAAGTGACACAAGCTTTCCGCCCCTTCCGCCTTCGCGGAGGTCTTCCCGGTGCCTCTCTCTTATCTCTGCTGCTCCTTGGCAGACTGGAACTCTCAGTTCAGGTGCCACTTCCCGGCCAAGCCCTGCTTCATTTCCTCCCCAGGCGCCACCTTTGAGCCCGTCTAATTCATTCAGAGCCGTACTGGCCGCTCACCGTGCTGAGGCGAAGCAGGGCCACAGCTTGCTTACCAAGTTCCAAGGTCCTTGTCCAGAAATCCAGAAAGGTCCTTGCGTAGATCTCCAGAAATAAACAGGTTGTGTATATAATGGAATGTCAGCCATATTAGTTGGATGGATAAGTGGATGAGTGGATAGAAAGACTAGGGGATAAGCACTACACGATAGTTTTGGGAGGTTAACTTTAAAATGAAATTCTACAGCTAAAAGTGAACTATATTATAAAAGTGAATGACTTGGGGGGTATAACTATAATAAAATCACAATGACTTATAAGATTGGCAGTGGGTTGTGGGGATAAGGTTAGGGAAGAGAATATAGTTAATGAAATGTATTTTATTATTTCCAAGAGGATTAGGCATCTTAAGCTACAAAATATGTACTAACAAATTGAAATTAACTATTCACACATCTGTTTCCCAAGTATACAGTATATACAGTATTATTTTCCGGAAGCAACGCATCATAGAACAACATTTAGGGAGTATTTGCAGCATTGGATCTCTGATTGCAAACATTAACTATATGCTGTGGGTTTTACAATTAAGTTTTGAAAAACGAGTTCAAGGTTTTATTTGGTGAGATAGCATATGATGATTTTTAATGAACAAAATTCTGAGTTAGTGATTCTTTTTTAATACATGAAAAAAACCAAGATATAGTAATTGCACCTTAAATAGTTTCGATAATAATTAAGGTATGGGTAGAGAGATAAAGAGAGACAAAATGGAGCTATATATGGTCATATAACTTGTTTTCTACTTGAGAGGTAAACAACACATCTTCCCATAATATACTCTCGCATAGCTTTTACATTTATATGTAATACTAACAATCAGTTAGAAAAATAGTAGAGTCTAAATCAGTGTGAGATTAAAATGTGCCAGTAAATGAATAAATGAATAACTGGTTGAATTCCTAATTGAACTGCAAACACTCTCATTTTGCAAATTGAAATGTTAGTTCACTGTTTTGAAAAGGGGATAAAGTAAAACATTTTATCAAGGAGCACATGGCGAATGTATTCTGGTGGAAGTGATCTTTTCTACTTCTCCAAATAATCTGACTGAGCCATAATACGGTCAACTATTTTTTTTTCCCCAAACGTGCCTGCCAACAAGTCAGGATTAGGAAGAACAGTAGACTAAACACCAAATTAAAAAGAGCACACAGATATTTGGAGTCTGACCGAGAAGAAATATGAAACTTGGTGACTAGAAAATAATGAATTGCACCCCCTTCACACTTCTCCTGGTTCCAGTGTAATGTGATCACAGTTACAGAGTCTGGCAGAAGAATCACTAAATTATGACAAAATGCGGACTCGGTGAACAAATGTTTAAATATGTAAAGGCATCAGCGTATCTTTGATGAAGCAGAATGCAGTATGTCTGACCATTAGAATGCTGGCTTGTCTATTAAAATTCTTTGGTTAAAAATTTTTTACAAAATCTCTCAAAATGATAATGAAATTGTTTGGATAAAAAATAAAAACCTCTCATAATAATAGCTTTTTCATTATGGGAACATAATAATAACGTTTCCTAATGGTCAATGCTGTGATATTTGTTGTCAGTAATACTTTTTGTGCTAAGTGCCTGGACCACTCTTTCCAGTGACTTACTGCCTGATAACCACCCAGAAACTCTGGGCAGGACCCAGGGAGGCGGCTGCAGGTGGGGGTGGGGCAGCAGAGATCCTTACTCTTCTCCTTAGTCTCAGAAGTTACTTGTGGACACTTGACAGGTTAAATGGTACGACCTCTGAGGAAAAGCAAGGAGCTTACCCAAAAGCACAGAATTCCCCAAGGCAGCTCTGCTTATTGGTGGAGTTTCTAGACAAGATAGTAGAAGACTATGATTATGGATGAGAAAAATATGGACAAAAAAATGTTAAAGAAGAGGATCAGAGTAAGAACAGAAATGGAAATGTTTATAATTGACAGGGATCTCATGTGAATGCCTGGTGGAGACAGCCAAAAACTTGGTCTCCTCCTTTTCTTTATAGGCTTGTGTGCCGTAAAATGGGTGGCGGGCATAAATGTTAAATAGGAACTATGCTGGTCTGGGTTGCGGACGGGGGGACGTTAACAGTGATACACAGGAAGTGTCCTGTCACCCACCTTTCCATGTGCAACTCAAACTCATTCAGCAAGTAATGTTGCCCATCAAAAGGGAATTTTGATTTATTCTGGGATTGCCAGATGTCTGGCATCGTGAAAGATTGGAAAAAAAAATTAAAAGGAAATACAGGCACCCATTCATTATTAGAACCATCTCTCACATGCTTAATAGGCCACCCTGTACCAACATCTCGGCAATCCTGGATGGCTGGAATCGGGCAGGGCCAGAATAGCAGCTTAAAATTTCTAAAAATCAGCTTTCTTTTGGAAGAGTTTGTTTTAAGGAAGATTTGTTCAAGGAGAGGGTCTTAACATTGACCCTTGACTTGAATCTATGTACTCATAGTTCTTTGGAGCACTTAGTACAGTGATATATGAATAAGTGAAAATAATTCAGATGGGGATGTTGAGTAATCTGTTGTTTATTTCTGTACAGTACCCTTCCACCCTCCTTGCTGCCCTTTCCAAATCCTACTGCTCCCAACCCCACCCCAAGATGAAGTGTTTTTCTGACCCTTCACTCATTGGCCTGTATGACATCCCACCCCGACCCCGCCACCAGTTTTGTGTGACGCAGTGGTTTCTCAAAATCAACCCTCCTACCTCACAGACCCACCTGGCAAATGCATTTAAAAAAGAAAGCACCCTAGCCACACCTACATGGTACTGAATGAGATTTAAAAGCCCCTTGTAACATTTGGTAGATTTTAGGACTATTCACAGCATTGGGAAGTGGATGAGAATACTGGAGAGGGGGACAGACTTTTGCATTTTGCCTGAAAGCCACTTAATCCAGAAAGCAACAGAGCAAGCAGTTTTCATAACCGTGAAGTGTTCCTATAAGGCCTGCCTTGCCCATGTTATTGTTTAAATATGAAAAGTGTGTAATAAGAGGTTGCCCTACAGATGTGCCTTGAATTAGTCATGAGGGTAATAAGGACCATTACAGAATCTAATCTCCATTTATTTGCGAACTATGAAATACTCATTAACAAACTCAGAAAAAAGTCCTAAATGGAAATACAGGGCTCAAGTAACTAAAATAATAATTTTATACTGGCCCTATCGTAGACTCACAAAGTATATGTTATATGCTTCAGAATATATTATTGGCAATTATCATATGACAATGAAATTAGAGCAGGTGATTGGAACACGCAGTTGTAGAATTTGGCTGTGGTCTTAAGGATCCTTTTGGTCAGTGGTTTCAGAAATGTCTTAAGTAATTTAAGTCATTGTTTTCCAATGAAATCTTACATAAGGCCATTGTATAAAATATTAATAAAAGTAGAATAGTTTTCATTACAGCAGGAAAGGGAGCCCAAATCTAGTCAAATCTCTAATTTTACAGAAGAGGTGATTTAGGCCAAGAGAAGTTTTTAGTTTACCAGAGATGATAATAATAAAAAAAAAAACTATGAGTAAAAGCATTATGTGATTCCCAATCCAGATATTTTTTGAGTAGATTATGATAAATCTAGAGCAGAAATCTGACACTAGGAAAATTAAGTCAGTTAGATTCAATGACTATATTAGTTTGGGCGAGCCCCCATAACAAAGAACCCAAGATCAGGGGGCTTAACTAATAGAAACTAATTTTCTCACAGCTCTGGGGGCCAGAGGTCCAAGGTGAAGGTGTGGGCCGGCCTGGTTTTCCCTCAGGCCTCTCTCCTTGGCTTGTAGATGGCATCTTCCTGTGCCTTCACGCGGCCCTCTCTTTGTGTGTCTGTGCTCTCGTACCCTCCTCTTCACAGGCTATTGGGTAGGCCCACCCATGTGACCTATTTTGCCTTAATTACCTCTTTGAAGGCCCTATTTCCAAATGTGGCCCCATTCTGAGGTACTGGGAGTTAGGACTTTACCATGTATTTTTTTGGGGGGACACGATGTGGCCCATAACAATGACCAACCCTCAAAGCTGGATTAATTTACACTTTCCGAAGTGGAGAGTAATCCACACAGGATTCTGCACTGACCTTGAACTTGTTAGCACAACTATTTCAGTTGACAGGACGTGACACACTGGTGAGTGGCAATCACTTGTGAGGGGCGTCACAATATTTAAATGTCTAGCATCTTATAAAAACCATTTGATATACATATACAAAGGTAACATTAGCATGGATTTGAAGTTGGCCCTGTAACCCACTTACATGCACTGACTGTTTTTTCGTATATGCAATGACTGGTGTCACAGCAGCGTGGCCTCTGGGCTCTCCACAGTGCCACATGCGTCACCCACCGTAATGGGCCAATAACTGTCAGAGTTGCCACATTGTACCGCGCATGTGACTGTACTGCGGCTTTGCGCTTTTAAACCCAGTGGCCTGTAGGACAGTGACATGTATGTGACTCTCACCAGTTGGGTACGTGGGAGCTGAGAGGGGCGTTAAGGATCAACGCGTGGCAGAAGCATGATGAACATCAGGGCTAAGGCCCTTTTCTGGGCTGGGACGCACCAGTTAACATGACCCAAGTGTGTTTGTGTCACACCCTGAGCTCCATTTAGGTTAAAAAGATTCACTGCCCAGTGGCTCTGAGCCAATGGAAGGCTGCTCTGAATGTTTTAAATGCAACAAAATAAGGTTGAGACACAGAGAAAGGGTGACACAGTGCTTCAGGCCCCGAATGAATTACCAACTAGAATATCGGACCTTGAAAGGGGCTCAGCTGAGAATACCTGACGGGGCGGTGGCAGGTGGCAGAGGGCACCGCGGAAGCTCCTGGAGAGGTCGCAGCCCGGGCTGGCTCTGCTCCGGCCATCCAGGCCACATCACAGGAGGCCTGCTCAGTCCAGTGGCACCGCTGTCACCTGTTTCCCTGAGTGTGGGGCCTGCAGTAGATAGAAGCCCTTGCTTTTAAATGGATTTGGAGGTCGTAGTGCCACAAATCAGATGACACCATCCCTCCATCCCACTCTAGGGCGGCCTCTACCTTCCATCCATTTCCCCGGGAGGTCCCTGTGAAGTGCCTGGCCACAGCCACAGCGACTCAGCTCCCCACAGCAGCTCCCACTTACATCTCACGTTCCCCCGGGGCTGGGCATTAAGGACATATTAAGAGAAAGCTCGCGGAAGTAATTTTCCCCTTGGTGTGAGCAACCGATGAGGACACTGTCTGGATCCTCCAGGGCACTGCGATTCCGTGATGGAAATTTGTGAACTCAAGTGATTTGCTAATTGTGGGCAGCGCCGCGGTTAGAAGGGTAAAGGCAGGCTTCAGACAGTAAGGAAAATACGCTGCAAAGGAAAGCTGCCCCTGCGTCCCCTGAGTCCTGTTCCTCTTCACTCAGACACACAGGTTTTAACTGTAAGATTCTGGAAAAACTATTATAGTGTAATGCAAACAAGTTTAGAATTTTTGTAGACTCTGAAAATGGCCTCGTTGACAATTTGCTTTCTAAATGAAGAAGAAGAAAAAAAAGTGCCTATTTTGCCTCCTTCATTGTCATTATCCAAGTTAACTGAGGAACCATCTCCTACCTTCCAAATATTTTTTCTGTTGAAAATTTGAGGCCGTCTTATGTGTTAACCATCTCGTAGCACTCACATGAGATTTTTGGTTTTTCACAATTGGTTAATCGTGGCTTCTGGCATTTTGTTTTATTGTTGTTATTCTTCTTGCACATGTGATAAAACCAAGTAGCAGTCAGCAGTCAGCGAGGTGGAGCTGGACTCACTGCCTTTCAGTGTTTACTGAGTGTGGATTTGGGCAGACTGCTGGTTCCTCTCCTCTGTGCCTCAGTTTCTTCCTGATCAGTAACCATCCGGATCTCGTAAAGCCCCTGAGGATTCCATCAGATAATGCAGAGAAGGTCCTTGTCACAGACTGCTCCTTGACTGGTGTTCTTACCTCTGTGCTTCCGAAAGCAAACTTCATGTGCTGAGTCGGGGCCGCATCGTCCATACGGAGGACGAAAACCCTGGTCCACACACTTCCAACCGCTAAGTGCCTTAGTCTATCCACAGACACTTGCAGCTTCACGGCACCTCAACATTACTTCATTTTCCATTGCTTGTTACTATACTAACAGTTTATAAATAAATACACGCTAACCTGTGAAGGAGGCCTGGCATGTCCGGTTTAGGTAGCAGCCAGCTGGGCCGAAGGCTGCTGGCTCCGTGTCAAGACAAGCTCCCCCACGCCGATCATTAGCTGCCAGGAAATGCCCTCCTCATTAGTCATCACTGCCTGAGGATTTTCTGGTGGTGGTGTAAATACCATAAGAAGCGCCATAATGGCCGAGCTGGATGAGGAGACTAGGACTGTCCTACCTTATTTGGCTTTGAAGCCCACCATGAAAGGGATCACTGTGTCAAAGAAAAAAATATGTAATAGGTTTCCAAAAAGTATGTAATATGTAAGAAGTTTCCAAAGTGAATGTGGATTTAGTCCTGAACTTAAGAGAAACAAATAAGGGGGATGAGAACGTTAGGGAGTCACCAGTAGATACTTTTATTGAGGGCGTGGCCCTCGGGGACTAGCATTGCTCTAATAAGAATAAGATGTGGCAATACCTACACAGACTTGTGGCATTGATAGTCTTGTTGGAGAGATAAAACTACAGGGTATAAAACCAACAGAAGGAATAGCACTGATCACATCTTCATTTTGCATTTGCATACACAGCATTAATTTAAAAAACTGCTGGGCAGACCAAGCCTTCTGAAGTTAAAGCAGATATCTGAATGTGGTCAACAATGATATTTGAGAACTTCTAACCTTAATTTTGAATGTTCCACTTGAGAGCTAGGGTGTGTGTGGGGGGGTGGGGTTCTTTCTGCCAAAAGCCATTTGGTAAGCAGATCTCAAAACAACAAAATGCTAAAGAGAACCTATTAGTGATATGAAATTTCTCTGCTAAGAAAGCTTGGACCAGCATAGAAACTGCCCTACAAAGGCGCTGGGAGGGGGGGACAATTGAGGGCACCTGCTTCAGATATTCTTTGTGCAGAACAGCTTAGGTATCGCCAGAAATAAGAGGTGCCCAGGAAACATGAGATGAGGGAAGAAAGGGAGAAGGGAGTTGGGGACGGAGTGTGCTGACCACCTATTTTTTGTTGTTGCTTTGGAAGAATTCTAAGCTATTCTACTAGTTCTCTCCACTGCCTCTAGCAATGATAATTACTGTGGAAAAATATGAGTCCACTCATTATTTCCCCCCCATAATGACTTACTTTTTGTCTGGATATTGTAAAATTTCTTTAATTTTGAAGTTCAATGACTTTTTTAGCGTATGCCTCAATCTTGATCATTCTGGGTCATTTTTCCTCTGACATGGTGGATCCTTTCATTTCTGGAAAATATCTTTGAATTTTGTGTATTTTTTATTTATCAGAGTTTTGGTTTTCTTCTTCAGGAACACCAACTATGTATGTGTTGGATCTCCTTTATCAGCGTTGCATATTTATGTTACACTTTCCCTCGAATCATTTTCATCTATGATTCTTCTACCTTGGATCTTGCATGTTTCCATCACCAACTGTCCATATATGTGTTACCGTGTTCTCCACCTGGGTTCCTGCCTCTTGTGTTGTCCCCGACATGGTTATCAGTTCTGCGACATTGACTGTTTTCTGTCCCACCTCTTTCCTGAGCCCTACCAGCTCCTCTAGTTTTGCCAGCTGTTCTCTAAACTCTTGCATCTCTGATTCTCTTCCAATAAAACAATTCCTTTATTAAACTGTTCTTCTGTTGCTTTTTGACCTTATTTGTTACCATTTCTATTTTACATCACGGTGCCCTCCTCCCTTTAGTTTTCAGTCACAGTGCACAGATCTTTAGCTTCTTTTTGAGTATCCGTTATTTCGAAAGTGGTTTCTCTCATCGTGACCACCAGAGGTAGGAGCTGCTCACACAGCAGGTTCTCTCACCGTCACCCGCCTTGCTTCCTGGCGGCTTCTACACATAGGACTTCGGTGTATTATTCCTTATTCCCTCTGCCTGCTAGCGTTCTTGTCATGCCAGCTGGATCCAAGAAAACTGCAACCATCAGCCACTGCACGCAAACCTCTTTTCAAAAAGAAAGGACTGGCCCTCAGTAGGTGCCTCTTACTTGAGAGATGTGTGTACCAGCTGTTTGTCGGAGGTGTAGCTTCTGCCCTTCTGCCTTTGCTAAGTCGGGCAGCCTTTGCCCCATAAATATAATATCTATTAGGATTTGAGATTACAGTTATCTCCTAATTTCATCCAAGATGGAGTTTTCATTGTTGTCTTCAAATTGCTTTTGGGTATTTTCTAGAAGAACAATAGGAAAAATTCAATCTTTGATCCACCACCTTTAAACCAGATGTTTTCTGATAAATTCTTGAAGCCCCCTATGGGTCCATTCTGTGGTCTGTATTAGAAGAGTATTGTCTACATCTTTTAATTCTACCAGGGGCATGTGCAGTTTACCTCTTAAGAGAACACCTTCAGTTCTTTTAATTTTTATCCATAAATAAATAACCTTCACCCTGTTCCCATATTCAGCCGTATGGATATTTGTTTACATAAGTAAAATTTTTTCCTGCTTTATTAAAGCTGTCTTTATTTTTGAACATTGGGTATCTCCTTATCGATGGATCCCAGCCTTGAATCTATTTTAATCAAATCTAAATCGCACCTCTCCAATCATGAGATTCACTCCCTCTCCTTTGTTGGTCACTTTGCCATCTGACCAGGTACCTTTGTCTATAGATGTGTGACGATATTTGTTTCCCAACTTGCATAGTTTTAATTTCATCAGGAATTCATCTATGTCCAACACTGCTTATCTCTGTCCAGTTGTGAGATGAGATTTAAATGAGCCTGAAGAGATCTTTGCCTTGACTTATGTAAATCTTACTGAACCAAGAAATACCTGGGATTAAAATAACCAGAGCATTGAAAAGCCATATAATCTTAAATAGATAAAATTAGAATGGAGACTATTGGATTTGAGGGTACAAATACATTACAGAAAATAGAACCATTAAAAGCATACTATAAAAAGGCATAGAAAATAGCATGCCTTATTAAAGTTGACTCGTTGAAAATCCCTTTAAAAATATTGTATACAACTTATTTCTTGTACAATTTTATACACCACTTAATAAGGGATTATCATTTTCTTATTAAATATTGACTATGTTGGAAAGCCTAAGAGAAATTCCTACTTATGTTCACCATCCCAATTTCCATGGAAAATTTAATTTATGTTCCTCTCAAGGTCTTTTGCCTTTTATGTCTGTCCTCTTAAATAATAAAACACTGGCTTCTTCTAGATTGCTTGGCTTTTCAAATATAAACAGGCTTCCCATTGACCAAAATTCTCCTAGAGGTAAAAAAAAAAAACCAACAAAAAAGGGGAAAAAAAAGAAAAAACACAAAATACCCCACAAAACAAACAAACAAACAAACAAACAAAACCCCCCAAAACCCAAGAGTCAGCCTGAGTGGGTTTTCCTGCCCATCCTTCTCCAGGTGGAGTAACTGAATTAACGGGCTGTGTGGCTTCTAGGCAGGGCCTCCAGGTTGTCAGACGTCGTCGCTATGGCGCTAGAATCACCCCACAGGCATCCTTTCCTGTAGCTTCAGTTCTGATCTCCGTTACCCACCCTCATTAGGAATTCACTCCTGGATGGATGGAAACATCTGCATATTCTCGGCTTTCTCTCCCCCTCCCTTCAAGCACGCCCATCATTCTTCATCTTTAGTATTAATGCCACTCATTAGACGGAGGCTTCTCCAGCTGTCCTCAAAATGTATGCTGAATAAGACATGAGGAGGAAAGCTTTAAAAAAAAAAAAAAAGAAAAAAAAGAAAAGAAAAAAGCCGTGCCAATCTAGGCAAGTCATTAGCTGACTTTAAGGCCGAAGGCGGAAGACCATTTTCCACAGTGTCCTCAGCTTTGTTACTTAGCGATCTACACTCGGAGGGCACAGAAGAATATTCCTGTATTCCAATGTCCTTAGTCGTGACCACATACTCTCAGTTTCAGAAAATGCGGCCAAGTTCAGAGTGTTTCCCTTAATGATGGAATTAAGGAGATATTTCCCACCCTCCCATCTCTATTGACTTGTAATAAGGACTTTTAACTGTTGCCAAAATGTTCTGTTCCTTTATTAAATGCAATCATTTGCTTCCGAATGTACAGATATATAATTTGTACAGGTACATGGATGTAACAGCATTAATGAGAAGCCATCTAATTTTAGGTGATGATGTGTTTTACAATATCTCACAGATATTTTTCCTTATACAAAAGTATTAAAGAGCCAGAAAACGTGGGGCTACCTTGCATCCTACATTATATGTAAGTAGCATGGTGCTTATATGCTACTTCACCAGTGGGGGGCCAGGTATGTGATGTATTTCACTAGATATTTGAAGACATCTATCTCCATGCCCGTGACTTGACTCACCCAACGGGCTAATACCAGAGATTTCAATGTTGGACTCTCCCCTCCTTTTCCCTTTTCATATGTCTTTCTTTCTATTTATCTTCTTTGTTTCTTGTCCTCTATGCTTGTCATCCAACCACTTAATTTATTCTATTTGGCCATTCAATGAAAGACAGAGACTTTGCTAGGAACACAAAAATAGTACCAGTAAAGGGTTTTATAGGTCTTTACCTGCAAATTCTAGTGGGACGGTGTTCATTGATTTGAGTGGATATCAGTAACTCACCCCTCAGGATGACCAAAGCACATAAGAATAAGATTTGAAAGGGGGCCATAGAAGATGATGAGGTTTGGCTGGTTGAGTTGGGGAAAGGATACCCCAAATGGTGACGAAGTTCAAGGCACTGACCGCCCAGGAGATCCAGGAAGTCGGGGGTCTCCCTTCCTCGAGCAAGGAGCTCTAGCTGAGGATCCCTGACCGCTAGAGGCAGGGGCTGCGGGCACTGGGGCTGGGCACACCTGGCCCCCTGGTGTTTCTGGGCTCGGGAGAGATCTCACCATGTCTGTCTCTCTCCGGGTTTTTCCTCGTCTCCTCTTCTGCCCGTTTCGGAATGTGGACCCTGGTCTCTTTGTAGCCTCATGGAAGGCTTGCCCTCGATCCACATCTATACCCCTCAAGTAACACCTGAGGCCCACAGGGAATTTCCGGACGCAGGGCAGAGCTGGGCAACCTGGTCTCTGGAAGTTCAAATCAGGGTGTCTTGTAAGTTGTTTCAGGTGGGATCTAGAGTGACCATGGGCTGGAACAGAGGGGCAAAAAAACAAGCCAAGAGCCTTTGGAGAACTAACTTTCGGAGACAGAGCCAAACAGTGGTCAAGCTCACAGAGCAGGTGGCTATACAGGCAGATGGGGAAGGCCCTAGAAGGGACCTGGGTTTCCTCTCTGCTCTGGGAGGAAGTCGGTGTTTCGTGGAGGTGGTGGGGGCTGCATCTCCGTAGGAGACAGTGGGGAGTGCACCTCTGGGGGAGAGAATAGGAACAAAAGGATGAGCTGCTTCTGGGACAAAAGTGTAAATCAGGCCAGAGATGATGTATATCAGGGAATTGGGGAGCACCGACCTAACACAGGGGTTATGTGCAGCAACTGGGGTGAAGCCAGGTTTGGTGAAGTCATTGTTGGTGCAGTTAAAAGAGGACTAAGGGCCGGCCGCGTGGCGCGGTGGTGAAGCGCTGGCTTGGGATGCCGGCGGCCCTGGTTCAGGTCCCACATGGGAGGGCCAGTGACACTGCCCTCAAAAAAAAAAAAAAAAAGAGGACTAAGTCACAGCCATGTCAGAAAATTGTCATCATCACTGTTTTTAGTGACTATAGTGTTAGATTTTCAAACTCATAATCTATTTAATAGTCATATCAGGTAGTAGCATGTTCAATATTAAATTATTAGTACTTCCCACTCAAAGATGAGAAAAATAAGTGTAGCGATAGTAATTTTTCCAATCTACTAAGTGGTAGACCTTGGCTTTGAGGAATGGGAACATTGTGTCTGAGAAATGTTTTATTGTTTTTAAATTTTCTTTAGAAATTAGTAACCCGCATATATCACATGTGCTAAAATGCAGTCTTTGGTAGCTCGAAGCTCAAATTGATTAGGTGAAAATCTTTGAAAAAATAAATTATTACTTGATAATCCATCATTATCAAATAAGAATGTGAATAGTGGAAAGTAAACTCAATATTTGTAGACATTCAACTCTTTATAGGGTGTTGGTACCTTTTCATGTACATGGTCAGCTATGTCACCTCCCGTCCTGTTCTGAGTGGTACACGTGTTTTGTCTTCCATGCCAACGTTATGGGTTGCAAATGGCAGGAACTGAAGCTGCTTATGGGAAGTGGTGAAGGAAAAACATTGAGATGATTGATCGGAGCTCGCAGAACCAATGGAAAGGCAAGAGAACACAATACAGAAAATTGTGTTAAAAGTAATTGAGGCTAGGCAGCCAAGAAATCCGCAGGTGTCACCACTGGACTACCGGCGCATTTCTGCTCTGCATTCACAGCTGTCACATAAATAATCCCTGGCTGTCTGCGGAGCCACCCTTAGGATGCAAAGACCTATCAAGAGCCGAAGCCAATACCTGTTCTTTGACGGACAGAGAATAAACAGGATCACCCCCTTCCCTTCGGCTGGCAGGTTGGGGGAAGGGGCCAGGCCCCCACACCACTGAGAGAGTCCCATCGAAGTAGGATGGGTTCGAATGTTGGCTGGCCACATCCCAACAATTCGGGAGAGGGGTTCTGTGTTGAGACAAATGCCTTTTCTAAGGAATTACTGAGCCAGTGTGCCAATTTCAGTAGCTCTTGGAGCAACACGGCTTAGCCCCAGAGGAAAGTCGGACACCTAAGTCTCTGGACCTCCCGTCCTCTTTTTCAGATCCCCATGTTTATCTGCATCTTTCTGGAACACAGCCAGTCTAATGAATGCCCATTCCATGGCATGGTACATGTACTTTATTTATTTTTTATTTTTTATTTTTTTTTGAGGGCAGTGTCACTGGCCCTCACATGTGGGACCGAACCGGGGCCGCTGGCATGGTACATGTACTTTAACCGCGGCTCCATTTTTTCCCCTTGTCTGTCCGGAGTGCTACCTGAAGAACTGGGAGTTTTCTCATATCTGCCCTGAAGATTGTTTTTTATTTCCAATATAAATCTTTAAAAATGACATATGTGAAATTGTCACCTTGCATTCACCGACAGCATGAGCTTAAGTGTCAGTGGGTAAAACAGGATCCCGAGGAGAACTTGGACTACGTCGGCTGTTTTAGGCGTAAGCGCAGACAGCTGATTTTCTGCTTTGCTTGTGAGGGGAGGGGAAAAAAAAGCTGAGCTTCTCAATCTGAAAAATATGAGTGCATCCAGTAATCCAAGAAAGTTGAAATTCAGGGAAATTCTGCAGTTTTCCCCATTTTATCCAACATCAAATAATCATTTTCTCACAGCTTTTCTCTCTTTTGCACAAAAAGGGTCTTAAAAACCTGCGTGGGAATTATTAAATGTAGTTCACATAATTAGCAACCCCACCATTATCATCAATAAGGAGAAACATCCATGCACCTTTGCTCTGTGTAGGCTTTGTGCCTGTGGGCTGCGTCAGCATGAGACAGGCGCTTTCCCTCAATTAGTTTGTTATAGAAAAAGGCATTCCAAGTATAAATGCAGTGCAAGGAGGAAAAACTCACAACGGCCTTTTCTTGTTAAAGATGTGCATAAACCCATGTAATACCTGACACATATGTGTGTGTGGACAGGAATTGCTCCGTAGTCTACAGCACAGCTAAGAAAACAAGAAAGCCCAATGTAACACCACACACCGCAACAGCTGTCAAAAAGCTTTTTGAATGCTGTCTTTGAGTGTCTTCCACTGACATCGTGATGTCATAAAAGGTTAAATGTTTCTTTAAAAAAAAGAATTTGCAGATTAGAACAAGAAGACAACAGCAGTGATTTTGTATCCCTCCCCATTCCTCCATTACAATAAATGGGGCTAGCAGCTACCGAGGCAGAAGAGCAAAGCAACACTGGGAAAGCCTACCGCAAATCGGAAACAAAACTAAGGTATATTCCCGCAAACCTTCAGATACAAATGCGGAGGATAAAACATTGACGTGTGTTAGCAACGCTGCTCACGAAGCAGAGACAGAGCCATGGGCTGCCTGCAGGGCCGTTGGCCAGAGAACACCAAATAGGCAATGGATACTCACAGGATGCTAATGGAACCAATAGGAGAACAGCAGGCAAAACTGGGAGGGGTCTGTGCAGGCTCCAATTAGCAAGTGAGTGCAAAGAGAGGATGGTCAGTTTGGATGGTGCTGGGAGGGGCTGGGTTGTGCGAATGCTTGAATGCTTGAAATGGACCTCCTAAGATGCGTTCTAAGTCAAAGCCCTGTACAGAGAAGAAACCACTGGGACTAGAAGACACAGCAGGATAAGGACAACATGGGCAAAGGGAAGAGACGGCCCAGAAATACGTGAGAGAGGGAAAGAGAGCCAGCATATCTCAGAAGGAATATAATCTTATTCTTACCACCTCCTAGAAAGAAAAGCATTAGAGCCATGAACTTAATTGAGCTAACCCTGCAACCGTTCCCTACTCACAACACAGGAAAGCTCATCTCACTTATTTCTGAGCAATAGAAAATGCCTGTGGTCAAATCTCTCTCTCTCTCTCTCTCTCTCTCCCTCCCTCCCTCCCTCCCTCCCTCCCTCCCTCCCTCCCTCCTTCCCTCCACACACAGGCTTTTCCTGGTACTCATAAATTTTTCATGTTACTTACAGTCATCTCTGTGACAGAGCTGGGTGTTCCAACCTGACCTGCAAACTACGTCTGCAAAATCTTCATAAACGTTCTTCTTTTTACCTAGGCCGGAGCCTCATGTATATGTGACTTCCCAGGGCAGGCATCCACAAGCCAAGTAATTTGTGTCACGCAGTGTTGGTAGGGTGTGCCATGGTAATATTGCAGTAGGCTCCATGGAAAATCCAGGGAGCCGCTTAGGTCCTCCGGAAAGATGCAAGACGTTTTCCTGTCTGTTCTTGGGAAATCTTTTGCTAAAAGGGAAATGCTGGACTAGGAACCAACATACCCCCTGTTCCAAAATCTTTGTCTCCGGGCTTGTGGTTTGATCACTGTTTTTTTTTTTGTGAACAATCCACGGAAATGTTCTCTGGATTTCTGGTTGGCCTCACTCAGCCCTTCTCTCTGTCCACTGAATTCTGTCTTCAGAATTCTGTCTTCTGTTTTCAAATGTATCTCCATCTTAAAAAGAAACGAACTATAAACACACACACACACACACACACACACACACACACACACACACCCCACTTTGTGCTGCATATACCTCAGGCTACACTTGTAGTTCTCTGCTTTGTTTTAACATCAACCTTCTATCCATGACATTTTTGCACTGACTGTTGATTTCTCCATTTTTCCTTCTCAGGTGCTCACTCCACCACAAAGTCCTATCTTCATGCCTCCAAATGTCCCTTTACCCATCTTTTCCCTTTCTGCGCTCACCTACACTTGTCATTATCTGTGCCCAGCCCATAAAGGTGAGAAGAGGGATGCATTTTATGGAAAGGTGGTCATTACCAAATTGAACACTTTCTATGTCGTGTCAACTGTATTTAAGAATCACTCTATAATGTGTGAGCAGGCGGGGGTCTGTGTTGGCTCTTGGAGCTGGGAGCGCTCGCTGTTTTGTTAACTGAGCCTGTGACGAGTGTGACGAGTCCGCCCTCCACAGCGATGCTTTGGTTGGAGATCATCACTCAGTGAGCGAGGTCTTGCTGTTTGAGGGGGTTTAAATAAAACAGTAGTTCAGCTCAGGCCAATGGAGAAATAAAATAACCAATCCCTTTTAATAATGTATCCAGAGCTTGAACCTGAAAAGAAAGGATGAAACCAGAAACATAAACGTTAAAATTTCCTTTTTTGTCTATTTTTTTTTTGAAAATAGTTGCAGTGGTGGTATGTGTAATGTTACATATGGGTAGTAGGATATAAATTATTCTCTTAATAGTTTTATTTTGCATAGTCTCTAAAATGCTTATTTCCTAGTTATTATTTTGCTTAGTGATAATACGACTAACTTCATTTACTAAAAATTAAAGGGTTAGCATAATAGGAATTCCACAATAGAGAGACAGAACATTTCTCGAACTCACATGTATTAAATATGCCTCTGAGGCACAAAAGAAACTCTGAGGCATGAAAGTCTCAAGTTTCAAAACAGAGATACTGGAATGTTCACTCTATAATCAATTATGCATAATTTTTATTCATAATGTACACAAGAATTCTTTTTTCCTCCTGCAAATAATGTGGCCTGAGAACATCTCCTAAATGTCCACAAATCAAATTCCTGGAAATACAGGGCAATTTTGTTTGGTCAGGGGCTAGTCTGTCAGGGTTTTGCCATAAAGTCTGTTCAAGACACAGAGTAACAAAGGAATTTTTCACTTGTAAATAATGGGCCAAATACAGCCCCCCATGAGCGCCTTGCATTATGTTTCTTCCTGAGGCTGTTCACTCTTTTCTTTTTTCCATGGTCGGGTTTGTTGGCATGTGAAACAGCAGAGACCCAAACATTCTTTGTGATGGATAATCCTATTAGTTTGGAAAAATGATTTTCCTGAAATTTGGAGAACAGGGTAATTTGCTTCATGCCACTTGTCACATGTGCCACTATTTGATCCCAATGTACTTTTTAATTGTCATAAAATAAGAAAGGCTGCTGGTCTTCTTTTTTTTTTTCTTTTTGAACATGTTCCTTTATTCTAACTTGGAAGCCTAATTAGTCCAGATTGTATTAAAACACTTTGTTTTTGCTGCTTTTGTCAGAGAAGGGCACGAATATGATGCCTGTCGGGGGGGGGGGGGTCACATGCTGGAGGCCTGACCCAGGGAGTCAGATGTCTGACCTGGCCTGACCCTAACCTCTACTGAAAATCAAGTCTTTACTTTTATTTAAAAATTGAAGTGTACTCTGCGTGTTCCTTTCCCCCTTGTCCCAGCAGCTCAGAAGAACTCATGGCTATTCACTTGGGACTCGGGATGAGAAAAGACCTTTTCCAGTCTTCCCAGTTTGGGGAATGGGGTGTGGGTTTGATTTCTCATCTGTACTTAGAGGAAACTCCACTGTGTGTCCCCAAATCACATACTAGCAGAAGCAACAAAAAAAACTAAACGAAAACGAAAAACTAACACCCAGAAGTACGTGTGGGCTTTCCCTCACTGCACATGAAACTTAAACACTTCTTTACATTAAATAAATCCTTAGATTGAATTCAAAATGCTTTAGCTCTAAGATGAGAGAAAACATGTTTGGGAGACATATTTGAAAAATTACAGTTGATGGGCCAGTTAAAATAATATCAATTTTCTCTTGGGAATAGAGGAGGCTTGGTGAGCTCCTGTTAGTCAGCTTTTGGTTTTTGTCCTCTCACTTCTGACGCAAATGATAAAATACCCTTAATTTTAGCCTTGCTTTTACTGTTCGGATCCGTGATTCTTTTTTCTCTGTTTGTATGGTTGTTACAGTAAATTTAATTTATGAGTGTGTCGGGCGATGTATCGTGCAGGTCATCTCCTGTAATCTTGCATGGGGACAATTCCCATGGAGTTCTTCTGTGAGACTTGATGGCAGACTCTTGCTTTCACTTTATACATCTTTACTGTTTAGGGGACTGGGGGTGGGAGGCCAGCTAATTCGGCCCTTCAAATTACAATGTACAGAGCTTTTATTCATTCATTTAGACACCAAGTGTAAGTCTGCAGGCTTGACAATAAGTAACTTCAGGAGGTCCTTTGCACCCTAAATCCAGTCATTTGTACCTTTTAAAATAAAAACGCTTTTGCGTGAATTACATTTTCACTTTCCCACTCAATCTCTGGTTATCATAGCTCATTCAGTTTAAGATGGGACCAAGTTTTGTGTCACCGCTGTCTCTCGCCAGTTGTGATGTTTAGTGTAACAGCCAAATGGCAACCTAATGGTAACATGACTTGAAGTTTTTTGAGCAGGGCCTGTTGCCGTATTGACGTTTCGAAATTCAAGTACAGCAAACATAGTCAGGGCTAAGTTGTTTGTGGTGCAGACATGCCTGCCTCATCAATGGGTGCTCCTTTTGCTGGGTTGATTTAATCACAAACGGAGGAGAGAAGAACACTAAAAACATTCTTGAAAAATGAAAGCGAGTTACTAAGAATGTATCTGAACAAAGATTGCCTTTCTTCTACAGTTGGCCTATGGGGGGTGCTGATAGGTCAAAATTCAAATACGAAATTAAATTGAGATGTACATGCTTGGTTTAACATTTATTGAAATGCTTCAAAATGGAGAGGGTTTTCCAATTTGTGAAGGACATCAGTTCCGAGCCAAGGACGGGGCAATTTAAAATTATTCAAGACCTTCAAATTTTCCAAAGCGCTTCAGTTTGGAAGTTATCAGCGTTCTGGGTGTGTATAATGCATAGAAATTTGAAGCTGCTGAAAATGCTCTTTTTACAAAAAACAAAAACACAAGCCCTTTACTTGTACTCAGACATCTGGGCATGTGTAGACACTGAGGAATAGGCTGATGCCAAACCGTCTGAGTGCTTCAATTTGTAAGTGATGCTCAGAGCTGCCTCCATGGCTCAGCGCATGTGCCAGTGATTGGAACTGGCCCATTCAAAAGTGAGAGGCAAGATGAAACCGCATCATCACTGAGGGAAAAGGGGGTCCCAGTCCAGCCATTCACACCCTTCTCAAGCACAGGTTGACCAGGTTTTAGGAGAGATGACTTGGAACCTGGGGAAGATATCAAAGGATGAAAGCTCCCCGAGCTTTCGTCAAAGCCATCTGTGTTCACTGCGCCCTGCTCACCGGCCCACTCCTCCTCCGTGGCTGTACTGGGCATTCCCACGCTCATGCCTTTTTGGCCCGTTTTCTTTTGCTGGTAGCCCCGTGATGAAAGCAGATTTCATCTTGCATGCCAAGCCACTTCATTTAATGCCTGAGTCCGTGCTCGGGGGACTCAGAGGCCCAATCAGGTCTCAGCCGTGAGAAATGGCATCATTAATGCTGTCCCCGTGGGCGAAGGGGGGACATTCGGCACCTTGCAGATATTCCCGTGCTTCTTTACGAGCCTGCTCGGGTATCACTCTTAAGTTTTCCAAATGTATTTCCTTTTTTTGTTTTTGTTTTTGGTATTACAGCCTTCGATCTGGGTCCACACTCAACCTTTTCACCACTTTAAACTTTTCAATATTAAAACAATGAGGAAGATGTGAAAATACATGGATGTCCTATGGAAGATGAAACCATCCGGTGGTGATTTATTGTCGCAGCATGTGGACGTTTTCCTTGGAGGTGATGGAATGTGTGTGGAGGCAGATCAGGCAGGGCTTTAAACGATGGGCCGTAGAGATGAAATGCCACCTTGGCAGGCCGTCAGGGGACGGACGCCCTTCCCTCTCTGAACAGGAGTGAGACGTGTGCAAATGTCCACAAGGTGGTTACAGCCAACACACCTGCTGGTGGCAGGCAGTGGGGAGAGCCTACCCAGTGAGGCCGTGGTGTGGCTGGGGTGCCAGGTGGGTGCTGACAGTGGCACAGAGTGACACAGGCAGGCCGGGGGGCATCTGAGAAGACCAATTGGCAGGTCACCACCTGATTAGACGGGGAAGAAAAACGCTCATCATAACCAGGTTTTTAATTTCCCAGTAACCAGCTCTCAATCCCCAGCCAAATTATTTAAATCTCTCCGAATCTCAGGGAAAATGTACAGCTACTGCTATCAGTAGCTCAGAGACTGCAAAATGGGGTAATTTAATACCGCATCGCTTACTTTTAATTTGCTAATTCTAAATATATTGCTTTTCTCCTCCTACCACCTCTCCTGGGCCATTTTTCTAATTTAGCTGTTTCTAAAGATAGCCTGACCACAGCCCCTGACTGCAAGAATGGGGCAGAAACCTACGGGAGATACATTGGAGAGACAAAAAGACGGGCTTCCGTCCTGAAAACCTAGAACCCAAAGGTGTCATCATGCTTGTGGGCTGGACACCGTGTCCCCAGGCTCAGGGACATCATCTCCTCACCTTCGCAAGCCTTGGGGCTTGACCTTCACATATACATCCATGGTTCCCAGACGGAGATTTCATGGGCCACACAATTATAAGACCAAAAAAAGCCATTCAACAGAAAGTATCAACTTTTATTTTGTCAAATACACATTTTAAAAAACAAAGACACCAAAGAAAGACATATTACCATCTTTTGTTACCATTATATAATAAAAGAAGAAATAAGGTTAATACCCCAAAAGAGACACAATGGGCATAATCTTAGAACAAAGGGGCTTCTTCTAAATTTAATATATTTCGCCTTATGAAAACCTCACTACTTTTCACTGTGGCTCATTGAAAGGTTGTGACAGTGGGACCCGCTGATATTACTTATGTCTACTCAGGCCAACACTTAGAGTAAGGGCAATATTTTGGTATCTTATTTTTTGTAACTTACGTTGTAACATGTTTTGTAACTTACTTAACTGTGTGTCTTGCCTTAGCTTATTTCCTGACACATCTAGTAGGTGCTCATGACTTGCTTCGTGTGGGAAGGAAGGAAGGAAGGAAAAGAAAGAAAGAAAAGAAAGAAAAGGAAGGAAGGAAGGAAGGGGGGAGAGAGAGAGAGAGAGAGAGAGAGAGAGAGAGAGAGAGAGAGAGAGAGAGAGAGAAAGAGAGAAAGAAAGAATCAACCAATCATTGCACACGTGGGTGAGGGCATCGGCAGAGGCTCTGAAGTTTTTCTCAGGGGCTTGTCTTGGTTCACACAGAGCGAGACAGCCTGTTGACACCAGGACCGACTGTGCCTGAGGTGCTCGGGGTCAGACTTCAGATAGATCCTGCCGTGAAGACAGGCCTCCAGGCAGCCACTGCGTAGAACGGTGGGGGGCAGTTTCTATACTTGGGGCGCCCAGGGCAGCAAGCTGCTTCTTCCCAGAAGTGGAACAACACAATGAAAGTGCATTTCACAAATCTCAGCACTAAAGGAACTAGTCGCAATAACTCAAAAAAATTAGAAGTTTAAGGGAAAAAAGGAATGAGTAATTTTCAAATTGATATATATTTTTTCCCAGTTTGGGGGCTGCCCTCTTCCCCCATCACACCAGCCACGTCTACCTCAGGGCCGGCGGGGCCCAGCCCCTCTCAGCGTGGTCTCGTGCTGTCACCTCACACTCAAGCCTTGAGGGAACCAGTCTCCCTTTTCCTATTTTCTGTGCCCCGGTTTGCGTTCCACGTTCCATGAGGGTCCAGGTGGGAGGGAACGTCTCACTGTTCACTAAGGACTCTGAAATTTAGGTGTTTCCAAGTATCTCCAATACAGATTCATTGCAGAGACACACTCCCAGGTTGGAAAGAAGATATTTTTCCATGTACAACTTGCAACATGAGTCCCATTATCAGGTCATACCACCTGAGAGAGACTGTAAATTAATAGTTTTATAAATACAACGTTCCCATGAATGATATATTTAAACAAAAGCGGTGATTTTCTAAAGAAGATTAAATTGAAACACCACCATTTTTTGATAGTCCTGCCTTGGCATGCATTATTTTATTTCCCTTTATTGTAGCAGAGCTTACAGAAAACGGAAGTGGCCTGGACCTTTCTTGAGCTGCGAGAAACACACCTTCACCTCGCAGACCTTGCTCCGTTTCTTCCCTGTGCTTTACCCGGGAAATCTCTGTGGGAGAGAAGGGAGGGGCAGATCGGAGGGCAGGAGACATACGAATGACTGGGATTGGCCTTGGGGAAATGAGTCTTTAGTTCAGGCTGTCATTTTGCCTCAAGTTGCACCAAAATCTGTAATGCCGCTCATATCCTTCGTTTTTCCTTAGCTACCAAGGCTTTGGGTGATGTCGAAGGTGGGGGTGAAAAAAGAGAGTATTGATCAGTCCCTACAAAACAGACATAGCTGAGAATCGCCTCCTTTTTGTGCCATTTCCCCATGTAGTGTCATTGAGGTGTTTTGGTATGAGAGGTGACCATTACAAGAAGGGGGACCAGAAAAGTCATCCTTTTTCTTACCTCACTGCAGTAATTCCTTACCAGTAGGATTTAGAAACAATCTCCTTCTATTGGGATTTATTATGAAATATTTACCCACCAATTGAGCAAGATCATTGTATGCTTTTATTGAAGTATGAACTTCTCCGGAAAAAAACATTCCTGGTAGCTGTCGCTAGCTCAACGGACAGCAGAGCCGGCTGTTTCTCTGTAAGCTGCGGTTTCCCCCGCTCAGCACCGCTGACGTCTTGGGTCAGATAATGCGGTGTTGTTGGGGCTCCCTGCGCCTTGTGGGGTGTTTAGCAGCATCCACGGCCTCTACCCACCAGATGTCAGAAGCGGCTCCTGAGATGCAACAAACCAAAATTTCTCCAGATACTGCCAGTTGTCCTTGCCTGAGAACTACTAATGTAGGGCAGTGGCAATTTGCATTTCCAAGGATTCATTTTGGGAGAAGGGAGTGTGTTTGTGATGCACAGACTTGCACCCTTGCCCCTGAGCTCACTTTAGAGAGCCCCCATCACGTCTCCTAGCCAGCTTGGTACTTGCACTCGACCTTCAATTCATTTCACTCCATTTTCAAGTTTCCCATATTGTCACCAATCCAAGCTTCCTGCTGCCTTGCCTTGATGACTCCAGACACATTTAACGTGTCCTAGTTTATAGAGGATAAAGCCCAAAGCTATTGACTTTAAACTGGAGACCCTCCAACTTCCGGCCTCAATCCACTCGGTTAGCCGGCCCCCTTTTTGCCTGTCAAAATGTCCGCATCTTTAAATTCTTAAAAACTTCAGACCCAGTTATTCCAATGATTTCTTTTTCTCTGTTTCACGCTATATTCATCTCTTTCTCTTTTCTTCTCCTCACCTCTTGTAGGCCTTACCCATACCTGGAAACAGTGCATCTTCTGGTTTCTTTTTTGCTCTTTTGATTACTTATTTAGTGAACTTTTCACTTGTTCATATCTTGTCTGTGTGATGAGATTTTAACCTTTGAGGTCCTAAGAACACCAGCAGAAGTAACTCTTATACTGTCCTCGCATAAGGCTGCGTTACATACACGCGACTCACAGATAAGTTAATGCAAGGCTTTTTATTTTTAAAAAAATTATCGAAGAGCATTCTTCAGAAGGGCCTATTTTCCCAAGTTGATTTATTATTATTTAAAAAACACACTCGATCTTTTCTATGACAAGAAGAGCCATGTGGGATGAGCTGGGTGCTCACGGCATCCGAGGACCTGTGTCTGGGACCCCGTCCCCCTGTCTGATATGCCACCAAAGGTGACAAAGGGCTCAGAGTCAGTTACTCATCCACAGATGTGGGTGAGCATCTCAAAGCATAAGAAGAAAAAACGAAATGAAAACTTCTAGGCCAAATGGACCCAGATTGACACCCTGGCCCTGTCACTTACTGGCTTTGTGACCTTGGGAAAATTATGAAAACCTCTAAGCCTATCCATTCATATATAAAATGTACATTGAGAATAGTAATTCATATTAATGAAGGTGGCATAGAGATACTATATTAATATTTATTTCATTTATTAATACACACACGCATAAATATGTACTATATATATATACACATATAATCTGGTACCATTTCTAGCATATAGTAAATGCTCAATAAATGGTAATCATTATTAGTAGTACTAATATGTTTTGTGTTTACTTAGACTATATGAATAAAATAAAATATCCCACAGCTGTTAGTGAAAGGAATGTTGGGAGCTTCCATATGTGGCTGGCCAGTAACAGAAGGAGTGAGTGAGTGAGTGTGGTGTCTGTGTGTGTGTGTGAGTGGTGTGACTGTGTGAGTGGTGTGAGTGTGTGTGTGTGTGTGAGTGACTGATGTGAGTGTATGTGTGGTGTGTGTGTGAGTGGTGTGACTGTGTGAGTGGTGTGACTGTGTGTGTGTATGTGTGTCAGTGTGTTTGTGAGTGAGTGGTGTGACTGTGTGAGTGGTGTGTGTGTGTGAGTGGTGTGACTGTGTGTGTGTGTATGTGTGTCAATGTGTGTGTGTGTGTGAGTGGTGTGACTGTGTATGTGAATGTGTGTCAGTGTGTGTGTGTGGTGTGTGTGAACTTTAACACCCTGCAAGTCACGTCAACATCCTCTTGCCGATCGCTGGAAAGGTGACTGGACTTTGGAGCGCCACCCATGTGCCACTTACCTCTCTTGATAATTCTGTGACTGCTCTTTTTCTGAGGCCCATCCCTAAGCAAACAAAAGCCACTGTGACACAAGTTCCTAAATCTGGGGTTGAAGCTGAGCTGGAGGAAGGACGGATGGGAGGCGTGTTGCATGTCACCATCGGTCCTTACTGTGTGGGGTGCAGCTGTCCCAGATGGGCTCTCTGGAAGCAGATGCTAAGTTTGGGGTTCACAGTGTTTATTATGAACACCTGTGAAGGGAGGTGGACAACCATGATCCGGCAGGGACAGGATCACTGTCATGTGGGCTCAGTAGAGCCTCTTGCAGACCCAGCTCTGGTGCAGGAACAGGCTTCTGGGACCCCATGTGACTCTGCAATGGCTGGGCCACGTGAATATGTACGGAATGGATCAATACATCCATATTTAATAAGCTTTGCTTAAAAAGTACAGATGAAATATGTCGGTTTCACACGCCCTGTCCTAAAGTTCGCCAAATGCAGTGGAATTATGTTGTCTTGTTTAACAGTTGTTCTCCATAGATACCATTTGCCAGGAAATACAAAGAACAAAGGCCTGACAGCAGACAAACCATTCGGAAGCTTCGTCTCCAGGTGGGGAATTGAAATATCCCAGAGTCAGATATTCTTGTCAACAGCCTCTCTTTGGGCGAAATAGCCATTCTCGGTTGGTCTAATCTTTCCAGCTAGAAGTATGCGTTGAATTTATAGTAAAGGGAGGAACACAAAAACATTAATAACATGGTTTGTTTTTCCTTATTTGAAAGACATGTTAATTATGGAGTTAATGGCTAGCTTAAAAGGAGAAGAAAACCCCAGAATGAAACAAGCGGTGCAGAGCTGGGCCTGGAGAGGCGGTAACCACATACTTCTCGGGGCCCCTCAGTTTTCGATTGCTTAGGAGGGTTTTCCACCAACGTCTGTCTGCAGTGAGGTGACGGCTCCTACAAATAGCCCAGATTACAGGGCTTCAAAAATCTGCTTCATGTGATTTTTATACGAAGGTTTTAATTAAAGATATTCAGGGAACCTAGGGAGCTCTTGAGCCAGAAACCAAAGTCAGAAAATACGTCTATTTTCTCCTATGACTTTGAAAGAATTAGTTATGGAAGACAGTTTAGGGTAAGGAGACTTTTTCTTTTTCAAGGAAATGATTTGCCCGTATGAGAACCACCACGAAACCAAAATGAAAGGCTTATTCGTTACGGCCCAAAATACTGATTATATCTCAGACAAAATGACACAGACCAGGTCTTTTTATCCATACCAAGGCAAGCTGTTATTTTTTTTTTTTTTATAATGGCTTCAGTCAATAATCATAGCTCTTTACTGCAAGTTGCATTTCAACAGAACAAAGTACTTGGAAACTATTCTCAAGCACCATTAAGGCGACTAGTACCTGCCTCAGTACAAATCAAGTTGTATGATTTGTCATCGATCCCATTGGCCAGAAAAGGCAGAAATTGTAATTTTCCAAGTGAGCCTGTTAATCATTGAGCAGTGTTATTTCCACAGAGAAATCCAAACTCTATGATAACGTAAATAGCTTATAGCGTACAAATAATGATTTACTTATTGATTTAAGAAACCTTTTTTGGAGTATCTACCATGTTCTCAGCAAGCAACAACCCAAGTATGTCCTGTAGGAAAGATTTCTTCTAAATAGCATACCGTAACCAAATATTATAACTGTGAAATTCAGCATATTATGCCATCTAGCATATTAGGTGTAAACTAGCATATTGGGGATTCTAGGACGTAAATAAACCTGTCTAGCTTTGTATAATAGAAGGTTTTTCAAACATACTTGGAACATTTATTTCATGTATGACCTAATGATACCCCACAGAACACTTTGGTAAATACTGGGCTAAATTTGGGGGATTCAAAAGTGAATAATATATATAATACCCTTGCTCTGGACACCGTCGAGTAAAATGGTTAGAAAAAATAATGTGACTATTTATAGTTAAAGGTAAGAAACGCCATGTTAAATGATGCACCAAGGCCTAGGTTTCAGGGAGATTTTCCTCAAGGTGGTAAAATCGGATCTGGACGTGGAAGGGGGAAGGCTCAGGGAGACATGTCCGCAGGAGGCCCCGGAGTGGCGAGGACAGGCAGTTGGGCCTGTAGTGCAGCGGGTCTAGAGAGAGGAGTGGTGACAGTCTGGGGACAGCTGGCACTGGGCGCCCATTCCGAAGTGCCCTGAGTTATGCCACAGAGTTGGGACTTTCTGATGTAGGTAGTGGGGGGTCTTGGCAGACCCTTCGATGGAATGAAAACACTCTCCTGGGTGTTGATGAGACTCGAGGAGTTAACATATTTTCGGGGGGCCTCCTTGACAGCCACCTTCCTTTACCAAACCGATTACTCACCAGTGTCCTTGCTCCTCGGAGGGGTTACTTCAAAGGGGAAGGTCACGTAGAGGTTTCTGTGGGGCAGTGACTGTCATTCAGCTTTCCAGGAGTAAGTGGGTTCCTTGATATGTTACTTTATTTAGATTGAACCATAGGCTGGCTCTTGGTGAAATTCTTTAAAAACACTGTTTTTGAAATGGATGGGATGGTATTAAGTTAGAAGCTAGCCGCCGCCTAGAAGTAATGTGTAAGTTCTCCTAACGGTTAAATGTTTGTTTATAAAATGGTTCATGGGTTCAAAGCAGCGAAGATGCATTTATGCTTTCAGGAAACTTACACTCCTCGACGTTTAAATTTCCCCTTCTTTAATTAAACACACCATGACGTGGGGACCCGGTTCATGACAACGTCTGTGCAGGCTCAAATTTTGCATGACATTAGCTCCTAAATCTATTTTGTTTCAAACGTCCTTCTGTTTCTCTGAATACAAAGTAGACGTCTTTTGCTGCCTGAAACTTGGGATTTCTGAAACTCATTCAGTATGTAAATCTGTGTCTCCTCCAGCAACTTGTACCCACGTTTGATTCCTAGAAACACACTCTGCTGATCAGTGAGTTCAGGCTGTGTCTCTGCTGTTGGAAGTTCCCCTCTCCTGAATGAGAGGCAGGAAAGGACATGGTCGTTGGCATTTGTGTCTGTAGCTCCTGTAGGACTTTTACCAAGCACGTGTGTGTTAATACCTGTATTGGAAGCTAATTTAAATAGCATTATTATCATAATTAAAAGTCAAACTTTGATTTGAGGTTAAAGCAGATGGTTTTGTTTCCTGGCTTGGTGGAAAATACTAAGCCAGAGACGCTCCCTTTACACACCCCACCTCCTCTTTCTGTCGGTGACTTCAATGCTACTACCCGTGAGTTCCTCTCCACCAGAAATATTAAGTACCTCTTGTGGAGGTGATTTCAAAGAGATCCAAAAGGGTGCAACTATGCTGCAAATGAAAATCCACTGTAGTTTTAGTGTGTTGTATACATTTGGCAGAGGGTTAGCTACCATTGCTGATGCAAATCAAGTCTGAAGTATAATCTTTTTTCACTTAATTCTAATTTTTGTGATAAAATGAAATTCAGGTGTATCTGGGAACTTACAAATGTGTCCTTTACATGGTGCTGTGTGGCACCCAATTCTATGGTGATATTTTGAAATGTGTGATTATTGATGTGCTATTCTTCCTATTTGTAAGAACTTGATTATCCCCAGAGGCACTGCACTGTCCACTCAGTAAAGCACTGGATAAATGAGTCAGAGAGTAACTGGCCTGCTGCTCACAGCCCCTGAGCGTCAGGACGGACTTGGGAAAGAACAGGCATGTGTGCTATGCTTCCTCTACTTTGATAAATGATCAGGGAGAACTTACCCCAACGTTTATCCCACGTTTGCCAATATTCTTACTGTAGGTAGAATTCTTGTCTTAAAGAGCAACATCCTAAAAACTTGAGATGATCGGGAACTCTGAGTTCAGAGGTTTTCAAAAATCCAGGAATAATCATGCATAGAAATTATCTATCCATCCATCCATCCATCCATCGATCCATCCATCCATCCAAATGCAGACACGTTTACTTTCTGTAGGTTTGGGATTTGAGAAATAAGAAATGCAAGCGGGCCGGCCGAGTGGCGCGGTGGTTGAGCGCTGGCTTGGGAAGCCAGCGGCCCCGGTTCGGGTCCCACATGTGAGGGCCAGTGACACTGCCCTCAAAACAAAACAATGAAATATAGAGAGATATTTAAAAAAAAAAATTGCAAGCAAGAAGGAAAAGGGGTTATTACTGCGATTTACATTTGTATGAAAGAAAACCAAATTGATAACTCCAATAAATGGCCCATTTTTAAGAAAAAAGATTAAAAAGTAGATTGTCTGCGGGCTGGCCGAGTGGCGCGGTGGTTAAGCACTGGCTTGGGATACCAGCGGCCCCAGTTCGTATCCCACATATGAGGGCCAGTGACACTGCCCTCTAAGAAAAAAAAAATTGTCCATGAATTGTGATAATTTCCTAGAATTTTGTGAATGGTAGGCCAATTAACTATAGATGGTTAGCAAATTAAAGAAAAGAAGAAATATTGAGATTTATTGTAACTAATAGTATTACTCTATATTTCCCGGCTCTTAAAAAATTTTTCTTCTGTGTATCTCCTCTATATTGGCTGATTTTTCAATTTGTGACAATAATAAGAGAATAATAATAACAGTAAATAACATTTTCAAACATGTAATATGTATCAGACATGAGCTTTTCATATATTGTTATCCCTTTAGAAAATTTCTCAAGTTGTCAGTGTTCTTTATCTGGAGAGATGACCCAGTCCTTCAATTATTTTTATTTTTTTTTAGGAATTTGAGTTCTTACTGCTCCGACTTGTGGGTTTGCCATACTCTTCCATTTGTTTTTACCACTGATCACAAATTCACTAGAACCTCAGAGGAGATTAGAGGGACCCCATGTTCCATTCCTACAGTCTCTCTATAGGACCGGATTGTGACTGCTCCCAGGAAGGGTTAGGTAAATATTATTCGCACATTTGATGACACTCATCCAACAAACACTCATGGACTGCCTTCCATGGGCTAGACATGCTTTAAAAAACTGCGATACACCCCGATGGCCTGGTCCCCAGGGAGCGCATATGCAAATGCCTCATCATGGGACACTCTGTTCTCTCTAAATCTGGGCAGAGCTTATGTGATGTGATTAGAACAAAACTTGTGTACGTAGTGTATGCACCTCAGTGTGTTGGGCTGTCTGCGGGGAGAAAATGGTGAGCGCATGGACAGAGCAGGGAGCACTCACCCCGTGTGGAGAGAGAGGCCAGAGAAGGAGGTGCTCAGAGGTCCAGGGTGGCGCTCTGTAGGGACCACGGTGACATCCGAGTGCCTGGAGGCGGAAAGGGAGAGAGAGAGGGCATGGCACCCATGGGCTCCCGGGGTGCTCTTCATGTCACAGCAGCCACAGGACCCCTGTGTCCACGTTGTCTGGACAGTGTGGTGACCCCAAGGCCTGGTCAGCTCTCATGATCCCCACGGTCAAGATCTTACCTATCCCTGCCCCAATTCCAAACCCAGAGACCCATCTGCTGCTCTTGGGGAGCTCCTGTCATCCATAGAGCTCCTGGGGGATTTATTTTTAATTCCTTGTCCGCAAAGAGGCTTTCTTTTCTTTGGTATATTGTATTTGTGTCCCATTTCAGTTCTCTTGTCATACTCGCATTGAATTCTCTCTCCCAGAGTGTGCTACCTGTCTTTCCAGTGCTGCTTGCAAAGCCACAGGCCCCTCTTGCTGAGCTTTTGTTTTAAAGTAATTCAGTCATTAGAGTCATAACCTAGAAAGGAATGTTTCTTTCTCTATGAAATTCTGCCTGAGCCCCTTACAAGCCTAATGAGAAAATAAAGTCCTGAACATGAGTTGTTTTAAGGGCGCTTAGAGGCATTTTTTTGGCAAACGTTCAAGGTTCTCCTTAAATGTTTCCCCATAAAGTCTCCTGACTGCTTCTCTTTGTGGAGCTAGAATGGCATGTTGGGAAAATATGTATTTTCATTTAAAATAAAAAATGGGCACACAGTGCAAACTTTTTGTCCCAAGAAGCTTGAATTACAAGCTCCCAGCTCCAGCTCCTTTTGAAGTTTTAATTCCGTTTCTTATAAAGAACATGGCACCAAGCTATACAAATATCCATAATACAGAGGCATGGCTGATTCCAGCGTCAGTGGGTTGGCTTTGGAATGCTTGAGAAAACAATAAGTGTTATCTGGATATATCCTATTCTTTACGCTGAGACTAAGCCTTCATAATGTTTAAGCATTTTGTAGTGTACACTGAAAATACATAAACAGCACTAAAATAAAACAAGAAAGATGATACATTCTAGATTCTGCGGTGACTAATTGCTCAGTTTCAGTAATACTGGAACACTAATATTTTACTTGATTCTTACATTGCTTCTTAGCATTGTCACATAAAAAGAGAATGAAAGGGAACAAACGTAAATTTAAGCTCCTGTTTTACTTGTGTGCAAGTTTGATAAGGAGCTTGGTGGGAAGGAGACAGAAAATAATTCAGCAACTTAATGTTACCTGCAGATGTGAAATAATTCATGTTTCTCTCCTCGTTGACTTAAAAAACGGGGACGCTGCATACATTGATCTGAGAAGGTAAACACTGGCCTATTTGTTATACAGAATTCAGTGTATTTTCTGCAGCCCCAAGAAAGGCACACTCCAGAATATATGGGGAATACGTCAACGCATTCCAATTACATTTAATTCCAAACACAAGGAGTCATTTAAAAGCAATGAAACAAAGATGTTTTGAGAAATGAGATAACTGTAACTCAGTGTTTACCTGGAGTCTTCTCATATCCCTCTCTAAAGAGCCTTGCTCGTGTCAGTTTACATTCCTTCGGTTTAACCCAGGTAACTTAGTTTCAGGGCAGTGGACACTGAATGTGAGAGAGTAATTGGCATTTGTGGATCACTTGAAATTTTATAAACTGATTTTACATACATCATCTCATTTGACTCAACAACTCTAGGGCCTATGGAATGTTTCTATTTCATAAGGTAAAAACTAAGAAAAAGAATACATTTGCTAGTTAGAGAAATGACTGTAACGTATTTGACAAAGAAAAACCACCACTTCCCGCCTGCTTCCATAATAATTCACAGAAGGCTGACTGATGACTTACTGTACGCCAGGCACTCTACTCAGCACATGATGGTAATTATCTCATTTAGTCCTTGTAGGCCCCTTTGCAGTAGGGTTTTTGGTGTTTTAGGACTAAGCAGTAAGGTAACTTCTCCAAGCTGTTAAATTGGTTGAGCTGGAACTCACAAATGTACCATACAAAGCCTGCCCTCCTATCCTTGGTTATGTTTTCTCTGGGACCTTATTTTGAGTTGTGGGAAATCCCTTAAACACTCAACAGAGTGTATTTTCTTTAGGTGACTATTTTCACCCCAGTGTGCCCCCAAGACAGCAGACACTTCTTGTTTTGTTTTGTTTTTAAAATTGAATTTATTGGGGTGACAATGGATTGTAAAGTTACATAGGTTTCAAGTGTACAATTCTGTGATACATCATCTATATAGCACATTGTGTGTTCATCACCCAGAGTCAGTTCTCCTTCCATCACCATGTATTTGACCCCCTTTACCCTCTTCTGACCCCGTCCCCTTTCCCCTCTGGTAACCACTAAACTGTTTAAAAGTGCATCTTCTGGAACGTGGAAATGACTTACAGGATAGGCTAAGAAGCAGATTCGTTTAATTATAAGCTAATTCTCATACCTTACTATTCCAAGCTGTGATTGTTTTGAGCTTGTGCCCTTTCTTTCTTCCTTTTGTTTTTCTCTCGTTCTCTATGGATAGCTATGACGGGCAGAGATGAATTAACTCATACTCTTCTGGGTTCTTACTATTCTCTGAAACCTGGTGCTCTTCTGGCCTGGCCTCACGCAGGGAGGGTCGGCTCTGTGTTTGAAGGGGACCTGTTGTTGGTGTGTTTGTCTGGACGTGGCTGAGCAGCTTCTCCCCGCTAGGCATCCTTTGGTTCCAGCCTCCCCCCAACTGTTTCATGCTCTTTATGAACTGTCTCAGGCCTCTCCCCATTAAAAATAGATCCTAGCACTCAAGGGTTGCTGTGATTTTCTTACAATGAAATCCTACCCAAAGAATGAATTTCCAAGTCAGATTCTAATCCCCTTAGAAGGTCCAGGAGGAGCAGCTGCAGGGTGGTAAATTAGCATCATTTAATGTTTTGGAATGTTGTAACGCCCTAACGTAATCTGCTAATGGCAAGTTACACCGACTTCGTCCCAGACTGAGCCAATGTACTGATCAGAATGTTATTACGTGTGTGCAACTACCGTCTTTTATTTAAAATTTTGGTTATTTAGAAAGAATATTCCCTTCCCATCAGTTGAGCGATTGTCACCATGTTACCAAAGATCCAGTCTGAGGTCTTTAATAGAAATTTGTTTTTTGGTAACATACTTTGGAACATGATGACATATACATATATACAAACGTATATATGTATATATGTGTATACATATGACTACAATTATAATTCTAACTATATATAGTTATGTGGATATTAAAGACAATGAGAGGTACTTTATTTTAGAAATCCAGGATTAAGAAAAACACACATAATGAATCAGAATAAAAAAATGAAAATATTACATTTATGGTAATAATTGTTTTCTATAATATTTTTGACTTCCTATGTATGATCTTTTCTATGAATTCTGTCTCATAGGGACAGAGAATAACTTAGGTACTGGTCATTTATTTAAATCATGAAACCAAAACCCAAGGTTAAATTAAAAATACCCATGTCTTTTCATTATATGCAGCCAATTTTTTGTGATTGAATATTTTCCAAGAAAATAATTCCATAAGGAATTCCACATTTTTTTACTTGCTCATGTGATCACAAATTTATATGCTAGATGTGTATTTTGCTTATAATAGCAGCAAAATATAGCATTTCAACTATTCAAAATATGGATAAAACAATGAAATCAACTTTTTTATACTTTAATGCACAGTTTAGGAGAGAAAGTTGGTCATTGAGTAATTTTGATCCAGTTAGGGAAAATATATGTCTAATATTCATTATTTTATTGATTTGCTCCTTTATTCCAAAGGCATTTCATGAGAACATACCGGTGCCAGGAGCCATGCTAGGTGCTGGGGTAGCAGTGAACAAACAGAATCATTCTAAGGATAACACAAAAGAGCCTGAATTCGTCTTAAAATACTATGGGCACGTTCAGTCAAGCCATATTGCAATTCATTGTGTCATTCCAAATTCACGTGAGACTGTTTTGTTTCATTTTGCTTTTTTAGGATGATATTTTGCTTTTAATGTGTGCACTTAATTTGAAGCTAGATCACACTAGTGAGGTATATAATAAGCATGCAGAACTATCCTAAAGGTTTATCCTAGAGGCAGGCTTAGGAACCTGAAGCATAATTCTACTCAGGAAACTCGGAATCTATTCTGAAATGCTGACCTCATTTCCACCAAAATAGACTGACATTCTACCAAATCCGTGACTCAGTGACATCTGTTTATCCACCATCTCATTTGCATATGAATCTGTACACTTTCTTCTACAAGTCAACAGTGCCCTTTTTTTGTTTTCCTTGCAAGCATGAGTTTCCTGTGTTTGGTGAGTTCTGCCAGATCACTAAGTATAGTTGATCTTGAAAGCTGCTAAATGGCTGACATTTTGGATCTCTAAGCAAGTTTTTTTTTTTGTTTTTTTTTTTTCTCAAAAAGAATTCTTGATCAGGACTTGACTCAGTAAATTCTTTCAAAAAGCTTTCCGCCCTTAAGGATCTGTAGCATTAAAAAGAACAACAACAACAAAAAAGACAAAATCCTTCATACTTTGGCTTCTTCCAAATAGTCCTTAAACCGGTGAGGGATTAGAGACAAGACTAAGGAAATTTGCTTTCTGGTCCACTTCTCTTACCCATCAAGTTGTAAATCTAATTTGCAAAGTTCACAATTATAAACTCACCTGATAAAAGATGCTGTGGGGCTCACTAACCTTCTCTTTTGTCTTAAACACTTAAAACGTATTGTTTCTTCTCTTGCACTATATACTTCACTTACTGTTATTGAAACTGTTCCATTTGTGTCTAACCTTCAAATAGTCTTTACTTTGTAGGTAGAAAATAAAGTCCTGTATCATAAGTTGAATATCATTTATTAGCAAATCATTAGGGAACAAAACAACACTTTGTTGTGTGAGAGCACCAGGTAAATTCATACTCTGATTTGGTGGTTTAAACTATATTTTGGATATTTGGGCCTTTCCTATCAAATGTATTATTTATTTACCATTTCACAATCTTGCTTCTGTTTTTATAAGTTGAATTCAATTATCTACTTAGAGGACCTTGTTATATGATGTTTGTCCAAATATAATACTTTTTATGGCATCATGTGTGTTGTAGGATACTACTTTTCAAAACATTTTGCACAGAGATTCACAGGAGAATCCCTTGCATACAAGATACATATTCTAAGGTCCTTTGAATTGTTTGCAAAAATATTGGTATGTGTTCAGGTTACTGTTTGGTGAAAAAATAGGAAACAAAAGCTTAATGTTATTTGATACAACACCCATAATCTTTAAGAGTGACAAGCATAACAGAAATATTGATAACTAACTTTAGAAAACTAGCAGGAGTTTCAGAATTGAATATACTACAAAATGTTACTGCTTTGAATAGAGGAGGAAAACCCATAAAATTTCTCCCCATGAATGACTTTTGGATCCTGTCCAAAACGGTGACATTGGAGGCTCCTGAGCTCACCTCCTCCCATGGAAACATCAAATCTACAGCTAGACAGGGAACAATTCTCTTTGAAATAAATCCACTGAAGGGCTCCTCCACATTGGGCGAATGAGAAAATACATGGAAATGGGTAGGAAAGGCTGAGATATATTCTCACCATAACCCCGCTACCAGCACAGTGACATACAGTCAGGAAGGAACCTCCAACTCTCAGCATCTTCCCAAGCAGCAAAGGGTTTAGACCCAACATCTAAGCCCCAACTTTTCAGATTCTCTCCTGACAGATAAGCCCCCACCACACCTAGCTCTGAAAGCCAATGTAGCTTGCATTCAAGAGACACACAAACTAAAGCAAATAAAGAATCAGTTCTTAAGGGGTTGTGAGGACTTGCTGTCAACCCCTTCAGGGCTCAGCACAGTGGGGCAGATAGAAAGGCTCATACCCAGTCTTTTCCTCAGAGAGGTCAATTTGCATACTTTAAAAGCACATGTATAAGGGCTGCCTGCCCTGGGGACCAGGGAGTTTGGAGGCACCATCTTCACATCCTCCCCCTGCCTACTCTGGGTGCTGGAGTTTCCCTTGGAAGATGCTTGTGCACACGTCTGGCACCCCAACTTTTGCAGATGCCACCCAGGGGATTCACCCATTAATTGCCTGGCTATGGTGGCCACTGGGCTTGTGTTTACAACAGCAAGAGGATTATAGCAAAAAAAGAAACAGTTCCTAGCCAGCTATCTCCCTGAGACCCAGTGCAGCGGGAGCAGGCAGAAACGCCCAGCACCCAGTCTTTTCCATAAAGGGTCTGGTGGCATACTTCAGAAGCTGCTGCCTGAGGGTCCAGCTACGATCAGCCTATATCTTGGTGCTGACTGAGGTTCTCACTTTTGGGACACTGACAGTTCTTGGCATACCCTCAGCTACTGGGAACCACCAAGAACAAATGGGGCAGCTTGGACAATCACAAAGGTTTGAGAGACAACCAAGACCTGTGGCCAGGCTGAATGATAATGTTCTATCCCTGCCTGAGACCACTGTGTCAAAAAAGGGAGAAGTAGCTGTTTTATCTAACACAGAAACCAACACAGAGAGTGAAGGAAAATAAAGAAATAGAGGAATATGTTTCAAACAAAAGAACAAAATAAAACTCCAGAAAGAGACTTTAATGAAACAGACAGAAGTGATATTACTGACAAAGAGGTAAAAATACAGACATGAAGATGTTCACTGAATGATGCAGGAACAAAGTGAGAGCTTCAACAAAGAGGAAACATGGAAATACCGAAGAGAAGTTACAGAGCAGAAAAGTACAATAACTGAGCTGAGAAATGCAACAAAGTGTTCAACACAAGACTAGATCAAGAAGAAGAAATGACCAGAAAACTCAAAGACAGGGCAATGGAATTCATCCAACCAGAGCAGCAAAAAGAAAAAAAAAAAAAGAATGGGAGTGAAGATAGCTTAAGGGACGTAAGGGACACCATCAAGCAGACCAGTATCCACATGCTAGGGTCACAGAAGAAAAAGAGAGAGAGAGGAAGGGGCAGAAAGCTTATTCAAAGACGCACAGGCTGAAAACTTTCCTAATATGGGGAAAAAAACCAAACACGTCTAGGACGCCCATAAATATCAAAGTAGATAAGTCCAAAGAGACCTACATTAAAACACAGTACAATTAAATTGTCAAAAGTTCAGGACAAGGAATGAATCTTAAAAGCAGCAAATAAAAACACAACTTGTTACTTACTTGTAAGATTGTCAGCATGTTTTTCAGCAGACACTGCAAGTCAGGAGGGAGTGGCATAATATGTTCAAAGTACTGAAAGGAAAAAATATCTACCAATCAAGAATACTCTACCCAGAAAAAGTTATCCTTCAGAATTGAAGGAGATATGAAGGGTTTTCCAGACAAGCAAATCTGAAGGAATTTATCACCACTAGACCGGCCGTACAAAAAATGTTAAAGGGACTTCTTCAAGCTATTGACATGGTAGTGGGTAAAATCCCTTAAAAACCTAGTAGTAAGGTTAGAAGACAAAAGTAGTAAAAACAACTAACTGCAATCATTTGTTAATGGATATACAAGGTGAAAAGATGTGAAGTGTGACATCTGAAACAAAATGTGGGAGAAAGAGTAAAAAGATAGAGTTTTAGCATGCATTCAAATTATAGTTGTTATCAGCTTAAAAGAGGCTGTTATAAATATAAGTTGTTTTGTAAAAGCTTCTTGCTAACCACAAAGCACAAACCTATAGTAGATACACAGAAAGGAAACTGTGCATACCACCACAGAAACTCATCAACTCACAAAAGAAGAGAGAAAGGGAGGGCTGGCCGAGTGGCTCAGTGGTTAAGAGCTCGCTCAAGAGTGCGAGCTGAGCTCTGAGCAACAGCAGTTCGATGCCCAGCCTGAGCTGAGCTGCCGCTGAGCTGCCAACAGGTGGCAGGATGGCTCAGCTAAAAAAAAAAAAAAAAAAAAAAAAATATATATATATACATATATATATATATAAAAGAGGAAAGTGATGAAGGAATTACAAAACATCTGGAAATAATATTTAAAATGGCTGCATTAAGTCCATACCTATTGGTATTACTTCAAATCTTCAAATGTTAATGGGCTAAATTCTCCAATCGAAAGACATAGAGTGACTGAATGGATAAAAAAGCAAGACCTAACTCAATGTCTCCAGGAAACTCACTTCAGCTTTGAGAACACACACACTGAGATTGAAGATATGGAAAAAGTTATTCCATGCAAATGGAAACCAAAGAAAGAAGGGGTAGCTATATTTATTTCAGACAAAATACTTTAAGCCTGTACAAAAGACTGTAAACAGATAAAACAAGTCCATTATATAATGATAAGAGGGTCAAGCCAACATAGGATCACCTAAATATGTAAAGAAAATGTTAACAAAATTAAATGGAGAAATAGAAAACAGTACAATAATAGGGGACTTCAGTAGCCCACTTTCAACAATCACCCAGAGAGAAAATCCATAAGGAAACATTTGACTTGAACACTGGGTTAGACCAGATGGACTTAACAGGTTTTACAGAATATTCCATCCATAACTGGTAGAATACACGTCCTTCTGCAGCACACATGGAATATTTTCCAGAATAGATCATATGTTAGCCACAAAACAAGTCTTAACAAGTTTAAGAAGATTGAAATCATATCAAGCATCTTTTCTGACTACACTGGTATGAAACTGGAAACCAGTTACAGAAAGTAAACTGGAAAATCCATAAATACATGGAGATTAAACAACATGTTACTGAACAACCAAAGGGTCACAGGAGAAATTAAAAAAAAATATCTTGAGACAATTCAAAACGGAAAAACAACATACCAAAACTTATGGAATGCAGTAAAAGCAACTCTAGGAGGGAAGTTTATAGGTGATAAACACCTACATTAAGACAAAGAGAGAGACTGGAACTAATCTGAGCCAGACATACGTATAGCAGTGGGAATGTGTGGATGGATATGCGTGTGAGACATACACAGAAGTGAAGACATAGAATTTGGTAAATGATTGAGAAAGCAGAATGAGTGGGAAGAGAAGGAATTGATGATTCAGTTTCTAGACTTGATGTTTTGGAGAAAGATAGTAGCATTAACAGATAATTACAAGGATGGAAAGATTAAGGATTTGGAATGAAAAACATATAAGATATAGCAAGTTGGGATATTTTGAATTCCAGATGCCAGTGGAATGTGGAGATGGAAATACTGAACAGGACTTAAATATGCCTCTTGATAATAACATATTACACAGTTCCTTAGCCGTCTGCATTTTTTTTTCTCAATTATCTCTCCCAATCAGCCAACAAGGATTACAGAAGGACCCTGTTCCAAATAATTACCAGGAGGTTTCATAGGAATAAATAAGAATATGATTTTTTGCAAACACCGATACAAAAGGAGAGCTTGTGATCATTACAAATTCCCAGACATTTCTTTTTAGCCGACTCAGACTACCATTCATATATTACTAGATCTCATGGAGGCTGTAACTGATATTAACAGCTATTATTAGTTTTTGATCTTCTCATATTTGGAAGTGTCTTGTATAAAACAACGTGTAAATTAAATATGCAATCTTTTTATTTGCATAAAAATTTAAATACTTCCTGGACTCATCTGCCTTCAGAATGAAGAAGCTATAATAAGGAACACACAGGGCATCAGTCTGAAAATGCAGATATCTAAACCAGGGTCACATGAGGTCGCTGTTTGGTCCGCGTGAAGAAGAAAAGTAATACAGATCGTAAGGCTCATCACTGACCCCAAATCAAGTCAAAACACCTCCATTGCAGTGTGATCATCTGATTGCCTTCCAACTCGTTATCTTACAGAGGGATGTTCTACACTTTTTAAAAAGAATCTTAAACGTTTTAGGTTGTTCCCCATGTTTTCACATGGCTTCAGACTGACTTCAAAGGGATTCTCTTGCTAGAGAAGTTAGGCACTGACACCTCAAAAGGGAAATGCCACAATAGGGCGTCAGAAGGCCTGCGGAGGAAGAGTTCCGTATACTCTTAGGGAAAGGGAAATACTTCGTGTGATTTTTATGGAATTCCCGTGTTCATGACACTCAGTGCAGCAGCCTCTTTATCTCCATTAAAGAATACTTTGCTTTCCCCTTTTTTTCTTGTATTGCGTGTGAATACCCTCAGCGTCCATGGGACAATAAGTGTTGGGACAGTAACTAGCTTGTGGTGTATGTGGCGTTCAGTGACAGTGAGTGATGGACGCTGTTCTCTGTGAGTATCATTGAACTGTGTGTACATTTACAGTCACACGACACAGGGGACGGCCCTTCTCGTGGCATGGGGTGCTACTTGATTCTTGAATTGCTTAATAAAGCCAATTAGATCTTCAAAATAAAAAAATGCAAAAGGAAAGTCACACAAGGTAGTGGGACTGTCCTTGCTTTTTAAAAAGAATGATTCCTTTCAGTTCGTATCTACTTAACACAAGAAAATTCACATATTGTTAGCCAAATGTGCTCTTCAAGGGGAAGGGACACACTCAAAAAGTCAAGAGTGCAAAAATGCTTCATTTAGGTAAATTGAACAAACTAATGCCCTGAAATAAAATTACATTGCATCACGATTTAAACAAAAAAGGAATACGACAGAGGGTTCTCTGGTTCCCAGGTTCCCATTTGAAGCTTAAAACCACAGAAGCGCCTGCAAAAGTATGATGTCACTCAACGAAATAGCACTCCATACCACAGGAGGTAGCTTTCCAAGCATTGCTAAACAGGGAGAAGCAAAGAGTCTTTCCTCTGTTCTACCTTCTTTACCTCCAGGCAAATGTTAAGTAGGAAAGGCAGGACTAGGAAAGCTAGGATCAAAACTCGCACATGTAGGGGTGTCCATGAACTTGAGAAGGATGGCAGTGCAGAAACCAGCTGATACACAGACTGGTAGTTGGGTCACGCCCAAGAGATGAGTGCAAAGAAAAGTTTGATTTTAAAATTTAAACTAAGCAAAGGTAATTTTATAAAAATTGTCTTCACTTGAAAAATGCTTATTTTTAATCGCATTAAACATATTTAGTAAAATAATTTACTTTCGCTATTAATTCTAAAAGTGTGTTTCTATAAGTTCCCTTTAGATAGTTTCTTATAAATATAATATTTAAAACACCATGAGCTGCACAATTTTTTTTGCTCTGTAGTATTTACATTTCAATAATAAAGATCTTTAACTATAATCTGTTGATTTTTATAAAACAATTCAATTTGAAAATCAAAAAATTAAGAAGAGAATTACCATATGACCCAGCAATCCCTCTCCTGGGTATCTACCCAAAAAATCTAAAAACATTTATCCGTAAAGATATATGTGCTCTGATGTTCATTGCAGCTTTATTTACGGTGGCCAAGACATGGAAACAACGAAAGAGTCCTTTGATAGATGGTTGGATAAAGAAGATACGGTATGTATACAAAATAGAATATTATTCTGCCATAAGCAAAGATGAAATAGTGCCGTTTGCGACAACATGGATGGATCTTGAGGTTATTATGCTTAAGTGAAATAAGTCAGACAGAAAAAGTCGAGAACCGTGTGATATGATTTCACTGATATGTGGAACATAAAACTGAAAGCAACAAAGGAACAAGACAAAGAAACAAAAACTCATAGACACAGACAATAGTTTAATGGTTCCCAGAGGGTAAGTGGGGAGAGGGTGGTAGATGAGGGTAAAGGGGGTCAAATCTATGGTGATGGAAGGAGAACTGACTCCGGGTGGTGAACACACAATGTGATATACAGATGATGTATTACAGAATTGTATACTTGAAACATATGTAATTTTACTAACCATTGTCACCCCAGTAAATTCTACTTAAAAAAAAAAACACTTAATGGGAAAAAATAGAAAATTATTATCATTTTTACTGAGTTAAAGGAACGAGGAATGTATCTTGCTCTGTTAGAGAAATACTTGAACACATTTGCATTTCTGTTCCCAGCACTGGCTTTCACTTTGAATGCTTTAAACGTGTCTGACTTCACACCCTCTCTGAACAGAGCTACTGTGAGTTTTTTTAGATGCTACAGAGTGACCTACTTTAGATGATCAAAACTTGAGGTGTGAGAAAAAAAAATAAAATTAATTTTGGTAGCTCAAAGGAGGAAGTGGAGGTATAGACGATTACAGAAAGCTGTGAGTTGCACCATCATGCTGACAGTCTGTAGGAAGAGCTAGGGAACCATCTGTCCGTAAAGTCTCTAGAAGTGTTTTAACAGTTGTGCACGGGCAGCCATGGCTATCTACCCAGCACAGAAAAAGATTCGGTCTCATTAATGTCACTTACAGGTACTGATAGTGTTCAATGCCATATAAGAAACCCTGCCACACACACACAAAGAATGAAAGGTCTACATAACCATGTCTAAAGCAGTGCACCAAATTAGTTTTATAAGTTTGTTATGAGCATAGTATTTGAATGCAGCTTTGATGTATTATTATGTCCTGTCATCTCCATCTGCTTTCATGATTTGCTTTCGTATGGTTCAACTCAGTCCTGTCCTAGGAGAGCTTCCCTTGGTCATGACAGATGAAACTAAACTGATGCATCAGTAACCTCCAAAATCTCAATGGCATAAGGCAAACTATTTTTTCTTACTCATGCAGAGTTGCACCATGGTGGGTGTCTGAGTCGGCATCTTAGTTGGGCAACTATAACAAAATACATAACCTGCGTGACTTATAAACAACTGAAATGCCTTTCTTATAGTGCTGGAGGCTGGGAAGTCCAGGATCAGGGAGCTGGTAGATTTGGTGTCTGTTAAGAGCTCGTTTCCTCACTGATGTCCGATTGTCCTCTCTGTTACCTCACAGGGCAGAAAGGGTGAGGGACCTCTCGAGGGCATCTTTCATGAGGGAACTAACCCCTTCAGGAGGACTCATGTTCCTGTCCCTACCACCTGCCAAAAGTCCCGCCTCTTAATACCATCACCTGGGACTTAGGATTTTAACATATGAATTTGGGAGACACTGACATTCATTCAGACCATAGAACTGGTGTTCTCTTTTCTTATATTATTAAAAATAGCCTTTTATTGGCTAAGAGAGCTTTTTGTACTTGTTGAGGTAGCATTACTTGATGACATAAACTGTGTGCGTGTGTGTGTGTGTGTGTGTGTGAATTTTTCAACTTTTTAAATGATTAGTTTCAGGTATACAAAACAACATAAGGATTAGACATTTACACCCCTCATAAAATGATCACCCTACCAAGTCTATTACCCATCTGACATCGTACATAGCTATTGTAATACCACTGACTGTATTCCCTATGCTGTATTTTACATTTTGTGAAGATACAGAGCGTGCCAAAAAAAGTATACACATTTTAAGAAAGGAAAAAACCATATTAAAATTGTAATAATATATACATATAACAAAAGATGAATACAAGTCATGTTTGCCTTCTGCAATTACAGGAGGTGCTCAACGTGGTTCCCATCAATATAATTTTAATACAGTTTCTTCCTTTCTTAAAATGTGTATACATTTTTTTGTGCTCTCTCGCTCTCACCATATATATGTATATAACTTATATATTCAAATATATATATTTAGAGTTGACATTTAATTATAAATATATTTAACTATAGTTGTCATTCAATATTATTTTATATTAGTTTCAGGGGTACAGCGCAGTGGTCAGGCATCTACACAGTCTATGAAGTGTTCCCCCCAATAAATCTAGTACCCATTTGACACCTTACATAGTCTTTACAGCATTATTGGTCATATTTCCCATCCTGTATTTCATATCCGCATGACTGTTTTGTGATTACCAATTTGTACTTCCTTATCGCTTCACCTTTCTCACCCATCCTCCAAATCTCCTATCTTCAACTACAAGCTTGTTCTCTGTATCTATGAGTCTATTTCTGTTTTGTTTGCTCATTTATTCTGTTCCTTAGATTCCACATATAGGTGAGATCATATGGTATTTGTCTTTCTCAGTCTGACTTATTTCACTTAGCGTATTTCTCTAGGTCTACCCATGTTGTTGCAAATGGTAAAATTTCATTCTTTTTTACAGCTGAGTAATATTCCATTGTATAAATGTACCACAGTTTCTTCATCCAAGTGTGTATTGATGGGCATTTCAGCTGTTTCCATATCTTGGCTATTGTGAATAGCACTGCTGTAAATATAGGGGTGCATATAGTTTTTCAAATTAGTGTTTTGGATTTCTTTGGATAAATATTGGGTGTTCTTTCATTTGGTGTAGTAGGTAGTCCTAAAGACAGTCTCCAATGATTCCTGCCTACCTGTCTTCATCCCTCTATCTCTTTGGGTTTTCTCCTCTTCTTGAGCATGGACTGGACTTATTGATTCGCTTCGTGAACACACTGCAGAAGAGCAGAGTATCACTTCCGAGTCTGGGTTATAAAAAGGCTGTGGCTTTCATCTCGGGTACTGTCTCTCACTTTCTATTGGAACACTTGTCCTCCAGGGATGTGAAATGCCATGTTGTAGGTGAACCCTTGGGAGGCACACGTGGCAAGGGACCATGGCATGTCAGCAAACATGAGGGAGCTTGGAAGTCAGTGCTCCCCCATCACAGCTGAGCCTCCTGAGTAGACGTCAAACAGCCCCAGACAGCAGCCAACAGCAACCCCATGGGCGAACCTGAGTACAAGGCACCCAGCTAAGCTGTTCTGGGCTCCTCACCCACAGAAATTGTGAGATAACAAATGTTTACTTGGTGACAATTTGTTATGTAGATAACTAATATATCTGGCAGCTTGAGGAATCCAGGGACTCGCCATCTTGGGAAATCACCATAGCAACAGACTTTAAAATTACCTGGTTGTAAAAAAGAGATCATGAGGAATCCACTCCTGAATTGACACACATTTCTACTCAGTGTCCACTGGCTAGAACTAGTCAGATGAACCAAACCTAACCTCAAGGGATGCTGGGAGATATAGGGAAGTGCATGTAAATCTCTGTGGGCATCACATGGTTACTTGCTCCATACATTCAGTCAGACATTCACTCAACTAACATTGAAAAAATCTCTACTTATAAAAACAAAAGAAAGAAAACCTTTTCTCAACCCTGTTACCTCATTAAGTTTAAACCCCAGGCCTTCCTTTTATTGCAGCATTGCCCATAAAAGTCCAGACATTCTGCCTCCACCTCTGCTATCCCCACCCGCTTCTTAATCCTATTATAACCTGCCTTCTACCCCCAAATCTAGAGAATATTCTTTTTGAGGATTTCCAATAATTTCTAAATTAAAAAAAGGAAATCCATTTTGACGTCCTCACAGTTGATCTTTGTGGTTCTCAATGTGATTTTTATACCAGTCTTGTTAATATTTATGTTCTCTTTCAGTTTCTGTGATCTATTGTATTATTTTACTCAGTGATTGGGCCTGCAGTGATGACCATTCTTAGGGTAGGCTAAGAGTACCTAATCTTGCACACTTTGGAACAAGACTTGAGGCTGCCTCTAGCCTATGGAAGGATGAGAGAATCCCCACACCTGTTTTGTTCACTAAGGCATCACGTTAGTGCTGACAGTTGTGACCTCACAAGAATCGTAATCACGTTGTAGCTGATCATTGTCCCTGTGCATGCATCACTTTCGGTGACCTTGTGGAAGTCCGCAGCTGGTCAGCAAAGGACGAAATTCTGTGCCCCTTGGTTACTTGATTAAAAGGCGTCCTAGTCCCACCTTCCGCTTTCCCCCAATCGGTTTGTTTCCTTCCTCTGCATCTCTGCTCACCTCTCCCTTCCCTGAATCCCACAGGCCTTCACTGCAATTGACACCTGACTTGTGTGACACTTGGTGCTATATGTGTTGCTGTCTTCCCAAATAGCTTGTTAGCTTCACTCTCCGTGTATTCCCAGAAAACCTGGCCATGTAATAGATTTTCAACAGTCTTTATTGATGCATGAATTCAGATTGGAAAATATTAGAATTTATCATTCATTTGCATTAGAGATCCTGTGGACTCAGATGACATCAATTTTACATGCATCTAAGATTCCATCCCAGGTTCTTGTCTCTACACTTTGTTATGGACAGCTGCTTAAGGGCTGACCTTCATTGGGTCCTTGTCAGTGCAATTCTGAAGTGGCTTCCTCCTCCTCATGTTTCCTCCTTCCATTATGAGCTCTGAAGGGCGGGGGCTTTCAAAAAGTTTTGCATAGTCCTCACGGCCCTTAGCGCTTGATCAGGCCCATTAGGGTTGCCACTGAATACTCGTAGGTTAGCTGATGGAACGTTTAGTGTAATAGTCCCAGCAAGCTGATATGATATTGATAGCATATTGATATTCTAATACATACTATAAATATTGAACATATTTGTATGTTCAGAGAAATAGCAAACATCTTTTTAAATTAGACTATGTAGAGACTTAACAGTCTGTAAATAATATGGTGAAATTGATTTATCCAACCCTATGTGCTCCCCTCAGCACTTCCATCATTTAAATAATTATCACATTAATTTACAATCAATTCTCCAGAATAAATACAAGAGTTCAACCTTAATGATTGAGCATACCAATCATCAAAAGTAACATGGAATACAATGGAAAGAAGAATGAATGACAAATCAGAAAGGTCAAGATTTTAGTCTTGGATACCACTTATTTAAATAATGAAAGCACAGTTGAATTGTTTCTGAATTCATTCATCACAGAATAATAATACCTAGTGAATATTTATTCACATAAAAGGGAAGAAAATAAAGAACATCCTAGATGTCATGTCATTGACTTGCATTTTGATTTGAGGCAAATCATTTTAGTTTTCATCTGATCTAGGTAAAAATTGAAAGTTGTGTTGTTTTTATCTGCCACTTACCTCACTAGCTTACAGAGATACTCAACAAGTTCATAGTTTAGATTTTCACATGACTTTGTGGGGGAGAAGAGTGTTTTTATGAAGCTTCTTCTGTATACATACTATATTAATTATTTTACAAGAAATTTTCTCCCATTTTTGGAATTATATCTTGGCAGAAGTCATCAAACTAAGAGAACAGAGAAACCATTGACAGAAACTAATGCAATAGTTAAAAGTGGTCTTGTGTATAAGAATCAGGTAAAGGTTTCCATCCATTTGGATTACATGAATTCTTCCTTCCAAAGTGTCACTAATATTTCAGTCTTTTGATCTCTGCTGTTCAGACTGTGAAACTTGAGTTGGGGGGGGGTGAGATGAGAAGGGGCGGGGCAGATGAAGGAAAATGGTGATTGAAGGGTTTATTTAATTTTGGCATTTAAGCATCTGGCACAGTGTTTGTATGTGAGCTGGGTCTGCAGACTTACTTATATTAGGAACTAGGTACTCCGGTTGGCGTCACTAGAAAATTCTTAAAATCGGAATCATGCAAAAGAAATATACCAAAAGGGCAGAAAGTATTTCACATTTGTCCCAGCAGCATAGCTCCATTGGGGATTTATTAAAGTCTTTTAACACTAACATTCTAATTTGAAATTCCTGGAACCACAAATACATGTTATCAAAAGTTTTTGACTCGGTTCTGGGAAGCATGAAGCTTTAAAAAACTAGAATCGCTTTTGCTCCCCTACCGTCTTTTTAAAAACATTACCAAAAAGATTTGCTGTAAAGCAGATGTTCAGGGAATGTCAGTAAAAGAGGAAAAGTCTAATAGGTGACAGTTGACTTGATTTACTGGCCTTCGCCTAAAGAAGCCATATTTAATTTTGTGGTTAACTCTGAGATGACAGAATATTTTAAGTAATCATCAATCTTTTGTTGTTTCACATTGATTCATCTGACTTAGAAATGTGTAGGCTCTAATTACTACACTTTTCAGTTCAATCCTGGCTCCGCCGTTGAATAGGCTTGAGGTCTTAGAACACACACTTCATCTCTTGAAACCTCAGTTATTTCATCTATGAAGCGGTGATAATTGCACCTACCCTATTTATCTCTGAGGGCTGCTCTCTGTAAGAAAGTTTCTTGCATGCCATGAAATGCTATATAAATGCAAGGGACTTCTGCCATTACTATGACCATGATGAGTCTAGTAATGATAGCCTGACTGACACAGCTCTGAAGGTGCGTAATGAAGGCGTGTTGCCCCAGGAACAACTCTCATACACCTTCCCGCCTGTGAAGCAGCATCTGATAAGCCCTTAAACCCATTAGACAAAGTGTACATGGATGGCCCCTGAAGAATCACTGGCACATTAACTCGCTTGCCTGGAAACATCTGGGTTCTCTAAAATTAGATTCCTGATGAAAGATTCCTGAAGTGTTGCCAGAGATCTGTGGATAATTGTATTTGGTTCAGCAACCATGCACTGAATGCCTAGCATAGGCCAGGCCTTGTTGGAGGCAGTGGAGACTAAAGATAGATGGGTGAGCATGGTTCCTGCCTTCAGAGGGTGCACAGTTTTGGGGAGAGACAGATACCTTGTTAGATGTGTGAAGAGAATAGAATGGAGCTACGTGCCATTGCATCCATGATGGTGGTGACCCAGGAGGTGAATGCAACTTTCCAGATGGAGGGGGCCCCTGAGTTAAATGTTACAGAATAAGGAGTCAAACAGGCGAAATGCGTGCATACATGGGGAGGGGCATGAACCCACACAAAGAACAGCCTGATCAGAGGGGCTGGAACTGGAGCACGCGTGGCTCTTCCGGAGCCAAAACCACGGTGGGAGATGGAGTGGGCGGTCCTGCCAAGGAGGCCCGAGATGAGAGGGGCCTTCCACAGAGGGCCCTTGGGCCATGTCCTAAATTCTGTGGCAAATGGAACCCATGAAGAGTATGAAATGGGGAAGTAACACTGCGAAATGTGGATTTTAGGTAAGATGTTCTGGGTATTGTGCTGCCCGTGGGACCCTGAGACTGGAGAGAGGAACTGGGCAAGGACGAGGTGTAGCAATCCCCAGAGGTGAGCCAAGGTCATGGCAGTTCAGACACAGGACTTGACACCTGCTCCAATGTGGCATCGAGAGGTAGGAAGATGTGGAGACGCGTTACCCAGGCACAGTACTGGTGTAACAGATATGAGTCTCAATCTAGGGAATCAGCAGCACTGAGATGGAACTGTTTGTACAAAGGTCTCACGTCTGACTCCAGTCCAAATGCCACAGACTATTGGGGGAAGAAAGTGCCTCAACTCCAAACCCCCAGGCCTCAAGGAGGTTGCTCTTCTCAGGGTCGCTCTGTGGGTTTCATGTCACTGTCAAGGAGTTGGGGGTGGCCCATCTGGCCCTTGGTCAGGAGGCCACACAGGTAGCTGCTGTGACCGACATCATCTGCCCTTACAAGCATGATTCATCGACAAAAATCTGGGAGAGGGCTTATTTTTCCTCCGCCTGGGAGCAGTATGAAGCCATTTTGTCCTTTGGATGTTCTCTGCGAGGAAATAGGAGATGAGATGCAGTTCTGTCAAGACCAGCGGTCTCATCCTTGCATTTTTCTCTTATTCTGAGGAGAGATGTTTCTCTGAGGAAAACCTGTTTGTTTTCAGGTCTCTGTCTTTATATGTTTACATCCCAATCTTTCTTCCCCTCTCTCGGGTTTCATTTTGGTGAAGAAAAGTTATCAAGGCAATCCTTTACTAGACATTCGCATTTTATCACATATCTATTTGCTTTTATTTTTACTGCCTGGCCTCTCCGTCGTGGCTGCTGTATCTTTAGCATCCAGCATGCTCGGGCACATAGTAGGAACACACACACATACAAATTTGTTCATTGAATAAATGAATATGAGGGTATGTTATGAGCTTACATTACTCTCGTAACATATTTTAGGCAGAAAAGATGCTACCATTTTATTTATTTATATTTTTAAATTTTTTATTTTTTATTTTTTTAAGGGCAGTGTCACTGGCCCTCATATGTGGGACCGAACCGGGGCCGCTGGCTTCCCAAGCCAGCACTTAACCACCGCGCCCCTCGGCCGGCCCTGATGCTACCATTTCAGAATTCTCTCAGGAGTTTCATATGTTGAAGGAGTAAGCAAGTGAATGAGTTTGGAAAAGTGAATGAAGGTATGGCTGGTTACTCTTATTTTCTGTTTTCTGCCACATCCCTCCCCTGAGGCACTGAGCACAGTGTTGAAAACATGCTAACTGGGAAGAAGAAAAAGCAAAGAGAAACGTTGAGGGAAGCAAAAGAGTAAGATGTTAAATAACCTAGACAGGCTAGTTACTTCAAGTCATCACCTAATACCACCAAAATACTACTGACTTGTTACCTAAATAAAGCATTTCTATTAAAATATATGGTTGATTTCCAAGACATATAAAAGATAGAGTTGGGGGTTTGGCAAAGGTGGGAAGAGAAAGTCTCTTAGAGACTTGCGGATTTATTTATACTTAACCAGACTGTGCAAAGACAACGTGTTCATTATGCCTCTGACCAATTGGAGCTAACTCCAGGCTCCAGGCCCCGCAGCTTCTTGGGTTTTGATGCTCTTGTTGAGGGAGAGCCACCCACCTGGGACAAAGTCATTTAAAGCTGGTAGGAAGTTTGCTCAAGTAGAGAATACCAGATACAAACGAACAAAACAAAACAATAAAAGGAAATTAACAGTGTTAGTTTATAGGGGTAGTAGAAGGACATTTAAGAAAGCACAAGTATTAAAGATCCGGTCCCAACATCCTCCCTCTAGGCTGGGGCCAGGAGATCCTCCTGTGCTCTGGGTGGTCCCTCACCCGCGTGCCAGGCGTGTGCCCTCTGGGTTCCTTCATTGTCTTACTGTTGGCTAATGCCTGGCTGTCACTGGCATGGAGGTAATTGAAATGTGCTCAGTCATTAATATGTTCAAATGGGTGAGGGTTTGGAGACTGAAGACATTTGCATCATTTCTCTTAGAACATCAGCCCATCTTGCAATGTGGTTACTTTCCTACACCTCCTGCTTTGCACTTGAGAGACTGATTTTCTTTTTATTTTATTGCCTTTGCTTTCAGATCACCCCCTGTCCTGTAGGCTATTGGGTCCCAACTTGAATCAATAGATGCAGAAAGGCACACTATATTTTCAAGGTATTTTTGTATTATGCCCACAGTAGACTATTTCAAAAATTATTTGTTGTGTACAGTTGAGCGTTCAACAATTGAACACCAAGTACCATGGTATGGATTTCATGTGTGTGGTTTTTTTTTTTTTATAATACCAAATACATGCTACAGATTTGATGTCTATTTCTTCCTGTGATTGGGTATTATTGGTACATAGAGGAAGAAACTGAAGCTTAGAAAGGTCAAGTAATTTCCCTCAATCATACTGCTCTTGAATTGCTACATTGAGATTTAGACCCACGAGAATATTGCTCTAGAGACCCATGCTTTTTCCAGAACCCTTCGATGTTCGCTACCATTTTGTATAAACTCCATCAGAAAGCTCTCAGGCATTTGAAGGAATGTGTGAAGCATGGTCAAAAGAACATACACACAGGGTCAGACTTGGGTTCAAACTCTGTCATCTCGCCCTTTTCTGACAATAGTGGTAATAAGAGGCAGCAAATGAGCTCCTATCCCAGTTTTGCCATTTACCAGCTGTGTGTACCTGGGCAAACTCTTCTCATTTCTAAGTCTCCCGTTTCCCACTTGCCCAAGAGAGAAGAGAACAAGAGAGTGAGTGTAAGAAATAAAAATGATAACACACTGTGAACAGCCTGGCACAACCCGTGACACAGAACAAGTACCCGATAAACAGAGATGCCTCATCTATCACTACTCATCTGATAAGTTGGGAAGCATGCATTATGTTCTCTATGGGGTATCGGTTATTTGACAAACATGATTTTTACTACCAATGTTCTGATGTAACTAAAGTAAAAGAAGAAGAAGAAATATCCCAAGAAGGAACTCATCTTCTCCTTTTTTTCTTTCATTTTTCTAGGAAGTTGGCCCACCATTTCTAAGTTGTAGAAATGTAGCAACAATAATTTATTACTGAAACCACTTCTTGAATACACACCAGATCTAGGATTCTGTCCCTGCATTTTATTCATAACAGCAGTGACTCATGGCTTTCTCAAGTAGCCTAGAGCCCTGGAAAGATGGTCCAGGGTTGACTCTGACCCCACCCTCTGAGTTAAGCAACTGGCCTCACAGCCCAGGACACTGAGCCAGGAACCCAAGCCAAGCACGCAACACTCCATCTGCTGTACTAAACAAAGGTAAATAACCCTCAAACCCCAGGGGAGTCATTCAGATTCAAGGTCTCACCTTGCACAGGACAGACAGGGTTGAGAGATTCTTTGCTTAAGTCACTGAAGAAAGGAAAGAAAAAAACACCTGAGATCTAGTTAACTAAATGTATTGAGGTCATTTCCACCATACATTGATGGGGCTCAGAAAAAAAAAGTGTCAGGAGGTCTATAATTAGGAGACAGAGTTAAAAATTTAACAGCACTCCAGATTTCAAATACACCGATCATATTCCCAGCCATAAATTTCTCTCCCTTGGCACATTATGGGGCCTATAGCCATCTTTCTCCTTTTTGGTATTTGAAGGAAATATGTGAAGAAAAATAATAAAGGAAGGGAAAGAGGTAATGTTTTGAAGAGATATTTGGGAGGGGCTAGAGTGCTTGGGAGAAAGGCTCAGTCCTGTCTCCGTCTTTGTTTCCACTGTGATTTGCTCCAGACTCCCTCTGAAGTGTCCAAAGTCACCTGGGCCTTATGTGCGTGGTCCCCATCCATGCACTGAGGGTTGCCACCTGCTCCTGTGAGCTGTGAATGGAATGCAGACTTGGTGCAACTTCTATGCAGGAGCACAAATTTACAGGACGCACAATAATGATCTCTGAAGGCCTTGTGCTTAAATGATCATTCTCCTACATTTTTTTCTAGTAAACTAATTTTTAGAGAAGTTTTAGGGTCCAGAGAAATATTGGGCAGAAGGTATGGAGAGTTCCCATTTAGTCCCTGACCTCACACACACACAACTTTCTCCATTATCAGCACCCACACCAGGTGGTACATTTGTTAGTGTCCATCACCTCACATGGACACATCATCATCATCCAGAGCCCATTGTTTACATCAGAGCTCACTCTCGGACAAATGTGTAATGTCACGTGTCCTCTGTGCTTGCTTATTCTTCCCGCCCTCCTCACAACCCTAGGAACCACGGACCTTTTTATTATGGCCATAGTTGTGCCTTTTCCAGAAATTCGTATAGTTGGAATCATACAGTGTGGCTTGTTTGACTTAGTAATGTGCATTTTAGACTTCCTTGTCTTTTCATGGCTGGATGGCTCATTTCTCTTTAGTGTTGTATAATAGGAATCCATTGTCTAGATGTAACACAGTGTATTTATTCACCTACTGAAGGATATCTTGGTTGCCTTAAAGTTTGGACTATTATGAGTAAAGCTGCTATAAACATCCATGTGCAGGGAAGTTTCTGTATGGACATAAGGTTTTGGCTCTTTTGGGTAAATGTCAAGGGGCACAATTGACAGATCATATGCTAAGAGTATGTTTAGTTTTGTAGGAAACCCCCAAACTGTCTCCCAAAGTGGCTGCACCATTTGTATTCCCACCAGCAACGAGTGAGCGTTCCAGTTGCTCCACGTCCTCACCAGCATTTGGTGCTGTCAGTGTCCCAGATTTCTGCCTTTCTAACAGGTGTGTAGTGGTGTCTCATTGTTGTTTAATTTGCATTTCCCTGATGGCTTAAATTGTAGAGCATCTTTTCTTACACTTATTTGACATCTGTGTATCTTTTTAGGCGAGATGTTTGTTCAGATCTCATTTTGCTCATTTTAATTTTTTATTTATTTTTAATTTTTTTTTTTTTTGAGGGCAGTGTCACTGACCCGCATATGTGGGACCCGAACCAGGGCCGCTGGCATCCCAAGCCAGCGCTTAACCAATGCGCCACTCAGCCGGCCCAGATTTTGCTCATTTTTAAAACCGGGTTGTTAATTTTTTTTTAATGTTAAGTTTTAAGTTTTTTGTGTATTTTGAATAACAGTCCTTTATCTGATGTATTGTTTCCGAATATTTTCTCTCAGCCTGTGGCTTGTCTTCTCATTCTTTTGATCCCCCTACTTTTTATGTCTAAGACAAACTAAAAAGAAAGAAAAATATTTCTGTGTCCATCTTCATGTGTAAGACAACTATCCAAAAGCCATATGGACAAAAATATTCGAGAGACTCTGGTCTCCATTTCATGAATTTAGGGAGAAGTATTTAGAAGAATGAATGCTTTCTAATTAGTGGTACATGTAAGAGTCACTCATTAGTACAAAAGGAGTTAAGGTACTTTCCAGTAACATGGCTCCAATTGCCTTATTTTGGTGTTGATAAGAATTTTATGAGAAATTCTTGGATTACAGCATTGGGAAAGGCTTGGTTAAATCAGTAGTTCTCCACCAGGGTGATTTTGTCCACCAGGAAACATTTGCCAATGTCTAGAGACATTATGCCTGGATGAAAAGGGATGGTGCTACTAGCATCTAATAGGTAGAGGTCAAGGATGGTCTAGACATGCCTGGTATAGAGGCCAGCCACCCTCCCCCCGCACCAATGGAAGATGACTGAGCCCTAAATTTCAACAGTGTGAAGGTTGGGAAATCCAGAATCATATCAAATCAAATTTATTTCCTTCCTGTATCTCCTCTCAGCCATTTCCATGCTGTTGGCATTGTTAAATCGAGAGTAGGCTAGCATGAGCAATATTTTCCAGATCTGCATGTTTGATGGCACTGAGTTTTTAAGATGCATGTTTCTGTGTACACTCTTCTAGAAGAACCAGGCTTGCTGAGTTTTCTTTCTGATCCTTGGAAACTGAGGCTAATATATATTTTAATTTTTCCTAAGGTTAATGATTTGCAAATAATCTGAACTATTTTCTACAGGGAAAAGAATGCAAAAAGAGCAGCATTTGCTTACCAAAGAGAGAATATTTAAACACAGTCTTGCTAAAAACAGGTTAATGCTTTAAATAGTACAATTGAACAAGACATAATTAGGGATAACTGTTTCCTTCCTCTCGTTTTAGAAACACCAGAAGCCATTGGAACAAGCGTGAAAGGGGGTGATTTCATGAGTTTTTTAAATGTGAATTTTAACAAATGCTACCATTAAGTAAGTTGTCCTTACATAAAATGGTATTATCAAATAGACTGACTAAATTTCCTTATAGTTTATAAATCCAATTTGCAAAGAAGGTTTTTTCATGACCAAAGAAGTTTGCAATAATTAAGGTACTATTGCTGAAATCCCTATTTCTTCTTTGAAAATAATATTTGATTATAGATTTTCTCTGTCTGACTTAGCTCATTTAGCATAATGTCCTCAAGATCCATCCATGTTATCAGGGTTTCCGTCCATGTGGCAGGGCTTCTGTCATTTTTATTGCTGAGTAATCTACCTGTGTGTGTCATAATTTCTTTATCCACTCATTCATTGATGGACACGAAGTTTATTTCCATGTCTTGGCTATGGTAAATGATGTAAAGAACATGGGGATTGTAGATATCTCTCCGGCATTGTGTATTCATTTGCTTGGGAAATATACCTACAAGTGGAATTGCTGGTCATATGATAGATCTATTTTTAATTTTTTGAGGCACTGCTATACTGTTTTCCATAGTGGATGTGCCAGTTTACAATCCCACCAACAAGGGTGTACAACAGTGTACACAGAAAACAGTGTACCCTTTTCTCCATATCTTCACCAGCATTTGTCTCTTTGTCTTTTTGGTAATAGCCATTCTGACAGACACGAGGACATATTACATTGGGGTTTGATTTGCATTTCCCTGATGATGGGTCTCTTTTCAAGGACCTGTTGGCCATTTGTATATTTTCTTTAGAAAGATGCCTATTTGCTTATTTTTTAAGTGGATTATTTGATTTTTATTTTTATTGCGTGGTATGAGTTCTTTGTATTTTTAGTTCTTGTGCTTTAGTTGTTCTATTGAAAAAATCATTACCAAGGAGCTTTTTCCCTGTGTTTCTTCTAGGAGTTTTATAGTTTCTGGTCTTATAGTTAAGTCTAATTATTGCGAGTTAAGTTGTGTGAGTGGCGTAAGAGAGGGGTCTAGTTTCATTCTTTGACATGCGAGTATCCAATGATCCCAGCACCATTTATCAAAGACTGTCTTTTCTCCATTGAGTATCCTTGGCTCCCTTGTCAAATATTAGAAGACCGTATATGTATGGGTTTATTTCTGGTCCCTCAATTCTGTTCCGTTAGTTTATGTGTCTGTTTTTGTACCAGTATCATGCTGCTTTGATAACTATAGCTTTATAATAGTGTTTGAAATCAGAAAGTGTGATACCTCCTGCTTTGTTCTTCTTTCTCAGGATTGCTGTGGCCTTTTGAGGTCTTTTGTGGTTCCAAATAAATTCAATGATTTTTTTTGTTTTTCTACTTTTGTAAAAAATGCTATTGCTATACTGATAGGGATTGCATTGAATCTATTGATGGCTTTGGGTAGTATGGACATTTTAACAATATCAATTCTTCCAATCCATGAACACAGGGTACCTTTCATTTATTTGTGTCTTAGATTTCTTTCACTCATGTTTTGTAGTTTTCAGTATGGAGATCTTACAGCTCCTTGGTTAAATTTATTTCTAAGTATTTTATTGTTTTTGATGCTTATTTCTTTTGTGGATAATTTTTTTGTTAGTATATGGAAATGCTACTCATTTTTATGTTAATTTTGTATCCTGCAACTTGACTGAATTCATTGATCTAACAGTTGTTTTTTTTTTTTTGCGGAGTCATTAGGAGTTTCTATATATAATATGTCATCTGCTAATAGAGACAATTTTACTTCCTTCTTTCCAACTCTGATGCCTTTTATCTCTTTTCCCTACCTGATTGCTCTGATGAGGACTTCCAGGGCTCTGCTGAATAGAAGTGGTGGCATCTTTGTCTCTTTCCTGATCTTACCAAGTTCGTAACCTTTCACCACTGAGTCTGATGTTAGCTGTGGGCTTGTCGATACGGCCTTTATTATGTTGAAGTGCCTTCCTACACCTGATTTGTTCAGAGCTTTTATGATGAGCGGATGCTGAGTTTTGTCAAATGCTTTCTCTGTGTCTGCTGAGATGATCATGATTTTTTTCTTTTTGTTAATGTTTATATTGGGTTGTCAGAAAAGTCATGACACATTTTTGCAATGCAAAATGTAGAAAAAATATGTCATGACTTTTCCAACAACCCAATATATCACATTTATTGATTTGACTATTTTGAACCATCTTTGCATCCCAGGGATAAATCCCACTTGATCCTGCTGAATGATCCTTTCATGTGGCTTTTTTTCCTTTTTTTTCTTAGCTAAACCATCCTGCTACCTGTTGGCAGCTCAGCAGCTGCTCAGCTTGGGCTGGGCATAGAACTGCTGTTGCTCAGAGCTCAGCTCGCACTCTTGAGCGAACTCTTAACCAACTGAGCCCCTTGGCCGGCCCAGCTTTTCTTTTTTTTAATGAAACATTTTTACAACTCTCCACCTGCTTTCTTGTTCTGTTTCATTTAAATTTATTATGGTAAAATGTAGGTTGGAGAGGGAGGTACATACCAGCAGTCCATAATGAAGTCTTGTAATTTAGTAAACCACAGGTGCTTTATTCTTTTAGAAATAGGATGGCCCCTAATCAATTACTAATGGATCATTTACAAATCAATTTGAAAATAATCTCGACTTAATAATTCAAAGAGTGTAATCTATAAACCTATGAATTCTTATGTTGATTTGGAAAATATCAATGTTCATTCTTCCAGAAAAGTTACACTGTGTGATATGAGCCAAGAGACATCAGATTAGTAACTGGTGCATAAATCATATGTAAATACCTTATAACTTTATCGTATGCATTAAGTGTAACCACCACAAGGACAAGAGATGGGGACCAGAAGGGTACTTCTCTCTTGCATAACCAAGCTATTGCTTACAAACATTGTTTTCTGACAAATAAAAGATGAAAAGTTTCTAAAACCATTATATGTGCTCATTACAAACCATTCACCTATAATATCTGAAAAATAGCTCATCCCAGTTTCAAATTTTGATTTAATTCTAAAGATGGACAATATATAATAAGTTCACAGAGAACTATATGTGAGTTTAGAGATACTTTGAAGTAATTCTAAAAGCGATAAACATTCGTTAACAGATAAAATTTGTAAATTTCCTCTTTGCACATTTTGATCCATCCTTTCACAACACTGACTTGTGCTCACACTTGAGTTATATTCATATTATTGCAGTATTTTAACATCACCAGAAATGACAAATGTGTTAATATTTTGAATAGAAAAAATTGAGTATTGATTTTACTTTTATCAAAAAGCAGTTCCAGAATATTGTTTTATTGGAAATTTAATACTTATTTGTTGTAAATTAAATAATTTTTGACAAGAGAAAAATCATTTTGCAGGGAAAAAAAATTTACTCATTTAAACAGTGCACTTTTATTTTAGATAATATTATTTCTAACATCCTGAAACTGAAATACATTATCAATAAAAATAACCCTCAGCCTCTAAAAAGCTGATTACAAAAAGTCTTAGCACCACATTAATTTTATGATGGCATCATTAAAAATAGTCCGTAATAAATCTGAACTCACTTCTTCCAGTGTTTTTTTGTTAGCTGGAATCAGGGTTAAAAGGCTAACATTACATTTGATATATTATAAGTACAGCCTGGACTCCTAAGGTTAGAAAAACAGTGTATGGAGAGGGAGTCTCACCTCTTTGACCTTCTCTGAGAGCGCTGAGCAGGAACGAATGGCTTTGGGAAAGGCAGTCAAACTAGGACGTTTTTTCCTCTCCAACTTTTCCAGAGGCAAAGAAAGGAAAAGGCAAAATACAGACGGTGGTGCATGACAGGTGACTGGAAACCTCTGTGAAGGGAGCTTTTGGATCTGAGATGACGGAATTAGCTAAAGACAAAAGGATGCAAGCGCAGGGGACGGGCCTCTCAGTGACACCATCCCTCCCACTTACGTCTAGGAAACGTCCTTGCGGGATGAGGGCTAATCAATAGTTCTGAGTTCAGTACCAGCTCAGGTCAGAAGCAAGGCTCCCTGACGTCCGGGGTAGTAGTCACATCTGTTAGCAGAATTATTTTTTGTTACTCAGAGTTTTATAGAGACATTTTGTGCATATGGGGTTTATACTTTCATAGCTACACAATGTTACTAATGGGAATTGTAGGATTTGTACACTCAGTTTATTTCCATTTTTACTTAATTTTAATAATTTGTTGTTGTTTTCTGATAAAGCAGTATGCTGGTGATAAAATACGAACTATATGATATAATGGATGCCTTGAGAAACTCATGTGCTTTGAACCCTTAGCGACAACTTCAGGAAAGGGAAAATGGTAACAATGCTAATGAATAACTTTCTGATGTAAACAAAAGTGATCTATATTCTTCACTTAAGGAAATGAATCTATTTGGTGTACTTCATGAAAAAAGGTCTGGAACTGGTCTCTCTCTGGGGCAAGTGACTAGTAGAAATATGTAGAGGGACAACCAAGCATGCACTAGGAAATTTTGAAAATTTCAGCCTAAAACTTGCCATTCTCAGTATTTCAAGGATTCATAAAATAAAGGGAACGTAGCCAAGTAGAAGAAGGACAAATGCATAATTCATGAAGCAGCCTTTCTGACATACCCTGCTGCTCTTGGCTCCTAAAAATAGATCAATTAAGAGCAACATGTACTAATTTCCTTCAGAAAAGTGGTAAAGATGTCTTGTGTTTGAAAGCGTTCTAAGTTTTTGCAGTATAAGCAATCGAGGAAGCGTCAGCTGGTCTTAGGGAAAGGCACGTGGTATTATGCAGAATGTTATCTGCAGTCATTTTTTTTTCCTGTGGCCTTATTAGCATCTAGCTGGAAGCCACTGTGTGCCTCTTTGCCTCACTGTGTTCTATGCAAATTACCAGGGTGGAAAGTGCCTTCACTAATAGATTTTAAATACATTTTAGAGGGATGCATTTTTTTTTCCCCCCCGACAGTGTATTTGACACAGGATTTTCAATTGGGGCAAGGACATTTGTCATCAATTTGAAAACCAGAGAATGTAGTGACACTTCAAGAAGCCATTTCAGGATAATACAACATTGAAAACTTGACCTGCATAAGTAAATCCATTATTATCCTTCCCTAAAATTCCAGCCTTCTAATACATTGTTAATATGTTAAATTTATAAAGAATAATAATACAGAAATACTAAATCCACATAGAACTAGTTTTTGAAAACAAAACGCTGTGTTTGCACTAGCTTAGACCTATTTTCTTTGTATCATTTAGAATGCTCTTATGGCATGAACTTAAAAATATAATGCAGTATTTGAAATTTTGCCATTGTTTTGAGGTTAAGCCTTATAAAATATCTCATCTCAATTATACTTGTATCTACAAATAATTGCATTAATGTAACTGAATTTTGCAAAGGTTACTGATTTTAAAAAATACAACATTAATATACAATTAGAATGATTATATTTAACTTAACTTTTTCATAGTGCCCATTAAAAGTCTTCATGATATTTGTCTTATAAAACATTTTAATTTGTAAATTAAGGCTGTAAGTTAGCATAATCATAATTTTTATCAATCTCCTAAGAAATGCCATCTTTATAGAGACAGCCAAACCCCAAACCTATATATAGCCTCTGGACTTCTGTAGTCTACCTGTCAGCTCTGATTATTTCCAGTAATTCAGTTAATTCACTGACCTACTTTTTCAATGACTTAAACTTTCTAGGCAAAAATCAAAGGTTTATTTTCGTCTTGATGATAGGTGGTTTTCTTGGCTGGATTATTAATAATTTAGTTAACAGATTGATAAAAGTAACTTTTACTTCTGGGATGTTTTTATATGTTCATAATAAAATAATAAATTGTTTATATTTCTGTATTATTGAGACACATTGTCCGTATCTACCATATAATTCGTAAGTTATTTCCATTCATTCTATACCACTGAAAAGAATAAAAATAAGAAATATATAAGGCAAAATACCTTCAAAATATTAAAAATTCTGAACTAATTTAAGGTATTATTGGCACTTTCTAAGGAAAGATTATTAAATTAAAATTGGTCCCTATCAATATAGTTTTAAATTTTGAGAATTATTTGGTTTGGTTTCTAATCCTTTTTTATATAATCTGATGCCTTTACTGAGCTTAATTGTACAGAGTACATTTCATTCATTTTGACACACACACACACGCACGCACGCACACAACTGTTTACATTGTCTTATCTGAAACGGCAAAGAAGTGACACTGGGGACTGACCCTTCCTTGTCACTCATGTTGCTAAAATGGAACTTGCCAGTGGTAGATCACTCCCGTAACATTGAAATGTTTTTGATATTTTTGGAGTCCTCTTCCGTTCACCATTGAGAAAAAGAGAAAGAGAAACATCCCTCGTTTTATAACAACAACATAGGTGTACAATATCAACAGCCTTATTAGTGGAAATTGAATGCATGCCAAAATGCTAACCAGACCATCAAACCCATAGCAGCACTGCAATGGTCATGGATTCATTCAGACCTTCAGTCTCCTTTCTGTGTTCTTAATGCCTTTTGGTAAATTTCATAAGAAATAGCGTCACCTCCACTGCATACTAATATGGACTCTACTTTCAAAGGAGTTGAGTTAGTTAGATGCTGTCCTTGGATGCACACCCGTAACGCACAGTGCTAAAACAAGATGGCTGTTGTTGGTAAATAGGTCAATAATTGCACAGCTCAGGAGATAGCCATCCTGCTGTCATTTGTTCTCATCCCCCTTATAATCACGATGTTTGCATCGCAGGTGAGAAGTGACTTCTATGAAAGGCAACTTTTGAATCATGTAGAAGCCATTGGACCAGGATGGCAGGGTTCTTAATAAGAAGGGATGGGATAGGATGAGCCAACCCCAATGTGTCTCTTAGAATAAAATTCAAAGAAAAGAGCTAATCTGAGCCATGGATATGAAATGGACGATGGTACATCTGAGAAGAAAAATATGTGAGTGATGAGTACAAAATGATTTGCAGCTTTAAAAGTGTTCATGAGAGAGAGAAATCCACTTTCAGATTCACAGTAAAAATAAAAGAATGGGCTCTCCTGCTATATGCTTTTTTAGGGTATGCTCATTTCTAAAGTGACCCCAAAAGACTTCTGTAAATAGCTGATATGTCCAGCAATAAACAGAAAAATGCTTCTTTTTAATTTTTAAGAGAGAGAGTATTAAAAGAGAAATTGCTAGATATGACAGAGCTAGTTTATTTAATTGGAATTACAATAGATAGATGAATTAGATGTGATGAGACTTGGGTCACCTGATTTGAACTAAAAGCCAATCCTGCAACTAAATTTGTACAGGGAAAAAGAAAACCTGATCTAAGCCAACACTCAACAGTAATGGTCCTCCATTTAGGGACAAAAAGACTAGACGCAGAGCTAACCCTTAATCATCACGGAAATTTGTTATGTTGAAGCCATAAGAAGGAACCCTCTTTAGTGAGGAATCCACCAAAGCCAAACAAACAAACAAACACACACACACACACACACATAGACCACGAATTCACTGCTGTCATGGAGTCACAAGATATGCTTGTATATTCTAGGGCAGAGCCTTGTTCTGCTAAAGGAGAAAGATGGAAGTGTTACCCTTTGCCCTATTGATGATGTTACCCGCTGTTGGCAAATATCAGTAATTTCCTCTGTTACCTGTTCATTTTCCTTAAGTCTTTCCCTGTCTGGCCGTGAACTACCATGATTTTAATAGAATTAGGAGTTTTCGTCAGCTCCAACCTGCCAAATAAGATGCACAAATGCAAAGCAGCCTCACCTGAAATTAAGATTTTCAGTTTCCATTTTTCATGTGTTTTCATTATTCTTTAGACTCTTACAATTATTTCCTTCATAGCTAACAAAGAAGATTGTTTACTAATCATCCATAGATAATACATTTTTTAAAATCGAGTAAAACAGCATATTCTCTAGGCTATTTGGTTCATGGTATTAATTTTTACTGGACCAAATCCAAAACATATCTAGCCATAAATATTGTATCACCTCTTTAATAAAACCCTCACTATTTGATTTGTAAAAAAATGCACATTTATTTTTTTAAGTTAAATAAAAATCTATCTCAAAATTATTTGTTATCCAAAACATAAAATAAGTTCAAAATAAACATTAATTCTTAAATTTGTTAAAGATAAAGACTGCTTTTTCCTAAATTGGGAAACAATTCTACATCTAAGACAAGCTTGTTATCTTTCATTGTGATAACAAATATTATCTCTGAATTATGGAAGATTAAAAATAAGTTGCATAATAAAATGATATAGAATGACATACATGTGTCAGATCTGATTTTTTTTAAATTTCTGCATTGTATGACAGTTTAGTTATGATAAATTTTTTTTATGTAGTTACTATAGCAGTATTCTAATTAAATCTACCTAATCTTCAAAAAAATTTGGTTTAATCAAAGGAATACATGCATTTAATTTAAAAGAGTCAAATCATGCTGAAAAGCTCATAATGAAAACCGTTATCCCTTTATTCTATTATCTCCATATTTACCAAAAAAATAGATTTATGTTACTTTTTTTAACACTGAATTTTTATAGAGAACTTGAAGGTTCATAGTAAAATTGACAGGAAGGTACAGAGATTTCCCATGTACCCTCTGTCCTCTCTCCCCCACATGTGCAGCCTCCCCCATTACCAACATCCTCATTGGAGCGGGACACTTGTTACAATTGGTGAGCCCAGCAACACATTATAATCACTCAGAATCCATGGTTGATGTTAGGATCACTCTTGATGTTGATTCTGTGGGTTTGGACAAACGTATAATGACATGTACGTACCATTCCAGGGTCATACAGAGTATTTTCACTGCCCTAGAAGTCCTCTGTGCCCTGCTCCTCCCACACCCCTGTGACCACTGGTCCTTTTACTGTTGCCATAGTTTTGCCTTTTCCAAAATGTCATTGAGTTGGAATCATACAGTAAGTAGCCTTCTCACATTGGCTTCTTTCACTTACTAATATGCAATTTAGGTTCCTCCTTGTCTTTTCATTACTTGATAGCTTGTTTCTCTTTAGTGCTGAATAGTGTTCCATTGTCTGGATGGACCATAGTTTACCCATTCACGTACCGAAGGTCATCTTGTTTTGTTCCAAGTTCTGGCAATTACAAACGAAGCTGCTATTAATATCTGTGGGCAGGTTTTTGCATGGAAGTAACGAACTCTTCAGCACAATTGAGTAAATGCCAAGGAGCCTGATAGCTGAATCGTATGCTAAGAGGATGTTTAATTTTGTAAGAAACCGCCAAACTGTCTCCCAGAGTGGCTGCACCATTTGTGTTCCCACCAGCGAGACTTCCAGTGGCTCCACAGCCTCGCCAGCATTTGGTGGTGTCAGAGTCCCAGATTTTGGCCATTCTCACAGGTGTGCAGTGGTGTCTCATAGTTATTCTAATTTGCATTTTTTTTAAATGGCATATGACGTGGACCATCTTTTCATATGCCTATATCACCTGTGTGTCTTCTTTGGCGAGATGACTGGTAAGGTGTTTGGCTTGTTTTTAATTGGGTTGTTTGGTCTCTTATTGCTGAGTTTTAGGAGTTCTTAGTATATTTTGGGTAACAGTCCTTTATTAGATGTGTCTTTTGCAAATATTTTCTCCCAGTGGGTGGCTTGTCTTCTTCTCTTAAAGTGCCTTTCATGGAACAGAATTTTTTTTTTTTTTTTTTTTTTTAAGCTGAGCCATCCTATCACCTGTTGGCAGCTCAGCGGCTGCTCAGCTCGGGCTAGGCATCGAACTGCTGTTGCTCAGAGCTCAGCTCACACCCTTGAGTGAGCCACTTGGCTGGCCCCATGGAACAGAAGTTTTTAATTTTAATGAAGCCCAGTTTATCAATTATTTCTTTCATGAACCATGCCTTCAGGGTTATCATCTCCATAAACAAGGTCATCTATGTTTGCTCCTGTTATTTTTTAGGAATTCTATAGATTTGCAATTTACATTTAGGCCTATGATCCATTTCAGGTGAATTTTTGTCAAGGGTGTAAGGTCTGTCTTTTGATTAACTTTTTTTTTTTTTTTTTTTTTTGCGTGTGGATATCCAGTGATTCCAGCAACATTTGCTGAAAGCACTATCTTTGCTCTTTGCCAAAGATCAGTTAGCTGTATGTAGGGAGGCCTGTTTCTGGCACGTCTAGCCTAGTTCCATTGACCTTTGGTCTCTTCTTTCACCAATACCTACTGTCTCAACTACTATAGCTTTAGTCTTGAAGTCAGGTAGTGTCAGCCCTCCAATTTTATTCTTCTCCGATATTGTGTTGGCTATTCTGGCTTTTTTTTTTTTGAAGGCAGTGTCACTGGCCCTCATATGTGGGACCGAACCGGGGCCGCTGGCTTCCCAAGCCAGCGCTTAACCACTGCGCCACTCGGCCGGCCCGATTCTGGCTTTTTTAGCCTCTCCATGTAAACTTACCATCAGTTTGTTAATATTCACAAACTTTCTCACTGGGACATGGATTTGAATTGCAGGTAATCTATGGATTACCTCGGGAAGAACTGGCATCTTGACAGTGTCGAGTTTCCTACACATCAGCAAGGAATATCTCTTCATTTCCTTAGGTCTTTGATTTTGTTCATCAGAGTTTTGCAGTTTTCTTCAACCAGGTCAGCTATGTTTTTATATATCTATATATATATCTATATATCTATATCTATATATATATATATAGATATATATAGATATATATATATATATACATACCTTTATAATTATAAGTACTTCAGTTTTTAGATGTTAATGTAAATGGTATTGTGTTTTTAATTTCATATTCCACATGTTCATTGCTGGACTACAGAAAGCAGCTGACTTTTATTTCATTAGCCTTGTATCCTGTAATCCTGCTATAATTGCTGTGAGTATACGTATTCTACAATTGTATAAAATACTAGTAAAAATAATCAATTAGAAATAAAGTAACAATATATATTATAGTGCACAAAAAGAAAGATAATAATGCCTCAATATTTTTAGCTATATAAAAGTAGGTTTTCTACAAAAGAAAACTAACTCCCATCAACCTATTGGCCTGTCACAGAAGTTAATAATAATATTGTAATCTCTGTTTTATTGGTTCATCATTTAGTTTTAAACAAATAATTAGCAACTAAAAGAAGAAAATTTTAACTTTAAAGATATTTTTCAAATTCAGAAAATACCTCCTTTAGAGCTGAAATTGTCACTTAACCACAAAAATATCACACCTCACAATTCCCAATCTGTCCCACCATTTTAAAATGTTATCGCAAAGACGATTCCAAATGTCCCCATGAGGTGACAGGGCTGCAGTAGCGCAGGCTTCTGGCCTCACTCAGCTGGCATTTGCACTTCAGACATGGGACCAGGTCATGTCAGGGAGGCCGTACGGTGCTCTGAGCCCAGCGAGCAAAACAAACCCACTCCTGAAATGCGTACATGCGGCTGATTCTGGGCATGTTGGGGGCTGACTGGGTAACTGAGCATTGCATGAATTAATTTCCATGTAGGATATAATGTCTGCTAATTAGAATACATGATTAGAATTGCTAATATGACACACATGTGTTATTAAAACTCAGAGAAATCATAGTGATTGTTTAGAATCCGGTCCATAAAAAAGGCGTCCCCCCACCCAGGAGTCTTTCATCATAAATGTTCATTAGAACTGGGGCCCTACGGTGGTAATAAGAAATAGACCAAACTTAGCCAGTTTTATCAGTTTTAAATTCTCTACAAATAATGCAACCCTTAAATTCAGGGGCAATCATTTTACTCCCCCCACTCCAACTTTGATATACCACTAATGGTTACTGCTGCCTTTTTTTGTTTGTTTGTTTTACTAAGCAATAGTAAGATCTAAGAAATCTTTGTTTACTGCCAAATCAAGTATTTTCTCTTATGTCTTCTTCCAGAAGCCTTATAGTTTTTGCTTTTAGTTAGGTCTATGATCTGTAAGGTTGTCATCCAAGTTTATTTTTTTCCATATGAATATTCAGTTTTTCCAGCATCATTTGTTGAAAAAGAAGATATTTAGCATTGACGATATTGAAATTTTTGTCAAAAAACAATTGATCATATAAGTTTAGGTCCATTTATGGACTCTATTGATCAACATTATTTTTCTCATTGATCTATATGATTTCCCCCCACTTTATCCTGTTATTTTGGTGAATTCTTTTGACTCTCAAGTGCTGAACCGATCTGGCATTCCTGGATAAATTCTACCTCGTTATTACGTATTATACTTTAAATGTGGCTGGATTTATTTTGCTGGTATTTGGCCCTAGCCTTCCAGCTGATGCTGAGTACATCAGAGATGAGCCTTTTCCTGTTTTCTGTCTAAAATCCTGACCCAGTCACCAGGACCATCACATAGGGTTGTCCACTGAGCTGCTTGGTAATTTGTTGTGCAGTCACGGGGACGGGGACTGATTTTGGCACCGGGAGTCGGAGGCTGCCACACCACCACCTACATCGGGGAGCTTCAGGGACAAGGGGGCACGAAACAACCGGAAGGACTTTGAGGAAAGCATTAGAGGGATTTTAAAGAAGTAAGAAGAGACAGTTAAAGTGTGATAGCTCGAAAGGAAACTGCGTGTGGACTGAAGGAAAGTGAGAAAATATTATGGGAGCCGAAGGAATGAAAACCGTTGGTGTAGAGTGGCAGAAGTTTGGCAATGCTGTTGCGTAGAGGTGACAAGGAAAATAAAAAATAAACCCAGTGGGTGGGGCATTCTAGCTGCAATTTCCAGCCAGGATGCTGAAGGTGCCACCTGGCTTCTCCTTTTTGCTTTTGATAAAACCTGGGAGGGGAAAGGTGAGCTAGAGGAAGACCTTTTAAATGTAGAAGGTCCAGGGCTTGTGGGGTTTGAGCAAAATGGCCTATTAGTCTCCCAGAGGCTTTCAAATGAAGAGCAGACTTCCTAGAGAAAAGCAAACCCAGGGTAGAGGCATGTGATCTCTTGTTAAGGCCTCAGAAGTATTTCAGGTCGAATCTCTAGGTAATATTGACAGATAAGAGCTACGCAACATGTGTGTTTTAAAAAAGTCTCTGCAGTACCCAGTACAGTGTCTCAGGCGTGATAGGTGCTGGAAGACTTGTTTCTGTTTGAACGGTGTTATCCAGTGTAGCAACTGTCAATCAAAGCATGTGGGTCACTAATACTCACATTTAAACTAAGGAGAAGGGACAGAAATGAAGAAATAAATCCACCAACCTCTAGCTGCAGTCAACTGTCCCCCTTTTTCTGGTTTCGCTCCTAAGTGCAAGCTCATGTGAAGCCACCGGGCAGGTCGCCAAATGCCCACTTACTAGGTTCTTGCTCCCGAGAATGGATTCAGTATTTGAGAAAACACGCAACCCTACGATGATGTAGTGATGAAACAGAACAATCACTCCGTAAGTGATTATAATAATCATGATTTTATTTGGAAAATACAAAATAATGGCATCAGCTATTTTAAAAGATAACATCCAGTGGGCATCTTATTTTTCTGTCGTTATGGTTATATTGGGCAAAGTGGCCCAGGAAACAGGAACAGTTAATAAAGACAAATGACATTTAGCTTTCCTAGTACTTACTAGTGCATTCCTTTGTCTGCACTAGCCCTCGCCAATTATTTGGGATGAAGTTAAAATTAATTTAGTTAGAAGAGCATATTAAATTTTGAACAATTCAACAAATATTTAGTTTCTTGCGCAAGTCAGGCACAATGTTAACATTTAGACTGGAAAGAAAAACAGCATGTGAACCTTTTCAGGGATCACATGGAGAGGCAGGAACGGAGATGCGTTTGGGGAGCAAGTTTATGTTTACTGAGCCTACATTTTTGCTTGATGTTATCACCTGTGAAACTAGATGCTTATTTTCAGGATGGAGACTGAATAGCTTAACTGTTTGTATTTTAAGTGCTTTGGAAAATGGGTTATGTGCCCTCAGAGACGCTAAATAATGAAAGGATGAATGTATGAATGAATATACAAGTGAATAACACAGACTGAGGAAAAATACATGGAAAACATTCAGTGCTTACAGGACAAACATACCACAATTAACTACAAGAAATTAAAGAATAGTTCAAAGTATTAGAGGGGATCCAGGAGAGAATCATCAGAGAGAAATTTGAGATGGACCCACACGCACTAAGTTCCCGCCAGTTGCCCCTGTGTAACCTTCTGTTAATTATCCTCCTCATCGCTCCTGTGTTGGGTGAACCCCTCACCCTACTACGTGTTCAATATGTGACCGTCCCCTAACTCACCCGCAGGCTGTTGTATTTTGGCCACAGACGGTGCATCCCTCCGGCTTGAAGTCCTTTTCCCCCTTTGGTGCCTCTTCACTGTGTATCCCATGTGCACACCAAGTGCAGGATATGGGGTCTGAGTCTGATATGCCAGTCACTTACCTGGGCGGCTGGTGTGAGTATTTGTGCGTGTGAGGGTGTGTGTGTCTGTGTGTGAGTGTGTGTGTGAGGGTGTGTGTGTCTGTGTGTGTATGTGAGGGTGTGTGTGTGTCTGTGTGTGTGTGTGAGTGTGTGAATGTCTGTGTGTGAGTGTGTGTGTGAGGGTGTGTGTGTCTGTGTGTGTATGTGAGGGTGTGTGTGTGTGAGTGTGTGAATGTCTGTGTGTGAGGGTGTGTGTCTGTGTGTGTGTGAGGGTGTGTGTGAGGGTGTGTGTATGTCTGTGTGTGTGTCAGTGTGTGTCTGTGTCTGTGTGTGTGAGGGTATGTGTGAGAGTGTCAGTGTGTGAGTGTGTGTATGAGTGTGTGTGTGTAAGGGTGTGTGTGTGTGAATGTGTGTATCTGTATGTGTGAGTGTGTGTATCTATGGTGTGTGCACACACATGTGTGTGTGTGCACACATGCGTATGTGTGCACGCACATGAGTACACATGCACTCAGGGTACAGGTTAATCTATGGAAAGCAAAATACAGAGCCAACTGTAAGGTTTTTGCTAATTTAAAAACCAGAAATTCATGGAGTATCTGAAACCTGAAGACATCACATCACTGATCTGAGCTCCCACCATACGTGGGATCCGACACAAAAGCCCCTCCCAGTTGCATGCCAACATAGCCAGGCAGCCAGAATATTTAAAACTGTGAACCAGCTAGGAAGCAGTCTTGGTTCACAAGCTAATACAACGACTGTCCAATGATTAAAGCTTGTTGAAGGAAATACTGAATTACATATCAGCTGCTTTCTCTTTATGTATAACACGAACTCGTTAACTTTAAAGATGAATCATGTCTAAAGGTGAAGTGTTAATTTCCCTAACTTTGAATAGAAGGGAACACGTCTTTACTCACTATTTCCCCAGGATGATCTAATGAATATGACAAGCTCTATGTGAGAAAATAATTGGAAAAGCTCTTGTTTACCAGTGAATATCATTATTACTGGAGACTTGTTTTCAATACAGATTGCATTCATGAATGTGCAGTGATTTAGGCTGTATGCATGTTTATGGATGATTTATAACACAGTATCTAGTTACCGTTATTACTGTCCAACCACAACCACACTACAGATGATACATCACTAGAATAAAACACTCAGAGGGATCTGGTGTATATATATCACCCTATGCCTGAGTAAAGTTGAATACACCATATAAATAAAAGAAACCAAGGAATTTGTGATGGATAACAACTAACAAGATTTAACGTGGGAAAAATACCCATCAGAGAAGTTTCCTCCAAGGCGAGGGAGGGACAGGGAAGGCCACCTCTAACTAATACTAGAGCTCGGAACTCAGTCCTGAAACCTTGCATGCCAGTGTTGAAGAGAATTGAATAAAATGTGGCATCTACTGAAAAGAAACAAATCTGACACGTAAGGCAATCAACATCATGTGCATTCTAACCAGTTACCTATTGAGTTAAGTCTGATGCACATTTGACACAATATTTTTGAATCTTGTTTCCTCCTCAGGCCCAGGATGTTGTGTAGATCAGGATAATAATAATAATCAAACTCTACTTGTGCAGCTTTGCACATCATTGCTGAGGGGGGGATACTGTTTTTATTTTTATGCATTCTTCTCCAATGGCCTTGAATACCCATTTTAAAGTTCCTCACACACACCTTTGCAGGTCTGGCTTCTCAGCCTTATCACAACCAGGAAAGAGTTATTTGTAATCATGTCATTTTCCCCCCCTCTTTATTGAAATCGGCCTTTTCCTGCCACGTGTCTTTATCAGTAGCTTATTGAAGTTCAGCCAAGTGACTAGCCCGTTTGGATCATTCAAGAGTGATTTGGTTGCTAACATCAAAGTTTCTAGGTAGCATAGTTTTACTGGTAAAAACAAATTCTCAGTCATGTATCACAGTTGACCAGGTGGAGGCAGATGATCTCCAGCTGGCTGGCTGGCAGTGGGGGACAGCTGAGCACAGGACATTGGGGTGGGATTGGCCGAAGTGTGGATGCTGTTTTTCCCGTGTAACGTGGGCGGCCGTGGACGAGGCATTCGATAATTCAGAGTCATAGCGTCTCGTGCATTGGTTCATTGGGAAATATCCAGAGATGGCTTTGTGCCAGGTGCTGGGGATAAAATGACAAGACAGGCAGGTTTTGGGTCACGATGAAGCAAAAGGGATCAGATACTGTTTGGCTCTTTCCAGAACACCCGGAACAAGTCAATTTGTATTCAGACTGCTATTTCCTATGCTTAATAATTCCTCTAATTATTAAAACAATTCCTTCCATATGTTGATCTAAAATCTTTAAGAGTCTACTCCTTGATCTTAATTTGAACTCAGTAACCCCTCAGAATAAATCTCTCTCTTTTCCATAGAGTAGCCTTTCACATTTAAAAACATAGCCATGATATATCTACTGACTTCTTTTTCTCAGGTGAAACTGAATGAATGTGCCTTCATTCATTCCTCACATGATATGGCATCACATTTCCTCACCTTTTGGAGCAAGCTTCTCAATCTACAGTGCAATTAATCAGTGACGCTATTCAAGTACGCGGTTCAGAGCCTTTTACCAAACTCCAGATGCAGCCCAATTTAGCACACAGTGAAGGGGAAAAAACAAAGCAAAAAAAAACTGGGCTTTCCCTTATTCTGTGCAATCTATCCATAAAGCCTAAGATTGCAGAAAATTTTACTTTTTAGGGTGTATGTGTGCATGTGCGTGTGTGTGTGTGTGTGTGTGTGATTGGGTGGAGGAGTGGTCCTTTCCACATGGCTTTTGGCTAAGCTCCATCTTCGTTCTGCTGCTCACTGCTGTCAGTTTTCGGCCCTCTTTGCTGTGTGTAGAATCTTTCCCTGTTGCATTTTCTACGCCTGATGTGGCTACTTGTTCTCTCTTGTGAAGACCATTTTGAGTTTGTAACTCATCTTACCCAGCACGTTGACTATCTCTCCCATGGGGCTCAGAGCTAGGAATTGGTTTGGTCTCTATGGTGTTTATATTTTCATCCAATCGTGGTTTTAAGTGCCCATACTATCCCTACTTGGAAATTCTTGATCTCCATCATCAGGAGTGAAAAAGTGACCTAAAGCATGGAAAGTAAGTATCACAGGAACATCTAATCACTTACCCATAGGTGCCCTTGCTTTAGGGTTCAAGGAAGGGGGTACAGAATGACCGAGAGGTACGTGTGTAAGCACCAGTGGGGTAATCATTTCAACTGGGATTTTCTGGGATCACATCCAGACACTGATTCAGTTAGTTTGCTCTGATGTGTCGGAATTTGTAAATTAACAACTTCCCCTCACAATTGTGATGCAGATGGTGGGTGTCCCCTATGTTATAAAACAATCATATACTGAAAATGTCACCAGCTTCCAAGACAAATGCACTGGTTTCATATTCCAGCCCCACCATTTATAAACGAGACAAGATGAGTTAATTAGTTCCTCTGAGCATCAACTTCCTCATTTGAAAAATTAGGATTTCAACACCTACCTCATCATTTAAATTAAGGTTTAAACAAGATAATAAATCTAAAACACTGGACACATAATAGACACTAATTAAAGAGTTTTTTCTTCTGTTACCAGGCACAAACACAAGATGCAAAACTAGGGTTAGATTGACAGTTCGGCCCCTTCTAGAAAACAGTGCAGTTGATGATTACAAACTGTATAGTTGTATCAATAAGCCTGAGTGAGTATAGAAGAGACTAAAAATGTGATCTCCACTCAGGTTGAAAGGTTCCTTATCATTATAACTATTTATCTCATGAGATTTTGAATCTTGAAGATAATAAATTTAAGAACCACAAAAGTCTGTAATACTGATATTAGACTAGAGGATCTGTCAATTATGATGGCATTAGAATCATATATTAATAACAGGATACAGTACTTACTAGATCCTGCTATCCATGTTTTCTGTAGATTAAAATAACATTATTGAACAAATATTGATCACTTCTGCTCTTATTTTGAGAGTTGAAAGTTTCTCCTACATGTTATAAAAAGTACTCATGTCTCAGTAATTCTCATCTTCTCAAAAGTAACTGACAATATTTTAAAGTGAATCATCTGGCCTTAATCCCGCAACCTGCTCAGAAAGCTATATATATGGAGGCAAAGAGTGAAAGCATATCAAACTATATCCCAAGTTACTTAATTGTGTAGACTTAGTGTGCCTAGAATGTAATGAAATCTCACAAACGTTCCCCATTTGTTTTTATAACTAACATTTCTATAGATTATCAAAAAGAAAAGGAAAAAACTGTATAAAAACAGATGATATCACTGAAGAAGCAGAACTCACTTACAGTTATTATAACTCTCATCTCAGTGTTTGAGGAGAGATAAGCACTGAATACTCCAGTATCCCAAGCCCACCTCTGATATCCTCTGAGTAAATCGGTAGATGCCCAGGCCTCGACAAGTTAAATAAGATCAATAATACACCTACCCTATCTATTTCATAGGGAAATCTCAAAGAAAACCATCAAGCAATTGTTTTTAAAAAAGAATGCAAATTACTGTTATGAAGATGTAAATTTTCTTTCAAATGTATCGTCCATCCATTCTTGTTTGTACTTTACTAGTTTCCTTTTCTGACTATATATCAATACGTGTTCATTGCAGAAGAAAATCAGAAAACGCAAAACAAAGAGATACTACATAAAGAATCCTTTCCCCATTAGAACAAAAGGAAACACTTAAAAAAAAATGTTGCTGGAGTTTTAATTGGCTGCTTTAGGAGGATAGATGAATACTCTCAAGGAAAGAGGTCTACTTTTTATTAAGGAAAACACTTTGATGGACTTTTATTGCCCTTATTCTGTTTGTAATTCCCCATGTCCCCCAAATAATGTTTGGTATGTAACAGTTTTTTGCTAATATAAATTAAATTTTAAGTTAATTAATTAAATAGAAATATAGAACATTCCCCCTTTATTTTTTGATCATTTACAGTCAAATGTACTTAGCATTTAATTTTAAAAAGTGAATAAATGAATTTTAATTTAACATCTAAAGTTCTTCTGCAAATAAGGAGAGGGATTGGCACATGCGGTTTTTCAGTTTGGGAAGTAACTTTGATTTTCCATGTCAGACCCAAACAATGTGAATGTGTGTCCTAGAGGTTTTAATTGAATTTCTTTTATAAGCACTTAAAGGAACAAAAACCAAAAACGGTCCAATTATAATTTCAACTTAAACAGTCAAACTAAAGGACTTTTCTTTAGTTCTTCATAGAACCCAGGTCTATGCTGCTACATTGGGAATCGGAGGCATAGTTGCCCAGAAGTACATTTGAATTGTATTCTAAAGAGCCTGAGATTAGGTTTATGTAATTTCCTGGATATGTCATTTGTGGATCAATAATTAAAACAATTGATTACCTTATAAATGGCCAAATTGAATTGGCAATAGACATTTTAGTCATTAAGACAAAGCTGTCAGATTAACTATTCAACCCTATATTGATGACTAAGTACTTAGCAGTGATATTATTTGAAATTACTGCTTTAGCTACAAATTGATCAAATCTATGTAACAAATGGATGTTGCCTAGAGCTATGTCTATTTGTAAACACAGATCAATGAAGCCTAATCTAGCTATTGTAGTTATCTGCTTCAAAATCAGCACATGAAGAAAAATAAATATGCGCTTAATATTTCCTGATAATAAATGAAAGAAGACTTCTTAGTGTAGTAACTGTATTTTATTGAGTTTCTGCTTAATTTGTGCTATCAAAATGTGTGACTGTCCACATTCCTAGAGTAATAAAAATTTGGGGAAGTTATTGCTTTAATCGATAATGATGTAACCAGCAGGCCGGCCGAGTGGCGTGGTGGTTAAGCGCGGGCTTGGGAAGCCAGCGGCCCAGGTTCGGGTCCCACATATGAGGGCTAGTAACACTGCCCTCAAAAAAAACCCAAAAAAACAGTCAATAATGATGTAACTAGCAATGGACTAGGTGCTGAAAATGGTAAAAAATAATAAGTAAGTTAATTTATAACAGAATAAGTGAACAGAAATATGTCATGGAACTCAGGAACATTTCTCATAATTTAGCTATTTAAAGAGGAAAGCAAAATCCAACAGTTTTGGCTTCGACTCTTCATTTGGCATGTTAGCTTATCGAGGTGTCAGTTCAGGAGGAATGGAATTCTTTGCTATTTAAGGCAGAAAAATGTTTGATGTGCAGAATCAGCAAAGGAGAGCAGTTCCTGCTGATCCTAACCCTGAAGTCAGGAAAGAGCTTGTTGGCTTATGATGAACAGCGGTGCAGAGCGGAGCCCACACCTAGCCTCAGGGAAGCAATTTTGCACATAGCGATGCACACTGGCATCCAGAGTGATGTTGAAGCAGAGGTGGCCCTAGAAAGGGCTCAGCAGAGCCAGACAGGAAATGGCTCCCTAGGGATTGTGTTGGGTCCAGCGTTTCATCAGTGCTTGGGATGCCTCCTGTCTCCCTCGGTATAAATTCAGGTAGCAGGACAAGCCACACGAAGGGGTTTTTCCCTTTGTCTCCATGGCCAGGAAGCTTGAGATGTTAGAATTTCCCAGGCTCACAAATAGAAATTTGGACTCGTTATTACACAAATTAATTGTACTGCTGCCATTATTAAGGAATAAACAATTCAAACATTGAATATATATTTTGCATATTTTTGTTTGAAAACAATAAAATCTTGGATTCTTAGATTTTTTCCCAAGTGCCCCATTGCACAACAATCAAAATTTCAATAGGTGAAGGTAAAGTGAAAAAGAATTCTGATGCTTTGTTTTCCTAAATTATGTGATTCTTGGATACAAGTACCTTGTCCTTGAGAAGGGGGGTGGGGGAGAGAGAGAGAGAGAGATTGATTAGAAAAGAGCCCCCCCCACCCAAATGTATGAGAAGGCTGGTATTCTTCAGCGTTTAAGCGAAGAAATATTGTGCAAGAGCCCATAGAGGGAAGAATATGGAAATAGGAGTCTTTACATTCGATCCTCAATCTTCTTGCTTTTACTTGCATACCCTTGAGGACGGTGTACTCACTTCATATGCTCTTGGGGAATGTGTGCTCTTGGGGAGAGGATTACCCCATCAGAGCTAATGACTCACAAATCTTTCCTGAGTCTCAGCTCATCCATCCAACTATGTATTTCACACCTTGACTAGAAGATCCACAGGTATTTCAAACCTACATGGTACAGCTGAGTTGATACACTTTCCCAAACTCTTTATCTTTCTTTGTATCATCCACACAATGTTTTGATTTGTAAATATAGGAGTCATTCGTAAGTACAGAATTTACTCTTCTCATTTTTTAAAATTTTGTCGATTCTTCCTCTGAAATCTCTCTCCAGTCCAGTCACCTACCCTTTCCTTTGCTTCCCATCCTAAATTCCAGCCAGACCGTCCTACTTCCTTGTCCCTGGACCAAATATGCTGATTTACACATGCAGGTATCTCAGCATACTGTATCTATCTATCTATCATCCATCTATCTATCTATCTATCTATCTATCTATCTATCTATCTATCTATCTGCTATCTGTCTGTTTACTATCTATCATCTATCAATGAATGTTTACTTCATTAGTTACAGGTATTTTGTTGAACTAATTCATACTCCTCCATCAAAAAATAAGAAAAATTATGTTGTTATCTAGGTGTTTCATTAAAAAAAAATTACTACTTAGAATATTTTAAGCAAAAACTCCCTACCTTAATTACTGTTCAAATACTTTGAAAATAAATTAACATAATGACTGTATATTACTTATAATTTAAATGAGAAAGAGTCTAAATAGAAAACATTAAAAACGTGCTGAGTTTTTGTGTGGCTGGTGGTATATATGTATAATGTGTCAGGCTGCCTTGGTGCTTAGCAAGTTCATGTGGCATGCTGGAATGGCCATTGTTTGGGCACACCATGAATCACACATCAAGGAAGAGTCTGGGCAGAAGCTTGATAGCAACTGTCCCGTCTCTGAATCGCACCTGTAGAAGGACACTTTCTTTTCTGGGAAAGTTGACAGTCAAGAGTCAGCTCTATGATTTGGGCAGGGTACTATGGAGCGCTTCACCTATCAAACAGGGGCTTAGAGCATATCAAAACTGGGCTCCCTTCCCACCCCAATAATCTGGGATTCTATTCACTTACGCTTCATGTCTATCCTTCAATCTTCCCAAAATGGTTGCTTTAATATAATTGAGAAATTGTCTATATTTTTATGTTTATAATATTAGCAATACACATTTGCTGTATAATAGTCAAACAATGCAGGAGTGTATAAACGAAAAAAAAAAGATAAAAAGAATTCTACCAGTAAAGTTTTCTTATCTATTCTTTATACATTTTTATTTAAGTAGAAATGTATTTAATTTATAGGTATGTTATATATAGTATATATGTGTGTATATATAATCATAGAAATTGCAGATACTTATTGGAGCTTTTTGTTTGTTTGATCGAACAGTATCTTTGTGTGTCAGAACCCAAAACTGTAACTGCTTCATTCTTTTTGTAGGTTATATGGTATTCCATTATAGGGATGGGTGTCTCATATTTTATTTAGTAAATTCCCAATTTATAGACATTGATTATTTAAATATTCTAGATGCTTTATTTGTATTATCTCATTTAACTCACATTTAATCCTAATATGTAGTTACTATTATACCTAGATATGTAAACTGAGTTTTTAAGAAGGTTAGTGAATTTTCGAGAGTTGTGACGCTAGTAGGAGCTGAGAGTTTAATACAATTCTAAAGAATCCCAGAGACCATGCTTTAAACTCTTTATTTTTCCAGCTTTTGCTATGATCGATCAATCTGCAATGAGCCTTTTAAGACATATTTGATGAATTTGAGTATCAGTGTATCTCAAAAAGATAGACCCCTAGAAGTAGAATTTTTTGCCAGGTAGGAATTTATGCACATTTTTACTTCTGATAGGTACTGCCAAATTGCCCCCCTAAAATTGCTTTTGCTTATCATCAAAAGCACGTGTCAATTTTCTAATATACATTGCACTGTATATTATCCAATTTTAGTATATTTGCTACTGAAGCCAGCACTACACTGTATATTACCAATCCTATGATATTCACTTACCTCACGGGTAAATTGATATTTTACTTTACTTTTGGTCATTTAGTTATACATTTGGTTATATTATACATTTATTTCTTTTTTAAACAAATGATTTAATATATAATATTGAGCTTATTCAATGTGCTTTGTGATTTTTTGCTTTTCTGAATGTTGCAGTCATTTGGCAACATGGAGTTTTCATGGATTATTTATAAATTACCCAAATGTAATTATTCATGCACATTTTTCTCATTTCAGGCTTGCATAATTTAATTGTGGCAGGATATGAAGTTACATGTCTTCTCCATTATTTTATAGATTAAATTATTTCTCCAAATCCAAGAAATATGTGAGAAAATAGAGTAAAGCAAGTCATAATAACTTAATTTTTTAGACTCTGCATTCATCCAGAGAGGGAGGCTTCTTTGCCCAGAAAGAGTGGCGTGAAAAGAGAGCATGTGAGGTATACAGTGAGCCTCAGGGATCTGTATGTGTCTCCGTGAATCACTCTGTCCTCAGCCATATGTTTTTATTTACAGGATTTAAATTTCCCCAAATTCATGCCATAGCCATAATGAACTAGGGTTACCAAGCAGCATTGTAAAGATATAAGGAATTTGGAGTTTTCTTTGCCATATATACTATTTAAGTTGATTTTCTTTTTTAGGAATAAGCTGATACTTTTAAGTGTCAAGTATCTTAGAAATGTTCAAGTTATGAAAATACATATTTAAACTGTATTCAAGATTAATTTTGTGATAATTCTTCTGAAATCAGAGATGTATACTGTAGCGATAACTAAATCCTTTCTGAAGTAAATAATAATTGAAAAGCTGTTGAAGTTGAGTGGTGTTTTGTAGCGTGTTTTAATCCTCAGTTTTGATTTATTATATTGGTTGTGGTAGCAAATGGATTGTAAAGCTGCTGGTTCTATGTGCAGAAGTCATGCCAAATTCGTGACACCACTCAAATGACCGCTGTGTCCATAAATGATAATGTGTGATATTTATCGCACTTACATTTCACTGACCAAAGACAGACACCAGAAAAGTTGTTTCTCAGGTATTATAACTTATATATTGTAATGAAAATTCGACTCACATGCCAAAATGTAGGTAGGTGAAAGATGCTTGAACAATCCTGGATTATAGGAGATGACATTCAAAATCAATGAATAAAGCAAAGGAGTTAATACCTTTGTGAGTATTTTCAGTCTGAAAGTGAGTGACATTGGTATATGTAATTTCAATCACGGACTGGGGTATCTGTTCATTTTACAGTAGTTACTTTGGGCCACTTCTGACACATTGGGAGGCTTAGAACACCTTTAACTTTTATGTTAACTATAAGGCAATATTTAAGAACAGGTCTTTCTAGAAAAGTTCATGATATATAGTTTTTTAAAATTTATAACAAAATGAAAAAAAATGACAAGGAATCAATATACCATGTTTTGCAAAAAATAAATGAAGGATATTACAAATAGGTATTTCTGAAAGAGATATTTCAAGGATTTTTAACTTTCAAATGTATGACAAAACATTCAGTATTTCTTTAAATTGGAAACCCCTCCCCCCGAGTAATTTCACCTGTAGCTCGATTTCTGCACAGATTGCACACAGGGTCATGAACTCTGTATGCTCAGTATTTGAGAGTGCTTACACGTCTCTATACTTAGCAATTTCCCTTGAGGATCCTGAGGGCGTACGTTTTTATTTCATCACCAGGCACACTTGGAAGCAGTAATGTCTTGGAGTGATGTCTCCTCATCGCCTTTGACCATTTTTGGGGAGAGGTCTCTGTGTGCATAATCAATACAGTGTACCCAGGATATCGGTGAGGTGGGTATAGCTGAATGCTCTCTTGCAGTTCAATGGTGTATTGATAGAACTGACCCGCCGATATACTGTTCTTTAAATAAATCAACACTGAACAGCTATAGTCTTTAATGTTTTTCAAAAAGGACACTCTCTACATCCCAACCATTCTGTTCACTTCTACATCCCATTCATTATTTTATCAATGGTTCTGACACTATTTTCAAACTTATGTTGTTAAAACAACAAGAAATCATACAATTTCATGCCTTAAAGAGAGACCTGGAGATGCACTTGTCAAAGCTTCCCTGATTTGATTCTACACAAATAATCACCAGATACTGATGCAGTGCATTTTTAATGGTCTGTGCTGGCTTCCCGATAAGTCTCTGCCCAGGAGTCAGTCCCCACAGCCAAAGGCATGCCCTGCACTCACGTGTGTCTTCTTCCTGGGGGCACCCCAGCCAGTGACTGTGATGGGCACGGGTTATAGCGCGCCAGCCCTCTGCCTCGCTCCTGGGCAGCTCTGAAGGCCGTCACGGCTCTGAGATGCCTGGCGAAGGCACGAGGCTTAGTTTGCAAACTCTTGGCCACCCCACGTCTCCTCCTTCCCACGCGTGCTTTCTTCGCTCCCTTACGAGCGTTTGTGGCGCACACGCCTCAGCGAGACTCCTGCACGCGAATCTGTGTCTCAGGGTTTGTTTGCAGGGGCTCTTACCCAGCAAACCACACCTTTCCTTCCCCACGCCGGTGCGCTGGGTCTGGTCCCCAAGTCCCATCAGTCAAGCACGTAAGCCCTGTTCACTTGCCATTGGGCAGCATTCCAGGCCAGATTTCCAACCTTTTAAATCTTTTTGAATTCCTAAATATACAGGGCAATCAGAAGTCGGTTCTTCGTTTCCCATGCGCACACCCCTTCACGCTGTCACTTGATATTTGCAGTTCATTTAAGCAGTTGACCAGTGTGATCAGTAGGTTATATCTGGGAGCGGGGTAAGCAGGTTTCAAGAGCGCTCTGATGGGTTGTACAAATGGCCACCAACTGTCCCATGTATATACATGTGCTTTGTATGCCACTGTGCAGGGTGCCACTGACAGATGGGTTTGGCCATGTCACTTGTTTTGGCAAATAGGACATTAACACAGATGATGAGAGCAGAGGTTGGGAAGGCGCTTACACTTTGATGTTTGCCCTCACTCATCTTTTGAAACACGAAACAGCCATATTAAGAAGCCCGGACTTGCTTAACTCCGGCAAGAGAGACCACATGAAGCAGAGGTGAGCCATAGCAGAACAACCCATCCACTGAATACCAGGGAGGTTGGCCCCAGCTGACGTGACCCAGCCCGGAAGACCTGCCCAGCCAACCCACAGAATCATAACAAATAACAAACAATTGTGGTTTGAAACCACTGCGTTTTGTTCACATTTTGCAACAGTGGATAGAAACTCCTTATAAATCATACAGACTTTCGGATTTGGGATTCTGCTTTCCACTGGATATTTTAATGATCCTACAGGCATGTCTTGGAAGGGTTTAATGAGTTGTGTTGTTAAAAATATTATGTGCTGGCTGAGTTGTATTTGTTAATGCTGATCAGCGTCAGGCAGATTTGTGTGAGTCAGAGAAAGTCGAAGACGTAGGAGAGAGGACACAAGGGGCTATTTGCAGGCTGATGTATTAAGTTAGTTTCTAAATGTCAGAAGCTGAGCCTTCAGTGGGATCCCCCAAAATACATTCTGCACAATATGAGCTCAAAAGGATGCTAACACATTTTGTTTGAATAATTTGTTCCATGACAAAGAGATTTGGGAAACAATGAGTTGAAACGACTTCTGCAGTCCAGAACGTGGAGGTTTTAGGATATCTGTTTGCATTGGTGACATCTGAGATAGAAATGAATTATAAAATATTTTAAAAATAAGCATGAACATTCGTGGACATCCATCAGCCAGTTTTCATAAGCATGCCCTGATTTCTGTTTGGGAAAACACTACCTCCCCCACTCTTCCCCCATGTGGCTTTGGTGACCGTCACCCCGCCAAGAACCCACAGGGGCAGCACGTGAGCCAGGCTTAAACCAGTTGGTGGAAGGTTCCTGGTCCCAGCAACTGGCTGGGCGACAGAAGGTGAGCCAATGAGAGATGAGATGACACAGATATATTTGGATTGGGATTTATGTGAGAGCCTGCCCCTCTCTGTGTGAGTGGGGCCAAGGAGGTGAAGCCTAGAGACGCTGCCACCATCCTGGAGCCCAAGGGCCCACCAGAGATAAAGGCAGGACCATCAAATACGTGCTAATGATACAATCTGAATCCAAAGTCTTCAAGCCAGAGTCACTCCCACCCTGGGCATTCCAGCCTCTTCAGCTAATACATTTCCTTTTTGGTTAAGTAGTTTTGGATGAATATTTCTGTCGCTTAAAACTGAAATGGTCATAGCTAATAGATCATAAATCATCCCTCACCCCCCACAATAACTTTGGAGAACTGATTTCACAGAACACTGGAGGATCGAGGGAAAGTGTAGCCAGGTAGTTAATGCACAGACTCAGCTGCCTGGCTCCAGATCTCACTTTTGCCAGAAATTAATTTTGTGACTTTCAGGCATGACACTTCAGCTCTCTGTGCTTCAGATTATTTCTAAGATGGGCATCAGCACAGAACTCGCCTGATAAGGCTTGTGTGAGGATGTGATGACACAGTACATGTAAAACATTTAGAAAGGGACCTTCCACGGAGTACTCACCAAGTTTAGGCAGAGAAGAAACTGATGAGCAAATTTCAGAAGCATGGATTTCTAGGATTTTTAAGAGGTAGAAAGGCCTTGGTGGTTTTGTAATTCAACAATTCCTCGCATAACAGTTGAAGAAACTGAGAACCCTGAAGGGAAGTCATTTGCTCAAGGTCAAGTAAGATAGTGAGTGTGTTAAAAAAGGATTCTTGTTGTTATCACTGGTAAGGCTTTAGCAGCATTTCAAAGCCAGGAATCCTTATTACTGAGACTCCCTGTGGGTTCCACTTGGCGCTCATTCAGTTGTCATCTGAATAAGGGCATCTGCCTTGGAAAAAACAGCCACTTTCATGAGAGAGTGAGGCTCCCAGGGTCACCTACCAGGAATTACATCCACAATGCCTGTGACCCCCAAGCCAATATTGTGCATAAATGGTGTAATGGATCCTTACAGGTTTGGAATATCCCTAGTGAGTGTGCAATGATGAAAAACAGGCCTCTTTTTTTTTGAGGGCAGTGTCACTGGCCCTCATATGTTGGATTCAAACCAGGGCCACTGGCGTTCCAAGCCAGCGCTTAACCACCGCGCCACTCAGCCGGCTCCAGGCTTTTTTTTTTTTAATTCAGGTTTTTTCTGTTTTTGTTTGCTTTTAGTGATTTGCATTTTTAGTTTAGTATTTAGTCCATATTTTTTTACATCTCTGGAAAGAATGCTGTAGAAAGTTTTTTCTGACCTTTTTAACTAACTTAAAAACTAGGTTATATTTATTTTAGTGCATTTGAAATGATGGTCTCAAATTACTAACCCGATGACCGCAGTGAACACGTTTCATCCATTAAAAAGTATTGATTTGTGTGAATCTGCCAGTGGGTTAAAATGAAAGAGGCAGGCACGGGTGTGTGTCACCCTTGTGGAGAAAAAGCCATGTCCACCATTATGGCGTACAGAATGAGGAAAATCATCTTTCTCATTCTTCTTGCTTTTTAGACAGCAGTTCTGGTTAAAGGTTGTGGTCACAGGGTCAACAGCCCTCCTGTCACCGAGATACCCAGAGAGGTCCCCACATGGAGCACAGACTGGTGGCCATTGGGGAGCCTCGTTTCTAAGTGATTGTCTCATTTCCAAAGAAATGATGGTTACATTTGGGCTCTCAAAGCCACTTCCGCCATGACACGAGTAATAAACTAAAGTTCAAAAGTAAAAGCAACTTAGAAAATAGCAGGGTGCAGACCAAGAATAGTTATTTATTAACTTTATTTTTTTTAAAAATTGAGAAAGCTCTGGTCCTAGACTGACAACACATTAGTGGGCAAGTAACCATCTTATAAAAGATGGTAATGACTACAAAGTCAAATAAATATTTAAGTAAACAAACCAGAACGGTACGCTCCAATTTGTCTCTGTTTAATTGAACTTTTTTTTTTAAACCTATTTCGAGCTCTTAAAGTTAAGGGTGGGTTTCGTTTTGCAGACGGAGGAGAGAGAAAAGCCAAGTTCAGGCTCGGCCAGCCTGTGCCGAGGCTGTTTCATAGGGATTCTTTAGAATTAGCACTCTACTGTAATTAAACTGATTAATGGCATTTTAAAATATGAAATCCATGTGGAAGTACAGAAATAATTTTTATTAACACCAAAATGAGCACTATAAACACAAATAATTTCTGCATCAGTGCCAATGCTCAGCCACCGATGTAGGATTTTCCCTATGCAGTCTTAATGGAAGAATCCGGATTTTGGTTAATTGTTAAAAAGAAATTTAATAACTGAAAACTGTAGCAGTGTGGGCAATGAACGGTATATTGTGGAACAGTAGGACCCTTTAGCTACATTTTGCCATAGTTATTGCTTTCTGATTACCTTTCACATTGGAACTTCTGTAGAAGCTTAGCATTTAACATTTGTATAGTATTTATGTTGATTGAAATAGCTGTTTTTGTTCTGATCTACTGTTGAGTAGATCCAGGCCAAAAAACACAAATAAACAAGCGAAAAGTACGTATATGGTGGGAACTAAGGTTCTCTTCGCTTTTATTAATTTCTGTATTGAGACACAGAGCAGGCAATTTGGAAAAGAGAATCACATAGTTTCATTCCAGGATCTTAGGTTTGGAATGCTTTTGTCCGAATTTTAGCAGTCTTACTATTAAAAACAGAGGTCCACAGAATCTAGGTACCAATTAGCCTCCAAAGCATGGCCCCCTCTTTAATATTGTCCACTTAACCCATGATTTATCCCTTTCCATGTCGGTATTACAGCATATTGCCTTTGATCCTCTACTGTGGTCACCATCGGAGGTTTATTTGAACGAAGCAAAAACCCCTATATTTTGCTTCGTACAGGAATACTCCATGTAAAATTCCACAGCTACTATTTATACAGAAGCTTGAAATTTTTAGAAAGATTGAGAAGAGTACATTGCTACTTTTTTGTGAATGTGTGTATAATCTTATTTAGAGTGGAAAGAGTGGTTCCTATGAGGAGCGGCTTGAACCGGAGACAAATAGTAAAGATACGTGGCCTCATCGGAAGGGCATCAGACACTCAGACCAGGAGCAGGATCAAGACCAGGACCCTCTAAAATAAGCTGTAAGTTCATGCCTACAGCACTTTAAAGCATGAAGAAATGTGACTGAGCCTCCCACCGGCAGTATTTTGCATTTAGCAAGGCAGCTTGTAATCACCTCCAGCATGGCTGTGTCCCAGGCAAACTCACATTTCACTGATGCATCAGGGATGTCTCTTTTCCTTGATCCTGGCACATTTACACATTCCTTCTCATGTCTTGGGAAATAGCACAGCAGCCTTCTACAGAAAGAGGTGGGTTCCCCAATTTAACAGCTACATCATTACTCAAAAAATGCACATGTCTGCACGTCATTTGGCGATTATAGAAAATATGCAGCACTGTGTTTGTCCTCAGCTTAGGACACTCAAACTACACAGGAGGAGCTCCTTGGTCAGCATCACCAGCTAAGAGGTGGCCATAAGCTATGTCTTTTGAGCCCACGTCGGGGAGTATTACTCCACACTACACTAGCTTTGGGCAAATTTATTTTCAATATTGTTGGTTCATGAAATTGGTTGGATCTGTGTCAGAGTTGCTACAAGACTTCATTTGCAGTCGGACCCTCTTGATTGCCAAAAATCTGTCCTCTGAACTCCCAGCAGTTCCCTATATAAGTAGCAAACACCCTGACATTGTCCACATGGAAACTAGCCCGTGCCTTTCATAAGAAATGGAACCTCCAAAGCCTTCACAGTGGGGGTCCCAGCAAAGCTGGAGTCCAGCTTTTCTCCGAGCAAGCTGCACCTGCACACCAAGGGTCCAGGGACTTGCAAATGGCACCTGGTCTCCCCGTCGTGTGCACTGATGCATCCACCTGTATCTGTGGGGGGAGGCTGATTATTCAGAATGGACTATCCAACTCCCCCAATTTCCTGGAGCTGGGCTCTGACTTAAGTATGTTGTGGGAAATGTGTTGCATCAGCATCAAAACCTCGGTCACAGTACTGTGCATATCCATGAAAGGTTTTGAATTAACTCCCCACTCGGAAATGCATGTGCTGTTTGCCTTCCAAATGGAAGCATTGCCAGCATTGGACAGAGTGGCAGAATCTCTTTCCCACACAGTCTTTCCCACGTCGTCATTTTCCCCTGTGATGGCTGTCATCAGGCTCATGCATCCACAAACGGTGTCCGCGGTCTCCTGATATTTTGTTCTTTTTTTACGCTTCTCGAGACAGAGAGCACCTGGGCTCGTGGATGGATGGCCGTGGGGTAGCTGGCTGCTCTGTTTCGGTCAGCAGTTACGTAGTTTCCTTCAGGCTGTTTTTTCTTCTGCAGCCTGGAGCTGAGCTACCCACTGAGGGGTGTGTGAGGCCGGACCGAGGTGACACCTGCAATGCGCTCAGCGCCCTGAACCAGAGACCAGCACAGGTCTCATGCTGGGTTTTCCTCCCTGTGGGACCCACGTGACTGATTCCACGCGGTGGCCTTTGTCACTCTTAAAACCCAGTGTTGTGCGCTTTCAATGAGCTGTAGAAGAGTCATGCTTGTTTGTCATGGGTTAAACGTGGCACATGTAATCATTTACACACTTTATCTTTTTCTTACCTTTTCTTCTTTGCATAAACCTGTCAAATTTTTCTTCCCCGCCCAAGATGAAATCCTGGACCAATTGCATAGAAGCTCATGGATGTAGGTGTTGAGAAAGACCGGCCTCCAGCCTCTCACCCACTTCCAAGCCCTTCGTTCTCCTCTCCCAACTCTCCCAGCGGCTGGCTGGGGAACAGTGGCTGTGAACTGGCTTTGCCTGCCTCTGTCTCTCAGTTTTCTTCTCTGCTTCCTCCTCCACTTGCAGTTGGGGTGAAAGAGATCCCCGGGGGTATAGCCGTAATCTGGCTGGGCTGTCGTTCTGTTGTTTCATGCCCACTAGTGGCTTCCTCACTTGCGTGGTATTAAAGGGGAATGAAGAGAGAAAGCAGTTTCTATTTGGGGACTAGGATTGAGGTTCAATAGTTTAGGTGTCGAGAAGTAGATGACACTCTTTAGCGCCCTCTTCATGTACAGAAGTTCCCACCAAGCAACCGCGTCCTGCCCTGAAATCGACAATCACAGTGAAAATAATGTCCATGGAAGTCCTGCACAGAGTGAAGATAATGACACGCAGCTGAAGGCAAACCTCTAGGGCCTCATTCCCACCAGGTTGTGTGTCTCAGAGCCTACCGTGCAGATATTCCATGGGTCCCTGGGGTCAAACTCACGTTCTTAATCCTTGTGCTGTTCCGTATGGCAGCTCTAGGAAAATTACCATAAACTTGGCAGCCTCAAGCAACATGGATTCATCCTCTTAACATTTTGGAAGCCAGAAGTTCCAAATAATCTTTTCCAGCTAAAACCAAGGTGTAGGAGGGCTGTGCTCCCTCTGGGGGCTCTTGGGACAAACCGCTCCTGGTCTTTTCCATTTCCGGGCTTGTGTCTGCATCACTCCATGCTCAGCCTCCACGATCATGTTGCCTTCTCGTCTTTGGTTGGATGAGGAGTGCAGGGTTACCTCTAGGGACCACCAGATCACCCGGAGTAATCTCTCCCTCTCAAGACCTCTCACTTATTCCCACCTGCAGAGATCTGTTTTCCATAGGAGCTTTACATCTGCCGGTTTCAGGGATTAGGACCCATGTGTCTTTGGGACCATTTTTCATCCTGCCGTAAACATCAAACATAAGGTGAATACAGCTCGTGCCCAATTTTCTAACTCCTACTTCTGCTTTGAGCTCATTTCCAAAATTAAACATAACTTGTGCTTCAGGGTGACATTCAGAATCACTAGTTATGAACATGCTTGTCCTGCTCTGCTCGGCTCATGCCATCCTGTGAGATTCAGATGGGCCTCAAATGCCAACCACTTACTGTCTTTTCACGTTTAGGCAACTTACTGATTTCCTCATTTCTAAAATAGGACAATGATATCTCCTCCCTGGATTATTTTAAGGATTAAAAGAAAACATATATGGAGCCAAGAATGAAATCCAGACTATGATGAACAATGTGTTTTAATCTTTTCCTTTCTGTTGATCAAATTGTGTCTCCCATTGCATAGCTTTCTGAGAATCACTCTCTATTTAAAAATAAATAATTCCTTAATGATACACTTTTTAATATGCTCTTATTTATTTTCCTACCATGATAGCACACTGATGATACTAAAAATATTATTCAGAACTGATAGATATGACAGCATTGCCTCCCACCCAAAGAGTCATTCATAATTTGTAAATATGGCATTTGTGGGAAATGCCACTTCAATTACATTATTTTCTCTCCTGTTTTGTTTTTAGCAAGGGCTTGTTAAGAAAATCTATTCCAAGTTTTAATTTTTCAAATGACAAAAGATACTACATAGTTTAATCAAGGACAACTCTGCACATCTTGATGGATTCATTTTATTTTGAAATATTACTTTATAATTATGAAGTCACAATAATAATTCTCCACCCAGTTTCTTTGATATTTCATCAAGACTAATATCCGTCATCAGTCTGGAGCAATATTTGATTTGTTTTTATCATGATTTAGTTTTGCCATTTTTAAGGATACATTCATTCTGTCATCACATTCCATTATCAGAAGTGTCACAAGAAATATTGTTGAGAACTGACTGACCCTCTAGGGTATTTAATTCCTCCAGCTACTGGCTTTCACATAAAGGAGAGCTAGTAGTGTTTCTAAGGCCATTTTTTTATTGAAGTCTAACATATCTACATAGATATGTATTTATTGTAAACGCACTGCGCGATGGATTTTCACAAAATGCATATATGCATGTAAGCGTCACCTAAGCTAGGACAGAAGACGTTGCCAGCATCTCAGGAACCCCCTATGTCACCTCCAGTTATTATAATTCTCCTCCCCAGGGAGGATATCGACTTTTAAAACCTATGTTGGGTTTTGCCTGTCTTTAAACTTTATTAAAATGAAATTATATGATATTTACTTTGTTTCATGTGGCTTCCTGTTTGGAGATTGATAACTGTTTTTGCCTGTACTTGTGATTGGCTCATTTTATCAATATCTAGGCTTTCACTAGCATTTTGGATATTCTAGAACAGGAAGTTTTGGTGCGCACGTGTAAGCATTCCTGATGGGTATGTCCTTAGGAGTTGCATTGCTGGATCCTCACACATGTGTACATGCAGCTTTCATGTGGCAAACACCTTTCCTAAGAGGTTGTACAAGTTGATATCTTCTGGCAGCAGCGGACAAAACTCTCAGTTGCTACAGGGAATCACCCACATCTCACACTGTCAGTCTTTCCATCGAGCGATTTTAGTGAGGTAGTAAGATCACCCACTGTTGTTTTAATTTGCATTTTATCAACAAATAACACAGACAAGTACCTTTCCCTATACATTGGGTTACTGGACATAGTTTTATGTGAATTGTCTGTTGAAGCGTTTTGCTGATTTTTCTGTTAGGTTTTCTATTTTCCTTATTGGTTTTTTGGTGTTCTTTCCATAGCCTAGCATAGCCTAGATATGATATTTTTGTAGGGTAAATGTTTTATAAATATCTCCCTGAATTTTGCCATGTTAGGAGCAGACGTTATTAACTTACTTGTATCTTTGTTTTTTTTAGATTAAAGCTAATTGTGTCTTGTTTAGGAAAACTTGAAGTACTCTAAAGTATTGGAGATGGTTGCCTATGTTTTCATCTAAAGCTGTTATTGATTTACCTTTCTCACTTAGATTGCAGTCAACTTTGATTAATTTTTGTGACTTGGGCAGATAGAGGTTAAGACACTTTTTTTCTCAAATAAGTAATCAATTGATGTAGCACCATTTCTTGACAAGACTTTTTTCACTGAACATTGGTGTTACTTTTGTGATAAATTAGGTTGACATATAAATATATATGGGTAAAAGTGATTTTTAAAAACTATTTTAGTTATTGATTATGTCAAACATATACAAAATTAAGGAGATTTGTCTAAGAAGTCAACAGTACCCATCACCCAGTTTCAAAAATTAACAACACATGACCAATCACTTTTCATATAAACCAGTACCCTCTTCCTACCACATATCACAGATAGTACATCATTTTATCAATCAGTATCTCAGTATATCTTTCTTTTTTTATAACATACTATAATATTACTGTATTATCATCACACCTAAAAACAACAGCTCCTTCATATTATCAAATGCCCATTTGGTGTTCAGTTTCTTTTACTGTCTTATAAATTGTTAAGGAGGTTTTTGTTCAAATTGGAATTCAAACAAAATGTATACATTGTGATTGGTTGATGTGTCCTTTCGATCTCTTCTAATCAGTGGGTTTCTCTCCCTCTCTTTTGTGTGTGTTTTCCTTATAATGTGTTTGTTAAAGACCTTGTGTGTGTTTTCCTTATAATGTATTTGTTAAAGATCTTGTGTGTGCTTTCCTTATGATGTGTTTGTTAAAGACCTTGTGTGTGTTTTCCTTATAATGTATTTGTTAAAGATCTTGTGTGTGTTTCCCTTACAATGTGTTTGTTAAAGACCTTGTGTGTGTTTTCCTTATAATGTGTTTGTTAAAGAAACTGCTTCATTTGTTCTATTGGGTGCTCCACAGTTTGTATTTTATTTCAAGCAATGACTGTTTTCTACTGGAACAAAACATGTTTTTAACTTAATTATTTCTAGGTAGTGAAACAAAGCAATAGTTACCTCCATATCACCAAAGCGAAGACTATCATTTCAAATTTGCTCTAATAATATCTAATGCTTATGTACCAAATGTATCTATTTTGATAAACAATTTTCTTAAACCAATATCTTTAGTGGATTTTTATACAGCCATCCCTTCCTGTCTGTAGTTTTATTTTCCATGGTTTCAGCTACCTGTGGTCTACCATGGTCCAAAAATATTAACCAGAAAATTCCAGAAATAAACAATTCGTAAGTTTTAAATTATACACCATTCTGAGTAGAATGATGAAATTCATCACCCTGTTGCTTGGTCCTGCCCAGGACGTGAATCATGCCTTTTCCCAGTGTATTCCTGCTGTAGAGGATCCTGCTCAGTAGTCACTTAGTCAGCCTCTTGGTCATCAGATTGATTATGAGAGAGAGTGAGAGAGAACAAGCGACCACATTCACAAAACTTTGATTACAGTCTATTGTTATAATTGTCCTATTTTATTATTAGTTATTGTTGTTAACCTCTCACTGTGCCTAATTCACACATTAAACTTTATCATTGGTATGTATGTATTGGAAAAACCATAGTATGTATAGGGTTTGGTAGTATCCACGGTTTCAGGTACCCATTGGGGGGCTTGAAACGTATCCCCCATGGATAAGGGGGGACTGCTGTGTACGGAGATTGTCCAGCCATGGTGCTGACTGAGTCTTGGTTTTGAGGGATGCTCTGTCTTTGGCCTGTACACTGGGTGACAGCAACAGCCTCCCCAGTTGTGGACATACAACAACCTATAGTCACCCATCCACTGCCACTGCTTGCTGCTTTCTTTCTTATTCCTACTCTTCCTGGCATTTTCTCGCCTTGAGGTGTTGTGAGTTCCTTGAGAACAGGGCCAATGCCTTCATTTATGCATTGAGGTAACTGATAATTGCTCGGCCTTCTTTATAGGGCCGTTATGAGGACCGTGTGAAGTAATCCTCAAAAAGCCCTGCTGATCACTTTGTAAGGTCCTAGTAACCAGTTAGACATTTGTAGATCTTATGTTTGTTGGTATTTATTGGTCTTGCATCCCTTCCCTCACCTCATGTCAGCAGCACCCTATTCAGCACATCGCCGTCCACTCCCTCATTCCAAACCAAGCATGTCTGGGTAGCTGTCAGTGTTTTCCTAGGAAGTTTTCCTTCCCCCTTATGCAAAAGCAACCAACTTTTCCTCTTGACTTAATTCCCACAGTTTCAAGTTACAGCCTTCCCAGCACTCTCTCTCAGCTCCGCACACTGGGTCCCGTCTGCAGTTCCCACAGTCGGCCTCCCTGCCTCTGCTCCATCTGCTTACACTCCTTCCCTCCCCTCCCTAAACACACTCCCCCTTCATCTCCCTCAATTTATATCTTCCCCTTCCTTTCTGCTCTAATAAAATCTTATCTGATGACCTCTAAGGGTCGCCTGAGCTTTTCCCCTGTGCATCTCCTCTGCATCTCCAACCATTCCTTCACCATATTGTTTTCGGGGAAAAAATTTACTGCGTGTCTAAGCACAACAAATAACTTTTCCACAGACACAAAAGGCATAGGGCCTGCCCTAGAAGAGCCCAGAGTTGAGAGCATGGACAAGATAATTTATGTGCCAAGAGATCAGGTTATAATGATGCTTCCACAAAGTGTGTGAGACTCACAGAGGAGCAAAAAATTCTTTGCTTTGGGGCTGGCCAACGCCATCAAAGAAGTGTGCTTCCATTTTGTCTTAGAGGGACTCTTTCTTACCTGGAGAGGAGATAGAGGGGAGGGTTCCAGGCCCAGAAAGGATACTACTTGTTTCCTGGTCTGGACAGTGTGCCTTATGATGCATGCATTGTCTGTGGAGTTGAGTGCCTGGAAGGGTGTCCTTTTGTGGATGCTGCTTGGTGGGTGTTTTTAAGAAGTCATAAATCGTATGTACTCTTCCAATTACATTTAAATCTCCAAGAGAGTTTGGACTGTGTTTGGTGTGTTGCGTCAGGCTAATCTGCTCAGGATGTCCTCACTGAGTATGACACTGATGACGTGCCCACAGCTCTGAAAGCCAGACACTTGGTCACACATCCCTGTCTATGTTGTCTTGAGAAAGAACCAAGCCTGGGCCACTTTCCTGCCCCTAAAATAATCAGGTTGCTGTCTTGAGCAATTGAATTTAACTTAAAAAAAAAAAAAGATACTGTGTGGAATCCTCTTTCATACTGGGCCATTTTCAATGGAGAGACTCAATTCATGAGAGGCTTGGGATAGCTGAACCGCCCCTTTCTCCCTGGCTGTTATCAGAAGAGAAAAAATGTCTCAACTTTGTTGATTTCTTGCTACTCTTTCCCTTTGTCTTCTCACCCCCATTCTTCTTCCACTCTTTCTCCTTGCCTTCCGCCCTCCCTTCTTTTTTTCTTTTTAATCAGAGATGCTGTCTAGATAACAACGGAGTTCCTCCTGGCCGCATTTCCTGGTGCTGCCCACCATGCTTCAGGAAGAGATGCTGGAAAAACACACCTGAGCCTGTCTGAAGGGTCGGAAAAAGCCCTGAAGTCCCCTAACTTTTTCCAGTTAATTTCATCACCAACAGCAGACGCCCTTTTCTCTGTAGCTTTATGGGCAGTGGAGTCGTTTCAAAGGGGGCGCAGTTCCTGTTCACTCCTTTGTCTTCTCTGTGCCACTAGCCCGGCAGGAGTGCTGAGGTGGCTGTCACCACAGCTGGGTGACGGCTCTGGATGCCGAGCCGCCTGTTGGGCCTCAGGAGCTGCCCTGGTGCTCCGACTCGTCACATGAACACACTAAACTGTCAGTTAATCTGAGAAATGGACATCACACTCAAGAGCAGTACCACACTTTCTCTCTTGTCGAGTTCCAAGAGAAGCAAATACACAGCAGTCATATTGCTTTTTAGCGAGCCAGTGATGTCGTGTAAGCGATCTACTGCAGTGACATGTCCCCAGGAAGGCGCCTCTCTCAGTGTGCCTTTCGTTTCTTGTCTCCTCTTCCTTTTACCGTCCATCACTGTTCCCAGTTTCCCGTTTATCTCGGCATGAAGGTTTTCTAACCTTCCTCTGACATCAGAATGCGATCCATTGCTGATGGGGGTCATGGTCTCCATCCCGTATTTGTGACTCATGACCATGTAACTTGAAAAAAAAAAAAAGCACCGATAAAGCTGCTCACAGAGACATGACTCCCTACCAGATACAGTAAAAAATATAATTTAAATGTTCGATCATATACTGAAAGGTCATTCTGTAGGCTCTCACCAGGGTACTGAGAGAGAAAAGTTCTCGAAGGAGGAAGTTCTGTCTTGCTGAAGGTTTCTCTGTGGGAGATAGATCTTTCCTCTGTCCTCTGGGCACACTCTGACCAAGTTGAAATTCCAAATTCATTTTGTGTGTCGTTTGACCTTCCTTGTTAATGACATGATAAGTACCTGTTACAGTAAATGGAGAGCTTGGAAAGTTCTGGGTCAACATCAGGCAAAGCAGGGCAGGAATAGGCTTTTTGTGAGGGCTTGAGGGAGAGGCCATGGCTGTCTGGCCTTCCCATCCCCAGCAGCTCTAATCACATAGTCTGGATACATGACCATGCAGTCTAAATGTGTGACCAGTGGGGGCCTAGCGTGTGGCTTGTGGTCACGGGACAGATGGCAGCACTTCCGGTTGCGTCAGCTGCTCCCCTGATTCCCAGGAAAAGCCCTGAATTGCTTGTTAATACACGTGTTACCCTCCTGCTGGGTGAGGCTGCAGGGTGGCTGGAAATTACCTTTCCTAGTTGTCACAGGATCCCAATGGTGACAGAGGTAGACTTTTCACCCTTCTGTGCATATAATTATCACCCACAAGAATGAAAATTTGAAAATTGGTCAGAGCCTAAAAATGCCTTGAGTTGCCGTTCAACTACACTTCTTTTTGCTATGTCTGAAACACAGGGGATGCAACTGGAAATACAATGCTACATGAATTTGCAACAGAAATGTGTCACGCCTCAGTAAATGAGTATATTCTCCTCGTAGAGACATAATTTCTTAAATGAAATGAGTGTTGGGTGACCCATATGCTGAATGATCTTCAAAATATTTGCACGGATATGTTTTTTTCACATAGTCACTAAACCCAAGTAATTTAACATGAATGTATTCAGTCCAAAGTAAGAGCTGATGTATTCAGAAACACAGCTTGCGAGATGGTCAAGGTTAGAGGGCAGAGCCGAGCTGTATGGCATCACTTACAAAACCAAAGCCAAAATTATCTTGAAAATTACAAATTGGGTATTTTTAGTGTCCACCAAGAGGAAAACCCAGGCTTTGTACCGTAACAGCCGTGCTTGGTTTTCATGAGACTGGAATGTGGTCATCGGCCTCGGCGTCTTCTAGAACAGAGCCTGCCTTGCAGCCACTGTGGGGACAAAGAACTGATTCTTCGTATTGTTGGAAAGCGTGGCCGCCACATCACAAACTGCTACTGTTCAAGCTTCTCAGAAGCGGTGTGCAAACTAAAATAAATAAAACAGCCATCCAGCCAAACCTTTACACAACGCCACTCCAATTTCAGTGGCTCCCCGTCATGTGACCAGGATAAATAGGTTTCATGCTTTGCAAGTGTCATAGTTTTTGATTCCATGGATGAAAGCCAAATATTCTTTAACTAATGGGATGAGGTGGTGTTTCTTTAAAGGAAACACACGCACACACACGCTTGAGCTTTTACCCTCACTCAAAGGACAGTTTGGGAAACTTCGGCACTAAACACATGAACACAACACGTGGGTTTGCTTCTTTCCTAGAAAAGTAAAAGCTAGGCCACCTCCATAGTCACAACCTGGCCGATAACAACTTTTGATTTATTATGGAATTAGCACCTGGTCATGTTTTCTCCCCGTGGAGCTAAGATCAGTGACTTAGTAGTTGGGGACCTGCTGCTTAGGGGGCAGGGGGCCATCCTGAGTGGGTAACGGCAGCAATCAGGGTCTGGCAGGCCCCGTAGGCCACGTGTGAGAGTAGAGACTGAAAATGCCTTTGGCGTGACACCAGGGTCCATGGGACACACACTCCCTGCGGCCCTTTCCCTGAGAAGTGGGGAGGTCAGCAGGACCCATCTCTACCAAAGGCCTTTTGCAAAGATGGAGCCAAAGCTATGGTCACTGACCAGCATGGGCTGCCATCAGGCCCATGCTCAATACACTGCGCTCCTGGAAGTAAAGCAAATAGGGCTGCAGACATATGCAGAATTCAGAGAGCAATAAATTAGGGATGCTGAGTACAACCTAGTGAATCTGATTCTGTTTTACACCGGTGAGAATTTAAATTATGTATCATAAAAGAGAATATCCTAATTAAGAAAAAGTAAAAGAAAGTAGAGAAAGAAGGCATTAAGAAAAGATTGTTTGGCTTGCAAGATCCATACCCAGTGTTCTGCTTACTGCTTTCTAGTATGTTATCTCATTTAACTCTTTAATCTTCATCAAACCTTGTAATTTAGAAATTAAGTTAGTATTTTTTAGCAAGTGGGAAAAGAATTACAACTCAGAAAGGGTAAGATACTTTCCCTCAGTCACAGACATAGAGGTGGATATGATAAATCTAAAACAGGAGCTTTGAGTGTTAGAAATGAAAGGGCAAAGTTGGGTTCAATTATAGAAAGAAGTGATACTAGAATTAGTGTGAAGATTGTCAAAGATACTCCCAAAACAAAGAGAGTAAAGAAAGAGTGATGACAATTTACAAAGAGACCGTGAACTTCACATTGCACAAGAGTTGGCAGAAGAGTGAGAAAAAAAGTGAAAATTGGCCAGCCGAGTGGCACGGTGGTTAAGCGCTGGCTTCGGAAGCCAGTGGCCCGGGTTCGGTCCCACATATGAGGGCCAGTGACACTGCCCTCAAAAAAAAAAAAAAAAGTGAAAATTCACGGTAGGATGCCCCAGACGGGGCGCATTAAGCAGGCTGGCCGTGTCATTATCAAGATACCCACGGCTCCCCATGGTGACACGTGGCGTCCGTGTGAGATGAACTCTGAGAGTGGCCCTCATCTCACAGTACAATTCTCCAGTGCTTTTGTTGGAGAATTTCAGCTCTTATACATTTAGTAAAATTGCTGTTATTATCTGTTAATACTTATTTGTAAATGGAAATGGAAACATTTAGTCTTGAGTCGTTTGAGTAGAATGTGGTGAAACTAGGAGCCTAATTACTTGTAAACATTTTAAAAATAGTTTCGGAATGGGCTTGAAATTGTTAGGTGGGTCTTGCTGACTGGTTTCTGGTTATTCCTCCTACTAATTTGGTGCCTCTAATTGGCCTGGGCTTCCAGGAGAGAGACGTGGCCGGCGATGGGGTGATGAATGAGGAGTCCGTATTTTGTTTCTGAGGTGGTAAGCACTGTGGATTCGAAAGGAGCAGTTTTCTTTGCCGTGATAAAGTTTTTTTGTTTTGCTTTGTTTTTTAGAAAAAACCTGCTCAAGTTCTGAATCTGTTTTCTATTTTCAACCGTGTTCGTAAGGTTGGTGAAATGACAAGTGTGGAAAGATTTGGGCAGCCCCAGTCTTTCTGTGATCTCTACACTCATTTTATTGTGACTTGGTGTTTCCTTACTTCCCGACCATTGCATTGTATTTCTACATATCTTATTTTCCAACTCATCAGGCACCATTTGAAATCCTTTCTAGACTGCACAGCCGTTTCTCAAATATTTACGATGAAAAGAACTCTAGACATTAATGACAGATTGGGAAAAATCGGTTCCCTGTATCTGTTTAAAAGGGAGTGTTATGGTCTGTTTCAGTGTGATGATGTACAAAATAATAAACTAGAATGGCAGCTTCTCTCAAAAGTCATACCATAAAACTTGACGACTGTGAAAGAAAGTGCTATGAATTGTGACTCTTCACATGCCGAAAATGATAAAAACACCTAGGAAAACATCTGCTGAGGACATGCTCAGAGTGACTATGTGAGAAAGAGAGAAGAAAAAGAAAAAGCCATAGGTACCATGCAGGAGTTGGAGGAACACACACCCTCCCCGATACTTGTGGGTGCCTTGGTTCCATTTCTTTTTCAAGTATTTGTTTCAACACCCGTCAGAGAGCAAGGAAGAGCTGGGTGGAAAGACTCACTTGGGCAAGTAAAAGGCAAACTCTTACTGACTTTAGAAACCATCGCACACTGAGGAATGGGGATGAGAAAGGAGGGAAAATAGCCGCCATCAAAAATGAGCAAACCACACGGGCTCTGCCAGGCCCTGGGATTTTAAAGGGCTGTCATTCTGAGGGTAGATGCCAGCAAAACTAGTTGGATTAGAAAGTTCAGAATCACTTCACACTTCCTAGCCACACACCAGCCTTCCACAGGAAGATTTCAGAGCTAAAAATCCCAGAGTGAGGAACAGTATTATGAATATTATAGAGAGATAAGAGAACGACAATGCGTTCTGGCGCTATGTAAAGAATGGCTTAATCAATGGCAGAAATCGCCCTTAATTAAACATCTACTTCCTATATTAGAGAGCCCAGTGTTTAAACAATTGTCGTGATGTCGTGACTGTAAGGCGCACGTGTGGAACTCCTCTCTTGCAGGAAAAGTGATGTGAGAATCAGTGCAAATTTCTAAAAGGCGATTTGCATGAAATGTTGAAATGTAGCGATTTAACCATAAGCTGAATATTCAATTCAAGGAGACAATTGATCTAAAGACTCAGCAATATGTACTGATCATTTATTTTCACATTTCTGCAATGTAGTGGAGAAAATGTATGATGAATGTTAAACACAGGATAATGAGGCCTTTCAATGTACCAATGATTGAAACAAGCCAAGAGTCCTGTTTTGTCAAAAATGGATGGAAATTTGTCAGCTAAACACTAATGAAAACCTTGTTTACATGAAGGCCACGTGTTTGAGTTTTGCTGGTTTAATAAGTGGTGAAGGCTAAATGAGGATATATTTTATTTCAGGACTATCTAATTCAGATAACGATCATTTTAAAAATCACAGTGGTCAACATTTCATATACAAAGTGCAACACTGGATCACTGGGAATATATATTTAGAAAATAGAATAGTTCAACCCAATTTCACTATCAAAAAGTTAAATCAAATAAAGTTAGAATTCAGTTTTTACATTTAAAATGAACATAAATCATGAGTGAAGAGGGGTGAAAATGAATAAGAAATGATTTTAATGTGTTATGAAATTGGATGAATTGGGAGAAATTTCAACTCTTTCTTAAAGTTTTCAGCTAGTTATTCTCTTTTTATTCCATCTTACCCTTACTTATACAGAAAACTGGTGCTACGAATTCATGATTTTTGAGTTATTCTATAATATAAATTAGGATGTTTCTTGGCTTTTCTATCACAAATTTAGGATTCAGTTTTCCCAAACTGTTAAGTCCATACCTCTGCCCATATGCTTTCTAGCTTCCAAATTACATTCGTTGTCTCTAGTTCCAATATCTTTGTTCCTATGTGTTCTCACATTAAAACTCCCTTTATTTTTATTTTAATGAGATCTTTGGAGGAAAGATAGGTAACAGGTTGTTTTTAATTCACCATCATTCCCCCATTTTAAATTGGATTGCTTGTCTTTTTGTTGTTGAGCTGTATGAGTTCTTTCCATATTTTGGATATTAGTCCTTTATTGGAGACATTGCTTTCAAATGTCTTCTCCTATTTGGTAGGTTGCCTCTGTTTTGTTGATGGTTTCTTTGGCTGAGCAAAAGCTTTTTCGTTTGACATAGTCCCAGTCATTTATTTTAGCTTTTACTTCCCTTGCCGTTGAGGTCAAATTCATAAAATCCTCTTTGAACCCAAGGCCCATAAATTTAGTACCTATGTTTTCTTCTATGCAGTTTATTGTCCCAGGTCTTATGTTCAGGTCTTTGATCCATCTGGGTGGTGAGCACAAAACGTAATATATAGATGATGTATTATAGAATTGTACACTTGAAAGCTATGTCATTTTACTAACCATTGTCACCCCCAGTAAGTTTAATGTTTTAAAAAGAAAAGCAACATTGGGATAAAGGGAGGCTCCCCTTTTTATTATGTTAGAGGAGCTCTGGGGAGCAATAAGGGGTTAACACGTTTTATTTTTCAGAGACTGGGGAGAATAATAGGAGGAGGATTTCTTGTGGTGAGGTATAGAAGACATAGACATAAAACAATACTGCACTAAAGTGGGAGAAGGACCACATATGGATGGAGGTATTTTGATTTTGTTTTAAACATTGGGTGTCTTGTTTCAATAACAGCTCCTCAGGGTATCGCATTTGTCAGAAAGTGTGCATTTGGATATTTATTGGAATCTTGTTCAAATTTGTAATGGGGTAGAAAAAGAAACTCTCAGTAATTTGGATGATCTTGTTCAGCATTCCACACTTTCAGCACATTTCCTTGAGTAAGTGCTATGGGAGGTATGCACTTGTTATGACATCAAATAATGGCACTGTCTTGCCACACTGGGAAGGAAGTGTTTTTAGAGCCATGTTTATTCATGCAATAGGGACATTAATGAAAACAATGACTTCAACAGTTCAATTAAAGAAAGAGCTATATCCCATAGCTAGAGGGAAATAACTACTGTATTTATCTGCAATATAGTCTTCTTTGAACTCTCATTTATCTAGAGAAAGATGGCTGGAATGAACATATCCTAAAAAAATTGTCATAAAGGAAAGCTTGGAAGAATCAGGATTGTTCAGTGTTTATTTTATTAATAAATATTTAGGACAGCATAAGAACTACTATTGATTATTCCCCAAGTTCTTACGTGAAAGCTAGATCAACATATTCAGTGTATGTACAAACAGAATACGTAATTGTCCTCACAGGATGGGACATTTTGAATTGGGGGAAGGCTGATTATTGGAGTCCTTTCTAACCTTCCAAGAAACTTGGTTAAACTCATGGCATTACAGTGACACTTGGAACAAACGATCAGGCCTGTTTAGTAATGACTCGTGAATGATGGATGGCTTTCGTAAGGTCAGTTTAAGCTCTCTGCATTTAAAGATGTCTATTAAAAATGATGTATCAATAAATTGAAGAAGCAGAAATATAGGAGATATGCTGCAGTTTTCCTGTAGTTAATATTGCTAATTATAAATATGTTTAATCCTCCACATACTTTTATATATCTATGATTGGAAATTAAAGTAGACAAGCTTAAATTACTCATTTTTCACATTTGCTATATGGGAAAGCCTAACAAAATTCTGAACCAAAGTTACAAGGAGAGGATTAAATTTTTAGGCTACTTATATACAATGGTAATTCTTATCAGGTGTTGCTGAGGTGAAGCTAGGCTAGTGTAATGACCTAATCTCATGTTCAGTTACACCGTATCATCACCTAACAAGGTTGAAGTGTCTTGGGTTAGCCGCCTTTGTAGTGGTCTCCAGAGGAAGCACACTACAGATAAACTAAACCAAGATTAGAAACAAGCACGCCTGGTAAACAACGTAGCATTCACTTTTATCTGCTTTATCAAAGCTGCTGTTAGAAAAAAGATTGTTTCTGCTTTTAATACATGTCCAAATGCCAATGGAAAAAAAAATGACAGGAAAGTTTTAAACTTTATTTTCTGGCCTTTTACAAAAAAGATTAGAATGGCAAGATACAGTCTACATATCCAACTAAGGATTTTTAGGTACCATCAAGTCATGTAGTTTTTCTTGTGCATTTTTAGTGGCTTTAAATGTATTTTCCAGTGTCTAAGCAAGAAACCTATAGTTAAAGTGGTCATCATATGTGTGTATAAGATCTAGATAAAAATAATCAAGAATCGTGGAAATAGAATAACACAAACCATCGTATTAATATGGCATAAAGTAGAAGAGTTGGATGGGACAAGCCAGTAACTCCTTTGACTAAAACTTGGAATGAGACATTTACAAGGCGTGGTCTTACACAGAGGACAGGTCAAATAAACTGACTACAGTGTTTCCTGTTTGTGAAAAAAATGACACACATCGGCAGTAGACCAGCATTAGAGTTTCCTGTTTTTCTTTCAAACTGTTGATTGTTCACACACATGTGTAACATAGCTTACTGTTACTAGTTCATTTGCACATTGTCCATTGAGCTTAATACAATACAGTGCCCCAGTCATGAATAAAGCTGAAAAACTCTAACATTTTATTTCAAAAAATGATTCGGGCCTTGATACCCGTGTTTCATTGCTGATTCTGCCCTTAGTCCATGGAGTTCTTAGATTTATGTTGTCTCCATAATGGACACCTCTCTGGCTCAGAGACGATTTGCTTTATAAAATCCACACAGCTACCCACTGGACACCAACTATATAAGCACGTACCATGCCACCTGGCAACCAGACAAATTCAATTTATGGTGCACCGTTTTAAAGATGAAATCACAGCTTTGTTAGTGGTCTATGAAATTCTACATTTAAGAGCATTTCTGAAATACTCTAGCAAGGCTTGAAATATTTATGTACTAAAGCATCTACTTCAATCATAAAACAAAACGGCTTACATGTTACATGGAAATAAATAGGTAGCAATGGGAATTGATAATAGACAGTGCCCAGAAATTTCTTCTTTTTAGACTAAATTAAGCTATAAGCACCCATGTAAGAGTTTCCCTCTGGATTCACATTAAGACCAAAAATGTGTTTAATTTATAGAGAGGTACGTCTTCACAGCCAGTAGCAAATTCTTTAAAGTGCTATTCCGAGTTTCATGTAGACCCACCGTCAATGTGCTACCACGGGGCCACGCAATGTAAACACACCTTCCAAGGGCAGTACAAGTGTACAAAAGTCATCTGCCTGGTCACCGTTGGAGCAGGGGTCAATATGTAATGATTCTGCTGCAGAAACGGCCAGGGGTGTATTTAAGAAAACAACTAACCCACTGCTTCTGTAAAATTGTGGAGTGAAAACCATGTTGAAAAATTATCAATTGAATTGAACATTGCAAGCTTTTATACACATATATGTTTGAAATCATAATTTCATATTCTAAATACTTTATGTATCTACCATGAAATGACTTTCATTTTGTTTAATTTTTTAAAAAATCAACACATGTTTAGGGATTTTCTTGTCAGGTGATGAAACATAATCCTTTTGGAGATTACTTTTGAGAACTCCCTTTTAGGTACCAGCTTTATGATCTTGATGAAACCATGCCACCTGGCAGAAGCTTAGTGTTTTTACCCAAATAAGGAGACTCAGCAGGGGATTTAGAAATCTGGCTGAGTAGTTACTACACAGATCTGGGTTTCCAGAGTGCCTGCTACGCTTTGTCAAAGCAATGGAGGCTATAGAAAAAATTACAAACTGAATGATGGTGAAATTTCATTTTTACTGATAGAAAAGAAATCACTGTTTTCCAAAATGGGAAACCAAAATATCAGCCCCTCAGGACTGAACTTGAAAATCTAAGTGTAAACTGCAAGTGATAGGATAATAAGCAGCATGGGTGAAAGGCTCCTATCCCAGAACAGCTGGTGATTGACAGAAAAAAAATCAACACAGTCTCTAGAATAAATTTGTGACTTAACCATTCTAAGTAGAATGGGTCATGTTCTCTAGTGTGCTTATCCATACAGCCATTGGTCATTATGCACAAACTTAAACTGCAGAAAATCGAACTTTAAAAACTTGCTATAGAGGGGAACTAATTTACTTTCAATTATGTGAGATCTTGAAATTAAGTTTTCAATATGTGGTACCTTAGGTACTGGAGTATGTAGTACCCCTTAGAGAGAGAGAGACAGCGATGGAGAGAGAGGCAGAGAGGAATGTCTAATGATGGATGAGGCTTCTGTGACCCCAGGAATGGGAGAGAGTCATGTAAAACGCCCATGTTAGAAGAGAGTGCATGTTTTATTTGGGGTGCTTTTCAGTGTAGAAAATTTAGCAAAGAATAAACTTGAGTTATTATTATAGGATCTACACATAGTAGCATGAGAATTACCATTATTTTATTATAAAATATTTTTCTTTTTCATTAGGTTTTCAAATTTGCTATGGAGGGAATTTTTCCCTTAGGTTTGAGTTTATAATCTTCTCCATAAAAGTAATGATACTTTTAAGTAGTTCACTGATTAAAAACAATCTGAGTCAAATTTCTCTTAGAAAGAAATTGGTCATTTCCATGTGGAGAATTCCTGGGAGCATGTGGCAAATAGTAAAGTGATTCTATGATTTTGACTGAAAGACCTTTAATGCAATACATATTAAAGATCTTTCCACGAGAATGTAACATTCACAATCTCATCAAAACCACGAATCCAGTTCAATTTTCACCTCCTTCCCTGGACCCCCAGCCAGCAGTAAACCTTATGTTGAGATCCATGAAGAACATGACCCAAATTATTTGAAATATGGCCCAAGTTTCACTGCAACCTGACTAAAGTCTCTTTCTTGATAGACTACTTTGTATCAGGGCAAAGTGACTTATGAAATATGCATTCTGATAATTACCATTTACAGGAAAGCATTCTATTCACACAGATTGACCGAATTATCTGCTTATTTATTCCCTACTAAGTTACCTTCAGAATTCTGTCTCCAAAATATGGCAAAAGCATTGGAGAAGTTCCCACCTCCGATTAGTTTGCAGCTTAGGCCCCGTTTTCCTGGAGCTGACCCAACTGACCTGCTTTTACAGTAAAATTCTCCCTGAGGCTGCACTCCGCCGGGCAGCAAAAGTGCTTTGCCGTTTTCATGGTTGTATCTGAAGTTATTCAGCCTAAAGAGAAAACGGCATTGGGCAAAAATCCTCCTGGAACTGTATAGTATTTTATATTGTTATAACAAGAACTGAAAATGCTTTATACGACATGTTAGACAAATGCTTCAAAACCAAAGAAATATCATTAGACATTTTTCTCACTCGCTTCTAGTTTGAAACTGGTTTGATCTCTTCCCGGGTAGCGAGATGTGGTACAATACCCCCTTGTGATGCTGGGCAGTGGGGGCGGCTGTGGGTCCCAGGCAGGCCACGTGATCACACGGGTAACTGACCGACTGGTGTACCATGGTATCAGCGTTTGTTGGATTTTGTGTTTTGTGTTTCTGCATCCATCATGTCTACAGAACTCCCACCTGTGTCTCCTGCTGCTGGTGGGAGGAAGAGGAAGGCGGTTACTCTTGAGATGAAATTCAAGCAAACTGCCCACCTGTAGGCGGATGTACCTTTTCTGACCATGACTAAGGTGAGCGAGGCCAAGCTGTGATGTTCAGTAGGTAGGACATATTGTATTGTAAGTGCATATTTGACTTACAGTACTTTAAATTTGCAATGAGTAGAGTGGGTTGTAACCTCATCGAAAGTCAAGGACCATCTTCATTGCTTGTATATTTTGGATAACTGTGCTGTTTCAGGGGGAAAAAGTCAGCATTTCTTTTGGATGTGTCTTTTGTAAACATTTTCTCCCAATCTGGGGCTTGCCTTCTCAGTCCCTTGACAACGCCTTTTGCAGAGCAGACATTTTTAATTTTAATACAGTCCAGTATCAATGATATCTCTCCTGGATCACATCTCGATGTCGTGTCTAAAAAGGCATCATTGTACCAAAGTCATCTAAGTTTTCTCCTATGCTATATCTTTTAGGAGTTTTAGTTTCGCATTTTACATTTTGGCCTGTGATTCACTTGGAGTTAATTTCTGTGCGGGGTGTAGGGTCTGTATTTAGATTCATTTTGCTGCATTTGCATGCCCAGTGATTCTAATGCTATTTGCGGAAAAGACTACCTTTGCTCCATTTCCTTGCTTTGCTCATTTGTTGAAGATCAGTTGACTGTGTTTATAGGGGGTTTACTTCTGGGCTTTCTGTTCTTTTCCATTGATTGACTTGTCTGTTTTTTTTTCACCAGTACCTCACTATCTTGATTGCTGCAGCTTTACAGTAATTCTTGAAGTTGGGTCTTGTCAACGCTCTCACTTCTTTGCTCCCCTAGAGTATTGTATTGGTGCTTCTGGACCTTTTGCACCTCCCTGTAAACTTGAGATACCAATACTTTTTTCCCCTTATACCTTTGGGTTGAATGAGATTGGATCTATGTATATCAATGTTAGACACATATTTTAGAAATGTCAGTAGAATGTAAGTATAAAAAAAAGTACACTTACATATGTGTGTGATGGAGATACTCACAAAATCACTATGAAACAAGTGTTATTAATTGGGATACATTTTAAGCATCAAGGTGATAATCCCCAGAGAATGCGCTTTCCATAACTAGTAGCCCTTTGTCATCACTGTCGTCATCATTGTCATTACCGTCATCAGAAATTACCTTTCCCACGGAGCTGCATGCTGGTTAAGTCCATTACGGTGGCTGGTAAGTGTAGGAGGACTCAAGTCCCGGCTGACTGATTTCAAGCTCAGTGTTCTTTCTACTCCTACATGCTAGGGATTTTGAACCAGTAAATGAACTCTGAAACTATTTTTCCAATCAGTTGTTCACCTGATGAAACTTTTATGATACCATGTAGTATACAGTGGAAGATGGATTTTGCAATTAACTTAAACCCAGCGCCTAGGGGTGTTATTATTTAGTCCTATCCTTTCTCAAATCTATAAAACTTCTCATTGTCTAGAAAAGTGAAAGAAAAAAGTATGGCCTAAATAATAGGGTCTAGTTGGAAGATTACTTACAGGAAATGATCTAGGTATTTTGGGGTTTAACATAGAGAGTCAGCCTGATGTACTAGAGGAAAGAATCATAGATTTTGAACCCAGAATCCTTTTTTTTAAGAAGCTCACTTTGTTGTTATGAAACTCAAATAAGATACTGTACAAGAAAATTCTCTGAACACTACAAAATGCAACTATAATAAATTGTAATTCTGAATGTCATAAAAAATTATAAATGTATAGTCCTTGGAAGGTAATAGGTTATCAATAAATACTTAATGAAAAAATAAATGGGGCCGGCCGAGTGGCGCATTGGTTAAGAGCTGGCTTGGGGCTTGGGATGCAAGCGGCCCTGGTTCAGATACCACATATGAGGGCCAGTGACACTGCCCTCTACAGCTAAGATGGTGAACAACAGCTCCACCTGGAGCTGGGCTGCTGTGAGTCCCCGGCACGGCATAGCTGCAGCCCCTGCTGCCGTGGGCTGCCATAGGCTACAGTGAGCGGCCGGCAGCCAGCGTGAGCTGCCAATAGCCGCAGTGAGCGACCATCCAGAGGCCGGAGACCGAACTGCCTCATCCGGGAAGAGCGCAATGACTATACCAACATGGGCCAGTGAAGCAATGTCCTCCACAACTAGACTGAAGAACAAAAAGACAGCAACTTGTGTGTTCCCCTTCCCCGATTCCCCAATGCTGTTCCCCACCCCCAATTCCCCAACAAAATCTTAAATAAATAAATAAATAAATGTGCTAAACTCATAATAGCTCTTTTAACAGTGATTATATTTCATATTCTATGAATAGTTATGTCCTTAAAACTAAAATTTTACATTAAATCTTAAATTGTAATATTAAATTTAATTTATAAAATTAAAAATTTAAATATTCTTACAGTGTATATATTTCATTAGAATTTTTATAGTGAGATAATTGCTGGTAAACAATGCAATAGCTTTGATCTAAGAGCTGTCTTCCTTTTTACTAGAGTATGTACCTTGAATAGCCATTCTTGACTTGAACTAAAACCACACACAGAAACAAACACTTCTTAGTACAGTCCTTTTTTCCACATTGAATTCGTTAGAGCTAAGCTTTCCAATCGGGTATAACTGAAAGAAGAAAAAGAAAGCAAATACATTGCAAACGAATTAAAAGCTTTCTTTGAATCATTTTTGGTACTGAATTCTCATTATTTCCATAGGTTAAATTATAAATGTAGACATGGAAATCCATAGGGAAATAATACACGTTCATAATAAATTATAAGGTGAAATTTCTGCAAATGATTGATACGATTTTAGAAGAAAACCATGCAATGGACCAGGGAATCTTTAGAATGAGAGATGTTGGTTAAGCTGATTTAGTTGCAGATGACATTCTATTTAAATCTCTCCTAGCTGTCCATATGCTAGGAAACCTTCCACGCAGCCTGCATATCTTAAGCTCCTAAGATCCCCATGTTCCCCCGGCCCGGCCCCCAAAGCAAGGACAGAATCACTGAACCATGAGGAACAAACCCTCCCCCCAGACTTTGCCTGCCTTTGAGATTTCAAGGGCCCACAGGAGGCAATGGTGAGAAACTCCGGCTGTTACTGTAGCCCTGTGAGAATGCCTTCAGGGGACACGTTTTTCTGTCCATAGAAAAAAGGGGAAAGAATTCAAGGAGAAACATTAGACTTTAGGGGAGAGCCTGCAGCAAGAGTGGAAGGGAATAAAGAGCTGTTTCTGAGAGGAGCTGGAGACCGTGGTTCCCACTGCGGGTTTCTAACCTGGAAGAGGCCCGTTTACCCTTCATTCCTTAAGTTAATGCAACTCAGCGAGGGAGTGTATGGATGTGTGTGGATGTCCAGAGAGACAAACAGGCAAATCCAGATACATAGTCACACACATGCTCACATAGTTATGGTTACTTATAAATACTTGCATATTATAAACTGTAAGTCATCTTTCCAGAGGCATAAGCCTAGGGAGAACTTCCTTCCAGAAAGCTGAGTAACTCCAATTTCTATCTTCTTCCCAAAAACTTAGGGCCAATGTTTGTCATTGGGGAAGAGAAGAAAAAGCTATCATTTGCAAATAGACAGTTTGTACACTTTTTTTCTCCTTATTTTTCCCTCTTTTTTTTTTCTTTTAAAGCTTAGTAGTGACAAATACATTTTAAAATCCAAAGCCTCCAAAGCTTTGGCAGGTACCCTGCACGTGCAGTTCCAGCTTGGAATGTTGACAATTGTGTCAGAGAACGTGTGCCCACCAGCACCCATACTCTCCTGGGCTCACCGATGGACATGCCGCTGACAGGGTGTGCCTGAAACCAATGTATCCCGTTTCCAGTTCTGCCCTCCAAACACTCCCATGCCATGATTCCAGTTCTCTCTCTGCTCATTACCGAGCTGGGTGGGAGAGGTTTCCACTGGGAACTTCAGGCTTTAAGGGAGAGATGGAGAAGAGGCTTGGTCCGTGGGGCGCGGGATGTAAGAACCTTCCATGCCAGGGACCTGCACTGGGCTGTGAGAGGAGCCGAAGTTAATCCCCACTGTGGCAGACGGAACTGCAGACAGAACAAATGCTTGGCACCGGCCCTGTAGTCAGCCTCTGTGCCACGTTAGCCAAAGACGATTCTCAGACCTGAGAAGCTGAGACTGCACACACAGGCGGCCTTCCTCGCCAGACAGCCAGGGGTGGGCAGACAGAGGCGTGTGCATGTATTCACAGGTTATCTCAAGAGCCAATGTGATTTATTACGAGCAACCGAGCAACAGTCATTTTCCAAATCTAAAACTCAGAACATAGAATCAAGTCGCTTGGACTTCAGAGAGGACGTCTGTTCGGTCTAATTTCCTGTTTCATCTCTTATTCGTTTCCACTGTTTTCAATAATTCTAGTGTAACTGTGTGCCAGGCATTGTACTGAGCTCTCGGGGACCCAATGGGGACCCCGGCTCCAGCACCTGGCACTCAAGGAGTAATGGAGAGGGGTGAAAAAGACCAGTGTGTGGGGAATAAATTCTGTCTGATATGGGGGTAGGCGGGTGGTCTCTGTCCGCCCAAAACAGTCACTTCAGTGATCCCATCCACGATGGGCACGCTTGCCCATGTGACACATTTCCTGTGATGGAGTGACGGGCAGATAAACAACCAGGCAACATACGGCTGAGCCGGTCTGGGCATCTTGGATGAACCACTGAAGATTATCAATATACGTATCTCCACACACATACACTCATCTGTAGTCAATGCTAAATTAACTCATCTAAACTCTGTTCATCCTAATCAAAGGTCTTCATCCTGATGTTAACAGCACACTGGATTTGTCCATTCTACCACATTCTGGCTTTGAAAGCAGTATCGGAAAAAGGGTCTGAAAATTACAAATTTATTCTATTCTAATTTTGACTCTTATTATTATGAAATGTGTTTTATTACTAATCACCCAGGACTAAAATTCCCTAACAGCGTGTCTGGTTTTACATGCTCAGGCATCTAAACAATGTTTCATTGTATTTAAATGACTAGGAGGCAGCAATTACCAAAGTCTTGACTAGGAGAGACAACAGATTCTAAGCAACTCTCAAGGGTGAGAAAGGGTCACTAACCTTTGTTAACAGGAATTTTAATTCCTAATTTTCACCCTCTAAAAAAAGAAAATGATTCTTTGTATAAAACATTAGTGCAATATAACTTCAAAATATTTATGAAGTCTTTGGAGGCAACTGTAGCTAAGAGATATACATATTTGGATATTCTTCCTTTGACATATGTATTTGTGCATATGCACATACATAAATTTAATGATGTAAATAGCATAGAAAACCCACAGTATGAAATTTGAATGTGGAGGAGCACTAAATATAGGATTTATAATGTATTTATTTGTATATGTTTCTTCCGTAACCCCAAAATATGTAACACATGCCATACTATGTACTAAATATAATACGTACTGTGTAGTGACTTTTTATGCATGGGTAAAGATAATTATGGCAGATATTAACTTACAAGCATGCAAAGGCCATGCTAACTTTCTCACATTATCTCATCCTTGTCCGAATACACAAATGCTCAGCCATATTTCTAGTTCCTGCCATGAAGCATTTTTGTATCCTTAAGACTGTCTTTAGATCTTTATCTGGAAGACGTCTTCCATTGCCAAAAGTGGTCTCATCAACAGTGGAAAATAAACGTAACTTGCAAGAGCCTTTCAGACACTAGTAGGCTTTCTGGGGGCAGCTCTGTAGGAAAATTAACTGAAAAAAAATGGACTCTTCATCAGACACTGAGTTGAATAATTTAAGTGTGGTGAGTTCCATCTCCTTTTCTACTACTCTCCACACTGCAAATTGATTAAAATGTCATTAGAGAGAACGAATGGCTAAATATATATGCACGTTATCCCAATTATTTCAGGCTCTGTGATCCTGAAAGATCAAATGGTTTTTGGGATGGATGCCGCCGTGCAAGACTCAGTTTTTCTTCTCTTCCTCTTCGTGCTGCTGCCATTGTGATAATTTGAGGTGCACCCATCAGTCCCCCTGGAAACTGGCTGGAGTAACAGCTGGCCTGGTGATGAAGCAGAGTGACATCTGTTGCTCACACATTCCTCTGATGAGTCCTGCTTATATCCCAGAAGCGATGCAAACTTCTCTGTTAGTATCAGGTGTTGAGTTGAGCGCCCGGGGAAATTCTGCACGTGTTACAATGTAGCATTCTGAAGTTTAGGGTCCAAGCTCTGCGTAATTCAGCTTTGATGATTTTGGCAATGAGCGAAATGTCTTTTTCCAATTCTTCTCTCCCCGCCCAATTCACCACCCCCTCTCTCCAGAAAACCATTCATTGCACTCTGCAAACTGGAAATTCTGGTATCACTTGGCTCATCTATACTGTCCCAGTGCTTCTCTGTATAGTGTCTGAGCCCGGTGGCCTCTGCAGATTCACTGGGCTTTCCATTAGTGTCCACTTCGAACTTGTGGACGATCCACTTATTGATTCTCTAGTGGTGTGTACACGAGGTCTCTCAGTTCCATAGGGAGTGTCTCTGAGAGTGAATTTTCTTCTAATTCAGCACTCTCCTCCCATGTTACCAAAATTTAAATGTGAAGTGCTTTGGCTGGCAAATGAAAATTGAGTGCAGTGCGGCCGTCTCTTTAAAAAAAACTCACTGTGTATTTCTTCTTCCTGTAGCTTAAAGCTGGGCTATTTCAGGCCATGTCGCCATCATCCTCAAACACAGTAATAACAGCATACCCACAGTTTTCATCAAAACACATAATTAGATTTAGTCATGTTTTATATTGGATCTCAAGTCAGTTAGACTCGTATCTGTTGATTTCTTGATCGAGATCTGGTTACAGGGTATTCATCTGTGTGTTCTGGGGTATAATAGACTCAACATCAGCTACTATAATCGCAAACCACATGGTGTGTTTCCTCTCCAAAGCACATTCACATTTCCTATCTCTGCCAGCGATGAAGACACAGATAGCTCAATGCGAGCTACATGTTTATTCATATTTGCAAACATTATGAACAGAGTCCAACTTTTGAAATAAAATATTCCTATTATAATACCTTTGTACAAATATTAAAAATTTGTGTAATTGACATACCAAAATCATATGAACACTTGGCATATTTGAGATGTAACCCCACCCATGAAGTAGCATGTGAACACTAACTATATGTTTAAAGGAGATAGATTTAGGACCTTAAGAACATACCGTCTAAAAATAAGGCAGTGTTTAATCATTTTCAGTAATGTCAAGAGGAGTGAGCACAAAGAAACCAATGTTTATGTTTTTTTCTTATATAGCTGTTATTTATTTGTCTTGGTTACTAGATGACTGGCACATAGAATCTTATTCAATTGACCAAAATATTTCAGAGTTGGTGTTATAACTTCCTTTTCAAAACTGAAAAGACAGATGCTCAGTGTTGTTCGTAAAGTTCCTTGAATTCTGAGACACAGAAGTGGGTGAGTTTCGGGGTGCTCTGCTAACGGTGCTGTATAGCGTAACTTACCTTAAAATTGGCCGACTCAAACTATGAAGATTTAGTGTACTGATTTTTTTTTAAGCTCAACAAATGAAATACTTTGAAAATGACCCCAACTTTCTTTACCCACGCAGCCCAGATCACTCTCCTGTGAGTTTTGGGGTTCGTCATGGGCTTGATGAAGGGCACATAGGCAAATGCAGGGCAGCAGTTAGAGGGAAGCCTGCACTCAACCTTCCTAACAAGACAAAGAGGTGGAGTTGAAGGGATTTGACCCACAGAGGAGAAGACTGCAGATGCTTAGGAATAGGAAGCATACGACTAAGGGCCCTTTGCCAGCTCTGTTCCAGTCTGTTCCAGACGAGCCGCATGTGGCGTGCAGCACGAGAAATGTCCCTGATGAAAGGACCTCTAACATGCTGCTACACGGGTCAGGGTTCAGGGCCTCAAGTCAGTAAACACAGACGCTGTATTTACTCATTCACGTTTGGGTACGCTCTGTCTTCCCTAGTTGTTGCGGTTTGTTCCACTTGGTGATTTTTATGGGGTTCATGCCAGAAAGTATTGCCTTAAGGATCCAGTGGGGCCAAAAGGGAGTGATCACCTCCACGTGTGGACCTGAGGGTGTCCAAATGGTACATCTCAGACCTGAGCGGATCCACAGCGTCATCTGATTTTCCCTCTAAAATAGGAACCTTTGGGCATTTAAAAGGCATCCAGACTATTTTCTTCATTTATTTTTAATCTGACTTCAGCCTTTATTCCCAATGCTTTATGGGCTGAAAGCAATTGATAGTAATTAAGCTCTATAAAGCACTCCGTACTGGAAATCAGAAACAACTGGACACCCCTACATCCCCCAATCTTCAGCATATCTGAAGGGCTGAGTCTTGCTTTCCTCAGCTGTGAAATGAGGAGCAACATTACTGCCCCTCATTTAGATGCTCTACTCCTGGGAACCTGTTGCGTTTCAAAATCTGGAAGATCTGTGCTAAAGGGATAGATGACAATGACTATGGACTTTGCAGAAAGTTTCGGACAAGCATTAAATGCTCACAAGTGTAGCCGTTTTCCGGTAGAAACGATAATCTCTCCGAGCGTGACTTATAGTCACTCTTCAGCCTGCCTTGTTCTCAAGACAGACCAAACTAACCTCCCTGAGCTTCCCTAGTAACGTGTGTGTGCTTGTAAAGCAAAGAGAAATGTGTCGCTAAAAACGAGTTCTCAAGCAAAATGGAAAATCAATAAGATAGTTCTTGAAAGGATCTTTTAAGCTGATGTGAGTTCAATTAGAATAGGATACAGAAATATATAGCAACATTGCGAAAGTACTAAAGAGGTCTTCTACGTAGGACCGAGGTTGGCTTTTCAGATGTTCATGAAGTGATTGAAAGCATGGTGGGAAGTGCAAGGACTTAGAAATGGGGTGAACTAGGCTACGTGGAAGTGAAAGATGGAATGATGGGTAAAGCAGGTGAACAGATCAGTGACCTTCCCGAAGAACTCAGATCAGGGAAAAGGGAAGAAAGGGGAGAGGGTGCAACGTCTTTGCTTTGACTTTGGATGCAAAGTGAAGAGTCAACTGGGGGGAGCTTTCTTGCTAGACTAGAGCACCTATCAAAAGGGATCCATGAAATAGACATGAAGATGGAAAGAATACGCCCAACAGCTCTTTGTATGGCAGGTGATGTCAAGGCAGAGATTAAGGTATCAGGATTTTGCCTTTGAGATCCACCCCCCACACACGCACACACCCCAGCCAATGACGGCACCTGAATTGCTTAAGCAAATTACCAATATATTTGAACCATTATAAATGTAATGGATGACTATAACATTATGAAAGACCACTGCATCAAGCTATTAAAGAGTTTAATTTCTACTCTTTAGGTCATTTTCTGCTTCCTGCTTGTTTTTTTCCACATATATTTCATGCAAAAACACAATTACTACACGCGAGGGAGAATTTGAGTTACAGCCACAATATTATTGTTAAAGCATGTTTAGTTTCAAAGTGTTTTAAAATGAAGGGACTCCGGTACATCAAAATATTCTGGAAGAAGAATAATTACAAAACAGAGTAATGAACAAAAACAGTAACCATATCTTTCCAGGGAAGCATTTCCAAAATTTTCCCTAGGGATAAAATAATGTGGGTATGTATGGAGAATATATAGGAAATGCTGGGAGGAAAAAAAAAGCTAAAAATAGAAGAGAGAACTAAATAAAACTAGAATGTCATTATTTTGATTACGGTTCAGAATATTCGGGTGGAAGCAGGGTGTCCTGTTTGACCCTCAGGAGCTCAGAGGTGACACACCTGTGCCCTGGCTCTGAGTCCCAGGTGTGGTTAGAAACCCCAGCTGCGCCGAGTCTGTTTGCTTGTTAGAATATGTGCAAAGGGGTTCCGAGCTCATAGAATTTCAGGATATTTCAGTGAAATCATGGAAGGAAAGCAGGTCCTAGGAAGGGAGCAAAAATTGGCAATCTTTGTTATTGTTTTTAATACTTCTACATATTTGTATTTATTCTATTTTCAGTATCTATAACATAACCGTCTCTCCTATAGCATAGCTATAAAATAACATTTTCCACATTGAAACATAAATATTTCCATTTCAGGAATCCAGTCACCGTTATAGGAAATTATAAAATGCTTCTTTGAGTTTTTGTTTTGTTTTATTATTTTTTTAACCTCCTTTGAAACTCATCTGGTTGTTCAATATGTCAAAACGTAGGTCTTTGCTTTCAGCATCTTTTCTGGAAGATATGTTGCTATGATTTGTGAGCAGCTCTTGTGACTTGAAAACATTTTGGTTCCTCCCTTCCCCTGCGGCCCTCATGGCTCCTTTCTCGGTCGCCAGTTGAGTCATACAAACTCTCTGGCTGAAAATGTTATCTATGTAAATTCTCCTGCCGCAGCTGGACAAGATGCTTTCAAGAGTTTTTGTTTCCTGTGTGGTGAGGCAGCTTTCCCCTAACGACTCGTCCCCATCAATACCCACAAAGACCTACCTTCTTAACCACCGTTTCAACGGTTTCTTACCACTTCCACCTTTCTACAGAACCTGTCATTGGGAAGGGGGCTCACAAATATTTGTTCGCTGGGCTGTTCAGACTGATAACATCTCTTGGGACTGGAACTTTGATGTACAACTCTCATCTGGAAAAATAAAAAACCTTGCAACTGTCAAACACAGGCAGATAATACCAAAAATGAAAACAAGCTCTTCCCGACGTCTTAAGTCACAGCAAGATGGTTGTTTTACAGTTTTGGAAAATGTAATTGTTTACAGGTTTTTCAAAATAAAAATTAAACCTTGCATGACTTAGCTACTAACATGTATAAGGTTTTAATATAAGTAGATGCTAAATGATGTGTTTTATGGATAAATACATTATTTTTTAAGTAGCAACACTAGACCTAACAATAGAAAGTAAAATTTGATTTGCAAACATGAAGACATAGATTTACTTTTTTTTTTAAGAAATGAGAGAATTCTGATATTTTATTGTAGTGAAACCAGTCATGTCAATGCATCTTTTATATGACTCCAAATTTTTGTCTAAAACTAAAATTACCCTGTACTAATTATGAACTGAACAAAACAAACTATTAGCATTAGATTTATGTTCTTCACCATGAATATTTTTATTTTTACTTTAATTCTTTGTAAAGAGCATTTTAAACAGTCCTTAGGATTCATAATTATTTTACCTGCTAATTCTTGAAATGCTAAATGTATTTGAATTATTTTTTATGAATCTAGTGATTAGAAAAGTGTGGCCTTCTAGAGAGCCATTGCTTGTTGTATAGCCTTTGCTCTTATGGTTTTCATTCTATTCAGAGTTTCCAAGGTATTGTCAAATAGATGGGTTTCCCCTGATGGAAGTTAGAACTTTAAAATCTTTTATTTCAAAATATTTGATGACTCCAACATCTATAGGGCTCAAAACTGCCCTTCCCCGATATGCACACACTGATAAGCAATGATGTGTGTGGAATAAAAATGATAAACAAACGTGGCTATGTCGCAACAAAAGGCAGAACTGCGATTTAATGTTTATCACTGCCCTAAGCATCAGAAAGTGTGCACCAAAGCATGCTACTTTCTGGGAATATTAACAGATGCTCCACACACAACTGTAGACGTGCCAAGGATTCTGCTATCTAATACAGTTGTGAATTTCTTGCTGAAATAAAGTTAAACGGGGCTTCTGGAAGACATTAATTTGTTGACATCATGACCATTCCTGAGCAGAATATAATTCAGACCCTTGAAGATCCTCCGAAAACTATAAAACATGCTTTGGGCTCTGTTGATATCTAAAGCGGCTCCTGCAAATTGTTAATTAAGGGTCTGCTTCGATCTCCTGTGTTTGCATGCATTTAAAGAACCACAGATGTTGTTTTTTCTTTCACAATGTGGCCCCTCCACTTCTTTCTCAATGTAACCACCCTAGTTCAGACTTTTATCTTTCTCTGCCCACCTCCAGTTTTTCTTCTGGTCCCATCTTACAAATCTCATCAGGTCTTTTCAGTGCAGCTCTATTAATGTCGCAGATTTTTTTTTAAATATTTGCCATGGGCTTCCTTTACTAATAGTATGTGTATATATATATATATATATATATATATATATATATATATAAAATCTGACATGCAAGAATGCCATCCCAATCAACTTCCAATATTTTTTCACACAACTTCACTTCCTGGCCCATCTGTTTCAGGAATGATCTGCTTCCCAAGCATGCCAGAGATTTATTTTCTCTAATCTTGTCCTCACCCCAGTGCCTCTGTCTGGGAGATGCTCAGCCAGCCTATTTCTTCTGAAATCCAGGATATTACCTGGTTCTAATTTAAATGAAGTCTCCAGCATGGAACTCGCATTTGTCCTTTCATCAGGACAAAACCATTCCCTCACCTAAAGCCCCAGAAGTTCCTTGCCAACCTTTGGAGGCAGGTATCTTGTTTGCGCATGGTTGACTCAATTGCTTGACTAAACTGTAAAATGTTTTGGACGGCGGATGTTGTATTAAGGAGGGGTTTCTGCCAGGAAGTTCGTAGGCTGGGCTTTCGGCAGTGGTCAACTACGATATGTGACATGGGTGGAGGGCATTTGTCTGGTGAGGGAGTTCATTGCTATGAAAAATTCTCAGTAGCCACAACCCTAGAAAATGAAGAATCCTTGCTTCAGGTATCACATGCTCACAGATTATCTCCAGCAGAACAGCTTTTACTATTTTATCTTCTTATGCTTTGTTGCAATAGGCCGGGTTTTAGTGTGAATTTTCAACCATTTTATATATCTTCAGATTTGTTTCTAATTTTTATAATGGAAAATAGGAAAGAAATTCTACGCCCTAAAGGAGTACATATTCCTTTTCCGGTTTTTTTTTTTTTTTTTTAGTGTTATAGTGGTCCTTCAAGTACCTAAGCCAGTCTAGTCCCAGGTAGGTGCTTGAACCTTAAAGATATCCCTTGGGAGAACACCTGAGGCTCCACATCTCCAAATCTCTATTTAAGACCATTAGACATAATTGTGATTTGAAATTCTCAAGACATTGGTGACTTCAGACAAACTGTGGAGCCCTCCCAGAGCTGGGACACCATCTAACCTCTGGGATCATTCAGTCATTAGAGTTGGGGAGAGGGACCCAGAAACCTAAATCAATATTTCCAACATGTGATTGTTTATCTGTGGGCCAGATCTTCAAAACAACCCATACTCTATGTAAAGGAAGAGTCAAGAGTAGACAGACCTAGGAACGTCCCCAGTTCCAGGGGGACCCTCAGCAAATGCATTACACTGAGTCCCCAAAAGTTAAGATCCTTTCTTAAATAGTGATGGAAGGCAGGGACCTCATTTTTTTTTTTTAGCACATCTGTCAGACTTTATCCTACTTCCAAACAGACATGATTTTAATGTAACTTGTCCAAGGTTTTTCTCCCCTCCTTAGTTTAAAGCAATTTTGATAGAAGTAAAAGAGAGCTCCATGGATTGTGGCTCTTGTCAGAAGATTGGCTTCAGAAATATGGGAGACATCGAATAAGAGTTTATCACTCCTGATCCTCTTCTACTCGCCTGAGGAAATTGACAGGTGGTAGGCTAGCTTATATTCAGCACATGTGTATACTTGATTTACCTCCTGCGAATGTGAATGCAGATTATTGAGACATCTGGAGTCAGTTTCACAACCTTCTGAACTTGACCTACATAGCCATTATCTGACTTAATGATGTTGGGGGTTTGGGATGCCAGGATTGCCTGTGGTCCTGGCATAGGATGGAGGAGTTTACTTCCCTGTGGGCGATTTCTCCAGGGAGAGCAGTTTGAATCAAAGAGAAAAATATGTGGCCAAAGCCATTATCAAAGCTGGACAATGGTCAGTGGCCGCCGATGGGAAATCAGAGTATTTATTTCTCTAAATAAGGGGGCAGTGTCATTATTAAAGTTCAGTCCTCTTGTACTTATGTACTTACGTCTTCTCTCAAGGCATATGTTTTAGGATGAGCTGTAAGTGACTTCTTTCTTTTCAAACTTACTCTGTGTGTCACTCTGAGTGATCTGGACATTATAAACAACTAGAAGGTACAACTAGGGGATGAGATGATTAGGACAAGCTTTAATACAAATATTAAAATAAAAATGAAATATTGGAGGTCTAGAAACATTTTTATGGTACTTGTCCAAACAGTTCAAGGAGAAATATTGCCCCTCTGCCTATACAGCTGTCAGAGATCATAGAAGAATGGCAAGCTATCTCGATTATTCCATTTTGGGACCATTAAATGTCATTTAATCTCTCTTTTATCAAAAGATAGCCAGGAAGAAAAAGAACAGTGAAAAATAAGTGAGTTAAAATCTCAGATGGAATTTTGATTCTAAATAATGAATAAACATTAATTTTATCATTTAGATAGTGCAAGTAATTTGGGGGAAAGATAACAATAGATCTCAACAAATGGTGTTTTGGGTTTTTTTGGCCATCAGGGATAACTATAAATGCAAAATTTGTAAATACCATGAGGCTTCTGCAAGAATAATCATGGGAGCAGAAATTGGTTGGTTACTAAACAATTTATTCCACTTGGCTCCTGTGAAAATAAACCTCTTCACATTATGGGGTATGATGGTTGTATTTGGGATCCTGTTATACTACCTACTATATAACACAGCTAATCACTCGCTTAAAAAAAATAAAAGTAACACTGATAAAGGACCTCTAGCTGCCAAAATGACTTAGATATCATCATTGAATGACCTCTTTTCATGCCAAGTTATTTCCTTAATTAAATCTTTAGAGAACCCCGTAGCTTGAGCTCCTAGCATTGTTTATTCCATTTTCCAAGATGGAAACCCACACCATTGCCTTCTTTTGCTGTCCTTCGAATTCTGTCTCAGAGCTATCAAAACAGGTGCTGCCAGGGATCTTCCATGTAGCATGTTACAATAGAAATGGAGTTTTGTAGACAAATAAACTACTGGAATTTAACAGCAAGAAGAAATAAGCAAAGAACATGTCCTTTGAAAGTCTCTGTTCATCTCTCACTAATGTGAAATTCCATAGTTAGGAACTGCCTTTGGCTCAAGCTACTCTTTTGGCTTTGGGTCCCAGGTCATTAGCAGTCTCTTACGGCACGTACCATACCATTCTCCCAAAATCAGAGTGGATAAGAACAATTCAGACAGAACATGTTTCATTACTACACAGTCTAATGTAATCCATTACACTGGGACTTTTTTTTTTTTTACTTCTAATCTATTTGATACAGCTATTAGATTAGATAAAATGGGCTAAGAGAATATGAGTTTGCTCATATGCTGATAGCAGAGTTCATTTTCAGGCTTTAGCAAGCAGCCGTAAGAAGCTGATGCATTTGTTGCATAATTAATATTTGCAAAAGGGGAGAAATTCTTGGCTGCTAAAGATGATATACCCTTCATCACAACGTGCAAATAACATACACAGTGTTCCACATACAAGGCAGTAATAGCAACCAATATCACTGAATCGCACCCACGTGGCTGTCAATGCATACATTCATTGCTTTATGCACTTGGTAATTTCATATTCTCTGTACAGTGCTTTGCATATCGGGTAATTTAACAGTTAGAGGAAACTGAGGCTCAGAGAAGTTAGATGACGTGAATATAAGTCAGAGATTTCACACTAGACCCAACCCCGTCTTCTCTGCGTGTTTGGATGACAAGCTGGGCAAAAGGACAGGGCTGTTTTCAGGGGAGGTGCCAGCGAGGGGCCCCTGCCACCCACAGAGCTGAGGGGACCCCTCTCGGCACTCATGCATCCATCCCAGGTGGACTCGTGTGCCAGGGGCGGGACCTACAGTGCCTCCGTCTCCTTCTCTAACTCAGAGGTCACATTTTGGACATCTGTCAGAGTGCAAGCACAAAACAACCCCTGTGAGACATAGCATCTCAAAGATGCAGTCTACAAATGGACTAGTCTTTGTTTTGACATGATCCCAGCTTTCATGCCAGATAGAGCTGTCATTCATTTCATTTGTTCTCAGGCCCCATACAAAGGACAGTGTTGGACCTCAAAACGCTTTTCGTCTAGATGTGGGATGAATGTTCCTTCGAACTTCCCACGAGTGTTTCCTGAGCAGCTGCTCTGCTCTGAGCACTCCTCAAGTTATCCCAGTGAATAAAACCTCGCCCCTCCCCTTAGGGACCCCTTTCTAGTGAGAGGCACCAGGTGTGCTTCCCGTGTAGGGACCTGATGTTCTTTCATAAACCAACAAGGACACTAATGAATGGAAGACAAATGATATCAGGATGGATAAACTATGCACCCGCCCCCTACACACATTTTCTTTGAACCCGGTAAGCCCACCCCCCCACCATTTTGCTGCAATGGGTCTGGACACTCCTGTTCCCCAAGGGAGAAGCCTTGTAACAGTGACTCTAACGGTGGCAGCGGACATCTCTGAGGACTTGGGGAAAGAGAGTGGGAGGAGGGGCAGGAGAGGCAGGGTCTGCTGAGGCTACAGTACCACCCCAGGGAGCAGGTGGTAGGACGCCAGGAGGGAGCCAAGGAAACCAGGAGACGACATGCCATTTCCTAGGTGGGACCATGTGGGTGGAAAGATTTTAAGAGAATAAGGAGAAAATTAGTACTTTATTTTCAGTGTCTTTTTGAGCCATCTACTAACACTGTGTAGAAATAAGATATGACTTATTAATAAAACAAATTATGCTTTGAAATAAGATCTTCTCCCAGATTTAAAACAAGCCTGTGATTGCAGTGGGGCAACTCATAAATGGACAGACCTTCAGGCTGGGTTCACTGAGAAAAATTCAAATAAAATTTCTGCTGCGGGTTATATATGCGGCCCAGCAGCCAAAGAGCAAAGTGCCTCTGGGGTTTATATCTTCAGCTCCATAGGCACATTTAGTACTAAACAACGAAATCTGCGTTTTTGTGGTTTGTAGAAAAATGGCATCGGATCATTGTAGTTTAAGGGAAGCAAAGAGGATTCATTGTGTTTTCATCAGAAAGAAAATTCAGCTGTATGAGTGTCTTTTATGGAAAACTGGGATCACTTCAGACAGAACTGAACACAGTTCAAAAGAAACCACTTGTTCACTTCGTGGCCATTTCACAACCTCTAGTTGTAACAAACAGACACACACACGCGTAACAAAATGCATGCTCCCCTAGGCGACATATCTCCTCGTCAGTGGAGTAAATCCCCGGGTTCCATCAGGATTTCCAGGCCCCCCACTCCATAGGCCTGGATGAACATCCTGTCTTGTTAAAGGGCAGCCCAGCACAGTGCAGGGCGTGCTGGACGTGCCCTCATCCCTGTGGGACAGAATACGACAACAGGGCACTCGGCTGAAACACTCCTGTCTACCGACGTGACCTACGGCTGAATTAGCTTTAGCGAAGTCAGGTCACAACCTCACGTCTCTCTCCCGTCTGCCTTGTCCAACCTGTACTAATGCAGGTGATTTTTATTCTGGATAAAATATAGGACTCCCCATTGATCAGCGTGGTTTTTGATATCTACCCAGAATTCAGCAAATTAGAAATCCAGCTTTGAGGCTATCTGAGGGTGTCATTGAGTGAAAAAATAGAAACATAGTACATACAGCAGAGTGTTGGCCTGCCTCTGTTGTAAGCAAGGTAAGTGCCTTCAGGTAACTCCCTTCACCTCTCTGGGTCTCGGTTTTCTTACCCAGAAAACCAGTGGTTGACCTGGGTGGTGTCCAGCCATGGTGTAATTCCAACACGGTGTGCGTCTCTGAATTCTATCCTATTACATTTGGACCATGGTTAAAATCTAGTTTCAAAGCTTAACATTTTCTATCTGCCTCTGCTTTGATAACTAGCATACCTTTACTTTTATTCAAGTCATTGATGAAAGTGTTGCTTAAGGGGATCTGCTCCGCTCTATGTTAAACCTGCTGGCATGCGTCCTGCCTTCTTAGGTGACTGAGTGAATCTGAACCCTCTTCCATGTGGCAGACCCCACCCAAGGCACTGACTGAGCTGCCTGACCCGTGACAGTTCTCTCAAGCGTTTCCCGTTTAGCTCGGATTTGCGTGTTCCTGTCACAGTCCTTGAAAACCTGTGGCTATGTCTCTCTAAAGACGAGACCCGCTGTCATCTCTGGATGGACATATTTGATTGGACTCTTGCAGCCAGTCTTAGGTTGAATGAGGGTACATCGTGGGCTTGTTTGTCTGACAGCCAGTGACATCACTGATTTATCTTGAGTTCCTACTTCTTAAAACTAGTTTCCACCAGCACCCACATTGCACACAGGTTTTGCTTCAAAGCCATACCTGAAGTTGCCTTATAAATCATATTAGGGCACCACTGGAACTTTTGGACTGAACAGAGGTGAGGACAGTCGCACAGCACTGTGTTTCAGATGTCACTGTGTTGGCAGAGGTTTCCAACTTGGTAATAACTTGAAACCGTAATGGGTCTGGATGCTTCCATTTCGGTGGACTAGAGATCATAAATTTGGTCCCAACATCTCTGTGTTTATTAATGATATAGCAGGTTACTAACAAATTAAAACAAAGTACTATGATATAATCCACTGATTTTTACCCCATTGTGCTGGGTGATGAAGAAATAGAATTTGAAAAATATATTTCATATCACAATTTTACATTTTGAACAAAAAAAGAAATTAAAATGCAAACTTCAACAAAACTCAAGAAACAATGTTGTGGGGCCACATTCTCAATGGGTACTGTACTGAAAGCTTTTATGCAGCTATAAACTTCTTTTATATTTGGGGATGTGTGGATGATAAATGTCCACACACACCAGTATGAGCTAGCTGTGCTTTGCCCATGGGCAACTACACCATAGAACCACAGTCCTGTGGTTCTGGGCTGGGATATAATTGCTTGCTCTTCAACTTGTGGAGACATCTAACGTCTCCAGCTCACTGGCCTCACCATAAATCTCTACACTCAAGACTAATGCACTAGAAGCATCCTGGAAGCGCTCAGCTGCTCGCTGCACTGCCTCTCTGCACTCATGCAAGGACCACTTAGCGTGAAAGGGATATAAACTCGCACCTGTCATCCCAGGACTAGCTTGTTAGTGGGCGGGGGAAATTCAGCAGCATATTCTCTGGTGCCATAGCAGACAGTCACATGATTTTTGAACGAGTGAACTATTATTTGACCGGCTCATGATATGAGTGTTACAGAGACAGTGGCCAGAACACAGCTTCCGGCTGCAAGGCTATCTGCTCTCCCCTCTGTCAGCTCCCACTCAAAGATTGGACTCTATTGACCAGTGAGATCTGGGAACTCATGGACAGCTGGTATAATTGAGATCTGAACTGTTAGGGTCACCGAAGGAAGTACTGGGGTCGGGTAAACTACTAGGGAAAAGAATAGTTGCCCGGTAGACAGTAGCACGAAGAAGTAAGCCCTCGGATGACCCTAGTTTTCAGAGATTTGTGGACCCCGGGAAGGAGGCTGACAATATTGTATCTTCTTGACTCTCCTATAATCCCTTTGTGTTTTCTCTGTGATTGCTACCTTTGTATACTTTGGAAGCAAGAAGAAGAAGTTTGGCATCACTGTGAGCAGGGATGCAGGGTGCCCTGATCCCAAGAAGATGGAGGAGGAAATGAGGCCTCTCGTTCTGCTGGAGCTGGGCGAGGTCAGGGGGACCATGGGGTGCTGAAAATTCCTCCAGGTGCTTTGGCCAAGAAACAGTGCATCTTGACTGAAAGAATAGTTGGTCATCTTTTACAAATGATAATAGAGTCATAGGTATCTACATAGAAGGGCAGGAAAAAAAGGGTAAACATTTTTAACAGAGTAGAAATATATGATTTAAACACAAACTAATAAAAAACTAAATAAGTAGCGATTTGAGCAAAGTAAAAAATATATAAGAGAAATGGGAAACAAAGAATAATCGAACATGAGTTGTAAACATGAACTATATTGAGCTTTACTCTAAACACGGAAAGAATGGGCTTTGCCACTGCACGTCCGTTATCAGGCTGAATAAAATTTGGTGTCCGTGTATGTAATGTTTGTAAGAGACACACTTAAAACAGTTGACACAGGGAGCTTGAGAGGAGAAGAGGGACCCCAAAATGAGAAAAAATGCCGACCTAAAAAAATAGGAGACTCATGTTAATATTGGAAAATGTGTCCTTGAGGCTAAAAGAAAGCTCTGACTCAAGGCAGGGCATGATACAGAGAAGAAGGCACTGAGTTCTGGGAAGTTTGTACAGGAATCGGTTGGGAGCATCCAACTGTGGAACCACAGGGACGACATGGCAGCTGGGACAGGAAGAAGCTTCGGAGCAGAGAAAGCGCTGTCTCGATGGGCGGAAGCTCCAGGAACCTGATGAAATATTTAAGGCAGCAAAGTAAGATATTTTAACTAGTCTGCTCAATGGCACACAACCATGGAATGAAAACACGTTAGAAAAAAATGCTATTTACGCATGTCTGGTTGAAGCTCGCCCAAAGAAAATGTGTCATAAAAATCCAAGAAGGAGGACATTCACTCATGTGGAGGGAGAGCCTCCGGCAAAATCATCGAACTGGCAACCCCCTTTTTTTCTGTCACTTCTGCCTCCTCTAGCTCAGTGCTGTTGCCCCCACTTGGATGCCTAGCGAAGCACTGACTCAAAAGGCAGCCCACAGCTTTCTGAAAATAATCTCATCCTCCTCCCATTTATTAGAAACCTTGGAGAGAGTGGGACTAAACTGATGAACTAATCATGGTTTGTGGTACTTTCTTAATTATAAATAGTCAGAAAGTGTAATGCAACTGCCTTTTCACCTACACATCGAGCTAACTTATCCAAACTGAAGAGGCTTCCCTTTTTCTACTTTAAAGTTAACCTGGCTAAAATAAAACCTTCTCCATGCACTCAGTTCATTGCTTGTCTTGGGATAATCCATGTGCACTAATTGAGTTTTGTTCTTAAAGAAAAAACTGTGAAGATTAAAAATGGGAAAGAAAATCAAAATGATTTATTAGGGGGAGAGAGAGAGAGGACTGGTAGGTAGGTAGGTAGATAGATAGCTAGATAGATGACAGATAGATGATAGATAAATGGATAGATGAGAGATAGAACAATACAACTTCTCGTGTGGCTACTTTAGGAGATAGTGTGTTTATGTAAAATGAATATGTGTATTTACCTCTATGTTAACTATTTAAAATCATATTCCAAGTATATCCAATTGCCAGGTGCCTGAGGGGAGTGATGGGAAGAAAGACGTACTTGCTATATTACACAAATAATTTTAGTTACGAATTTTACTTAAAATTTTGAAGCGATATAAAATACGCAACATGGAAACAGAGCAAATATATAATTCTGTGTCTCTGATGACCTGCTATGGCTTTTAAGTGAAAAGAGCACAGCAGAGCGGATTTTCAGAAGGGAAAAAGATGGAGTCTTACAGGTGTCAGAATGCACTTGCAACCCACCGTAAAAATGAATCCAGGTTACCACCGTCGCCACTGTGATTATAATTCTTCAGGACTATCCTTCTAAATGTCAATAAATACTCCAAACCTATGCTGTTCTCATCTCAGGACAGACCAAGCAGTCGAGGCCCAGGGCTTCTGAGGCCACTGCCTGCTCGCCCGTGGCCTGGGAGAGTAGATTCATCCCACTAAGCCTCAGTTTCTTCAACTGTTAAATGATAGGGTTGGGTCAGGGAAAACCTGTAGTTCTCCGAGTCCTACAATAACTATGGTTACAGTACCATAGCTAAGTAGAGACATTGGGCGGCCTTTAATTATCGGTGGTGTTACTAGCACTGCAGCCATATGGAACGACTTTAGCTTTGCCATATCCATACTAGCACAATAGCCTGTGTTTTAAAAAGAAAGTGCTCCACAATATTTCTCATACTCGCTCTTCAAATTTGTTCTCCAAATGGACCCAAAGCCAATGTCCATCATTTTATTACTAATAAGAAATACACTTTCTTCTTGAACATATAAACACATCTATGGAACACTCTCTAAATATTTTATAAATCGCTGTTTTTCCCATAGCATGGAAGGAACACAAGCTTGCATCTGAAGAGTCCTGTGTTTTCTAACTCAGCCCCGCTGTATTGGTTTACCTCAAAGCTTTTGAAATACTTCACTGTCATCCAAATGCAATGAACCGAATTCACACGATTCTTTGAACTTCGTGAGACGAAACAAAGTTATCGGAGATGATTAACAAAAAGGATAACAAATTCAGTCTGTTCTTTATTTTGGTCTTCTTTTTAATACACGCTTTCATATTTCATTTGCCAGGAGGGGAGAGAATGCCAAAACCCATGTGGCTCCTTTTTGGGCCTAGCATATACTTTTCTAAAATAACAAATGTCCCAAAGAACTTTCCCTGAGTGGTGTCAAAGCACCAGCTAATTGCTATCAGTGTTCCTTTTTATAACTTTTTATAACTTTATAACTGTTTTATAACGTTATAACTTTATAACCCCATAGTTTTACTAGAGAAAGCCATAGATGGTATAGTAAAAGTGTGATGACTGCACTTTGGAAGTGGCCTCAACCCCCACCCATCTCATCCTAAAAGTTCAGACCGCCTGCCGCTGGCTGGTGGGTTAAGAATTGCGTTTCGGCTGGACCTCTCACCTAAGGCAACAACGTTTATTTGTACCCTGACCTGTGCTGGCCAGCACAGCTCTTGTTTTGGTGAAGATAACCTGCTAGTTTCTGTCTCAGAGTGTTGTCCATCCATTCACTCTTGTAAATCTTCCCTTGACAACTTCAGGGCTAAGAGCAAAGACCATTTTTTGGTAGATTTTTGCATTTAAAAAAAAAAATCAACATTTTAAATGAAGAATTATAATATGTTTCCAAAAATATTGCAAAACAGAAGGCTTGCGTAGAAGCATAGGAAATTCTAAATTTGAGATAATTAAACTTCCTGGAGAAATGAACACAATATGTTTTATAAAAATATAAATTCTCACTTAGTCATATGTCAAAACATTTAAAAAGTAATATTTTTCTCTTATCAAGTAACATTTATTGTCTGCCGTCCAGTCACTGAACTTTAAAAATTATTTTCATTTTCAATACCCCGTGAAGTGATACAAGTAATAGGCTACTTGACTCAACCTGTTCTCATAAACCAGACAGTGGAAGATGAAGCCAGCAATTGTGCAATCGGGGTGGTGAAGAGTGCTTGGAAAGTTTATTTCATAGAATTCTGTATTATTTGATCTTCTTTTACATTTGGAATGAAATACACACACGTTTTAAAAAGAAAGCTAAGTTGAAAATAAGTTGACACAATTATTTAAAAATTGAAATATTAGAGCCTTTAATGTTTGTTCTATTAAAACTTTGTCTTTTCTCATAAATGTTATTTTATAAATCTTAAAATATTCATAAATGACACAAAATAGTTTCAGATGAGATACCATAATTTATTGCCTTGAGGGTGAGTGTCTCTCCCCTCACCCTCTGTTTCCTTATATGCGTATATAACACACAACAATTAAATAGTTATCAAATGTTTACTTCTTTCTATGTGTCAGTCAACAGGTTAAATATTGAATATGTATTATCTCAGTTGTTACTGAAAGCACTCCGTATGAACTGGATATTATGATCTCATGTCTCCTGATGGGGAGACAGAGAAGCTCAGTAATTGCCTAAAGTTGCATAGCAGTTAGAGGGGAAAAGCAAACTTTTGGTCTGGTAGAACTCAGCGCCCCCTTTATCCCAATGCCTCCCTCATTCCTGCAAATTGCCAGCTCTCCCAGGCTCTCTGTCTGTGCTGCTTATTTCTGGTTGGGTGTGACTGAAAGTAAATATATACACACCCACGTGCACAGTGACAGCTCACATAAAAATTAAACAACATAAATTCTAGCAAGTTAAACACACTTTTGATGTAGGCGGATTTCATAGCAGTTTCTGAATGCTAATAGCATGTTTCAGCCTAGCAGGAGGCATCTGAGGGACTCAAGCGTCATTTGTTTTTTTGTGAGGCTTTTACTCATTTCATCTATGTTAGAGATCTTCGAGATACAGCATATTACTTTTAAATCTCTGATTGCAAAAGATCATTTTCATCCTATTTTAGCACTTGAGAGCTGTGTATAAAACAAACTGGCTGTCACACGACTAGTACTTCCTGGTTCATTTCATGGAGACCTGAAGATGTTCTTTTGTTAAAACCACAGGCCTGCAAATGAATAATTTTTAAATCAATGAACGTTTAGAAAAGTGTTCTGAATCTCAATTACATTTAAACAGTTTTAGGACAATTTAGTATCTCTGGCTGTGCTGGCCCTCGCTACTATTAAGAAATTAGCCGATTAATATCGAATAGATATAATAACCATATGTTCTCAATACGGGCAGAGCTGGCACCGGGATGTACGTTCCTCGCAGAACACATTTCTGAGTCATATTAATGTGATAGCATTATCGTATGTAACATCAAACATTATTACAATTCTCTTTAATGTTTAGCAATTCTCATGATATTCTACAAAGAATACACATGATCCTAGACTGGCTCCATGTTAAATAGATAGTTCTTTCATATCACCTTCTATTTTTACCAATTTTATTTTACAGAATTAAAAACGATTAAATTATTTATCTGTGCTCCTGTTTTTTTTAATCTAAATAATCCTGCATGTACAGAGAAGGGTCTGTGTAGATAAAAAGTTCATTACCGATGGAAAACTAAAAAAATCACAGACCTGGGGAAATGAAGTTAAGCTTTTACTTTTATTTTAATATTGAGGACCTTGTAAAACTTTTAGGAAAACTAGTACCATTCCTTTAAAAATTAATTTCTAAATATTATTCTATGTTTTCTGTCATTCTTTAAAAAACAGTTTATATTTCACAATGCAAAGCAGTTAAAACAGATTTAGAAAAAAATAAATAATTGAAGATTCGCGTCTATTTCTCTGCAATATGTTCTAGTTCAAGCAGACACCCATTGAGCTTTGTCATTTTTATGAATCAAAGTTAAGTGCATATTTTCATGTTACCAGTACCAAAAGTTTGAGGCTCAAATATTTTTAATAAGCTGTATAAATTTAGTACAAATATTTGTCGGGCCGCTCACACATGTAAGGAACCCACAGAGAGGTCGTGGGGGGCCACCAGGAGGGGTATGTGGGTCCTGAGTCACTAGTGAAGGTGGCTCCTTAGTGGGTAAGACTGGGTGAGGTTGCCAGGGCAGTGAGCCTGCGGAGAGAAGAGACAAGGATTGTGAGAAGGTTTTGTAGTGTCTGTATTTCAAAGATGAAATGAAGAAGCACTTGAAAGAGAAGAAGCAGAGAGTGTGGTCATAACGGTAATTGAAAAAATAAATAAAAGGTAGTGGCCACCTGGGAGGGTACCCACGGACAGGGTGTCCTAACTAGGAGACGCAAAGTCAAACCCCTTGAAAAGTCCAGCAAATGCTGATGCGAGCTGAGTGTAAAGTACTAAGAAAGGGTGGGACAGAGGCAAGATGAAATGTGTGCGCCGCCCCTATAATCACTGGCGTTAAACGAAATCCATTTCCGAAAACACTGTCTGCAGGCACCCTTGTGATCTTAATTTGGTCTATAGGATGCCAGCTTGTGACCCCTGGTGTAGAGTCAGTGTCATCAGATTCAGAGAGGACAGTCCTGAAGCTGCATCACTGATGTTGCGAAAAAGAGGCCACTGGGAACCTGAGTTTCATCGGTGGTGAAGGCAGAAACCAAAGCGTAGGATTAAGGAGAAAGCAGGTGGTCAGGAAACATAGCCTAGTCCTATATGATCGACAATCTAAGATGTGGAACCGGCCTGGTTGTGAGGACACCAGGGTGGTGGTGGGGCAGTCACAGCTGGTCATGGACATGAGGGGTGGTGACAGGCTCATTCCCTTGGGTCCCGTAAGAGCACAGAGCTGCATGAGGCAGATAGTCATCAGAATTGTGACGCAGGAACTCGGGTGCCGAGTGGGCAGCAGCACCCCAGGGCGGAGCGTGCCAGCCATGTCGGGGGGTGCGTCCTGCTGGTCACAGGGCACACCAAACATTGCCACCTGGCTCCCCATAGCTCCCGGATTTTCAGTGAATCATGACCTTAGGCAGTTGAAGGGATGTGGCTAAATGGGTGGTAGTTTGATCTGTATTTGGGTGCTGAGAGTTGGGGTTTTGTTTTTAGGACACGTGACTCATCGTGTGCCATTGGGGACCGGATGGCAGCAGTCATGGCTAAGGAGCTGCATTCCAGAAACAAAAGGGATGGGTGACAGGCCCCGCCGGCCAGGACAGAGGGGTCAGGGGATGGAGCTGGGGTCCTGGCTGGAGGAGGGGCGGCTCTGGAGGCAGGAAAGGATTCTTGTGTCTCTAAGTCTGGAGGGAAAGAGGAGCATGTGTGGAGACAGATGCATCTGACGAGGGGTGGAGGCTGGCTGGATAAACGTGTGCAGGAAACGCCACATAGGATTGGGGAGGGCGCCATCGCTGTCACCTGCACGCACCCGTGGTCGGTGGTCAGTTTTAGCCTCGTGAAAAATGTGTGCTGCTCACGCTGCTGATGGGCAGCGACTCGGGCTTCACAGTGAGGGGTTGGTGGCTTGGTCTTTGCGTGGATTCCGTCACCCGCCCAATGTCTACGGAGGCCCTACCGGACGCCAGGCCACATAGTTTCTGTTCAATCTTGATCATTGATTTTACGACCAGAAAAATAACGTTTACTCTTTGGGAAAACCTAAGCAAAAGAAAAGTGGATAAAATATCAGTTAATCAGCAAGCATTTCTTGAGCCTGTAACTGTGTCAGGTCCTCTCCTAGGGGTTAGGTCCTCAGTGACAAACAAGCAGACACAATTCTTGCCTTATAACACTTGTAATTTACTGGAAGAAACTAAGTTGTCCCCAGACTTCCCCCATCGCACTGCCCCACAGGTAAACGATCAATAGTTTTGTGTCTGTTCTGCCAATTATGTTTCAGATTTACTATAATTTGTACAGTTTTACCGCACTCTGCCAGGTACATTTTTCATCTTTGGTAAGTAGACATAAGGTGCTTCGTGCTGTATTAAGAAACTAATTTTGTTGTTTTCCATAAGATGACCCAGACAAGATGGCAGACAAGGAGCTTGGAGCTAGAATGGATGGCAATCATGAGCCCTCTCTTTTTACAATCTCTCTAAAGTCATCTTACGCAATGCTGTCAAATTGAAAAGGTGGGTAAAACCCATTGGTTCATTTATTGAATCAGATTTAGAGTGCTTTCTTTGAGCAAGATGGTGTTCTAAATACTATTTATTTACCGAAACAAATTTCCATGAAAAGCTAATTTTTCAGGAGCAAACAAAAAACCTGTAGAGAAGAGCTAATAATAAATACCATTGTGAATCAGGAGGCTTCTGGTTAAAAAAGAAAGGTTAGAATCAGGAAGGGGAAAGAAGGAGCAGGGGAGAGGACATTTCGAGTGCTCCGAAGGGCAGGCAGACTCGCTGACGTCGCCCTGGTGGCACCACACACTCAATTCCTAGTCATGTCCTTATATATTGGGAGCGTGGCTGGTTTAAAGGCACATAAACATTTACACTATTTGCTGGCCGTATCTGTGGGGCAAAGGGGGTTTATACATTGGAGAGCATGAAGAAAGATGGCTGCGAGATGATAGAGTTTTACAAATTCCTTTATTGTTTATTTTTGGGTCTTGTAATCTTTGAACCCTTTGTCCCCATTATTTTATTTTTAAGTCCCATCTACAGGAAACTGCACGGGGGATGTGACATCAGTGATTCTTCTTACTCTGCTACAGAGGAATGTGAGAAATAGCTATAGTGTGTGTCACTGTGATTTATGACCCAGCAGTGACAATAACTTAAAGATACAGAATACAACCCAACTCCCCAGCGTTAAATAGAGGATCAACTAGGAGTACATCATTTTGTTGATATTTCTATCTCCAGCACTCAGAAATTTATTGCCCCCTCCATTGTCTCTTTTTTTTACTTCCTAGAAATGTCATGGATAATCCAGCATAAAATGGAGACAATCGGTACACTTCTCACTCATTTTGTTCTTAGCAGAACGATGTTCCAAGGTCAGCCTGATGTTCCAAAGTGCTTAACTATTCAATGCATTTCAACCCAACAGACATTTGCTGAGTACCCAGTAGTGCAGCCACACTCCAAGAAAGTCTGGGCGGGTTGCTGTGGAACCATTTCTTTGCATAGGACTCTCACATCTCTGCTCACCATTGTCCTTACGAAGGCAAAACAAGGACAATAAACTGCAATAAGACCGAACTAGCAAAGGAGACCATGGCTTAGGAAAGCTCACACATACGGCTCACACTACCGTGAAACTGGACATACGTCTCAGTGTTCGCTCTTGCTTGCCGCCCATGGAGAGGCTCCTGAAAGGTGGAGATTTCCATCCCAAAGTGTTTTCTGAAGGGATCTTAGTGCCATTTTAGTTTGGTCCCCCCTTTTCTCCAGGGGACCACTCTTGTGAGATAGGGGGCAGTAGGCTCAGAGAAAAGGCTATTTATCTGCCCTGCTCCCCACAAGATCTTGGCTGTTCTCAGGCGAAGGGAAGAGTGCGTCTGCCCTCAGGAATGTGCCCACAGACATCCTCGCACCCTTGTTTGTGTTTAAAGAGTGATATCTTGGCGACAGTGACAGGTGGCTGTCTCTTTCCAGCAATTCCTTTACCTAGGCCACTCATGTATTCAAAATAGCATTTATTGAGATGGACTATGCATGAGGCCTTTGGCAGAAAACAATAGGTATTTAGGGAAACAAGGTGGAGAGTGTTAGGATGAAAACAAATTAAAAATGCCCAACTGGGACACAAAGCAGCGAGGAAAGGAAGGGGTGCTGAGAACGGAAACACGGGATCACGTGTGTGAGTGTGTGAGTGAAAGAGTGTCTGCATGTATGTGTGTGCATGTGTGGATGCATGTGTACGCGCTCGTATGCATACGTGTGTGCATGTATGTGTATGTATGTACGCATGTGTATGTGTGTATATGTATGTATACATGTGTGTGCATGTGTGTGTGAGCGTGTGTGTGTGAGTGTGTGTGTTTGCACACGTGTGCACCCAGGGACAAAGTCCCAAGCCAATGAACAGAGCCTGAGGGCTTCAGACAAGCCAGGTCCATTGGGGAAACTTCCAGTCAGTTCAGAGCCTTGTTTTATTCCAGTTTGAACACTGGGTGTGGTGGGATTTACACAAGCGTGTGTACTGAAGAGCGAGGCCACAGGCTGGGAAAACAGACTTCGCTGCATCAACACGGGCTAAGCTGCCTGATGTGGGCAGATGGGGGGCCCTGGGGCTCCAGCCGTCTGAGGGGCGCGCAGAGTTGCACGGTGTGGGGCGGGGTGCACTCGGGGGGCAGATGGCGCTGGGCCTGACCGAGTACCGGCCATTCAGAAAGTCCGCTCACCCCTGGGAGCCCCCGACTTCTGATCTGCGACTGGGGATAAAAATAGTGCCTGTGTTAAAGGGCGACTATTACATGAATAAACACAGGTGAGCAGCTCAGGGCAATGCCTGCCGTGTCTGCTCTGGAAGCGCCGTTCTGTATTGTCATTACACACTAAGTGTGTGCAGCAAAAATGTGAAAAGAGAAAAATAGACGCGTCTCACTTTGATGAATAGCCCCTGATTCTCTCGTGTGCTGTGGAGAGCAGTTTATTCCTAAAGAAAAAAGTTCCACACGACTCTCTTTAGTGAAACCAAACGAATGGCAACCTCAGGAACAGATTTTTGCCTTCACTCACGGAGCCACGTTCAGGCAAGTACATTTAAAAATAACTAAAATGGGCCTTTTTTTTTTTTTTTTAAGAGTATTGTGCCCTAAACCCAAGGGTCCAGTTCTGCTTGAGAACAGTTTTAAAATACAACCCCTTTGAAAAGTTTCATATTTTATTATTTACCCCCTTGGAGTTCCCACCTTGCAAACAAAAGCCAGCATATTATTGCTCTGGACTGGAGGAGGCCTGCACTGCACACGCGCCTCGCTTTCCAAAGCTGCAGGGCGCCCAGGGCACCAGTGCCCAAGGACCCTAGCTCCCGGGTTTGACTACATCGGGAAACCAGGGTTCAAGTGGCTCTAAATGTAACGGAGCACGCTAGCAGCCAACCGGCATCACCTGGAAAATGAACTCCTCTGTTATGACAACACAGAGGAACAGACGTCATTAGCCTAAATTTAGGAAACTAGACCAGAGAATGGTCTATGGGAGAATTCAGGTGGAAATGTCACATCAATGTATTGCTATGTCAGCATGAGGACTTATTCTCGAATGTTCTCAGGGGTTTTCCTAAGTAGGCTATGAAGTATAAAATATTGAAAATCCTAATCAAATCAGGGGATAAAAGCAACACGGTTTCTTTCAAGCGTGTAGTGTCTGTGGCAAGGCTTCTACTGTGAGTGTCGGTGGTGTCATGAGCCGCTGGTGTGTGGCACACTGAAATGATCAGAAATGAATGGGCCGGATGGCTCCACCCATCAGGTCAGCGGGGTCCATGTGCAAGGTCACACACTCGGGCATGTATAATACAGCCGTTTTCACATTTTTCAAATTCTGCCTGGAATTTTCAATTCTCTAAAGACAGCATTGTGTTTGATTCCTAGAACACACGCCTGCTATCTTCATAATACTTTCATTGAGTACTCGGGTGAAATCTACTCATTTTCTTTCCCAGGGCAGAAATTTCAGGCTAAATTGGGAAAGGTGAGATTAAACATACCAGTAACACACTTATCACGACTGTGACACAATTACCTTGAAGCAATAGTGAACCAGTACATGTGAACAATGTAATTTTCAACTTGATTGCAAGGGAACCTATAAAATGTGTCATCCATTAAGTTTTTCCCACAGTGAAATGATAGGGCGTTAAAAATTATAGCAATACTGGATTTTACTAATGTGCCAGCTACAAAGGCAAGTTAATTTGGAGTCAAGTCAAAGGTGAAAGTAATGCATTTTCTGAGATGAAGAAAATGGCCAAGATTTAAAAACCGCTCTATGGCCTGAACTGACCTTTAAGACCTTTCCTTCCGCCCCTGCGTGCCCCCAACCCTCACGCTTACACGACGTGCAGAGACCTAGCATTCCGAAGGTAAACTATTGAAGCAAGAGCCTTGTTCATTCAGCATTTCTGTGATTACTGGGGAAGCAAAAACAAATCCCACCAATAGAAATTAAATTTCAAAGTGGTGGCCCTTTTCCAAATGAGATGATTTCTGTTGAGTCTGATTTTTATAACATGCCAACTACAATTCAAATGGAGCTATCAAAAAGGTTCAACGCCCACCCCCCAGTAACCTCCCTAAATATGAATGAATATTAGGCACTGACACCAGTGAAGTTTTGGACGAGAAAGATTTCCTTTTATTTCACATGATGGGGAAGCTGAGACCCTAGCATTTCTATTGTGCATCTACTTACTTGCAAAAATAATTAGTCACCATGGTCCACAATTATTAACTCATCCATGAATTAATTTTGAATCATGAACTTGTACTGGAAATGGGACCAAATCTCTGTTCTTTTCTGGTGATATTTATCTCTAAGTTTATCCTGCAGTGTTTGAACCTTGTACAAAGAGACTAAATTAAATCATACTGAGTCATAGGAAGTAATTACAGGCTATTCTTTATTACTTACAGGTGGGTAAAGACATTTCATTATAGGATTAAAAAATCATGTGGATATTTTTCTTACCACAAGTGTGGTTATAAGGACTTAAAATATGGAGATAAGCAAACTAATGATAATATGTCCAGAGACAACTAATATGGATTTCATTTGGGGGCTATAATTTTATTCATATTTGTAATTTGATTTGTATTTTGTCAGTATATCAGTTAGGATCCCATCAGGGGAGGGAAAACCACACAGTGATTTGAGCAGGATTCAGTGTAGAGCTCTGAACTGTAACAGAGGCCTGGAGTAATGACAGATTTACTGATGGGCAGCGGAAGAACCCTGAGGAATATAGGAATAGCAGATATGACGACTGGCTGCCACTCCTGGGGCTGAGATAGAGCTGGGACAAGGGAACCCACTGTGACACAGGCACCCTGCCACTACCCAAGAGAGAGGCAGGGGACATTGCTGGCTTCCGTCCACTGCAGGCTTCAGGAGCAGGGGATGCCACATGTGCTAAAGAGTGAGGTGTGTTGAGTGAAAGACGAGTATTGCCGCACTTATCTGACATTTCTTATCAGCTTCCAGTAGATTGTCTTTGTTCCCTCAACGTGGCCTCACACTCTTCTTTATCCCACTCCACTCTCTCCCTGGGGATGTATTTATTGCCCATGGCCATAGTGAAACCTTAGTGAAATGGCACAGAAAATAATTGAGTGGAATTTCCAAGAATGTAAGACTATGAATCTCTAATTCCCCCCACATCTAGGACATGTTGGCCTCACTCAGTGAATATTTGTTAAATGAATAACTGAAAATGTGTGCTGAAGAGCCAACATAATAAAGTTTAAAAAAAACAACCCGCACATTTAGAAGTACATTATTGTGCAATTTTAGGATACATCGTTTAGGATGAAAAGATGATACTAAAAAGCTTCGCAGGAGATAGGCCATGTATAATGAGGACGAGAACATATTATTTAGACTTCTGAAGGCAAATTAATATCAATCTAGAATTCTATGCTTCATTAAAAATATCCGAGGAGAAAGATTACATAAAACCAACTTCAGATGTATGAAAGCTCAAAATATATACTTACGATACACTCTTCCTTGGGACGATATGCTTCAACAAAATAATAGAGTACATAAATAAATAGGAAACAGAAATCTTTTCCTATTTTATTTCAATAGAAATTTTTATTTCTATTAGCTCTTTCCGTCTTCTTATTTCTAAAGAATATGTATAGCATGAAAATCCACAATTTTGCACCATGAACCCACAAGCCCACCTCTGTTATCTCCCTCCTCTCCCTAAAAGGATGTCACAAATCACATTGTCACGATCTTTATTTAAATTACATGTCAGTGTTTTTTTGTTTGTTTGTTTTTGTGTTTTCCCTCAGAGGACTATTGCTTTTTGTTACAATCTTGAGTTGTTAACTGATTTTTTTAAAACTCGCAAACATAGTCATTTAATTTTTTTTTTAAGAACTGAAAACCAGGTGTTTTGTTTTCTGTTTTGTTTTTACTGGAAGCAATGGGGCTAAGAAGGTTTCCCTCTGAGAAGATAACATGATAAAGACAAGGAAATGCTGCTGTAGGAATGACTGGCTTCTAGGATCCCACCAACCTGCTTCAGTAAGGTTTCTGTGGGTTTTTCTGTCAATGACTTTTCCCTTTAATCCCATCCTGCGGGGCTTCCCAAATCACCTCCTACCCACAGCTCTCATCATTCAGTTTCTTGCTCAAAAGCCCCAAACAGCTACTGACTGACCACATGAAACTCCGCTATGGGACACCGAGACCCTGAACCTGTCTAATCCCAGCCAGATCGCCCATGTTTATTTCTTATCGGCCAACGTCTTCAACTCCACTCTGGGTACAAATGATTGTTTCCTCATCTCTGAGTCAGTCAGTCCTTTCACGTGTCTAGCAATATCCATGCTGGTTTCCGGGCACCAGAGCTGCTCGTGTCACCCTCCTTCTTCAGCCTTATTTCTGTGTTTCCATACATGGAAACCCTGTCTGCAGCCCTGGGTGGCATCTCCGGTCACCTGAACTGACGCACTGTTCTTGTCCTTCTGTGTTCCCAGGGTGCACGGGGCCTCTGTTACACTGGCACGGGCTCTATTCTGTGTTGGGCGACAGTAACCAAGTCCCAAAGAGCACCCCACTTCCCTGGAGGGGAGACTCGTGTCTTCACTGCCCTTCTGTGGATGCTGATCTCAGGTTGTACACTGAGCAGACACCCAAGAATTGCTTGTTGACTTTTACACAAAATATTTAAACGTTGTTCACATGCACACACCTGGTCATCACTAATTCGAGGAGCCCATCAGAGGAAGTGGCCACGCTGCTCTCGCTGTCAAAGCTTTCCAAGCTTTGCCATTTGTTAAGGCGAACTGAAGACCCAGCAGCCAATTGTGTAAGGCTTCAAATGACTCATACAATTACTGCAGAAGTTCTAAGAAAATTCAGTTTTGAATAATTTATTCAGAAATCATTAGGAAAGCCCTGATTAGAATTTTCCAAGTACGTTAGAATGAAAAATTAGGTACATTAAAAAAAAGTCAAGGCCTTGTTGGCCATATTGGGAGCAGCCTTTGTCCGAGCAAGAGAATCTGGATTTGGTGGGGGAAGTGGGGGTGGGGAGGGGGGTGCGACCGTGAGCGTGTCTTCTTATGTGTGAGCTGGAGAGATTTCCATGTTCATGCTTGAGTTTTTTTCCTAATCCTCATCCTTTATTTTTTTTTTGGTCTTTTTAACTCTGTTAAACTTTGTATGTAGTTCAGGAAGAACAGTGGTCTATAAATAAGGAAACTGCTAGAATTCTTGCTCATTCTTCCTCTTTCTCCTCTGAGAACCCACCAGTTGGCCAAACGAATGAACTTCCTGGTTTGAGCAAAAGTACTTTTGAGAGCAGTCCCCTGGGCCTTGCAGTGATACACATGTTGGTCAGGGGACCCCGAGCTCTTCTGCAGTGCACCTTAAGGTGTTTTCAATAAGGTATTGCTGGCACACGACATTGTATCGGTTTCAGGTGTGCAGCACCAGTGACTCATGACCCGACATTTATGTGCCTTGGGGTGTGATCACCGCGCGATGTGTAATCCCCGTCTGTCACCGTGCTCTTACTGCGATGGGTTGACCACATTCCCAGGGCTGTCCACTCCATCTCCGTGGCTTTGAAAGCACTCCTCCCCCGGCCCCCGCCCAGGCACCGTAGGTGTGACAAATACACTCACAATAGATGTGACCAAGGCATGCCGGGCTAGTTTTGGAAGCTCCTTCTGCAAATCAAAAATCCACATTGTAAGGAAGGAGATAATTGTCACTCTACTCATTTCGAAATCGTCTCCTAAAAACTTAAGGAAACAGAGCCCACTGTGAAGGTCAGTGTTGAAAGGAGAAATGAAATGTGTCGTGTGAGTTGCTTTTTTTTTGTTTTGTTTTGCTTTTTTAAATTTTTTTTTTTTTTTGAGGGCAGTGTCACTGGCCCTCATATGTGGGACCGAACCGGGGCCGCTGGCTTCCGAAGCCAGCGCTTAACCACCGCGCCACTCGGCCGGCCCCCGTGTGAGTTGCTTTTAAAAATAAGGAGCACCCAGGTGATCTGTAACGCAGCCTTTCCTGAAGTGATTTCTATTACCTCGCTAAGTATGACTAAGTTGGGGCAACACTTTCATAAATACCAGATTTGTGAACTATTTGAGATGTAAAAGCATCTGAATTACAGAAATTAAGAAATGGGTAACAAGTAAATAATAGCAATATAAATTATCAATGGTCATTGAAAATATGCAACAGTGTTCCTATTTTATAAACACCTATACTGCGTACCATCTGCTGACTTATTTTATTTCATAAAAAAGGACTATATTTAAATCAACACGTATGTGACAGAATCAGAACAAAAGAGAAAGGGCAAGAGAATACACTGAATAAATTCCAAATATGACTTCTAAAGGCAGACAATGGAAAAGCTGTAATTTTAGTTTAAGCCTTACACTCTTTAAACATAGTAATTATAGGACATCTGCTGGGGCACAGCTTTGCTATTGGATAACATTAATTGCCCTATAAGATTTCCTGACACTCCCCAAAATATACCCCATCCCTAATAAGTCATTCACATTTCAGTACCATTATTAGTTACGCATTCAAACAATCGGGAGAAAGACAATGGATGGATGACCTTGAACAATTACCCACTCAGTGAACAGGATCTATTTTGTGCTTTTCAAAGATGGAAATGGGTTCTTGAGACTGTGACTAGCACTCCACAGCCAAGCAATTGCAAACAAGGGGGAAAAAATTGTGGCATAAACCTGCGCCTCCTCCTTGGTCCTCTTAGAATATTGACAAGACCTATCCGTGTATTCTGCTTTCCCTCCGCAAAATAAAAAAGAGGGTGAAGCTCAAGCCCTTGATAATTCATAGGGACAATTCAGTCACAGATAGCCAAGTATACATTCAAACAGTCGTTCCTTCTTTTATTGCAACCTGTGAGAACATTTAAGAATCACATCAATTTGGAGCCAGGAAAAACATTCACTTCTCACAGCAAAATGGTGGGAGTTTAATGCACAGCTCCTCAGGGGGCTTCTTTTGCAAAATATTTTAAACTCGGTCTGCCAAGTTAACACTCCCTCCTCCCACCCCCTCCTTGTTTCTCAAGAAATTTGAATTTTTAAAGAAATGTGGTACCCTTGGCCTTTTCTAATATGGAATGCATTAAGAGGAAATCCATAAATAAATGCTTACATATGCTCGTGAGAAAGAAAGCAGACACCTCCATTGGCCGTGCTCGCCAGCGGAGGGGTGAGGAGGCAGACACAGCTGAGAAGGAAGCCGTAAGTGTGGTGGGGCAGCCCCCGTGATCCCCACCATGGATGCACTGGGGGCCACATTCTAGTTTGGGGTGGCCCAGTTACAAACGTCAGAGGAAAGAACCAGAAAACCGGGCTAGGCAGGGGCCATCCCTGTCCAGGAAAGTGTGGTAGCATTTCTTCCCCTGTCTGAAACCCGCCCCCTGAAGAAAGTGAACATATATGCTGATGCACAGAAAATCCCCAAAAGAAAAAAAAGGCCAGGTTGAAATTCCCTCAGCAGTAGGAGACTCTAGAAAACCCTAAAATTTTATTCTTCTTATGGATTTTATTATGGTTAAAATTGTTTCTGTGATCATTGTATCCAAGGTGTAGAGAAAAAGTCTTAAAAGATAATTATTTCTAATTGTGTTATATACCTCCCCCACCGCAGTGTAAGTCCAATACATTTCAAATGTATTTCCATCATAGTGTTTTTTTCACACAGGAAAAACCAAAAATATTAACCATGTAAGCATTTCTTCAGGTACCTTCAGTTCCAGATTTTAATTTTAACTATTTCAGTTCAAATAAATAAATAAATAAATAACATAGGATCCATCTGTACAAACCTTCCATCACCATGTATTTTTTTTCTTTACTGCCAATTTTCACTGCTTTCAGGGGTATTTTGCAGAGTATTAGAGAAGCGTATGTTAGAACATGTGTGGTATCGTAGAGAAAAAACCTCGTAAGACTGCAAAAAAAAAAAAGCTGCAGCACCGCTATCTAAATGATACGGAAAGAAGTGTTAGAAAGTTGAGAGTGAGAGGTTGAGGATGAACCTGAGAACACACACTCCGAACACTTGATCTAAAGGTCATAAAATAAACAGCAAACGATAAACACACTAACAAAAACCCCTCCGAGTCAGCCCTGCTGATAACTGACCCTGAGGTTGCCCCGGTCCTGGGAGGGACCTCTCTTCGTGCCAAGCACTGTATGGAACAGACTAGGGAAAGTCATCTGCCTGCGGAGCCCTATGTGAGGGGCTTTTCATAGACCAGGATTCCCTGTAAAACTTTCCAATGCAGTCAGAGTGACCAGATGGGTACAGAATATAACCTGGGACCCCTTACTAGCCTCAAGGTAGAAATGATAGAATCACTGCCTAATAGGTACATGTGGACAGTCATTTATAAATAAAAAACAACAAAAAAAACACAGCAACAACTCTCAGCTTGCTTTCCTTAAGGTTTCATCTTGCTGTTTCTAGAAAACCCAGAGTGTCCTTGAGTTCTCGGCCTCCCTTTCCTCTGCACTTCTCCTTGGCCCTTAAACGTCCCTGGAACGTGCGTCTCCCATCCCTGTAGCCTCTGCCCTCTGTGGGAAACCCAGTGTCCCTCTCACAGATGTGATCTGTCCCACATTCTCCAGGGGCAGCACTGAGACTCCCCAGAAGTTCTGGGCTCCTACTGCCCCAAATGTGACTCATGAATACCTCACAAAGCCCCACACGGAGCTGGTGTCTTCCCTTCAGGCCCCGACGTGAGCTCACCCCACAGCCCGGAGGATGGACCACAAGCCACTCTCTCTGTGTTTCCTTCTCCACTAGGTGGTTCTGTGCAGATGTTGTCACATAAATAGTATCGTGTGCTTATTGTGCTCGAGGCTCTTGAGATCTCTTGTTCGGTCCACAGGTGTTCCGCCGGTGTATGTGTCCCCATCATCCACATTTCACAGGTGACAGACTTCAGCAAAGTGAGTGACGGGGCCCACACCAGGCGGTGCGTACTGGCCGCCTGGCCTTCAGTAGCATGGAAATTGCACATCCGACTCTCAGTGGGCAGTTCTAGACTTGTCTAGATTCCTAAAATGGGAAAAATTGTGGGTACGTTGAGATGTTTGCAAACACATTCCCAATTATGGAAAGAAATATGAAAGATGAATCTGATCACAGGAGCCCACAGAGCAAGGGGTCCCTGGCCGGGTGAGGCAGCTCCCGAGGGGTGTACGAGTCCAGATTTTACTGAATCCATGCTACTTATTTTCCTTGGAATACTGTCTGCAACTCATTACTGCCAGTACTAGAACTCGTGAGCCTCACACTGTAACCCCATCACTGCAGAAGCTACTGTGGGGGTTACTCTCCTAATCTAATAACCTGTGCCAACAGAGATGTAGTGAGACGGCCAAAAGCACCGCCTCTGGGACCCCGCTGCCTGGGTTAGAGACTCAGCCCTGTCGCTCACTCTGTCAATGACCAGGAACAAGTTACTGAGCACCTCTTTTTCTCTTGGGGTCTTATCTCCGTCACACATTTGGTAGGGAAATTAGAGGTAGCATCTGTAAGGTACTTAGAGCAGTATCTGGCCCGTGATAATGGCTCTTTAAATATGTGTTTAAATGAATATATGGAAAAGACCACTCACTGGACTTGTTCAGCTGATGCAGACCAGCGCGTGTCTCCCCATTTTTCTGGGGTTTAGCTTAGCTCTGTCTTCAGTCACCACCGAGAGTGAAACCTCCTGCGTCACACCCTGAAGTGGGGGCAGCAATGAGACTCAGATCAGAACTGTATCTTATTTAGATAACTTTGGAACCTACTAAATCTCATACCAAACCCAGATATTCTTGCTATTTGATTTCCACTTGCTCTTGGCAAAATATGCATTTCCCCGTATAAAGAAAAAGGTTCAGAATAGATAGCTGGGTATCAAATATCCAACTCTTGCAAAACAGTATTCTGATGAGAGGAAGATAAATTAATCAGACTCATGGTGATTAAATCTCTTTGAATATGCACTAAAAAAAAAAAAAAAAAGAAAAAACTGGGAAAAGTGAACAAGGGCTTTGTAGAAACCCATTTTCAGTCAAATCCTAAACATTACTCCACAAGCTCATGAAATACCTTGGACCTGTGTAAATGGATGCTTTGTTGAGCTACCCAATTCTTTATCACTTTAAAGACATTTAAATACATTTACGTGTAATTTGCTTTGGTCTGATTTTATTAAAAGAAGAAATCCTAAGTGAGTTTATTTTCATATTTGCATAATAAAAATATTAATATCCATGTAAAGGTCAATTCTAGATGAGCATGTGCCTATTTTAAATAATATTTGCATGCCGAGCATTTAACATGTTTTCTGATAGAAGGATTGATGTTTTTCTAACAAGTAAGTCTGAGTGTGGCACTTGGTCAACATGACCTGGAGCTCATCACCAAGGTTTTAGGATGTTACTATTTTCAGAAATAAATGAATGCATTGGCCTACAGCCCACATTCCATTTTACCTGGAAAATTAGATGCCACAGGCTACAAGGCATAGTTTTCCTTAATAAATAGTTATGTAATGTCACGATGTTAGCTGCATGGAAATAAAGCCGGGGGTGGGGGCGGGGGAGAAGGGGGCATCATCCTTCCAGAAGTAAAATCTCTGGAAAGGTACTTAATAGTCTTTCATTTTCTCCTTCTTTGATTTTTAAAAAAATTCACTATCTGTTCAAACTGAAATTGTTTAGATTAAATTACGTCTGCCTACTTGCAGTTTTGATCTTTCCTTATTAGAAACCCAAGGTTTCCAACTAAAGTTCAGGTTCTGGTTTAAACAACATACTTCTGGTTTCTCCACATTTTATTTCAGATGTTGAGCCAAGCTCAAATTCGATTCATATTTTCTATCCTTTTCTTTTAAAAAAAAAATCCCACAAACCCTCTATGATGATTGATAGGTTATGTCTGTTTAGAAAAATTGGGTGAGGCTAAAAAGATAAGCTGTATAATATGAAAGTCATAAGTTAGCCTACAAAACTCTCTTTACATCATTGCCATTTTAAAAAAAGTAAAGTAAAAATAATATGACTCAAAGCTAGTAGGTGGATAAGTGAACTTTTTTAACTAAGGAAGGACTCTAAAGAAAGCACAACTTCAAGCAAAATTACCGTCTTGCATCACAGAACCTACCATTGCTGAACAGTCAGCCTGTGTGACCAGCCTCAGCAGCGCATAATGCAAAGCAAGGCTTGAGCAATCATTTCATGAAGTGTTTATTTAGGAAATGAAAGCACAGTTCCATTTATTATATTACCCAAATAAATCATTTGGAAATATTCACATTTTATTATTTATTCAACAAGTAATGCTGTTCTTTGGTTATGTCTCGTGAACCATGCCCATAGGAATTTCTCAGTGGTTTGGGGACAGCCTGACAAAGGCCCTTCTCAAAGTGTGATCTGCATGAATGTTAGAGACACCAGGTTCCTGGGTCTCACCTTGAACCCACGGCGGCCACATCCCAGTGAGTGAGCTCAGGCAGTACCACGTCCAGGAGCTGGTTGCTAGCAATGCAGACAGGTGTGAGTAGGTCAAGTGGGTTAGTGGGAAGAGCCCCCATAGAAGGAGGGCTGTGAAGCCAGCAGAGCAGGACCTCGGTCCCAGCCCCAGCTCTGCCGCCACGCGCTGCCTCTCGCCAGATTAGGGAGGAGTAGGAATCAGGGGTAACTTGAAGTCCGTGTTAGAGTAGAATGTGTTAAGAGACAGTCCACCCAAGGGAAATCTATAAGCGTTTGCACATGCGAAACCAGGACCTGGTGAGGCTGGCTGGGTTCCGTGACGGTTTAGGCACCCTCCGGGGTGGATGCCAGAGAGGCGATGAGAAGAGAGTTCAGTGATTCTGACCAAGCCATCAGAGAGAAGGGCCTTGATTGCATGTGAGGAGAAAGTAGTAAGAGTTTGTCTTGAAATAGAACCCGGTCAAGTTTGGGTGAAACCCAGAAAGAGGACAGATGGATATACATATCTTTGGGAAGGGGGTGTCTAAAATCAGTAATTAGTTACAATTTCTAAAACAATGTAAGAATTATTCCTTAATTAAATAGAACGTTGGCAGGGACAAATCTTATTATGTTATTATGGATGCATAAATTAAAAAAAAAACGGACAGTAAATTGTATCATAGAACAAATTTGTTCCCTGTGTATGAGGGCAAGGTAGGTTCACTACGGAGTGTTAAAATTTGTCGAAAATTGCATAATGTGTGTGCGTGTGGTTTTATTTTATTTTTCTAATGTAATTTACTATTGTTTCAGTGTTTCACATTCTTATGTTTGTCTATATTTATTGTAATAAATATCTATTCTGTAGATACCCTGCATCAAGCCCTGTGTTAAGTATCAGGGATGAAAAACATTCGTGTCTGCTCTAGGGGGGCTGGCAATATGTTTAGCGGAGACAGAGCTAACCATACATAAATTTACACTCTAACGCACTAGATGCCCTAAGAGATTCATAAGCAAAGTGCGATGGAAACACAAATGAGGAAATAATCCTGAGAGGACAGGAGGGGGAAGGGGTTTGAAACTATACACAGAGGAGACGTCTGAGGTGAGCCCTGCGGAACGGACAGTGTGCCGTGCATTTTTCAGATCATGGACTGTTACGGCTAAAAAGATTTGAGCCATTTTTAGTTCGCGTGCCTCATTTTAAGACGGAGTACAGGAGACTGGGAGTTGTTAAGTGATTGGCTGAAAGGCACCGAAAGCTAAAGTCAGAGGGGCAGTGTCCAGAGGGCATGGTTTCTGGGTGACTGCACTTTCCAATTCACATGGGACTCTGCCCCCAAATCAGTGTGCCCCTTCACAAATCCCACTCCCTGCCCAGTTCTGGCCAGCAAACATAGGCTCGTTATTGAACAGGAAAACACTGACATGAAAATCTCTGTTTAAAGGAGGCAACAATTAAAGCAAAAATCTAGGAGTAATGTCGTTAGTTTCAAGATGTTCCCATTTATGTACTTCACTTGTTTTGGGAGAGATGATACTGCTTATCTAGACACTATTAAGTTTGGGACAAAAAGAAGTGTCACACGATTTACCTTTCTACTGAATGCCAGCGATCCTTCAATGACAAGTGTTATTTATTATCTGAAACATGCCTCGGCACCCAAGCCCATCTGACGCCTCCTTGCTAGGGCCTGGCACTTTGAATCGGGCCTTTTGCCATGGTGACAGATGGTTCGAAATGTCAGTAGCCAAAGTGCCGTATATGTGCGCCGACTGCGAAAGTTTTGGGTGTGAGTTTTAGCCCACGTGGCATTCAGCGCTGATGGAGATGGCGTGGGGAAGGAGCCGAGCACGGGAGGGTCTCGGCCTGGCGCTACATGCACGCGTTCAGGCTCTTCGGCCTCCTGGCGCTTTCTGGACAGTCCCAGTCAATTTTTAACCCTACAGAAAATTGCATTTCGTGTGTTTGTGGACCTCCACGTATTTCAAGCATATGCTTTCTTTGGATGGGCCTTAAGCCCCAAGCAGCCAGACAACGAATTTGGCACCCGGGGATGGCATGGAGCCAGGCTATGCCTTCAGATAAAATGAGCAGGATGTGTATGTCATTTAGATTTAATATTTTTCATATAAGAAATAGATGTGATTGCAAGCTTGAATTTGAAGTTTCAGATCCAGTTGATTGCATTATCGATCAAATGTGTACATAAGGTTTTCACAGAGTAGCAAAAGGGAGAAATGGCACACGCACATTATTTTGGCCGTTTGAAATAAGGAAATTTATTTGGCCATATAGTGATCAAATGGCAATTATTAACTGCTCATTAATTAACTGTTACTATAGCGTAAACATGACCATATATGGGTTAGTTCCGTTAAGCTGTACAGGATGTGCTGCTTCATCATGTCACATGGTCTTCTTAAAGAAGACAACGATTGAGCTCAATTTCCTTCTCACTTTTAGTCTAACGAATGTGAGTACAGTTGCTCTGTTAATTAAATGCCGATATTGTTATCGGTATCACTGGCTACTTTTTAACGTACACTAATCATATATTGCATACAAATGTAATTTTATGGCATCCTAAACGCATATTTCTATCATGAAAATCATCAAATTTTACAAATGCTTCTTTTTGGTTGCCATTAGTGTGAGTTTTTTCCTTTTTAATCATTAATGAAATATGGTTGAACATTTGAACAATTATTCTGACACAGAGCATGACAAAATATCCTTCCCCATTTAATCCTAGCACACTGATGATGATTAAATGTTAATCTTAATGTTTTTTAAATGTTAGGGAATCAGATGGGAAATAAAATTTAGTGCCTTTTATATATAATGTTTTGTGCACATTGAAGCCAATGACTAAAAAAGCGTTAATACTTTCTGTAGAATTACCATACACCAAAGACAATAACTATATTAATTGATTTTTCCCATCAGGGAAATGAAGTAGGGGTAATGATTGGCAAGGCTCTTTCCTTGTCTTCCTCCAAAGACAAGGGCAAAATTCATCTCTTATCTCCGTTCTTTCCCCAGTTTGAAAAATCGTATGTGGGGAAGATCTGGCCCATCATATGGAAAGCAAATCATATTTGCTGATCTTTCTTCCCACCTTCCTTCCCTGAGACATTTTTTGGATTAGGTATTGGAGCACAGAGGCAATTGAAATGCAAATAGGGAGTCTTTTGCACTTGAACTCACCATGACCCACCTCAGAGCTCCTCGTAAACAGGTCACAATGTAAATTCTTTAGAAGCAAACAAAGAAAAGCATAGACAATCTAGATTTTCATACACAGCTCAAATCTTTACAAATATGTAAAAGTTTAGTATCCCACTGGTGGGGTGGGGTACAGGGTTAGAGAGTGGCTGTTCGGTTTCAGTCTTTTTGCCTTTGGTTCAGTAGTGGCTACATGGAAAAGGAAACTGGAAGGAAGCAATTCTTACGTTTGTCTTTCTAGTTGCGTGTTTTCCTAAACCCGCTCCCTGCGTGTACTGTGGGCAGTAGCAGAACATAGGATGATAACAGTGTTCCAAAGATGGACTGGGCTCTCTTGGGAAGAAATAAGTGCTTTCTCACAAGAGATATGCATGCGTAGGAAATATGTATAGTATTAATAGGTGCACTAATGTTCATTATATATTGGATTGTCGGAAAAGTCATGACGTATTTTTTTCTATGTTTCTCATTGCAAAAACACATCGTGACTTTTCCGACAACCCAATACATATACTTGTAATGTCAGGTTCTAAGGATATAGTCTCTGTAGTTTGGTAATTTTACTTGTTAGGGTATAAAAGCATAAACAGTATAGAAGTACTGATCAAGTTTTAAATCTGATTAAGGAAACTTAGAGGAGTTTTCCTACTACATTTTGGAGCACAGCTGATGCTATATCCTTGTGGGAAAGTTAGTACATATAAATGAGGCAAGAGACACATAAAAAGAATGATCATGTTAGACCCTGAGAGTCCTGTGAAATATTTTAGAGCAGTTTTCTAGTGGATCCTCTTTGTCTAGTTGCTTTCTAGACAAATGAGAAAGTGACCCATTGGATACAGGATACAACAGAAAAGGGGAAAATGGTTAAGATGGAGGTGAGCATCCTTCATCTTGAGCTCCAGATGATCTCCTGTGTGCCACAGTTGATCCCTTTTCTTATAGTGAAAAGGAATAAAGGTCAGGATTTTCAAGGGCCATGGTTTATGTCAGCATAACTAATAACATCGGTCTAATACCTACATACAAAGTTTGCATCTGTATGATGTCACATTGGACAAAGAGAGAAAATGGAGTATTAAATGGTGGCTTTTAAAACATCTTTCTATTATAGTTCATAACCTTCATATTCACTAGTATCATGAAAATTCCACTCTTGATAATTTTTTGTTTTAATCATTGCTAAGCTTAGAATAAAAATATTTGTCTAAGCTGGTAAACCATTTCCCCTCGCTAGGAATGACCTTAGATTGCGAGCATTAATGTATATAACATAGGATAGATATCATTACGAACATCCGAAGAGCTGAGCTTTAATGCAAAGTGCTTGTGATGGCTCCACAGTACATTTCCCCAAATATGTAAATATATATATTTATATATATCTAATTTTTCCTTTTAAAGAAACATACTAGCAGCCTCTCTGAGTTCTTTTTTTTTTCCTGAGTTTTATCAATACTTCTACTTGACCACAGCTAGGAAGACCAGTGGAGGGGAACTGCAAAAACCCTTGAGAGCAAAGCCAGCCCGTTCCCTGTGTCACCTCATGCGTCTTTATCCCTCAGCATCTTGTTTCCAAACTTGACCAGGCAGCTCTACCTCTGCTGTCTCAGTAAAAGAGTAAGAAGGGCAACCAACATGCACAGTGAATGAATGAGTAAATAGGAGATTTTCAACACAGAAAATACTAGTCTATCAATTACACATCCTGTTCTATTCTCCTGAAGTCAAGAGATGAGTCATTTTTCTTGTTACTGGGCCTCCTCTGATAATTAAAGGGACTCGGGGCGGGGCGGGCGCCTGTGGGCTCAGCCCATCCTTGTTGGTAACACTCTGTGTCTGGGTCTCATTTGGTGTCAGATCATACAGCTCCCTGATCGTAGCTCACAGTTTTCTATGGATGGGTTAGAGCTAATGGTCACGTGGAGGGCTGTCCATTCTCTAGGAATTAACTTCTCATTTAGTTTGGCAGAGATCACTGATAGGCCTTAAACTTTAGATATCATGAATCGGGTCCTTTGAAAATACTTATTTTCACAAGTTTGTGATTCCATCGGTCATTTCTTGCTTGGCTTGAGCATCCCCTGAGTACCAATACTACCACCCCCTGCATTTTTCCCCCTAAAATGTCATTTTGGGTGGAATATTTTTGTGTGGGTTAGTTTTTGAACAATCTCAACATGGTTGGGTTTTTTTTGGTGTTTTTTTTTGCATTGTTTCTGGTTTCTTGAATTCTCAGCAAAAGTGTAACTCTGTATTCTTGAGTTTACTAATTCCTCAGCGCACTGCCTAATGGTTCTATCATTCCAAATTTTATCATATATTTATGTAGCAATAATCTCTTTATAGACAACTAAGGCACAGCAGTACAAAGTAATTATCAACTCAATTGTCAATTTCACATCTTCCAAATTTCTTACATATCTAGTATATGTATATTAATACTTCCTCATTGCTTTTGAATAGTTCATTAAGAAAACCCATTTTACACTAGGGGTCCTGGATGAATTTTACTTCTTCTTTCCTTGGTGACTGTATTCTGTGCCACATGAGATTATGTCATGAGAAGAATTTCTCACAGCTCCCTTTGAACAGGCACTGATACTTTAAAGCTTAGGTTCTGGAAAAACTCTGATGGGCTTGGAATCATGTTGCTGTAGGAAGTGGTAACTATAACTTCCTGGAGTAATGAATTGTATATAAATGCATTTTGAAAGAATATTGGCTTGAGTCCCGGGCGTCCGGGCGTAGGTGCTTACTGTAATGGGATCTTTGGACTTGAACTCCAGACATGGAACTGTGCTGGCCGCCTTTATCAGCTCCATGCTCTTTGCTGGGTGATGCAATGGCCAGTGGATACTTTCTTTCCAAATCTGGTAGCGTTTTCCGGTGAACTTGTAGATTTAATAATTAAGAAATGTCTTACATTTTACAGAGCATTTCAGGGGAATATGTGCAGGTTTAATCTGGAGAGTTGGGTTGAGCGTCATGTTGAGAAGTAGCCAGCCTTCTCTGTCTCTTCCTCATGGCCAGCTGCCACACCTGACTTCTTCCAATCATCCTTGAGGGACTTGGACACCCTCGCATCCCATGCGGACACATCTGGCATGAGTAATTATTTCCATGTCCACGCCCAGTTTTCTGGGTTTAATAAGATGACCATGTCATATGTCTAACTACTGTTTCTTGAGCACCTATTCTGTAACCCTTATAACCACGACGTAAGGGAAAGGTTGTGTCCCTTTACAGGTGAGGGCACTCAAGCTTGGAGATTTTCCATGATTTTACAGATAGAATACATTACATAAGGGTCCCATCGGGGAACCCAAGGCAGGTTAAGTGATTTCAAAGCTCATACTTGGTCCTCTTCATGATGATGGCTGCTTAATAACCGGTGTGTGGAATTCCTGGGGTGAGCCTCATCCTCCGTGATTTTCCAAACCACCTACTTTGTCTCCTTTAGAATTTTAAGTTATTCATTCTGCAAAATGACTGATCGCCTGATATATGCCAGGCATTGTGCTGGGTCTGTTCTCCTGGCCTGAAAAATATCTTCTCTATTTAATTCTTGCCTAAGAAAACACTAAACTTAATTTTTAAAAGCCATAAATTTGTGTTCTTTCATTGTTTTCTGAAATATCGCAATAAAAGATAATGGATATGTGCTGAGGACACCTTAATATTTATGGCAAAGTCTGAAAAGAGTACATTTTAGATCCCTAGGTTGTCCTACTGAGATGCTATAAATCACAGTTCTATCAAAGGTTTTAGCCATAAAAAGGGACATATTTGTGTCTTTAAGAAGGTAGCCTGTTTCTTTTAATAGAATGATCCTGACAATTTTAGTATGAGTTTTGTTACATAAATGAATCTTCTTTTCCCTTTTCTTCTAATAAAGTGCTTTTAGAAATAAATTACTTCAACTGGGGTGTAATGGATGAGGACATTAAGCAGTCTTGTGAACTGTTAATTGTGACTGGAAGTCACTTATTTTTTACCTAGGAATTATCTCATACATTTTGAAATTGGGCACTGCCTACGAAGTTTAGCTATATTTCTCCCTGTAAACCATAATAAATGGATGTATTATACACATTCAGTGGTGGGAAGTTGAAGATTGTGGGGATATATCTCCTCTCTCTGTAGTGTCATGGTGTTTAATTCCCACGGATTCCCTGTGACGCCCAGCGCTGAACTGGACCTTGGGCCCTGTTTCAGGAGAGGATACAGGAAGGTCTCTAGGTATTTTTGCGCAGACTGGGATTTATAAAGAGGCCTCTTTCAAAACTGTTGCTAGTCCTGGAGTAAAGTGGCCTCTGGTGGCCTTCCTGGAATGATGGACGGCCATTGCGTCACTGGTTTACCAGGTCAAGTGCCTCTAACAGGTGGGGACTCAGGAGGCTGTGACTCCAACTGTTGAGTCTGAGGCTACGTGGCCATGGCCTTGAGGCAGGGATAAGGAAGCCCGAGTCAGGCCCCACCCCCTACAGTTACTCAGAGCCTGGAGACAGGTCATTTCTGCTAAACTACCATTAACAGCCAAGAAACTGTACACTAGATTCTGATATGTTGAGACTCCTGACCACCACCATGGTCTCTCAGCTGCCACGAAGCTAATGCTGGCATCTCCATGAGTTGCCAACAGGAATTAGCCAAAAACATCAGTAAATTGACTTCAGCCTCTTGGTACATTGAATTGGAAAGTCATCGTAATAGCTTCCTCTCATATTTGTTCATTTAAGCACTTGGTAACAGTTTCTGTGTGCCTGGTTGACTGGCTTTGTGGATTATATTTTCAAAATTTAAAAACACAAATGCTCAAAAAATGGACAAGTGACCAAAAAAGATTCTGGGAATAAAATATGGGTTGAAGATACCACACAAGTCAAAGCAAACCAACAAGAAGAAAATGGCATCCCTAGTGCCTTCTCTGGCTGAGAATACAGAATCTGTGTGGCTCTGACTGACCCGCTGTGACCCTGGCGGAAGGGACTGACGAGTCACATTTCACACACTTATGCTGCATTACACACAGGCTCAAACCTTCACCCCTTTAAGCAGGGACTATTATTTGTACCCAACACCAGCTGCTGCAGGCAGGCTGCTGTGTCTTGGCTTCTGAGTATAAGTCAGGCTGCAGTTCGCTTCTCCTCGCTTTTTATTCTGAGAATGAGACTGCAGGAATAGCCTTGCTTGGAATCGGGACAGGGCAGAAGAGCCCTGGTGGCAATTGGCAATGCTTTGATGAGCTTCTGCTCCACGTGCCCAGCTGTGAGGAGCTTGTCACTTCTGGTCCCATGTGTTGGCCAAGCCAGTCGGCAGCATAGGTGGGAATAGGCTGTACAATCAACTGGTCATATTCAGCCTACCACAGGTGTGTGGGGGACATTCCTGGGGCCGGAAGGTACATTGTTTCATATCTGCAGGAATCCAGTGACACTCAAGCATACTGGTCCCCATTTCACAGATCAAGGGACCAATTCTGAGTGCGCAAAGGATCTCTAAGTCTATATATCCCAGCTGTATGGGAACTATCTCTCTAACGCACCCCAGAGTAGCCGGGTCCTCATTTTGGGGTTCCTTTTAGTGCTCTGCACAGTTGCTTGCTTACAGCGTTGATTGATTAGATCTTATGAGATACCATTCTCTCGCTCATCAAATATTTATTGACCATTTATCTTGAGTCGGGTACTACACGACGTGCTGAGGCTAAATCTTTGAAAAAGACAGAAACTCTGCCTTCATTGAGCTTACCGGAAGTGGGAAATAGTCCATTTTTAAATCACAGGATTTTATCACCTTCCTTTGTCATAATTTGAAATTTCTGGATGAATTTTTATGAAGTCTGTTTACCAGTGGAAAGGACTAGGAATGTTACATGCCATTTTATCATAATGATGAACAAGATGAGAGCAGAATTTAGAACAGAAGAGTCTTATGTTCAGGGGTCCTTGGGGGTTCGTCCTGAACAGTCGTTTTTCCATTTTATAGTTTTTCCCCCTGGTGTTCTAGCCCCTTCTGTGTGAACTTTTAAAGTTTTAGTCTTTCCAGGAAAAGGTAATTAGTATTTATTTTCAGATCTTTACACATAAAAAGGGAGATTAATGATGGTGAAAGTAGTCAAGTGTTGGCTGTGGTTGGCCTCGAAATATCTTTGTGTGTCCTGAGGGAGGCAGCCTGAATCCATGGCTCGGAGTGAAGTGGAAACTAGGCTACTAATTGTTGCCTTGTTCCTACGTGCCCCAGGGTCACTGGCCCCGCTGAGGGATCTGCACCCTGGGAGGTAGGAAAGCCACGGAGCCCCTGGTAGAAGCTTCTAGGCATTACTGCGGGGGCTTATGGGTAAAACAGAAACCGTCTTTGTGTGTTCCGGCCCTCTTCCACCTCTCGCTCTCTTTGCACCACACACTTTTGCTCTTTGCTTTCTCCACATTTCTTTTTATGGCACCCTTGACTCCACACTTTTTGCGTATATCAGTTTTCTTGTCTAGCTCATAAAACTGTCAAGCAACTGTTTCCTACCTCAGTCAGGGAGCAAATATTTATTGAGAACCAGTAGAAGCCTGACACTCTGGAAGACACACATGAGCCGACATAGACACCAGGCAGGCTCTCATTGGCGTTCTTTGCCTGTCTCCACACCACTCCACCATTTCCTGGGGATAAAAGTATACAGATAAGAGTCCAGATATCAATCACTCACAACTACATGGGTTCTGGTCATTAGTTACATCACTCATATTAAAAAATGTTCACAGGGATGGTTCTAATAAATATTCAAACTAATACAAATAACTAAAAAAGAGAAAAATCAGCTTTCTAGCTTTGAGAGATGAAGCTACAGTGTTATATCTAAAAATCAGAATTTCGGGCCACTTTGAACTTGGTTAGAAGGATTGGGGGAAGAGGAGAGGGCAACGAGATAGTCTGAAAAGTGCCCAGGCACCCACTGCCCCTTTTGTGTGTCCACATCCGCTCCCTGTCCCATCGTCCCTCGTCTTAGAGGGAACACTCCCTGTCCCCATCCCAAGGATAAGCCCTGTAGCATTCACGCCACGCCAGCAGCTCGGTAGAGATAATGCACCACTGACATCTTGAAAAGGAAGTAGACTATGATATAAACATCAGTGGAGCCTAATATGTTTGGATGAGTTGAATGACATTTCAAAATGAAGCCAAACATTAATCTGGGCTGTATTTAATATTACTTTTAAGATTAGCCAGATTTAGAAATAGCATCACATGTGGAAGCTGAGCAATTTAATGTTTTATCTTGCACCTGAGAGAGAGGTGGGACATTCACATTCCACTTATATGTGTATCTGCTTAAATAGAAAGATGATTCACCCTGGCCTTGCTATATAATGGCAACCGCCGTTAAAATTCACTCATCAGGTCTAAATGGATATTTGGAGGGCCGACTCTGAGCCCTCCAGTGGCGATTCAATAAAGACATGCGGCTGAGAGTCAGTCACTAGTGGGGACCGAAATTAATTAATTACACGGATGTGAAATGACAGCGTCACAAGCACATAAAGTGCCCTCCACTGTGGTGTCGAAGCATGGTTGATCAGGACTCAAGTGGCCTCGATGGCAGCTTCTGGGCACTAAAGGGTATTAATTTGATGCTCTTTTTAGAAGATAATTTGATATTAGTCATTCTGCTTCCTCTTAAAGTATTTCAGCTGCATGACCAGTAAAACTACAAAATCTACAAGCACTGGACAATTTTTCAAAATATAATAAAAAGAGCCTATGAATGCAGTAAACCTTTTGTTTTCTTAAATGTTTTGATATTAAATAGGAGCTTAACACAATTTAAAATCATGAGTCTAAATCAATATTTGATGATAACCTTTTAAGTTGGTGTCACCAGTCTGACTTGTTGCACTTAATAGGCTGAACATTCTAAAATAGTACAAGTACATAAATTTAAGTCTAGATTAAAAAAAAAATATTTTATTGCCCCAAATTATTAATAACTCCTTCAATTGTAACTATATTCAGCTATTTCTGCGGCAATTACAAGGGGGAAATCCCCTACAGAATTGCATGCTTCTTGCTGGCAGAACTAACGATGTAACTTTAATCCCTCATTTCTCTGCTCTTTACCTACCTTGGGTCAAATACACCAGAAATCTCACCACTTAACTATACAGTAAAACCTTGGATTGCAAGTAACTTGGTTTGTGAGTGTTCTGCAAGACGAGCAAACATTTCTATTAGGTTGGTGCATTATGAGTAATGGCAAAAATGACTATTACTTTTGCACCAATAATACATTTTAACTTGGTAAATGAGTAATAGCTTACAATGTGAGTAGTTTGTTTCTGGAACAAATTATGCTTTGCAAACCTAGGTATTACTGCACTGCCTTCTCTGTCTCTATTTGGATATTTTACTTAATTTCTTGTTTCTTATTCTTTACAGTATTTCCTTATCCATTTATACTTTTGCTTGCATCCTTTATAATTTTCCTTATCAAAAGTTTATGAGAGCACTGGTGGTGACTGCCGTTATAATTCTGTCTGTGTTTTGCAAAATACTGAGATGCCATCTCACCAGAATAAGAAAAAGCAGAAGGTTGAGAGGAACAGAGATGGCAGGGCAGGGCAGCAAAGAGGAGAAAGCTGCTTAGAGAAAACGATCCAGAAATCTGCGTAGAGGTCTCTGATGTCCGCGTCCAGGCATGAGCTGCGCAGGGGCAGGGGGAGAGAATGTGAGGCGCCGAAAAGGACAGAGCAAGGGGGCTGTGAGCGGAGCAGGGGTCCTGGGGACCGACGAGATGTCTGGTGACTCAGAGCCGAGAGAACACACTGAATGACACAAACAGTTAACTGAGCCCCCAGAATAGTCACCTAATTCTCCTACTAAGCAAAGAAGATTTTTGTGAATTACCCATCTCTTTTACCCCTAGAGACCCTCTGATCAATTATTCTAGGCCCATCAGGCCGATCTGGTAAACAGGTCCTCCTGTCTGTCCTAGCTGCCTCTCTCACCTGGGATTAACCTTTCACCATCACTACCTGGTGGGACCATCATCTCCCATCCTGGTTGACATCCACTTCGGGGTAGATTGCCAGCACCTTCGGGCCATAGAACATTGCCACAAAATCATTCTTCCAAGGTGACAGTGCACCCTTCCTGTTTTTTAAAACATTGGAGTTTAGATGAAGGGAAGCGTGTGTGGGTGAGGGAACGAATGGCCGCTCAGGGCCTGGGGCCTTTTCCAATGTTATATCAGTACCTTCCTGGCGTCTCAGTGGCAGTGAGCGTGGCCCACTTCTGAATCAAACCAAATGAGCACAATAATTCGAAGTGCTCACACCCGCAAGCCTGGTATGTGCATCAAAGCTGGTCATCCAGGCTTATTTGAAATGATGTCTGCCTGCCCTGTATCAGCTCAGATGTCACTCTCACATGGAGATCTGCCTCCAGACATGAGCGCCTGGCTGCATTTGTTTTCTAAGGAGAGCCGGAGACCTGACACATTAGCTTTAGCGTCCACACAACTTCTCTGCTATGTCTTAAAGTCGTCAAGTGTCAGAACCCCCAGATTCACACGAATATGTCGCTACACATGGGAGCCATGTTTGTCCACACGGCTTTAGTGCTCCGTCCGACACCTGGAGCCACCGCCAAACGTGCAGCCTCTGCAGCGCTCACGGCTCCCTCTTTGTTGTTAGTGATTAAATATTTGACCTTGTCATTGTAAAGCATTTAGGAGCCATTATTTACTATTATGTAAACCATAGAATCACCATTTCTAGGTTTTATTTTTCAGGGCTTGCTTTCCCCCAGAGTAAAAAACAATTTAATCCTGAATTAAATTGCTCCAACATTTTCTTGCTTGCAAGGCAGGAATCTATCTGACCAGCAGTGCAAGCTTTCAAAGTCATTAGTTCTCTCTGACTGCCCACTCTTTAGCATTTCTCTATTTTGTCCCAAAATAGAAAAATCCAACTTCCCAGACAGGTGAGGCAGCGTTCTTTGCAGCAGGCTGCCCTCCCCCAAGTCTATAGCACCCCGCTTTCCCCCTGGGTGCCAGGGTGCGGGCGGCTTGCTGGTGTCAGGGAGCTGCTGCCTGCGTCCTCACCTTCGAACTCGCTGCCCCAGCTGGCCGGGGCTGGCGGGTGCTGGTCCATCTCTACCAGCCTCGCGTGACGGAGTCCCCTGACCACTTCTCAGTGGGCAGGCGGCAGAGATGCCACTCCTGTGTGTAAGGCCACGCTGCATTTCTGTTATCTCATCTGTCTCACTGTTCACTTTCAGATTAGTGCCTACGAGGCTCTCAAAATGTAGGTGTACAAAATAATGGCTTAAATGAGATAGGAAAACGAGGATGAAACAAAATTAAATAGGACACAGAGGATCACACCTCCTTGAGATTTTAGCATTATCATAATGAAACTTTTTTTTTTTTTTTGAGGACAGTGTCACTGGCCCTCATATGTGGGACCCGAACCGGGCCCGCTGGCTTCCCAAGCCAGCGCTTAACCACCACGCCACTCGGCCGGCCCTAATTCAAGGAGAGTTTAGTGAATTCTTGCCCCCAAATCCTAAGATGTGTTTCAGCCTTGCTTCTGAGGCAGAATTCAGTGGGACCCAGGTAAGTAGGTGAGGTCAGATTAGCGCGGTCATTGTGATGCATTTCTGCTTGGTGCACCTGGACCCCACTCCTGTGTGTGGCCTGCTTGGGGCCCCAGGAAGGTACCTCTGTGAACTGAGTCACAGGTGCCCCTGTTGGTTGCCCCCAGTGGGTCGGCCAGTGGGGTCTGCTGGTGGGAGATTGGAGACGGGCGGATGGAGAGTTCATGGTGTCCTTGTCGTCTCTCGGCCTGCTTTCAGCCCCGTTTCCAACAGCAGCTGGCCCTGTCACGACCGGCTCTTGTTGGGAGGTCCTCAGAGCTCATTGGGCTGTGAATGCAGTGTCTTCCCCTTGACCCTTCAGCCAAGGGTGGCGAGCGAGTCTCACCTTCACTTCTCATCTCCGGGGGCTCCCACGTCCGTGTTGGGTCCTTTAGTTCTGTTCACGCCCTTCGTGGGGGGTCTCTGAAACAACCTGCGCTGGCTGGGTCTTTTTCCACCCTGGATCCGTGGAAGCATTGTGTTTCTGGCCTGCTTACTGGAGTGTGGTCCAGCTTAGGCTAATAAAAGCTAATGTAAGCCTATGTTTGTACCTACTTAACACTAAAATGCATTATTCATTGATCTCTTTGCTTTTAAAATGGGAGCAAATCTTAGTGCAATTAATTGATTTATGATCTGAGGAGATAGGATAATAATTTATAACGCTTCCCCTCCCAAATCATGACATCTTCCTTGGGATAGGTGAAAATGTAGATGAGTCTTTGTTTGTTTCAAAATAATAAATCATACCGTTTGGATATATCTTTCAAAACTTCGATGATTTTGTTTCAGGATTGAATACAGTATATTTTCCAATTTCATGGGACAAATGAAAACTCCATATGTGTTTATTACCCCTGCAACGCTGATCAGCAGGGTCACTTCATGGTTACGTTAAATACGTTTTGTTGGTAATTGTCTTTCATTCTAGGCTATTCATAAGTTCCAAAGCACACCAAAACTGCTTTAGTATGTAAGCATGGCTTGAGTTAATTTGGAAACCACTCAGTCCTTGTTACCTGATAAAATGTGCTGAGCTTGATTCTTTTTTAAAAAAATTTCTATTGCAGTTGTCATTGGTTATTATATTAGTGTCAGGTGTACAGAACAGTGGTTGGACATGTACATGCCTTAAGCATGACCCCCCCGACACCCCATGTCGTCATCACAGCATTACCGACCACATTCCTCATGCTGCCCTCCACATCCCTGTAACTTTTTTGTAGCTGCCAATTTGTACTTCTCAATCCCCTCCCCTGTTCCACCCAACCCCCAAACCCGCTCCCATCTGTATCTATGAGTTTTGAACTTGGGTTTTGATCACTCAGATGATGTAAAGAATTAGTAGAGGCAGTTCTCACGATCACGTGGCACTGTACGTAAGGCGTGAAACTGAAATCATACACGGTGATCTTAAAAACCAGAGAGAAACTAATTTATCCAAGATTTTTAAAGCTTTTTCCCAAACATTACAACCTCTTAGTCTAGTTATAATCGTATGGGGAAATGAAAACAAATAGTAAAATCTGTATTTATTTAGAACACTAATTTAAGACAATAGAAATATTGAGAATGAAAGTGTTTTATTTCATTGTAAAAATCTTATCAAGGGTAGTTAGAACAGGGCTTCCTTACCTTGTCGTGACATAACGTGTCCTATAAAGTCGGGCACAGTGAGTGTCTTTTCCACGCCTTTGGTGAACTGTCATATTCCTTTCTAAGTTTCGGTCAGCTTCCAACATTTTATCCTTTGCATTTTCAAAGACATGACCCACCTCCAAGAATCCCATTAAAGGGAAGTGCTTCTGTGATTGACACTTCCGCTGGGGCGCTGCATCTTTCTTCTTCCCTCATCCTTTTCATTTATGTTGATAGGTTTGCTCTTATGAAGATCCTTTGGCTCTTGCTTCTGTTCATCTGTTTACTCAAATTTCACGGCCAGCATTGTCACTTTTCATTTCTTGAAACCTCATCTTTGTTGTCTAATTCCCTCTTCCGATTATTTCCTTTATAAACTATCACATACATAGGTTGATCAGTAGGAGACAAGGAGGCCACACAACTACACACTTTCCTGTATGTGGACAGAGTAGCTAATGCTAGTAAGCAAACACCGATGACTCTGGGAGGAGTAAAATGATTGGCCACTGAACTTGGTTTGCATCTGTTATTTATGTAGTGATTTGTGAGCTGAAGAGCTAGCTGCAAAATGTGTGCTTTATGCAGTTACTCCAAGTTCACAGGCAGTGGCAATGGAGCTGTGTCTGGGGAATGGGTGTTACGTAACTAAACCATGGTAACTGAGATCAGTGCTTATTGGAACCGAGACGAGTGATGACGGCCGGGGCCAGTGCTTGAATTTTGATATGAGAAGACTCCCATTATTTAGCATTGTTTATGTCCCTATTACACATTGGGCATAACTTGGTACCCACGAAAGTCATGATGGTTTGTGATGTCAAAGAAAATTTATATTGAAATGAAAAACAGTCAATACATTTTTTCTTCCGAAAGCCACAGCTTTTAGCAGGCTTTACAACAACTAATCCAACAAATATTATCAACGTCAGAGCAAAATACTGGTGTCATCTCCTCAATCACTTCTTTTGGACATTATTACAAATTTTATGCAAAAACTAGGTTTGAAACAGTTTTGGATTTACTGTCCAAACATAACTTATTGTGCTTGTTAATACTAAACTCAGACTAAAGTTGGAACTCTCAAGAAATTTACCAGAATAAAGAGTGATTAAGTTTTTTTAAATTCTGAAGATAGTAGAGAAATTTAGTAAATTATGAAATTAGAATTATATTCAGTTTAGAGTCAACAAATTATTCTTTATTGGTTGGACATAAAGTGCTAAAAATAGAAGCAAAATTCTAGATTGATTAAGGCATAAATGTATTAACTATACTCACACACATAATTTAAATCCAAGAACAATATTAAAAAAACATAAATCAAGCCCCATGGGGCCTGGCCCTGCTGTGTGCCCACGTCCCTTTGCTCAGGTGGCAGGGTCACATTGGAAAATTTTAAAAAGAAAAGAAAAAGCCAGCAACAGATGTTGCAATGACATTTTCCTCACTGGAGTATGACTGTTACAGCATTTTGTAGCTTCACACAGAGCACAGAGCAGTTCATTGCCTGAACCCCATTATCGTGGCTGGTGGCTTATGTGCTGCACTCAAAAGTCAGATGCTAATGAGAAACATTCTTTCTTTGTTTATAATTCATTCATTCACTCATTCATTCATTCACTCCGTTAGTAATTACCACTGTGTTCCATATGCTAAATACGGGGGTTGCAGTGAATAAAAACGCCCTAATTCTTCCCCGTCATAGAGTTCATAGCCTCATGAACAGGCAGACATTTAGCAAGTGAACTTGTAGGAATAAATATATAATTAGCTCATGTGGGAGAGGAAAAGACCAGAATGAGCTGAGGGAATAAGAGAGGGAAGCTGTTTTAAATAAGCTGCTCAGCAGGACTCCTCTGAGAAAGAGACGTCCCCTAGGAGTCAGGAAAGTGCCCTGTGTGCGCAGAGAACTAAGGAAAGGGACGAAGGTGAGACTTTAGCACCTCTGAGAATATGGAAGTCCCAAGGGCCAGAGAGGAAGGGGTGCGAGGGAGAGGGCCCCAACATTACAGCCCTGAGTCATGGGTTTCCTTGGAGGTACAAAAGGATGGCTTTGAACTTGTCTCATAAGGAGAATGATGCGAACTTACATTTAAGTGTTAACTTGAGTGCTTTCTGAGGGACATGGAGAAGAGAAGCAAGCATGCTCACCATGAGGAGGTGACAGTGGGGGAAAAGGGGTGCGATGCTCACTCTGCCAAATGCGGACGTCCACACCCCGGGGCGATTTCAGCGGGAGAACAGGGTTATTATCCAGTCTCTGAATTCAAAGCTGGTGACTGCGACCCTGTGCCGAATTCTGGGCACAGCGTGCTTGGCCGGAAAAGGGCGTGGGGCGCTGCTGAAGATACGCTTCCCCTCTCCATCTGGAGCGTCTGGGTTGTCACATGTCACACCTTCCTCCTGGGCGCCACCAGCTACAATAGATTCCTGGCTTCTGCTACACATCCCGACCCCCTGGGTGGGCTCACTCCTACATGTGGGCGTGGGCGTGCTGTCCCCTGGCCTGGAATTGTCACTTCCCGCAGCTCCGTCATTGCCTCCTAGTGCCAGGCCCACCCCCTGGGGCATGTTTCATTTCTGCCTTTTCTTCCAAACTCTTCAGGCTGCCCAGGCTTGGCAAGCTCTGTCCTAAATATGACAATTCACTTGTTCTGGTGGGTACACTCAGACGTGTTTGTATAAGAGGTTGAGCTCTTGTCCTTGGGTTTTTCAGCAAATTTTATGTCCCTCTCTCTGATTATACCACTTTAGGAAGATGTATGTTAACCTTGTCTGCCTACCTTTTTATAGTTCAACCTCCATCTCATTCACTTTCTCTCTAAACTCTCCTAGCTGTGCTTTTCTGTAGCTGTAAATGCCACATAAATATAGAGATTTTTCAGTTTGTTTTCTCCAGCCAAGATAATTCTTCTAAGTGCCAGACTCATGCGTCTCACTTGACACAGCCTCGTAAATGCCTCAGAAGCATCTAAAAATTCACATGTATATTTGATCTTGTTCAGCTCAAACAAACCCCCAAAACAACAACAAAAAACCCACCAGCTCATTCCTCTCTGAATTTTCTCCTTCAAAAAATGACATTGACGCCAGCCTAGCTGTTTACCAGTCAATTCTGACTCTTCCTTCACCTGTAGACCCACCAAGGAAAAGTCAGAAACTTCTTTTGGCAGCATCCTCAGAAATTATCTGGACTTTCCCCATTTCCTTCCTTCTCACGGTGCTTTCCTCATCACCCTCCATTGCATCTTGCTTTGCTGTGACAATTACTTACTGAATGATTTACCTGATTATACACCTTGCTACCCTGACTGTGTGCCGAGGAAGAGAGTGTATTCTACCTGCAGAGCCAGACCCCCAGAGGCACAGCAATCACATACAACATGGCCTCTTTTATTTAAATTAAATGTATTGGGGTGACATTGGTTTACTAAAATTATTGGGTTGTCGGAAAACTCATGACGCATTTTTGCAACAAAAAACATAGAAAAATACGTCATGACTTTTCCGACAACCCAATATATGGGTTTCATGTGTACATTTCTGTAATAAATCATCTGTCTATTGCATTGTGTGTTCACCACCCATAATCAATTCTCCTTCCCTCATCATATATTTGACCCACTTTTCCATCTGCCACCTCCCTGCCCCCTCTGGTAACCACTAAACTGTTATCTGTGTCTACGAGTTTTGTCTTGTTCATTTGTTGCTTTCAGTTTTACGTCCCACATATGCATGAAGTCATATGGTTCTTGACTTTTTCTGCCTGACTTCTTTTGCTTAGCACGGTAACCTCAAGATCCATCCATGCTGTTGCAAATGGCACTATTTCACTTTTTCTTATGGCCGAGTAGTATTCCGTTGTGTGTATGTACCACTTATACTTTCCTCTAGCGGATTCCAGATTCATTCAGTGCCACGATTAATTCAGAGGGGGAGAAGCCACAAGGCACCAAGCTTGAAGTTTCAACCATGCAGCCAGGCAACCTGTGATCCTACTAGCATGCACACATTTTAACCTAACTTTTCTCTAGAATATCCAGTACTGCCTGAAACAGCTTCAATCCCAAGCATAAAAATATTCTTGCAATTATTGCATTTGATTCTCACATTTCTTACATTTTTGTGGGTATTCAGAGAAGAAGCGACAAAGTTGAGTATTTCCATTTCTTATGTTGCAGTTTGTGTGAAGTACCATAAATCCATACATGAACAGCGAGAAAAAAGACCTTTAATCTGGAGGCATCATTTGTGAATGTATGGAAACCCATTATTTATCCTTCACTTGCTAAGTCAGAATCTAGACTTGGCACATTTCTCTTTGGAGGAAAGGTCTTACTCCGTGTCCTACTGGACAACTTTCCTGCTTCCACCTAAAATTTGAAGCTTCTTTTCAATCGTTTTTCAAATGATTCTTCATCGCTCTGTTCTACTTTTTCTGGGCATTTATTCTTGTCTAGGATCAGGAATTCACATCAAATTTGCAAGTCTGTAGTTTCCAGAATCTTTTTTATTTTTTACTCTTCGTAAAAATCTGCTCAATTACGTTTCTTAATTTTTATGGGAACATTACCACTTTCTCTAAATGTTCCCAGTTTTGGAGTCACGTTTGAAAAGGATGTCAGTGCCTCCATGTATAATTCTTTTGATCATAAAAATGTGAATTCATTCAAAACAAGAAGGAATTCCTTATTTTTGTTGTAATGCAATGTGAGTCCCAATGCCCCGTAACGGTGTTCGTTAGTTCTTTCCAGATTGAAGAGAAGCCTAGAAGGATGAGAGCCTGACAGCATGCCCAGATAAACCAAACTGCACCTTCCATCAGAGTCACTGTCACAGGGCTTTTTGCCCAGCAGAAATTTAAAATATACACACAATTTTTTTCTATTATTTTGTGAGATATCTTGCTTATTTGTCCACCATAGAAACGACTGGAGAAGGCTGGAGTACTCCAAGTAAAGGTGATCCCATTACAATTTCATTGTTTTCTCTCCTGAAACCCTCACTCATTTCATAAAATGCAAAACCAGATTTCCAAGTGGCTTTAATCCATATTTGCACGGCCTCCACTGTATACCGCTAACAGAGAAAAAGGGGAAAGACTATGAAATGCATATGAACCTGTAATGTATGACCCTTCCCCACCCTCCGTGTAATGAAAACCTGAGATTTATTTTCTTACATGGTTACAAGAGCGAAGGGAAGTGGCACCCCGTGAGTGTGGGCTCCCGCGGCAATGCCTCGCATCGCTGGTTAGGAATGCCACATATTAAATTTAACCACCTCATCTTCTTGGTACAGTTACTACTCGATAGAGTTTCAACAGTTTTTTTTCCTTCTTCCCCCTGCTCATTATGGAGCAGATATTACAAGGGCTAAAAGGGGTCATACATTAACTGGATGAGATCCAATTATGGGAAAACCAGAGCAGTCCCCCTGGGGAACCTGAGAGCCGGACTAAAGTGGTCACGTGACTACACATTAAGAAGCATGAAAATGTTCACTTTTTTCCAAGATAATTGAATATATGTATGTCAGTAAAATTATTTAAGGATCCAATTCAGTCAGCTACAGATGCCCAGTGACTAGAATTCCTAAAAAAAATAACAACAAGAAACAACCAAACTTGTCATGAAAAAAAATCATTTCATACTAGATACTTGTTATAGAAATGCACATTTAAGAAATACAGAATTACTTGAAAGATGCTTTTTTGGCTTTCCACCTATATGTAAAAAATCTTTAAATTGAAGTTACTATGACTGGTATTATAGGAAAACTATGGTCTCATACAAATTGTTAGACAACCTGAAGTCATACAGAGTGAATATAAAAATCATGCATTGTCCTAGGTAATTACCAATATCTGAGAAGCCAATGATATGCCCCAAAATATGTAGATATAAACATGAATTCCCTTTTTTAGCAGAAACCAAACATTATTTATATTTCAGTTTGGAATATAATATATGTGGATGTTTCAGTGCCTCACGTCTGTCCTGTAGGCTCAAATTGGGTGTGAACAAATGGAGCCTAACAACATGTTTCGATTTAGGGCAACATCATGATTTTTTAGACAAATGTGGTCTCAGTTGGGCAGTACCCCAGCAGGAGGCATTGGTCTCTCCCCTAGGGGCGGTTATGTCATTGCCTTTTAAAGTTTGGGTTGAAGATCTGGGGATGGAGTGGAGAGGACAGTCATCCTGGTCGGGCCCTCGCCCCCACCCCCGCCACACACACTCCCCCCGCCCCCCAACACCAGGGCCTTCATTTTCTGTTGGAATTTCCTAACTGGGATGTCTGAGGGGTTAAGGTCAATTTCAGCTTTTGATCTAATGCTTTCAAAGCCAGAGACTTGGGACTTGGAATACTTCCTCTTCTTTTCTGTTAGGGGCTCTCCCCATTGTTGGTGATTATGACTGATCCTGAGTCCCCGGGCTCTCCCTCAGGCTTCTCTTTCAGATACGTGTTTTGTTTTGTTATTGTGATGGATTAAATCTATAAAAGCTTCCTAGATGTTCCCCTGGGTTTTCGAGAACAGCCTCACATAGGGGTGCCATAACCCAGGCACCTCACAGTGTCTCACATATACTGCTGCCAATCACAACTAAACTACGGTGGGGAGGCTGTGTGTCAGGTCCCCACCGGCCTTCTTTGTAAGTCCTGGGGCACGACTCCTCCTGACCTTTCCCGGGACATCACATGAGCCACATCAAGCGTGTTTCCATCCTGGAAATCATCAAAAGCTACAAATGCGGACGCTTTCCTGCCTCCCCTCCGCCCAGAGTCAAACATTTACCAGCACACCACTGAAAACACTCTTTTTTTTCAGAGCCATCCCACATCTGTGGTTTGTAATCAAACCTTGTCTATTATCCGCATTTTGAAAGTCTTAGTCTTATCATCAGACTTTATAAAAAGCACACATTTGCATAGCAACACACTTCAAGGCAGTATCGATTTACCTGCAGAGGTTATTGCTGCAAACACTTGGCTAGCTAAGCTCCACAACTGATTCACTCGGATTGATAACGCTATTCTCAATTTTAGAGTCAATATTTTAATCTTTATTATGTGAGAACATTGTGTAAAAACACAAATGATATTGAACGGCAAAGTTAAAAATTATTTACAAGAATAAATGAATGAGTTAAATGAATTATGAAATACAATATAGCTCTTCTATTATTTTTAACTAAATTTAGTTTTTCCAGAATACTACAAAGCTTAACCTGAAGTAGAAGTCATCCATATTAGTTTTCTATGGCTGCTATAACAAAGTGCTATAAACTTAGTGACTTAAAATAATATATTTGCTCACAGTTCCAGAGGCCAGAAGTCCAAAATCAGTGTCTCAGGACTGAAAGCAAGTGATCAAAAATGAGAAGCAAGCCGGGCCACGCCGCCTCCAGAGGCTCTGGCGGACACTGTCCCTGCCTCCGCCAGCCTCCGGTGGCCCCTGACAAGCGTCACTCCAGCCTCTGTTGCCCTCTTCTCATCACCTTCTCTCGTCTGAGGGCGTGTCGTCTCCCCTCGTGTCTGTGTCAGGTCTCTCTGAGTGTCTTTCCTATAGGACACTTGTGATTCCGTGGACCCACCCGATAATCTTGAGATACTTTCCCTCCCCAGATACAATACTTAATTGCTTCTTTTACCACTGATGGTAATTTCCATGGGATTCAGGGATTAGAACCCAGCATCAGCCCATGGTTTCACCTATCATCTTGGAAAAAAATTAAATATTAGTAAATCTCTATCCCAAGGAAGCCTAGGTGTTTTGCCATCTTTCAGAGGCCTGAACAAAGTTATGCCATGTCGCTAAGCGTCCACTGACTGTGGCTAACAGGGATACAAAAAATATCTGTCTTATTAATATTTACAGACTGTTTCAGTCATTTTGGAACTTCAGTTTATGCAGCTCTCATTTTAATGTTTGAAATGTAAAAAATGTCTTGTCTTTTCTTTCTGTAAATATAATACTCCGTTCACTTTTACGTTAGGTTATTTAGTCATGAACAAACATTTTTCAACACCCACCTTGTGTTAGGTACTTTTTTAGTGCTTACCTTAAGATTTTATGACAGGTGTGGCCAATAATGGATTTTTTCTTAAGTTCCAATATGCATACATCAAATTGATTTGCCAGAATTCCTTGTAATCATGACTTGAATTAACACAGTCCCACTGGAAATGTTTCTTTATTAAATGCCAAGTATGTCCTCAGGGATTTGTTACCTTCTTGGAAAAATAAAGAACCACAAGCTATTATTGTCAGAGAATCACAGCGCTTTAAGGACACAGAGAGAAGCGGTCTCATCCAGAAAGGCACAGAACTGTGCCAGTTCAGTGGGTTTAAAAAGGCACATGCTTCCTGAGTCACGTCGCTCCTGCCGGTGCTTCATGTTTATGTATTGATACGTGGAATTTAACAATGGAGAAATTAGTCACACGACATAGGCAGTTTCTCAGGCTAAAGGGGAGTGAGGTTTTGAACTCAGACATGGTTGGTTCCTTGATTCTGGCACATATGTAAGAGTGGACACGTTACTGACCCGGCTGTATTCGTTCATCCCGAGGGACTAGACCTGGTAAGCTTCCCCACACATGATAATGGCTGTCAGACTGAAGAAAGTATACGAAGACCTGAATCATTGGTCGGGGACTATGTGTGCCGGAATATGTTTTATAAGGTGACAATCCGTTATCCATGAGAGAGGGAGAGAAGGCTTTAGGGAGAAGGAAGGGTCTTTAGGCTTTAAAGATTGGAGAGAAAGGCATGGAGAAATGGTGCCACACACGCATGTGCACACACCCATAGGATGACAGGAAGAAGAGAACACAGTTATGGTGGGTGAGACCAGCATGGTGTGTTTACGTGGGGAGCAGCCCTGACTGCGTTAGAGGGAGTGGTGGGTAATAAGAGGAAATCGTGTTGCATCGTCAGAGGAGGGTGCAGGTACTGGAGACCCTGAAAATCAGCTCATTGTGGTTATATGGGAAGTGACAGGAGATAGGGAACAGTGAAGGCCTCTGAGCACCAGAGTGACATAATGGAAATAGTCGATAATTTGCATGTATGCTGAAAAAGCATAAAGAATGCTAATCAAATGAAATTGGAAACTGAGAAAAAATATTTCTCCTGAAATAGACAATTTAATGGAAAATTGTGACAGTATCCAAGTAAATAACGTAACAACAAAAAAAGACTGGCGAATATTGATTTAATGCATCACTTAAGCAAGAGAATACCTCAAACCTGCATTATCTATGCTCTATTTCCCTGTACCTTGGACAGCTGATCTATTTATTTCTCTCCTAAGAACAGGCACATTTTTCTACATGAATTGTTTGCTTTTGATGTATACTATTTAACGGTACGATAAACCTCATCTCAAAGAGAATTCAGCACTTTTAGAAGTTCCGTATTCTTTAATATGCCATGGGTTAGAATACCATGAATAAAAATGACTAAAATTAAATTCAGACCACAGAGGATAACTGCCATCATCATCATCTGTAGAAAACATGTCACTGCCAAAGAAATCACTTTCAATATGCACAAAAGTTTGTAAATTGCAATTTGACCCCATTGTATAAATTTCAATAGTCATCTGAAACATAGAAAGAACCCATTTAAAATAATTATGTTGATTCTAAATTGTGCATTCAAATGATATGCTCAGTTCACAGACTGGGGGAATGACAAGAACATATGCTATGAAACCAAGATGAAAAGTTGAAGTTAGTTATCAAGGCTATTGTTAATTTTTCAGATGCAGGTAAGAAAAATCGACCTCTAAATTAAGAGGGCTAATCTGGAAAAAAAAAAAGAAAAAAAACCCAAAACCTCAACAGAAATTATATGCTTATTTCTATGTATGAGTAGTTACCATATTGGAGATAAAATTAACCTATATTACAACGAGAGCTCTGTGGAATTTTTTTGGAATAGGACATAATGTCACTCCCCATTAAAATGAAGCAAATGCCTTATATGGTCAAAGCAGCATGCGTGATTTAATTAGATGCCCTAATATTCTGGAAAAATGGCAGAAAAGGGCCGCTCCAATCTATGTAGCAGTCTTGAGTTCTAGAGACGTTATATGTGTGTCCTTACAGACACTTTATGATAGCGTCACTTCTGCTCATGACTGCAGAAGAGTCTTAGCAGATTTCTACTCCCCTAGAACTGCTCAGCATGGTAAGGGCAGGAAGGAATAGATGTGAAAGGTGAGAGGCAGCGAGCTGGATGGATTTCATTACCAGCATCTAAGAGATTAAGGTTTGCAGCAGCCTGGGCTGGTAAGAGCTGCAGAGGATGTGGCTTCAGGGAGCGGAGTGGGAGAAAAGCCCTTGTAACAGAAATTCTTGCGGGGATGAGAAGTTTGATTTCACTTTTGCTTTCGTGAATATAAGCAAATAAGAAAAGTGATATCTTATTATTGGTAAAACCCTGACTATTTTGGAAAACCCCTAATTGAGGGCTGGAATCCATCGAAGTCATTTGAGTTTCCCTCCCTCCCTGGGGAGTGGATGTGACTAGTTCAAGGAGCGCATCAGTGGGTGTGAAATGATGTAGATGAACTAAAAATACTGACAAAAAGCTCCCCTGAAGAAACTAATGAAAATCACCCTATTTACAGTCACCGGAGAACCTCAAAAATCTAAAGGGAAGAATAGTCCTAAGGTTTTTGCTGAGCGACGTTCTTGATGGCTGGAGAACATGTGTGTTAGTATTGACCTGACACTCGCTTCCTTAATTTCAAGGACATTTCGTTTTCTAGGGCACTCATTTTGAAGTTACATGTAGCTGACTATATATCATTCAATGTGTTCAAAGGAGCCTAAGAATCAGTGTCGTATTTATTACTTTTAGATGCTCTTCAGTGATTCTAAACCTTATCTCTTCCTGTGAGGTAACAAAAGGCATCAGCCTCTCTTTTATTTTCCCAGCTGATGGCTGTGCTGGAAACTAGTACATTCTCAGTAAACGGCTGTTGGCTGACTGATTCAATCTCACTCCACAGATTACAAATGAAGGAAATATGTAGGGCTGGCCTGGAGCCTGACACAAACCTCAGTTGCTCCAGAAAGCTGGAAGTGACTAATAAAAGGGATGAGTCTTTTTCTCTTAAAATGCAATTTATGAAATAAATCAGAAGGAAAGGGAGGCTTATGATAACGATGGTTATGATGAGAAGCCACACCAAATCTATTTCTGTGACCAGTCCACTGTCAGATCTCAATCCAAGGAACGTAGGTCTTTGGGGGTTGAGGGGGAGATGTCAGGAAACCCAAAAGACCAGAAGGTGACAGTACTAAGACTGAAACCACACTGCGAAAAGTTCAAGAAGTCTGCCGCCTCCTCTGTGAGTTCTGCATCACTCTTCGGTCTTGCTGAAAATGGACTTTTCTTCCTTGCTTAGTCTGGAGACTGAAGCTGAAATCTCTCGGTCCCAACTTCAAATGCCGACTGATGCCATGGGCTTCGGCCCGGTCCCATCTGTGGGCCAGCACAGTAAGGGCACAGCGTGGCCCGTTGTGACCTGTGAATGCAAAGCTGAGACAGGACTTCCTGGCAGCCTGGGAACCCATCCCATAGGCGTCCACCGCTGTCTGCCTCTGACTGCTGGCGGGAGGTCTACTCTAAACAAGAAGAAATACCTTCCGGCACGACTTACAGCCCTTGTCTTGCTGCCCTGCCTCCATATCCTTCCTGATGCCCCTGGCTAGACGGAGCTGGTGGTTTGTCTTGGGCCTTGCAGCTGTCCCTCATCTTAGTTTCGAGTTTGAGCGCCATCATTTCTGTTTTCCCTTGCTCCTCCCAGACCCACCACTCAGATCCAGCATGCTTATGGCTGATTGTGCCTATCGTGTAGTTGTGTGTAGCCCAATGAAGAAACATATTTTGTTCTTCCCTTTTCATCCCCATCTCCAATGTGAAAGCCTAAAACTGGAAATTTCCAACATAACGATCATCCATTAAGGCAGCCAATTGATGTCACCCTCGTACAAGTGGGGGGAAAAAATCTGTTTGGGGGAGGGGGAGCATGAGTCCATTTTCTTTTTAAACTTTCAAGAATTTTCTTGTTCCCATTATTTATTACTATACAAGTCCCCAAGAAGAATTTTTTTCCTGTTTTTAATGTCTTTGAAAACAATCTTTAAAATAGTACATCCAGCAGCTCAGTTTTCTAACTGATATTTTCACTGCTTCTTCTAATACTTTAAAATTTTAAGCTTCACTGGTAAAACTTTCTACATAAATTATTAATCCGATTTAATTTAAATGGTCATAAGTTATTAAAGAAGATTGCATGTGAGTAGCTAATTTTCAGATTTGGTAAGTTTTAATTCAAGACAGAGCTAACATATAGCCTTTGGGTATTAACTTTCCTTAAGTAAAAGCATGAAATAATTTCTTTCATCCAAGACAAAATGTGGATGGCAGATGCTTTTCAAAGGGTTTAATTAATTATCTCAATTTTAGACCACCCAAGAGTTGGAAGTGGTGTTGGAATTGAATATACAGCTACAGCCCAAAGGTAATGTGATGTCTGGTAGGCCTAACAATTTTCATAATTGAAGACTTGAACAGATAATTTGGTGTGTCTGTGAGAGCCGTGTACTTACCTAGGTTAAGGGCTGGCGCTGTACAGTAAGCTATAATTCCTTGTGCCTTCTCTATTTGATTTTCTAGGGTCAATAAGATCATTTCTTGAAGTTCATTGCCTGTAAGATACTTGCTTTCATGAAATAAAGTGTCAAGTCCGTCATTACGATGGCCTGGGGGATAATTTTGAAGATAACCAAGAAACAGCCAAAGAAATCTCTATAAAACTTCACTCTGTAAGATGACCCAGAGCTCTAAAAGAATTTGCAGTGAAGTTTCCATACATATTTACAATAGAGTTAAAAGTACTTCAACCTTGACATTTCACCCTGTTTCACCCACCTGGACACTCCATTTATACCAAGGGAGTGAGATCAGCTTAAGTTAATCACATTATGATATCACGAGAAACATAAATGTCCAAACCAGACCCTGTCAGACCCTAACGGTGGTATTTGAGGATCATAAACTCATCTCACCTTTCATCAAAATGTTTTTTCTCCAAGTAGTCATTGCCTAAAATTTTCCCCACCAGGTCCCCAGATGGATAGATGTCTCACTTAATTATACTTATTCACACTGGTACTGTCTAGTACAACAATACTGTTGGGAAATGTTCTCTAACAAAAGCAGCCGAGCAGAACGCTGAGCAAACAGTTCAGAAAAACAGTAGGTTATTTTCAAACTCATTTTGGCATAAAAACAAAGATAAAATTAGTTACTGTGTTTTTCAGCCAAAAAAACCCAAGAGCTAAGTGAAAGCTTCCCAGAGTCACAGTTGTGGATGAAAGGGAAACGTAATACCTTGACTTGGATAAATAAGGGAGCAGCAGGGCTTCGAGGAGGAGTTGTGGGGTGATGTGGCCAAATTTTTGGTAGATTGTGTTTTGCTGGTGTGTGGCTGAGGATCAGATAAGGATTGCCATGATCCTGGAACTCAGCAACTGCATGAGATGTTACATGCTGTCAGCTGAGAGCGAGGTATGACAAAACATGGAGGCTGAGGATGAGAGCTGACAGACAATAGAAGTGAAAAAGCCAACGGGACAGGGAAGGGACCCTCTCGCTGGAGGTGACCAGTAAGACCTATTGAGTAGTTGGCCTCTAATCTAATCTAACCCTTGCAGATGGCTTCCAGAGCCTTGCTAAGAAAAGTGCCCTGTGCGTCACCAGGGAGACTGTCAGACAGACAGGCAGAAGCGACAACCGCATCTCCCACCTACAGAATTGGTGTCTGCATTTTAACCAAGTCTTAGGTGTTTCACATACAGACAAACGCTGGAGAAGCATTGCTGTTTAGTATCTAGATGGAAACACTCAAAGGATGTATTACGAAGTGAAATGAAAACTAAAACAGAAAAAATCTAACCCAAATCAATCTAATTGTGTTATTTTGATCTGAGACTACGTGATAGTGATACTGTGCTTTGATTAATTTAATTCTGAACATGAGAGGCTCCGCTCATTGGCTGCCTGGGGTCCATGGAGCTGGTTCCCTGTGATGGGAAGAAACCGGAACACATACTTTGCCTTTCGTCACCTAAGGCACTGGAAATCCGGAGGTTTAAGACAATGGCTGGTCAGCCCACTATGTTTCCCCTTTCCACATGACAAATGAAAACCAAAATAGTGGGGTTTTCACTTTTTTCTATAATGAGTCATATGCACAATTGGGAAACCCTTTCTGCCTGCATGTTTAACTTTTACTCACTTGTAGAAAATGTGGTCCTCACACTCAAAAGAGGATAATAAATCAAGAAAACTCTAAAGCATTTTAGTCACTCAAACTAGAAAAGAAAAATCGAAGTTCATAAAAAGGTTTGTCCCTTACAGAATCCAAAGGAGAGAGAGAGAAAGAGAGAGAGAGAGAGAGAGAGAGAGAGAACCGTTTTAGCACATTTGGCCCAACTCCCTAAGACCTGACCACACATCCCAATATGTGCTCATTATAAATTCAGAACAGTTGAGAAATTTCCTGCTCAGATATGTCTCATTTTCATCTGATCCCAATTTTCCCACCCAAGTCTCAGACCACCCATGACAATCAAAATCACTACCAAGAGCTAATTTTACAATGAAAACAGTTTATATGTAAATGTGTGAAAAGCAGACATTCCTATGTATCCTTGCCGTTAGAACCTAAGTGTGAGGCCATCTTGGAAGCCTTAAGGTTGTCCAATGACTCACGTGCGTGTCTGAGATACAGAACTCTTAACATTTTTACTGACATCATAGTCGTACTTGTTGCGAGTGCAGACATGGTACTGTCCCTACGCCGTGTTATTGTTTCTCAAATCATATAATTTCCTGCATCTCAGCTTCTCCATACGTTGTAGAGGGGATAACAGAGCTTGTCCCCACTTCCTCGCTGTGTTACTGTAAATATCAAATAGAACAGTGGCCGTTAAAGAGCTTTGAGATGTGTCAAGTGCTGTGTAACAGTGAGAGATTTGTGTTGGTAAGTGTGTTTACTTAGAGACATGTTAGGATTTATATCATGGTATGTATTCTGGGATTAGTTAAGCACGAGCAATATAGGGGGTCCAATTCTGCAATCAATAATGTTCATTCTTGAATAAACTCTTCAGAAAGTTTAAAGTAGAAACTGGCCTTTTTTTATATAGAAACAAATACCTCTATGTAAGAAAAACATAGATATATATTTTTTTCTTTATTTGACTGGCCTTGAAGAATTATGAAAGTGCACAGATACCACTTTGAAAGAGTGAACAAAATACATAAACACAAAGCTAATTTATTGGTGTTATTTTTCTTTTATTTTCATCACCCCCGCATTGTCTTATATACCGTCATGCACCTCGGAACGACTTCCAGTTATACCGCATATATAGTGGTGGTCCCGTAGATTTTGAGGGAACTGAAAACTTCCCACTGCCTGATGACATCATAGCTGTCGCAACTTTATAGCCTGATGCGTTACCCACATATTTGCGGAGATGCTGCTGTAAACAAACCCTGGTGTCACTAGTCTGCAAAAGCACGGCACGTACAATTATGTCCAGTCAAAATACTCGCTAATGGTAACGAACCACTGTTACTGCTTGTGTGTTTACTGTACTATACTTTTTATCCTTGTTTTAGAGTGTACTCTCCCGACTTGTTAAAAACAGTGTGTAGAACAGTACGACCCAGCAGTTGCCTCAGATATCATGTGTTTAACATGTGTGCTGACTACACCATTTTCTCTTGTACGTGATTCGATCTTGTGTTGGTCTATAAATGCAGTGCAGCCTAAGTGTGCAGTGTTTATAAAGTGTCCAGTGGTGGACGGTCATGTCCCAGCCTTCGCAGCCACTCCCCACTCACTCCTCACTCACCAGTCCCGCAGGCTGTGTTCATGCTAAGAGCCCTATAAAGATATTCCGGTTTTTACCTTTTATACCATACTTTTTCTGTGCCTTTTCTAGGTTTAGATACACAAATACCATTGTGTTAGAGTTGCCTACAGTGTTCAGTCCAGTAACGGCCCAGGAGCACAGGGCTGGACCATTTGGCCCAGGTGTGGGGTAGGTGGACCATCTAGGTTTGTAGAGGTGCCTCTATGATGCTCACACCTAGCGACACATTCTAAGAATGTATTGCTGTTGTTAAGTGGCCCCTGACTGTAATGAATCAGGAGGTTAATATAAACAGAGTGGGAAGCAACTGGAGACCTCTTAAGCAACAAAGTGACACAGTATATTTTATATTTTAAAAGCTAGCTACTTTGTGAAAAACATATTGTGCTGGGAGTGAGTACATGTGCATCAGAGAGACCAAACCGATGGTTACAGTAATACACATGAGAGATAATAGTGGTTTGAGTGGGCAGAGCAGCAGAAGACATGATGAGAGGTAATTGCACTTAAGGTCAATTTTGCAGGTAAGCCCCACAATATTTACTTATCAGGGGGCCTGCACAGGAGAAAGGGACATCGAGAACAATAGCTAGGTTTCAGGCCAAGCAATTGCTGGGATTTAACCGAGTTAGGGAAAACTGGACAATAAGCAGTGTGGTTAAAGAAGAGAGGGAGACTCAAGAAGACCGGAAAGCCATGTGTCTTCCCAACCTTGTGATTTCGATTAGCTCTCTTACATTTAGGAAACCCTCACTTTTACACACACCTGGAAGGGGAGGGAGCCATTTAAGAACATTTAAGATTTCCTAGAACTCCACCGGTATCTCAAGACAAACAAATTTTAGGCCAGAGGAAAGGACACCGGCTCCTTCTGAGAGTGAGTGGGTTTTGAATCTTCTAAGAAGAAAGGTGTTTAATCCATCCTGTCTTGATATTCTAGGACTAGGATGTTAGACCTGTTGGGAGTTCTCCAAACCACCAGGCAAATGGTGGTGCTTTGCTGATGCTTCACGTTTTACTGGAAGATTTCAAAGTCTTCAGAGGCCAAGTTTGAGAGGCTTCCCTGTAGGTGATTTATAATATCATTTATAAATTATGAACTAGAATTGGACGTGTCCATGAATTTTTCTAGATAAAACATGAGGTTACAAACGCAGGTTCCTAAGAGGCCTTGAGGTTTCTCCGTAAGGACAGTGAGGCCACTCACGGGTTTTAACCAAAGGAGGAAAGAACCAGATTCCCTCTAGAGAAGACCCATTTGACTGCAGGTTTGAGAAAGAATTGTTACGGTGGTGAAGGTGGCAGAGTGGGGCTGAGCAGTCCTGGAGACAAAGGCGGGCTCTCATCTGAACTCTCATGTGTCTGGAGGTATAGACACCGGGAAAGGGATGGAGCGAGGTGGGCAGACTCACAAGATCTGTGAGCGTGCTGCTTAGTAGGGCAGGAAGCCTGGATACAGGAAAGGAGCCTTTGACACTGGGCCAGAGGTTTCTGTCTTTGGTCGTTGGTGGTGCTAGTTACTGAGATGGGCAACAAAGATGTTTGATGGTCTTGTTAAAAAACCACATGACAAGGACACAAGCCAGAGAGTAATAGGTAGAGAAATAGGAGAAAAGAAAGTAAAAATAGTGAGTGCCACAAAATCTTTCAAGTGATTTGCCCAGGTAGGACAGAATACAGGAAGAGGAACCCGATACCTGAGGTAAAGGGTTTTAAATACCAAAGAGAACTGAGCATTTTGAAATGCTAATAAAAAGGACTTAGTAGGCAGGGAACTGTTGGAAATTTGGGAAATACAGAAACATCTGAGCAAAAAATTCCGAGCTGGTGGAGGAGTGAGCATATCATATATACAGTGATTGATTTGCCTGGACGGGTAAGAAAGCGACTTTTCCATTGTAATGGGAAGGAATGCAAAGTGATGAAATCTACTAATTGTCAAATGTATTGGTTCTTCTGAAAATGAGAAGGCACAATAATTTCCCTACTTGTTCTCTAATGTCCTATTTTTACATGTTGTTGTTTTTTATAACACATTTAGCATTACCTAATCAGATTTATATCTGATCACATGGCTATTCGTGAATAGGCCACTGCAAGCTAAAAAAACAAACAAAAAAAACCCCAGCCAATTTTATCTTATCTCTACTCTGATAGGCATTATGAGGGATTAAAGAAGAGTGACATGCGCCCCAGTCCTTGAACTATGTTCAGTATAGCAGCGAAACTTACTTAGTGAAGATGGGATAACACGGTGTTACCACATGGGTGCGGTATGAGAAGGCCGACCTGGACATATTCTGGGGAGTGTGCTGTTGCTACGTGCCACTGGGTGGGCTGCGACTCCAGGTGATGCCATGATGAGTGACGTCCCCAGTGTCCTGTCCTCACAGCTCTGCTCAGCTCCTGGAGACTCAGCCTATGGCCGCTTTTATGGAGTCCATCCGTCTCCTAGTGGGTCCCCTCTTTTCCTGCTGCCTCCTATTTTCCCAGCACTCTTGTCTTTTCCAGAGAACCCTGCCCTCTCCTGATGTCCCAAAGTAGGACAGCTGCAGCTTTGGCATTTTGCCTCCATGATGCTCAGAATTAATTTGCTGCAGGACCCACTTGTTCATCTCTCTGGAGGTCCAGGGTCTCTGCAGAGCTCTCCCCAACACCATAGTGCAAATGAACCAATTTCTCTCCCATCCGCCTTCTTCCCTGTCCAACCTTCACATCTGCATGTAGTGAGTGGGAACACGAGGGTGTGACGGTCTCAGCCTTGGCTCCTAATGACACATCTGTGCTCTTGGGGACCTTTCCTAGACCTTCCATCACAGCCCTTCCTAGTCTCAGCCTTCTCTTGACTTCTTGGCTGCAGTCTCAATTTCAACAGGTAACTCAGTCAAGGCAAGCAAATGTTTTAACAATTTCGATGTCTTCACGGTGTTAAAGTTGTGTATTTCTTCTGTAGCCATGATTTTTGTCTCCTTGATGTTCAGATGCAGTCCTGCTTTGGCACTTTCTTCTTTCACTTTCATCAGAAGTCATTTCACATCATTGCTGTTTTCTGCCAGTAAGATGGTGTCATCAGCACATCTTAAGTTGCTGGGAATCTGAGCACCGCTCAATGAAAGAAAAAAAATGGTTCCTAAAAGGCAATAACCAAAAATGTTCTAATTCTATCCAAGAACTGCTTAACCTATCCTAGCATATCCTGATCTGAGGCAACAAAGATACTTTAGGATACAGTCATACTGCCTGCAGTAATTATCTGTTGTCTTCAAATAGACCACAGGAGGGTCAGGGTTGGGGAGTGGATGGGAGTTCCCTTGAATTTGTCTGATTTAGGCTGCTGGAAAGGGCACAGTCGGGAGACTCCATGGGGCTCTCATAATTCCCTGGCTGACATGGGATGTTTGATACCATTTGGAAAGGACCCGTAACTTCTCATATCCTACTCTTCCGTGGCTTTCTGGCTCTGACCCAGTCGTAGGATTCCTCCAGACCCCAGATGATGTGACATGAGAGTGCATTCCTCAACCAATGTGGCTGTTTCTATTGTTGCAAGATTCTGGGCAAGGGCTCTTGTGGGTACCCAAAACAAAATACGGCTCCATGACTGTCCCTCTAACCCCATTTACCGTCACATGTGAGTCACTTACTGGTATGCTCTGGGTCTGAGTCAGACACACTCACAGGCCTAGAGTGACATTCTCCATTTAGGCTGAACTATTCAAATGTGTTACACCAGGGGAAAAACAGCTGCCTCGTGCAACACCATGATGAGAAACGAGTGTGTGTGGTGTGTAGAGTGGATGTGGGCTAGTTAGAATCAGGTGTCGCCGCCCCCAATGACACAACCTTTCCTCGTGTGTGAAATGGGGAGGATGGAATCCCTCACTCATAGGTGTGAGGAGTGAATGAGGGTTTAGCCCGTTACCTGCCATACACAGTGAGAAGGTGCTCATAAGTGCTAAGCATTATTAGTTTGGAAAGCAACATCCCTTGTTGAAAAAGTGGACATGAAATCAGCCCAATATGGATGAATCCTAGGGTGGCAGTACAGTGTCTACGTCTGTTTCTGCCACCAAGAAATGAAAGTAATAAAACTGACTCTATGGATTGTTACAGCGATTAAATTAAATGAGAGTCACTGGCTCTTAGTAGGTATGCAAGAAACATCCAGCTGCTATGCACGTCCATGTTCCCGCCATTTATTTTCGTGTTTCTGTGGATCGGTGTAAATGAATAGAGACTGTTATTCGGCAGAACCCCCCTGCCTCACCCTTAACTCAGGGGAGGTGGGATTGGATGATCTCTAAAGTAACTCACACCTCTAATCTTTGCAAAGGCACCAGCAATCTTTAGGTCTCCGGTGAAGAAAATAATCCTGAAATACCTCTATATTTCTGCCAGTTTTGTGGACACTTTGCATTACCCAAAGAGGTAAATTAAGGATGACTTCGGAAAAATCATATTTCCTCTTGATCCCTGGTTGTTGAAGCCCTTACTTTGATTTATTGGACATTGTTTAATATTTTCCAGTTATTTTTCCCCTGCCTTCTCTGAAATATAATAACTACTGGGAAAAAAAAGTGAATTCTGTTTGTAGTGTCACTGGTGAACAGTTTAGTCTATTAGTTTAGAACTGCAGTAGAGTTTCTTTAAATATCAAAATAAAATATGAAAGTTCAACCCTGAAAAGAAATTGGATTTGTGCTTCAAAACGTGACCAAGCTCCGCAACGCAATGAGACGAGAATTTACTTTCTGTCAGCTCCAAAGTTAACTGGGGAAGGAAAAAAACAAACAAACCCAGAAACACGTTTTCCTGACAGGCAAACAGGCAAATCACAGAGCAAACTGCAGGGCCGGGGGCTGGAAAGGGGAAAAAATCTTGCAAGAGCCAAGCTTCCATTCTCCTCCCACCAGCCTCCGTGAAGGATGGCTTCAGCCCCTTTCTAACTAATTCTGTCACTGTAAAATCCCACAGCCATTCTTCCACACATAAAGGACAAATAATCTCACCAGGAGGACCTAGATGCTTTCAGTTTGAACTCCTCACCAATGGTGGAGAGGGAGAAAGCCAGAGGCAGGGCTCGCCGGCCAATAGGGCGCCTGTGTGTCTCCCACATGACTGGCTGGCCTGCCTTTCACATGGGCTGCAATTTAGTTCAATTCAGAACTGCAGAGAGTACAGCTTTCCAGGCGCAGGGCAACGCCTGAGCACCCGGGCCCGAGTCCCAGTGACTTTTATGGAGCACTTTCCTCCCTCCCTCCTGCACACAGACGGGGATTCTGCACCTGCCTTGGGGACAGTCAGGCAGCAGCCGCTGCTGTGCCTCGGGGGACAAGGAAGTCACCCGTAGCCATTAGGAAATTGTAAGTATACATTTCTTTCTGTCCAGTGTACTGATTGAAACAGTTGGATGTCAGAAGCATCAAATGTTTGAAGATTTATAGGGCACTCTTTTATGTGTGATATGGGTGGGTGTTCACCCTGCAGGGAGGACATCTCAGGGACAATTGTTGCATGCTTAATTATGTGAATGGCACCGAATTAAAAAATAAAAGTCAGGCAGGGCAGAGGGGCTGCAGGAGGCTGAGCCCGGAACCCCTTCGAGGATGCTTTGTTCGTAAGAAAACGCGAAGGCGCCCACATATGTACTTACTTCACTTCTGTGTGCTCTGCACGTCTGATCAGATTCGACCTGTCCCCAAGGAAAATAAAAGACAGACCTTGCTGACGGCACTGACAAGAGCACTCGTGGACTTCCCAGACACCTGACAGTTATTCTAATGAGCTGTGAAAGGCTGCCGAGACACTTGCGGGGCAAAGAGCTGTTAAATTCGGAACAATGGCTTCAGGCCTGGGCTTCCTTTTTTATTTATTTTTAACCAGCACTTCTCATTTTATAAGAACACGGGAGGCTGAGCTGCTTTCTGGGTTTTAGCCCACAAACATGTGGAATAAAGTCCTGGCAGAAGTGAAAGGCAGGACAGAGTGGCCGGTGTGAAGGCAGACCGAGAAGATAGCTTTCTGTCTCAGGAGCCAGCCTTCCATGTAGAAAGATTTTTTTTTTTTTTTTTTTTTTGAAATTCCTATTTGGGTGGAGTGAGGATGTGGGGGTGGGGAGCCCGCTGCAGAAGCTTCTTTATAGAAGAATGCTTCAAGAATCAGATAATTTGGGATTTCTCCTTTCTAGCAAGCATAAAGCGAAGGTTAGCGTCCAAGTTACATTCGTGGTAAGATATTTTTTTTTTGATGGAGTTTCAAACAGAAGCAACCTACAAAGCAGTTTTGTTTTTTTTGTTTTTTTTTCAGTTTATAAAATATTTGGAAATAAATGGGGCAGAACGCTCCCCGTATCGTTGCTTTCTTTTCCCATCCAGCTAGCCTAATCAAGCAAGGCATTCTGCCTTTACTTCTAGAATCATCCAAAGCCTTCAAAAGTTATAAGCTAAGTCTCGTAAGAAATTAAAAGGCAAATCCAATCGATGTGATTTTGACGGATGAAGATTCTGAAGAACAAAGCTCCAACCAAAAAAGAGAGTTTGGAAGAAGACGTCGCCCTCCTCATTTTGAAAAGAGAATATTAACTCCATCAATTATTGAAAGGAATTAGTCAAAGCCTCCAGACATAACTAATTATGGCTCCAAGAGATCTGCCGGAGCAGAGCCTGTGTTCTGATTAGGAAAGTCCAAGACGTTAGGATTCTTTTTTTTTCCCCAGAAGACCCGGACACACATTTTCACATCATGTTTTTGAAATACACCATTTTTTTTTCTTTGTCTGCTCTCCTGTTATCTACACCTCCCCCATCGCCGCCCCCTGTGCCGAGACACCTGAAGGCTAGACATAATGATCAACAGAGCTCCAGCCTGTCTGGACCCCAGCCAGGACCCCCCCACACACACACAATCAAGGAGCCTGCACGCAATGCCTACCCAGCTACTCCACCGCTTAGCTCAGTGCCGATCCGGGATGGAAGTCCTGCACACACTGCGGAAAGATTAAAGACAACAATATCCCCTTTCTCTTACCCCAGACAGCCTCAATTTTTAACCCTTTCCTGGCCTGCAAAGCCAAGACTCCTGATCCGTTCCAAGGCAGGTCTCAGGGTACCCTGCCCCATGTCACACAGATTCACATGCCTCATTTGGTACAGAAATCTCAGCTCCACAGATCCATCAGGGCTATTTTAGGATTAACAGTGTGCCCACCAAAGGAAATCTAAGCTGCGGTGTGGGAAGTGTGTTTCTGAATGAACTTGAGCTGTCTGAAATCTGAACAAAGTCGAAGGTCTGTGGAAAGATTCTTGCAAACCTTGCAGAGGCTATTTATGCCCTTTCTGGTCTCTAAGCATCTCTCTTTCTCTGTCTCTCTCTGTCTCTCGGTCTCATACACACACACACACACACACTCAAGAGACGCACAGCAATTATATCACTATATCACAGAGAAACCCAGGTTGGCTGGTGATGTCATCACATATAAAATTTCACCGTTGTGGGCAACATTTTCGGTCGCCTTGTCGCCAATGTCTGTTGGGTGTGTGCCCATAGGAAGTTCACACGTTTGCTGGTTTAACCGACACCCAGAGGGAAAGGACTATTTTATTAGTAGCTCTCTGTCTCTTGAAGATGTGTTTATGGGGCAGCCTGGGCACGTTTATCAAGATATATGTCGTCAGGCAGAGTTTGCTGGTTCTAGGGAGCCTTGTTAATATGCTGGCTGAACATTGGAGAGGAGGCTGCATTTCAATGGCACGGATAGGATGTAGAAATGGTGAGCGTTTTGAAATCATTTGGGTGAAAAATGCTACAGTACCGATGTGTTACGACTTGGTGATTCTTATTTGCCATTAAAATTTTTGTCACCATTAAATCACTTCTACTGTTAACTTGCTGCTTCAGGGAAGATGATAAACAAATGATTTAAAAGTACTGCTCGTGTCATGTGCTCTGGGTTCGATGAGAGTTGGGCTCCAATTTTGTTCTTGAGCACAGTGTTTCTGTTTTATGGGTTTACACTAAGCAGTTATTTCCAAAACAAGTGTCCGGATTCTTAATATTGTGTAGGTTTGAGTACATTATTTTATTTTACTTAAATAGAACAAAGTGTAATGATTTTACCAAAACATATTGCTATGTCTAAGCTATAAATATGGGACGTCTGTGTATACATAATGTCTCTTAATTACCAATTTTTCATATTTAATTTAAATTAACCTTCATTAGTACAGAATGGCTGGGTGTACTTATCAGTTCTTACATACCAAGTAGTTGATACATTATTTTCTTAATTTTGGAATTTGCTCTAAATACTTCTTTCTTGCTTGCTTAAAAAGGATTAATTCTGAAAGGATTTGCGAGGGCATGTGTATATGAACAGTACTATTTATACATCAACACATATTAATGAGAATACTTTTGCTGATGTATTGTGTGATTGTTTTAAAACAAGTGAAAAAGTGTTTTGTTCTTTTTCTTTTGCTGTCATGTTCCTATTGTTGAGAAAAGTATTTAGCTTAAAGAATGGACACATTTTGTACTTAGAAAAAAACAAGCTACACGAGTTAGGTGAGACACCAGTGTGAGCTAATAAATAACTTTGAGAAAGTTTTGGGCTTGACTCAATAATTTTTACATAAACAGTTCTAACATATAGTGGAGTTCTTGCCTGAGGATAAATTATGTAATTGTTTTATCAGAGATTTAAAAAAAAATGAATAGTTGGACTTAAGTTTCACTTACTTTCTAAAAACAAAACATAGCATTACCCACTGGGAATACAGGTTACTAAAAAGGCATCTTTCAAAGAAAAGAAGATAATGGACTTGATTGAAATAGTTGAACTACGTAACGCCAATTCAAGAACAAATGGTTTTTCAAAGCATAAGAGAGAAAGAACAATTTACTATAGTACAGTTTATTCTTCCTGCACAATAGTAATGATTTATTTGAAATGGCAGAACAAATATAGTAAATACACAAAAACAACCAATGGTATCTTATGTCAGGGATATATGTCAAGATTCTTGTGTTTTGTATATTAGAATATTCCTAATTCAATTATTTATTTATCTGAAGACTTCAGTTAAAACCTACATTCTTGCTTAGCATATGTTGATATTATAATCATGTATTCTTGTGCGTGTATGTGTTATAGTGTGTATGTGTGTGTGTGTATAATTTGAATGTAGTCTTATGGGGAAAAAATGTGGGTATTGTATTATAACCAGAGTTTTTAAATGCTTTTGAGTTGGGACACTAACATACTTTGAAGGGATGACATTTGGGTGGCATGTCAACTAGCAAAGTGCTGGCAGAAGGGGTATACTCAGATACTGGCTAAGTTAACTTATTAAAGGTATAATTATTGCAAATGCCTCATATCCAAAAAATGTAATCATATCAAAAGACCTGACTCTAATTCGGCCAACAGTATAAAATGTTGTTTTAGACGAAAGGTCTCTTGTTTCTTACCATCCGGAAGCTGATTTCCCAAAGTAGACGGACACATGATTTCTCCTTATGAAAAGAGAGGCTTTTCGAAAAGTCAGCCTTTAGGCCTAGAGCCTGGAAGCACTGAGAGTGGAGCCTCCGCCCCACGCACAGGAACCTGGAGACTCAGCAAGGAAAGCAGGGGAACTGGTTTGGTTGCTTCATGCCTCAGATTATATTCTTCCCTGCCTGTGTGCAGACAACACTCAAAATTAATTGGAGTGAAAACTATCAAAGACATTTTCACAGTTGTCAAAAGGTCTACAGTCCTGTGGATATGCCATGAGGGAAAAGTGGTCTAAGAGTGATGGAGCGTTCCCCTGCCTGAAACTCAGTCAAGCTCAGGGAGGCACTGGGGGCAAATGGACTCATGAATCACAGATAGGAAATGAACTGTGGATTGCATATTTGGAGGCTTAGAAAGAAACATTTGGGATATTTTACCGTACACAGATTTGGGGTTGATTTCTGGCATATCTTTTTAAACATGAAGCCCACAGTTCAGCTGAAATAACTTTTTATATGTATAGCTGAGACCAGATGGCCACGTGCTCCTTTCTTATTTAGATGAGATTTTTTTTCCTTTCAATAACATCTTTCTTCCTGACCTGCTTAAAAATTCCAGCAAATGAAATCAGCACAGGATTTTCAATTCTAATTGACCATGTGCCGAGGAAGGCCAGTGGAGGCATGAGTGGAGACATTGCAAGGTTGGCGGCCTCAGTTTTGTCTTTGTGTTTTTCCCTGACTCTTCAATCCAAACTCATGGAAACATTGAATTTGTATTAATATTAATAGAGTTGCAGGATTAATCCTCAGTGCACATTATTTGAGTTGGCGATTTCTGCCACATCACCAGTAATCAAAAAAAGTTATGAACTGTCATGAACTGTTTCTCAACTAGATAGGAAGGATCTAGTTGGAAAAAAACAAAACATTAACACATTAGTAATAATAGAAGATGACAGCATGATAATACTAAATTTATTTTCCTTGTCACTTGAATAAATCATTATTAGAAACAAAAACAAACAAACCAACAAACTCACAAACCAACTATATATATATATATATATATATATATATATATATATATATATATATTTATATTTATTTCTCGGAAAAGTCATGACGTATTTTTTCTATTTTTTTTTGTTACACACACACACACGTAGATATAAAAATTTTTTACTATGAAAATATCCACTATCTAAAGTTATTGGTTCATTATGTGTATGGTCATTATATAAAGAAAAATAGTTTTTTCTGGATATTGTCTTTGGATTTGAGTTAGTAAAAGATATCAAGAAGTTTTAAATGCTGTGCATAGTCAATGTAGCTTAGCAAGTCATACATGCTGTAAAATTGGGTATGTAAGTGTTCAGGTTTTTTTTCTTTTTGACAAATTCTTGACTCAGATCATTTTCTCCATAGTTTATGACTGCAAAGTCAAAGATGTTCTCTTTAAAAATTTTTAATTTCAAAATGGTAAATATGTTAAATGAAACAAGTTACCTTTCTGATACTGACATTATTTTGAGTAATAAAGACAGAAACATGTACCAACGTGTTTTAAAAATATATAATAGAAATAAGGAAAACTCCAAATTAATTATCAGTGTCGTTGGCCTCACAGTGGCACTGTCTCTGATTTGGAAAAATTTGCTCCTTCTTCTTCAGGTCCCTTTGTACCTCAAGCAAATTTACTCATTGTCAAAAATAGGATGCCCCAGACCCCAGGAGCTACACTAGTGCAATTGTGTGGAAAAGGCATCATATGACTCAAATCAGTTAGAAATACTTTGTATCAAAATTACACCAAAATTGAAACGTGGTTGCTCAACTGTGATAGCACAGCTGTGAAGGCAGGTCCTAAGCTACCAACATATGAAGTCAGTTCTTTATGAAACTTTAAAATTTAAATTTCTGAGATTGTGTGTGTGTGTGTATATATATATACACACACACACACACACACACACACGTACATATACATATATATATATACACACACACACATTTGTGAGTCAATTTGTGTTACCTAAATATGAGAACTCTCATGCCACTAAGTATATGTGTTGATTAATACATCTCATCTCTCATATTTGATGATTTTCCCACTGATTTTTGAATTATAAAAATCCATTAGAAAAAAAAAACAACAACGCATGGTAATGATTTAGGCAATTAGTGTTCTACTGCCCCAAATGAATAAAATATATGTAGCAACTTAAGAAATCAAAATATAAACAGAACACCTAAGCGAAGTGCAGAGTCTAAGGTATTCCATTGTACTCATCCTTAGTTCAGTTTTACGTTTGTAATAACAGATACTACCTAGCCATGACTCTAGCCCTGCACGTAGGAGGTGATGGGTACTGGGATCTTGGGAGATATTGTGAACATTATATTGGTGTTGGAACTTAGATGAAGTGAAAATAGTCAATGCTGCTAGGTGTCAGTAAGAAATAGGACGTGGAGCTTCTCCCATTTTCCCTTCTCCCATGTGGCTCTGGGAAATAGGCCTTGGTTCTGCAGGAAGGTAGACGATCACCAGTCCTGGGTGAGTTCGGGCATGTTCCCTGGGATGGCGTCATGGCTGGGCTTTGCGGCTGTGTCCCTGCCCACCCTGATTCCTGCGGGGAGCGATGGCCCGGGAGGGAGGCCGTGTGGCTGTGTGGTGTCTGCCCCTCACTGTGCTCCTTCCTGGCTTGTAAGACGATGAGGAGCAGCCGGAGGCAGAGGTCCTTGTCCAGGCAGGTCCTGGCCCTCGGGGTCTGTTTCCGTGCCCCCCTGAAGGCTCTTCCACGCCTGATCACTGAGACGCGCCCCCTCAGTGTGCTATGTGCTCAGCCATTTCTGCTCAGGTAAGACTTCGGCTCGCCTTTCATTGTGCAGTTATGGTTCACAGTCGGGCTGTACGGTTGTTTTTGTTTTATTGTTTAATTTTGTATTTTTAAACTGTGAAGAAAGTGGGGCTAACGGGGCATACGTGACATCAGAAGAGGAAGTGTAGGGGCAGATGGCATTCTGAAAATCCGCAGTGTTGCACGGGGGATAATGAGCTTAGCACTGACTGAGCCTGACTGGCACGCCCTGCCTCCCAGCCCGTGGGCCGTGCCCACCGGGAGGGACGCCTGCTGTCTCTGCTGCACTTAAGGTGGCTCCTTCTACCTTGCAGGTCTCACTCAATGGGGTATATTTCCTGCAGGGAAATCGCTGCTTTCACTTAGAAGCCCTAACTTCTCCTTCAGTAGGTGTTAGACAGGTGAAACAGAACTTAAGAGTGGAGAGAGATTGGGTCCATAAGAGTATGAGGGGGTGAGCTGTGCCAGACAACCCCAAGGCAAGAGGCTGTGTCCAAAAGTTGGTTATATTTTCATCCCACAGACAGATTATCTAGAAACCTGTCTGGAAGTGTAAGGTCTGTGTGAGGGGGAACCAGCGCTAAACAGAAATCCCATTTGAGCTTTTAAGTATTTAAGCTTATCGCTTTAGGACCACTCATGAAAGAGACACAGTTCACTGACTGGTATAGTCTGGCTGCCTTGTAGATAATCAGTCACCGATCAGGACAGCAGTCCACATATGCTGGCAGAGGACGAAGCCAGCAGCCACTGCCCTGGTCCATATAAGCCACTGGACAGAGTGCCCCTTGCCCTGAAAGGACTTCAAGATGTAAGCCGACAGCAGTTGACTGTGAAGAAATTCCTTTTTTGAGGACAGAAAGGGGTTAATTTTTCAAATCTCTGTGCAGAGAAGGATGGGAAAAGAAGATAAAACCTGAAGCAGAGGCTAAGCTGCTGGTGGTTGGGTTGTATTTATGGATTATACCGCATCTTGAAAAGGAATAAATCAGGGCAGTAAGAGGCCGCTGTGGGGGTCGCCTGGCCTCCTCCCTGAGTCTGAAGTCTTATGAAGACATGGCTTTGACCTCGTCTCCCCTCAGGCCGCCCTGTTCCAGGTGCAGCATTTTTGCCAGCGCTTTGTCCCTATTGGACCCTGTGTGCAAACTTCAAACTGTAAATGAACAGAGAATGCTGGGTGAGGAGACAATCCAGGAGTTAGGATGATGCCACGTTTAAAACACAAAAGTGAAGATGTGTAAACTTACACCCACTTCCTTTTATAGTTAATAAACAGCGACTGTAGCCCTCCTTCAGGGTAACTAAGGCTATTTCAGTGCAGTGGTATACTTGCTGCTGTGATGAACTTTTGCAAGAATATTTGTGATAGTGATTTTCTGTCTAAACGAATTCTCACTGAAGTGAACATAGAAAAGTACATATAATGATTTTTTAAAAATTTTCACACATGCACTCTTAGTAATACGTGAAGCTTTTATGTTCTAGGTTTTGTTTTGCTTTTTTAAGAATTAATTTTAAACTTTTTGAAAAGTCCTTTAACTAAGAGTAGAAAATACAAAATGCCTTAGTATTTTATCCTGAAATATAGTAAAACTTTGATTTGATTTTATCTTTCTGATGAATGTTTTGTTTTAGCAGACAATTCTCCAAATTACATAAATTTACTCATTTTAAGTATAGATGTTTTTGAACTCTGAAGAAAATGAAATCTCTAATTTATGAGAACAAGAGGTTTAAAATCTCACTAAAGGAGTCATGGATAAACATGCCTTTTTTAGCTAGGATAAAAAGATAAAAAAAAACACTTCATTTTTAATTTAGGAATAGTTCAAATTGCACAAAAAATGAAAGCAGTCTAGTATACATCTTCATATTTTTACCACCAAGATTTACACATTTTAATATTTTTCTCTATTGACTCTAAGCCATGAAGTATATAAGGTAGAAGACCCCAGGCCCTTTTCCATCTCCTGTTGCCCCTCTGGCAATAGAAGTGATCACTCCCCGTCATTTGCTAAGTCATCTTTCATGCCTCCATTTTTACACTTTAACATCTATTTTGTATCAAAAACAATGAAAAGTGAATGTGACATCAAATTCGAAGTTCCTACATTCGCTGTTTGTAAATTTATCTTCAAATTATTGGGAAATTTTCAAATGACCCTATTCATTAGAAACAGTAATTTTCAAATGACCCTATTCATTAGAAGCAGTATTTACTTACTTATTTTTCCTGTAAAAGTCATAACGGTGATTAAATATAAAGATTTAAATTAAAAGATTTCTTTGTCCTGCCTCAACTAACTTTCTTGGTAGCAGAAAATGAGAAAATAGGCCTCCTACCTCCCTTTTATTCAAATTCTTTAGAATTGAGTCTTTTATGTTTTAACTGTTTTCACTTTATGTAGGGGATTGGAAATGTGGTGAAAATTTATATTCTAATATTATCTCCTTTGCTCCTATTTTATTGTTTTCACAAAGGAGCATTATTATAGGTGTCTTCATGCCTGGATATTAACTGTCCTACTTTACACTCTCATAGTATCTTGTAAGGATGCTATTTTAAAATATTCAAGGAGCAGAAAAGTTACCTTCTGTTTAATTTGCTAAGAAAGTATCAGCCATCTCATAGTTAAAGAAAGAAGCACTGACACGAGGGTTGGTTTTTGCCTCTTCATTTGGAGCCAGATTTCTTTCAAAAAGGAGCAAAAGCATTTCTGAAGAAGCATTGAAACCGAGATCCATACTTGAACACAGTATTGCCATGGATTTGCATAAACTGTGTGAGCTGTTCATGCTGTGAGCGTCTCTGGAAATACATCATCAGAGGAGAAGTCTGCATGGGCGCCTACTGTCCTGTGTTAATTTAAAGATAAGCTTCAGAGAGAAAGCTTGAGACGTATATACATGTGTGTTTAAATGTATTTTTCCCTAAATTCCCTTAGTGATTATTTGGGTAGCCATATGTAGAGAGGTGCCCACAATCAATTCAGAATGTAAACCGAGGGCTTAACGCCTAGAGGGAAAAGATATGCCTGAAGTACCCAGGGTGGAAGCTTGAGGTTTTCTCCGCATCAACCATTTTCAACTTGCATTTTGTTGAACTGCGTGTTATTTCAAGGCTGGACCATAGGTGACCACTGGTAGATATTTACTCCAGGCAATGTTTAGGCTCACACGGTCTGAGGATGAAGCTAGTCACGTGTGCCAGACTCCGTCTTTCTTTCAGGTTCAAACCCCAGCCGGGTGTAGCCCTCCATCAATGTGGCTTTCTGATCCTTTATGCTAGGTGTAAAATGATTCAAGGATTTTGACTGCACCATTCCTTAAAAATATGTATTGCTGTACAACATATTTAAATTGTATTTCTTCTATAAGTTTTGTATACCAAATCATTTACTCAGACATCACAGTTTTTAATACTATAAAATGAATTAGAGAGAACAGAAAGCTGACCGTTACAGGCTCTTCTCTTACAATATGGACCAAAGAGTTGCAGACATACTCCCTAAATATTGATTGAACTTTCCTTTCTCTCAGCCACCTAGCATCTTCATTAGCCTTTAAGGTTCTGATAACCTTTCCCTCCAGATAATTTCACAGTTAGTGCCACTCTTTGGAGTCTTTTTTATTCTTGTTTCTCCAAAACCCTGGCCAATTCAGTAACTGCCTTTCAGTATTCGTATGTCTGTTTCTGATTATAGTTACATGGCAACTAAAAAGAACACTGGGGAAGGAGTGAGAGAGGTGTCACTAAATGGGTGACTCTCTTTGGACCTCAAGTTCTGTATCAGAAGTTCAGGGAATCAGGGCTAGGGGCCCCCAAGGGCCTCTGCAGGGTTAACCAAAACCAAGACTATTAAAGGATCCAGGAATTGTGAGCTCTCAGAATAACCTCAGTGTGTTGCACATGCCAAGAGGTCCATCCTGTTAACATGTGAGCGCACGGAACTTAGTCAAGACCGTTCCTTGGCAGTGTTTGTTTTCACTTCGTAAATTCCTTCGTAGACCAACTCTGATTCCCATATGTGCCTCCTGGAGGGTGTTTTTCACCTGAATGCTCTGTCCTCCTGTGTGAATGAAGTACCAGACGTAAGCAGTAGCATCTGTAAGGCTTACGGACATCTTAGAGAATTCCCACCATGCACTTTACTGATGATCCAAACAACATCAGGAAACAACACGGTCCCTTCTCTGTAAAATTGGTTTTTGAGGAGGGTCTTCCATGTGAACTCTGTACTGATCTGGAACCACTGGGTTGCATGACCAAAAAAAAGGAATTCACTGCAGGATAGACCTTAACTGTTACTATTGCAATCATATGACATGACTGGGGGGTTTCCCAAATGCTGAGTTAGACATTCCTACGAAGAGTGGCAGAGTAGACATCCTCGAGGTATTAGCAAAGTTAATATATTTCAAGTTAGCCCTACCACTATTTTTATTCTAAGGAAGTTGGTCATTAAGACACTGTTGAGGGACTCTGCCCACATTTTTGCTCTGAATTTTAGCAATGCAAACTTAGATTTCTTGTTTTTGAACAAACTAGAGAAGTTATAAATTCTCTTGCTAATTCAGGCCATGCTTTAGTTTTAAACTGGTTTATAACTAGTGTGTGTGTACTGGATTTCCACGGGGAGAGAATATATGAATGGAACTTACCGTCTCAAATGTCAGAAGCAAGGATAATATTAAAAATCCAAAAGTCAAGAGTGCAGCATGAGTAATGGGAGTCCATGGGGGAAGATGTCATGTCAGGTGAGTTAAATAATTAGCATAAAATGAATTACAAAAAAGCACTTGAAATATAAAGAGTTATAACTATATTTAGTTTACTTTGTTGTTGGTTTTTTTCCCACTGAAGTCTATACAAAACTTAATTTATTATTTTAGGAAATTGTAATCAACAATTTAATCAACAACTATTCAGATCATGTCATAAAGCAGACAATTAGAAGCTAATTTCTTAAACCTATTAGTCCACCAAAATTATCTCTGCCTCTAGAATATTGCACAAATACAAAACAGATCCAAATTAAACCACTTTTGTAGATACCCTCTGCATACAAAAACCACGTGTCATCAAAGTATCCATAATATGAAGCTGAAGAAATGCCTGTGATTTTATTTTCAATCCTTCTTAATAAAAAACAATACCACTTTATTCAAATAGTCATAGAGCTGTAACCGATAGGTGGAGGGAATGAAGGGGAAACAGAAGGGGTGTAACAGCAGATCACACTAAATATAAAAGGAGTTTCTTAGCTGAAAACATGAAATTATTTAATAAAATCATGTAGACTTTCAGCAGTATTTACTGATCCTATATTTGGATGCTGTCATTAGACAAAGCTGTGGCATTTTATGCCACAGGCACACATGTCTACCCAGTATAAAGACGACATTTGGACTTGGTAGGAAAATCTTTAATTCCATAAGTGCTGTCAATGTTAAGTTGAATTTATGCATCTGGATTCTCATAACTTTTTTTTGAAATGAGATGTTAAACTAAGGAAGAGCTGACCTGAGGCATATTAGTGCCTAAATAATATGCATAAAATGAAATGTAACAATATTTTTGTGTGTGTGTGATCAAAATGTGGATTCCTTTTCTTTTAAGATATTTATTTGAATCAAACTTCAGAGCTCAAGAATTGGGTTAGCTAGTTAGTGTACAAATATCATTTTCAACCAGAAAAGAGCCTTCGAGATTAGCAGTAAACAAGAAACTGAGGTCTGAGAAATAAAACAAGTAATCCGAATTCATGGAGTACATTATCTAGAGTGATGAGATAGAACTCTTTGAATTTCTCTCTAAAAATGACTAGATAAAGGAAAGCAGAGAGAGATGAAAGCACAGAGAGTTTCATTTGGTTAATAACATCAATTCTGATAAAAGTCCTGCTAAAGATAAAACGAAGTCAGTTTGTTTTAGGAAGAAGCCTGCCCCCCACGCGCGCGCACACACACGCGCAAAAGCCCTAACGGCTTTGTTATTCAGTGCCCTCATCTATAAACAGCCCAGCCATACCCTGTGTATCTCATAATACCAGGGATATGGATGAAGGCTTAGTACTGGGAAATCGTAGCACTCTGTACTCTCCATGTAACTCTAAACTATTAAAACTCCCCTGATGTCAACCCACTATTATCTCTATTTTGGAAAAGAGGACCCTTGAAAACAGGGTAATAGCCCATGGGTAGGGCTAGCGTTTGAACGCAAAGGCCAGATTCTCTACCTGGGCATCGAACTGCTGTCCTGATGGCTTTTCTTCAATTATTGTACTGAAATATGAAGTAAAATAGTTCGGGAGGCAAGGGGAGGGGACATTAATATGATAAAGCCTTGCACAAATGCAAAATGGTATTAATTTTAGAAAGGACATTATCAGGGGTAACCAATTTTTGGGTGTGCAGGTCAAGTATCATTGAGTTCCATGACAAGGCAGATTGAAACAGAACATACATAAGCACGTGGAAAAGGCCATTTGTTTTACTTATTTAGTTAAAATTCCTGTACACTGAACTCTCTTGAAAGCTGCAGTAATAGGATCTGACCTGTGTGGCCAATACATCTTCATTTCCATGCCAGTGATATTCGTTCTATGAAATCGGCTTGTTCTCGGCCATATTTCCCTGTGGTTCATCAGTTTCCTCTTTTCATCTCCATTACCTCATCAACATCTTATATTCTGCTCTTCCATCTAAATATATAGAAGATAGAAGTAAGGCCTCCAAAAATAAGCAGACCAGTCATGGTTGCAAACTTAAAAATTAATTTCATGGCATTTTAGTAAACGCAGTGAACTTGGCTTTGAGACAATGTCCAGTAGCACAGAAGTCCAGCCTGTTATGGCCTCCATCCAAAATGAATGGACCACCAATAATTCTCACAAAAGGACAAAGTTACAGCCAAGAGCAGAACCACCCAATTGTCACAGTGTGGCCCTTTCCTAATCAATCCGAATGTTTACTGAAATTTGAACTCTGGGGAAGACACTGGATATCAACATAGCGTATGCTTTCAGGGTTCAAAAAGAAAATCCATAGACAGTCTTAATCTTGGACTGGGGTTAATGGGGTCTGTCAAAGTTTAAAAATGTGTACCTAGAAATCCTAAAATTGCATACCTCTCCACCTTTTTCTGGCATTTTCTAGGATTTCTATACACAACCAAAATTTGGTTTAGTTGGAGACTTGGTTATACTCATAAGACTGTCTTGTGACTCTGGAAGCATTCATGAACTGGATGTTCCTAGATGTGAAACTCTTGACCTGAAATCAGCTTCTCTCTTGGGGAAGAAATGTAACTCATTGCCCGGAAATGTTCTTCTTCGTTCTCAGCTTTCTAAAAAAAATTAGTTCTTGATTTTATGTCAGGGAGTGAAACTCACTACAGAAACTCATTCATTCCATAAGCAGCAGTAGATTTTTAAATATGCTCCATCTGAAAGAATTCCTACTCTATTTATTTCATTCTCTTGAAAATATCTTTGAAGGTATTCACTATTTTAAATATGCATTTAGTGTGTCTGTGTGCAAACATCAGCCTACTGCAGAAAAATTTTTATTCAAAGTCCAGAGCAACATGATATAATAACAAGAGACTGGAAGCTATTTCCTGTCAGCCATATTTGCTCTAAATTCTAAGAAATTCTACAATAAATTTGAAATTGTCTTAGGAAGTCACATTGGCTGTCCTGAAGAAGTTTCCATTATTATTTTTCCCTGAAAAATAAGTACTCTCATCAGCCTTTCAAATGTTATTAAATACTTACTATGGAAGTCAGTGAAGAAACTCTTTTGAGGAAGCTTATAGTTGGATACTTGTTCATAATTTGCATCCAGCCTTCTCTTCAACCTTCATATTCATAGGTAACTTTTGAATCATTCAACAAAGCAGTCATGTATTATTATGGATTTTTTTCCCACGTATAAGAAGTAAAGTAAACTAACATGGTGTCTCTGAGGAGCATAAAGCAAGGAGATGCTGCCCAAAATTGCATAGATTATGGTCAAAGTGAAAAGACAGAGGCCATATTACTGTGCTACTTTAGTTCAATATTTATTCATTGGGTTCTTGTTCTTCTGAATACTGGGCTGCATAGTAAGGAGATACCAAAAACCTGAGAAGAACTTACTCTGCACCCTCAAGGTGTTCATAATCTTGTTGATTCAAAATAAAGTAAAAAGTACTCAGTGCAATTATCTTTTATTTTATTGAAAATAAAAGCTGAAGTTAAAAAAGAAAACTCTGTATGTTCATAGGAAATTTTATCATAAAAATCTTAAGTTTGAGGATAGCAGCCTCCTAAGTATGCAGAATCCAAAATGAGCAGAAATTTCAAGGTATTACATTTTCAAAATTGTCCTTATTCAATTGTTTTCAAAGATAATTGATCTTCATACTGAAGACCAGAGAACAAAATATCCTAAACTCTCAGACTTATAAAAGTAAACCCTGGATTATGTTCAATGTAATTTGGGGATAACTTCTATCCTTTGATTTCTAAAGTGTTTGAAAATGGGAATCCAAGCATTAATCAACTGTGTCAGATCGTTTTCAGAAAAAAAAAAAAATAGACATATCTGTATTAATGCTTCTTGTTTTACGTAAGTTGAAAGAGTAGCTTTTAATCAGGTAGTTGCCATGTCTTTTGATAGTCTTTAGATAAAAAAGTGCTGTCAAGTCATTGTTAGTTGACTAAAGTCATGTTTTCCCTGATTTTTCTAGCACATTCATGTCACAAAAGAGAAGAGGCAAGTAGCCTCTGCAGGAGGACATTTATTTCAATAAGCTGGCAGGCATTTGAAAGAACTCAGGTATACTTCAAATAACACCTTGAGTCTTAAAATTCATTCCTGTCACTGTCAGTGTCCCAGGGTCCATCTTCATCAAGCCAGCAATGTCACTGAGAGCATAGGTGACATGGCATAAGCACAGGTAGCATGAGCACATGTTCTGTCTGGGTTAACTCAGTCTCACCTGTGATTGCCTCCAGCATCTCCCAGTTTGGTGTATTCTTGTGTCTTGAAAGCGTTAGACCATATACAGTTCTCACAGACCCAAGAACCAAAAATATAGTGGTCTCAAAATCATGTCAGAGCAGTGAAATTTGTGGGATACCTCGTGCCTGTGGGGTTGGATAGATGGAGACAAAATACACCCATTGACCTGTAATTTCTGGAACAGTTCAGAGTCTCATAGCCATAATAGCTCATGGGATCATTGATTTTAGAGCTATTGCCACTTGTCACCTTGAAACTTGGGGCTATGTTTCTTATTCTTTTATTTTACCATTGAAGCCTTGTATTAATCCCATCCTACTCACCAATGTCACCCTCAGTATTTTTCTATTCCCTTCTATGAGCAAGGTAAATGGGGAGGGACCTATTGTGACTCTGAGTCATCCACAGTTAACCTTCAGGATATCTGGGCCAGGTGACAGAACTATGCTTCCTAGAAATTTGTCATATCAACACCCAGAGTTTTGATTCATTCTGGGGATGGGCCTGGAAGGATAAGTACCAAGCAAAACTGCTGAAAGATTTCAAGTAAGATAGTTTTGCTGGTAACGTAAAATTATTTCATAAAGAGAACAAAATCACAGGGAGAGAGCAGAGGACCCTGAGCTGGGACCACGGTGGGGCCATGAGACTTTCAGAAGCCCTATCGTGTAGATTCAGGTGTGCGCTGCTGTCTCTAAGGAGATCTCAGGTGTCACGAAGGCAGCCCTTGGCATTTCGGGTTCTTCCCTCATTTGTGGGAACTGACACGTCACTGTGGGATGACAGCTACCGAGATGTCCATCTCAGAGTGACCGCTCTGCCGGCTCATTCATTCCTGGTGTCTCGGTATGAATATGGTCCCTCACCAGCCACCTCTGAGGTGCTGAGGGTGGCACATACGCAGACTCAGACCATGTCCTCTAGCACACGACGGAACCTCTCTGCTCCCAATACAACCAGTTTCAAGAGTTTTGACTAAATTGCTGTAGCTTTTATGTGGTTAAATGTTGTGATTCTAGAGTGGTGTATAGGTTTCCGTTGCTGAGAAAGTACACGAGAAGGGAGATAGTAATTTTGCTCCTGGTTTTAATGGTTTTCCTCCCTGGAAAGAAATAGCACATGTGATTATTGGGGAATGCTCAGGAAGAAATAAAGGAATCATAATCCGGTACTAGGGCAGTTGTCAGCCTCCACCGTGGCCCCTCGTGGGGCGGAAAGTAGTGAGAAGCTAAAGGCTGGCCATGGCAGTAGGTCAGCTCTGCAAAGCAGCACAAGCTGGCCAAACAAAAACAGAACAGTGTGAAAGCTATCTGCTGTGTTTTGGGTCCAATTTATATTCCATAATAAGGCAAAGGAAGGTGTGTAGGAGACAGAGGTTTCCCATCAAAAGTCTTAATCTGTACTCATTTGATTTATTGTCTTAATTTAGCTACAGATTATCATTTCCCATCATAAAAAATGAGGTGTCAGCACAACTGAATGAATAAATTGATTGGGGTGCTTTCGAGAGACAAATAGGAATGTGTCACATTGGGCCCTACACCACGCCGAGTTCTGAGCCACCGTTAAAAAGGAAAAAGCGTTGCCCTAACAATAGCATGAAATATAGATGGAAATATGCCGGTCAGACTGTCATGCAGGAGACAAATACTCATTCGCTTCAAACCATGCTTCAGACGGTCAGGGTTCTTGAGGAGCCTTCTCCCCACTCGAGTTCTGAAGGAAGACGCAGAGTGAAAGAGGCGGAGGTGCAGTAGCGGCTTCATTCCTGTGGCAGCTGGTTGCTGTGGAGCAAGTGGCTCTAAGGGCTGAGAAGAACAGCGGTCGCCCCGGAGCGCAGAGCCTGCAGGTCAGGTCTAATGTTCCAGGGACGGAAACGGAGAAACAGAGAGACACACACACTCACAGATGCATATTCACACATGTACACACTCACACACTGTCACACACACTCACACACTTACACATACACTCTACAAATGTGCACACACACATATACACACACTCTCACACACAGACACACAGAAAACAAGAGATGTGAGGTATACATTTGGCTCACGTGCCCAGTTTTTTCTGCCATACTTGCCAGTTCCATGTCTTTCTGGAATAGAATGGATAAGAGAGCTCAGAGAATTATGCCCTTACAGTCCCTTCACACAAAACATCAAGAATAGGAGAAACTTCCCCTTAAAGACACACATAAACGAAATAAAAGGCAGGAGACTATAAAGCAGATAAAATAGTATAAGACAGCTTTAAAGTAAAAGAAAATCGTACCTTTGATTCTTTATCTAAATTAATATTCACACAGCTAACAAATAGCCTGTGAATATACGGCAATGAGGAGCAAGTTTTCCAGGGAGAAGCATCAGCCCAAAGGATGCTGTGATAGCCAGCAGCTCCCACATAGAATCATGGTGGAGAGCTCGTGGAGGTTTATCCCAGGGGCACCTGCTCTCACTCCCCATGGTGAGGGGATGGGCTCCAGGCTGGAAAAGGCAGGGAAAGCTCGCCTTCCATTTCCCCTCTGCCAGCCATCAGTGCTGCTTTCACCATCAAATTAGGTCTGTCCTTTTACATAAAGGATTCCATTTAGCATCTCTACCAGGGCTCCTTCTAAAGCTGCCTCACTATCACAAATACTTATGATAATAGGGCATGGCAAATGTCTAGAGAGAATCTTTTGTCCGATGAAACGTTGTGTTGCCTAAGCTTTGTAACTGATAAACACCTTCCACCAACATTGAAAAGTCCTGCGTCATAATCAAAAGAAATAGCCCCACCATTTCACCTAGTGGGATTAATTCATTTTTGCAGAGAGTAGAGACAGTTATGCTCCACAGGCTGATGGGGGTGTGGAGTTGTCCTGTGTTTGTCCTCCATTGTCTTCAGTTCCTAGCCCTTCCCCTGACATCAGCCCTTGCCTCCTGGGAGCCAGCAGCCGGGGGCTGCAGAATCTAGCAGGAATAGCCTTTCAAGTCCCGCCCACAGCGCACACAGTCTAGAGACTGGAGAGTGACGTCTAGGATAGCCCGGCCTGTGTGCTGGAATAATTCTAGTGCACAGGGGAGGCCGACATACCCAGCAGGTTTTTACTGACCCAGCTCTAAAATAAGAGGGAGTGTGGGAAAGGATGTGCTGAGGAGTGACATAGCAGAACACATCGGAAGAGGCTGGCCACATGCAGAGAGATGTTCTGAGACATCCAGCCTTCCTGTATCAGTCAGGGTTCTCTGCAGAAAAGCCAGCAGGGTGTGTATGCATGCGTGTGATGACAGGGAAGCAGAGAGAACAAGGAAGATAGATTTTAAGGAATGGCTCATGCAATGAAGGAAGGTGGCCAGCCTGAAATCAGCAGGCTGGGCAGCAGGCTAAAGACCAGGGGAAGGTGGCAGCTGGTGTCCAGTCAGGGACAGAATTCCCACAGAGCATCGTGGGTGTGCAGAGGTATTTGCACATTTCATTCTCAAAGTGAAGCTCAAGAGTTATACCCACGTAACCCTTTATTCTGCGAACCCCACCCAGCTGCCCACTCGTCAACACAGGGGCCATTCACACAACCATTCAGTCCTCGCTGCATGTCAGGCACCCACGGGTTACAGACCGAAAGGGAGACAGGCTCACACTCACATTCTAGAAGGATCACGTAGGCATCAGTTCAGATGAGGTAACATCGTCATTGCCAAAAATTAAATAATGGTCCAAGCATGAAGTATAACTTGTATTTCCCCCAAACTGTTTATTCTCTAAACAAAATACTAAAAGCAACCTGTCATTTAATTTCCTCCTTATCTTTGTCCCCATTAGGTCAGTGTGGTTTCAGGCTACATGTCATTTTATTCCTGGACGTGTGGGATGCCAGTGCAGCCATGTAAGAAAGACTCTCTGTGGGGACATCCCGAGAGTGTGTCGCAGTCACTGAGGCTGACGCTGGCTTGAGCCCCAGCACCCCACGTAACTGCCCTGCCCTGTCCCAGTCCACTTTGCACACAGGAGCCTGGACACTTTTGAAAATGAAACTATAAAGTGGAAGATGCTTTCAGATGTGGCACATGCTCGGTGCTGACATGCTCATGGACAGGAGCTGTCGCTTCTGTGCCGTATCTTGGCTAGTAACGCAGGGGATCGAGAAAGTCATGGCCAAGTCCTGAATACACATGGAGGCAAAATGTTGACTCTCAGTAGAAATACATAAATGGGAGAGCGTTTTTACCCTGAGCTTTCCTAGCAATTTCACTGTGTGTGTGTTCAGGGGGTGTGCAAAACATGAAAACCATTGCCATGTGAAGGCATGCAGCTTGCCATGAAAGCAAAGACATGATAACGTCAACACATGTAGCGTGCAATCTCATGTGAATGGCACATGTCCTAATTATAAACTGGCTGTAAAGAGGGTTTCACAATGTATGTAGTTTTTTCCCCTTTTTTTTCCTGCAAGGGCTCAAAGTTAGGTATGAGTGCATTGCCTGTAATAGTATGCAGTTATTACTTGTCTACTATTCTAATTTATCTTGGTCATTGAGAATTTCTTGTTTTAAGTTATACAACTAGGGAAAAAATAGAAAGCTTTCAGTTTTTAAAATGTGTATTGGTATCTGGTGTACACACAAGTGCCTTTACATTCAGGCCATATGTATATGAGTTAGTGTGCTCTGACACAGGGAACCTGAGTGTATAAATGTGAGTGTATAAATAAAGGTTTCCCGTGATTACGTGAACCTATTGTTCTATTGTCCATATGCCTCCTGAAGCTGCTCGTACATTTCCTCCTATTGAAATGACTGTTCCCTGCTCCTCTCTGGATGTCCAAATGCAGCCCAGCTTGGATGCCACCTTCCCCGGGGTACCTCTCCCATCTGTTCCTGCCACACTTCATCCCTTCTTTAAACTCTAACCCCCCCCCAACCCCCACCCTTTCAGGCCACTTACCACCTTGTCCCTTGTGTTCCTGTCTTTTCATCCTTAGAGGACCAACTTCAGGACCTCAGCCATTCAGCAGAGCCTCTTAATCTTCAAGGTGCAAAGTGGACATTTGTTAAAATATTGGATGAACCGGCAAGGACTTAGAAAAACCCGATAGAAATGCAAGAGCCGGTTCTAGGGCTGAAATCATTCTAGCATTTTGGAGAGCACTAAATTTTCTCTGTCTAAAGAGTAATAATCAAACAGTTCCCATTTGCTTGAGAATCTGAATACAAAAACCTTAAGAGTTGAGGGGAATCTGATGGGAGCTGCTTGGTTTTCTTACATAAATTGCATTTTCTCTCATTCCCATCACTTTGCAAACCTGTGCTCATGAAGTGACCTCTGTGGAGTCACCAAGATGTAACCACTGAAGTTACTTTTACAGGTTCTGATATGGAGTACAGCCTGAGTCCTAATCATTGGAAAGTACAGATAAAGAACTCCTCAAAGCATAAGGCTCAAGAAATTAAATGAATTGCATAGAACAGAAAGACCGTTGTAAGACTGGGAGAAGAGGAGAGAGACTACAGAGTACAGACATAGATGGAATCCTGCGAGATTTGATGGCTTACATAACTCTGAGACGGATTGCTAGCCATTGGTTGTTTTGTTTGTTTGTTTGTTTGTTTTAAAATTCAACAAATATTTACTGAGTACCTATATTTTAAGTCTGGCATTCTTCCAGTTGCTGAGGAGACAATGATAAACAGATGAATTTCCTGACCAGAGTAAACACAGATATAACAATATGGTGACAGGAAGTGGAGTATGGCTTCTATATAAAGCTATCAGGAAAGACCCCAATGATAAGGTCATATCTGAGCTGAGCCTTGAATGAAAGAGTGATGACAGCACTATGAATATCCAAAAAGGAGCCTTCCGGACCAGGGCACAGCATGTGCAAATGGCCCAGGGCAAGAATGTTATTAGGGTGCTTGAGGAAGCATCAGAGAGCATCATTGTCCAGAGTGGACGAGGGGTCACGGCCAGGAGACGCTATGAAGGGGTTGGGTGGGGAGATCACATAGGGCCTTTGCAGGACACGGCTAAGATTTGGGATTTTCTTCTGAATGAGATGGGAACCTGTTGGAGAGTTTGGGCAGAGGACTCGCTGTGATTTGGCTTTCGATTTAAAAGGATCATCTGGCTTCTGTGTGACGAGCAGGTTAGGCTAAGCGTGGTGGTATGAGTGAGGATGAGGCATGGAGGCCAGTGGGGACCATATGGTGACAACCCAGGCGAGAGATGGCAGGTGCCTTGTATCAGGGGTCCTGGCTGTGCCTCAGTAGCGGAGGTGAGAAGTAGCTGGATCCTGGAGGTATTTTAAGTTAGAACCAAGGTCAAGCTATTCTTTAAGATTTTTCCTAAGTAGCTTTCTACCAGGTGTAGATTAAAGAAAACTCTTTCTTCCGAAGGGACTCCATAACATCGTATTTGCAGTGGCAATTATCCTCACTCTTACTCTCTAGGGGAGCTCATATATTGGGGTTAACCTCTGTCCTCAGGGAGGCCTGGGTGACATCCTCTGTGACAGAAGTCAGGTCCCAGAGCTCCAAAGCTGCTGTTCCTTCCATTAAATTTCACGTTTTCTCTTCTGTGTTTTTTCTTTTGCATACCCATGCAGAGGTCTGAACTCAAAGGCCGTATGTAAAGATTTTGGGCATTAGGGAAAATGGTGAGTATTGACTGAATGGCTAGTTAGCCTCATATCAAGTTATTAGCATCTTATTTTTGAAAGACTAGCACAGTGATTTTTAGCAATTCTTTGAATTTTGTAGGCCCCCAAACAGTCACGCGATAGTTCATATTCGAGCAGTTTTTAGAATCATGCTCTATGGGGGAATGCTTATGTTCGATGAGTGATATTTTCTGTATTGCCTGGTTATTAAATATGTGTGTTTAAAATTTCAGTGTTATTAAAAGCATACCTAAAGATACCACTTAAACTATTTTTAAGAGTGAAAATGGAAGTTTATTGCCAGTGCCGACTATTAATGTATTTATTTATTCTGAAATAGCTAACGACCTATATATATTTTTTTAATTCGGAGACATTTCTCCATCACCTATGCATTCGCTCTAGAACATTCCCCAGTCTGTAACAGACTTTATCATCATGATAGTGCCATGCTACACAGTACTTTTTATTGGAACATCAGGGTTCTTCCTGTTCTTGAATACTAAGTATTCTTGGAGACTCCTAGCTGCTATTATATTTAGAATGCCAGAACATGATGCAAATGCCCATATTTTAATCAGAAAATGTGGACATTGACATTAGAATGTCTTCCCCCTCACATACTTGTGAGTCATTTTTCCTCCCCAGAAATCTTTCTGTTAGCCCTGGCTCAGGTGAATTCTCAGCCTCTTGAAGAATTCATTCCTTTCTCTTCCCCATTTCCTTCCTCTGGAAACTCATCTAGAATTTAATGCAGTGTGCACCTATTGGCAGTCCCCAAAATGCTTGATATTCTGGCCACGAGGTAGGAAGAATGACAGAATGGGACAGAGCCCCTGCTTTCTGAAGACCTGGCTAAGGAAACACCTGCCATTAGCCTTGAGAGGCTGAGTGACTGCCATCTGGTGCCTTCTACCAATGGCTTATTCTTTAAGAAAAAAAAAATGAGTATTTGTCAAATGTCCAGAGAGAATTTTTAACCTTTTCTTCTGTCCCATTAAAGATGAGTTCTGTATTCTGTCACATCTATCAAGGTATGTGCCTCTTGGATCTCTTTTTTCATTTTATTCCTCAGTATTGAGCCAACCCTTGGTTACAGGAGAATATGGGGATGGAAGTAGGGAGATGAGAGATGATAAGACACAAGAAGCAGCACCTGTTTTCTAGCCCGGGTTAGATACTGACTGGACTGGACTATAGATATACTGACACACTGAAAGGGACAGTCCCTGCAAGCCCTGCAGTCACCAGGGGCATTCAAGATAGCGCCACACGTTGGGAACAGTCTCATTGGTTCGATGGTGTCTCAGGCCCCTTCCAGCAAAATCCTCCCTGTTCCCGCACAGGTGTTAAAGGGAGCGAGTGACTTTTCCTGAGTTTAAGAGGTGCCGTAACGGGTGTGTGTCGGTTCAGTCTAAATAGGATCATTTATCCTGTTGAAGTTACCTTTGCTCAGCCCTATCGTGTGGGGTATTAGATTGAGTGGAAGTTGGGCATGCTTAAACCCAGGATGCGTATTTTAGATGTTTTCAAAAGAGCATATAAGAGTAGAAATTGGAGTGTATTTTCCTCTGTGTCTTGTATTTAGCATTGTTCTGTTCCATTTTCAGTGAATATACTAAATATGATGACAGAGTATACTGGAATGGTTATTTGGTAGTTTTGTGAAGTTTCAGCATCCAAAATTCCCTAAACCCACATATATATATGTAAATCCCTAATCATATATATATATATATATATATATATATATATGTAAATATGTGTGTATTTATATATATATGTATATATATGCATTGCCCTTTAAAATCACAAATATCTCAAATATTTAAGTTTATGAAACTAATAATTAGCATAAGATATATTTTTTCATAGAGCCTCAAGACTGTAACCAAATAATTCTGTTTGAAATCATACATGGAAATGTAGTAACATAATACAAAAAGTAAAGTTCTCTTTTTATAATGTTTTGACAATAAATTTCATAATCTGCACAGTTAACTTGGTAAGAGCTAATTATTAGAAAAGATTTTTGCTATATTATGTATAATTAAAAATGAGTATGACAAGAAAAATAAATGTTGAATGGTTTTGCTTAATAAACATTCTTTCTTTTTTTTATAAATATTCTTAAAGGAAGAATCTTTATTATCTGAAATTATAATTTATACTCATGTAGCAAATTGGCTTGATCACTGTTTATTGCCAGAGAATTTACAGGAAAAACTGCAGAACATATTACAAAGAAAAGAAATCTGTGTTTTTCCTATGCAAGAAACCGTTTTTCCCAGATATATAAGTGGCAGTTGATTCTACTCCCATCCTGTGGAAGTGAATATGTGGAAGCCAATGGAGACACAGGATCTTATAAAGGTGCTATAAAAGGGTGTGTGCTCACCTGAAATGGGCACACACCCTGTTTATATGAGCAGAAGATACTTATTTAGCGAATAACAGAATAACAACAGAAATAGGCGAGCTGATTTGTGTGCTGTCCTCTGGGTACCATTTGACAGGCCTCCTTATCACACTTCAACAAAGAGAGCAGAAAAGCTTAGAGACACTGTATCCTATGCAGAGTAAAGGTGTGGAATTAACCAATATCAGTGCCTAAAAGCTGCATACACGTTGTTCAAATTTTTTTTCACAGAGAATTTATGTACCATGTTTTTAGTTTTGATAAACCTTTTGTCTGGGAGCAAGTAAAATTCAACAAAATTCACTTTTCTAAGCAATCTATAAGTGAATTCAAGGTTCCTTAAAACTTTGGGATTTCTCCTAACGCAACATCATTTCCATGTTTTATTTAAATCAAAAAATGCAACTTATCCTTAAAAGTTACTTTTGTTTTTAAATATCCATAGATTTCGCAAAGCAGAACTAAATCAGTTTCTGAATAGGTCATTGATGAAATACACTCTACCTGTTATACCACCAAAGCAAATATTATGCTTTTACTTTCTAAAATTAAAATTTATAAACGTAATTTCCCCTCTAGCAAAGGAAATTTGATTTCTTTTGAAGGAGGAACATGTGTAACTGATAGGAAAGGAAAAAAGAAAGAAGAATATTAATTACACCACAGTAATAGTTCACCATTTTGCTCTTATTGGAAGGCAAAAAAATTTTTAAAATGCTGATTTTTCTATCTTAGGCATGTGCTGTTGTTTATTATAGAAAAATCAGCACTCCTAATATTTATAGACCATGTATGAGCCCAGTACTGACCTATATTTATACCACGAATGAAGTCTTAATTGTTGTTTCAGTGTGAGTCCCATCACAACCATCATTTATTCAAGCGTAGATATGTAAAATCTCTTCTTTAATCGTAGTGATTTCTGCTGCTGGCGCATTAACATAATAACATGTTTCCCACCAATGGGTTCGATGTGTATTGCAGGTCACAATGTTTAGAAAGATGACAATGACAGGAAATACACTGAGATGTGCACATGAAACGCAGGACAAAAAGAGTCCCAGAAACCTGGTGGAAGTTTGAAAGAACTCCCTTGTTTTGAGGAGTATAGAATAGTCTTTGAGTTTTATTTGATGATAACAGTGGAGCTTGACATGGGGCAGGGAGAGGGTGCTGGAACTGCTGAATTCTGTCAGAGAACTTACCCGCGTCCCTACTGATGCCCAACTCTGCCGCCAGCAGCATCAGTGGGCAGTGCCCTGGTCATACCTGACAGTCACAAGAGACATTTCCCAGCTGGTATTGGAAATTTGCTGGGCACCAAACAGACTGCAGGGGGGTACCAAAGTTGTTAGAAAGCAGGAGTCACCAGGCAGCTGAGAAATCTTTGTACCAGCTTCCATTCCCATTCACAGATTTTATCTCTTTAAAATACCTTTTAGAGAAAATTGACAAAGGACTAAATACATAAATAAATACACACATGAATGAAATAAAAGAGGGGAAGTCGGAAGTCAGGGAATAGGTGTTCACTTTTTCCTGAGGCAGGCTCCTGAAAAGCAATTAAAAACTAGAAAAGAGTAGGACAGAGAAACATCAAATCCATTCACATGACGGGCAACGTTCATATACTAAACACAAACCCCTTGAACCAAAAGGTGTGACTACTAGGAAATGTACACGGGTTGGGCTTGGAACTTCGCTTTATATATTGTAGCTCTTTGATCAAAACATTGGTCTAAGCCCAGTATTATGCTGAAACGCATGTGTATAATGTATATGTTTTTGCTTCCAGATCTCGCTTATAAGACATGAATTTTAGTTTCTTTCTGCACGAGCAAGATGATTTCTTATGTGCAGAGCTCACAGTTGTTCTGTTAACATCAGGTCTTCCCCATCAGTTTCATCAAAAGATGGATGCTTTCTGGTCTGACAGAGCAGAAGAAAATATTGTTGTTGCCAGGCCTTGGTACCTCTGTGTAACCCAGCCCCCTGAGAAATAAGCACACACAGACCATTTCACTGGACAGTGTGACTCAGATCGTCTACACGGTCTATATGACGAACCAATAGCATGACATGGGTGTACAAACAGTGTCTGCCCGTGAATAGGAGTGCTTTCCAATTTGGTTATCTTCATTATTCCCATACAAACGTACGGTTAATACTCAAAAGTATGTAGTTTATTCTTAAAAGTCTTCCAAGAAGACCCTTACCTAAACTTTTTGGAAAAATATTTTATATTTTCCAAAGCATCAATTTGCAAATGGAATAATTGTAGTATTATACCTGCTGGGCTTTACTTTTTTTTTTTTAATCTTCCCCCAGAAAGAATTAACAAAAGAGAACTGTAGGAACATTTCTTGTAATGTGTAGTTTAGTAACACGTTTTTCTGACAAAAATATCCTCAAAAATATCTGACAAAAATAACTGGCCTAATCCTAATAAACAATATATGTAGTCCATCCTCTAGTCCACGAAAATTTAATCACTTTGAATTTTTACATACTTTTCTTACTTACCTGCATACTCACTAAAATTTCACAGCTTAACTAATGTCTTTTCTTGCAATTAACAAGCTTCACTCTGGTGATTTTTCTAATTCAATTATTTCTTTAAAGTCAAGACATCTGTTTGGTGGATTCCAAATTCCACAACACACGCAAGGTCCTGGAACTCACGTGCATCATAGTCGCTGTTCTTCATCCATGTATGTATAAAACATACAGCAATTTATTTTTAATTGAACCTAATCAGCTCTGAGTATAACCCTTCTGCCTTCAGTGTAAACAGATAAATTGGCTTTCAGCAACCAGGTCAGTTATGTGGATGTACATTACACGTGGGCAAAACCCTCTAACCCTGGCCCCCAGGACAGTTTCTATTCTCATTTGTCCAGTTTTGGGATGTGACTTCCTAGGAGTTTAGCAGGAAGGCACCGAAGTGGGGCCATCACAGACACTTTGGGTTTCTTGGCACTGCACCTGAGTGGTCAAAATGCATCCTTTTGTTTACAAAAAGGACATCATAAAGCAAACACATTTCTTTACTTCCCCCGTCATGCCTTAATCTGTTCACCCTACAAAAGCAGAAACACACATTTGATTAATCTTCATTTTACATTGAACAGTTCTTGGATAATCACCGTTGCAATAAAAATGTTTCCCTTAAAGGATCAAGACATTCATACCTAAAAACAAACTGCAAATTCAGCGGCTAACTCTATATAAAAAACAAAAACAAAAAAAACCCTCCAAATTCAAACCGAGCTCAATGGTTCAAAGCAGGGCAACCACACATCACATTAGTTGCTGCTTTCAAGGTCAGAGCTGAGATCAGGCAGTCCTCACTCTGTGATGCAATTGGAAGATAAACACACAGTACTTCCCAGGGAAGCTTTGTCTGCAGCCTCAAGCACACGTGGGTCAAGTTGCCCGGTGATTCTTTGCATCTGTCTAATTAATGCCTTGCTTAGTTTGCCTAAGATCTCCTGAATGTATTTTCCCCTCCAAAAAAAAAAGAAGAAACAAGAAAGAGAACGAAAGACCCAACAACAACCACACCCCCACCAACATTACCCCGTCAGGTATTCTCATTTCCAGACGTGGGCAGCAAGAATAGCCTTTAAAAAAAAAATCTCATAATAATTTTTAATAAAGAAAAGATTATCTCCCTTCATGTTTATTTGACTGTCTGGAAAATCTATAGTCCAGGAAATAAGGATTTTTCTGCCTAAACGTTAAGCATATAAATGGCCTGAGATCACTTTCAAATACTCACCAGCGGGAGGAATGACTGCTTTCTGCAAGCATGTGTTTAAATGGTCAGAAACCACCTTGAGATGTGAAAGTCATGCCCGTTTGCTCCTGGCTCCATGTGAAGACTGCCCAAGAGTCGGGGAGGGAGCCCCTCTCGGCACCACTGGACAAGGCTGCTTTGTTTCGCGTCCACGTTTCTGTGTGTATGTGGTACTACTCAGTTTCATTTGTCAGCAAATGTCTGTTTACCCGGCTTCCTGTTATTAATTATGGGAAGCAGGTTTTCGCGAACTATATTAGAGACTCTTTTAACTCTTGTCCACACATTTCAAGGCAAGATACTGACGAGTCCTTTAATATTTACAGAAAGCCGGAAGCTGAGGTGAAATACATCACTGCCTCACATAGCTTCCAACTTCTTATCTCTCACAGAAAGAGAGAGAGAGAGAGAGAGAGAGAGAGAGAGAGAGAGAGAGAGAGAGAGAGAGAGAGAGAGAGAAAAGGACCCAGAAATAATGGAAAACGAATCACGGCAACTTCTATTCCTATTCCTAGACACGGAGATAACAGGGTTGGAGACTTTTTTCATCATGGGCCACAGCGATTAATTTACAGATCACAGTATAAATTGTGAACTCTCCAATAGCCCCCAAAAATATTTCAAAAATCAACTCAAGTAGTAAAGTGCTAAGAGACAATGAGATATATTCTAATATAAATGTATCCATAAGGAGGCAAAAATACTGACCTGATTAGGGGTGTATTACAAAGCTTTTCATGTGGAAACATCTGGTCTGTCCATCTAGCTCTCTGTCTTTGAAATATACTTGCATGCATTAAAATCATAAAGGAGCCCAAACATCTGGAAGTTTTAGAAGAAAAGCAAAATAGTTATGGGGGGGGGAATCCAGATTAAAAAATGCAGATGTTTAATTGGGCTGTCAGTTATGTTATGAGGAAATAAGAGCAGAAATAACCAGAAGCCACTGGTGGAAAATTAAAATAGTTTCATGAGCCATTGCCAAGCTAAGAGCAATGAAACGGGTAACATAATATGGAGAGGGGCTTTCTAAACTGGGACCTGAAAATGTTACCATGTGCCATTTTGTAAATTAGCCATTTCCAAAAAATCTTTTTCATTAGAGCACAATAAAAGTTTTTCAGGCTCTCCCCCTCTCTCTTTGGTCATTAACATCGGGGCAGTTCCTCCGAGTTTGGCTTTCATCAATGACAAGCTCTCCCCCACCCTCGACGCCCCCTTCCTAAGACCCTCTAATACTGCTGAGTGGCCAGAAATTACAGACGCAGAAAAGCTGACAAATGACTGCCAGGCCCCTCCCCCAGTGCCTCGATAGTCGAAGCCCCTGCCAGGCCACGCCCGAAAGCAGCAGCCGAGAGACAAAGGCACAAAGATTCCATTTTCTCAGTGAAAATAGATTTCATGTGTAACACACCAGTGAGAAAAATTGAAAGCTGACACATATGTGCGTTTTCGAGAGGCAGGGCTGCATATTTCAAGAAGATTGAAATTGCATTTGATTGCATCAAAGCCTAACAAATGTTGTTTAACCTAAAAGTCTTTTCAGTCTGTAAAAAGACATTCAGTGGCAAGACATTTTTTTTTTAAGCACATGGTTAAAAGGGAGAAAAGATCTTGAGCTCTGTAGAGAGATGTTGATTACACATTACTGCTTCATAAAGAATTAACACTGGCTCACACCGCAGGGTCTACAAATAAAGGGGGAACGTTAAAAAAAAAAATAACCCCATTGAATCAAAGGATTCAGCAAGATAATATTAAATCCTTATGAGTATGTTTCCTATAAAAAGAATCCCCTCCCAGCAGCTCCAGGGTATCATTACTGGAGAGGCAGCGAGTGGTTTATTAGAGAGTCAAATCTTGGCATCTAAGCCTTGCCAAGCATGCAAGTTTTAGCTCGTGAGCTCAGGACCCTTGGCTTGCAGGGATCTCACAGTGAAGACCATCTGGTTGGCCTCCACGCCATGCCAGGCGGCATGTAGGTGCAAAAGCTAGGGCTGGGAGACAAAGTGGCACCATAGTCTCCTACGGAGAGCATATTTCTCTTCCTCCCTAGAGGCGTGTGTGCCAGGATAACTTCTAGAGATGAAAAGAGAAAGGTTTGTAAAAAAAAGAAGAAGTGGGAAAATGAATTAGGGAATTAATTGTCTTCAAGTGATACTGGTGTGGGGGAGAGAGAGAGAAGGGAAGAGAGCTTGAAGAATTAATTTAAAATAATCTTTTCATGCAAAGCCGGAAGCGCCTCCCACCTGCCCTCTTAGATTTGTCGCTTGGTGTGTGTGTGTATTTCTTTAATTTCACACACGATGCAAAGCAGACTCAGTTGTGTATAAAAAGTGATGGGGAGGCCACTTTCATAGCAGAGAATTCTGTGAGAAGTTTGGAACGTCCTATTTGATAGAATTTTGTTTCACTGAAATGCCCTCAGCCCTGGGCCCTGAGGGCTCAGTTAAAACCTCCAGTCAATATTTCCACCTCAAATTGAGTCTGCTTACATCCCAATGAATTCAATTGTTCTGTTCTTAGTCGATACATTTCAATACTCACAGAATTATTGCAATGGGCTTAATGTATGTGGGAAAGTGTTAGACCATTAACAGATTAAAATGTACTTCATAGTAACATCAGGGGTTATAGACCAAAAAATTGCCCTGGGAATAATTAATTTTTTAAGGTTTACAATAATTAAAAAAAATATATTGAGAACACATTCTGTGCCCCACCAGTCCCTTTCAAGCTCCTGCAATTTTTAACTTTTTTTACTCAATAGAAATACCAGAGAGAAAAGACACTAAGAAAGTACACCACAGTCTAATGAGGAATGACTGAGGAGAATGAGGCACTAGGAAACTCCGAGGACCATTCGAACGTTCTACACGAACTCTTCCCCCAACAATATTCACATTATGATGCATTCTAAGCAGGCTTTCTGAGTGAATCAAAATGCTGTGCAGCATTTTAAACAAGGTATCTCTAATATTAATAAAATTTGTATTTCACTTGAGGTATCAAAAATAACTAAGTACTCAAAGCATTCATCTATTTGCTATCAGACTGGAGTTTGGTGGAACTCTCGTTTGGGAATGTGGGACTTTTTTTGCATATTCAGCTATTCTGTAATTTTAGCGAGTCTCTGAGCCTCAGTTTCCCCATTGACCATACAATAGGAAATTGGGGATCAGTCGACAAGGGTAGCATTGGGACTCTGAAATGCTAACATACGTGTGTGTGAAGGGTGTTGTGAAACTTCCGCTGTGTTTTAAAACTTTAAAGTTTCATATGAGGAGCAATTCAGCTAATAGAGATGGGATGTCCCCAGTGACATCAGTCAAACGCATCAGCCCGAAGACACATCATTACCACAGCACAGCACAGCTGGTTGGTGTATATGTGCACGTTTCAGAAAGGTCCAACCTTCTGTAACACTTTCCTGCTAAGCGGATGTGCACAGAATGGCTGAGTGAGCCAAGGAGAACCAGGGTGATGCACAGAACTCCAGCCAGAAAGCAGGAGATGTGTTTATCCCCGCCCCTAAGCCTGGGGACAGCTGGAGTGGCAGGGGGACAGGGGACAAGGATCGGCCAATGGCATTGCACACCTTTTGGTGTGCTTCCTGGGAAATCCCCAGAACCTCATCCAGGCGCCAGTGAACACAGCAGAGAATTATGGCACAAAGACATGGTTACATGGGAGATACTCAGAAAAATGGCGCTTGGCTTTTCCAATGAAAGTAGTGGAAATGTATTTCTGAAGAGAGAATACATCATGTCTAATCTGAGATCAGCAATCTTATAATTCTAAATGGTCTTTCACAATGTTGTTTTAATAAAATACCAGGATTCTATAATTTAATAGTACAAAGGAAAGAAACACATTTACTTGTCTTCGGTTAGCCTAATTGAAAGGGAGAAAACCCCATTGCTTAATCACATTCAATATTTTCTTTTTGGAAAATTCAACTGTTATAGATTAGAAGAACAATATAAATATAGCATAGTATATTTTAAATAGATAAATTAGTTTCTTTAGAGATATTAAATGATAAAAAAACACAAATATATTTGATATGTTTGGGAATACAATCTAGATTTATTTAACAATTGTACTAATATTATTTAATATTTTAAAATCTTTCTACACATGGGAAATACTTCCAAATGAAAACTGATCCTTATCATTAATTAGCACAGTGGAGGTAGCCAAAATTACTTCTTTTATCTCTTCATGGGTGTCTGGTTGTTATTTGACAAGACTTATTTTATGAGGGGGAACCCCAAACCAATGTTTTCTGGGGCCAAATTGGTAGCCTTAGAAAAGGGAAAATTTGAAATATGAAAAGTATGCAAATCTCTATGGATGGTTGGATTGGAAAACGTTCCCATGTAAGAAGATACAAATCAATTTTAGCTACTTTGCCTAACATGGCCTGGGTTTCATGTAATGTCCCTTTCTGTTTTGTACAGGGATCTTGGCAAAATTACCAACAAATCCATTAAGGACACTGAAGGCAGTTTGATGGGCAGCTGTGATGGAGTCTCACAAAGTCGAAGAAGTGTGTGTGTCTGTCTCCTAAGGAGAGGACGGTCATGCCGACAATGCAGACCTGATTCAGGTACGTCATTCCTGTCCGTCCTGCTGAAATGCTTTCTTCTTTCCACTCCACTTCTTTTTTCCTTCAGTCTCTTTCTCTTCCTTCTCTTTGTCTCGTTAACTGATGTCTTCTATAATTGATGTTGTTTACTGTCCTTTCATCAAATACATGCCACGTCCCTTTGGCAAACCACCGAGAGGGCACCTAAATACACATTAGGGGACGCTGAGCGGGACAGTCCGAGCGTCTCATCAGGGCCCTTAGCAAAAGCGACTGGGTGCCACTGAGCTCAAGGCTGAATTCCAATCGCAGCTTTCATCCTACTCTTTTTAAATATGAAAGTAAACCTTGAAGCCCTTTGAAGGACCCAAGCAAACAACACACATGTGAAAACAGATCCGCAAGCCTTTGAAAAACACCCTTAGCAGCAAATCGGTAAGGACTCTTAGCAGTTTTTCCAGAAAGACCTGCAAGTAAATGATGGCTTTTAATAAGACACATGACCATCTCAATTATGAGAGTCATCATCGCATGTCTTCTTTGCCATTTTATGTTCCCAGCAGGACTTTTTTTTCTCATCAAGAGCTTCCGGGGATGTCTACTCTTCTCTGTGTGGAAAACATGTTTAAGTGGTCCTGCAAAGCTGCACTAATTTTTTACAAAAAAAAAAACCCAAAACAAACAACTTTGTCAAGTGGTCAGACAGACTGGAACTAGAGGATTATAGGTAAGAGGGATAAAATGAAGGGTTGAAAGCTATAATTTCTATTTCTGTGGTGGCAGCCACATCGGCTGCTGGAGTCGGGCTTTTTAAAAATACAGGTCCTCCAGGGAGAGGGTGACGGAATCAGGGTGGGTGGGGAGAACACGGTACCTGGTGGGGACGCCTTGCTGGCCCGTCCCGTGAGTCCCTTCACCACACCTGTGTCCCCCACTTAAGCTTGGATTCTCTCCCATCTTGGACAACCCATGTGTTACTTTTCTTCCTCCCATTTGCTCACCATTTTAAGCCTTTTTTTCGAACTAGCTCCTTGGTCTGTGACTGGGTACTCCATGCTGGGTGCTCCGAGAACACACACAGCTTCTTTGCTCAGCCCAAGACTCGCTCACCTTTGAACATGCTGAGGCTGGAGGTTTTCAGAGCTCCCTCCCCGGGGATGGTTTTAGGGATCGTATATGCATGTATGGGTGTCAGGCCGTCCAAGCTGGACATGGACACTTTGAAGGATGAGTGATAGTAACAGGACCACCAATAAAATAAGAGATGTGGTGCCTGTCTAATTACGCAGTAGTCACTGTGATCGTGGGCATTTCAGTTTGTTCTTTGGCCTTATATTTTCTTTTTTTAATGCCTGCTATAAAGGAAAAGTTCATTTTCCTACATAAGCAAATACTTGGTTATCAATATTTTGATCACAGTTTTTCTTAATCATCCTGTTTCCACCTGCTAGAAAAGAACTAATCACCCTCCCTCCTAATGCCCCCCCCAAGTGTGCAATAGTTCTTATTCTGATAGAGTTTACAGCTTAAATGTACTGCAAGGCCCTACTCAGGCAATACTTTGATTTAAACTTTGGCAAGGTCCTATTAAATTTAAGATGCCATTAAACTACAGGACATCTCGTATAGTCAATAAATTATTCACGGTTCTGAAAAGATACTTTCAAAGGCAGGCAGGGTTATCCCCAGAGAGGTTGTGCATCGCACACCCCCAGGGGCGCCACTCGTAGAGGTGAATCAGGTGTGACGTGCACTCTCTGAAATTGTACTTTCACGTGTGCTTTAGTCAGAAATAATAGCCGGGTGTCACAGAATAGGCGTAAGGTGCTTATTCTGGCTGCAAGATTCTACAGCATGGGGGAGACATGGCTTCAGATTTGCACACATAATTTTGGGCTATCTAGTGACTGCCATTAGCTGAGTGTGAGTCAGTCAATGGTAACATGCAACTGCTGGAAAAGTCTAGCGTTTTACTAGCATGGGGTTCCTGGTGCCAGCGAGGGGAGGAGTGCTTTATCTTTAGGGCCGGGCGAGTGAATCCAAAATTGACCACTTCTCAGGGACTGTCCTCAACCCGGCCTGGTTTGTAGGTGAACCCAGGCACCCCCTGTTCTATTCATTAAACAAATATCACACACTCCACGTCATAAGTAATCAAGGACCTTAGAAAAGCAAGACAGTGTTTACCTGGATTTTTTTCAATCACCTGTGAATAAATACGGACTGGTTTTGCCCGTGAAATATGCCCAAATCACGTAGTCTTTAAAATTCCCATGTAGAAACATGGCTCCCTGATTCTAGCTTTGGAACAAATGCTTCTAGAGGTTTTGACAACTTGTGGGCTTCTGATAACGCAGCAGGGACGCTGTTGGCTGGGCCCTGGAAAACCCGCAGGCACTAATAAGCAAAGACAGCCCTTGGTGCCGCTGTCGATGAAGAAATCTGTGTGCAAACACTGCATGTGCCCCTAATGCGTTGGCAAAGCCTCAGTATTTGCCTCTTGGTTTACAAGACGGGCTTCGGCTGACGAGGCCTCTTCACACTCGCAGAGGCTTTGGAAACCCGACAAACGGCTCCGAGACGCTTCCTCGCTCTCTGTCCCACACGCTGTAGTGATGCCGGCCCATCCTTTCCCACAGAAGCAAACGTCCCACCCTCCAGCCCTCAGCATAAGGCCCTGGAGCTCACCGTGTAGGTGCCCACAGCGCTGCCACGCTGCCATGTGCCTGGTCCCCAGTGGGGATAGGCGCCCTGACACCTGGAAGCCACAGCTATGGGAGCGGCCGTGACTCGTGTCCTGTGACAGGAGGCTAAGGACACAGTCCAGAGAGCCCCAATTGTCCTGATACTTTCTGGCAGCTCAGGAAGCTAGCATGCTGGAGGCCACGCTGTTTCGTACCAAGCCCACCTTAGAACCCAACACAGAAGCCTAAGTTGTCACAGTCTGAACCACGTGTAGGGGCTGGAGGCTGCCTTCCTCTCACCGATCAATAACTGCCCATTGGGAGGAGACCCCAAGTTTAATGCCGTTACGAGAGAATTCAACGCTACGCTGTTCAAGTCGCAGTGCTCGCCATGGTTTATTTGATAACCTCATGTCTGCCATCATTTTCTCAAGCAATCACATGATGTGCTCCTAGCTGAGTATTTTGGCGAGAATTGATTAATTGGAGTTAGAACTTGATTCTCAGAGTACCGTGAGAAGCACTAGGCTCTGTACTGGCTTATGGAGTGCCTCAGTTAACCTTGATTTTCAGATACTTGTTGACTTGCTAGAAATCAAGAGACCCCAGAAGAAGTGGCGAGTTATTCAGTGGTGAGCACATCCAGCTGGAGTTTGGGTTCACGAAATGCCTGAAACAATTGTGTGTTTCGGAGCTGACAAAAACCATCTATATATTGTTTATTCACAGTATCAAAGGGAATGACTACTGGATTAATTTGTTTTTGAAATAGCTGCCAATTATTATCTTCATCATACAAGCATTAGTGCTTTTTACTCTTAAAATTAAGAATGAAGTAACTTTTGGTAACACCCTACACTTACCTTATTAATTAAAGTCATTACCAGTGATCTTGCAGCTTAACTGGTTTCCTCAGAACAAGTTTGGGATTGCTCCAATTCACACAATAACTCTGCAAAGATACAATGGCATATGACTTTTATTTAGTTTACAATTTTCTTTGAATTTTCTAATTCACCTCTTTCTTACACTTCCTGGGAAACATAGCAATATTCTTCCTTGTATCTTTTATTTGCCTTAATCTCCAATTTAGTATTTCTCTTAAGTATTTCTTCTGGAATTTTACCCTCACAGTGATTAAATCTCTCTCATGATCTAATAGTTGATTTTAAATAATTATGTATGCCTTCTGTGCCAGCAACGGTGGTCTCTGATATGCCCCTCTGGTGAGAAATGATTTTGCACTGCGTTGTTGACATATTTTCTGTGACACTGATTCTATATAAGCTTAAACATTTTGTCAGCTTTATTCACTGGGTCCTGTCATAACCAGAAGACACTGTGCCTTCCCTGAGTACTTTAATACGCTAATGTACACGGAGTGTTTAAATAACCTTAAAAGCAATATTTGTTTGCATACTGGTTGGTATGTTTACCTTCGCTGCTCCAGAAAATCTTGCTAAGGCAGCCTGCCTTGGGCTGATACTTGTAACCATTAGCAATCATGGATTCCAGAAAGATGTTGACATGAATTTAAAAAAGAAAAAAATTTCAAAATCAGATACAAAATATACAATGTATTCTCTTGGGTGGTTTTGGGTCACCCCTCACTCCTCCACTGGCCTTTCTTGTGATGTTAACTGTAACTCACTTTTCATCATAGGCCCCCAGTCATAGGACATTTCTGCATCACTCTTGGCTTGTTTCTGGATATTCGTAGAAAGATGAATTATTTTCAGAATCAATAAGCAGAATTATTTTTACTTGATGGCGTTTTTACACATCATTTCTGTTTTGCAGAGGTTTGGGCAAAGTGCCAGTGATGTGCTTTTCGCTGCCAAGGAATCCATCACACGACAGAGGTCCAGCCACTCTTCGGCAGGTGGGTGCTTTCTTCGTATGACATACACGCTGAGCTTGGGGGAAGGTACAGGGAGTGCCTGGAGTGTGCCCCCAGAGAGGTCCCACTCTGTCCTTTACTGTGCTGTACACAGGTGGACAGTGGGGAACGCTGGGCACACATTTTTTCCCAGAAGCCGCCCGGTTAGTGCCCATAATGGGACAGGCAGCAAAAGGGGCCCTGTTTCTACTGACTACAAACCACCCCCTCCAGCCCTTGGAAGGGCAGCAGTGCCGGACAGCTCGGCTTCAGGCTTTGGTTCTGGTGGTGTTTGTTCACTTGTTGATAGGTGTTTGGCAGGAATGCCCCGTGGGTTTGGAAGGTTTTGTAGCAGAAATGGTGCCGATTAAGCTTTTGAAACTTTTCTTTCACTTTTTAAATGACTTTTAATTTTCCAGAGACCTCTCCATCAGGAAGTGGACTGTTAGAATTTTGTTATGCAGTAATATAATAAAATGTATCAAGGCAGAGGAAAGGAAAAGAAAAAGACAATTTCTGCATAAGACATTTGGCCTTCAACTATTCCAACGACTTTACTAGGTTCTTATCGAGGATTTCCCACCTGAGAGCATACATTTGACTGAATGAAAACGTTACTTTTGGCCATTAACCTTCCTGCTTTCAATCATCCTAAAAGTGTCATCTCAATGAGAAACTGGAACTAGTCCTTAAGAGTAATGAGAGTAAAGAGACAAACGATATTTATAATATTAGGTTCAATCTTGGCAAAAACCTTTCTAACTCAGCGTCTATCTTTTAAAAAGATTATTTCTCATTTTTCATATAAAAAAGAATCAAAATATAAATGCTTAAGACCTATAGGTCACTGGATCCCAGAAACTATCCCTTGCATGTGATGGAAACAATGTCTGCCTGTCACGTACACATGCGGGTCCCACGGGGTGGGGGTGAGGGGTGCCAAGGCGGTGTACCAACCACGGCCACTGGCTCCTCATGTCAGTTCTCCAAAGACAAGGACACAGTAGGAGATCTCCCCACGTCATGGCTTCCCCTTAAGAGTGTAATATCGACGTGTAAGATTACAATCGAAAGCCAAACTTTGTTAACATTTCACAAGATTTTCAATAATTTCGAGAGTTGCCCAGACGCCAATTCTCTGAGGTTTTGCATATGGTTGTGGCATATATTTTGTGACAGATGATTAGCAGCTAAGGTTCCTCACAGAGGTCATGCGTGTGCCTGCGTGTGTGTGTTCTGCTGGGTCTTAAAAAGTACGTCCCTATTCTTTAAGAAGAAAAACGTATAAAAAGGAGAAGAAAACTATGACGTTCTTGACTTCTAAGATAGAAACACGACTGCACTGCCTGTATCAAGACATTAGAAGCTAGGCCTGCCACTTTCCGCCGAGATGTGTATATTTCGGGCACATTTCTCGAGCACTACATAATCATAAAGTAACCTAAAATATCAGTGGAAGAAAAGTAAGCTTTGCTGATAAATACCCTTTACTTTTTATGTGGTGTTAACAGAATGACTTAGATGGAAAATGAAATCTGTCTGAGCTTAAAACAGAAGCACAAAGACACGTCCCTCCTGGACAGCAGACATTGGCACTGCAAGAGCAAAGGACAATTTTATCTGCATTGCGACTACAGACTCCAAAATTTTTGCCATGTTCCTGTCTCCAGGCTGGAGCTTATGTGTCTTCAATGGCATTTAAATTATAGCCTTTCTGTAGCTATGCAGTCAAAACACCACGTCATCTGATGAGACACCATATTATAATCTGTCAGTATGTCTTATTTAAAAATTCTTCTGTACTGTACTTGTCCTCAGTTTTCTCTTTCGCTAGAAAAATTGAGCAAATTGTCTTTTGAGTCAGGGTTTAAGCTGGACAAAAGGCATAGTCTGGTTGCTGTTATTTTAACTTAATTTGAACCAATTTATAGATTTTTTTTCTTTCTTTTTTTCCCCTCAATATCCCCTCTACATATTTGTTTGTTTTTAGGATTTTCATCTTTCTTATATATGAGATGTCACATGGCATATTATAGACACATATTAAGTGAAAATCGAGAATGTGTATCCAGTAGAGAATTATAGGTTAATTTTTTTTCTCAAAGCAAAGAATTTTGTGTTAAACCAATAAATAGTAGAGTTGACTATTATATGTAAGTGAAAGGAGTTCTCTGGATTCTTCTGTAACACACAGTATAGATGGTCCATTTGAAATGGCACCAGAGAGAAAAGTTTTAATTTGAATAGGTTCTTTCAACAGAATGTTTATTATAATGACTTAATCAAAACTAGCACTTTACTTACAATACTTCTGCAAATATAAAAATGAGATGTTAGATTTTGACAGAGGTAGTGAGCTTTTTCTCAAACACAGACATGAACAGGAATATGGAATCAATTATTTTATACTTTCATGCTATCCAATATTATGTATATTGATAAAGAGTTACCATAGGTGTTTAAAAAAGCCAAAATGTATTTTGTCTAGGAGCATATGTTAGATTAATAATTGGCAGATAACTTTGCTTTCATGCTTCAAAAATATAACATGGAACTTCATGCATCTTTGAGTACATTTAAATAATGTAATGAGTTTTTAAATCATATGAAGATTGACATGCAAGGTGCTTGTTGAGAAGTGATTTTGTTGTGCCCATGGGAGGCGTTTATGTTTATTTTGTAATTAAAGTGACAGTACCTTAGATAAGCTTCAACTGAGAGAGTTTATACTAGAATGTATCTGTGTGTTTTGGAAGAAGCCAAGCATTACAAATAAACTGGTTCTTAAATTTCCAAATGAGTATGACCAACGTTTACTAATATTTTTGTGTAGAAGATCACAGCTTCTGTATGCTATGTGTGGAGTGGGAAGAAAGGGGTGCACAGATATTCAGGAGGCTTGACGAGTGATGTCTGTTCCCGGAAATGACAGGGATCTTTCAAATGTGTCACTTACCTGAGCTACTGAGAATGGGGACAATATGGCACCCTTTCCTGGAACCCTGATTGGATGTCTCCATGCTTAGTTGACATTTGGAAGGAACTCCTGACTGTCAGAATTTGATGTAGCTAAATGGGGCCATATAATGTAGTCTCTTGATTTGAAATATATATATTTTTTCTTGTATTAGAAGCAAAAGAAATCTAGTGATTCTTAGGGTCAAAAGAAAGGAGTAGAATGAAAAATGCTCCGTGTGTGGAAAGCAGTTGACTTGATATCTCCATTTTCTTCTCCCCCCGCAACCCCAGGATATAGTCTGGAATTATTTCTGGGACTCTGTTATTTGATAAATACAAAAGATTACGTGCTGCAATAGAATGAACACATGTACATCTACTAACCAATGAAGAATTAGAAACGTATCTCAATGACGCTCTGCCCGGATCTCCCCCCTTCCCTGGAAGTACCATTATCGAGGCCTCCACACACAGTTGTGCAAGGTGTGCACTTTACAAATTTAAGACCCGCCTGCCCCCCTAGGTAGCTGGGTCTGAGCAATGTTACGGAAGTGCACATTGCATAACCCACGCAGATTCACAGTGTCTCTGCCCCGTTCAGGAACTGCTGAGGGACTGATGATCTTTTCATGTATGGGATAGCTTTCCTTCTTTAGAGCGTTGTGAAAATGGTGACATTTCTGTACAATCTTACTAGAACTAGCTTTGTTCACTCAAAATTGTGTTTCTAAGCGTCATCTAGATTGTCGCATCTAGTTACATGTTGAATTGCTTCACTGCTGTATAGTATTTCGTTATGGAAATATTCTCATTTCCTTTTTCTGTTCTTTCCTTTGACATTTGGGTTGTTATCACTTTACGATCATACACTGCTGCTGTGATTATCCTCGTGTGTGTCTTTTGATACACATAGGCTAGAAATGCCCAACGTACGTACTAGAATAGGAATTTCTGAGTCTTAAGGTTTGTGGGTGGATTAAGGGCATATATGTGAAAAGTAAAACTTAAGAGCTCTAATAAAGAATATTGGGCTATGTAAGGCTTTGTTTAGAGACCCCAAAAAAGGCTTCAATACTGGCAGCATTTGTGCAATACTAGTTTGTACGCAGAAGTGAGCTCCATTTAGAAGTAGCTCTTTGGGTGGTCCCATAAAATGCCTCCCTTTCTAAACCAGTCATTCTATCCAAATCCATTAGCTGGAAGAGGAAGCAAAGCCAGAAACCCTTTCGGTTATCTGAACATGGATTAAATGCATTTATTTTAAACCTGGGAAATAGGGATTCAAACAAGAGGACTCAGCCAAAGCAAAAATGGCCAATTTTATTCCCTTTCCCATACCCTGTTCCAGTTATTTTTGGAGACACTGAATACATACACCCTAAACTGAAGGTTGTGATTACAGTTCTAAGTATAGGGAGGCAGAAAAACGTACAGAAAATTATTAGATAGGAAGATGTTTGGAAGGTGTAAAGGACACGTGATACAAACTTGAACCATTTTCAAGTGTCTTTAGATACATTCATTAGTATTTGTTGTCCGATTCAGAAAGGTTTCCCACTCAATTTTCTTTGTGCATTTTACATGCTGTTTCTGGAAACGACAAGTTAATTTCTTTCCTGGCCTGTGCTGTAGATGCACCAGTGTGCTACTGACCGTGAGAATTACATATAGCACTGGGGCAGGGGGGAACACAATCTCCAGTTAAAAATGAGGGGTACCCATGAGTTGCCCAACATGTATGTCTCGAGATATGCAATGCTGTGCAAAGACTGGTGAATCATGGTGCATGAAGGATGCTTTCTGAGCTTTCCACACAGATGGCTGCTGCAAAGCATAACCAGGAATGAGGATAAGGAGTGGGGAGAGGAAGGGAATTAAAACCAAGCGAGGGGCTCTCTAGGAACAGCTTTTCTTGTTCCTTAGTTTTTTGACCACTGAGCCAACCACCAAAAGAAATACTGCCTTTTTTTTTCTACAATTACCATTCTTGTATATGATAATAACCTTGCAAAAATTTTCAAATTGGCTGCATTCATTTTAGAATTGTTCTTTAAGCCTTACACCTTATATTCCATCAGGCGACTTGGGGAGTACATTTCTGTGTTCATTTAATGTCATCTGCCCCTCAGTGATCAGCATCACGAGAGTGTGGACCATACACATCACGTGCAGGAGGAAAGTAGAAGGGAGAAAGAAAGGACCTTAATATTATCGGACATCTATCTGGTTTATTTCAATCACTTTTAAAGCTCTGTCTCTTCCTTCTCCATCGTGTCTTGAAACAATTCATGTCAAAGAAGCATCTTGGCACAAGAAACAAGTAATTGTTGCTGTAGCCCCCCTCCTTCCTAGAGGAGCTTCAGACATGGCACTGACTGTATGTGATATATAAAAACCCTGGTTGTTCTGTGAAGGAACCATCCATGCATTCCACTTCCCATCGAATAGGGTCCAGGCTCCTGACCACAGTGGTAAGAACTCATCGCATTCTGAGTTCAGGAATTTAGCATCTTCAAACATCCTCTTTGTCTCTCTCCTGACCTTGAGTTCCAGCCATCCCGGTCTAATATGTGTGTTCTGTTTCCCTAATATGTGGATTGTTATGCTCTGTTGCCTTCTCTTAAAAACCTTTTATCCTTGGAATGCCTCTGTCCATTTCTCTTCATGGATAATTTCTACTCTTCTTGGTAATTAATGCATAAGAATTGTTCAAAGCTTTCCAGAGTATTTTCAGGGACTTAGAAGTCAGAGAGAAGAGACCATTAAAATGGAAAAGGATGGTGGGATTATCTAGCCCAACCTTTTCATCTTTCAGTTAGGAAAACTGAGGCACAGAGAGAAGTCACTTCCCAAGACCAACTACCCATCTCTCGCCTCTCTCCAGTGGTGATCACTGCAATTCAGACAATTCTAGAATGAACCTTGGGAAATGTGTTAGCCTTTCTGAGCTAAATATCAAGTAAGGAATACACGTAGATAATCCAGCAGAGTTCCTCTCTTCCTGTCTTTCCATAGTCTTTTCTCATTCCCAGATCAGCTCTGTCATCAATACACCGTGGGTTCTTACCTTCGGGAGAGAACTAGAAGCCGTACAGAAGCAGTGCTGAGAACAGGGCTGTAGGCTTAGGTTTCTGTCACTTTTGAACTTCTGTCACCACTTACGTCCACCTGGGTACTTTGCCAGGTTACTTACCTGCAGTGCCTCAGTTTCCACATTTGGAAATTGAGAGTAGTTATTCAGTTCTCTCAAAGGCCCTGAGGCTCATTCATACTTGGCATGTTCTGTTATTGATGGGGAGGCAGGTGTGGCTGAAGCAGTGAGTGAGGAGCAGGGAGGTGGGAGACAAAGCGAGAGACCTTACTCAGACCATCCGGGGAAACCCTGGTAAGGACAGTGGATGTCACAATGAGCGCCTACCAATTGAGGCACAGAGAGGTGCTGAGAGTGGAAGCGCCTCGCAGAGTATCTGACAGCTATGTGGTGTTCAACTCAAGCTCGTTCTCGTTTACCATGGGTTGATCCACAGTTATAAGTCACAAATGAAGGCAATGAAAAGAAACGAATGCTCCATTTTCTTCCTAATCTATACTCTTCATGACAATAGCAGGCACACAAAGGGCAATTTTGGATAGAAAGGACATATGGAAAGGTATGCTTAAGAAAAATATATGAAGACTGGTAAAAAAGATGGGTTATGGTCTTATTTTTAAAAAGGCATATCCTGTGGAGAATTTACATCCGTAGAATCTGAAACATTTTAGTCCTACTGTGTGTTACGGGGTTTCCTGTACTTATGACATATAGCTGTATTTTATCAAATGATCAGTCAACGGAATGACAGTAGTTTTCAGTCACAGGATATGTTTATTCCAAACTACTACTGGATCTCACAAACGCAGCAGAACATAACCTGGCAGCTCATTTAAATCTCTTTACAACTTTCCCCCTTTGGAGGAAATGATTTTTAGTTATTAATAACCTCAGTCCAAATCCTATATAGGTGTATATTCATCCAAAGCAAGAGAGCACATGGCAAACTTAAAGACAGCTTTATTATTACTATATACTCTATCAATCAAGATTTTCTATCACTCATTTTCTACAGTCAGCACATGGTCCAGAATTTTAAATACAGGAATACCTTGGTTTTCGAGCATAATTTGTTCTGGAAACAAACTACTCGTATGGCAAGACATCGCTGATTTACCACGTTAAAATGTATTAGAAATGTTTGCTCGTCTTGTGGAGCACTCGCAAACCCATTTACTCGCAATCCAAAGGTTTTACTGTACATATGTTGGCATTTTCAAATCACCTAGTAATTCATTGTCAAGGTGGCACCATAGCGGTTCATTCCACCTGTCCCAAGAAAGAGGACACCATTCCCTGAAAGACTCAAATAGGAGCCTTGGAGGGTTTTTAAAACCAAGGGCCATGCTTCTACATCACAGTGGGGTCCAGTTCTTTGTGTAACAAAGAGCACCTAATACTTTTAGCAAATCTTATATCTCAAGTTAAAAAATCCACATACTCTACTTAGTTCCAAAAGAGTTCAAGAAATCAGTTGAGAAAATTCACTTAGAGTTGGTTGCCTTGCAGGCTTTCAGATTATTTTACTCGTCCAAGGGCATGGCCATGGGGCAGACCGCCTACCGTACGTGATCAGTGTATCCCATTTGTCCCGAAAACTCATTCACGCTTCTAGCGCTTGGAATTTTGGCCACCCTAATTAATTGCTGTTTTATAATTCCGACACTTGGACCTCCGCAGGGCTGCATTTTTCTGGCCTGTGATCACACGCGCCGCAGACAGACAAGCTGCAGACAAGGGCGCGGCCTGCTGCCCATAACCCCTCGGCTCTGTGGGGACAGCCTGTCTGATTCACGTGCTGGGTCTCCCTGGACAGGAATAGCTGAGGGTGGCGATGCTCAGCCCTTAGTCCTATGAGAGATGCTCAGTCCTTTGAGAGCTGTCCCTTGAGTCCCTGCAGAGAGCTAAGAGGCCCCTTAATTTCAACTATTGGCAAGTAAGTGAGCTGCTTTGGAAAAGAAGGAGAGAAGGGGTGGTACTATATCCGGGGGTTTAAGAACTATATCAAAAGTTTTACTTATTACAAAATAGAAAACACTGGACTCCTTGTCCCAAGAGAAAATAACGAAGGAAAAACCCACAAAGCATCTTGCTCTTCAAAAGAAAAACCAATGGAGGTTTATGTGTTTGGACATTTTGAGATCAAATGGAGGCTGCCCGTGGCTTTGGGGGACATGGATGGAGAGGTTGGATGGAGAGGCTGGCCGTCAGTGTGGCGACAATGATCTGAGGGCACTGCCACTTTCTCGATTCTTAGATGCACTTTTGAAAAAAAACAAAAATGAAAGAAACAATTAGAATAGGGGATACATGATGTTATAGTTAAATATTATAAAATTCTAGGTGTTACCTTTTAACTGAAACAACATTAAAAAAATAAACTCATAAGATGAACTGAAAATCGAACAAGGGCTGGAGCAATGAGTCTTGAAAGTTGAGAAGAGGTGTTTAGCTTGCCCACAAACCTCACTGAGCCCCTAAAGAAGAACTGATTATGTTAAATGGCCCCTGGTCATGAGTTGACTTCTGGCTTTGTCTCTCTATATTTATGGTCACCTTAAGGCAACTCACTTCCATTTTCTCTTTTCCTCTTTTACAAATCAAGTGATTTGGTTATACTAGGTGAATGAAAAAAAAAATTTAAAGAATTGGAAATTTAAGTACTAATTATTTTGATAGGAAATGTAATCTTAGCATATTTTTTTATAATAAAAGAGATAGAATGAACTTGGATAATTTGTCAGCATTCCTTTATAAAATCACTGTTAATTTTAGAGTTATTTCTTAAGATTTCTTTTTATGAGAATATATGTTTATGCTTTCAACTAAATGGGAAATAATCCAAATTTATCCTCTGTAATCAAAGTAGTACACACCTATTTTAAGTATAATAATATATGGTGTCTTTGGTATCAACTCCTTATTTTGATATTCTCTGAAATGAAACCATAGACCTTTGTAACTTTACATTCCATGAAAGAAAACAAAGAGAAAGCAATTTTAAAAGTTTTGTTTGTTTGTTTGTTTTCCATTTTCTTAAGGCAAAACTGCTGTTAGGATAGTACCATACCCATTTAGAAATCTTTCTTTTTTTCCTTCTTTCTTCCCTCCCTCCTTTTATTTTTTTTGTGTTTCATTTTACCAAGAAAAACATTGAAGTAAGGGTAGCTTTTGGTGGAAAAAATATTTTATGTGTTTGGATGTGGGGTTCCAATGTGCACTTGCTAAGTCAGCAGGAGAAGGGCAGCATTTGGTTTTCTATTTGCTTGTAAACCTAAGAAAGAATGGATCATGTCTGTCTGGGAGATTGAACTTCAGATTCCTAAAGGCTCCTTCACTTCCAAGGTGTTGTAGCAACTACCTGAGTACACACAACTGGGAATTCCAAAGCAAACGATAAATGCGTCAGGTTAGAGAATTAGCACAGCCTCCAGATTCAGCCTCGTCCTGTGGAAAGACATTGAAAACAGCTCTGGCGTATATTGTTATGGACCAAGCTTTGAAATCGAGGAAGGGCTGCTGAGCAAATAATCTCTAGGACGTGTACAAAAGGATGGAATTAAGCTTAATGCAAATTATCAATCACTATTCACTCAAACATTTCATCAGAAAGAAGCCTTCTATCGCATTTTGAATATGTGATAGAATCATGAATAAGACTCAACCTTAAGCAGTTCCATCAAGCATAGAACTTGGAATAAAATGTGTTCCCCATCTCCCACCCTCACCATCCCATGGACACACACAAACTGTCCTAAAGAAGAAATGCCATGTTTTGGAAAAATATACTATTTACAAGCATATAAATATACTGAATTTTAGGAGACATCTGTTTTGTATTTCTCAGTATGCTTTGTATATTTTTACTCCATTATTTCTCTCAAAGTATTCCAAATTTGTGATAATGGATGTACATCTAATTTTAAAGCTTTACTGTCCATTCCAATAAGATATCTTTAGTAACCATAGAGGCTTACAAAAATTGTACTTTCAGTATAATATTGGTTTTAACTGAAGTAGAAAGTTATATTTAAAAGCACTAGGAAAATCAAGCCCCTTGCCTTTCCTTCTGCCATATGCCTCAGGGTACTTTCCGTATGTAATAGAAAGGAAAGCTTCTTTGTTGATAACTTTTGTCTCCAATAGACGTTTTTAACTTTTTAATACTATTTTTTTTTTTTTACATCCCAAAGAAACGATAATATTTATCTGGACTGCCCTCAAATAAATGTCTCCAGTAGACTGTGGGAAAATATGGCAGCTCACAGGGGATCATTGAAAGCCGCTTCATGGAGCCAGTCTTGTTTATCGGAGTTGCAGCCTCCTAATTCGGGTCCAGAGAATTGTGTGCTCTCATGGTTGTTTTTAAATCAGCACAGTTAGCAAAACTGAGTGTCATTCAGATGATCTGACAACTTGGGCAGAGCGTAGACTTGAGAATGTGAAGGAATTTAAATGAATTTTTAGGTCAACATGAAGATGTAGATCAGATTTAAATGGCTATGAGGGTCATAAAACTCCACTTAGTAAACTATTTTTGATATCCTAAGATGACAAAAAGAATTGAGGGGATTTTTTTTTGACAAATTATTGCCAAAATTATTATTATTGTTTTGGGTTTTTTTGCCAGAAAATAAAAGCTGAAAAAAGACCAAAGCAGAATGTATTTTTATAGCTCTCCCTCCAAGATGACAGAATTTCTCTGTAAAGCTCATTATGAAAACTCTGGCTTCTCTGTGGCAGGGGTGAGATGAGGTGAGAGACTGATCGGGCCGCTCAAGTTAGTTAGTGTGTTGGAAACTATTTGGAAGATGCTTGCCCTTTTAGGTAAGCTATATAATTTGTTGTTTTCTGGTCAGAATTTCCTCTTTGGAGCTATAAGCACAAATCTAATGTTGTAAGAAAGGCAATGTTGGGCACAAAATGAGGAGTACAGATGATCAGAGCATATAGACAGGCCTCTAAAGAGAAAGCTGGAGATAAAAACTGAAAGATAAAATGAGAGCAGTAATGTGACACAGTGAAATAATGAGCAACTGTTTAGACATTGATATAAAGTGAATTTAATTAAAGAAAAAAAGTGTTGGGAAAAGAGAACTCTAGAATACGTTATCTTATGATATTTCTAATGGTATATTTTTTGTGGGGGAACTATCTTCCAAATAAAATTATTTTAATTAAAGAGAAAAATATGCAAGAAAGCCACACTTTCCTGTGAGGATATTATAAGTGAGGGCATCTGAACTATTAGTAAATACGCCTCTGTGCTTCTTTAAATTGGCTGTGGAACAAGTTTTCCACTTGCTGAGGTTTCTGTAAACATCAATATTTATGTTAAAGTGGCTGATCTGGGGATGACATCTCCCTGTGTCTGCAGCTGACTCCATGGCCCCTCAGAGTTAGCTGCTTTGGAAGAGAGCTCCATCAGCCAGAGCCTCAGCCACCATCACGGCTTTTTGGGAATTGTCTTTAAATCCAACCCCACTCACCTTTTAACCCTACTTTTTAAAGATGCTGAAATATGATAACGCCCTGTTCTTTGAGGATAGCTGAACCTTCAAGAAACTGAAAAACGCTTAACGTGACCAAGTTTGGTAGATAAAGGAGTTGGTCAGGTTGATTCACAAGGACCAAAATTTAAAAAATAAATAAATAAATAACTAGGACAGTTTTTCATCTGCACTTAACGAAATACTCCTGGAGGTCAATTCGCTGAACAGAATCAGATTAGCTGGGTGTCTGTCCTGAACATCCATCGAGAGGGGACACTTAAAAGGGACTGAGGTAGGAAAGCAACTTCTAAACAGATCACCACTTCTCCACTGCCCCGCATTCAGCCTTTTACTGTGTAAGACTCGACACAGTTAAAGAACATTGTTTCGAATGGGCCCCAAATTATTATATTTTCCATAGTACCCACAGGTCCTGATCAATAGAAAGACTATAGAAATGGTTTCCAAAGTGAAAACATTATAGGAAGAAGCGTACAGTCTCTCAAAAAGTAAATTTCAGGGTTAGAAATATGTCCATGGCTGTGTTTTTAAAATGTGCTATCTGTGCACATTGTGAGAAAATATACGGTCCGTTGCAGAGAGCGTAAACTTCCCAATTTAATGAGGTACTTTATTAGAGAATGAGGACGATTGTTTGCCTGAAACCTGGCCATCGGCGTTGCCCTCTCCCAGTGCGTCTGCTGGCTCCCCGAGCCCTGAGGAGCACGGACCCGTGTGAACATTTCCGTGTCACAGCTTTGAGGACCATGGGCTGCTGTGACTCAGACCGTAGATTCGAACACATCCGGACACATGGGCCCCAGCTTGGCAGTGTGCTGCTTTCCCATGGTTCTATATAAGGTCAGGTAAACGCGGGATGGAGGGGACACACACGGTGTCTGGTTGTGTGCCAGAGAGTCACAGGAAGGTCATAGGCACACACTCAACACCTGCTGTGTCCAGGAAACACCTTAGGTCCTCGGTCAGCCCGTGACCAAGAAACAGTTGCGGACCTCAAGGTCTCACTGCCCAGCTGGAGAACAGGCAAAGGAGGAGGCCAGGGTGTCCGTAAGAGCCTCGGTGTGTCTGGTTTTCCTTTTTTAAAATGAATTGGTGTATCACACATTCACTTTTAAAGGACATTCCACATAGATAAAAGACATAGTGTTAAAGCTAGATTCTACAGGCTCTTGGCATTCGTGTCCTTCTCCACTTCACCCCCTGTGCACCCCTCATGTTAAAGCTCAACAGGAAATGTCAGGTGGCCTTACGTCTCGGGGCGCATTATGGGACACCATTTATACTGTCTTCCTGTGTCACTTCAGTAATCTGTATAGTCCACTTAGCTAATAATTTGATAACAAAAGGTAAAATAGAAGCTAATGGATTCTGTACAGAGGGTGATAAAATGGGGATGGAATGGGGAGGCAATAAACTTGTCCCCATCTGATAGCTTGTCCCAAATTATTCAGTGTTTTTTGAATCTCTGTGTCAATTGAGTATGTCAGTTAATATTTTTAGAGAATAAATATTTGTCCTCATCCTATGGCTATATGATGCGTTTGTTTATTTGTGCAACAGTCACCATCTTTTCCACAAAGTGTTCAAGGCACTTCTGGGCATATCTACAGTCTTATGTGTGAAATGCTTTGACATCACGATTTTCTCCAAATCTATGCATTCCTAGGCCCTTTTCTACAGGAAATTTCACAGGGTGTGCACTTGGGTAATTCACTCGTGGCTGGAAAGCACTGACTTCATGGTTGGAGTTTAGCAGCTGCTTAACAGCTCCCAGGTAACTCCAACCGAGTTTTAAGACAGGAAGCTGGGAAGAGTAAGGCGCCTAATGGGACTTTCAGAGGGGCCATAAAGAAAAGCACCTAAATTGACTTTGATCCAAAATTATCTGGGTAATACTCCCACTGACTAAAAATTATAAGCTCTAAAGCCACTCTATTGTTAACAGTAAATAACAAATTGTTAAAAAGTTCTACAAATGTGTCATTGTGTCCGTTTCCCTCTGATTAATCTCAACCATGTATGATGAATATAGGAGAGTGAATGCTTGTAAACTAAGCCCTAAAGAAATAATTCTACAAAATATGGTACAAGTATATCATATCTTTGCCAGAAACTAGGTGTATTCTAGCTGGATTAATGGTGGCAGGCATGTAATGGTGGCAGTCAGGGATGTAAAAAATAAATTCATAAAGATCACTTTAACCATAATTTTCTAAGTTTACTTTCTAACATTAAAAGTGATTGATCCCCTTTTCTGGTAAACTCATTTGTCACACTGTACTTTTTGAAAACTTAAGCCATTTGATTTTTTACAAATATGTAAATATAAAAGGAAAGTAGCCAAAGAGTGAAGATGTGATAATTTGGATGGAAGATAACTTTCTTTTTTACTGTGAAGTCATTTTCTCTCTCTCTCTCTCTCTCTCTCTCTCTCTCTCTCTCTCTCTCTCTCTCTCTCTGTGATTTAACAGATAATTATTTCTGTGTAACTCTGTTTCGGAAGAGAAATAGCGATAAAGAATAAATGAGTAGTTTAAAATTGTTAAAGTATCTGGATTATTGCTACACATTTAGTAAGGAGCCTTCTTATGTTGGTACAAACATAATGTCTCAATGAAGCCTTTTGTCCTTTCTCTCCTCAGTTATGATTTCAGTGAATCGAGTTGCCACATGGTCCTATTGTTTGAGGAACAAGCTGATTTATTAATATTTCTTAAAAGAAAAAAGTATTGTGAATTGTTAACGAAATACTGGGTGTTGGCCTGTTTGTTCTTTTAAAATGTAGAATGAAGGAAATGTGAATTAAGCCCTATAGAATTATTCTCTTTGGTTAAAGAAAATAAAAATAGAATAACAACTTCTAAAAAAAAAAATCACTCTCAGGTCATTTATCAGGGATCAAAATCAATGTATAATCCCTTTAGAAAATGAATCCACACATATCGTATGGCATATATTTGATGAGAACTTGTGCTAAGGTATTTCATTTTCATAAGATTTATGGAGCAATATGATATTTAATGGTAATGGACTCTTTTGGCTGGGATCCTTTCTCAGCCCACAAGTCACCCGTGGAGAGGATGCAGTGACCTGCTGGCTGTATTTGGTAAGGTTCTTACGTGGCCAAGTCTACTCTAGATTATTCATTCCTAAAAGATAAATCCTTATCTAGGTGATTTGGATGGAGTAACCCAACATCCATGTAATGAGTTGGTGTAATCACAACTTGATGTCAAAATCTTGTATCAGCTTTCGGATTCTCCAATCATAGTACTATATATAGCAGCAAAGCCATACGAAATAAGCTTTTTCATAGAAATGAAGCTTTGTTCCTTAAAATTGTCAAGTTCTGCTAATCTCATTCATTTTACATTTCTATGTAGAATAGAAACCTAGAAAGGTATCATAACTACATTTGAAACATAAATCCTTGTTTTTTAATTCCCACAGATTGTATTTTGTAGTACATTTTATTTACTATTTTTCAGCCCCCTTCCACCATCCTAATCATTGAAACATTTTTTTTTTATTACAAAGCCAGTGTTTGCTCATGGGAAATAAAATTGTATTATATACATTGTTTTACACAGGTTGATGCAAAAACCATTTGGTATCCTGTTGATTGAAAGAACAGATGCTCGTATAATTTATGAAGCCAGAAATGCATTCACAGTATCTTCCAAAAATAGTAAGGTATGCAAATAACATCGTTAGTGGCGGAATGAAGTAAAAAAGCTTGGGAAACTAGGTTGTGAACTGAATTTTGAATGGAGCACAGAAAATTTGAAAGATGTTATCAATATTCTAAAAATACGATCGTAACACTCAGCTTAAAATGGAACATGATATAATCATAAAGTAATATTTGATTGTTTTAAATGAAAAATGGAAAACCCTAGCAAGTGATTTTTCGATTATACATAGCTGGTCTCTTCCACTGACGAATTTTAAACAATCTGTATAAGGAAGAGGTTAGCCATCTTTTCAAAAACTGATATGTTTATTCCTAGAAAAATACTTATTTTCTGTTATACACATATTATTAGTCTTAATTTTCCAAGGTTAGTTTACATGATTGATAACAACAGCAAAATAAGAGAAATTGTATTACTGACCTGATAGTATTTACTGGGGGTAATTTTAAAATTATTTTGAGTATCGGTCAACATGTCTGTCTTTTCCAAACTGAGGGATTAATCAACCATTCCTGAAAGTCATAGATCAAAGGAAACTACATTTCTTCACTAAAAATAAACAGTGCTGAGCGTGGTGTTGGCACAGTTTGTGGAAGTCATCATGGTTGTACTGTTGACATAATGGTTCTTCTTTATAAAAAGAAATCCTAGCTTCAACTTTGATTTGAATTTTTCAGTATATTTGGTTCACCCCAACTTGACATTATCCTTGGGGCCTTTTCTATAAAAAAAAGAGATTTTATTCTATTTAAAAAAGACATTTTCTTGTAAATTGGTTCTTTAAATGTTTAATTATTCACAGAGGGATAGTTTTGATAGTCCAATATAACTTAACTTCAAAACAAGCTCCATGGGTTTTGGAGAAATATAGTATCGTATGTACTTTCTTTCTTTTTTTTCTTCAAGAAGCCCTCTAAATATCAGAGTCAAGAAACACTGGAATATTTTTCCAGTAGATAAACCTTGAAAAGTACAAACACTTGATGAATGTTTAAAATAAAATAATATTTAAACACTAGTCTAATTCAATGTAGAGTTAGTGACAGACTTATTTGATTTAAAATACAGTATGACATTAAGCTCAAGGACAAGAAACTATTTTGAAGGTGATCAGGAAAGGTCATAGTGAGAGCACACTAGTCCCCACACTCTGTCAGTGCATTAGGTTAATCAAGGGTTCCTAAGTTTAGGAGAGTTTAAGATTAATTATAACTTGTAAGGAGATGTCAATCCTCTTTAGAGCTGTCTGTCTTCCAAGAGTGCTCCCTGCCTGTCAGTCAGTACCACCTACCAGGTAAGACAGCTACACAGCAGAGTGCTCATCTTCCTGGGGGTGGAGAGATGAGCTGGAGAGAGAGTGAGAATATCTTAGATTTCAGATGGCCTTGAAATATCTGTCCCTCCCTCCTTTTCCTCCCTCTTTCGCTTCGCTTCCTCTCTCTCTCTCTCTCTCTCTCTCTCTCTCTCTCTCTCTCTCTCTCTCTCTCTCTCTCTCTCTCTCTCTCTCTCTCTGTCTCGTTAATTTTTTAAATTTATCTTCGAAGTGAGAAACCAGTTGTGTTTGGAAGGAAAAGTCATAGAAATCTTAGGAGACCTAGATTTAAGCCTCTGCCCCCTGAAGAATAAGGAGCACCATACTATCCTTTACAGAATATTTATTATAAAGGATTATTTAGGGAAAAAATGAACTAGTGTTTGTGAGGATGATTTGATGATCCAGCTGTTGTCTGGGAAATTGCAGCTCGGACAGGCTCCGTCACGCAGCCCGGCGGGGTGAGCCTCCGTCCCCTGTTTGTGCAGGTCTTGTAATACCTGGGCCCAATAAAGCCCAGCTTTTCAATTGCTGCAATTCACCTGCATAGAAACCCTTCGTCTATGTTTACATAGTTCATATGGATACATTCCCTACTAAAAATGTCTTCATCCAGCTTGTGATAATCAATAGTTAATATAAGGAAAGTAAGATAAGCAAAAAATATGGATAATTCTAGGCTCTTATTAAAAGTGACGCTCATGTTGGAGCTATGGTTAGTGTTTCTTTTTTAAAAAAACTTTCTTTATTTGATTAAACTCTGTAAATATTTGAGGCAGCACAGTTTTTCAACAAACAACACCCAAATATCGATGGCAGTGAGCACTTCCAAAAACAAACAATATGAAGATGGCGACATCATAGATTTCCAAATCTTTCCAGAAAATACAATTTTCTTTTAGAATTATAAGGGCTCGATCGGTGCCAATTGGACTGATTTGTCTGTGAAACATACTTTTAAATCACTCACAGTGTATTTTGGAACATGTGTATGGTATGGGTTTTTTCTTTTTTAATGTAGAAATCCAGTTAATAGGTATATTAAAAATCCATCCATGTCTTCTCAATTGCTAGTAACTTTGCCAAATAGTACAAAGGTTGTGCTGGGAATGCTCTCCCTCTCCAGAGCCAATCCATGAGATGATGTACAAAGTGAGTAGCGTAGAATTGTTTCCACGGTATCCTGGGCGCGGGGGGAACCCGAACATCTCAGCCCTTTGGTGTCAATAGGAATAGGGTGATCAGTGCTTAAGAAGCTGCCGGGAAACAGAATTCTGGGCCCTAAGGGGTGTCTGTCTCTCGGGGGCAGAGCAGGTGGCACTGGAACCCGGCCTGGGTGGACCTGGCCAGATAACTCTGCTTTCCCGCGAAGAAACGTATCCCCTCCTTTACTGTATCCCAGCATCTAGTCAGGTTCTGCCTTCTGTCGCTTTCCCTCTTGCTGCTGAAGTAGCCACAGGTCCCAACAGTCATGGTTGTCATTACCCAGAATGAGCACTTCTGTCACGGGCACTTTGAATAATGGGTAAGGTGAGCGCACTAGTGCTGGAACGTGTCATGAGATTCGTGTCCTGAAGAGAGGAAGAAACCCTCTGAGAAAATGGACTTGGGACAAAGCCTTGGCAGCCCAACCTACCAGTGAAGTCGGCATCCCACTTATTAACCGGTTTCAGAGATGGTGGTATTTCCTTCAAAAGTGAGGGGCAAATAGGGGAGGGCAGTGGCTGTCTTTCTACTGCAACTTTTTGCATTTCTTACATTTTGAACGGATTCATTTCCATGGACAGATCATGAAACGGATTGTTCGTGCTGTGTGCCACCCTGAAAAGGTTCAGACTAGCTAGAATTAAGAATGGAACTCGCATGGTGGCTGAGACATGTCCCCTCCCCGGTGTCGTGTGCTCAATTAGGTCAAGGCGCCCGGCAGAGGAAAGGACCGCAGACGGACATCGAGATGCCCTATTTCACACGCTTGCCCTCTGGAAGGACTGGCAGAGACAGCCACTTAAATTACACACAGGTCATCAGACAAGATATATAATCTATTCCTAAAACAGACAACTTCAGCCTCCCAAGTCCCTGTGGCCTTTCCTGAGGAACGCACACTCCTCCTCCTCCATCTTCTGTCAGTTCACATTAGGGTTTGATGTGTTTAAAAGTGGTGCTTCGTGGATTCTGGGACCCTCTTGCTCCCAGCACCGAAATTGCTTTGGATTGTTTATGACCCACTAACCTTAAGCAAAACTGAAATGCTTAATGTTCTCACAAGCCGAGGGAGGAGCAAGAAAAGCTAAAATACATCTGGCCTTGATGCAGCTTGGTCTTACTCTGCCCATACAACCCTCCAAAATTATGGGGGCTATTTATCCATAGATGAGTTATTGCTTGTGACTTTCCTCATGCAGGTGAAGCTATGCAAGGAGAATGGCTACCATCCGCTTGGAATTCTGGAATTACACACGGTGTGTCCTAAAAAAAAATGACACTGTGCATCTTCTTACAGAAAATGGACAGTCTCAGTACTGTTGAATCTCAATGTTAAGATAAATGTCTTTCAGGCAGGGAGTAAGTCGTGAAAATAAAGACATGGAAGGCATTGGATTGTATTATACGACCTTGTGATCGAAAGCACACGTGCATTAGCAGAGAACTAAATGGAACCAGCAAGTAGAATAATTTTTCCATATGGAACAAAAGTAGCTTAGAATATAGGGCCCTCAAGTCCATTCTCTTTCCTGACACCAGGTCCCTGCAAGCAGGAACGCAGAGGTTGTGTTTCCAGCTGTGGAAAATGGAAACTGCTCGGATTTAAGTTGTAAATATGCGACGCATGCACCCTATTTAGTCCAAGGAAGGAAGAGGGTTCATGACTGTATGTACCCCTGCTATTGTGTGTGTACCCCGACAAGAGACTGAATGTAATTTCTTCTCGGAAGTGGATCATTTTCTATTTCAGAATTTTAAGTTGACTGTATTCTGCAAAATGACTTCTAGGAAAGTATTTTGGGAAACAAGTAAGAACACAACAACACACTGCAGTTAGTGGAAATCGCCCTGGGGCTTTGCTTATTAGTTGGCTAAATGAGGATTTTCGCTAATCTGCACTATCCAGTTTAGGCCTTTGTGTGGGCAGATGCAGCAAGAGACGAACAGGCATGATGATGTGTATTGACCTGACACTAATCCCGCAGCAGGCAGGCATCAGGATGGGGGCGATACGCCTTCCGTTGTACTTGATGGTACAAACACATGAGTCTCCGTCCCTTGGTAATGCTCTTCCCAGCGGCAATGCAGAAATGCCTACTGATAAGGCCCCTTCTCAGGAGTTTTCTTCTGTTGGAAACATTTGCTCGTTTCAGAACAATTAAATACTGCAACATTCTGATTAATAACTGGTTTATATTCTGCTTGTCACCTCAGTATGTAACTCCCAGGAAATCACTAATCCTTTTGCTCTAAAAACTCAGTTTCCATGTAAATAACTTGTCTAGAAAGTATTCAACAACTAGTACCTCTAAAATATGCTGAGTTAAATACTAGAATGTATAAGAAGTTAGGGTACATATTTTACTTCTCTGTCTTGGACTTGCATTGGTTGCCTAGACCATGGTCATGTCCAAATCAGTATCCCCAATTGCTGTGGGTTGCCTCACCCATAGGAATTATAATCTCATTGAATGCCAGCTATGTGGATGCAAATACAACTTTCTATCCTGGTTTTGCTACATCCAAATTTACTTTTTTTAAGATCAATGATAGAAAACTATAAAAGCAGCTCTAAAAATATATTCAATAGAATAGGCAATAATTTCAAAAATGGGCATAAATCACAAAACACTCTTGGAGAAGGGGATATGAAAAGAACCAAAAAAAAAAGGGAAAAGTGTTGGGATTTTCATACCCAAAATTGTTGGAAATGAATGGTTTTGTAGCATGTACAGATTGTATTTACCTTTCAGAGTATTAACGAAATCTTTGTGCCATAAGCTAAGAAAAATGTGTTGTGCTGGTTTCTTCATTTATTATTTGTTTAGTAGTTGCTAAATAAGAATTCTTGAAGGAAATTGGACTAGTTTTATAACACTATATTAGAAAAAAATATGAAGTACTAACGAATAACATTGACTAACATTGATTTTAGGAAATCTAAGAAAATTCTGTTTAAATACATTATATTTACCCACCCTAAGCATAGCAATATTTAAATTATAAGATAGTGTTTTGATTGGATGCCTCCAGCTCCTCGGAATAACACATTCTCCCTGTCATTAACAGTGAGATGATTTCTTCTCTGGACCTAAGCCAAAATAGGCATTTTTTTTGCCTCAGTGAAACAGACCCCTTTCTCTCACACAACGTGATGTGGAGGGTTGCCAGAATCTTGGTTGGAAGAATCACACTTCTTCATTCTTATTCTTCTGAAATGGCTTAAAATGCACCAAATGTACGACTAAAGCTACTCTGTTATTTCTGTCTCCCGCCCCGTCCAATATGTACAGACACTGTCAAGTCAGCAGAAATCTGAGTCTCAGGTTGCTTCAGTGAACATTCAACGCTGTCGGTGAGTTTGGAATTAAAGTCAAAACCATCGACCGTTGATTGTACCCTATGGCTAACCGTCACCTACTCCACGCTTTCAGAATTTGCTGGAAACCGGAAACCAAAGTGGGACACGCCTGGGCGGACATTATTTTTTTTCAAAGGTCACAATCAACATTCATTGCTGTCGGTGGGTTGAACTGTGTGGACAAGCTCACTGAACAATGAATGCAACTGTGGCCCCGCTCTCTGCAGTCTCAACCCAGAGAGGGTCCATCTTTGGAAGACGCACTGAAAGTAGGAAAGTGATTCTTTACTTGTCCCATCAGCCCAGCCTTCAGGCTCATCTATTCAATGTGTATCATATGGGCAGGTTTCGATGGAAAAGGTAGCAGTTTACACAGCAGTAATACATGTGTGCATGTCTGTATGTTAGAAACAGAATGCTTGGGATGAAAGGTTAATATTTTGTTCATGGATCTGTAGCATAACCGTCTGAGTTACCAGCTTCCTACAGTCGCAGCATGGGTGATGAAGATGTGAGGAAATGCCAGCCCCTGTGTCATGGGCACCCGTGCCCTTCAAATGACAACGACACTTCGCAACATCTTTTCTCTGCATCTTTGGTTAGATTTCCTGGTCAACTTAGCACAGAAACACCAGGTAATTTTGTCTTTCTCTTGCTCTGGGTTGGGATTCCTAAAGAATACTTCCTTTTGCTATGGAATTGGCTAAGGAGGGAAGAAAATATATGTAAATAACTATGCAACTATCGAACACTTAAGAGAGTCTTATCATAGCTTGATTTCTCAAATTAAATTCAAATTTAAGGGTCAATGGACCCAATTACTTTGCGTTCCTCCTTCGTAGAACCTGGTCTGTACCATTCGACTTATGATCATGGCCTATTAATTACCTCACTATTTATAAAGAATTTAGAGATGTTTATAAACTTTGAATCCATCATTCTCTCTCTAGGATTCTCTCGCATACAGGGTGAAGATATTCAAAGCAATCTTATTTTTAAGAATTTGATCATGAAAGCAAGCTACATGTGCAACAATGGGGAAATGGGGTGATGAATTTTGACAAGAATATCATAGGAAATAGTAATAACCCAACTGTGTTTTAATAGATGAAGAGTCTGCTAATAATTAAGTAAAACTCAGGCTGACAATTAAGTATTAACTTACTATAGTAGCAGCCATAGGGAAGCTAATTAACCTTCTTAAGGCCCAATGTTCTCACCTGTATAATTGTTATAATATTCCCTACCTGAGAGTGTTATTTTGAGGATAAATGAAATAATTCATGTAAAGACTTTGCATAATGCATGACACTTACTATTAGTAGTAGCAGTAAACTCAAATCTGTGTATGATCAGATCCCATTATGGAAAAGTTACTATGTTTATTTAACTCTCAGCGCTGGGATTTGGGTCGTTTTTCTTCTCCTATGTATTATACCTTTTTCTTCTTTGGTTTCCCAGTGACAACCTCTATGTCTTTACTGTCCTAAAAGACTCTAGGTCTTGGTTCAAAAAACTCACACCACAAATTATGCTTCCCTTTTGGTCAATTGCAAAAAGAAATAAAGTTAAATAGGATTATTACTTACTTTATTTTAATTGAATTCATGCAATGATATACTGTTTCCTTTAATCCTCACAAGAGCTAGGAAATAATATTTTGAAGATGGGGACAAAACAGCAATATGCCTGCTGTCTGGGAGCATGATGGCTCTAACCACCAAGTTCACATTCAAATTTTGAGAACCTAAGTCCTTAATTAATCACTATTTCTAAGAAAAGGAAGAATAGCATATTCCTGTCAAAACAGTATCACAGCCCAAATTAACGTTCACTGGGATTTAACTAAACTATAAAGACATGGTCTGAGAATAAGCCATGTCGTCCCAGCTCCATATTTAGAAGGATGACCTATCATGTAAGTGACTTGAGACCTGTTTGGTTTTGTTTTTTTCATCAGAGAAAATAATCTCTATAAATTAGAGTTTTTACCTGTGTCATTCGCAGCTCCAACCCAGCACCAAGAGCAATGGCAAACACGTGATAAGAACTCGGTTAATATTAGTTGAGTGATTGCGCCATAAACACATCTACTCAGCAAGCAGAACCATCAATGACTGATTCATACGATACGATGCTTTAGGCCAGAAGCTATGAGCCAAAGTTGAGTCTTCCCTGAAATGTAGTTTTTTTCCAGAAAACTACATACACATCAGTGGCCTTTGCTTCTACCCTTTAGAGTGGAGTCCTAACATTTACTCATATATTTGCCATATATGAATTTAGCCACTGTCTTTCTTCCAGTGTCACACAGACCATTAATGATAAAATGAACCGCCATTGCATGAAGTAGTAAGAAAAGAAAAAAATGAAAGCAAGAACCTGGCCATTATAATTTTAAAATGCCACCAATCATAACACACATCTCAATTTTAGAGATGTTAAAAAGTAAAAAGGATACATCCTAGAGTCAGTAAAATACAGTATTTGTCTTCAGAACTCCACCATTAATGGGTTGCACTCCTTATATTATGCAGTGGTTATTATTAATCCTAAAAAGGTGATGCAAGTAAGAAAAAGATGGTGGAGACGTTTGGGGAATGATTTTAATTTCTTTCCCCACAGATAAGCTGCATGCATTGAACTTTACAAGTGTTTAAAGGATTTTCAAGAGTTGTTTTAACTATACATGATTTTTGTCCTAGATGCTGACTTTAAAATCTAAGTTTCCCCTTGACCTTAAAGGTAAGAAAAAAAAAACTCATTATAAGTAGATTTTTCTTAGTTTCTAAAATTATAAATTATAGCTAGTAAGAAGAATTACCATTTATTTAGCAGCCAAATTTGTACTTTTAATCCTTTCTTTTACTTTCCACAATGCCATCGCCACCCAATATAATTTTAATGGATCTTAATCACATTTTCCAAGTCACTCCTCCATCCTCTTTAGACAAATTCGCTCACTCTTCCTGCTGCCTCTGGGAAAGCAGGCTGTAAATATTTTTCAGAGTCCTTTAAACCACCCCTCCCTGCAAAGTCTCCTGAAAAATCAACACCAAGTAACAAGAAGAAAAGATTGCACTGTATTTACTGCCGGAGTTGTCTCTCAGCCCTGGACAGACAGCTCGGCCCCATGAGCAGAAAGCTGGAGCTAGTGGCACCAATTCACACAAAGCCATTTTTAAGATGCCTGGTCTGTGCTATCCGTCCTCTTACCTCAGGCAACCCGTCCTGCTGCTTAAGTGCTAACACATGCTTTACAACTGCAGGAAGGGATATGGTTTACAGATTAAAATTAGATGCAGAATTAAATTGCTTGAGCACAGCAGAAAAGAAGGGGGTAGTGGGAAGGGTGGAGACAACTCGGGCATGCCAATACTCACACACACTCACTTCCAAGATGTGGGTTTCCATGAATCTCCATTAGCATTCTTGGGTTCAGGTCCTGCTTTCATCATTGAGAACCCCTTTCAGAGCAATAGCACAGAGAATCTATCAAAGGCTACGCAGCCCCATGCAAATGCATGTTTAAAACGTGGAATTTACGGCCGTGAGAGATCTCTGAGTCAAATACCAGAGCTCCTTTTAGAAAGCCAAGTGGAGTAATTTAATGACTACTAATGACATTTGTAACTTTTCAGTCTACCATAATAAGAGTAATCAGATCTCAGGCTTCGGGGTGTAATGTGATCACCTGAGCTTTTCAGAAAAGAATTTCCGTGCACATGGACAGCTCGGCACAGCTGGCCAAGCCCAGGGTTGGTAAAGTCAGAGGAAGGGGAGGGGACAGCGCCTTCTCCAAAGCACTAACTGCCTCTTTGCAACTGATAATCACAGGCTAACACGGCAGTTAAGAGAGACGCATCTTTGTTAAGTGAAAAATGCCAGTTGTTGCCGAAACCACTGGAAAAGGAAATGAGTAAGTCCATAATGTGTACTTGCTTGGTTTAGAGTCTAAGGTCATGAAATGAAAAGCTATGGACTCTTCCCGTCAGCAGACATGTGTTGGGAGCCTACTTCCTTCCTTACTCACTGGCATTTTGTTAAGTGCTGGGAGATGCCACCTCCTGTGAACTGGGCTCTGGTGGCAGAGAGAGGCTGATCATCACATTGTTGCATAATTAGCTGTAAAGTAAAGGGATAGAGAATAAAAAAGAGAGACCACCGAACACTGAAAAAGAGAGAACTGGTCAAAGCTGAGTCTTATTAACTTGCAAAGCAAAGGAACACCCTAGGGAAGAAACTCACTCCCTCCCTCACCGACCCGGAGTATTTTGGGTGATGTGCTGAGTAAGGACTGAAAACCAGCCCTCAGATGACAGATGAATGCAAGGTGTGTGCAGGGCTGAGCAAACCCATCTCTCAGTGTATTGGTGGGTAGAGATTCTGGGGAGCTTCAGGAAGGGTTTGGTACACCAAGGTCATTCAAAGTTCATGGTCTTTTATGAGCCTCAGCTGGTTGGAGTTCGCTGTGAAGAAATGTAGTTTTGATATCTTCCAGGCAAGTGCTGCTCTAGTGGAAATTTTTCCATTTGCAGATATAAAAGATAACTGGTGAAGGAGTTGGGGCTACGGGGTCAGCGGAAGGCGACCGAGCACCCTGGGAAAAGAGAATTACATGTACAGACAGCAAAAGTGGGGTAAAAAGGGCAGTTCAAGGAAAGGACAGAGACCGGTATGCCCCAGGCTGGGAAGGTGGGCTGTGCAAGACCATGTAAGGATGTGTACGCCATGTTAAAAGTGGCCTACTGTCCTGACAACAGTGGGAATCCACTGAGGACTTTCAAACAAAGGGTAGGAGTAGGGGTTGAGGGTAGTGGATGGTCTGAACTGGTTTTCAGAAAAATCACTTTGGTTACAGTGGGAAAGATGAACTTAGGATTTGCTAGTAGGAGGCCATTATCACTGTTCAGAAGAGACAGACAGAATTAAAAACGAGTGCAGATGGCTTCAACAGTGAAAGAGTGCTAGTGTGAGGGGAGATAATAACGAGGATACCCAAATGTCAAACCACCCGATAGTTCATAAATATCACACCCCACCCTCCATCCAGAGTTTTCTCTGTCTTGGAGACTGTGCTTGGCAGCGTCTACAATGGCCCTCACTATCTCCATCAACTGACATGTGCAGTCACCTCCTCTGGAGTGTGGTCTGGACCCAGTGACTTAATTCTAAACAATGGAACATGCTAGAGGTGATAGTGTCACCCCCCCCACAAGACTCGGTTACCAAAAAACATGGTTTCTGTCTTGATGGTTCTCTCTTGCTTTCTCCTGGACACGCTTCTGTGGGGACACCATCTGCCGTGTCATACATGGAACCATCTTGTGGAAAGGATCTTGTGGGAGGAGCTCACGCCTGCCAACAGCCCCTTGGGCAAGCTTGGAAGTGCATCCTCCTGCCATTAAACCTTGAGATGGTTGGAGCTGACCCATCATGATGACAGCCCCTGACCCAAGAGGATCCCAGCCGAGCCCGGTCGGATTCCAGACCCACTGCAGCTGTGAGACCGTAAGTCTTTATTCTAAGTGCTAATGGTTGTGGTGACTTATCACACAGCCAGAGATGACTTCTGTGGGGAGCTTTCTGTGTAGGCTGGTCACTGTTCTGGTATCACATTCACTTTTTAAAACATCTCCATTGAACTCCTTACAGTTCTTCACTATTTTCCTCTGTTTCACTTCCCTACTAAATCTTTTCTTAAAACATTGCTTCTTTACAGAAATTTGTGTACAGATAGCCATAATGGAAAACTTCATTGTTTTACATTCTAGTGATTTCGAGATTGATAAGAGAGAAAAGAATAGGGTTGTGATGTGTGTATAAACAGCCCTGCGCTAAGGCTGGAGTATTCTGCCCCGGTAAATTCAGCACTTTCAAAGAACAGAGATAGACCCAACTACTAAGAAGTCCATTTACCTTCTCTGTTTTGCTCATTGTTAGTCATCATAATAGAAACACAGGTTGTACCTATTAAAAGCAGAAAACTTTGCCTTTGGGTGTTTGCTGGAATTATGTCATAACTAGAGAAAAGCCTTTTATGTGTTGGTGATACTTGGCTTTGGGCACATGTAACATATGAAGTGAACTTATTTCCATGGAAATCTTGTCCGCTGGGGGCTGTGGGGCTGTAGTCTGCAGTAGCGTCCCCTCTATCCCCACGCCACCCCCACCGCAAGGTGCTTCTCAGAGGCCCCAGGAGATTTCCAAGCCCGGGCAGACAGAGTGCACCACCGCCCTCCCCACTCCTTCTGTGCAACCAGGGCCAGTCCCATGAGCGCCGCTGTCTTTCGGTGTGCGCAGCCCCACCCCCCACAGTGGGCATGGGCCCCCTGCCCACGGCGACCCCACCGCCAACAGCAATGGCTGCCAGGCGCTGTCACTGGGTCCCACTGCTGACTCAAACTGCCGAGAGTCACAACATGGACAGTTAGCAGGGGCCTTCGTTCATGGTTTCCACCCTGGTATAGTGGTAGCCCCTCTATCAGATAAAGCCTTTCTGTTTACTCAGAAAAGGAAACACAAATCTGTAAGGTACAGCTGGAGGCCTCATCCACGTGGGCAGCACCCTAAATCCACGATCCTTCCCCGGGTTAAGGCTGAGGGTGGTAAAAGGGCCAAACCTAGAAGTCCTTCTTTGTAAAACAAACAAACAAACAACAAACAAACAAAACTTCTGAGGATGAAGCTGTCTGCAAGAAAGGCTCTCAGCTCTTCATGCAGGAGATTCCTGGTCGGCATTGCCAGAACTCTCTGAGTGACAGCAAAGGTGACTCCTTGACCTTGACCTGCAGTGCATTCCACATGACAGCAGAACCTCCCCACTCCCATGCCTTCCTGTTTACACCACCGATAAGAACAACAACCCAAATCAACGCATATCTCAACATTTTGTGGGAAAACTGGATTGGGAAATCTCTGTTTCAGCCCAGTATCTACCCTGAACCACGTCTTTCATGTAAGTTGGACTGATTCTACTTCCAGAATCTTCCATTTCAGATGATTTCCTCGCCTGGATTACCAATAGAGGAGCCATATACTAGAAGTGTGCAGAGAAGGGAGAGAGACTTCTAGCAAGAAATCAATAAAGTATTCCAAAGGTGGATCCATCTATAAGTAGCTGCAAAAATACATTATTTAAAAATATAGAAAAGAAAGAAATATAGAAAAAGTTTTAAAAAACAACGATTTCTGAGAAGTGGAATCAGGAGAGGAAAAAATATGAACTCTCCTATACAGTTTAATCTTTTTAAACCACAATTTATACACTTTCAGGAAAAACATATTTTTAAACATATAAAATCACACTAGCAGAATCTGTGTTTTACCAGTTCTCAGTGGAAACAAATGTGTCGCATTAAATTTTAGTAACTCGGGTTTGATGCCCCCATTAACTGCAGTAGCTCCTTCATCCCCCATCACGCTCCACTCCAAGCCTTCACGATGTTACTCCGGGGCGTGTGAGATATTTCACACGATTCCAATAACAGTATGTTCTCCCTGACCCCTGCTGTCAATATCAGCTATGGAGTTTCTGGTGTCATTTCCCATGTGCTATTACCAAAGCTACAAATCACTTGACTCTGACTTGACAAATTGGTGCTAAACAGAAGCCAGATGGCTCTCAGGAGCACGTGGGGTGGTTGCCCCTCTCCCACCCTCCCACACTCATAACTCAAGGCCTCGGAGTGAAAAGAAAATGCCTTCAGCTCTGCCTGCAGCCTTCTCCCCATGAAGCCCCGGGAGGGGTCTTCAGGGACCTTCCTGGGCAGGCAGGCGCTGGCCTCAGGCGTTTGAAAGTTGCCGGAATCCACCAGTTCCCTCATTTCAGATTTTCTTTTCCAATTGGCATCATTTTTTCAGACATGCAAGTTCTCTACAAGGCAGGTATTGTGACCTCAAAACTATCCAAATACACCAGCTTTTCAAACAGAAAAAAAAGTGACTCATAAGAGTGACTCATAATGTGCCTAAATTCCAAAAGTCTTAGGACAGAATCCTTGAATCAGGCAACCTAGGTCAATCAACAGTCACAGCCTGATTGGCTAAAGAGGCAGAGTCAGGTAAATCCATGACTGCTCCAACGGAAATACTGTAATTAAAAGCATTGAATGCTTCCAGAAGAATGGCGGGAGGGGGCGGTGTTTGTTCCCTGCAGACAAGAAGGGATGCTTCCAGATACAGGAAGCATCCCGGGTATTCTTAGGTAATATAAGTTGAGTGGTTTATAAATGGAGTGCTTTTAGGATGTGAATGTCTTCCCATAGCAGGGATGTTTGTTCAGATGTTGTCATTTGAGATGAGCGAAGGCAGACCTATATTCACCCTCAGTCTTGTTATGGAGCCTAAACTTTCCAGAGCTATTTAGTGTTTGATTTAGGTAAAGCCTCTTCCAAATGTAAGAAAGGGGGAGTCCATAGGGGACTTCTAAGTTACCCCATTGTAAACTATTAATAACTTCCCTCATGCTAGTTTCTTAGATTAGCTATATAGTCAGGGAAACACTTGGATGGAATGAGTTAGACAGCAAGAGAGCCTGTTTCCGTGGTGCAGTGCCCAGGTAAAATGCCAAACAAAGCATCAAGTGCTGCGAGGACTAAAACCAGGGTATGTGGCTCCTGTCCTCGAAAGCCAGCCACAGTGCCCACCTTTCCCAGAGAGAGAGATCCCACCATGGTCAGCGGGACCCTACATGGGGTCTAGTGAGGCGTCAATCAAATGATCTGTATCTGACAGAACCTGGCACAGAGAAAAACTAAGCAGATACTTTTGTTCTGAAGCAATTTGCTCAGAGTAAATTCTGGGGTTACTGGTTCACTGAAACTATTGTTTTCATCCCCTGGGAGAAGTTCCTTTATATACAGTTTTATAGGAGTCTTAAAAATGATTGGTTTGCAAAAAGGAAACGTAATTTGCGGGATTTTTGTTTATCGAATCTCATGCTTGTTTGCATGATAATAAAATTTTTCTCGTAAAAAGATTTTCCACGAGCATTTTCTCAAGGCAAGATTGGCTGTGCGGGTAGTTTTTTTTGCCTGCCGTGAGTGTCCCAACACAGTTGTCTTGCAATCTGTCTTTCCCTGAACTTCTGTGGAAGACACTGTCTCTCTAATAATTAGCACACTTCACTTTGAAGATTTTAAAGAAGTAACTCACACATTTCCTTCTCTCCCTGGCATATGCAAGACTTCTAACGTGAATTGTTGTAGGTATTAACAAGAGTGTGGACAGGGCCGACGAAAGGAATAAAATCTTTGCGGCTGCAATAAAAAGAAAGAGGCAACCGAATGATGGCTTGTCTATTGTTACTGATATTTTGAGCTGATAGCACAGATGGTATCAGCGCATGGAAAACACGATTCTGATCTGAAACACCTTATAAAAAAAGAAGATCATTTATCATCCGTTGAAAAGTAGTGAGTTAACAAGGCCCCAGTGTGAGCGCTCCTGCCACGGGGTGGAAGGTTTATGGCAGTGTCACTTCCAGCTGCCAACAGGTGTTGTGCTGGGTGTCAGTGGAAAGCCCCAATTCATTAAGGTTTGCCGCCCCAGCACTGTACTCTTTATGACAAGAAAAACAAGAAGGAACAGTGAGTCTCTTATAGGTAGCCCATAAAACTCCGCACTCTGACCTCAACTATATAAACCAAAAGTGAAAGAGGCAATTGCAAATCTGACCAATAAAACTGGTAAAGCTCTTACATGCTGGGGTTAGAAGACTGGGTGTCTAGGTTTATGCGGAAAAGAACAATTTGCAAATTCCTCCATGTAGGGGCTCCCAGAACTGGTGTCGTCCGTATTCTTTGCAGCATTTCAGGCATGTTTGTGGGTGATTGGCAGGCTGCCAGGTGCCCCCCTCCCAGAGCTGGTTTCCCTCAGGAACTGGGGACACCTCTTAGGGAGAAAGACAAAGTTAGGGAAAGGCCACTCTGTTGTGGGGCACAGGTCAAATCCCATGGCTGCCAGTGACCTTCTCATCAGGCCTGAAGGACGCTCTCGTTCTAGAAGGAGAAGTGTCCCTGGTAGAGATGAGAGAACTTCTTTATACTAAAATGCAGACACTGTGGGACACACGCTAGAGCTCGGGGTGCAGCAAGGACTCTTTCAGGCTTCTCTCAAACAGGCGGCTTTGGAGCACAAGCACCTCGGCTTGCATTGCTCCACTTGGTCCCTGGCGGTGAGTTTCCTTACAGGGAAGAAACCAGAAAAACCTACCACCCCTAGTGTTCTGCTGTAGAATAAATCTTTTTAAAGGCTCCTTTTCATAGTCTGCTGGATGGAGGTGAACACAAGGAGGGAGACTATCGCTGAGCGTGCGGACCTGGCCAAAGCCTCTTTTGCGTAAGAAAACTCCAGAATGTGCTCTCAGGTAGCTCTGGGTGGTTTAGGGTAGGCCGTGCAGGCTGACCTTGGCTTCTAAAGCAGACAGGCAGAGCACAGGAGAAGCAGAAGGAGGAAAGGTTCTTTTAGGAGGATAGCTGACTCTGAGAAGACGGTCATGAACCAAGTATTAAGACTTGACCAGGAAGAAAGTTTAGTGTTTTCTCATATTTATTTAATTTTTGTGTGTGTGTTTATCATGCCCTGATATAATCTACTAAAACTCCAGCGGACAGTAAAGTGCACTGTACCCAGGAGTTTTTATTTGCGATTCCATTGATGAGTTGTGGAAAAAGCATTGTGTTCAGTATGAAGCAGGGTGAGGATAAGGAGACGGGGGACTTGGGAGAAGAAAGCAGTGAGGCTGGGTAAGCCTCCTCCAAATGTAGGCAGCATTTTAAAATGACTCCCTGTGGCTCTGATGAGATCTCAGTACCATGATTATGTTGTAGTACACAGCAAAGTAATGCTGAAGGTGTGCATAAGGTTATTGATCAACTGATTTGAAGAGAAAGAGATTCGCCAGGTTGGTCTAATCTAATTGCATGAGGCTTTTTTAAAAGCAGAAACTTCACCAGCTGGTGGTAGGAGAAGTCGGAAAGATTTGAGGTTTTAGAGGGATTTCACCTGAGCTAGTAGGTTCACTGCACTCTAGAGGGGGCCAGGTAGAAGGACTGGAATGTCAATTTTCTAGGAGTTGAAGTTGACCCATGGCCGACAGCCAGAAAGAAGACAGGAACCTCAGTCCTACAACCACAAGGAACTAAAATTCCACCAACAACTTGAAAGGACGTGGAAGTGGGTTCTCCGCTACAAGCCTAATCTGGACAGCGTGTCGATATCAGCCTGGGGGAACCCTCCCTAGGGTTGTGACCTGCTTCACTATGAGGTAATATCTGAGTGTTGCTTGAAGGTGCTGAAGTTGTGGTAATTTGTTACGCAGAAGAAGGAACCCGAATTTTTACATAGAGACCTTCAGACAAATTGTTAGCCCTGATTTCGTATTTACAGCTTCTGTTGTTCTTGCTCAAAATCCGTCCCCATTGAGGCAGGGAAGAGTGCTGGCTTTGTCACTGGGTCTGCCCATTTGTCCCAGCTCTGCCATTTGTCCTCAGGTTACCTCGAGTTCAGGGTTGCCTTTACTTTGAAAAGTAAGAGGTAAATCCACATGAGAACCCGTGGCGTATCGCAAACATGGAATGAAGGTAATTAGTCCCACATGTTCCAGATAACGCTAGTTTTTCTGGTGCGGTTCAGCCAAGTCTTCAGCAAGCTCTCACTTTGTGGCAAAGGGGTCAGTTTGGGAGGCCAGGAAGTGGTGGCCAGTCAGGAGAAAACTCCTACATGTCTTTTTTTCCTACTTGCTGTTCTGAGATCAGGATCATCTTTACAGCATAAACATGGCTCTAGGCGATCTTTCATTTGGTGTTCATGTAGAATTAGAAGAAGATCTGGGGCCAATCTGAAGTGAGGGCTTCATCTCTGAAGGAATGATGATAGCATCTCCTCCCACTTTGTACCAGTTCTGCCCAAGCTATCACACAGGCCAATACTGTTGCTGTCAGGTCCCAGTTTGCCGACTCGGCCGGGGGTGAGATACACGACCAATGAACCCATGTCTTTCCACCCTTCACGGTCTCTCTGGGCTTCCAAAAACCTACCGGTCCTTTCGCTGCCAATGGACTGTGGTTTGTAAAAGAGTGACTAACTGATCATTTATTTCATTTCTTTGATATCTCAGATCCCTTGAGAGAAAAACATGAATCACATTTTTTTTTCCTGATCAAGTCATTTTATTTTTTGAATTTAATTTTTTTAATTGAAGTATAGTTGACATACAAAATTATGTGAGTTTCGGGTGTACCTTTATATACCTGATGGGGAAACCACCGTAGTGGGTCTAGTAAACATCTGCACTGAATAAATTTATTATGAAATTATTCACTAGATTCCTATGCTATATGTTACACCCCTATGACTAATTTATCACTGGAAGTTTGTATCTCTTGTTCCTCTTCACCTTTTTTGGTCCGTCCCTGCAGCCCCCTGTCCTCTGGGAACCATCAGTTAGTTCTCTCTATCTAGGAACCTGTTTCTGTTTTGTTTTGCTTTTTTGTTATACTTGTCACAAAGTTACTTTCTGCTTGTAGAGCTCACATTTTAGTTTGGATGTAGGAGACCCACCATGTGGACTCCTTCAAGTGTTTTAACTGAAAGGTCCCTGGCAGAGAAAAATCAGTACTTTACCCATGAGGACAGCTGTAACTTACTGTCATTTGGTCATTGTGTTTTGAGAATGCTTCAAAGCCTTTCTCCTCTTGACTTGATCCACTAAGCTTGTACCCAAAGTTGACTTTCTAGATACATTCTGGAGTATTTCAAACAGCTCCTTATATCCAGGCAGATGTGGTGAAGGTTGAGAGTGGCAACTTGAGATTCTTTCTCAGATTGGGAATTCCCTTCAGAATCAAATCGTAAGATTTCGGGTAGGCCTCACGAGGATCTGATTAAGTTACTTTGTATGCTGTGTTCTGGAAAAGTGTTGACGACTGAGTTATATTAGCTATGTTGAGAGGTGTTTTGGAAAAATAATTTAATTTTATAGGCATCCCCTATTTTGCATGAGTGGCTCTTTTTTAAATATATCAATTAGATGATAAAGGTTTTCCAATGGTTTTTATTGTATTTCAAGATACGTGATTGGAACTGAGGTATAAATATGCAATGTGCTACATTTCCCCTGCAATTTACATTGCCTTGGAGGTAGAATTACTCCTCACTTTCTGTTTCTAACAATAAAACATTTATGGGAAGCTAATGTAGAGAGCACTCTTCTTATCTCCAAGAAGCATTTTATAAACTCTTCAAAGTCAATAATTCTCTATAATTTATATAGCACTTTGAAACTTCTTAGCATGTTTTTACTTACCTTACCTTATATTTACAATAACCCTGTGATGTTGGGAAGCTAAATATTACCACCTTTATTTACAAAAGTAGAAACTGAGTTTAAAATTAAATTTCAGCAGAAGGAAGAATAGATACTCTATCTTATAATTCTTCGTTCCATGTGCCTTCCTCTAGACCAGCCTGAGAGGAGAGAAAACATAACAAAGTTTTGTTTGTCAGCAAGCTGAGTTCCCCCCTCTTAACTCATTTCAGTGAAACATTTTCCCTAATTAAGAAAACAGCAAAGGAAAAAAGACTGAATCATCTTTAAAAGTACTGGAACTTTTCTCTTTGATGTTAAATAAAGCCTTCTCAAAGCTTCTCAAGCAACAAACACAGAATCAATTACAAAAGTGAGAGCCAAATTAATTTACTATGGCTAAGTTGTTTTTTTCCTCAAAATCATCATCCATGATTCCTTCTCTCAGTGTCTAAAGGTTGTTGGAGAAGCCGAGACTAGCAAAGAACCCAGTAATACATCCTCACAAGCAGTGTCATCCCAGGGTTATCCTAACTTGCATATTTTATCTTTGCATCATGATTCAATGTCAAAATATAAAGTTAAAATGATTTCGAGTAACACAATTTTGGCAGATTGCTAGTTTGAGAGATTGCTGCATTGTCCTGTAGAGCTTAGATGTTGTGGGGCTGTGTGTTTAGCTGGGGGAAAAAAAAAGCAAAACATTTAAACAAACACCCCCCAAAAAAAAACCCAAAACAAAAAAATACCAACTCACAAGTGTCTTGCTTCCTTGGAAGCCGAGAGAAACCATTGCATTGTCACCAGTAAGTAACAGCGGAAGAACCTGAGTGGAGTTTACCAGGACTCCTTTTAAAAGAGAACCAGCTCGCATGCTTTGTTTTGCCTTTCTGTCTGTCGGAAATGCTGACAGGACATAAATGATGGATGAATTCTGTTTGCCCAATTAAGTCATATGGCTAGCTCAGATTCAACCGAAATAGACTCCAAACACTCTGTGAAGGGCATATAGAAAAGGATATAAGTAAAGAATTTGGGCCACTTTAGTAATGGGATTTTCTGTCTTCCAATGCAGTGTATACACATTACCTCTAATAACTATTTGGGATCACAAAGTTAAAATCTGGGAATCTTGGCAAAACGTGGCGGGAATGAAATCATCTGGTCTGGATGGGCGGTGCCCCACGGACTCGCACAGGGCCAGACGCCCGCAGTGCTGACCGGCCCGGGAATGACCCCTCTGACCAGCCGGGCCGCTGTGCTTGTCCATGTGGGGACCCCAGAGAGCTGTCAGGTGTTCTGTGCCTGATGAACTGTGGAGCCGCGTGTGCTTCTCTGACTGTTTTTCCAGCCAGGGATGTGGAGAAAAAGCCAACACATAAACCCCTGGAAGCTTAGGCAGTGGCCCGGGACACTGGGCTTCTTTCTAAGCTGTTTTCTGGGTATTGCTCAGATTTCTTAGAGAAAGCAATTTAAAATCAGTCCACTCTGTTTGGCCGAGGAGTTTCCTTGCTTTGTAGGTCCTTCTTCCCACCCCCACTCTTTGGGTCAACACCCGTTCTTTTTGCGCTTTCTCCTCTCTCGTGAAGTATCACTTGTCACGAGTCCAAGTAATTTGGTCAGGCTCCTGTGTCCTTATCACCACACATCCCCAGACCTTTATGTTTCATCCCCACCCCCTCTGCTAATTGTGCTCTTTTTTGCAATGGCTCCCTAACAAAGGAACATTTATAACGAAATCCAAGGAAGACGGTGACAATTTTAGAAAACCGTTACATGCCAAATATACTTCTAAGTAGCTGTTTTATCGTAGCCCTTTGCTAGCTCCTGGAGACACACGCATAGACGGGCTATAGAAGCCTCTCCTTGCCACGCTGTTAAACACATACTTATACAGCTGTCATAAACGCTATGAAAAAGTGTGAGGTTCCATTGCGTGGAGCACTTGGCCAGAGAAACCCAGAGGAAACTGAGACCTGAAGAACGCAGGAGGGAGGTAGATGGAGGAGGCATTCCAGCCGGAGAAAATGGTGCCTGGAGGCCCTGGAGGGAGAGGGAACCAGTATGGCTGGACCTTGGGAGAGAAAAGGAGACGAAGGTGGAGATGAGGTCCATGAACCGGTGCTCGGAGCCCACTCGTAAGGCGACCCCAGGGCCTCGGGGAAGACTGATGGGCTATGCAGACGGCAGACATGATGAGAGAGTTACATTTTCAAAAGGCCGGGGAATGGACCGCGGGTGGGCCGGGAGGGGACAAGGCTGGGTGTGGTCAGGGGGCTATTCCGAGGCCCAGCGGAGAAGCTGCAGTGATGTAAGTGTGTCTTAGGGAAAAGGAATCGGTTCTTCCGCTCCTCAGACATAGAGCCTGCAAATTCGGGGTTCTGGGAGGAGCAGGTGTGGAGCTGACAGCTGCATCCTGAGAGGTAGGGGTGTCTACAGTAGATTCCAGAATGCCAGGCTGAGGGGTATGCTTATCGATAGGCAGATGGGTCTCTGACAGTTTGGGGTTTGTTTGTGAGATGGCATGACTGGAGTAACACTTCACAAGGGGTAAATGCATACTTTATAGCATTCCTAAATAGTCAAGTCTGTTGAGTTTAAGCTTTTGCTGACTTGGAAATATTTTTGTCTGCCTTACCTCATCTTATACTGGACTTCAATAAAATGGATCTTTCATGTAGGTCATAAAACTCAGTCTGTGTTACTTGTAAAATTCAAGATGTGTCCTCACAAGACAGAGGAAGGAGGCAGCCTGAGCCAAGGTCCTTGAAGAGCGTCAGGAGGTTAGTGACTGAGGAAGCCTCTGAAAAATACATTACCTTCTATTTTTACCTTGGTTGGACCTTGGAAGAGAAGGCAAGGGGACCAGCGCTGGGCCACAGCAGGGCGGTGTCACCGCCAGGGCTTGGAGGCTCTGGCCACAGGCTCTTAATAAAACTGTTGTTGTGAGTCTCATGATTTTTAGGGGGTTTTTCTGTTAGGGTTTTGTTTTGTTTTCTATTTTTAACTCCAGCCCAAACATCTTCCCTGAGTTCCAGCCTCATTTAAACTTCCGGCTCAACCCACTCAGATCTAATGGCGATCTGAACACGCTGAAGTCTATACTCTGAATTTCTTCCTCAGATCCCCAAGCGTCTCTGCTGGCAGTCACCGTATCTTCCCACTTGAGGGGCCACTTCATCCAGTTTCTCAAGCCAGACTCATGACAGGCATATGTGGGGTCACCTCACCTACCACAGGTAATCTTCCTGTTTGTTTTTTTTGAAACACTTCACCCATTTTCCCCACCCCCACTCCCCGCCTCTTGTAACCACCAATCTATTCTCTGTATCTATGAGCTTCATTTTTTTTTTTTAGATTCCACATGTAAGAGAGATTATACAGTGTTTTTCTTTCTTTGTCTGACTTATTTCACTTAATGTAATGTCGCAAATGACAAGATTTCATTTGTTTTTATGACTGAATAATATTCCACTGCATATATGTACCACAATTTCTTTATCTGTTGTTCGTCGATGGGCACATAGATTGTTTCCATATGTTGGCTAGTGTAAATAAAGCTGTGGTGAATTGGGGGATGCAGATATCTCTTTGAATTAGAGGTAGTTTTTTGTTCGTTTGTTTTTGTATTTTTGGTTTTGTTTTGTTTTATATATAAATACCCAGAAGTGGGATTGCCAGATCATATGGTAGTTCTATTTTTACTTTTTTAAGGAACCTCCATACTGTTTTCCACAGTGGCTGCATCAATTTACAATCCCACCAACCATGCAGGAGGGTCCCCTTTTCCCCACAACCTCTCCAACACTTGTTATTTCTTGTGGGGTTTTTGTTTTTGTTTTTTTTTGAGGGTAGTGTCACTTGCCCTCATATGTGGGATCCGAACCAGGGCCGCTGGCTTCCCAAGCCAGTTCTTAACCACCGCGCCACTCGGCTGGCCCAATTTCTTGTGTTTTTAATAGTAGCCATTCTGACCGGAGTGAGGTGGTATCTTATTGTTGTTTTGATTTGCATTTCTCTGATGATTAGTGAGGTTACACATCTTTTCATGTGTCTGTTGGCCACCTGTATGACTTCTTTGGGAAAATGTCTATTCAGATCTTCTGCCCATTTTTTATTTGGATTATTTGGGGTTAGTTTTGCTATTGGATTGCATGAGTTCCTTATATGTTTTAGATATTAGGCTCTGATCATATATGTGATTTGCAATTATTTTTTTCTATTAGTACGTTGCCTTTTTATTTTGTCGATGGTTTCCTTTGCTGTGCAGAAGCTTTTTTGTTTGATGTATTTCCACTTATTTATTTTTTTATTTTGACATCAGATTCAAACAATCATTGCCAATACCTATCTATGTCAAGGAACTTACTACCACCAATGCTTTCTTCTGGGAGTTTTATGGTTTCAGGTTATGTTCAAGCCCTTATTTCAATTTGAGTTAATTTTTGTGTATGTTGTAAGACAGTGGTCTAGCTTCATTCTTTTGCATATGGCTGTCCAGTTTTTCCAACACCATTTATGGAAGAGACTGTCCTTTCCCCAGTGTATATTCTTGGCTCCGTGTCGTAAATGAATTAACCATATGTGTGTGGATTTATTGCTGGGCTCTCTCTTCTGTTTCATTGATCTATGTGTCTGTTCTTATGCCAGTACTGTACTGTTACCATAGCGTTGTAATATAGATTGAAATCTGGAGTGTGGTAACTCCAGCTTTGTTCTTCTTTCTCCAGATTGCTTTGGCTATTCAGGGTCTTTTATGGTTCCATACAAACTTTAGGATTCTTTGCTTTAGTTCTGTGGAAAATACCAAAGGAATTTTGATAAGGATTACATTGAATCTGTATACTTCTTTGGGTAGTATGGACATTCTACAATGTTAATTTTTCCAGTCCATAAGCACAGGATATCTTTCTATTTGTGTCTTTATCCATTTCTTTCTTTAATGTCTTGTAGTTTTCAATATGAAACTCTTTCACCTCCTTGGTTAAATTTATTCCTAGGTATTTTATTATTTTTGATATATTATAAATGAGATTTTCTTAATTTCTCTGACAGCTCATTGCTATGTAAAGAAATGCAACAGATTTTTGTGTATTTTTTATCTTACAACTTTACTGAATTCGTTTTTAGTTCGAACAGTGTCTTGATGGAATCTTTAAGGTTTTTTTACATATATTATTATGTCATCCTCAAATAGTGATAATTTTACTTTTTCCTTTCCAATTTGGATGCTTTTTATTTTTTTCCTTGCCTAATGGCTCCAGCTAGGACTTCCAATACTATGTTGAGTACAAGTGGCAAGAGCAGACATCCTTGTTTTATTTGCAACCTTGGAGGAAAAGCTCTCAGCTTTTCCCTGTTGAATATGATATGAACTGTGGGCTTATCATACATGGCCTTTATTATGTTGAAGCTCGATCCCTCTCTACCCACTCTGTTGAGAGTATTTATCATAAATTTATGTTGAATTTTGTCAAATGCTTTTTCTTCATCTATTGATATATTTTTTATCCTTCATTTTGTTTATGTGGTGCATCACATTGATTGATTTGTGGATATTGAACCAACCTTGCATCCCAGGAATAAATCCCACTTGATCGTGGTGTATGATCTTTTTAATGTATTGCTGAATTTGGTTTGCTAATATTTTATTGAAGGATTTTTGCATCCATGTTCATCAGGGATTCCGGCCTGCAATTTTCTTTTTTTGTGACATCCTTGTCTGTTTTTGGTATGAGGATAATGCTGGCCTCATACAATGTGTTTGGAAGAGTTCCCCCTCTCCTGTTCTTTGGAACAGTTTCAGAATATTGGTATTAATTCTTTTTTGAATGTTTGGTAGAATTAACTAATGAAGCCATCTGGTCCTAGATTTTTGTTTGTTGGGAGGTTTTTGATCTCATGTTTTGATTCTCTAGAAGGAGGCACAGAGTTTAAGAGCAGCTCTGTGTCATTTTATGAGGAATGAAAGAGAAGAGAAAAGCTGCAAAATAATGGTGTCAACACGTTGATTGTAACAATCAGAGGGTGACGTTTAGTTTTCCCAAGTGAAACTATAAAATGGCCCTTTGTGCATTTATGCTGCCTCTTTTTTGTGTGTGGTAGAGAAATAACTGTGTAGGGAGATTCATATTTTCATGGGCTCCATGCGGCTTGTTTTGCGAAGCCCCATTGTTTGATCCAGTGAGGGTCAGTAGCCAATATTGCCTGCCTTCCTGCCTCTCCAGTATCTCTTCTCAGTTCTTGGAAGTAGACTGAGAAGTTATAATTTTGTTCCCTGTTTTCCTGCTGTGTCTGTTTTATATACGAGTCATTTTCCAAATGTTTAAAAAGACAAAAATATTGTGTCAGGGCTCACTGCAGCATTATGAAATTCCTTGAAGAGGCTGAAGCTTTCAATGGAAGCTGCTCTGAATCAGGAGCCTTGATATTAGCTTTCAGTTCAACTTTGTCATGGCCTTGTTACATGAACTTGGGCAAGCCGATGTGTGCCTGGATGTCCGTTTACAGGCCTGTGTATAAAGAGGACATTGGATTACATGATCGCCAATCATGTTTTCAACATTTTTGGGGGTATGTGTGAGGTCCCCTGTTTAGCTCTGTTAGATATGCTTAGGGACTATAAACATGCTGACATAGTGGTTAGTGGTTATCATTCCAGAGCTGTTGACAGGAAGCAACTGAGAGGGAAAGAGAGAAAGGAGAAAGGAGGATAGAAAAAAATGCTAGACTCCAGGATACGTGACTCGTTTGAATACCTGAACTAAATTTTGGCCAAAATAAGGAACGTCTTTAGGTTGCTCTACCAGTCAGCCTAAGCTAGATTATGCTGCATCAATAAATGGCCCCCCAAATTATCAGTGGCATACAACATCCAAAAAAGTTGGGTTTTTTTGTTGTTTGTTTTTTTTTAATTGATAGTACATATCCAGCATGGATTAGTTTGGGCTCTGCTTCCAATTTTCTTCCTTCCTGGGCCCAGCCTCCACCCAGGATGTGCCATGCTTACGTCAAAGCAAACAGCAATTGTGGACACAGAGAAGGGCTCTCAAAGCTGCTGCTGAGAAGAGCCACACTTCCCTTCCAGGCCCACTTTCCTGGCCAAACCAAAGCACTTGTTGAAATCTGAATCCAGTGAGAAAGACGTGTGCTCCTCTTACAGGGAAAGCAGCAAACAATTAGGAACAAAAACGCAATCAACTGCAGTAACATTTTTATGACTGAACGAAACTTAGTGGTCCCACCAGGAAAGTAAGGGCCTCCGACCCCTGACATGCTAGATCAAAGTCAAATCATGGGGGCCGGCCGAGTGGCACGCTGGTTGAGTGCTGGCTTGGGAAGCCAGCGGCCCCGGTTCGGGTCCTACATATTTGGGCCAGTGATACTGCCCTCAAAAAAAAAAAAGTCAAATCATGGCCCTCAAGACCACGGTGACTGGTGGACTTTCTTTGTACAGAGCAAAGACAGGCAGTGTCTTTCTAGCACAGCTACTGCACTCACTCTGGCTAAATTATACACTAGTCAAAAACAGTGAAGCAGCCATGTTCAGTTCACTGGATTGTCACCGGCTATTGGACATCCACTGTCCATCATTTCATTCCAATGTACAATGACTGTTCTCAGTCTGCCCATATCTAGTTTACATGTTTGGATTAGGTGTGGAGTATTTTAAACTCAGAGTGTCACAGCTTTTAAAATGTTTATAAAGCACTATATTTGCTCAACAAATGTGGATGAGCGCAGCTCCTTTTGCAAAGCAAAAACAAATTGGCCCCCGCAGGAAGGCTGACAGGTGGGCCAATGGGAAAATGTGGACGCTGTTTGTGTGTCATTGTTTTAATGTTGTAATGTCTGAGTTTCTTGAACATTGATGTCACACCTACCATACTTAAAAGGTTAAAATAATTTAGAGCACTTTAGCTTAATAGCCTTCTAAAGATGTAAGTTATTTATTTGAGTAAGAGGAAAAAAAATTGGTCTGTAAATAACTTACTTTTGCCACATATTAAAAACCAACCAATAATGGCCTTTCAGTGTTTGTTGTTTTGTCTTGTTTTTTAAGCAGGAAAGAATTTTTACATAAACACACAGATGCACTCCAGAAAACACCCTTAACACAGGGCTCTTTAATATTGTTTTACTTATATATATGCAAAGTCTATATCTTCTACTCAATCCATATTAAACTATAATACCCTTTAATTAGCCAATGAAGAACTGGGAATGATCAGAAATGAACCACTTCTATAACTCAGTGCTCTAGAGGAGGCAGGATTGGGGATCCCCATTAGCTGGACTTGCGCCTTCTTTTCTGTCACTTGCTATTATTAAAACCCCATTCGCAAGGTTCTCTGGGGGGTATTCATGTCCCATTGTGCTGGACCTTCTGCTGATTATATGATCATATTGCAGTCACCGTTTCACTGCTCATTTCTCATCCTCTTCATGCATCAACTCCTCCTGCTGACTATTCTAAAAATTACCAGTAGACAAACTATATGTCACCCTTTTCCCAGTTTACTCATATTCTTTTTGTTCGCCATGTTTTGAGGAGTTGAAGTGTGCTGCCCATGGGCCAACGTCAGGGATGGGCTCCCTGAAAGACCACAGTGCCACCTCCACTCCAACTGTTATTCCCAGCCACCACTCTTTGTCACTTGCTGGCTGTATTCTGTTGAGATTCTGTTTTCAGCTTCCACAAATGGATTTGTTACTTGCTGCTATTTTCAGTGTGTGATCTTGGACCAGTCACATAAATTCCCTGTGTCGGTTTTCCTATCAGTATCATAAGGAAAGTGCAAGGAGCTACCTAACGATTTGTGCTGTCGTGAAAATAAAATGAACCATTGCTAATAAAGTGCCTGAGATGAAGCCTGGCACATAGTAGGTGCTCAACGAATGTTAACCTTTATTATGGAGATGAATACATGCAATACTCTCAAGTTTTATAATTGAATGCCCCTATTAATGCAGCCCTTTCCATTACTGCTTTTGAAAATAAAAATATTTCCAGTAATACAATAAGTGTACTAATATGTGTACTTAACAATTTTATTTGCAAAGCACCTTCCCACATAGTATTTCAGTAAGCTCCGTGAGGGTGGGGATCTCTGGCTTCCTGTTGTGGGTACCGTGATGAGCTGTTTCTCGGTAACTATTTGTTGACTGAATAAATAACAGAATGCTAATATTTTATCCTTGTGACCCCAATTCTTAGGAAGAAATAATGACCTATTAAAGCAGTTGTATTTGTTTGCTAGGGCTGCCATAACAAGGTACACAGACAGGTGGCTTAATCAGGAGCAATTGATTTCCTCACAATATTGGAGGCTAAAAGTCCAAGACCAAGGTGTTGGCAGTGCTGGTTCCTTCCGAGGCCTCTCTCCGTGGCCTGCAGGTGGCCGCCGTCTCCCGGTGTCCTCATAGGGTCTTTCCTCTGTGTGTCTGTGTCCTCATCTCCTTTTCTGATGAGGACACTCATCATATTGGATTAGGGTCCGCCCTAAGGACCCCATGTTACACTTAATCATCTCTTCAATTGCCCTATTCCAAATACAGTCACATTTTGAGGCACTAGGGGGTTAGGACTTTAGCATATGAATTGGGGGGTTAGGACTTTAGCATATGAATTGAGCATATGTCCTCATCAGGTTCATTTATTTTCCATAAAAATGTGCTTGATCCAGGTAGCTGGGGGCATGGGTGGGCAAACATTTGATGAAACTACGACTAGCATGACCATCTCTATATATTTCCCTTTAAAAATAAGGAACAAAAGGGCATGGGATTAGAGATAATCAAAGTCAAAATTTTTAAATGTAGGAGGAAAAATGTAGAAGGAAAAAGGCATGGGATTAGAGAAATCACGGTCAAAATTTTAAAATGTAGGAGGAAAAATAATACAAAAAATATAAAGTGAACGTAGGTAAGTAAGAGAAGAAGGGAGAAAGGAGAACAGAAACCCAGCTGGAAAAGTCATTTATGCTGTCTTATTCCTTTTTTTAAAGGGTAACCCTATGCCATATGCAAAAGAAGGTTGTGAGATATCAGTAATCTAAGAATTAGGAGGAAAGGTAGCTGGCTGAGACATTTTCAGTCTCCCTGTGTGATTAACTCAAAACCTCACTTGTTACTTTAGAATCCCATTTAAATCACGTTTTTTCCCCATTTACACAGATCTTAAGCAGTCTGAGAGAACAAACGAAAAAAAAATTAAATCCTATGTACAGCAAACTAGCAACAAGCAAACCAGAACAGGACTAATTAGTGGGGTTCTATGAGCTGCACTGGAAGTGGCTGCATTTGTGTCGGCCGGCAGCCTGTCACAGCCCCACATCTGTGCAGTGCCAGGGGCCCAGCGAGCCCGGCCGCTCCCAGTGTCATACCCAGCCGGCTCCCCGGTGGTGCCTCCCTGTCTAACTAAACTACTTATACTCTTTAAATTTGCAGTCTGTTTGACTCCCAGAAAACAAAGCAGCCAGGCTTGCCTGCTCTCATCAGTTTAATCTTAGAATATCTAAGCTACTCAACAACCCATGTATCTTTATGGAAGAAAAAAAAAATTGGCACGGCCAGAGTTGTTATTAGAGACATGTGTTCCAGGCTGCGATCAGAAATTGTTAGTCTTTCTGGATGAACATGGGAATGCGAATATAATATATTGAAAACGAATGTGGCTAATGAATTACTCTGTGTGCTGAAATTATACAGCCCTGTGTAGTCTGACATTGGTGGGGTCTTGTGTATCAGGAAGACATATTTTCCAAGGAACATGGTTAGTCAAGAGACTCCTGAATCTGTCAGACACCCCAAGCGACTGAGTGTATGTAAGTGCTTCCGATGCATTAATTATCCTGACACCTGTGCTCCTGTGAGTCTGAGAAGTCAGGAAATAGTATCTACTAACCAAGGGGGCTTGAGCCCACAGATGCTTCTGGACAAAATTGAATCTTTTCACGAACTGCATCCTTAGCGACCTGCGCCTTCTCGGTTCCAGGCATATGGGTGGATGTCATGTCATGTTTCAAGTAGGTGGAATACTATAAAGAGGAAGAGGATTTCGTTAGAAAGAAGCAAAGCTGACCAGCAGAGAGGCTTGCTTCCTGGCACCCCTTGGGCGGTAGGTCAGGAAACCCTTCCCAGTTTTGTGCTTGGTGCAGAGTAAAGAGAGAGATGGCTCGTGTGTATCCAACATTGCTCAGTTGCAATCACTTCCAGTCATCACGAAACCCAACTGTATAACCACCCTGTGCGCTGAGTGTTATTACCACCCACACTGAAAACCAGAACAGGAGGTTTCTAGAGGTGGCTGTCTCAGTGATGGGTGGCATTTCACACCAGTGTGTCTTGATTAATTCCTGGGCTGTATAGCAATTTGGGGCATGGACTTCTGGTGAATGAGAACCTTGGCTGAAATGGGAATTTGAAATGTCCTGCCTGTCCCACTTCCCATGCACCGTAACCTGTGTATGAAGGGGTCTGACTAGGACACAGTCAAGATGTCCTTTATGGGAGAAAAACCAGTAGGACATGTTCCATGTGGGGACTTCCTCTGTGAACACTCCATCACCTTTCAGACATCCATGAGCGGTAAGGACCAGGAACCTCAGGTTTGAACACGAGCTCTGCCTCTCACTACCTGTGGCACATTGGGCAGTTTTTAATATTTTTCTAATATTAGTAAATCAGTTTCTTTATGATTTATTGAACATAACAATTGTATTTATTTCCTACATTTGAAGAAGTAGTAAGACTTTCCCATTTCATCCTCTCAAAAATAGTCCAAGTAGTATTAACAGGCATGCACTGTTAAATCCGTTTGACAGGTGAGAAAATTAGGAAGTGACAAACTTTAAATTAAACTCAGTACTTTTTGAACTCCAAATCCATGCTTTTCCTCCTACATTGTGTATGCCTACTATAAAGCACGTTTTCTAAATTTCTAAAATCTTCAGCAAATTGTTAGGTGATAAGTTCACGGTCAGCAGGGAAGTTTATATATGGGCTGGAGACCATCTGGCGAGGACATAGCCTTTAGTTAAAGTAGGAGCTGTGTCAGTCTCTTCTGAACCTGAGGTTGCTTGGCTTTGTGGCCACCCAGGATCTGGCCATCCACGGTTCCGACTTCTTGGAAGGTCTCTGATTCTACCATCAGAGTTCTTCATGTAAGCAGAACCCGTTGTTAGAGTGTCTCTCTGTAGCTAATTAACTTAGCTGGTGATTTCATGCTTCTAATTACGTTGAATTCTTGAGTTCAGGAGAAGACATTTATTACCTGTGAACCAGTAAGCTTTGTGTCCCATGACTCTCTTTTGAAATAGAAGTATGGATGAGCTAACTCCATTTCAAATTCTGGGAAACGCATGAGGATTTACTGCTTCCTCTGTAGATCTAGTTCTGCTTTGTAGTATAATATCTGCTCTACTAAGGACAACCTGGTAGCCTTATCTTATCTCCTTATCCAAAGGATATTATTAATCTTTGGGTAGAAACAACTCATTGTCCAAAAAGCTACATTTTATGAAAGGCCATCACAGGTTTATCTGTCCTAATGTGACCTTTAGGTCTGCTTTCCTAAAATCTGCAATAGATCTGCACGCTTCTGAATTTATACTTATGCTACACCTGCCATGCTCAGTGGGTTTATTTGTAAACTGAACACGTGACTGAGTAAATATAATACCCACACTGGGACCATCCTCATACCACCTGTTCTCTTTTGCGGCTATTACAGACATATCAGACTCAAGGTTCATTCAAGAAGAAACCAAAATTCTCTGAACTATCGTATTGTAACGGTGCCTTCTGCATCCCTTGGTTGGGTAGCGCTTATGTAACTTTGTTTTTGAAGAATCAAACCTCTCATGAGAGCTTTGTTTTCTTTCATTTGCATTTACTTTTATGCCTTGTCCTTGCTCTTTTTATGCTCAAAGGCCACTCTCAGTTGTCATTTCAAATAAACAAGATCAGCTTGCATGAATTGGAACAAAGAAGAGTTGTGCACATACACCCAGCGTGCAGACCCTTGCCAAGACATGGTTGCACCAACATTGCTCTAATTTTTAAAAGAGATGGGAGTAAGATACTTATCAAAAAAGGGGGCAGATTCTTCAGATAAATCCTCATGAGCTTTTCAAGTAAATGGCGATGGCAGTGGCCCATCATCATCTCAGACACGATATCCCACATCCTGTATATTTCAGTGTTCACTTCCAACACGCTGGTTGCCTTAACCACCTGGTCACTCCTGGACACAGAAAATCACCTTACAGCTGACTAGAATATGAAAGGCAGTGCTTTAAGGAGCTGGACAACTGCGAGCAGAAGACTGTGGCCATTGAGAGAAGGAAGCACATAAAATGACCCCGTGTTCTGTCTGGAAGGACTTTCCAGCCTGCAGTGCAAGGATAGAGCCCAAGTAAGGGACACTGGTCTGTTCTGGTGCGAGAGCTGAGGCTGGAGGCTGGGCCGCTGAGGCCGGGATGTGTGGGCCAAGCTCTCAGGAGGAGCCTGACGTCTGCGTGGATGCCCCGCTGGTTTGTGGCCGAGAGCTGCTTTGCACACTCCGCAGGCTTACCTCGTGTGGCTCCTGGAGGCTAGCAGAGACACCAGTGGTGCTGGGAGATGGTGTTTCTGCCCAGCCTCAGGGAACTAGCTTTGCTGAGCTCACCGGCATTCAGCTGGGACTCCAGAAAGAAGCCCCTGAACAGGAAGGCCCACTCTCTAGGGTAAGTGCGGACACCCAAAAGCACGGTCCAAGCCAAGGTTCGGAGTCTTAGCACAGCCCATCACTTACTTATATTTCTATCGTTCTCGTCATTTTGCATGCGCGTTTTTCACTTTTGATGCATTTGATAAATCAGTATGTATTTACTAAGTCCTTATTGTATGCATCGGGGCACCATGGTAAGTGTGAATGTGCTTTTAAACATAAAATATAAAGTATAAGAACATATAAAACATATGTAACATATATGAGACTGGTCAAGGATTTCCACTTGGGCAGCCAACTCTCCGCTAACCTGAAAGCCCTCAGAAGCCCCCTGAGGCGTTAGCTCCTGTCTGGGCCAGGGGGCGCCTCACAGACAGTGGGGAGAAGCCAGGAAGGGGTCCCGTGAAAGAGATCAGCTCACCCACCAACACCGGGTCTTCATTCCCTAGCAACACGCCCTAGCAACAGGGGACTTTTACTTTTGCTCCGACAGCTGGAAATCAGCTGTAGGTTGGTCAGTCTCTCCCAAGAACCTCCTCCTCTGAAAAGGTTAAATGTGGACTTTATTCCTCTCGTCTCCCCCTGCCAGGAACAACAGTGTGACTAATCTGTCATTTGTTTGGGGTATGTTATTTCTTGATTTGGCTTAAGAGATATTATCCTGTATGCTATTAGCTGGTGAAATTATTATAATTCCCATGGTGAACCTGTCTTAAATTGCTGGCAAGGACAAAATCAGCCTCTGAGTGTAACTTGCAGCCTCCCACAAAACAAAAAACAAACAGCCCCCTGAGCAAAATGTGTACAGCCTTGGTTTTCCTTTGTGAAGCTGTTCGTTAAGGAGGGAGTTACACTGAAAACTTGCTTTTCAGTGATATATTCTGATATTCACAGCAAACTTAAGTTATTCTGTCACTTTGATAAATGACTGTTTCACTCTGTATATGAAGTGGGAATAATATTGTGGCTTTCCGCAGATAATTCAAGGGTGAAAGGTTCTACATAAATGCAGAGTATTTAGCACAAGACTGGGCCTTCTGACTTTCATGGTGATTTCATTTGGGCTTAACTAATGGCTTTTCCATTCTTGCTGGGTAACCAGCAGAAGGAGGCAGGCTCCTACGGGATCCCCACCCCAGACTGGAATAACCCAAAGGTTCCGAGCAGCTCGGTGTACGTGCTGTTCAGAAGCCTGTGTGGGCCCTGTGGTCTGTGTTGATTCATTGCCTTTCACTCCTCAGCCTTTACATTTAATATCAAGTGTTTTAAACGCTCCCTTTCTGAAGTGGCTTTCACAGCCTTTGCCAGCTCTGAAATGCTGTGATTCTCTGGAAATAATAGTATTTCTCTTTTGCACAGTGGTTTCTTTTTTCCTTCTAGTAGATTCTGCCAGAGGAATCACTTCCTGAGGTATTGTCAGAATGATGGTAGAAATCACCCTGTTGTCACAAATTCAGGCACAAGAATTCGGGATAGAATCCTCAGAATTGGGGGGAACATGGAAGGAATATATGGAAGCCACATGGCTTCCGATGCTTGAAGACAGTTCAATGTGATGCATTTATATTTTCTAAACATTTCTCTAATGTGTCTGTTAAATGGTGAAAGAACACATTCAGAAACCCATAACATGGAAAACTGGAGTTATTTAGAAATACAGTTTCTAATTAACATATATTTGTTCTGGGGCGATTTTCAGCCATCTAGAAACTCTCCAGCTGGAGAAGTACATGGTTACTGAATTTCACTGTACCCGTTTTCTTAGACAGAAATAAAGATATTTTCATGATTGTGTCACCAGGCTATCATCCAAAAAGACCCTAATGTTTCTCAATGCCTAAACTATGTTACCACCTAGGCTTGTTTGCAGAAGCTTTACAATCGCAAAGACCAGGGTGCTGAGAGCAAAAACCAAGATGGCCATGGGGCATGGTGTGCAAAAAAGACTGAGTGCAGCAGAAGAGTAGGTAGCGTGCTGAACAGAATGAAATCACTGCACGCCCCAGCCTATAGATGCAGAAGGGTCCTCCCTGCTGGGGAGAAGACACCCTTATAGCTGAGCTCACCTTGGTCACTCCCTGAGCAAAGACCAAAGGTTCTGCTCAGCCACTGAACTCAGCCTTATTCTGTTGGTGTGAACAGCACTGGCCAGAAGGACTTTCGTTTGGGTCCCTGACCCAGGAGGGTTGGTAACATTTTTGTCAAAAACAATTTACAAAACTCTTCACTATCAAAGATGAACTTTATCCCATACTTGTTTTGGAGAATGAAGGGTACTGCATATATTTTTCTTGCTTTATTAAAATTATTTCTGCTCCACAATAAAAAGACAAAAAAACAAAACAAAACAACAACAGGACAAGACAACACAAAAAGACGTAAGAAAAAAACAGGTGGAAAATGGGAAAAAAAAACACCATTCAAGAATATTCATGGACAAGAGAGTAATCGGAAGGGGTCTGCTTTTAATACTCAACATCTGTCTTTAAAAATATATCAATCACATGATCACTAACAGCTGCTGCGTTAGACTTAATCAGCCATGATTTTCAAACGGGAGAAAGAACGCCGTTGGACCAGTTGATGGAAAGTTATTACTCTGAGTGCACCCGCTTGGTACTGGCAACCGATTCAAAATTAAGAAGACAAAACTTTACGGAGCACCATAAACACTCCTCGTGTGTTAAATGCTGTGCCATGAACAGCGTAAACGGTCCCACATGTTTGGAAGCCATGCCGGTCGGGCCATGTTTTCAAACTGATACATTTAATGTGATATGAAGTGTGTTTTAAAAGTCTCTGCATTCATAGCCAGGCAGGAAAACACAAAAGTGTGTCCCATGTTAAAAGCTGAGCAGAATGGGTTCTCCAAGTTTGGGGAGCCTGTCCCTCCCCGGGTCCATCTAACTCCCATTCTCACTATTGGAAATTAATCATCCATGAGGGGGAGAGCATCGGGATATGAGGCAGTTGTACACATATTGGGGAAGAGGCTATGCCTGTTTTGAATTAACTTTTAGTTTTCTTGGAGACAACCTGTCAGACCTGTGCCATCCCCTTTCCCCGCTAAGGTGTAATGGCAGCACACCACAAGTCCTTGCATGGAAGTAGGGGTATGTTGTTCCAAACAAAGAGAGAATTCCAGCACACAGTATTTCTTAGTTCATCTACCATTTGCTGATAGAGCTGGTCACAGAGGTATCCCTGGTGTCCAGTAAGAGTGAAAGAGAATTAAATGTGCTTGTGACTCTCTAGCAAAATAACTCGATTTATTGTACCTGGAAATATGTAGAATGGGCATTTTTTCTTCTGTGTCACATTCATGGAGACTGCAGTGGTGATCATGTTTTGCCTATGGTGGTTACAATACAGTGTAACTGAATTCCCTTTGAAGACATAGATTTCCAGGCAGAAAGAAGTCCCCTTAAAGGACCCAAACACTGAATTTATCTTTCCTCTCATTTATTATATATAAAAGGAATAGAATAATTGTTGACAGGACTCTTACAATAGTACTTAATTTTTTCTTGGAAGAGGAAATTATTTTTTGGAATGATTCTAAACGGTGTCCTACAAGGGTTAGGAGGGCAGCCATGATTGTGAACCACCCTGTAACCTCCCGTAGGGCACAGTACGTTTGTCACAGGCACGTGCGCCCACCTCCTACGTTCCAAAATGGTGATGCACAAAGGCTTACAGGGATGGGCTTTTCTTCCCTGGTGTTCAGTCAGAGCGCGAACACAACAGTTGCCCCTGGTGTGCAAATGGAAGCTAAGGGAAAATAATGACTTCTATTTTGAGTGGTGAGGAAGCAGGGGTGTGTGAGCCCGAAAGAGCTTTCCTGGTCATGGGAGAATTGTGCCAGGCTCCGCAGCGTGTGCACGAGAGCGTCCTAAGGAAGTAAAAGTGCACCCAGTGATAAGGTAGGTGACCGTGGGCGCCCGGGGCAGTTCCAGCGTGGCCCTCATGCCCAGGCAAGGAAGGGGAAAGTCCGGACAGAAAACTGCACCTAAACTGACTGGGTTCAGGACAGGCGTCAATCCATGTTCTCATAGCTGTAACTTTGTAAAATAAACACCCGACTCTATCTGAATAAATCATTTCCAAACTCCTCTCTGAGAAGCCGTAAGATTCATCAGAGACTGCCGTCCAGGCGAGATAAGAACGGGAACAAGTTCAGCCAGAGACAAGACGTTATTGAAGAATGGGAAAATAAATACATAAATACATAAAAGAAGGAAGGAGTTTTAAAAATCACTGTTAAATATTTTGACACGGGACAAGCATAGATGCACAATGGTTGGTTTTGAAAGGCATGCTGACCACTGTGTGAAGAATGGGCTTGAGGATGACAGACAGTTTGTGAAGTCAACACGCCAATTCATGCGGGAGATCATAAATGCTGAGAATACGCCAAGTGAAAATGGAAAGAGGAGGACAGATGTTAGAGATGCATCCGAGGTAGCCCGCGCACTGGAGGTGGTGGCGCTCGACAGTGACTCAAAGTGGATTCCGTGGACCAGCGGCATTAACGTCACCGAGTCACAGTCCCACCCCACATTTACTGTGTCAGGGAGGGGTGCGGAGAGCCCCCAAATCGTGGTGATCACAAGGCCACCAGCTGATTCGCGTGTGTGCCAAAGTTGTAGAAGCGCTGCTGTGGAGGGTGAGCCAAACGCCTGGGCTGGTAAGTAGAGCAGAGAGCGAGTGAAAATGAGGAACTTATGTTTGGAGACCAAGAGAATTGGTTCAGTTTGGGATGTGTTGTACTTGACATAGTAAAGAGCAGCCAAGTGGATATTTAGAAATATGGGTCTGGAGATTAAGACATGAGCCGAGATGGGTTAAATTCATCAACATAGTGCACATTGTTTTAAGAGGTAAACTCCTGCCTCTCCATGTCTTAACCTGTGGCACTGAGTTTTCCATGTAAAGTCCCAATCAGGGATTCTTGACCGCTAGATCCCTAAAGACTTCTCTGGCTGCTGGCCTCACTGGTGTGGACACGGGCTCATCAGCCTCAGGATGCAGGCGAGGGAAGGCAGGAGGACCAAGTCAAATACACTGCTACTCAGATGGGAGAACACAACCCTGTGGCCGCATCTCACAGCAAGAGAGGCGGGGAGAGGCGTGTTTTGGCTGGGACTCCCTGAGAAGGACAGAGGTTTGCTGAGACATTGGCCAGCCTGGGCCACTCTTGAAGACAGCAGTTTGGGAATCAGAAGTACAGGAAGTGCTCTCTGACACCACGGAAGGGGACAGGATGGCCTGTATAACGTGTACTTTGTCAATAAGTGACACACATCACACAGTAAGACATAGTGATTTGCTAGTCAACCAAGGAGAGAGATTGCATGATTATGCAAAAAACAAGTTCACAGCACTTCCAGAAGGAATGTAGAAAGTTAGGGAAAGAAAGTAAGGTCAGTAATATTCAGGGTAACAGATTTCGTCCTTTTTAGGAAGACAGCTTGTTTAGCTAGAGGTTAGTTTGTTGAGATTGAAGGACGTACCGCTAGTCTCTAATATATTCTATTCTTATCCTAAAAGTGATTATTATAAAGTAACACAGGCTGCTTTCTTGAAGGTACACTATTTATGTGTGTTTTTTTTACTTGATGGTATTTATGTTTTGACTCTCCAAGAAGCATTCAAAGAGTTTTTCTCTTACATTATCTCAATCTTTTTTTTTTAAGCCATATACCTGGTAGCTAGGGTGCTGGATGATTTGAGAGGTGATAGAATAAGGGCTCAGTGGGAAATGCTTTTTATCCCACAGGCTAAGTGTGAGTGAGTAGTATTGGCATAGAAGGGGGCTGAGAGTTGTGGCGCTGCTCTAATTCCATAGCTGGAAACCACGGCCCATAGAGCACTGTGCTCCCTTCTTCAGGAAGCTTCCACTTGCTGGTGAGCAGGCGGCTAAGGAAACTGACGTGACCCCTTTCCATGGTGTGCCCCGCACTTGCCCATTTCATCTTCACTTGCCTGGGCAGACTTGTTCCCATCCCTCAGTGCCGGCTCAGCAGTTTCTCATGGGCATTGTCCTGTCTTCTCCCCTGCCCCCAGCACCTCCAGAGTAGGGGATGCAAGAAACTCAGAGGGCCTCGCTCAGCCCATGTAAAAACAGTGGATTGGGAGACAAAAACAAGCAGAAACTCACAGGCTAGACACCGGAAATAGGTTGGAAATATTTGCTCTCTAACGTCTCCTGGTAAGCTAGAGGCCCAAAGTAGATCACTCCACTTGCATAGGGAATGTGCAATACTATTTGAATATATTATCTTTGTGCTTGAATATCACTTCCGTTGAAGCCCTCTCCCCTATACGGGATCATCATATTATATTCAGGTGTGTGTTGTAAGGTACACAAGAGAGAACTGCTAACAGGCACACAACAAGAACTCAGTAAAGACCAGCAATTACTTCAATTTTATGATCATATTTCTCTCGTGCCATCCCACGATGAATTCCCCCACAAGAAGGAGCCAAGGGTGATTGGAGGTTTGCCCTGCCTGTTCAGGGAGTCAGGCCCACTGCTGGCAGTGGGATGAGGGGTGCTATGGTTATATTAGGGGGATGCTGACCTGGCAGGGAGTTGTCACAGCTGCTGCGAGGTGGAGGGGCCCTTAACCCTTATACATACATGTTTCTGAAAGCAGTTCCCTTTGCAATGCGTTTGCCATGTTGCACTGTTCTCTTTCATGTTGCCAGTGTATGCCCAGTGTATGTCAACAGAGTGTCCCCAGACAGTGTGAGCGGACCGGTGTGTGCCTTGAGCGCATCACTCAGGTAGCCTCGGTGGCTGAGGGTGGTAGGGGCATCCTGCTGACCCTTCGTCTGGAACGTGCGTCCCTCTCTTCCTGAGACAATTCTCATCATAGTTCAAATGGCCCGTCCTTCTTAACGTTTGCCCTACTCTTACCCCCGTTCCGTCTCAGAAACAGTCCTTCGCACCATTAAGCGTTTCGCCAGATTGCAAACAGGAAGAACTACCTGAAGCCATAGGAGACGGGCTACCTCACAGTGTGCAAATTTCGTGCCGTCACATCCTGTGGTGCTAAGTCAAGGGGGCACCTCCCCTTCCTGGGAAAGCCAGGACAGGAAAGAAGCCATTGCGACTGAAGTCCAGGCCGCAGGGGCCGGAGGGGCACCAGGGACCAAGCGGAGAGGCAGAACCGCAGAAGGCAAAGGCCGTTCCAGGGCTGAGAATTAGCCGCTGGCCGGTCTGTCAGAGATTTAACTGGAAGAAGGTAATTCCTTTACATACAGAGAGTCAATAAGCTCAAAGGACAATTATCTGCAAATGACCACGAGGGTCCTAAAACCAGAAACCGGCATTCCAACCCAGATTACTATCCATCCGGAAAAGGTTGGGTCTTCATGTCAAAGAGAAAGAAAAATCTTGATGGGACCAGAAAACGAACAATATCTTCAACTGTGAGGACATTGTTTTTTATTTTTCTGTTTGTTTTAGGTGTGTTATTATCATTGTGCTTCTTCGTCAACATCTACTAAGGAACATAAGGTGAGTCGCTGATATTTTTGGAAAGCCTGCGCTCTGCTGGATGCTGTGCTAGGGGCTGTACAGATGTGTAAGTTCTGGGCGCACAGAAAGACGGGGTAGGTAGGTCACTGGGGAGGTAGCAGCAGCAGTGAGCAGCCCAGGGAGTCTCAAGTCAGCAAGGGAGAGTGACCCTAGTGACCTTTCCTTGTGACCCATTGGAGAGCCAGAAAAATGTCCCATTCTGATCAGAGATGTGTGATAGGAAGGGTATTGGACAGCAAAGTGTTGGGTAAACCAAAGGTGAGAGTACTTTGGGGGACCGTGAGATCATATTAAAGTACTCTGGTCCTAAGGCAGTAAGGGGGCATCCAAAATGGACAGCTTCCCAAGTCTGTGCGAAAGGACACTAACCAGTCCTGGGCACCGAGAGAGGACGAGTTCAAAGACAGTGCTGAGGCCTTGACCTTGGGGCATGGGGAGAGCGTCCGTGCCGTCCACCAGGATGGGAGGGCACTGCCTGGCAGCGAGCTGAAAATGTGAGTTTGTTCCCTCAGAGGAGGAGTCGGCATCCTACATTTTGGTTTAGAGGCTGTGTATGTAAATAAGATGCAAATAGCACCCTCCATAGAGGGGGAAAATATTGTACATTTCATTGCATTAACAATAAGGACTTTTCATTAAAATATACCTCATTAAGGGTGATATTTTATTGTAGAGGAGACTAAGGAAAGATTCAGCTCATCTTTGAATGTGGTCAAAATTCGAGTCATCATCCTACCGTTAGGAACAGGCGAGCAGGACCCGTCGCCCTGGGGGCAATCCGTATCCTTCTAGATTCCAGGCTCCAAGCCCGGTCAGGGCAGTAAAGAAGGACAGTGGGCTGCTGAGGTCTCTGTCCAGCGTAGGTGCTGACCGGGATGGGGGGGGGGGTCAATGTGTCTAGTGTCGTCGGCTACAGAAGTCCAGTAGCATGAGGAATCGCTCAGTTTAAAAATCCAGACATTATCGCTAAATTAGGACAGACTAGTTTCAGGAGCAGGTCTGGGGATAGATGCTAGGTTTCAAAAATGGGACAGGTGAGTAAGGAGTGAGGACATCGGACGGCTGAAGCACTCTCCTGTTTGAGAATCCGGGGGTGCCAAGGGAACGCTGGAGTGGGATGAGCAAAATAGAGCGCTGTGTTTAGAGTGGGAGGAAACGCGTCTGTAAGTCAGAAAGGTCCAGAAAAGAAGCAAACTTGAAGTAGAGGCTGAGGAAGCTGTGGCGTGGGCATGACACCATGGAACTCGAAGGACAAAGAAGGGAGGACCCTTGCACCCCAGGATGAAGGAAGCCTAAGGGGTGGAACACGGGGTGGGGGCGATTCTGACTTACGGGGGGTTTCTAAGGAGACAGAGGGCGCAGGAGCCCACGATGGAAGCAGTCAGGGGCTGTGTGGACTTGAACCCTGGGAACTGGAAAGGCTTCTGCTAAGTGGGATGGAGTTTAATCACCGATCTGAGCAGAATGCACAGGACAGGCCGATTTCTCTTTTATTATTGTTGTCGCTGTTGTTGTTATGTTGTTGCATAATTTCAGATTCACTTTCCTAATAATATTAGCCCTGGAAGAGCTGAGGGAGAGACTGTAGTTTTCTGCCTCACTGCTTATAAAATACGTTAATAGGCAAAAATAAAATCAAAGCCATGTCTTTTTTTATGTGAAATTACAGAGTGCACATTGAAAACACAAGTTTTCCTTTAACTCGAGAGGCAGACCTAAATCTTGAGGGCAATAAAAAAAAGAAAAAAGGTTTCACGAGGGAAGCTGGATTTTTAGGCTAATGAATGCAACTCTATTTTTGATAGCGGACTGTGTGTTTATATAAAATGGAGAAGCATTTTAGGCCAATTAGTGGCTTGCAAACCCTATACTTTTTCCAGCAAGGGCTAAGCTTGACGAACTTGAGAAGTTAACACAGAGCAGTGTTGGCAGGAATCATGCGGTTGACTTGATTCAAGGCAACAAAGCTTTAGCATAAATTCGTTTTTATTCGTTAAAAGAAAAAACAAATTCTGTTTGTTTTTGTAATACAGTTTGTTGGTTCTTTTAATTTGGGGGAAAATTGGGGGAACACCAGTTCTCAGAGACGTGAGAGGCCCTGGCCTTTCTGAGCCAGGCTCCGGCAGCTCCCAAGCCCTGTGTGGACACCCACCCACCTTGGCCGGAAGCGGTGGGGTGGGGCTGTGATGCCTGGACCTCAGCTGACCCCGCCGTGCCCGCCAGGCGGTGGCTGCTGGTGAGCCACACGGGATTACTCAGACCATGGGAGTAGATGACAGATAGATGGATGGATAGATAGATAGATAGATAGATAGATAGATGATAGATAGATGATAGATAGATGATAGATAGATAGGTAGATAGATAGATGATAGATAGATAGGTAGATAGATAGATGATAGATAGATAGATGATAGATAGATAGATAGATAGATGATAGATAGATAATAGATAGATAGATAGATAGATGATAGATAGATAGATGATAGATGATAGATAGATAGATAGATAGATAGATAGATAGATAGATAATAGATAGATAGATAGATAGATAGATAGATAGATGATAGATAGATAGATGCTAGATAGACAGACATAGAAAGATAGACATATAGATAGATAGATGATAGATTGGTAGATGATAGCTAGATAGGTAGATAGATAGATGATAGATAGATAGATAGATGATAGATAGATAGATAGATAGATTATAGATAGATAGATAGATGATAGATAGATAGATAGATAGATAGATAGATAGATAGATGCATGCTAGATAGACAGACATAGAAAGACAGACATATAGATAGATAGATAGATGATAGATTGATAGATGATAGCTAGAAAGGTAGATAGATAGGTAGATAGATAGATGATAGATAGATGATAGATAGATAGATAGATAGATAGATATTTCTTTTTGTTTTTTTGTTTGTTTTTGAGATATTTTATTTATTTATTTTTTATATTATTTTATTTATATATACTTTTAATTAGCTTCAGGTATACAACAAAGTGCAATAGTTATACTTTTTACCCCTCAAAGTGACAACCCTCCCTCCCCCAATTCTCCCCTCCCACTCCTCCCCACCCATATCATACTATCTGTTACAATTCCTTTGACTCCCTTCCACCATATAATCCACATCCCGTGACTGTCTATATATTCAATTGCAGTTGGCATACAATATTATACAACATCAATTTCAGGTGTACAGTGCCGTGATCAAGCCTCTACTCCATCCATGAAGTGGTCTCCCTAACAAAACATGTGACCATCTGACACCCCACAAAATTTTAACATTATATTCCCCGAACTGTCTTTCATATCCCTGTGACAATACTGTAGTTACCTATTTATGCTGTCTAATCCCTTCCCCTTCTCCCTCATCCCCACCCCTCTCCCAACTAGCAACCCTGTTTTTCCTCTATATCTATGAGACTGTTTCTGTTTCTTATGCTCATTCATTCAGTTTTTCAAATTCCACATATAAGTGAGATCATATGGTATTTGTCTTTCTCTGACTGACTTATTTCACTCAACATAATAGTCTCTAGGTCCAGATAGATAGATATTTCTTATAGGAACTGGTTCGCGAGGTTATGGAGGCCCACAAGTCCCCCGTCTGAGTGCGAGCTGGAGAACTAGGAAAGCTGGCATAAGTCAGTCCGAGCCTGAAACCCTGATAGCCAGGAGCTCTGACATTTGAGGGCAGGAAAAGATGGAGGCCCCAGCTTAAGGAGAGAGAATCCGTCATTCCTTTACCCTTTGTTCCATCTGGGTCTCAAAGGACTGGATGACATTCGCCCAAACTGGTGAGGGTGGAGTTTTTCCACGGAGTCTACTGAATCCAATGCTAATCTCCCCTGGAAACAGCGCCCCCCAGACAACCCTAGAAACAGTGTTTTACCAGGAATGGAACATCCTTTAGCTGGTCAAAATTAACCACAAAATTAAAACACAAAAATTAAACACAAAATTAACCATCACGATCCCTGATATTTATATGGGCACGAAATGGAGGCCACATATGGCAGCCTTCCTTGCAGTGGGGTGTGGCCACATGGCTATATTCTGACCAATAGGATGAGGGTGGGGACACAAGGATGCCATTAAAAGGCAGTGCACTCTTTCCTCCCTGTCCACTTCCCACCAGAATGGTGCTGAGGTTGAGAAACCTTGACCTAGGTGAGTTAGAGATAGCCTGAATGATAAATGCAGAAGATCATTATAAACATCAGTGGTTGTGTGACCTTGGGCCCTTTATGAAACCACCCTAAGGGCATTTCCTCAATTTAAATTTCAGATGCAAAGAGTTGCCCTGAGGGCTATGTGGCTCTGAGGGAATGGGACCAAGTGCTGTCACAGCCTGCAGACAGGCCACTGCGGGGTGGGATGATGGGTCCAGTCTCGGGAGGTTTTCCCCTCCGTGTGAGACCCCTGCGGGGGTTTCCTCCAGAAGGAAGCCAGGACTCTGGTTACTGCGGGGCTTTGTCCTGAATGCAGGGTAACAGGAAGAGTGACTCAACGTCCAGACTCAAGGAACTTCCTCCCTGGAGTCAGGGTTGGCCTGGGAACTAGATGAGTGAGGCTGAATGTCAGCATGATTCCCAGGATCAAGGGGGCCCCTAGGCGGGGCGGGTGGGAGGCTAGGCAAGGGCAATGCAGGGTTCTGGCAACAGGGAGTTTATTAGCCTGACGGTTTGAGCTCAGTTTTAATAGCCAGTGGACCTACGCTTGACTCCCAGATCACTACTGTTGCTGGTCCAAGCCTCCACATCTTTAGATGGGGTGGGGGCGATTACTACCTTTTTTTTTAAATGTAGATACTTTAATTTATTTTAATCATAATAGGTACAGTTTAAAACCTAAAAATCCTATTGTCTAGAACACAAGACAATAAATAGAAGATAGGTGCTATTATACAAGTGGAATATAGGAACGTAAATAGGACTATGTATGTGATTTTCAACCACATTCATATTACACACAGTTTTAAAATGACCTAATCTCTTACAATGACCAATTCCTTATTTTAAACAGTAGAGCTGGTAGAGGATATATGTCATCTCAGTATCAGTTCAAAGGTAACAATTTTATTGGTGGTACTTGTGTATGTGGTGAGAAGAGAACTATTCACAATATATAACTATCATATTTTAGGGGACATGCTTTAACAATGAACTTTTTATATTACAAAACAAGTTCAAGTATTTGTTATTTTAGAAATATCATTGAAACTAGAATGACATCTACTAACTATATTCAAGGAACATAGTAAACTAGTTGATAAAATTTACCTATCTTAGAGAAAATCTTAGTCTGTTGAGATAGAAAATGTAGGCTTTAGCATTTAGACACATAGAAGACAACACCGTTATACTGTCAACATTAGTAAAATAGCTTCCTGCCATGAATACTTAGGTACTTGGCCAACTCCTGACCTGAGAGACATACAAAGTCACAACAAACAAAACACCCCAGGAGTAATAAAAACCTCATTCCTTATCACAGCTCCATTTCTCTTCTGTTGTTTCAGGCTCTCTATACATCTGGCACAGTGCTGCATTAGGGCGGCATATAAAAGCATCAGTTTCACCTCCCAACTCTGTTAACTGTTCCAATGAAGACACACAAGGATAATGATCTTTCATCATATCTGGCAATTTAGAAATGTTGTCTTGAAGGCCTCGAGAACATCTAACTGGTGTAAGAAACTTCAGCTCTTTAAATGTAGAATTTATTTCATCAACCTGCATCTTCTTTTTTACACTTTGTAAGTATGGTGTAGTAGACACATTATATTTAATTAAGCAACTCTCTCTAGTTTCTGTCCTGGGAGTTTTAACATCATTGGCTGGATCTTGTTTTGTCATTTTGCTCTTTTTCACAATCTTGAAATACCACGTTTCTATGGTGTTTGTTTTCCATTTCTGGTTTTCCTGACTCTAGTTTAACACCAGTATCTTCAATGCTGACTTCTTGGATTTGTTCCTTGGTTGCACAAGCCTCTTCAAAATTTTCTCCCAAATTAACTTTTTCTTGACTCTTCATTGTTAGAATATCTACGATTACATGTCACATCTCTTCGATAGGCTGAGCTCCTGCCCGAATGGCCTTCTCATAGATTGCAATAATATTTTCAACAGGACTTGTGAGTGGTTCAATTCGTGCAAGGCATATCCAATATTTAACAAGTTTTTTTGGCATCTGGAATATTGTTTTGTTTTGTTTTATTTTTGTTTTTTTTTTTTGAGAGCAGTATCACCGGCCCTCATATGTGGGACCCGAACCGGGGCCGCTGGCTTCCCAAGCCAGCGCTTAACCACCGCACCACTCGGCCGGCCCTGGAATATTTTTAATCAGGTCATTTAGTGTGTCCAGTATTTCTTCTTTTGGGCATCCCTCATTAATTAAGTTAAGGCATTCAGAAACTGTCTTGTTTACTTTTCCAGTGAATAATCTGTGTTCATCTTCTTCGGCCATGGTAGTCCAAAAGGACCCGACTGGTTTTTCCTTTTGTCCTTCAGGTTCAGGGTGGGTAACTACTGAGCTAGGACGCCTTTGCAGCACTCTTCCTTTGCCCGCTTTCCATCCACTCAGACGAGCTTTTCTCCCTTCTGCAGTTTCTTTGTGGTGAGCAGATCTACTACTTAGTTGCTTTTGCGATAGTATGTCTGCGCTGGTCCATGGTTTTTGACTTTTCTGTCAGTGTGGTATTAGAAGAGGAAACAGGCCTGGCTATAATTTCTGAGTGATGCTTCTTGATAGTGCCTTCTTTACTTCCTGAGAAGAACTGGTTTGGACATTAGATGAAACTGCATTTATTGTAGTAATTCTTTATCACGAGGCCCTTTCCGAATTGAAACATTGGCAGAGGTTCTTCTGATGCCTGAGTTCATGGAGTCCTGGATACTATTGTAGTGACTTCTAAAAGGAGGACGCAACAGTTGTCTGTTCTGAGATGTGGGCTCACAAATTTAGTGGTGGTCATCATATTTGAGGCTCTATCACTTTTCACTGTTACACTGCTGGTATTTATAGGCTGAGGGTTTGTGGCTTTAGAGATAGTAGTTGAAAGTTTCTTTGTTGTTGCCGAATTTTCCTCTTTGACTTGTACAGGTTTTCTAAATGAATTAACCTTAGATTGAACAATTTGGCCACGATAAGATCCAAGCACAGGTTTCTTGATCATATTAGTATCTTGCTTTGGTTTTTCGGTAGTCATTTGTTTCTTTTTATCATTGTTTTTAATGTGAAATGCTTGGCTTAATGTCATACGTTGATGTGGGGCTTATCTTTATTTGGTAACAACTGCAGAGTTTGATTATTATTCTCCAAATTATGTGTGTCAGTTGTTATAGTTGAATTGGTTAATTCATCAGAAGGTTTTAAAGGAATACAATTTTTTTCAATTGTTATATTATTTTTGCTCTTTGTAGATCTACTGATGTTTTCTTTACCAGCCATTTTTGTCTTACGTTTCAGAACTTTTGTTTCTTCTTGAACTTGACCCTCAGATGTCATCACTCTCTGGTCTCAGATAATATCTGATTTTCCTGTTTGTACGCAAAAGAAGTTTTTCTTTTGAGCAGATGTTCCTTGAATTTCTTTCTTTCTTCTCTGAACGTGGGGTGGGCCCTCTTGGGAGAAGCAGCAGGTCTTGTGGCACCGCTTGAATGCTCATTGCAGAGCGGGCAGGGAGCCGGCCTGGGTTTTGACTGCTTTGCAATCCTCTGAATTCCAGAGCACTCCGATTACTACCTTTTGAGGGTCGTTTATAATCGCCGTCACCGGCTGAGCTCCTAGTACATGTCAATCCCTCCTGTGAACATTTTTGCACATAGTCTCAGGTAAGTGTCACAACAAGCCTGGGAGGTAAGAGCTCTCATGGTTTCCAGGTGAGCGACCTGTGGCTCTGGAGGTCAGACATAGTGCCCCGATCAAACCCTGCTGCCCAGTGACTTTGCCATTTCAGGTGACGTGAGAAAACACGAGGTGCTGAACACAGCACTTGTTTGGGTCCCTGCCTGGAATAAATGGTCACCTCTAAATATTTATACCCATTTTAGAGGTGAAACATTGACAAAACAGCTAAGTAGCCTCCCGCAAATCATATGACCGAGGTGGTAGGACAAGACAAACTTCAGCTCTGGAGACCTCGCCCTGCGGCCTGCCTCACATAAAAAGGGTACAAGCCATTCACAAGCAGCCACTTCGCCCAGCATGGCGCAGCCGTAGTCGCCCAGCTCTCAGAGGTCAAGCGGAGTGCCGAGCTCTTAAGGACAAAGCCTGCCCTCTTCGGAAGGGATGTTTTTGTTGTCTGATGCCTCTTCAATGCAGCAGCCAAGAGCCGTCTGCCTGCCCCTCCTTTGGGCAGAGCGAGCTGCCTGGAAGGCTCCGGTCACATGACCCCTGCTCACTTCTGTCCTGGGAGTTTCTCAGCCAAGAGGAAAACCATTAGGTGTCCAGTTGCAAGCAGAAAGCATCCAAGAAGCTGCCTGTTCCAGCACCAGTTCCTGCCAGACAACCTTAAGTAAACTTGGTGGAGGGAAGATGTCTAAACCCATTCTGTACGCAGTGTATTTGCTTGATTAGATGAATGCATAGAACTCAGTGTCATCTAATTAATTAGTTTGGATTCTAAAAGCAGACAATGGGCTTTGTTCCCCTTCTGACACTCTTTGTGGGTTTCTTTTGGGGAAAAAGCTAGTCAATACACTACTTAGAGAAGAAAAAGAAAAATCTATGTTAAGAGTTAAGTAACTATTTATATTTTTAATCAGAGGTGAGAGGTGAGGTCAAGCAATTTCTCTGAGAATCAATGGCTGCATCCAGCACTCATACGGAGAGAAAAGAAGACTTGGACACATATGAGGAAAGGTTCAATACACCAAAAACTATAATTCAACATTTAAGAGCTCTGCCTCCATTTTTTAAAAAACTTTAAAATGTTTTCTATACAATGCTTTCTCAAGGAAACAGAAGGAACAGTGTTACTCTCCCTATCCCCTTATGGTTTACATGACTTGGGGACTTCCACACCACCTGATCCCCCATCACAGTACTTCATTTAAATGGCCCTTACTAAGCCCAGAAGCTGGAGGCTGAGCTCCGTCAGCCTGACAGCTCCCCATTAGAAGAGGGCAGAGGAGTCAGGAAGGCTGGGCTCCTGAAATGGGGGAGATGTGTCCAGCACGTGGAAGAGAACAGGGCTTGACGTTTTACCTTGAAGCAAAATTTATTTTCTCAGAAGAAAATCCACATGGGGAGAGAGAGCAGATCTCTGGATTCATTTATTGAAATGCTCCAGGAATAACTTGGAGGAACCTGGGTAGAATTCAAAGCAGAGGCTGAGGCTTTCTGGAAAACCAGAAAAACCCTTCAGTAAGAGAGGGTCAGATGGGCCAGGAGGAGATGCTCCAGGAAGACAAAGCAAGCGCCAAAACGGAGAGCGAGGACCAAGCACTAAAGAAGGAGGAAGGTGCGCATCTAAGCAGTAAAATGTCAGCGAGGGCCGTCAGAAGCAGCGCCGAGGGAAGTTACCTGGGCAGGGAGCCGGCAGACGGTCAGAAGAGCAAACAAAACTGTAAATTAAGGGGCAGAAAAGTGACACACACAAAAGCAGCCAAAGGTCCAAAATCCAAGCTGTGACATCAGTTGGCTCAAAGTGCCTGACACAAATCACGCATCAAGGGAAACTGAAAGTACTTACAGTTGATAAAAGAATTCCCCTCTCTGGGGACAGCGGCAGCTTGAAAAAGAGAAAAGGCACTTCTGTGAAAGCAAGGTCATTGGTGCCTCTTAGCACGAAGCTGGGGAAAAGGAAGAATGCTTGTAAAGAAGAAAAGAAAAAAGCCCTTAAAGAAAATGGCCTCCATCTCTGGAGTATGTTCCTGTGGGCAGCAATCAATTCCCGGAGGCCTGAGCATAGTGTAAACAGTCCTCCTTAGGAGAGAATCCAGAGGTGGCGCAAGGGCTGTGACTGACACACAGCGTCTGCATCATTGGGCCACAGGTAGGCGACAGTGCGTCCAGAGTGAATGCAGGTCATGAGGACTGATGGAGGAATCCTGTTAAGATGCTCTGCAGGCCACAAACCTTTGCCCCGAGTGATAGCGGACCACATGGCTGAGGAGCCAAGCTCTCCCAAGGAAGTGCTTCCCACGCATGCTCGCCTCATGACCACAGACAAACGGAAGCAGTTCAAAAGGCGCCCTGGACTACACAGCAAACTGAAGATGTTGCCAAACTCAAGGGGTTCGCCGCCTGGGGTGTTCTGGTCAAGAACGAGATGTGGTTATTATTAGATAGTTTTATTTACTTGCAACGAGTAGTGGAGACGGGATTCACATCCAAAGCGCTGTCCCCTGGAAGAGAGGCTGAGTCATGCCTTTTATACCCTATTTGGTTAATCACACGTTGAGTTCTTCTTTGCAGTTGGCTACACTTACCCCATTGCATTGTGGTTCGTGTCGAGCTCATTGGTTGCAGCTGTGTCTGCAAAATACTGGGCTACATCTCAGCATTTAGCAAGAACAGCATGTAGTGAGAACCATCCAGACCTGGAGAGCTTTGTCCTACCTAACAAAGAAGTCGTAGTTATTTTTTGTTTGTTTTCTGTTTGTTTGTTTGTTTGTTTGTTTGTTTTTGAGGGCAGTGTCACTGGCCCTCATAGGTGGCACTGAACCGGGGCCGCTGGCTTCCCAAGCCAGCTCTTAACCACCGCGCCACTCAGCTGGCCCAGAAGTCGTAGTTTTCACCTGAGGCCTCTTACTCCTGTGGCGACCAGCCTGAAGGTGCTTGAGGCTTTAGAGCCATGCAAGGCCAATGGGATCAACGTCAAGAGCTGGCAAGGCGTCCAGCTCACCTGGGCGGGATGCTTCACCTTTGGGAGGGTTTGAGATCTCCATAGAGGCAGAGAGCCACACAGTAAAATAGATGAATACAAACAAACATTGAAGGTAAATAGAAAGCCCTGGAAACAGGTGTACAGAGACACTGAGCCCTACACAGACTAAGGGGATGATTCAAGTGCAAAATAAATGGTAGCAAAGAAGTCATTGTTTCTTGGAGTGGAAAGGGGACACTCCCTTCTCCCCCTTTTCTGCAGCGTGTGGAACTTCCAGTGGACGAATGCAAATAAACAGAGACAGATGAAGAGAAGGACAACCAATAGAGCAACCATTGCAGCTTCATACGACGGGAGCAGACTGGGAAAATGCCACCCACACAGGGAAGCATCCAGGCCGCTGCTATGCTCGTCAGGGCTGAGCCGCGTTTCTACGGAACAGCGTTTGAGTGCGTGTATATAGCGGGTGCATTTTCCAGGTTTTGGAAGCTGCTGTGACTTACCATTTTATCAGACTCCAGCTCTTGAGCAGCTCTGGAAAGACCCAAAAACCGTTTTGGAAATCTAATCTTACAGATGGTCAGCCCAGCAGAGGGAGCTTGGGGTCCAAGGAAAGGGGTGTCCAAAAACAAGATCCCAACTATAGACGACAGAAATGGTATCTGGTGAGGAAGTGCTACTACTAGGAGCTATCATAACAGTTGGAAAATGTTTGTAATAAAAGCACACAGAGATTTATGCATAGGTTTTCTAAAGCCTATACTTCCTCAGGTATCATTATCCATCAGTATCTTGTTTACCATCATATGTCGTTGTTTATGAGTTGTCCTCAATTGCTTTGTTTCAAAAGCTATGCAAAGAGGACGCTGAAGGAAAAGACAAACCTCCAGGAACTCAGTCCACCATCTGAGAAATACCAAATCACAATGGCAGAAAAGACCTGTGACTGGCTTTCCACGCAGCCCAGAAGGCACCCCACTCAGGGGCCTTAGGGGAAGTCCATTTGTATCTGTTGGATGCATAAGGCACCTGTGGCACTGTCTGATTTGGGGCAAAGAGAGCTGCGACTCCACCTGGAGCTCCTTACATGCTTTGTGACTCGAAAGGGGCTAGTGTCATGTGGGATGGATAAGGCAAACGCCTGTGGGGATTCCAGATGTGAGATCCAGGGTTAGAAGCAGTGGTCCCAGGGGTTCCTGCAACCAGAGCGGTGAGATAGGAGCAGGTGTCTGACACAGGTAAGTGGCCACACCAGGCTGGTCCTGTTTGGGATGATGGTATGGAATAGAAAATCACTTTCCAGAGAAAGACTATGATCGACTTGTCCTATTGGTACCATTGTTAGTAAGTGTGAGTGAGTGTGAAGATTTAAAGTATGAGCATGCCCGTGAAAAACTGGAATGCAACCATGTAGTTTGTTGACATGTAAGCTGTTGCACTCAGAAGCACACCCCTCCCCCCACATCTGAATAAAACCATTGCAAGGGTTTGAGCACAGCCTGGTGGACATTCTACAATAAGGTGAGGAGAAGTATTCCAGCCCATCTATGCAAAAATCCTTGAGTGCAACAGAATTATCCCAGAAAATGGACACCATCGCCATGCAAGTCACCATTTCGAGTCACTCGTAATACAATGTATCAATCAGAAAATAAAATATACGTTTCCTTAAATTTGTTTTTATTTACCACTCATTCAGAACGGAAATATACATTTTTGAATGAAAAAGTGTCTTGGGCTGAAAACTTAGTCTTCGCAGACTTTTTATTTTGTCTCCTTTGTTCAGAGAGTAAGTTTTTCCCATAGAATCAACTTTTTAAAATATTTTAAGGGTTAATAATTTGGTCTTAGTCAAAGACAGGAGATGTTGGAGTTAAAAACAAGTTTAATGATCATTTGTTTACATAAAGAGAAATTCTTAGAGATCCAAATTTAAATACTGACTATATTTTGTTTCACTAATAAATGAAAACTCCATTTAGAGTAATAAAAAAGTATAAAGTAATTGGCTCACTTATTTGTCTAGTTTTGCCACCCTAGCATACAAACCCCACTAAATTCATTTGTATTGTATATTTTTTATACACTTATAAAAACTTATTTTAAAACTTAAATAATTAAATAGTTTTCACAAAGTGAGGAATAGAACAGCCAATTTGGTTGCGATAGAGATCTGGCTGCCAACTTGGGAGATTTATTTTCCTGGGAGCATTCAGGGGACTCATTTCCTCTGACATTTTATATTATAAATTATTGGGGTCAGAACTCTTTAACTCCAAGAATTTTGAATCTTCTTCCAAAATGTTTTTATATTTTTTGAAGAAAATTTTTTCAAGCGAGTGTCAAAACAACGTCACATTTATTGTTTCACACACAGCCGTAATTTTTTGTCAATCTTTTTATTTTTTTTAAAGATGGGATGATTATTTTTAAAGAGTTAAATACCCATTTTATTTCTAAATTAATGAATTTGTGTTAAGACTTACTATTGAAATGTGACTCTTTGAATAATTGAAATAATGAGTATTTCAATCATTGAAATAGTAGTATTTTACTGAAATTGGAATGGGATATGTACTTAGCTCTCTATCAAGCTGCTCTTTTTTTTAATGCTACAAAAATTATATTCTCTCTTAGGTAAAATTCACTAACTTAGGAACTTATTTCTATTAAATTGAGACATTTTGTGCTTATACATGCTTTATTTATTTAAAAAAAAACCACTCATGAAGTGTTTTAGATGCCTTAATAACATCATTTCACTGGGACCCTGGAAACGTCGTGAAACGTTCTGTCATCTGTTAGGGCCTATTGTCTGGCACTGGCAATGCCTGTTGGGTTCGGCAAGCTGGAATTGCTGAACGTGCATTTAAATGGAGCGAATCACCTATGTACTTGTGATTCCGTGGGATGAAAGGAAACTCCAGTTGTGACTTCTGCTTTAAAGCAATCCCTGTTGCTTCTCTTAAAACTTCGCAGGTAGAAGTTCTTACTGGGTGAGGTAAGAAAACTCGGCAGGGAGGGCCTACAGCCAGATGCGCCACTCCGAGACAAAGCTCTGCAGGCCATGCCCAGGTGGTTCTGTGGCTCCTGGCACTTCCTCCCCGATGCCCCTCCTGCGGGGCGGAGGGCACCCCCAGGCTGCACCGCAGTGTGCCACAGCAGTTAGGCTCTGCTCTCTGGATAGGGTTGTGGCAGACCACAGAGTCCCCCACAAACCGGCTTCCTTCCACTTAAGAACATTTCCGTTAAAGTGTCCTCAGAGCCTAACTTGTGCCAGGTGCTTGAAAGACAAGTGACAAGCTCACTGTCAAGGTGAATCATGATGAAGAAAAGACACAGGGGAGCACATGTGCCATGGAAGGTGTCAGAAATGGCCATCAGTGGAAAACCAAAGCAACTGAGAATTCTAGAAGCTGGGAGAGCAGCACAATCTTTGTTCTAAACGTAGAACTTAAATGTGGTGACTGGCTGAGAAGACCGCACTCAAGTCAAGGGTTACTGAACATATTTTACCCAAGGTCGATACCCATTTATACCTAGAACGTTATGCCCATGACTGAAACGGAAGAGGACTTGTACCGACGGCATGTAAAATGTGCTTATTCACCATTCTGGGTTCTTGCCAGTTGCTACAGGAAAGACACACAGAGTTCCTGATTTTGAGGAGCTGCTTTCCTGGGAGAGACCCCTATGAGAATGTCACAGCGGGATGTGACCTATTCTACAGGAGAGAGACAATCTCTGTGCTGTGCGGGTCAGGTGACGGACGCAGAGTCAACAAGCAGACATCCCCAGGCCCAGCGAGACTCAGGCTGACAGGTTAGGAGAGGCTGTTAGAGACTCAGGTGCCTACAATCAGTGAAAAGAGCTCAAATGAGCTCATCAGGAAACTCAAAGGCAACATGGATACAGAGACAATGCCTGAAAAAGGGGAAAATGGAATAAATAGGCTCAGAGGGCTATTCTGGTCATGAAGTATCAACATAAGGTGATTAAAAACGAAGATCCTGAGAGTAAATAAGAATTTTGTAAATAAAATGATATTGTAGAGGGAATAAGTCAACATAAGATAGACAAATAGACTGTTAGAGAGAAGATAAAGAAGACCATGGAACTTTTGTAAAATAACAAAGTAAGTATAAGAAAATTAGGGAATTTGGAGATTCAATACAAAAAGCAAGGTAATTCGCACCCCCCCACTCACACAAAGAGGCGTGAGATGGGCGTGGGGGGAGGAGAATGAGAAGGAGGAAGGGAAGAAGTAAGTGCATAGCGGTCCAGGGGTTGGGAACACCCAGAAGCCAATAGATGGACAGTGATGTCAGGGACCCTCCAGGTCCTCCTGCCCAGGGCTGCTCGTGCCAACAGAATGACACAGTTTGGTGAGCAGAACCTTTGCTCTTTTTGCTCAGGGCACGACCAGGGTGAGCTCAGCTGTAAGAGCCCTTCTCCCATCTGGGAGGAGCCTTCTGCATCTTAGGCTGTGGGATGGAGTGATTCCATTCTGTGAGGCAGGCTGCTTACTCTCCCAATGCACTTGGCCCTTTTGCACGCAGGTCTTTTTGCACACGGCCCTTGTGCACATGATGCCCCAAGGCCATCTTGGCGTTAGCTCTCAGCACCTTGGTCTTTGCGGTGAGGGCAAAATTCCTGCCAGCAAGCCTGGGGGTGGGGGGTGGTGTGTGACAGTTTAGGTGTTGAGAAACCTTAGGGTCTTTTGCATGATAGCCCAGGGACAATTTGGTTTGTCTCCAATAATTTACAATTTCAAAAAAGATGTAATAAATAATTTGTCCATAAGATGTTTTGTCAACTGTATAAACATCTCTGGAGGGTAATTCCTGAGAGGTGAGGTTTTTAGGTAAGGGTGGAAATGCATCTGTAAATTTAATAGCCATGGCCACATTGCCCGTGATAGGGTTGGCTGTTTATTTTGTGCTGATAAAAATCACAGAAATCCTGATTTTCCCCCACAGCCCTGAGGACAGGGTGTGGGCAGGCTTCTGTACACTTTCCATTGAGACTTGTCTCAGCTTAGTTTTATCGCATCTCCCTTACCTGACTGCGGTCAAGTGTTTCTCTTGTATTTAGGGCCTTTCACAATTCTTGTTCGTGAACTCGCTATACCTTTGACCGTTTTCCACTGGATTTGGAATGGTTTATTACTGCTGTATTGCTTGCTTTTATATAATAAGAATGTGTCCGTTTTACAAAAACAATACTTGTTCTAAAAAAAAAAAACTAAATACCAGAGATGAGGAGTTTGACCCGATAAAAAGTCTAGGGACATCTCTTCTGAGACAGGAGAGGAAAAAGGAGCTTGGAAGGATTACACTTTAAAATGGATGAAAAGAAATCCAGACGAGTGGCTTCTCTTTGTTGTTTGGTTTTTGTGAAAGAGTCAATGGCACTTGATGACAATAGGGGTCATGGGGACAAATCAAGTGTGGAAGAGGGCCAAGGAAGGAGCTCAATTTAGAACAGGAAAATAATCCGTTCACCACGCTGAGGTCCTGACTCAAGCTCAGAATCAAGTTGGGAATCAGCCAACAGGGAAGTTTTCAAAACTAATGGTAGCTCAGGGCAGAGGAGCTGCAGGCATGGACGTGGGAACGGTGATGGGAAAGCTCCGACTGACACGGGCTCCGCTGTCAGGAGTGTGTGGGCGCTGGTGATGGATGCTGTGTGCGAAGATTCAAAGTCAGGCGCAGTGGAAAGGGAAGAAATAGGATGGGAAGGAGGACTCCAGGGAGCAATGAGGAATTCTAGACCATGCCTGGTTCTCATTGCTTTTGTTTTTGTTCCTTTTGTGAAAATTAATATCAAAGCATGTCTTGCACTTATAATAATTTCAGCTGCTGCATAAATCACAAGACACAAATGTCCGATAATATTCCCGGAAAGATATCTTGTATGTAAATCTCCATAGAATTATGTTAAGTAATGAGTAGCCTACAAAGTGTGTCTGTTACCTTGCAATGCTAGATAAAATTAATCTCTTCCTTTAAATTGTATAAATGCAGGGTTGGTTTTAGTTTTGGAATTCATTTGTTCCCTGAATGACTACAGGGCTTTGGATTAAAACACAGAATAAAAATCTGTAGAGAGGAATTTAGTGGGTTTTAGTAATGTGACTGAAGTTGGTAATTTGACTGGTGTTGACCCGTTTTAACTTCCTGCATTTAAATTGTGAACAAATATTTTGCTGCCTCGTGAAGGAACAAATACAATTTCCCTCTGACTCTCATCAAAGAGAAATTTGACTTCCATGATTTAAACAAAGAGAAAACTGCCAGAGCATGTTTTATTTACAAAAATAACTTGTTTCATTTAAGAAGTCCTGTTACAAAACTGAAACCCACTGTGAGCCCAGATGACTATCTGAGGAGAAACCCACCAACTTGAGCTTACACTGGAAATGCCACACAACAGTTTACGTCACTGTCATGGGATCTCTGCCATCATTCACGTGCCTTTAGCTGTTGCAAACAATGCTGCTTGTATGTTGAGTTAAGCGTGGCCCTTCACTCTGTGGTTGAGGATGACTTAAAATTCCAAAATGATACAGGGATCAAAGTTAAGAAGCTTCCCAGACAAAGATCCAATGGATTGTTAACTGGTGACCTCCTCAGAATGTATTCGCATGGGAAAAAAACAGTGTTGGGTACGGGGAAAGCGTGTTTTTAAGAGATGATGTAAAAATAACCATTCCTGTGCCATTCCACAGTGTTACCTGCAATGGCTTACCATTCTGTGCTATTGTCTACAGTGACCCACCACAATGTATGAGGCCTGATGGGAGATTTGTTGGCCAAGTCAACTCAAAGTAAGCTTCGTCTTTGTTTGTTTGTTTTTTCTGTTATCTCAAAAATATCCAAACGTTTGGTCTTAGATCTTCTGCATCTTTTTTGTTTTCCATCTCTGTGTTTAGGTGAGGTGGTCAGTGCAATGAAAGCAAATAATATAAATGGAAACTCTTTTATAAAGGGATTGACTACACGTCAATTTCTTATGACTGTAATAATGCATTTCTCCCCTTTCTGTTTTATGATGTCTAACATATTACAAAAACTGTGAAATGAAACTCATGAGGGATAACAGAGTCCAAATTAGTGAAAAATCTGAATTCCTGATTACCAGTAAGAATGCCCAGTACACAGCTACCCAAGTACCTTGTGAGGAAACCCTACAGTGACCCAGTGGGGATGGGCTGTAAGGGTGACCCTGTTCTACTCCGCCTTTGCCTGTGTCAAGGATGGACAGAGTGCTGCCTTCCTAGTGCGCCATCTCCCCAAGTCACAGTGTGTGCATGACCCCAGGTTACACAAGCCATAAAAATCCAGCACGGATGTTTATTCTTCATGAAGGCATCAGCCTGTAGGGATCAGATTTGCCTGGTCCCCCCGAGAGATATGATTGAACCCAAGTTCTCTTTTCCTGGAAAATTAAATGTAAGTGTACCAGAGGTCCCACTTTTGCTACATATGAACCAAGAAAGCACTGTTTTTTGGTTTTTTTCTTTTAGAGCAAAATTCATGTGCTATTTTGTATAGAAAGTCTATTTCCAGTTCCCTGGGACTCACTCACCAGAGAGAGAGTCATACCCCCCATAGCCGTGGTTTGCATGTCAGGGTGCCCTGTTAGCTTGTTTCATGTCCTGACTGATAATCCTGTGACAAACATACTGAAATGAGACCCACACAGTAAAAAAGTGTTCTGATTCCCAAACTGAGAGACAATAGAACAATGACATTAGTGATTTATTGTTGTTTAATTCCCTGGCACTCACTTTAGTGATGAGGTGATCTTTGTTATGTATTAAGAATGTTTAAGAGTGTGTTGATTTTTGTGTAATAACTTCTATTGTTGTGAGTTCGGCCCACAGCGTTGTTGAGAGCGTATATTACACGTGGTTTATTTCCAACCCTGACTGTCTCTTGCTCAATGTGTCATAACAGGCCGGGACCAAACTCACTCTAAGCCTCAGCTCTTCACCCATAAAATGGAGACACTGAGTACGAGCTGCGTAGAATTTGTCTTGGGAAGCAAATGCAGGTAAAACAGTTATTCCCTGGCATGGACTATGCCTCAGGAAATGCTAGTTATTATGATAACAGTTATGATTTTTATTTACAAGTCATGATGCAGGATGTATGGTGTCAGCACTGAGCCGAGACCTGTCTGTCACTGATCACAACTTCTCATGTGCAGAGGAACAAAGTTTTCCAGCTTGCTTCTAAACCAATAGCAATCCCCATGGCTCTATTTTCTAAGTATTTATTTTATATAATCTCAAAAAGATAAACTCGAGTGGAAAGTACATTTGAAACACACAGCATTCCCATTTGTCTCTTGCAGCTGAAATCCTCTCAATCAAAGCTCTACTTGTAGCTTAGTGAGAATTTCTAACTTTTCCTATTTGTATTTTGAAGCAGATGGCAGATAAAATAGACATGTAGAACTCTAGTCTACTGAGCATGAGAACTGTGCATTTTAATTACGTTATCCAGGAAAGGGCAGCAAGTTAATTTTCGGTGGGGGAAACTGAGGCATGAGAGTTTGAATGGCTAATGAGAGAAGGGAAAACAAGCTTCATTTCTTTCTGGTGCTCATGACTGATGATTCCCAACCCCTCCCCTCTTCTCATTAGTAAGTAAAGAGACGGTAAGCAAACAATATAAATTAGAAGCCAGTGCTTCATTCTAAAATTCACGTTTCATGCATTGCCAGGTACTCTACAATTGCCGGTTCTGTGTGTACAATTAAAAGAGAATTAGAAGGATGAACACGGATAAAGGTGAGTTGAATGGAAAACAACTGGTGATGTGTAGTTAAGACGCTGAACATGTCAGGAGCCTAATATTGAAGGTCAACTATACTTTCTCAAACATTATTTTTAGATAAAAGGTTTTTAAAAATAAAATCAGTCAGGAGCGTGAAAGTGTAGAAAGCCAAACCAACCTGAAGGCAGTGTGTGACTAATGTATAAGCTGATGCAGGATTCAATAAAAAGCACTTTATGATTTTTTGAAAAATACCATTTTTCTAGATCCTAAACCATTATTAAATTATGGATCTTTTAAAAAAATTTTGAGGCCTGTAAAATTGTTCTATAGAAGTTAATTACATAGCTTAAATTTTAATATGTGCTTATATAATTCATTTACAAACATGTAACACATATAATATGTTGTGTACAAGAAAAGATAATGATTGAATTTTATTATGATTATTGCTAGCAATTCTTGGTAAAAAGCAGTCTAAGCATTTGAGAAATTCAAAGTAAATGAACTTCAGTGAAAGTCAAGGATGAACTTTAATATGGAGAGTATGTACATGCAGTACTATATGTCTCAGGTCAATGTTTTATTCCATAAAAATAGCTATATTGTTTCATATGTAAATATTTAGCACAAATACATTTGCATGATTCTATTTTTATCTTATGGATTTAATATATACTGCATTTATTTAAAGACGTTTATTTAAGTTCAATTGTACCAAACAATTTTGGGTCAAAAGTATCAAGCAATGTATCAAACATATTATTATATAGCAAATAACCCTTGTTGCAAAATGTAAACACCATCTGAAGATAAAAAGGTAGGTTTGCTTGAAATTTTTAAATTAGATTAAATAAGCTTGAAAAGAGCCTGGACTAAATGCTAACAGATGGAATATAAGGTTTCCAAATTTTAATTTAGTTAACTTGCTTCTTGGAACTCCACACACATACTACTTTTATGTCTATTTCTAGAAGTAAAATAATGAGCTATAAGATATATATGAATAGGACAAGGAGGACATCTTGAGGTCATTCTAGAAATGCACATGTTATCCTTACCCGAAACACAGACACTTTATGATTTAAAAAAATAGATGTTTTAAACTAAGTTAATATTTCCAGTCAAAATATTTTTTTCTTCAAAAAAAAGTCACGCTTTCTCAGAATTATTTGAAAACATCTTCTCTCACCCCCACCACACACACATACACAGGCAAAGACTACAGAGTAGTTACTTTTATGCTGAATGATAGATAATTTTAAAGTAAGCAAGAGACTGTACAAAACATTGTAGCAAAACTTAAATATTTTCTACAGTAAAACAGAAGCTCCCCACCACTATTGGGCCAAGGTCCCTCATTAATCCACCCTCTATCTATTTTGCCCTCCTACTTCTGGAAAAATAGAAATAACATTTCAGAGGAGGTTGTGAGCTGCCCCGTTCATGGCTTTTCTTATGTACTTTGGGTCAAAGCTGGACTCGCTGGGCCATTGGCGGAGGGTGCCGGCCCCTCAGGGCCACTGGACGCCCCATCCTCCTTGTTTCTGTCCTGGGCCTCCTCTGGGGCACCAGGTGGACTAACACAGTTAGCATCCTGTTTTGCTTTGTCCACTTCATTATCAAATTCAATTTTATCTTCTTGTTTGGTGCTTCTCTTTACTTGTCCGTTCTGGGCAGGGTAGGAGCTAGCGATGACATCATACAGGAACTGGTATTGCTCCTAGGAAAGGAAATAGGCGAGAAATTCCGTAAGGAAAGTTGGTGTCGGTGCTTTTATATCAGATGAAAATTCGCAGGAAGGCATCATGGAGTGGTGAAAGTCCTGGGTCATAGAAAACCACCCTTCTGTGATTTCCTAGAAAGAACACCTTCAATGGCTGCCTCGCTGTTCGACAGAGTGGGGCGTACTCTTCCCAATTTACCTGAGGCAGCAGCAGACCAGCGTCCACCCTCACAGGCCACGTGCACGTCCCTCCCACGCCTTCACCCAGGATGCCAATTTGGGGACCCCACCCCTCGGCTGGGGCCAATGCTGCATCTAATCTCAGGGCAGGTGTCTCCTGCTGCAGCAAGCCTACCGTGATGGCCTCAGGTAAACAAAGTGACCTCATTCACGTTCTTCCTCTGATTCCTCTGTCATTTCACTTACTACGTTGTTCCAAATATCTACCTTGTCCTTATACTACCCGAGTGAATTGCTTAATGGCAGGAGCACATAGTAGGCAGTCAATACCCTTTTAAAATCGAGACAGGCGCAGTCAACGTCATACACAATTGATTAAAAGCTGCCTGCCTTTGAGCGAGTAGTGAAGTTTATGTTGCAACTAGTTACTAATTCCTAGACTATCAGCTGTGGTCACTACCACTTAGAAAGGCTGCACGTGAGGCTGCTTTCAAAAGCATCACACTTATCCTCTCTGTCTCCCCATGTGTCTGTGATGGGGCCTTGCAGGCCGTCTTAGCAACATGCGGAGCCCACTGCCCCCAAACGGGCCTTGTGGCTGGTCAGAAAACAGGAGGCAGAGGAAGGCGTGCTGTGCCCTTCCCAGCCCGGGGCACCAGAGGGCTGGCTCTCTGTGGCCACCACAACCCGCCAGCCAACTGCTGGCCTATTGACAGGTGGGGTCATTCGGGACCAGCCAAACCCCACGGGACCCCACTGGTCCCAGACATTGAGTGAGCCGGGCCCTGGCGTGCCAGCAGAACTAGTCAGCTGGTCCAACAGACCTTGAACTGTATAATAAAGGCTATTTTTTTTTCAGGCACTAAGTTTTGGGGTAGCTTGTTGCACAGCAACACAAATGGATACAGGATTGAAGGCAGGAGGAATGAGGGGTTCACAAGTCCTTAAAGAAATGTCTGCCAGCAGATTGCTGGCAAACTCAAATTAGGTCTCTTATCATATTGGTAATAATTCAGTGTGAATTATTAAGTAAAAATGGAAGGTAAAATAGAAGACTAGAAAAGTGAACAGAAGGGGAGGAAAAGAGAGGCTGGGAGGAGAGGAAAGGGGAAAAGGGGTGACGTAAACTTACAAACGTGGAGACCATTCCCGGCCTGGCTTTGCGTAGAGACTTGACTACTTGGAAAACATCTATCACTTCTTCTGTTTCCGCACTTTCCAAGAGATTTACCAAAGCACAAAACATTCCTGTTTGCTGAGATCCATCTCTAGAAAAGGAAGAAAAGATTAAAAGGTAGTAATTCTACATTTCATAGAGACAATGACAGTAGAATGAAAATGGAAAGAGAGAGATGGACTCTATTCTTCACTTCATGTTTATTGTATTATTTTATTGTATTATTCCAATCTCTTAAGAGCCAAATGTTTCTGCTAAATGCATTTTTTTTGAGAACATAATAATCCTATAGTCTAAAAATATTTGTCTTAGGCTTTAAAAATACTTCTTCTGTTGAGTACTTTACAGATTCTAATGCATTTTTATTTACATCTGAGGTTGTTAGGACAAATATGCCAATTTGATAGTAGAGGACACCGAGGTTTGATGAGATGATGGCATGGCACAAACTGGTAGCACCAGAAGAACCGGAACTGAGATTTTGTTAACCACTGAACCATAGGCCTTTCTTCTTTCTCTGCCTCTCTACTGCTTTTACAAATGTTTACACTCCGGCATCAGTAGAAAAATGATACCTGGTGGAATTATTCATTAAAAGGAGGGCCACCAAATGATTTGCTAAACTGTGAGAGGGATGTTACATTATAATAAAGAGCTAATGTAAAGAATATGTCACTAGCAGGAGTTTATCATACATAACTAGGGAATACATAGTAGGTATTGAACCGTATCCTCAGAAACATGTACAGTTTTAACGCCTAAACTTCCTTTCTTCAGCTTTCTTTCCACATGCATCTCATCTTTGAAAATATAAGTAAATGCTGAAAAGTAGTATATCTCTTAAGAGCTCGATTCTGGTATACGTAATTCTAATATTAATAATGAGTCTTCCTCGAAAATTCTAGTAGCATTTCTCTAGGTTTACATTTCTCATTTTACTTTACTGTTTTTCATTTCTCGTTTACTTTAATATTTTTATGTAAACATTTTACAGTATGCATCCTTCTTTCACTGTATCTCTTTTTTAAGGTAGATATTGAGGCTTCTATCACAGATGAAAGTTAAGGGTCTGCATAACAAATGAATGAAATCAAGTATATTATTAAAACCTTTGTCTTTGGGATCAGTTTAGAAAAATCAAACAAAGGGTTTCAAACTAAAGTGGCTAAGCAGTAAGATTTCAGTTAATACTATATTACATACGTTCATTGGAGGTAAAGCATTCAATCCTCTGCATTCTATTCACACCACTAAGTGGATCGATGCGTCTAAGCATATATCAGACATAATATCCATCCATCCATCTGCTCAAACCTGTTTCCATTCAATCGTTAATTCATTCAGGACATCCCAGATTCAGTGTTAGTCACTGGGGACTCAAAGGTGACAGGACACCGGTATTAAGGCACTCACAGCCTAAAATTATTACATCACAATATAATCATGTCTATTCTATTTCTACAATAGCTATGCGGTAGGAAATAACTCAGAAAGCTACTGACTCCATAACAGGCCTTCACTGTGGTTGTGCGTTCTCCGGATCAGGATAAGGAGACTCGAACAGGAAGCAGGAACCAGCAAGTGGCGTGTGACACAGATTTTTAGAGCATATCTTATCAAGTCCTACCCACCTGCAGTGAACGAGGAGAGAGGCACTCTTGTGATGCTTACTCCCTCCTTCAGCGGAGTTCCTCGTGGGAAGCTTCTGTCTGAGAGTCTGGATCATGGAGATGAACTCTTTGGGCTCTGCGGGGAGCTCGTCCACCTTCCAGTTGTTGTACTGATACTGGAACGCAGTTCGGGGCTCTTTCCTCTGAAACCAGGAGTGAAGAGAACATTAACCCAAGGGAACTTCAGTCGTTGAATCACTGGATAGTCATGTGCTTGCTTCACAATTCCTTTCATTTACATCCTTTTAAGATTTTATTCTGCAAACATTGCAGATAGTGGCTTTGCATTTGTGGAGTAATTTCGTGTTTCTGCCAGATCAATTACATCACAGAGTTACACTCCTGAAATTGTTTACGTACCTTGGAATGTCTCAGTTCAAACACACGGAGGGTATAAGCTGGAGATATGTTGGTCTCTTTCAATTCAACTTCTACATCTCCATACGTCTGCTTCCCTTCTGCCCAGTACTGAGCGCAGGCCTCCTAGATAGGAACCAACATGATTCAATGACTTCTGCACAAGTGTTCTCTCTCTCTCTCCCCCTCTCCTTTCCCCCTGTTTTATTTGACATTACTGTTCTAAAATTGAAAGCTGCCCATAGAATTCTGAAATCTATTTTAAATATGGTGGACATCCATTCAGCAAACACATGGTGTTTGCTTGTGCAGACCAGGGAACCTAGGAGTAACCAAGGTGTGGCCAGACCAGTGATGGAACGGCCCTGTCATCCCTACGGTAGGTCTTTGAGATTTGCTCCTCCCGTCCATACCCTTATCATCATCTCTTCATGATTTATCGATTGAGCTGCTGTCACTCATGATCCTGCAGTAACTTGGGCCTCACTGTCCCCCACAGTGGTCCCCTGAGGAAGGAGTCTGGATCATTGGAGCTTTGTCTCTGTATCTTGGTGACTGGTACCATCAGCAGCTCTAGCTGTATAATTTGACTGAATGTCTACATTAAGATCGAAGAGCAAATGAATCACAAAAGTGCGTCCTCTGTGCAAATGGTTCTCCATCAACTGCAGCCCACAACTGCTGACCATGGGCATTCCTGCCTGCACTCCTGGCCCTTTTCCCAGCGCTAGCAAGTTAGATGAAGGAAAAGACTGCTGGAATTACATGCTCAAAATATAAACACATATTTCTTTTTTTAAAAGAAAAAAAAATAAAAACAAGAAATAAGTATCTATGTCCGGTAGGGGACCAGAGAAAAGAGAGAGAGAGAGAGAGAGAGAGAGAGAATACATGTAACAGAATTGCACGCTCATGAGGCTATTCATTTAAAAAGCTTTAACATGTGTCAGCTGATGTGTTTGGTGGTAAGATTTAGCAGGATTGACTGCCAGGGAAATTTTGGTAACTCAAGGCATTAAGGAAAGGATCAAATACACATCACAGGCATTAAGCAGAAGGTCAAATTAGATCTTAGGGTCATCTCCAGCTGCAGAATTTTACAGCAATATTACATGGACATAAAGAAAGACTTTTTTTAAAATAAAACAAAAGATGACTAAAAGTACCAACCTGGTCTCCATTCTTCAGCTCTGTCAGCATAACAATAACTTTGACTTTTCTTTGGAAAATCATCTGCCAAAAGTCACCAATGGTCTCTCTTAGTGGCCCTTGGGCAGCAATCATCACTTCAGGCTTCCAGTAGCTCTTTAAGAAAAAAAGAAAGAAAAATGGGACTCCGTTACTGCCGCTGATGAGAGAGCGGTGGATTCTTGAAGGAGCCATTTAGAAATACAGTCATTTACTTTTATATCAATGTTGTTACATAAAAACATTATGATTCTTAGGTCCAAGAAACAATGTGAGATCTATACTTAAAACACTTATTTAGTTAATGATAATCATTAGCTAATAATGTGAAATCAAGATTGGAACACATATCTTATAACACTGATGTTTTTCTCTCCCAAAATACCTTTTTTCTCTGAAAAGATTAAAGTGATTATAAAAAGAAATTGCACAAGCATTTCAAATTATCTTCATTATGTCTCTATTGGTGTCTATACATTCTTATGATAGCTGATTATTAAACTAATATTCTAGGAATGTGTTTTAGGAAAATTTGGAAAAGAAATGAATCCAACTTAGTGCATATATAAAAAGGATTTAATGAATGACTAAAGGTTTCTTGTTTGAATTCTCAGTTTATAAAAATTGTAAGGAAGGGTATGTGACACAGACTCACCTAAAAATTCAGGTAAGAGGAATGAAAAGTTTTCAACTATACAAATATGCAAATTTCATGTGCTTACAATTTGGGTATTTGAGTAAATATAAACATTTTCAAATATTTATATTGCCTCAAATTATTATTGCTCAAATTATTTTTCAAATTAATATGATTATAGTCATTTGTCATAATTTGTGATTAAGAGCATTGTCTTATTTTGTTCAACTTGTCTGGTTTTAGTATCATTAAGTCTTTCAATAAGTTAAAAATACAGTATTAAAAATTGAAACTTTCATGTCAATCAACATATAGTTGGCCAAGCTCACCATTCTTTCATAAGATCACTTGCTGAATGGCCATAATAACAGATAGCTTTCTAAAGGGTCAGACCCCGAGCTTTGGAAATGGAAGTACCCACCATTACAAAAGACGCATTGATGTATTTGCTGGTCTCCTCCGTGTCACTGTCGTCCTCGGAAGATTCGTCCGAATCATGCTCACTTTCTTTGCTCATTTCCAGCTCATGCTTCAGTGGCACTCTGTTAAAGTCATCTGTGTAAAATAAATTAATAGTAAGCCTCTCTTCAAAAAACATCAAATCTCTGCTGGACTGTCATGTGGAAATTAGAAACTAACTTAGAAGGGATGGATTGCATTATGTAAATGTATTGATCTACATGGAATGAGATGTATGTAAAATTCAGTTCTAATCGATCAACAACTGATAAAACAAAGTCTAAGAAAAAGAAGGGCCCAAAAGGGTACCAAGAAAGAAACACGGGACATAATGCTATATTAAACAACGAATAGGTATCATAACATTCTGTGTGATTACTCAGTCTTTGATACACATACTTTAGTTTTCCGTGGAACATGATTATTTTGCTTGGTATGTTAAAAATGCATATATAAGTTAATAAAATACATAGCTTAGGTCAAAAATGCAGTTTTCAATTCTACCCTATTAACATTAAATTAACGATGTAAAATAGGTATCAGATAAATTATTTAATCAAGAAAAGTCCTTATTCCATAATTTCTCACTGTTTCTCAATTTCTTTAATGTCCAATGGCCTGCTCAAATGATCTGATTAGCCACATCACCATCCATCCAGTCCAAACTTTAAACTACATTCATAAGGAACTTTCCAGGAATTAATTAAGTCCACCATGCAATGATCTGATTTGTTCTGCTGCCCAGCTTGTTAGCATGGGTTCTATTTTCTCCATGCTAATTTCAGTGTGTACACCTGAATAAAATTATAGTTGTGCCAGATGTGGCTCTATCAAGATGCCTAAGTAGCAGAATTCAAGTCTTGAAAACTACATATGTTGATCTGTTAAGTTGGATGTCTGGCAGTTTACGGAGTACTTTCCACCTTCTGTCCACCTCCCCCAGGTAGGAAGGGATAAAGAGGAGAGGAAAGGAGTGAAAGTATACAGTCCTTTGTTTGGCAGTCACCCTGGAGGAAATAACGAGACAGACTAGAGATGGACAGGACTCGTGGAGAACTTGGCCTTCATTCTCCCAAATTCAGAGGTTACAGCTGCCTGACAACCCATGTCTGAAATAATTGGTAGGAAGGAAACAGTGGAATCTATCCTCCAAGATCCGCTGTGAATGTTTGGAGTTCCAAGTATTTGCTACTAACGACTCTCTGTGGTCAACCCAATGTTTGAAAATGTGCTTCAGCATCATTTGTGTGTTTGTATGTCTTACATTAAACAAATCCAAAAGAGAGCTTGTTTATCTGATACACAATAAAATAAAATAAATAAAAATAAAAACTACATACATGGAACGATGGAAGAATTCCTGTTTTTACGTTTGTTTTCTTCTTGATTTCCAACATGCTGTGTCCTCCAGCTCTTATAGGAAGGGAGTCTCTGAAGGGAAAACAAAGAGAATGGAGAACGCCTTTAAAATGGAAATCTTGGCTTAGTTGATGATTATGGGACAAGATGTTCTCTAAGGAAAAATATTTCATCAAGTTTTGCGAAATTTGCATACCTTCCCTATAGATCACAATCTGTAAGTTTGCCTCTGATTTTTTTCCTTTTAAGTGCTCAGGCATTTAGGACTTTTGACGTGATGTGTGTATATTGAGTCTGAACTCAGTATACACACAATTATAGAACAGAATACGTTTCCTAGTTAAGAGCAAAGCAGCATGGCTGCTCTTTACCAGCTGAACGCTCTCTGCAGAGGTGGTTTATTACCCGTATTGCAGAAAGCAATGGTAAATGATCTCAGATGATCAGTAATCACCTCTGCAGACAGGGCACTCACAGAAGACCTGGCTCGTGCTGAAAAAAACCGGTACTTCATTTCTTTACCCTCCCAGGTTGTCCCCGTCCTACTCTCAGGGGCTAATCAGTCAGCAGGACCTACCATTTCCACCGAAGCGCTCCAACCCTTTCCTCTTCTCTCATTCTACTCTGCCCTGCTCACCCCCAAGTCCTAAGCTCTCAGCAGATGACCTTGCTTCATTAAATTAAGGCACTTACACAAGAACTTCCCATCACCGCATCTAGCAGCCAACCTCCATCTCTGCTCAGTTTCTGTCTTCCTTTGTGCTAAGAAGACGGACTCATTTCCCTGTTTCTGTCCAGTTCTGCACAGCACCCGTGCCCTGGGCCACACGCTGTCCGACTGCCACTTGCAAATCGCTCTGACTTCTGAGCCTAGCGTTGTGCTCATCATAGACTGAGGACTCAGCCACGTTTTTCCAGTGAAAGAAGTTACCCTTGTTTCAGTGACTTCACATATGAGTGTTTCCATTAAATTGATCACGTTTCCAGACAGAAGGGTTAGTGTGGTGAATACGGTTGATTTCTTGGCTCACAGAACAAAAAAAACCCATAAAACAGCCTCCGTGTAGCCTGCTCTGGTGTGCTGCTGGGTCTACCGGCTACGCAGTCACCGGTGTGAACGTCCCTGGTGGCTGCTGAGTGCTGTCCCCACAACCCCACCTCAGGCCCCTCTGATCGATTCCACATCTGATTAAAAGCATATTCCTAGTCTGGTGAAACTCTCTGAATTGACCAATTTGGTAGTTTGCAGAATGGTTCACTCAACTGGAAATCGGAGGTGAAAGAAAAAAGTTACAGAATATTTTTTTGACAACGGGGCAATTTGGAGCTCGCCACGCTGACTCTGAAGTCACAGTGAGCTGTGTCCTGGGTTTGCGCTCCAAGTAATTGCCCCATAAATAGGTTAGGATGTGTATTATCCTTCAGTTGCTGCTGCAGTTTCTGTATGGCTCCAGCCAGTACAACTTCCTAAATAGTCGTAAACTGCTCTAATTATTTCCTTTACAAACTAAAACCAGATGCAGCTTTTAAAGGCGAGATGCTGCGTTGCCTTTGGCGGGCCGGTTTTGTGGCTCCGTACTGTTATTTTTACACGTTAGTTTAAACCCGCCTAATGAGGGATGGTTCCAAGTGTGGGCTGTGGAACCTGATTTCTAACATGTAAACCAGTCTCCTACTGAATGTGTGTGATCTCCACAGCATGGGGGTGGGGGTGCCAACACTCAGCAAACACCCTCTGTGGCTACTCTTACCATCACTGTGATTACCTGGAATTCAGCCTCGAGAGGCGACGGCTCGCTGGGAGGGTCCCTTTTCTTCATGTTGGAGAGACACGAGTGGAATTCAGACAAGCTCACTTCTGTTTCTCCAAACTGGTTGTACTCCACCAAGGCTTGATGGATTAAGATGTACTGTGTCTACAAGTTCAAGGGGAGACAGGCAATTACCTGAGGGCTGACACCCCTGTATGTCACATTTGACTAAATTACATTCTTTCCCAATTTTGCTCATTGGGGACAATGTATGGAAAAGAAAACTGGTATCTGTCAACATCTAAATATTCTGGAAGTTAGTTATCACAGTTCTCTGGAATATGAGCACATTCCATCTCAGACCTTTTTCCCTGGGGACACGGTGCAGAGGGGAGGGGGGTAGCAGGAGAGCTTGCTAAATAGATTAGGCACCTACTGTAAAGCTTTTATCTGATTCCTAACAATTAAAAAAAATTATCTACTACTTCCTTCAGTGACTATTACTGAGTTAGTAAGTCAAATTACTAATATATAACACAATAATAAATTTCACATTATATCGGAGAGAAAAAAAGCAAGTTGATATTCCATAGAACACATTTTTTAAAGTTTTCTAGAACTTTTTAAAATAGAGAAAAGTCTTTAAACACACACACACACACACACACACGCACACACACACAATTATGACAAACCCAGATTTTACAACTCCTAATCTTCTATCAAATTGGAATCCACTATTTTAACATGAAGTTCTGATAAAGTTCAAACCTCTTTCACCACAACCATCTCTCGTCTCCTGAGCTTGGCTGTATCCTTAAACTCTATTCTTTTTTTCAACAACAAATCATTTTTTTTTCCTGGATAACAACCTGTCTTTATACTTTTACACTAATATCTATGTACCTATGGGCTAAACATTGGTCATCTTTATGTGTTTTCTTGAAAATTACGTAAATCGTGTCCTCTGTGTTTCGCTTGGTGGCGTCATGCACTCATTGTCTGCGTCTGAGCGTCTAACCACATGGAGGGAGAGACCGGGGTTATTCCTGTGGCCTTAGCGTGGCCTGTTCACTAAGGGGCCACGTGGCCACACATTGTGCCCCTTCTGCACTGACAGACGTACACGCAGGGCGTTCCAGGCTTCATGCTGTTCTGACAGCACTGAGAGCAGTGGCCACTCGTGCACATGTGTCAGTGCTTCTCTTGGGTGCGTGTGGAACTGCTGGGTCAAGTGCAGACCCTTTCAGTAATGACCTCACGTGCTACATGCACATGCCAGGCTCTTGTGTAAGTGCTGTAGGCGAATGGCCTTTTTTGTTGTAACTCTGCACGGTAAATACTATGGTTATGTCCACACCACACAGGACTAAACCAGGGCCAGGTACATTGAACACCTGTACAGGTGTGTGCAGCATTAAGAACTGGAGGCAAAATATGAACATTGGGAGTCTAGTTCTAACAGCCAGGCAGGCTCTGAACCACAATACTATGCTGTCTCCCCAGTTTTAATTGTGTGAGATGCTGCCAAATTGCTTTTCAGTGTTTTTATTTTTTCCCCAATCTGATATGTGAAGATGGTATTTCATTATTTTAAAAATATATTTTAAGGTCATCTTTCTTCCATGGTCCTTCCAGCCACTAATGACAAACACCTCAATGATGATGGGTGCTTACCACACACTTTAGTTGTCAGGAAATCGAAAGAAAACCATTTCCACCCGCTGTGTGAGGCTGAGCAGGACCTGGCCTTCCTGTAAGATCTCACTCCCTACTCAGGAGATCTGAGTGGGACAGCAGAAGCCCAGCGTACCTCTACTTGAACCATCAGGCACCTCTGCCGCCTGAGCTTGACCACGTAGCCGTACACGTCCACCTTGCCCTCTGCCTCCAGGCCTTCCAGCATGGCGTCGATGCCAATGTAGGTGCCAGTGCGTCCGACCCCAGCACTGACAACACAGACAAACAAGTGAGTGCAGAACCAGGAAGGAATGGAAAAGCAAGGGGCAGGCAGAGGAAAAAGCATGAGCATCTCCTCATAGTGGGTCCCACAAAAGCCACTGCCCAGGGGAGGCTGGCCGGGGGGACCCAGGCCACGGTTCTGGGGTCCTTCCTACCTGCAGCGCCCCGGGATGGGCACCGCCTACCTGCAGAGCATGAGGATGGGCCAGCCTACCTGCAGCGCCCCAGGTGGGCCAGCCTACCTGCAGCCCCCCGAGTCGGCCAGCCTACCTGCAGTGCACCAGGATGGGGCCGCTGAAGAAGTTGCTGAACGCGTTCACTCTCCGGCGCAGCTTGAGGAGCAGGTGGGGATCTTCTGGAACCCCGTGGTCCGGCCAACTGGTAAACTGAATGTGGGTCACCTCTCTCCCGGTTGACTTTTCTCTTTTCTGATCAAGAGATAATATTTTCTTTGAGCTGTTTTTTTTTTTTTCCCAAAGCCAACTACCTGACATAAATAAGTGGGGGCGGGGGGACCGGTATCAAAACCACGCGTGCACATTTTTTTATGGCCATGGTTACATGTTCCTTTCCAATTAATAACCAGTCACTGAGATGGCGTGCAGCCCTAGCCCATGAGCCATGACTGGTAAGGTACGTCACCTGGGGTAGGTGTAGCTGAAACTGCTAGGCTTTCATGCTGCCAATCCAATAACAAACAAAAACAAATGCACCAGAAAATGGGGGTTGGTGGGTGGGGGTGGGAAGATATAAAGTCAAGGCCGTCCTCATGGCTGACTGAAGCACTTCGGCTTGGTAGACCAGCAAACAGGACTATTTGTCATGTGAAGAAAGTCTGACTCATGATTTGATTAACACTATGTCATAGGCCCCCTCGTCTTAGAAATATCAACTGTAGAGAGAGAGCTGAGAAAGGGCAGCCGCAGGTCACAGCTCCCGCTTGTCCCAGTTACAAGGGGACAGGCAGAAGATGCATAATCCATAGCTCTGACCAGGGGTGAAGGGGAACCGCCCACGTTTAGGTAACAGGAGAAACAGCAGCGTGTGGTGGGTCCTACTTCTTTGGTAACAAATAGCTGAGCTAACTAAGAATGGTGACATCCCACTAGTCAGCAGAACCACACGTTGGCGTCCAGCTCCACCTATCACCCATGTCTATGGGTGAGGACCTTTGTAGCTCAGTCCATCATTTAACCATGAACCACTGGTGGATTTTCCCACAGCCCTCTGTGGCACAACCATTAGTGAAACTGCGGGAGACTCACAGAAAACCTTGAGATAAATAACAATTGGTGGTTTTTTATTGCAGAAAATGTAAGTATCTGGGCCTCTTATGGAAATATAATTTAGATTACTGAAAACCCTCTACTAAGTGAAATTTAGAGAAATTTTCAACCTTATCTATAAAGACCTCCAATTTTTAACAGCTTTATTAAGATGTTTCTCATATATCATCAAATTCATTCATTTAAAGAATAAAATTATTATTGTATTCAGAGCTATGAAATCATCACCACTCCCTAATTATAAAACATTGTCATTACTCCCCCCCAAAAAAGACCTTACTGATTAGCAATCATCCCTACTCTTTGTCCACCCATTCAGTCCTGAGCAACCACTGACCGACTTGCTGTTTCTATAAATTTGCCTGTTCTGACTTTTCACAGGTGGAATCATACCTGTGAGAAGACCTCTGTTGTAATGGTTCGCCAAGACCACACTCACAGAGTTCTTTTCTAAACTAAACGCTTTCTCTCTCCTACATGGAGCCTGATACTTTTACAGCAGTGTCTAATTGTCCCATTTGTATAAATATTCTTTCCATAATGGTAATAAACACACTGAGAATAGGGACCATTTTATCATTCAGTCAATAATCCAGTCCATACTGCAACACACTTCATGAGCTGTTTTCTTCCTACTTCCAGGGTCCGTGTTATGGAGACTCTGATGGGACTTAAACAGATACTGCTTTCCCCAGGGGCTTGACCCTGGTGGCTCGTGTCACTCTTCTAACCCAGCCCTTCCTCTGGGAGGATTTCTCCCAGGAAGTTTTAATCGCTCACATTTAACACTCCATAATTGTTTTTTTCGACGAACCATATAAACACGAACATTAGGTCAGAAAGCGAACTCACATTTGTGATGTTGAACTTCTGAATGATATAATCTGGACACTTCTTGTACTCATTGATCTTCACAACAACACTGCCATACTCTCGGCTGCTCTCTTCCATCGATGGCCAGTATTCTGCACATTTGTTCTGTGTGTTTTTTTAAAAATTGTTAATGATTCCAGTGTTTCATTTACCTACATTTTTCATTAGACATTCCTTAAACAACAACTTAGTCATCTGAAATGCTCAAGACATAGTCTCTCCTTTAAGCACAGATACACCTTGAGCCAGATGCTTAGATGAGCTTCTGTTAACACCTAAAGAAGCTCCTACCTGCTGCCTAGCAGAGGGATGGCCTTCCCAGCATAGCTGCATACCAACAGTGGATGTGCTTGGGGGTCAGAAAAATGATGTGGGGGTGGGGAGGCTTTCACGCTTCCGAAAGTCACATCACACAAGTTACCACCCATGGGCCTAAAGTCAGGTTTGTTTCAAGTGTTCACAATTACTTGTGAAATTGGCACATAGAAATGTACCGAACTTAGACACTGCAAAGAAGTAGTAAAATTTAAGGCCAGCGGTTCAGCAGGAATGTTTAAATTTGACTCATACGTACACATGTGTATATATGTACAAATTTTGTTTTTCTACAGGTATGAAAATTTTTGATCAAGTGTTATGCTGATTCAGAGAATGGTCTGTTTGCATCATCAAGCACATATACGTGGCTTTCGGAAATGCAACCCACACTCCCTTTTCCTAACCTCCACCTGCGCCCTGGGAGTCTCATGGGTCCTCACCCTGTTTCCTTCTTCACATCGAGTGACCATGACAATAACCGTGGCTTTCTGTTCCCAGATCATCCTCCAAAAGTCATCCATAGTCTCATCCCTGGGACCTAAGAGGTAAACACATACAAACTAAGAGACACCTGTTTTGGAGCGCTATGGAACACGGCTTCAGAAAGCTACTGGATGAGGAGACACGTTACCTTGTGCAGCAATGTACTTCCTAGGCTCTTTGAAACCCTGTTCAAAACACACACAAACGAATGTCAGTTACTGAACAGTCACTTACTTCTTGACATGCACCCTCGGGAGTTAGAGGAAGTTGCTTTGGAGCCACCGTTTGTCGGCTGTGGATTTCCCTGGGCACTTCCAAATGATAGGGGGATTTTATGACCTCGTGATCAGGAATTTAACTGTGCCAAACACGGTAGTTAGCATGCACAAACAATATTTGTGAGGTTCACGTGTCATTGCTGTCTACCCCAAACTTTAAAAACGACTTGACTCTCATGTGGCCTGGTACACAATACATGAGAGTAACCCAGGTTTCCCTGCCCTTGGTACCCTGCCCGCCTTCCAGCACCATCTGCCACAGCTTAAACCTCACAGCCATGGAGCTCCCGTTGGGATGTTCACTGAGTTTCTTTCAACAAGTCATCCTGAGGTTACCCCGCCTCCTACCTAGATTGCTTCTCAACCATTCTAGAGCAGACAACAACGTTCCTTTCATTATCTGCAATGGCTGCTTTGCTAATTTCTTCCCAATTATCTCACATTCCTAAGATCACCTCAGCAATCAGACAACGCTTCAGACAGAGAGCTTTGCCATGAGATGGAATTCGGTTATGAGGGCCACACAAGTTCATGATTAATTTCAGCAACATCTCGAAACTTCTTGCGACCTAGTGTCATTCATACATTCATGTATTCCACACGTATATGGCTACACTATGATGAGCACATGTCTAAAAGCTGAAGACACATGCTTTCCAGGGGCTTCCAGCTCTGCTGGAGACACATAAGTGCAATTCAATAGCATAATTACCATATGTATTTGAATAGAAAGTAGACATTCCGCCCCCCCAGAGACTATCTAAATTCTTATAAAATTAAAAATTCAGAGGGAGCATGATTTTGCTGACACCTCCAGAGCTGCGAGAGAATAAATTTCTGTTGTTTTAAGCCACCCAAGTTGTGGTATGTTGTTAAGTCAACCCCAGGAAACTAATACACTGTGTAAATTAATAAAAATAGTATGTTATAATTTGATCACTTCACCTACTCTACTAAAAGTTTATATAGTCAAGTAGATAAAAACAAACAAAAAAGAACCCTCAATTTCAATTGCTTTTTCTTTAAGGAGATTTGCCAAGTCCTGGTCTTTATAATGATATACCCAACATACATGTTTTAGTTAAATAAAGCATGATTTAGAACAGTGTGAATGCTGTGTTAACATCTGTGGATAAAGGGGGGATAACAAATGTGGGTATTTTCTTGTAAAAGGAAACTCTAGCTGGATAAATAGTAAACCATATAGGTCGCTTCTCCTGATATGTGAGGACATTGGGAAGATGGTGCATTGAGTGGGAGGAAGATTTTTTTCCCGTCTCTCTATGAATTTATCCTAGTTGACATTTTAACATGTTTAAGAATTTATACAGTAAATTTCATTTTTAACTATTTGGGGTAAATTCACCATGCGTGATTTCTTTTTTTTTTTTTTTTGATAAAGCCAATGACCACATGACCAGGGCCTGTGAAAGTGCCCTGCTGACGGGCAGTGCTGAGTGATGAGCTGAGGCTAAGCTGTCTGGAGTTAGGCAGGCCTATCTGGACCCCAGCCCAAACCTCTACTATCCTACCTGGGCCAGGAACCTAAGAAGACAGATCCCACCCAGCCCCCACCGGGTGAAAGTGGGCTCTTAGGAGAAATCCACACTTGGGTCACGCATGATCAGATATCCAGCCCTGGGCGCCAGAGTATTTTGATTCTTAATATCATTTTGTTTGTAGAGGAAAAAATTCCTGTATTAAACCCAGTACCAATAGCAAATAAGAAATAACTATTCTTGCAAATGGTAGTGATTTTGTTGTTTGTATCACAGCACTGGTATTATGGGCTTCCTCCAAACTCTTTGCAGTAACATTTCTAAAATTTTGCCATGACCAAGAAGGAATTGAATGGAAAGCAAGCTACAAGGGAAGTGAACTTGAAGGAGGACAAAAGGATGAAGATACGAGGGAAGCTGGCAGTCGCAGGCATGTCTACTTACATCAATGTAGCTGGCGTTGATGTAGTTTGACCCCGCGTCGCCATTGATTTCAGACAGTTCCACGCGGTTATAATCATCTGTTCAGAGAAACGAAATAGAAGTTTGTGAGATGATGAATAACCAAGTAGCCTAAACATTCGGAACCCTGTTCTCCACGGGCACTTACAGGGAAGAATGTCAACATAGCGGTTTTTGTTTAGGTTGAAGGGTTTTCGAGCCTCCTTGATCGAAAACTTGCCGAACACCCTTGGAATGCTCTGGAAGACACAAAATCCTTGGGTCACAGCACATTCAAGAAAAATAGCTTTCCCCTTGCCGCTTATCAGTTTTGAGCAAAAGCGATGTCCCACAAAGTGTGTCCTTTACACCGATGACACATTGCACAATGGTCATTGAAATTACACCAAAAAACACTTTGAAAATAAAAATGAGAATAAATATTATCTTTTAAGAATACATCCTCAGTGACAGGAAATGGAGCATTCCTTGCCTTCCCCTTGAAAATTCATTGAAAAGCACGTACTTGGATGAGAATGCAAGGACACAATCAGCCAAATAGGTTTTGCGACACAACTTCAGAACATGTATTATTATGACAAAGCATTATTTGGAAAAATTGACTAGTTCCCTGACAAGAAGTCACTCTCCTGGGGAGTGGATATCTGCTAATGCTACCTGCTTGGACAATGCTGCAAGATTCTGTGGGGTGAATTACAAAAGCAAATATATTTAAGTTGGATTAATCTTGATAACTGAGTAAAATTTCTCTCCCTGGATGGAGACACTCACACACCTGAAATTCAGCCAGAAAGAGTCTTCCTTCATCAGCGATCTTCCTCTTGTATGTTTCCAGCAAACTGTCGGCATGGATAGGTTCCACGTTCATCAGCTGCCTCTCATCATCTGCAAACACATTCAAGAGTCAGGACCAGGGTGATGTGTCCCTTCCATGTTCACACACACGTCATTCCATTTACGTCTGGAATTTACTCCTTGCTGAGTAAATACATTTAAGCTTCGTCATTGTATCAATTGAGCAAGTCCAGGTTAGATAAAATAAATGTTGAATTCTTATTTAAAATGAATGGCTTCAAATGTGAGCAGGGAGGTAATTCATCATTAAAAAATATGCATACTTACTCCTCTCAACAAGTTCCTGTTGTTCATCTAAGTTGCTGTGAAAATAAGAAATGTAAGTTTCTATCATCTTAAGAAACAGAATTCAGTTGACATTCAATTTATATTTAATGAATGTATTGAATGGAGGAGGGAATGGAGGCAGGGAGAAAAAAAGGAAAGGGGGAGGGGAGGGGAGGGGAGGGGAGGGAGGGGAGGGAGGGGAGGGGAGGGGAGGGGAGGGGAGGCAAAATGGAGGAATAAACCATCAAGGGTTACCTGCTAAATTCCGATAAATGGCTAAATTAGTTTAAAACTCTTGTTTTTCATAAAATGTAGTTGTTCCTGGCCAAAGGAATACATCTACTTCCCTAGATCTGTTTATTCCTTTCTGTTTTTCTCATTCCCAGATCCCTCTGACCCACTTTGTACTAAAAGAACAGACACACATGCTTTTCGTTGATTATTATTGAAAGAAACCCATAACCTTATTAGTGAGTGTAGAAAATGTTACTATTGAATATAAACCGGTAAGACAATCCTAAAAATCTTTGATCAGGGCCGGCCGAGTGGCGCGGTGCTTAAGCGCGGGCCTGGGAAGCCAGCGTCCCCGGTTCGGTTCCACATGTGAGGGCCAGTGACACTGCCCTCAAAAAAAAAAAAAAAAAATCTTTGATCAAAAGTTCAGTGATGAACTAGACTTCATTGTGTCTTGTCACTTGTCACTTAACTGGTTCCCAACTTGCCTCACAGGTGGGTGCTTGCATCATTATTTTTTTGTTACCATTATTACTGTTACATTATTTTTTCATTTTGAAATCAACTCTTACCTGGACCTTTTCTTATGCAGATCATAGATTTTATAGAGAACAATGAGCAGGGCGATGGACGTCACAATAATGAGAAATACCAGGAATATAATCAATGCTTGGGTATTGTCTAGAAATGAAAAAAACATAAAGAGAGATTATTGTGTCAGGTCATTTGCTGAATTCTTTAAATAATCACCTTTAAAGTACTTAGATTTTACTGTTTTTATTTAGTTTTGGGTTTTCAAAAAACAAAAGATTTAAAATGAGACCAAATACAGTGCACCTCCGATGCGAATCTTGCCTATATTATTCAGAACCAATAAAAACGTTTTCTATTTTAAGAAAGTACTTAGAATATAGAAGAGCCATTCTCTTTCCTTCCTTTAAATAATGTCCTCTTATGAGATACTGTCATGTAGATTTAATTCTCCATCTTTCAGCCACTTTATTTGGAAGGATCAAAGAGGTCATCTAGTTATTATAATAGAGAAAAACTCATAGTTTAACTTCATATGCAGAAGTGGGTAGCTTCCTAGAGGGATCAGAAAGGACTTTGTCCCACAAAGATAAACTTCCTTTTCCCTGCTCACTGAGGTATAAAGCCAATTAACCAAAAGGTAAAAATGATATGGCTCTGTAGTTAGTGTTAAACTTCCCCTGAGGTATGTTTTCACTAAAGTATAACATGAAGTCACACCCTTTCCTGGCGGAAGCGCAGAGAAAAGATGGGGCGTGGGAAGCACCGCTCGCCCTGAATTACTGTATGGTACTTTTCATGTACAGTGAAAGTACAACAAAATAACCCAGAGACGTCAGGACCTCACCCGGAGCCAGGCGGCTGAGGTCCCCATCCTGGCTGTACCCTTCCCAGTCGGGACCTTGGTGGCCCCATTCCTTAATTCCTACAATGGGCTTAAATGAGTTGATTCCCAGTAAACACTTAGCGTTAACGCCTGGGACATAGTAAGGACTGATTATTCATTTATCACCACAGATATTTTTGAGTCTGACTGTGCTCGCAACACTGCTCTGATCACTGCAGATCCCTGTGAGAGCAAAACAGACCAAGATCCCGGTGCCCATGGAACCGGCCTTCTCAGCGGGAGGACAGACCATGAACAGTCAGGCCAACGCTAGAATAGCTTAGAACACTAGAAAGGCTCCAAGCCAGTGAGGGGGCTGTCAGCTAAGCAGACACTTGTCGGGGACGAGGGGGGCGGTGACCCTGGCACTGGTGTGGGTGGGGCAGGAACATGTCTGTCATGCCCACAGCACAGCGTGAACTCCGGGTGGCTGGAGTGTGGGAGGGCCAGGGTTGATTGCGAGGGTCTCCTAAGCCAGTGAGGGCCACGCTGGGTTTTGAGCAGCTGGGCCAGAATGGCTGTGAGGGGGCAGGGTCCAGCGGGGCGAAGGCTCGCCTTGGCATGAGCGCATTGGAAGAGTCAGACTCCCCAAGTTAAGTAGTCATATTGTCATTGGGGAAGGCTTATCTTAGCCTCAGGTAAATCAGGACGGACTCGCGTCTAATGCCTGTTTCTGCCAAGCACAGCACCAACGGGCAGAGTTAGATAAAATAGGTAACGGCCTTGAAAACAGCACACAGAGAGCAACATGCTTTGTTACTAGCATGGAGAATGGCATAATCATAACTTAATGCTCTACTCAGCTAAATCCTTGCATGATTATTTATACAATGAGCAATCCTTTAATAATTCAATCTCCTCATTGGATTTTAGGATGCTGTATTTTAATATGATGTTCACCTACCTGTACATGTTTTTTCAGATCACTTTTAAGTATGTGTTTTTTTTTAAAGATTTTATTGGGGAATTGGGGGCGGGGAACAGCGTTGGGGAACCGGGGAAGGGGAACAGCCAAGTTGCTGTCCTTTTGTTCTTCAGTCTAGTTGCGGAGGACGGTGCTTCACTGGTCCATGTTGGTATCGTCATTGCGCTCTTCCCGGATGAGGCAGATCAGTCACCGGCCTCTGGATGTCGCTCACCACAGCTATTGGCAGCTCACGCTGGCTGCCTGCCCCTCACGCTGGCTGCAGGCCACTCGCTGTAGCCTATGGCAGCCCACTGCAGCAGGGGCTGCAGCCTACACTGTTGCTGGCCATCTTATCTATAGAGACAACCATGTGGAGCTGTTGTTCACCACCTTAGCTGTAGAGGGCGCAGTGTCACTGGCCCTCATATGTGGGATCTGAACCGGGGCCCTGCTGCTCAGAGCTGGCATCCCAAGCCAGCACCTCACCAACGCGTCATTTGGCCGGCCCTTAAGTATATTTATGGAAACTTCTACTATGTTTATGGAAAATTCAAACATTTAATAATTAAATATGAGATGATGTAAAATAATTAAGCTTTGTGAGTGCTAATTATATGTTAGTATAAATATAATCTATAGCCAAATAACGACTTACAAGATGTTGATTGAGTAGTACTCCTTCGAAGTCCTTCGTGTTCCCCATTGTTATAATAGACCTGAAGTCCAGAAATAAAAGAGAAAGTCACTTTCTGAGGTCAATATATACACAATATGTCTCATACAATGCTGCTAACTTTTGTTAAAATATGCTGGTGACCTTTCATTTAAAGTTGGAATTTCAAAGATATGTCAATATTTTATCAAATATTTTTAAAAAGAAAATATTTAACAGTGAAAAAGATATAAAAGAAGATAAACTTGCAATAATAATAATAATAATAATAATAATAATAGCTGTAAACAGCAAGAACAAGTGAAACTGAAGGAATAAAATCCTGCACATAAAAAGTAATAATTTAAAGTTAAATCCCCTATTAATAGGCTAGTATCTTCACATTTTATTTAAAAAGGAAATTCTACCATATACTGTTCACAAGAATTACACATAACATGCACACAAAATTTTGCAAAGGGTAAATGGGAACACTATAATGTAAGAATCACCATATTTATATTAAAGTGATATTTGTTCACATGGTTACAATGATCAAGGCTGATGCCCTGAGTATATAGGGTGAAATCTACAGCAGCGACACAACTCCCATAAATACCTGTGTCTCATAATACTGAACACAAACAAAGCAAAAACAATTTAGATATACAGGGAAACTGAAAGGAAGAAAGCAATAAAAGTGAAAAACAAATGTAAGTAAAAATAGATCTGAATAATATCATTGAAAGAGATCGATAAATATAATACACCTGAAAAATATGTATCTAAACTTTTACTCTATGGAGGATGTATCGTTTCCCCAGTATTCATAGAATATTCATAAACACATACTATGCACTGACTGAACTATAAAAAAATACTCTAAATTCCAAAAGGCAGAAAGTGTAAAGACCAATGATCTTTTATAACCTAATAGCAAATAACAATAAAACAATTCAAGCACCAGAAATGTAGAAATACTCTCTTAAAAAACAGACCAATTAAAAACTCTTCTGAATTACAATATAAACTCTTTAGAATTTTTAATAGTAAGAACATTCTACTCTAAAAATCTACTCATTAAATTCTGTTAGTCATAGAGAAATTAGTGACAAGTAATAGAGACAAGTAATTGTGACAAGTAATCCGATACAGTCAAAATTTTACCAAAGCTTTAATTTTTTTAGTTAATGCAAAAGAAAAAAAAGTAAATGGGCAAAAACCACTATCAACCCCAAAACTACCAGAAAAAAATGAAAACAAATCTACAAAAAGGAATAAATTAACAATAAAAATAACTTTATTAATTTATCAAGCTGTGATCACAATGATGAACAAAGCTAAACTGATTGCTCCATTGTTTCCTCATGAAGATGTAGGAGAGGAAATGAAATAAATATAAAGCCAAGTTGTGGCACATGAAATGAAGACAACAAGTCAGCCTTTTGAAGGCTGGCGAAGAGAATGGAGAACCGAATAATAATCCCCTCATTTGAATTTTAAGATGGTATTTTATTTTTTTCATTTTATTAAGATTCTTTCGATGTGTCTTTTTGAAGATTTATTTAGTTTTATTTTATTAGTTTCAGGTGTACAAAACAATGTAATAGTTAGACATTTCACCCCTCACAAAGTGATAGCACCCTCCCCTAAGATTTTAATATGATATTTACCAATATATTTGACAAACAGAAAAAGAACATGCTGGAAAGAGAGAGGAGCCTTGGATAAAGTGTGTAAGGGCCTAAACCTGGATATATTTGAGAAATTAGAAAAGAAATCAGTGTTCCTGGAGCTTGACGGGCACTGAGGAAGTGGTGGGAGATGAGGCATGAGGCACAAGATAGGGAACAACAAAATCCTTCTTTCACACAGACTATTCTTTGGAAAAATATAGATGGCATACTCACTGAAAAAAGTCTAAAATATCTGAAAAGAATAATCACATTGAAGGAAAATGTAAATGCTTTTAAGGAATTCCTACATTAAAGAGACTAAAACAAAATTTTCCAAGAAAAAACTCCTTCCTATCCTCTATAAAATTATAAAACACAGAAAAACAGAAAAATGTCTTCCGTGTTTTATCAGGTTAGCAGGCCTTTCTACAAAAACATACCGTGAATGACTCCCACGCCTATATCAGCACCTCCTCCACCCACTTTTTAAATGACCTCATTTATGAATGCCTGTTCCTAAAGACTTAATAAAATACTAAGCTGTTAAATTCAATAGTACTTTAAAACAAAAAATACACAATGACAGAGCAGAATTTTCTCTTGGAATATGACAATGATTTAACATTAAAAAAAAACCTATCACTATTATTTAGCATATAAAAAAAATCACACTATGGCATCATAAAAAACATTTGATAAAGTCCAACCAGTTAGAAAAACAAGAAAGCTTGTATGTATAAAAACTTTTTTTCCTGGTGATAAAGGATATGAAACCAATAGTCAACATCATATTAAACTGTCAACTACGGAAATTCCCATTAAAACAGAAGTAGGTTTGACTGAATAAGAATAAAAGGCAAAATTGTACATAACTTAAAGTGCTATAAAGAAAAGAGGCAAATAATAAACTGAAAACAAAATTTGCAACTCATAGGACAGAGTTTAAAATCATTAATATCCAAAAAGCTTCCCCAAAGAAAACCGGACAAAGGTAGTAAAGAGCATGTAACCATAACAACAGCAACAAAAACTGTATTTGTCCTCAAGAGCAAGTAAAGAAACCCTCGGAAAATAAAAAGAGATGCCAATACCATCTGCCACTGACTAAACATCACAGGAAAAGGAAGGCCTGCTGTTTACCAACAAGCGTGTTTAACAATGGGTACAGTTAGTAGAGAGTGAGAAATAGCGTGAAGTGTACCAAACTGTGTATTCAGAATGTTGATAGTATATTGAAGGTCCTATTGATAATATGTGATATATTGATAGCAGAAAGGTAATTTGCTGATATATTGAAGGTCAAAAACATGCCAACAAAATATTTGCTTAAACCTATGGTTGTTAGTGCTAGGGGTGAAAAGTTCGGGGTCCAACTTATAAGACTTTTGAAGTGTGGTGCCATTGGACATGTGATGCACTGGTGTCTGTTACATCTGTCTACATAATAATCGGATGTAGGCCAGTGCTATCGCAGTCACAGAAATTATAATCTTACCTCAAACGTGTAGAGTGTTGAATAGTGAAGATCTCTTACATTGAACTTGCACTGGTCTTTTGTTTGTTTCAGTTGAACCTGGTCGCCAGTTTTGACCTCCAAATGATAGCTGCCGGTGTCGGGGCCATTGAGCAATGCAGGCTGCTTACAGGCCACAAGCACACCGTTATCTAACACCAGCGAAACCTGTAAGTCCGTGACCTCGCTTGGCCCTATCAAAAGCAAGAAAGGTTTGTTACTTCAATGGTTTGGTAAACGCATATTTAAATTACTTGATGCTATATATGTACACTATCATCTATTTCAAGTGTTCATTTTGGGAGTATGGATGGGGAAATGAGGATAGTACATACATGAAAAAGCACATACATAACAAAACCCCTAAACAGAGATCACATGGTGATTCCGTGGCTGTTAATGAGCATAGAAGTAAGGGGCCCTTGAAGCAACAAGCCTCTGGGGCATACTGCAAGGGGGTGTCGGTTAGAGAGCAGAGGAAAGGGGAGAGGGGTGAAGAGGACCTGAGGGGTACTTTGCAGGGAAGCGGGGTGATGGGGAACCCCAGGGGCCTCCATACGTCCAGGTCCTCCTTTCTCGACGTGCCCACGTCAGCCAGGCACGCGGCCTACCTGGCTGGATTCTCCAGGAGTAGCAGCCACTTGTCTTTGTTTTCTCTGGTATCACAGAAATTCAGGGAAACAGCAAAAGCATAAAGCTTGGGGACATGGACTTTTTCACCCCAAAACTCAGTGACACACAGAGCATTTTCTGGGCAACCCTAAAGGGGACAAGTTTCTTCCACAAGCCTGGTGCCAGCCAGGGCCCCTGGGGCGTCTCTTCTTCCCTGGCCCCCCTGGGCCCGCCCTAGCTTCTGGCCTGGGGAGATGGCGACGTCACACTGGTGGCAAGAGCCAAATGCCATGGGACGGAAACCCCAAGTGGAAAATGTGCCGTGAAATAAAACAGTAGGCAGTTCAGTGTAACAAAGAGAAGAAAATGCTGACAAACTATTTTGTTTTATGAGGTGTTTGGTCAGGTAAGCAGAGGTTAGCAAGCGACTGCTTTGTGAGACATTATTAGGCGTCCGATAGCAGTTAGAATTCGGAGTATTAAGAAAACAATAGACAATGTGCTTTTATCTAAGTTGGTTAGGTACTTAATTGCCTGAAATCTTACAGCTTGTGCCAGTTAATATACAGTCATGCCCCAGCCTTACAATTCTTATGATTATACCTGAAGAATACAGAGAACCCCAAAACACAGCTTTTAAATTATTGTATTTTAAATTATTCTAAACCCTAGACGCAAACAAATGTGCCAAATCAATGCATTTCCCAAATGAAGCATAAATAGATGTACCGTATGTTAAAATGGTCATGCTTTGCTCCTTACCATTTATAGAAAGAAGCATCAAAGCATATCACTTACGTGCTGTTTTTGTTTGACATGTACGTCTCACAGCAGTTCCATTACGTTGCACTTTCCCCTGGACGTAGGCAAGTAATGACACTTCATAATATGTATAAGGAGTCAAATTTGACAACTTTTGTTTGGCCGTGGTGTTTACCAGCATGTGGTATGGCAGACCTCAGGAACAAAATGGGAACATTTATTAAGTCATTAAGAGTCAAGAGTACCACATATTTAACTGGGTGTCTACACGAAATCATCCCTCGCCAACTCCAAATCAAGTGATTATGAAAGAAATACGTCCTTAAGCTCAGAAGTCCACACAGTCATCAGCAACTGTATATTCCATTGCTATGAATTCCATTGTTATGAACAAACTCAACTCTTCAAAAGTTACGGTTTCATGTAATTAATTTGGCGCTTAAGCCACTTCATCAGTTCAGGCACATTTGTGAAGATGGCCTCTCTCCACAAAGGAAAAACGGATGCGGGCTAGATGGGACGGGGGTGGGCACGAGGGAGAAGGGAACGGGCTGGGGCAACACTAACTGGTCACTACAATACTACTGCAGAGGCAGAAAGACAGTTTAGGGAATAAGGTTGTAAATATTTTTTAGGGGTTCAGAAGGACTCATGTCTTTTTAGGGAGACCAATTCACAAATGGTGTAGAGGCCTGACCACTGCACTGTACATCTGAAGCTGCCGCTGAATAATATTATACGTCAACTATAATTTAACACATATATAGCCATGGGACGTGGAATATAGTGTTGGGATGGAGTCAATGGAATTGTAATAGAAATGTATGATATCGGGGGTGGGGGGACAGGGGAGGGAGGAGGGGGCAGTCACTTTGTAAGGGGTGAAAAAGATAACTATTGCATTCTTTTGTACATCTGTAACTAATAATAATAATAATAATAATAAAGTAAAAAAAAAAAAAAAAAAGATGGTCTCTCTCCTTTCTGAGAAAACACAGCCCTCGATGGATATTATGAAAGTCCTGAGCTGTGCTGTTTTGGAAAGATGGATTTTTAGCGAACCTTCTCCTGCTACTTAACCTCCAAACTTTGGCCATTGATATCAGCTACTCTGATGGATCTGAGATACACCGTGCATCTGAGCACCAGTAAGCAGGCCTCCTGCACTCTGCTAGGCTGTGGGAATGAGGAAAGCTTCATGCTGGCAGCAGCATCTGAGCTGTTCATTGAGTGATGAGCAAGACTGAATAGGCAGGAGGGTGAAAAGAAGAAAAAACAATCCACGTGAGCATTTTGAGTTGAGGGACAAGCCTGAGTGAGACAGCAGGTTCTGCCTGGGGGGACATATGGGCAGTCGGGACCTTGTCTAGGTGTGTTTTACATTTCAGGCAGACGAGTTAGCATTTGTGACGCTGAAAAATCACTAGGCACTGACTGTGTCTGAGTAGGCGAGGGGCTTCAGGAAACAGGGATTCCAGGAAGGTGAGAGTGGCAGCAGGCTCTCAGAGAGCAGTGACGGCGACAACAGGACACAGAAGAGATGTGACCATGACCAGACAGCTCTGCATGCCGAGCGCTGGGTGAAGCGGCGTACGTGCATTAACCAGCCATCATCACAGCCCTACAGGGTGGCACTCTTGATATGATTTCACGTTAAAGATGACAAAACTGGGCCAAAGAGACACTGAGCAATCTGCCCATGACCTCACAGGAAAGGAGGGACCCACGTACTGAGGTTTCAGGGTTTGGCGGAAAGGCCAAAATACTTCACATGAACGGCTGCCTCCTCATGCGTGTGAACTCTCTTTCTCAGAAGCCCCGGTGTGTGGGGACAAGTTGAGGACTTATTTGACTCAGTGCTTAAGATTTGCTTTTCCTTATGACGACAGGGACACGCCTAGCCTTTATGTCATGCATGGTGCATGGAAGTGGCTAGAAAGACACTGGCTTTGTTACTTGTTACCTCTTTGTTTTTTAGAAAATATCTCAGGAAATCCACTAACAGTGCCCACTTGGAACTGCTCTAATGTATCCTCTTCAACAGTAGGCCAAAGAGTATAACCTGATGACCCCCACAAAATATTGTGCTGCTAAAAAACTAAAATACAGTACAACTTTGGATTGTGAGTAACTTGGTTTGCAAGTGTTCTGCAAGATGAGCAAACATCTCTAATACATGCTACCTTGGTAAACGAGCGATGTCTTGCAATACGAGTAGTTTGTTTCCAGAATGAATTATGCTTGCAAACCAAGGTATAAAAAAAAAGACCATTTTTTCTAAAAGAAAAAAGTCATTTCCATCAGCATCATTGTGACCTTGAAGGGCAAATGCTGGTTTCAATAACTTTTGAAAAACAGTTCTTTGCATGCAATGAACTTCCTCCGTTATTGAGGAAGCTTCACTGTCACTTATCATCAAGTTAATATGCAATACTGCGTTTGCCCACAGTATCTCAAGCTAAAAGCATGAAAAACACAGTTGCAAAAAGAGCACAGTTCAGGCTGTTCAATGTGATCATTTATCTTAACTCTGTGATCCCCCTGACTGTGTCATACGAGGTATGAAAATATTTGTGACCCTCTCCTCTCAGAGTTGTCGTTGAAAGGTTTAACAAAACCTTCAAACATTATAAAAACACCCGATAGACAGAGGAAATGAAATAAATGTCAATTACATTGTTCCTCCACTTGAATCCCTAGCTTTCAGAGACATTGAAATGAATGCATTATGAAATAATGAAATAAAATTTAGTACCTAATTAAAAAGTCATATAAGCTGCAATAGCAGTTCAGAGACTTTCTTCCTGTGGAATTTTAGTAGATGATTTTATCTGAAATATGAGAGTAGCTTAAACAATTGCTTTAACAAAGTTGGAATCCTACAGAGTCTGAGTTCAATAACGTGGGAGAGGGGCTCTCTCTGCATGTTTCAGATGAGCGAGAGGAGAAAGGTAGGGTGCCCCTCTGTTCAGGGTACTTGATTTGGACCGCTAGGAGGGAGAGCGGAGCCTGTGGGCAGCATCCACCGACACCCACCCATCAGCACGGTCAGTGCACAGCCCTGGGCAGGGGCTGCATTCTGGTACCAGTGAACAGTTTGGGAGAAAAGGACACACACAGAGCCTGATACTGTCCAGCTCTCTCATCCTTCCTTGCCCTCGCATCCTACTTATGTGTTATATTTGGGTACTCATACATTTGGGTCCCACTAAATAAGAAAGGAAGGTGTAGCTGTAAATGCAAAACAAAACAAAAAATGAAAAAACACAGAAAAGCTAGCGCTAGTTGCAAAAAAACCTTCATCAGACTGCGGATAACAAACTCATTACATCCTTCTAAGCCTTATTATGCAAATACTGAGTATTTTAAACTGTATAGAATACAAAGGAGCCATAAACATTGCTCCATAAATTTCCACCATATACTTTGGCACACAAAACACGCTGGAGGAGAGAGAGTACAGGAAGTGAGGAGCCGTGAGTAGAAGATTCAGAGACGAGAAACCCAGACCACGTGCCCATCGGGAAGCCCAGCCGAGAGCTGGTCTGAGGGCTGCCAGGGAAGCAGGCAGCATCTAATCGTCTTGTGGGTTTATCCTCCTGGAATTCCCACTTCCCTTTCCTCATAGAGACAACATTTGTGATTATCGAGACCTCAAGTGCCTTGCCGATGTTTCTCGTCCACAGCACTTGAGTCCTCTTATGCTAACTTAAAAACTACATGCGTGTTTACCGTTGCTTTAATAGTGCGATTACCAAGATTCAAGCAACCAGCCAAGATAATATGTTCTCGAAATATAAAATAAGACCCTGAAGATAAAGTTTTCTACTTTTCAAATTCGAAATGTGTGTCTAGCTCCGACCCCCCGACGAGGATGGAGTTCAGTGACAGGTTTAGCGGAATCCCACCTCCAGCTACAGGTGAAGGATTGGTGAGTCTCAGGTGCCCAGGCTGCTCAGACATGCCCCGTGGAGGCTCAGTGCTTTCTACAAGCATCTGAGATACTTCAAGTCGCCCAGAAGATGTTTCTTCTCTCAGCTGGAGGACTCAGGATTGAACTAGTCCCTAGATGCTCTGCTTCCGTGGACGTCTGATTCTGACCAGAACTATGTCCCAAGACTCTACCTGCCATCAACCTGGCTTCTGTGGCTGCATGGGTGTCTGTTCATTTTAACTCACACAATATTTCACGTGCATCAAACTCGTGCAAGTTTTAGAAGGTGTTTGGGGGCCTGAATAATGATTCAAACTCATATAACTCACTTATATAATATTTGCAAGACAGGAATGGTATTACTGTCTCCCAGAGATGGTCTTCCTCCAGACTGTGGAGTGTGAAGATTGGAACTGAGACCGATCAAGAAAGGAGGCAAGCTGGACGCGCTGGACCATCGTCATGGCTGGATGGGGGAGCCCACAGTGAGGGGGACCCATTCTCAAGCCACCGCTGGGACAGGACGCACTCACGGTCGCTATGCAGAGTTCAGGGACGTCACCCTCCCTTCTAGCTTTCTGATTCTTGATTTCTCTTTCCCAATATGGAATTAAATTCTATAAAAATTACCTGAAGCATTACTGCAAAGAGCATAAAAATGGAAAGAACTTGTAGGATGTTCCCAGGTAAACTCTATCTCCTTCTCACTTAGAGCAGTGCACGTCAAATTCTGAGGCTCTCCTGGAGCTGTTAAAAGAACGACAATAAAAATAAAAATTAAGGCGTGGAGAAGACATTCTTCATAGTATAAGCATGCATTATTAATAGCCATACTTTAATTAATCATGAATTAATATTGAAATTAGATGAAAGACACCGGGTCATGTTACTTGCTTTAGAGGTCATGTAGCGGAGTGAAGGTCACCCCAGAGTGGCATTCTGACATGTACACATTCCCCTGACTTGAAAATATCTAAGCTCTGTCTTTCTGTCATATATATCCGTGTCCAGCTACCTTGGGATTTCTAGATCTCTCTGTACCAAGCATCTGTTGTTGGTGGCGCTCATAAATCTCACGGTCATTATTTGAAAGGGCCACTTGTTATTGCTTCAGTCAGAAGTCATCAGAAGTTGAGATGAAGACTATAATGCTTTACATCAAATTCATGAGGCATAGTTGACATTAGCACCCACCCATCTGAGGTAGAGTTCGATGAGTGTTGACATCTGTATAACCAGCATCACAGTCAAGACTCAAAACATCTGTGTCATCCGAAGAAGTCCTGTGCCTTCCCGGTCAACTCGGCTCCCTCGCCCGACCCCAAACACCCTCGGAACCGCTTTCTGTTACTACAGACTAAGGTTGACTTTTCATCCGTTTCATAGACAAAATCGGAGTAAGTCCGTTGCACATCTCGCATCTCCCTCTCAGTCCAGTGTTGTACACATTCATTGTTGTGTCTGTAGTTAGTCTCTGTCTGGGGAGTACCATTCCACTGTAAGGATGTTCCACATTTTCCCTCTTCACTCAGTTGTCGATGGATACTTGGGTTGTTTCCAGCCTTTTGGTTATTAGGAATGAATCTGCTATGAATGCTTGTGTAGAAGTCTACATGTGGGCGTGTTCTTTCCTCTTCGGTGAATGCCTGGAGTGGTATTTCTGGGTTATCCCTTTACGTTCCCACCAATAGTATCGTCAGTCTTTTAAATTTTAGCCATTTTAATGAGCGTGTAACATCATCATCTCATTGCTGTTTTAATTTGTATTTCCCAGATAACTGATGATATTGAGCCTCTACTAATATGCTTGTCGGCCATTCATATAGCTTCTTTTGTGAAGCATATGTTCAAACTGTTTGCCTATTTTTAATTGGGTTACTTGATGTCTCATTTTGTAGTTGAAAGAGTTCTCTATATTTTGGACAAACTCCCTTTGTTGAAAAAATTAATTGTGGATTTTTGTTGTTGTTGTTCACAATGTATGGCTTAATTTTTTATTTCCTTAATAGCTTTATTCAAAGAGCAAGAGTGTTCAGTTTTGATAAAGTCCACCCTCTCCCCTCCGTTTCCCCCTCCCTTCCTCCTTCGTCTTCTCTCTCTCTCTGTTTCTCTGTTTCTCTTTCCTCTTCCCCCTTTTCTTCCTCCTTTTCTCCACCATCTTTTCCTCTTCGAACATGTAGAATTTTTTTTTAATTCCATAACTTTCTTCTACTGCTTATAAGCAATACCATCTATTTCTTTAGCTTTCCTTTTTTACTGGTCACTTATAAATTGTCACACAGATAACTAACATTTTTTTCTAGAAGATTCCAAATTTAATTGGAATCTCTCTACTTCCACTAAAAAGAGTAGGATTTTAGCACTTGGCCCTTTCTTTTCTCCTCCATGTCCCAAAGCTATCCTTTTCCAGAATTTTATTTTCCAATTGTTATTAGTTATTACATTCATATTATTCTTATCTATATTGTTGCCATTTTAGTAATAACAATTCTTATTTTGCTGTCAGTTCTTGGATTTACCACTGTGTTTTATTAGTAGATGTGCTCCTTTTACTTCCCTCAGAGGCAGGATCTGATAGAGGGCAGAGGGCACCAGAGGACAACAAGAGACTGATGCTCAGAGCAAAGGGGGAATGAAACGGGCAACGAGTGAACAAATACTTCACTTACCTACCTCACAGTGTCATTTCCACCACAACCTCACAACAGTCTACAATTTTCAAAAAAACAAAAGAAAAACAAACAAACAAAAAACTTGACAGAGGTTTGGATCCTTTGTCATTTATTTCACAATTTTACTTTTAAAAAAAAAATGATACAAATCCATTTTCTTAAACCCTTTCTCCATATGTATAACATCATTTTCTGTGCCTCTCAAAGAATCATAAGGATATAAAAAGAAAAGAAATTATATACATAAATGTAATATACTCACTTCTAAAATCTGTATGAATAATTTTCTCTATTTCAATAACATTATAGTTATCATAGGATATTTTTGAAGTACAATTATAATTTTTGTTGGGTTCAAAGTTGTTCTGTTCAAATTCCATTAAATCCATTTTATTTTGAGTAATATTACCTGAAAGAAATAAGTAGTGCATATGAATACATTAATACAATATAAGACATGTAACTTTTATTTAGATTTCATATTTGTAATTAGTATTTATTAGATTGAAAACTTATGTAAATAGTCAAAATAATAAGTAGCTGGCCGAGTGGCTCAGTTGGTTAAGAGCTCGCTCAAGAGTGTGAGCTGAGCAGCTGTTCGAGGCCAGCCCGAGCTGAGTTGCCGTTGAGCTGCCAACAGGTGGCAGGATGGCTCAGCTAAAAAACAAACAAACAAACAAACAAACAAAAACTACAAAGGGCCAGTGAGCATTTTGGGCCGGCCAAGTGGCTCAGTTGGTTAAGAGCTCGCTCAAGAGTGTGAGCTGAGCTCTGAGCAACAGCGGCTCGAGGCCAGCCTGAGCTGAGTTGCCGTTGAGCTGCCAACAGGTGGCAGGATGGCTCAGTCAAATAATAAATAATAATAATAAGTAAAAGATCCTGAAAACCGCTCGAACAATGCATTATTTTGCCACACTCAAGTTTAAAGAAAATATTAGGAAGTGGAACTGAATTTGAAAGTGTCTCTAATATAACCAATGGAATTAGTTCATTGTTCTCTGTTCAAAAACTGAGGCTACACCTCGGTTAGCCTTTACCTAATAAATAGTTTAGGTCATTGTTTTATCGTCAGTGCAGCATATGTGTGTTCTTGCTTTCCTCATACGACTGGTGTCACAGCCATGCATCTCCCCTGTAATGGATGACAACAGCCGGGGTCACACTGGCGCCTGCGTGTGTGTGTGTGTGTGTGATCTGTCTGGCCAAATATGGCCTAGAAGATGGCTTTATGCCAAGAGACAGAGGTCCCATCTGAATAAACCCGAATAAAAAGGAATAAAAATCATAAAATTATTAACCATTAAAGCAAAATATCTCAATTATTGCCCCCCCGATATGAACCCCAACTCATCCGTAGAAGCACGTGCTTCCCTTTTCCACTTCCCTGCCATCTAAATGTTCTAGAAGTTGTTTGACACTGTTGGTGGAGGGCTGACCAGGCAAAGCCTTGAATCACATGGTTTTACGTTGGTTTTCCCTTTCATGCTCACAGAAGGTGTATCATTCATGGTTTATCACATGCTTCTCTGATCTCTTCTGCAATGCCTTGTGTGCAAGCGTTGCCCAGAAAATGCTTGTAAACGAATTGACTTTTACGATTTCAAAAGTTATTTTTCAAGGGGAGTATTTGTCTATTTTGTGAATTTGAGTGGCACAGAGAATACAATGATTTGACTCCAAGTAGACAGACGGGAGGAAGGGAGGGAGAGAGAAGCAAGAGGAGAGGGGGAGGGGAGGAGAAAGGAAGAAAGGAAGGAAGGAAGGAAGGAAGGAAGGAAGGAAGGAAGGAAGGAAGGGAGGGAGGGAGGAAGGAAGGGAGGAAGGGAGGGAGGACGGGAGGGAGGGAGGAAGGAAGTGAGGAAGGAAGGAAGGAAGGGAGGGAGGGAGGAAGGAAGGAAGGAAGGGAGGGAGGGAGGGAGGGAGGAAGAAAGGGAGGAAGGAAGGAAGGAAGGGAGGGAGGAAGGACGGAAGGAAGGAAGGGAGGGAGGGAGGGAGGAAGGGAGGAAGGAAGGAAGGAAGGAAGGGAGGGAGGAAGGAAGGAAGGAAGGAAGGAAGGGAGGGAGGGAGGCAGGAAGGAAGGGAGGAAGGAAGGAAGGAAGGGAGGGAGGACGGAAGGAAGGAAGGACGGAAGGAAGGGAGGAAGGAAGGGAGGAAGGGAGGAGGGAGGGTGGGAGGAAGGAAGGGAGGAAGGAAGGGAGGAAGGAAGGAAGGAAGGGAGGAAGGGAGGGAGGGAGGAAGGAAGGGAGGAAGGAAGGAAGGAAGGGAGGGAGGAAGGAAGGGAGGGAGGAAGGAAGGAAGGAAGGAAGGAAGGAAGGAAGGGAGGAAGGAAGGAAGGAAGGAAGGCAGGGAGGAAGGAAGGAAGGAAGGGAGGGAGGGAGGGAGGGAGGAAGAAAGGGAGGAAGGAAGGAAGGAAGGGAGGGAGGAAGGAAGGAAGGAAGGAAGGGAGGGAGGGAGGGAGGAAGGAAGGGAGGAAGGAAGGAAGGAAGGGAGGGAGGAAGGAAGGAAGGAAGGAAGGAAGGAAGGAAGGAAGGGAGGAAGGGAGGAAGGAAGAAAAACTAGACAATATGTAGAACAAATTTCTACCACAAAAATGTTCTTTTATCAATGCTCAGTTCTTACCACATTGAAATGTATATTGAAATTTATTTTTAGCACAAGTAAAACTATTGGTTCTGTTCTCCTTCCAAGTTAAACAAATAGAAGTATTTGCTTTTTCCGCCTGTACACAGTCATGTAACCAAAAACTTGTAGGATCTGTCAAGAAGAGGATATAGAAATAGGAGATTAGTATTTTAAAATGTGTATCCTATGCACAATTACAGTCACTGGAATTATATTCCTGATAGAGACTTTGGCAAGCATTTAGATGACTTTTGAAAAAGCCTAAGCCTAAGATTTTGTGTTTCTTGATTATTTCATTTTTTTTTTTACATCTCACATTTTGGTAGCATTTTATTTAGAATTTATGCATATGCTACTTTTAAGAAACAGACTCCAAGCAAACATCTAGATAAAACTGCATTTTTTGCTCATTTTAAAGCACTCACTCCATTTTGTTTTCTTATTTATATCTTCAATTTTCTCATTTAAGCTTTCATTATTCATTGAACACTTATTACACGGAGCATGCAGGCTTCCTCTTGGGCAGTGCATTTTTTAAAAAATTATTTTTTGTTTTTAATTCATAATTAATTTTTGTAATATTTAGAGAAAATGAGTAAGTTAAATGGCATTTTTTTTTTCAGAAAAACATCAGACTTAACCTATTTAAATGTCAATAAATTGATCAATAATCTTGAATGATGAAATGATATGAGAGAGTGAAAAAATTTACATAGTCCCCGAGTCCCTTTTGCAAATGCGTGGCGTTAAGCTAAGCTTCAGTGGAGAGGACTAGAGACCTTGGTGTCTTTTCTTTCCCAGCTGCAGAAGAGCTGGCAAAACCAACTGGGTGATCATTCCTTGACTACCAACTCTCCTTTTTTGTGTGAAAGTATTTTGTTCTTTTCACAAACATGAAATCCTTGACTCTGTGCTTTTCCCCAATCTATTCCAGACACACCTGTATTTTAAAAAATAAATACGGGCAGGCCAAGTGGCTCAGTTGGTTAAGAGTGCGAGCTCTGAGCAGCAGGGTCGCCAGTTCGAAAATCTCACACGGGCCAGTGAGCTACTGCTGAGCTGCCAACAAGCGGCAGGATGGCTCAGCTGGCGAGAGCACGTGCTGCTGACAACACGGTTTCTGGTTCGACTGCCACAAGGGATGGTGGCTACACCCACCGGCAACTAAGATTGAACAAGTCACCTTGAGCTGAGCTGCCCTGAGCTGCCGACGGGTGGCTGGATGGCGACTGGATTTGGAGCTGAGCTAGCTGCGCCCTCCATGGCTAAGATTGAAGGACAGCAACTTGGCTGTTCCCCTCCCCCAATTCCCCTATGCTGTTCCCTTTCCCCAATTCCCCAATAAAATATTTTTTTAAAAAGCATAAATATGTTGCATGCACATATTTAATAACTTGAATGATGTAGAGGAGAAAAAAAATGCTTGTGCCTAATCACTTAGTGGGAGAAATTATATCTAATCTACATGAACCACTCCGTAAAAGAAGTGTAGGGAGGGCGTAAGGAATAAAAAGAGAAGGCTTCTATAGACTTATAATTTTTACTGAGCACAGGAGTCACCTGCTGTGGCGTCCTGCTAACCTCCTCTCCCTCACCCTGTGTTCTCGCTTGACTGATTCCCATGACCCTCGGTAGGCACCACACATGAAAACATCCTGTTTTTGTAAAGGTACACATAGTAATCAACTTACCTGGTGGTACATATAGTTCTAAAATTTTAGGAGGGCTGCATGAGTTATGATGTATAGTAACATTGGTAATGATACATGCTGGTAGCTTAGTGAACGTCTTGTTTTCACATGAGATAGGAGAACATGTCACTACATCATCAATTTTCAGTTTTGCACTAAATGATCCCTTGTCATAACTGTAAGTCACAGGAATATCTGCATACTTGACTTCTGAAAGAAAAGAAAACAGGGAGGATTATCTTCCATTTTTCAAAATGAATACACCTACATTAAACGCAGACACCTTCGCACATATTTTCAGAAATATCAAACCACTATCAGGAGGCCTCGGGAACATGAAAAGAGAAGAAACACATGAAGACATGAAAGGAACATGAAGGAACATGAAAGGAACATGAAGGAACATGAAAAGAGAAGAAACAGCTTCTATAGTATCCCTCCCTAACTCCCTACTGCCTTATCAAGGACCCCCAGCTTCTCAGTTTCTATTTACAATTATCGGATGAATGTCTGTCTCCCTATGTGGACTGAGTGTGCCATGAGGGCCAAGGCCAATCGCTTTCGATCATCGCCATACATCCAGGTGCTTCCAGGAAACCTGTCATTCCTAGGGGCTCAATAATTCCTTGTTGAGTTGATGTGTGTATGATGCTTAACAAATTTCTTCTTGTTTCTGTCCAATGTCCTGTGCTTTCTAAAATGTAGTTCTTAGTGATCTGTTTCTCCAAATATGTGGAACATTAATTATTTAGAGAGCCCAGGCTTCATCATTCCTTTACTTATGTAAAACTATTGATAATAAACCATCCTAAGCAACTTTCTTAGTGTCATCTCACATTCTCGCCTTTGCTTAAACACATTCCATTGACTGGTAAAAATATCTTTTCAATGAATATTCATTTATTCATTCACTTATGAATGCAACAGAAATAATTAAGCCTTCGTGACATTTCTGACCACTGAACCAACCACTCGGAACATGGAAGGTCAGCTTTGGGAAACATACAGTCCAACGTGGAGGCAGGCACAGGCACGAATTGCCCAAGATGTGCAAACGCCTAAAATAAGATGATGCACAAAATTATAGGGCAGTACATAGAGATATGTATTCAGATTGTTGGGGGTAGGAGGGGCTCCCCAGAGGAGGTGGATCGCTTTGAGTTTTAAAATATGAGCAGGGCGTGGAAAAGCAGATGGCCGGAGTGGGTGCTGGGTGAGGATGGGGTGGCGATGGGGTGGCATTCCAGCTGCAGAGGAAAAACAGCAGGAGGCAGGAAGAAACACTGTGTGTGTGTGTCAGAAGCTGGAAGCCATTCCTTGTTACTTAAGGCAAGAGTGGAAGGAGGCAGCCATGCGAGAGGACCCTGGTGGTGGAAGATGGTCCTCATTCAATGAGTGTCGGAAGGCTGACCTGTGCACTAAGGGTTCGGGGGCGCACTGAAGGTCGGGTCTGCAGGGTGACAGGTAGCAATGTGGAAGGGGGAGCCCTGGCTGGGAAGAAGGGCTCTGTTTCCACTGGGAAGGCAAACAGAATCGGGAAAGAGTGGATACAAATTGTTCTCAGGCGTCTGCTTTGAGCCAAACCCGGACAAGCGAGATGGACAGACAGATAGGCAGAAACAGATACATACATTTTTTTTTTTGCCTTACCTGATGAGCCTTTAGGTATTATCCACATTTCATTTGTATCCTTACACTGAATCCTTGCCCTGCCCACCCCAAAACAAACTGGTATCATTCCATTTTACAAACACCCCACTGAAGGGACATGGCCTCCCGGAAGTTGTTCACGAGTAATTATTAAAATCCTGGTACTCAACACGAGGTCGGAATATGACATCAAAGCTGTTGCCCTGAAGGACACTGGCTCTGAAGATTTGGAGGTCATCACTGATGAGAAATTAGAGCAGTGAGTGTAGCGTGCTAGGTGGCCTTGGAAGCTTGGCATGAAGAAGTAAGCAATTAAAGTGCTATTGGAAAGTAACAGACGCTGTCCCTACGTAAACAAACTTACCACATGATGGCTTCGTTGAATCTGTAATAGAGAAAAGAAGAATACAAATTATTAACATTGCATTTTAGAATCTCTCTGCTGTAGCCATGGGGGGGAAGGGCGATTTATAATGTTTCAACTTGGTAAAACTGATGCCTGCTAAGTGCTGGTTGGCAGCTAACCCACGGTTTGCAGGGCCCAGGCCAGACGTTTCGATCTCAAAACTTCACAGGTTACAAACTAATGAGCTAGTTCTAGAAAACACTTTTGTTAACTTTTGTTAATAAACACAGTTGTGATAATAATTATATGAAGACTTCTGGGAGCACATAGCTGACTAGAGGATGGCCACATGGCTAGGCATGCAGCCAAAAATCAAGGGTCCTCATCCCCTTGATTTATCTCATAATAGATTCTTTATCATTAAAAACCCCTAGGGAGTTCAGTTTACACTTTTGTATTAATAATAAAAAAAAAGATCAGAAAATAGGCGAAGGCTGCTTCATTCTCCAGTTGAAGCTTTGTAAGCTGTTTGCACGGATGTTAGATCTGGGGAGACAGCTCTCTCAGCAAATAGGGGTGTATCTCGTATGAGTATAAAGTTTAACTGAAGACGTGGGTGGAGGTGTGCTTCGGGAGCCCAGAAATCTCTGAATCTGGCCGTTGAGATGCAAGGATTGTGGGGAGGACAGTGGGTCCCCAGGCGCGGCCCTGGTGACCACTCCCAGGCGCCCCAGACTGCTGGGGCTCCTCCCGCAGCCTGCCTTTGCCCCCCGGGCCAGCTGAGTGGTTGGAGCCCTGTCCTCTGTCCGCACTGCCTAACCTCTTGCACAGAGTCCATCAGTAGGACTTGTCTTTCATGCCAATACCGAACCCCACTCTTAGAGAAAGAGGTCCCGGTCTAGTAGGTCATTTCTCCACACGTTCTCATCAAGTACTCAACTCCTGGAGGACGCTACTCCAAGGACAGTTTATGACAGCCCCTGTGCGCTCTGCTCCCATCAGTGGCCACACTGCAAAAATAGATGCCTGTTACTAACTGCCGCCCGACCCTCAGGATTAGAACCCGCAGTGGGACGTGTCAAAGGAGGGACCCTCCCCTGAGCGTATGCCGGGCCCGCTGCGGTGGCATGGCTGCATGACTGAGGGTAAAGCTGTCACCTGTTTGTGTGGAAGCGAAGGTCGGATTACCGCTTGTGGAAGGCTCCCGAGTGGATGCTGTAACAACACTTGTGAGGCCCGTATCTATAAGGGAGCGAACAGAAGAAGATCAGCTAATGAGCTTGCCATCTCAAAGGGCGAGGGGAGGATGCTGCCACAAACAGCACTGCCTACCCCAATCTCTGCTGGAGGGGCCCTCCTTCCAAGGGACACTTGCTTGTTTTTCAACTAAGAACAAGCATCAGAGATGTATCTTCACGTGGCTCTTTAAGATAACTGATAGTTCGAGTCATTTGAACAAACACTGTTTAAGTGGTGAGGGGAGCATTCGTCCCTCCGTGCAATTCTTACACTCCCTCGGAGGGCTCCTTCCCCTCTCGGGTGTGACTCTGTTATTCTGATCACTAACAAGGATGTCACTGATTCTTTCGTACTTTTCATTTCACACCAGGGTTGTTACATCTCGAGCCCTCACACAAGCCTCTACACTGAGTCTTCTCAGGACCACCTTTGCAGAGGGGGGCTCTGACCCACAGGACAGTTGTCACGTGGGTCTCCGCTGGCCACACAGTTGAAGAGGCTGGATTTGGTCTCCCACCCCATCTCACCAACAGCTCTTATCTTTCTTCTCTGCCAGGAACTTTCCCCATAGGAACAAGGAAATAAAATACGCCCAGGAGAAGCTCCCTGGCAAGGCCTTTTTTCGTGTCCACGTGCAAAGATTTGTAAAAACAGGGACCCTGCAGACAATATCGGGTGTGAAATGAAAGAGCTGCGCCCAAGGGTCCGTCCGGTCGCCCTCTTCTTCTCCGTAAGCTAGGACACCTGGAGGGTCGCAGGCCAACCTGAGGAATTGTCTGTGCTGGTGTCAGAGGTGCGTGCAGGTAAGGCAGCCGGGCTGCTGTGTGCAGAGCTGGGGGTGGCTGCTGACGGGGGCAGGGAGCTGGGTACAATCGTCTCTGCGGGGACACCTGTAATCAGAAAGGCCATCAGCACTGCCACTCGTCCCTGCCACTCGAGGGCAGCAGCCAGACAGCCAGTGTAAATTGGATCACAGAGGCTGAGCCAAGCCCCAAACACCCAGGTGGCCCCAAACACTCCTGCTGCACCACAGCATATGCCGTCTGCAAAACGACGAAAACCACCAAGGCGCCTGGGAGAGATGAGCTTAAGGGCAACGACAGGAAACCCATGCAGCTTTGTCATCAGAACCCCAATTTTAAAAGTAGCCGGGACCTCAGGAGACAGCTTGGACCGCCTACAGTATCAAAACTGCAGCAGAGTGACCAGGTGGGCCCCTGGGTGCTGGCGTGGAGACCCCCAGGATGGAAGGAGGCGGGGCTCTGGGTGCGTTAAGGGGGAAGTGCAACCTGCCATGCGCTGCAAGCCCCCATGGGGTGCAGCTCCCTGGGGAGGGGTCCCTGCTGCAGGGGCTCCGCTTTAATACTCTTAAACTAGAGCCCAGGGGCTCCTGCCTCTGCAGCTGTGGAGTTCAGGGGTCTTCCTGTCCAGCTGATGGTTACAACTGCGCTCTCACGGCATAGTCTGCGCTGGCCAGGAACCAGCCAGTCGGTTTAGAACTGATCACCCGGCTCTACTGACATCGTCCCTTATGTCCCAGCCCCATGGCAGCTCATCGGTACGGGAGGAAGTGTGGCTTGCTGGGTCCGGTTAGGACTATCCAGGGTCCAGCTTCGAAGCACCTGTGGCACGTTACGTCTCCCCAAGTGTCACACCCAGAATTCCGGCACACACAGCTGGTGTGTGTTCAGGGCTGCCTACCCGATGACTGGCGCTGTGCTGGCTGGCACGGCGAAAGCAGACGGACTGCGGCCAGCCCCTCTTGGAGCTTGTTGGGTTATTGCCCTGCCATGATCACCGTCACGTGATGTCACGGTCACCAGGGCACTGTTAGTCTTCATTGGCAGCCCAATTCTCAGTGTGTTAGCAGTGACACAGGCGTGCCGTTCTGAAAAGGGCTTTGATGCGAGCCCGCGGCACCCCCTCATCACAGCTTCAAGGTCCCCTGCACATCCCCTGAGAACTGAAAATGCACCTCCCCAAATTCTGAGTTTGGGCTCCAGCCCTGTGTGCAAAGGCACTAACCCCCCACGGTTCACTAAAGCAGGAAAGAATGAATGCCAAGCCCCTTCTTCAGTTTGGGGTCGGCAGAGGAGGGCTGCAACAGAACAAGAAGAGGGCACAGAAGGGTTTTTGCCCCTTGAAAAAAATTCAGACAGAACTGGGCCCTGTGAAGCTTTCAGACCAGCCAGGCTCGTGTCCAGCCTGCCTCCCCATCCTTTTCTGCTCCTCTTGTCACAAGAGACCCTTGTCCCCGGCTAGTCTGAGCACCCCTCCCCCCACCAGAGCCAAGTTCACCACCTTCCTGTCTCATTAGAAAACGACTGTCCCTTGTGCAGGTAATGGTTTAGGAATGGCATTTACAATTTTAATTAGGTTAATTCATCCTAATAGATTTTCAATGAACGGCATTAGCTGCTATGAATGGTGATTTCCTTGATGAGGGCAGAGCAGCCCGAAACTGTGTGACCAGCAGTCCACGTGGGCCAGTTCTGTCTAGTTACTCTACAGCTCCTCCCCGGCCACAATTTCTGAATCTGCAGAATTGTTAAAAAGCTCCAAATCTTTTTACTGCCGTTACCATGGCAGCGGGAGGGGGTGGAATGAGGGAGGTGAGAACAGCTCTTTCCACAGCTGTTTAAAGTCTGTAGATTGCCTGGAATGATGTTTTATGCCCAGGGAACAGCTTTACTACTTCGAAATAATAATTATTCTATTTGATATGTTTGATTCATACTTAACCCAAGGCCGCGTCAGGGCCAGCTCTGTGGGCGCCCCATTTATACCTTCAGCTTTCGGGCACTCGGGCCACTAAATTGATCTGTGTGCCTGTGTGGGTTTGTAACCTGACAAACATGCCTATATTTCAGGATTAAAAAGGGCACCATCAAGTGATTGAGACACTAATTTTGGAAAGACATGGGAGGGATCACTTCGCCTTGTTTTTCTAAATACAGAGACGCCAAGCTGAAAACATCTCATGCTTGAAGGGGGAATATGAGCATCTATTTCTTTTTTCTTATTCTTTTTGGAAGCAATTTAAGTTTGGTCATACTTTCTCAGTGATAATGAAAGTCATCTACTCTTGACCGTTTGGCTTATGGGAAGGAGGTCTTTCAGTAAAGGTTCCTGTCTATTATTCTCCATCTAGCAAAATGAACTTTCCACTGTACAATGATCCGTGCCCTAAATAAAAAGAAACATCTAGAGGACCTTGAATAGCTGTTTCCTCCCAAACAGGCTGTTCCCGTATTCTCATAATTCTCGGGCTTTATTTTCTCATCTCTATGACAAGGACCTTGGTTATGTGGCCGCCCAGACTAAGGGTAACTAGGAAAGCAGGACATTTCGCATTCACCCCTTAGACCAGTGGTTGGGTCCCCTCACACCACTCTCAAACACAGGCAGTTGTCTTGCCCCGTGGCATTTGCCCAACATCTGAAAGATGCGCAAACCTGATGTCTCATTCGTGCCCGGAGCCAGGGTGCGTGGGGTGAGAGTAGCCTTGAGGCTGGGTGTCTGAGTGTCAGATCCGACAGAGGGTGCTTGCGATGTGTGCGTGGCAAGGGGTGGCGTCGGTGCTGGTGTAACACCTAAGGCAAGAAAGTGACATCATTTCATCAAGATTTCCCACGGCAGTGGAAAATGTAAGTGCCAGGAGGGTATAAGAAGCAAACTGTTATTACCATTTACCCAACTCTGAAATGACCCGAACCATTACCACAAGTGTCTGTCCATGTGTGAGAGCCTGGCAGGAGGGTGAACCTGAGTCCCGGGAGGTTCCCTGGCTGGATGCAGCCACCAGGGGCGACTCATGTTTCCAGACTGCCTGTGTGACTCCCGAGTGACTGAGCTTTTTGAATTCTCCATCAATGTTACAAACCAAAAGCTGGGACACTGCTTTGTAGGCAGAATAAGAAAAGAATCTCCCCACTTACAGGGGTCTCTTATAAATCACAAAGAAAAGAAAAAATAGGAAAATGGACAAGAATGTAACAGACATCCACTTAATAGTTACAATGGCCAAAATGTATATGCAAGGATGTTCATTATTACGAAAAATGTCAAAAAGTAGAAATTAAAAATATATTTTTAGCTTCCATACTGGCAGAGGTTTAAAAGATTGATAACATGTAGTGTCAAAAAGGTAGGCGGAAACAGCTGCACACATGCACACAGACCCTCACAGACCCTGTACCCAAGTCCGGAGGGTACATCACCACCCTGAAAATGTATCCTTAAGGAGGGCTATTTGGGGACATAGCATTTGTGGTGTATGTGGGTCACACACACACACACACACACACACACACACACACACTTCTATATTGATGTTTTTCAACATGCATAAATATTTTATAAAAATGATATTACATAATTAAACTTAATGTTATGCATGTGGATATTCATTGCAATCATTTTCAAAACAAGAACAATTTTGAAAAGGTGTATATGACACTGTTAAAAAATGGATTTAAGGGATCTTTTTTCCCCTATGTACATCAGTAAACAAGAAAAATTTGGTTCCACTCCACAACATAAATCAATGCTAAACATAAATTAAATGATATAGAGTTTAATATAGAGAGTAAAATATAGAGTTTATCCCAGTAGATAACTGATAGCAAAATCATCTTCCAGAAAAGAAAACGCATTCTTTTATTGAAAGCATAAGAAACTCGCCAAACCAATTTCCCTGTCGGTATTACTGTGCCAGAGCAAGTTAGTATTTTAAAATGATTTATTCTTATTTTGTCATCCATTTCATGTGAAGCCTTTTTTTCTCCCTCTACACAAAATTCTGGGGAGGTGTTATACGTGCTTGTTTTTCAGACTAAGGTTAACGGCGTCACTAAACACGGGCTTAGCCTCTTTGATCAGAGTGTCTGTAGACCTGTTGGCTCAGAAAATGGCCACGTAGCCCATTGTTTCAGAAAAGACTTGCCCATCACTCATGTCGGCCCATTTAAGTCCTGGATACACTGGTCGACCTGACGTTAACCCTAGAATCAGCCAATCACTGACTCTCAGGATTCTAGAGAGCATCACGGTCTTTTCTGGCAAAAACACCTCCCAGGCCACTCTGAGATTTTGCTACAAACATGGCCATGTGACCTTACATTCTACCGTGAGGATTCACAACCTTGATTAATTATTTTAAAAAATAATAATAATGCAGATGCCCCTGGAAGAAATCCAAATGACAAAGCCAGATTATTAATCCTCAGTGTGATTTTCCAAGAAGAATAAATGGACTGTCTCAGTGATTTCCTGATTTTGAGAATCTGGGATTGAATAAAGAGATTCTGCTCTGGGGGGCAGAGTTCGGGAGGGCAAGGCTGACAACATCCTGAGCTACGGTGTTCTGACCTATCCGGGCTGCAGGGCCGGGGACGGAGCGGCGTGGAGACAGCAGAGAAAGTGCCCCCGATGTTACTCAGGGGGCTTCCCTCCCTCCAACCCCCTAATAGCATGTATTCATTAGTCAGCCAATATCATGCAAATTCCTAGGTGTCCCCCATCTTATACGCTTTTATAAAATCACATACATACAAGCTGAACACATAAGGAAAAACTATTCTGGTACCTTTAGAATTAAAAAAAAACAAAAAAAAAAACCACACACACACGCACAAAACACGTTTCCCTAAACCCATCTCAGATAACATCTCTGTGCCGACCTGTGACATCAGGACTACTAGCATCCCCCAAAGAGCTGGGGGACACTTCTGTGGAAGGAGTGCCTTGCCCAAGATGAGGTGTGGTCTCTGAGGAGTTAGTTTCTCGTTCAGAGATGCTTGCGGGTGAGGATGGAGTGGTGCGAGCAGTTAAGGAAACACTTGAAGGCCAAGCACTGGGCGTTTCTGACGCGTCCGTTCCTGTTACGTTCATGGGAGATGGAAGAAGGAGACAATCAGTATGTGGATCGTACCCTGAGACGCATACTCACTTGAGTTTATTATTAGCTTCCCAGTCACTGTGGCGTGTATATAATATCCATATACATGGACGTGCATATACACGCCCTACAGACGCACTACATGGCACATGTGTGTATACAGCGTGTGTATATATTGGTAAATACAGACACGTCTACGCCTACATGCATACGCACAGAGCTGTGTACAGGTGCGGAGATATAACATGAGGAAGTAGATAGAAAACCAGCTACAGAGCAGTGGTGGAAGCTCCAAATGGGCTAACAGGATTAACAAGAGAGGATTTTCCCTGCCTCCCTCTCAGAATTCAGTCACTAGGTTCTCGCCTCTGCAAAGCAGTTGGGTTGGAAGGATGAAGCAAAGTGCATAAAGGTGATTAAAAGAACCTGTAAAAGATTTATCCATAAAGAAAAGAATAGAGGATACTAAAATTGGAAGGGGATTGTTAGGGGGATTAGGGTTTCAAGAGAAAAAAATAAAAGACAAAAGCTCAAGGTACACGCAAATTAAAAACAAAACAAAACAAACCTTCAAATTCAGACAAAGCGAAGGCTGGATGAAAGACTGGAAAACAAACTCACAAACAGATACACAAGTGACCCAAGTGGACGACAATGCTCTGCACTTTATGGTAACAAGGGAAGTACAACTGAGATGCTGAAATAACATTTTCCGCAGTTTCAGTTCTTTAGAAAGAAGATAAATATGATAAATGTGATAAGGCATTGTTGAAACAGGAGCATACATAGCTGATAGGAACAGAAATGTACGAGCTTCCTGCAGGGCAAATAAACACCATGTGTTACAGGCGAGAGAGAGAGAGAGAGAGAGAGAGAGAGAGAGAGAGAGAGAGAGAGAGAGAGACAGAGACAGAGAGAGATCTTAGCAAGTGTATTTCTTTATAAAAGAAATGGGTAAATACACCAACATTATTTCTAAAAGACAAAAAGCACCTGGATCTTGGGATTACAAAAGTGTATTTTTTTCTAAATTTTCTACGTGTCGTATGTGTTTACTTCTATAAATAGCAGAATTTGTTTTTCAATATTTAATTAACAAAAATTGAGTTATACCCCACCAGTATTTTAATTAATTCCGTTCAGTGGGATTGAAAGGGAATATAGCACAAACATGGGAACAGGGAGAGAATGGGAGAAACAAGAAAAAAAGGAGTAAAAGTAAGAAGACAGGAAAGAATATGGACCCAAAATGGGGCAATTACTGAATAGAGAATTAAGGAAATGGAAGTGCAGTCCTAACTTCTTTCATTAATGTTGAAGATACAGTAAAATCAATTTTTACTAAATCCAGAGACAAAAATCTTCAGAATTAATTGAAGTGCCCTGATGCCAATGCACAGGAAACGCTGCAGAACCACTCTGGGATTCCAGAAATCCCAGGTTGTTATATGTGTGATTTTTCCAAAGACAATGTTCAATCCCTAAAACTTCACAACCCGACAACTCATAAATAAATAATTTTACTAATACGCTTTCACCCCCCAATTACATACCCACATATGCAATTAACAGGCAGTAGCTACGTCCTGTCTTCAGCATAAAGTCCTCAGCCTAACCTGAGGATTCTCTCACCTGCCCTGTGTTGAACAGAAGGCAGGTGGAGGATGCGGATAAGATGGACGCAAGGGAGACAGAGAGAGGAGACGGGCAGGAGGCAGGGAGGACCTTAAAATTCTGTGCATTGCCATTAACTCACTTTCATCAGTATAGAGTTGAACAAATGATTTGTTTGTTGTTTTAGGTGAAAGTAACTTTGTGGTTGGCAGGGTTCCAGTGATCCCTTTAGCTTGGAGAGAAATGTTGGGACACTCTCCCTCCATCAGTTGCTCCCACTCTTTTGTCAAATTTGAATGACAGAGACTAGAAGGAAAATCACTCCAATTTCTGCACACACGAGGGCTATACTATTTTGATAAATCACATTCCTAAAGATGTCTTCTCGCCAAGCAAGTGCAGTCCAGGGTGGAGGAAGCCAGACTGCCTACCCGCCTCAGTGCCTGTTCCCAAGTTCCATAAGAAAGACTTTAGGATGAGAAAACAGGCTCCTGCTGTCAATGCTACATTGTCCCTGCACCCCACTTTGGAGACACTGCTGTTTTCCACGGATTATATTCTTGTTGGAGACATGTGGGAGAGACCCTTCTCATTTGCATTTTGGGTCATGATTTTAACGAACCTGGTTTCATCGTTTGGAGGCTTGTTATAATAGTGTCAGAGCAGAGATCATGAAACTCAGTAGAGGGACGTGTCACCTACGGTTTTCAACACCCACTCCCTACACTATCCCATCCTTATCCCCTTTCCTGCAAAAATAGCCGGTGGAGATGGTGGAGATGGAATCACCCCACTGTAACAGGTGGGAGTGCTAAGTTGTCTGGGTGTAAACCAGTCACTGTCTCCTATGCATTGATGACTCGCACGGATTTATAAAACCTCCCTGCCAGTAATTACTATAAAACTATAACATTCTAATGGCAGGTCTTCTTTAAAAAGTTAAGAGAATACACTTCTTATGCAGATCTAGGAGTGTTTTGTTACTGTTTGCATAGTACTTTGTGTCCATAGTTTGGAATGGATTTTCAATTACAAAAGTGATTCCTTCAATAATCCCGTTCTCAGAGCATTTCGAATGTGCCTCATTAGAATGGTGACTGTAATTATTAAATCAGCATTGTCTTAACGGCTTTACTTACCTTCTTAATGTGTACTGTCAACCCGTATAATTAATCAGGAAATTCATAATGCATTTTCAATAACAATAACATTTAAGTAATGTCATTAATTTTTAACCAAATGCAGCCTAATTTTTATCTCTTATTTTGCATGTAATAAGTATGAATTTATTTTCAGCATCTTAATTGCTTAAATTTACCCCAGGACTAAGATACCTGTGAAGACTATCAATACCGTTGTGACAGTAGAATTTGAAAGTAATTATTACAAAATATCTTAATAGTCTCAAAGCCTTTCTCTTGAAGGAATATATATGTATATAAATATATACATACACACATAATTATGATTAAAATTCTAATTTCTCACATAATTTCTTAACTCATTTTTTAACTATAAACTTTTTTGCTCTAACTTGAATTATTTGTAGGGGTTAAAATTTAGAGATTGGAATCCTGCCATGTGATTTACTTTAAGTTTAAGAAAAGCTATAATTTATACACAATAATACATATACAAATAATAATATGTTCAGGTAGTTATCAAACTTTATATCTTATAAGCAGGAATGTTTAGAACAAGAGAATGTGAAGAACCGTTCCCAATCACAAAGTCTATCCTTACAAAATGATTTCACTAGATAATAACAGAAATTCCTATCAACATTGAATATATAAACTTTGCAACAAAAAATAAAATAAATAAAATGCAAATATTAATTCTTACCAGAAGCGAGAGTTGTGCTGTTTCCTGCTAAAAGAAAAACAGACAGCTCTTAGAAAGTTTCGAATTTCATACATACAGATGTAAATATAAGTTAGATTTATATATATATACATATGTATACATCATCTCTGTGTTAACATTCACAAAGTGACAATTTTCAGCACTATTTACCCCAATGAAACTATATTACTTTTCTTGATGTCATGTTTACAAAGTCCAAGTGTGTGAAAACTATGGTGTTAGTTTTTGAATTCTCAGGTTAAATAAGAAAATTAATAGAATAAAGGAGAACTATTGGAATTCCTTTCAAGCCTGCAAAAGACATTGGAAAAGGTTTTGGAAAGTTTTTCCCAAATGTATCATTTATTTAGACAACGATTATCTATTGAGTATCTACTCAGTGTCAGGCATTATGCCATGATCTAGGTATATATTATGATCTTAGAAGTGTGTTGATTTGCAAGAGAAGTAATAAGAAAAACAATATTAGTATAAAAATAACTAGCATCTCTTGTATTTTAAGTGAAAGGAAAAATAGCCTCCAGAGTAACCTGTCTGTAAAGAATTTAGCACATTGCCACATTCAAAACACTTAAGTTGGTTTGTGTGTGCAAACATATTTTATATACTCTACCTTTATCAGTGAAATACATAAGCTTTTAAATATCTAAAACTTTTTTGATACGCTCCTGCTCAATATAAACACCTAATTTCTTGGAACTTCCAACAGCTTGCTTGACTCAGCTAGGTTTAAGAAATAGGTATTGTTTTGCTTTTAGGTGCTAGGTTCAAACTCATCAGGGCATGGCCCCTCGTCTTGGAAAAGCTTACAATCCATAAGATATACATATACCGCCAGTGGTCTGTAAAGACATTTAGGTCACGTATGTACCTGATTCCAACTAACAATAAAAATGACTTCCACCTGAGCTGAGGAGGAAGAAAGAAGCAGCTACAACTGTGTCGTTAAGCGCCTTGCCTATAATAAGTGGCTGATGATAAGTAATTGTTGAATGATTTTGAGCACGAGAAAATGCAAGGGAGAGATCCAACAGCTCTGATGGCAACAGGCTTCGGGGGAAGAGCCAAGGGCAAGCCTTATTAGCCATGATAAAGACGCTGAGTTTTTCCCGGAAGTGATGCAATAATAGATTAGATGAGAGAGAAAGGGGGACTCAGTGCTACCTGCACGAGCCCCGTCGCGAATTCCACAGACCGTTAGACTCTGGGGTTCTGATTTATTAGCTTGTTGTCACCAAAATATGTAGCGCACGTGATATAGAGCCTTTTATAAAAGGAAATTCCAATCTGTCGCCCATGTATTATGGAAATGAGAAAAAGAATGCTGGGACCATAAGGAAGTTATTTCTTTTTGAATATCAGAACTAGGACTACTAGTGTAGATACACCAGAAATGTTTCCGATCGGTAGCTACTCATCAGCCCACGCATGCGAAATGCCTCAGAGATATGAATTGAATTCCAGCTCGTTCAAAAGCAATGCATTTTTAAGAGGAAATATGTGTCATATAGCTATTTTCATCTAAGCTTTGAAAAGGAGAGCAAGGTAAATCACCAAAACGGAGAAGACCATTTCTAGTGATGTCCCTTTTTTTAAAGAATAATTCAGAGAGGATATTTTATTATGAACTGTTAATATTTATGGAGTGTTTCCTGGGTGCCAGGCACCGCCCCAAGCCCTCTGCTTGCATTTTCTCCCTTCAGCTTCCCAGCACCCCTAAGCGGCTTAGAGAAGTCAAATTCCCCGCTAAGTTTGCAAGGCGAGTGGCTGCTCGCCCAGGCTTGACAGGAAGCCTGTCTGCCTCTGCAGGCCACACGCTGGGCCTTCAGACACCCTGCTTCCCTCATTAACTTGTCCTCACAGCCCTTCTACTCCATTGGACCTTTCCACATGGAGATTCAGCCAATGTTTTCGGTTCCATAGAGGTTGGTGTTTATTAAGAGCTCACAAGCTGAGTAAAAAAACATCTTAGTCAGAATTGGACTACAGAGTCCATGACTAACAGTGCTACAAAGGCTAAAATTAACTTGACCCTAAGTACAGATAGTCAGGTTAAATTAGATGTACATAGATACAGTACAGACAATTCAGAGGGGTGTCAATTTAATTTACTACAGATGCTGATGTTGACAGGAAACTCAACCAAACTACAGTGACATTAAACAAAAATAGTACAACTCACAGGCCTCTTGTTTAGCTGTGAAGAGGCTCTGACTCTTGGGGACAGAATAGTGTGTCTATATACCTGTATCTTTATCTATCTCTATCCATACCTATAGCTATATCTACTTCTCCATCTACTTCTATATATTTCTGGTCTAACCATGGCCCCATAGTCAATATGCAACCAAATTTAGCACCCATGGAAAACGACGTAATATCTAAAGATTGATCGCAGAGTCTTTCTGCTATGTTCATGTTTACGGCCCATCAAGGCTTCTCAAACCGAACATGTGTTTTCTTTTACATCCATTTATCTCAGACTCTAACCCTAAATTTCTCCTCTGAGTGGGTATTAGGCTATATTAGAACACTGCAGCTTATCTTGTATTTTATTTCATTTTCTTTATAGAGTACATCACACACACACACACACACACTCAGAGCCTTGTATCTTTCGGAAGGAAAATTCCAAACCATCAGCATCGGAGTTCAGACTCAGTATAAAACTTAAATTGTTCATTTTCACGATCACAAAACTCCCGTCAGCAGTTTTTCAGTCCTTGTGACTCTTGTAGTGAACGTGATAAATCACATGAAAATTATTTAGGTTCTCTTTCCACCTCATAAAAGCACTTCCAAATTTCAGAAATGCAAGCCACTCTTTAATTTGAGCTAATATCCTTAAGAAAATATTTAGGTATTGCAGCAATGCCACATGAAATGACACTCTAACTTCAATAAGCCACATCCACCAGATTACATGAATTTTAAAATTTTTAATTAGTTTTTTAAATATCAAAAAATTTAACTAGAAATATCAAAGTAGAGAGACATATCAAGGGACCTACATGAAAAAGCCTTGTTAAAAATCTAAAGGACATGGTTCCCCCAAAACCATCTAGTGACTTTGGCTTAAATGTAGGCAGCACACTAACAAATGTCCCCATGAGACTGTCTTCCACAGGAGGGAAGGCAGAGCACAGGTGAAGTGACCTAAATATTTAGAGGAGACGATACCACCAAATGTCTGCAGTAATTTGTCACTGTCCCTTGTCACATTTTGTGATTCTTCCTAAAGTCCGTGCAGCTCATGGATACAGGTGTTGTCAGAGCATCACCGAAATCGTAGGTGGGAGAGGCTGTGCTGAACCTTTAAGCACTAAGACCTGATGAGATTGGTTGTGCGAATATTTAGTTATGTCCTGACCCACCCATTGGCTGCAGTTAGTCGCAGCGCCATCTGCCTGGCCAGTGCCCAGCAGGGGAGCATGTCAGCCGTATGCAGCCCTGTACTCTGTATACCCGACTTTGTGGATCTCTTAGAAGCAACCACATACCATTAGTGGAATCACATAAAATAATAGATTTTATTAATATCAATAGCACTACAATATGTGTAAACATGATATATGGACAATGCTGGGTGTGGAAAACAGGTCAAGAAAAATATGTGACATAGCAATGGGCATGAAAGGGGCACACGTGCAGGTGTCTGACAATAAAGGGAAGGCATCCATATTTCTAAAAGTATGAACTGCATTGAGCTCTTACATTCTATACACACATCAAATAAATATAATACACTAGGGGCCGGCTGAGTGGCGTGGTGGTTAAGCGCTGGCTTGGGAAGCCAGCGGCCCCGGTTCGGGTCCCACATATGAGGGCCAGTGACACTGCCCTCAAAAAAAAAAATACACTAGAGCACGGTAATATACTCTGTGTTTTTACATGTTACCCTTGACTTTACTCTTCCTGGGACATTATCTACCTTGTTATTTTTAACGTTAAATGCTTGGGTTTTCATTTAGACAAAGGAATTTTTCGAAATATCCCAGTAGGTGGCACCCTAGCACCAAAAATCTGTCAGTTATTTACCAGAGCTCTTTTCCTGGCTTGGTCCTGCTGGGAATCACCAGCAGAACTGACGAGGTACATGAAACGGATGAAAACAGAGATAACAGAGCACTTGATCTTCAAAGTTGAGTTGTTCTCACACGTGTATTTTTGCTGAATTTACCTTTCCCAATATGTTTCCTTTACAACTCTTTTTTTTTTTTTTTTTTTTGAGGGCAGTGTCACTGGCCCTCATATGTGGGACCGAACCGGGGCCACTGGCTTCCCAAGCCAGCGCTTAACCACCTTGCCACTCGGCCAGCCCTCCTTTACAACTCAACATGTCTAAGTGATCGCAATTCGAAGTTACCTTGCAGTCACACCCCTCCGTGTCCGATCAGAGGTTTCAGCAAAAAATAGGAATCAGGTGAATGAAAATGACATTTCAAAAGACATACTTGGGCTTTAAATGCTCTCCATTCCCATCCCAGCTCCCCAGAAAGAAACGGAATGGCATGTCCAAGGGGGTGTCAATCTGTCTGGTTTGACAAATGTAAGAAAAGTACAAGGACAGAGTAGATGAAACAAAGTGTTGTCCTCAGCATCTGCCATTAGATGAGCAGTGGCCTGTGCTGAAGGTTGAAAACGGATACCTGCCCTCCGTCAATATAAAGGCCATACGAAAATGGAAAGAGCTAAATTAAGACAAAAAAGGGCCAGCTAAAACAGATGCCCTTGGCTTTCCTTGCTTAGTGAGGCATGACAATAATGCAACACACACATGAAACCAAGGGGCTGTGCCTTTACTTACGCTGTAACCCAATGGATGGCTCACAGACAGCAAATCCACCAAATCATATCAAATTAGAAAGTATTTATGGGGTAAGCACTGTGTGCAAGTGACAAATGAGATTATGATCTGGATTTCAGGGAGGCATAGGAAATAGTTTTTCCTTCCCTCCCTATCTTACCAGTGAATAGAATGAGAAGAATGATGGCAACTGTTACTGAAACATTATTATTGATCAGACGCTATGCAAATCTCTTGACCTATGTTTTTGCACTTCATCATCCCAGTAAGCCAATGAGTTAGCAATTATTCTTCTTATTTTATAGGGAATGAAACTCAGAACTTAAAGGAATGTAGTGAATTGCACAGGGTCACCACGTGTAGGACATGTGAGAGGTGAAGCAGGGCCTGTCTAATACTAATTTCCTTATTGTTTTTATATTAAAACATCGGTTATATCGTTATGAGGTCTGGAATCCCATGAATAAAACAGCTGTTGCTTATTGCCAGAAGAGAATTTCAGAGATTTTTAACTTGTATAGAGACATAGGAATTTAGTCCACAGATATGTAGGTCCTTTGATAGATAAGGAACTGAGGCTCAGAGAGCTTAAATGCCTTTCTGATATCATGTGATGGAGTGAGGCCCGGTGACCAGAGAACTTCAGCACACCTTTGGGGCGGGCTCACTCTTAAATACTAATGGACATCCAAGACAGACAAGACAGAGCCCAAGAGAACCAGAAGTGGGGCTCGGGAGACAGACAACACCAGAGCAGAGAAACCCCACAGCCGACTGGAACACTGCCCCTCACCTTTTCAGAAGGAGACAGCACTACATCCGCGAACAGAGAGCAAGGCTTAGAGAAAGCAACGTTGCAAGACCAAGAAAGGAAGTCAACAGACAGTGGCTAAAATGTCTGGGGGAAAAGAAAGTGGTACCACAGACAATACCATTTAAAGATGGCAAAATATCTGAAAGTGTTTGTGTTTGCTCCTGGAAAGCAGGAGCAGGAATCGAGGATGGGGAGCAGGATGGAGGTAAAGACCCCGGTCTTTGCTGACAGGAGACTTTATCGTGCCGTTTAAACTTTCAATACACACGCATGCTTTGAATGGAAACATAAATAAAAAGGGTATCTGTACACAAAACTGGGCCTTGCGGTTGAACCAGATCACGAGATTTGTTTTTAAATATGGCAATCCTAAGTAGCTGTGACCTCACAAACCTTCCTGTGCACAGGGGTGTGCATATGGGCTTGTACACACACACCTCTGAAGCTACAGGCGTGCATGTCTATATCTTTTACGTTTGGTTTAAAACATCATGTTATCCATTTTAGCCATGTTGATTAAGTAAACCAATAACAACAAACACGTTAACACAGGCAAGATGACCATCTACAAAAGATTCAGTACTTTGCCTTAGCTCTCTCTTAAAATATTTATCTGTAAGTCATGAGGAAAATTTAAAAACAAAACAAAACTAGATGATCACTTCCTGTTTCACAACAGCCGATCTGACGTCTTTGATTTGGATTCGCAGGTCTTAAAATGTCCCATAGTCAAATTCGTTACAGGAACATGTCAGGCTACTAGTCCCTTGGAGGGAATTATAGCGCGTGTTACTGCATTAAAGGCAGAGAGAAATCCATGTGGCGTCCTTTAACCCGAAATCCCTCTATAAGGTTTTGCACAAACCCGTTTTTCCAGGGATGTAACTGCAGACATTGTCATGGAACCCCCATGTCCCCAAGGACACAGCCTGTGGCTTTGGTTGGTTTCAGTTAGAAAGAAGGGAGGGGAGAGAAGGCACTATGATACTGAAAATCATACAAAATCAGGGTTTATACCCATCTTGCTGTGCAGCAGATGAAAAATAAAAATTACCCTGGTTCAATCAGATGAAACGCTCGGGGCCCCATCTCGGCAAATTCTGATTCAGGAGGTCTGAAGTGAGCCGGGCCTGAGTGCTGGCTCCTAAAGCCCTAACAGTGATTATGGGGGCGAGCAGGGTGCAGAACAAAGGTGCTGACACTGGCTTATGCACCCATTCTTTGAAAACATTGCCCAAATAGGTTGATTCTCATATTAAATGTCTTTTTGGTTTCTTAGGAAAACGTCTGTTTTCATTTATCTAAATCAAGGGCAAACACCTAACTTACATACTAAAGATAGCAAAAATTTTTTAATTGCATTAATCCCTTAGCATAGGTTTTTGCAGCTCTTGCTTCCTCTAGGGTGGGGTGGGAACTATATAATCAAAGAAATACAGGGATCGACAAAGGATGTTTGCACCAGAGGAGAGGCTATTTTACTAGAGTGCCTTTCATTCTGGTAATACCACTTACTATTTAATAAGTAGATACTATGTGATGGCTCCATGCTAAGTAATTATGCATATTACTTTATGTAATCATTATAGAAACCCTGCAAAGTGGATAGCATTATCTTCCTTTTACAGATCATGGCTCAAAAATAAATAAATCTATGCAAGGCCAAAGAGCTCAGAGCCCAAAGAGTTTGGTTTTTAAATGCCCATCTGTCTGACTGTAAAAAGCCCCAAGCTTATCCAACTAGACTCTGCGAGCGGGGAAAATATTTCTTGTCAAACCCAGTAGTTGGGCCGGAGAGCTATGAGACTGGACTGTGAGTAAAATGTCATGGAGGAACCATCAGGATGGAGTTCAGAAGAAGTCACATATTAAAACTTATTTTTAAAAAGTGCAAATTGCTGGGCAGCGACGATGAAAGACGTAGATTCCATTGTTTAGGGGATAAAAAGTGTGTGCGTGGGGGTGGGGGGTGGAAATGTGAATGGACTCCTGACAGCCGTGGTACGATGTCGTCTTCCAGAATTTTTACCCAAATACCCAAAGGAGGGGAACAATTAAACACACTTGAAAATGGTTTACTGTCATCACACCCATGCTTTAAAACAACAAAAGAAGAAGCTCACGCTGATGAAACCTGTGTCTTGTAAAAGAAGTGGTGTGAGGAAGTGAGCCAGTGAGTGGAGGTCCCCATGGGGAATCATGGGGGAGGGGGAAAGGAGTAGGAGGAAGGGGACAGCGAGGGCGCAGGCTGTGCCTTTACTGTTCTGTAGTCAATTACTTGCAGCACCAGCTCGAAAGGAACCAGGGATGAAATCTAAATTATGTTGTGTGTGTGTGTACTCAAAACAAGACAATGAGAAATACACACAACAAGGCGAGGTCCCGGGGCCCCTGCCTAACCGACTCGTGTGCCGTGTCACAGACAGGACAGGTCAGCCGTCCACGGAAGCTGTGAAAAGAGCGAAGGCTGACACAGGCCCCACTCGCCTCTGCTCATTTCCCCTTACAATGAAGACTCAGACCAGAAACACTTGATTCACTCTCAGAATCATGAAAGAGGCCCGGGCCTAATGGGAAAAGCTGCACTTTCAAACAGGGCAGGTTTGCAATGTGTTGCTGTTTGCACAGCCCCGAGCCAGCAGCCGGGCTCCGCCGCCTTTGTGGCTTCTCCCCTGCGCGGTACTTCTGTTTTTCTGAGTCTGTCTTTAGGGGACAGGAAAAGCTGCAGCGCTGCGGTTAAGCTCCCAGCCTCCCAGCGCTGCAGCCGGTTGCCATGGCAGCAGCACAGCCAGCCCTATCAGGGGTCAAGCCACAACTTCTCTGCTTTGCACCGAAGCTGTCGGATTAGGCATCGCACTGCTACCAAAAGACCCCGGAATTTTGGGCTCGTTTTCTTTGGTTTGCAATGAAAACACATTCCGGAGGTAAGGCTGGTTATGAGGGGAGGCCCTTCAGCTGCAGCACGCAGGGCAGCTGCTGTTTTCAAGAGGATGCAACGTCAGAGCCCATCTCACCTTGGATGACACAGCAAGTGGCCCGCCCTCCCTCTGACCAGCAAGGCCATGGGCTTCATTAGTTACATAATGAAACGTGGAGAAAACTGGGTCCTGAGAAGAAAAGCAGGGCCGATGTACTGCCTGGCAAAGACCATTCACATTTCTTTTACCTCAAGGTTATCAGGTAGCCAGTCAATGAGGCAAAGCTACTTCCTAGCTGGGCAGAGCCTCACATACAAATAGCACCCACCACTACGCCACATCCCATCACACCTTCGCAAGCAAGCACCCCGAGCTAAACAGGGCAAGGGGCCTCCAAGGCTCACGCAAGGCGGTATCTGGACACAGCACCACGGAGCCTCATTTTGCCCTCTTGGCAGCCCTGCTCACTAACAACTTTCCATGCTGAGCATGTCTACCAATTGTCTTCTGTTTTCACTAAAAACAATTGCTTCAGGATACAGACCGTATTCAAATAACACCCACTGATACCCATAAATTAAGAATCCTGGGAAAGGTTAGGGAGATAGCTTTTTGTTTAACTGCTGTGGCAAGTATCATATTGGGTCAGGTTTTCATGCCTTTTTATGTCAGAACAGTTGTCCTCTACCTTGAGTAAAAAAGGACTCTCTTTCGAATGCTCAGGATATCTCCATGTGACACGTATTATCACCCTTATTTTATAAACGCGGCAGTGAACACGATGGCAGTTTAAAGAAATTGCTCTGATATAAAATGAGTGAGCAACAAGGCAAAAGCTCAACCCCAGGCCTCCCAGGTGCCAAGGCCTCTGCGAGCTGCGTGGTGCCCCCTCCTGGGAGGAGGGCGCCCAGAGCACCCATGACTCCCCCTGCTTCAGTCCACAGCCCCTGAGCACCTAATATCTGGCTCTGAGCTTTTCCCCTCTCCACTGCCTTTACCCTCGTAGTACTATGATCACGGCCTTTCTCACCACCCTTTACCCTCAGTTCCTAAACTGCAGCCTTCTCCCTCCCTTCCATATACTTTTACCTTTAAAAAGTGCTATGTTTCTCTCTTGTTAAGATATTTTAGTAGGAAATTCCAAAATCTTTACTACGGTTATTCCAAAGCCCTTCACACTCCATCTCCAACCTGCCTTTCCAATAACGGTACCAACATGCTTGAACGAAGTCCCGTCTGTCATTTCAAATCCAGTTCAAACGCCACGACTGTAACCAAATCAGGCTTCGGGGCATGTCCCCTTCCTCCCTTTCACTTGGACATTATTAGCCTATGTCTTTCCCTTTGTTTAATGACCCTGAATAATGTTTCTGAGCTTCTTTCTGCAGGGACAGAATCCTCACACTGGCGTCTGCACAGGGTGACATGAGGAGGAGACAGAAAATACTTGCAGAGGGCTTCCAGAATGCAGAGGTGGTCGGATAAGTGTTTGGTTCAGTTGGCACCAGTCTGTCCGTCTGCCTTGTCCACTCAGTGGGCACCAGTGGTAACAATTTTAATGAGATTCTGGAATCCAGTGATAGTTAAAACTATTTCAAGAAGCCATCAGGGCTGAGCCATCTAATCATCTAACTGGCCACGAAACTGTCATTTGATTTTGAATGATGAGTTAGGTAAGAGTCTCTATGTGTCTACTGTCTTGAATTCTGGATTTCAGCCTGATTTTTTTCTACGATTATGCAGCTTGTGCTGGACGGGGAAGGAAAGGATCGGGGTGACGTCCCCAGACTGTGGTGTTGAGTGTGCCCAAGGCTTGCACGTGTTGATCACACTCGATGTTGAGTTTCATCACACCCCTTAGCACTTCCCCTCATCCTTGGGAGGGCTTTAAAGGAACCTTATCAAAAGCAAGGCTTGTGAGTGACAACAAAGATACCAGCCCTCAGAAACACGTGGCGTGTCAGGGACCTATCCTGTGTGATCCTGTCTCTGCAATATCACGGCCGCCTCCCCTGGGCTGAGTCCCAGGCCTCACAAAGCATGTCAGGCGACACCAGAGCCATGCTGCCTGGAGGACCCAACTTCTGGGCAACCATCCAAAACCATTTCAGAACCCCTCGCTGACTGATACAAATCTACCATCTGTTTCAATGAAAGGTTTTCACAGCTGGGTGGGAAAAGATATGGCCTCTTTTCAGCTTCATCATCAGTTTCCTGTTACTCCTTATTGATTGGCTGAGGGGTTCCCAAAAATGAAAAAGAGCATGCTAGGCTTATGTCACACCTACGCAAAAATAGTCACCATTTAAAACCTCAGGGCGTGGCTTCTTTATGTTGGGCTCCTGGCCGCGCCCAGTGCCAGCCTGGGCACACACACAGCACGTCTGCACGGACTGAACTAAACCTGGTCTAGCTGAAGTTATAGAAAAGCAGGAAGATCAACAACGGTTACAAGGCCTTCAGCAGCGTTTAGAGAGTGGACGTGTAGTGGCCTAAATTCAACGACTCATTCCCGGCCTATTTCTCATTTCAGTCATTTATTTTACTGACTTTGAACCATAAGGTGAAATTTTAATCCCATCCAGCATCCATAGTTTCGATTTTTAGGGATCGGCCTCGATGCTGAGGCAGGAATGATATTGTGCTCATTGGCACTGTGATGGGGCGAGCCACCTAATACCCTTCAGGTGTCCTTGCAAATGCAACCAGCAGTGGCAGCAAAAGCGACCCACCCGCTTCAGATCCGGGGGCACAAAGGTAGACATTAAAGAAAGGGAGACCTGGCTTCCTTTGGTAGGGATAAAACCTTCCAGGGAAAGTGGGCCCCGTGGTTTTTAATCATCAATTCATTAACAGATTTTCACAACTTATACCTAATCTACAGAGATAGAAACCATGGGTTTTTTTTCATGTCTGACCTATGACAAAGGAAATCTAGTTCTGCGTACAGTATGTCATCTCATGTCATAAAACAAAGAGCACATTTGGGCTGAGACAATTCTTATGGGAAATCTTATGAGAAGCACATATATTTCTTTTCTTTTTTTTCTTTTTTCATTATTTTGGCTCTTTGTGATAATTTATTCCTGGTAAGGTTAAAATTAGGTAGGTTCTTATGGTTAATGGGATGTTATCACTGGTATATACTTTTTGAAAGACTAAAAGCTAAATGTTGATAGTGAAACAAAGCTACATTTGAAGTACATTCAGTGAGAAAGTTTGGGATTTTTTTCTATCACATACCACCACAAAATTGCATTTTCTTTAAAATTTAGGAGTTTGCTTCTCACAAAAGTTAATTCCATGTTGAAATATCACAACTATAATATTCATAAAGCGAGTAGAACTGAGAAATATTCTACATTTTCCAAGGATGACTGCAAAATTTGTTCATCATTCTATACCTCAAACCCTTGAAGTCAAGCCTTCAGATCAAACCTGGGTGAAATTCACATACTATATGACTGTTCATAACTTCTCTGAAGGATTATGCAAATAAGGGGGACAATAATTAGTCTCCAAATGTGAAATGGGATTCTAGGAGAATAGCTTTAGAGCATAGGGCATGATGAAATTTCTTGGTAAATTAAATACAAACACTTCGGTGTACACATGCAGAAGGAGGATTAGAAGCATGTGTGTCCTTATACTGATATTATTAATGACATTAGTATCAATCTAACAGCTATATCCCTGTGTTTAAATAATTGTTATAATGAATCTGTTATATTTCTAATTAGAAAATTTATACTGACTGTATGTGCCTGAGAGAAATTTATTTATAACTGCATTGAATGTCTATATTTTTTTTCTAATTGGCTTTGATACAATGATTGAAAGAAATTTAAAAGGAACCCAGATATGTATTTAGAGAGCAAGGATCATATTATACAATAGTTTTAATTTGGGAATGTTTAAATAATATACTGACACATTTGTGATAAATTAGAACAGTTGCCCCACTGAGTATCTTGAACAGATAGGAATCTCTTTTTAAAATGAAGACGTTATAAAAGAGAATTAGGAAAATGAGAAAATACTTGAAATCACTTAGCGCATCCCCTCCACTGTAGTAACAGCAGCAGCCGTAAACATAGTACTGGTGACAATAGTTAATATTGGGTAAGCCCCTACTATACTCTACTATGACACTGAGATGCTTGGATAAATAAGCTCCCCCTTTATGTGACATCATGTCCCTCTCTGCACATTTTTTACTAATATTGATAATTCCCTTCCCTGTTATGCTTCTGTGTATCTCCCAATCAAATATCCTTCCAGATGCCTATGTCTGTAATGTAAGTCCTGGGCAGGACGTGAAAGTTACCTCAGCCTGAGGGGCCATCCAGGCAACGCAATTGGTCCCCCAGCCCCCGAGCCTTCTGGTCTGAGACTCCTGTCAGAGCTCTTGCCGCTCACCTCTACGTGAATCAGACCTTAAGAGCGAGCTTTACCTTCTGATCTGAAAACTGTCGTGCTGGTGTGCTGAAGGTGAGAGCGACGCACGAGTCAGGCAGGTGGCAAGCACACCATGGAAGTGACAGCTGTGATCGTCACAGGGGCTGCAGATTGGAAGTAGACATGACCAGCTGCAGAAAGCTACTGAGAATTTCGGTTGGGAGCATCTGAAAGGCAGTTGGTATTCACGAATATTTGAGGAAGAGAACCTACACGTGGATTTCAAAGAAGCGGGGGCCAGTGCAATGTAAGTAAGGGGAAAACGCCATCTGACAATACAATTGAGTGGGACATACGTAATTAGGAACCACAGGTCTCGGAGCGTCAGTGCCATGGTGAAAATTAAATGACATCCTGTTAGCCATCATATTGTAAATTACTCAGTCCTAAAATACAGTTAGTTTTCATAACAAAATTCTCTTGAAAAGTACATATGGTTGACCTCTAAGTTCAAGAAAGAGCATCAGAATTCAATTTGTACATCAGAGCAACCCAAACTCAAAGACACTCTACAGAATATCTGACCAGTAAGTCTTGTAAAGTTTCATGATCATGCAAAACAAAGACAGAAAAATCGGTCCCCAATCAGAGGAGACTAAGGAGACGTAATGAAGAAATCCAATGTGGTATCTTGGATTAAATGCTGTAGCAGCAAAAGAACATCGGTGCAAAAACTGGCGGTGTCTTGATGATTATTTCTGAGTTTTGACAAAGGCACTGTGGTTATGTAAATGTTAGCATTAGAGGAAGTGAGTGAAAAATAAATGGGAGGTCTCTTTGCAGTTTTTTGCTCCATCTGCAATTATTCCCAAATGTAAGGCTATTTAAAAAATTTTTGTATTTATAGTTCAGAGAAAGACAAAATAACTTTCCTTTCATTTTCAAACAGAGTATTTTTGAGATTGGGGCATGTTCAGAGCACATCTGATAAATGTTTGCAGCCATGGCCGTCAACACACCGTCAAAATGAAGACAGCGTAAACAGCCAACGCTCAAAAGACAATGTATTTCCTGGTGTCCTGTTTAAGGAATCACAAAATGTCATGACTGGAAGAGATAACAAAGCTTTCCTAACCACAAACTTATACATGAAATTGCTTCAGAAACTCTCTACTCGTTAGTTGTGAGTTCATTCTTAAACACCTTTATGGAAAATTGACTCACAATTTGTGGATGTCAACTGCATCCATTATCTGAGGGAAGCGAGTGACCATGACCTTGTGCTCCAGGAGACTGAAAAGGGGACACGGCCTTGGGCCAAAGAGGCAGTGTCCCTGCCACTGAATATAAGGAGCAGGCAAATGCAGGGAAATAAAGGCCTTTGGTTTCGGAAGATAAATCTGGGTTAAGTCGAAATTGTATAAATTTATTTTTTCAAAAAAAATGTTTTGATTGCTACTTTATAGTATACCAAATGAACACCCACAACTCTACTCATCAATTTCAAAAGTTTGTTTTCAGGGTTTTTAGCCCTCATACATACATACATACAACTCACCCACAGCATAAACATCATTTAATGACAACAGTGTTTGGAGGAAAGTATATGATGAATATCTTGTGACTTCAAAATTCTTAAATTTGGGTTTGCTTTTTTAAAAATACCAACAAAGTAAAAAAAAAAAAATTACAAAAGACTTTCTCTACTGTATTCCTGGGGAAAGTCTAATGTACTCTGAGAGCACATTATTCTATAATCTTTCATCAGGTTTTCTTTATTTTCCTAAGAGATAATATTCCTTCCAAGAGACTCCTGAGAAAAGTACCATCTAAGTTGAGGACACGTAGGCATCAGGCGGAAAGAGACAGTGAGTCTCGTAAAGAAAGAGAACAGTGTGCCGAGCTGGGGATGCAGTTTTCTCCATGGCTGCAAAGCAAGACAGACGGGGGCAAGGGGCTCGAAACGTGTGGAGGGGAATCCTGGTGGCAGGAGGATGTCCTGCTGCCCACTGAGGACTTTGAACATTATCCTCAGGCAGCAGGAATTTGGCTGAGGTTTAGGCAGCTGGCAAATCCCATTTGTGGGGTGCAGAGCAGAGATTAGGGATGCAAGATCAGGATACAGGGTAGGAGGCCATAAAATGCTGTTAAAATACGTTCAATTGCAACTAACAGGAAAAAACAAAACACAACTCCAGTGGAATAAATACCGAGGAACTCATTATTCCACTCAAAGTGTTAAGTCAGTGGCTCAGCCGTGGATCAGAGCCCAGGGGCCTTCCATGGTCCTTTCTCTGACATTCCAGGGTATGGACCTAAGTGCCCTCACGCTCTCAAAATGACTAGGTGTCACATTCTCAAAACAAACCAAGCAGGGACACGAAAGGGGCCTGTCTTCTTTCCATTTCTTTGTGAGACGAAGAGCCAAGTTTTTCCAAACCCCCTTTACCTTTCATGGGTCTACACTGCACCACTGTCAGAGGGAATACTGTCGCCATGATTCACTTTGACTAATGGGAACTAAGTTTAGGTCACATGGAAACACCAAGATCTCATTGACCTTTAAGTCACATGGAAAGGTAGGAAGGGCTAAATAAATAGATGTAAAATACATTTCTCTTTAAAAATGAAGGTCTTCTTAGCAAGAAAAATACAGAGGTGGGGGATGACAGCTTCAAAGGCTGCTGTAGTAACCCAAGCGGCCTGAATCAAAGGGTGGCAGAGGAAATAGATGGGACTAGTTTGAGAGAGATGAAAAATGTAGACAGAATTATTTTATAACTGAGTTAAGGGAAATGGAGATATTCCAAAGAGGTTCAAAGGTTCTGGCTTGGGCCACTGTGGAAGCTGATAGAATTCAGTGGTACAGAGGCGGTGAGAGCAAACAGGTGAATGGAGCAGATTTTGAGCTGGGTTTCGGTAATGCTGTGTTTGAGATGCTGTGGGGTACCAGCTGGAGATGTCTAGTACACACCTGGGAGCAAAGCTGGACATGGAGATGGAGAGGGCACCAACTTATAGAAGACAAATTCAGCAACGGGAGCGAGTGATGTCACCAGGAAAGATGCCAATGCTGACATTCAAAGGGCTTGCAGAAAAACAGGAGCCAGAGACTGAGATAAATACGACAACAACCTAGAGAGGATGGTTTCACGGTTCATGACAACTGGGGAGGAAAGAGCTTTGAAAAGAAGGAGGGTGTCCAGCCTGACAAATGTCTCAAAGAGGTGAAGCAGAGGATATGCTCAAGTTTGGGCCACTGGAGTTCATTTTTCAGAAAGGGGCCAGGGACACTGATACTGGGTGTCTGTGCAAATGCTGCCAGTGGCTATTGGGAGAAGTCAGAAAACGGTAGGGAGAAAAGTGAACGGGCAGTGAGAGAGTGTAGGGTTAGGGGTGTAAAAAAATCTTTTGAAAAGTCTTTGAAGGAGAAGAAAGAGAGGTAGAAGGGTAAGTAGAGAACTAGAGTAGAGAGAAGGTCCTTATTGATTGAATTGACCGTCATTCAAATCACTTTTCTCAAAATTGTTTTTGAGGATAATATTTATAAATTGTTTGGAGTCTATGGAAAGAAAGCTCTAGATTTAAAAAACATCATGTAAATATTTCTGGAGCTTATTGCATATTAAAGCCATTAGGGGATTTTTTTAAAGTTTTTTTTAAGTCTTTGTTTTCATGTTAAGTACTGCATGTGTCTAAAGCTACCTCATATTCCTTTTTCTATGTTTTTCTTTAATGGTGTTTCTTTTTATTACAAATCTTTAACCTCCAAACTGATCACACTTAGTGTTGAGGAACTTGAATGTGATTGTTATACCTAATAGGGTCATATAACAATAATAAGTTATTATAAAAAATGTTGTTATGGAGATTTTGGTTTCCAGTGTCTTCCCTTAAAAATCCTAAAAGAGATCAACAATAGAAACATTCCTATTTGGTATTTAAGGCTAAGTCTGTCATGTGGGCGAGACTAGCTATGCCTGGGGTGGATTTCACTTCTGACCTAATTTGTATATCCTGACTGAAGCCCAAAAACTGAGATAAGTATATATCACCATCAAAACTGAGGTAAGTATAAAAATGAATTCAAATCAGGATCTAATAATACTTTTAGGCTTCATTTGGCATACAAAATGGCATTTATTTTTACATTTCTGAATTAAGAGGCTCACAACAGAAAAAATAAAAGGGGAACATATATTAGTTCTTCTTTCCTAAGTAAAGTCCTTTGAGGGATGGCAGAGAAATACCTGATTGAAATTCATTCCCTTTACAAATGCAATTTTCAGGATAATGAGAGTGTGAAGAAAGGTGGGGAAGAGGGTCCAGTTTGGAAAACATGACCCCATCATTCACTAGACTTGATACCGCAAAAACTAGGTTACTGGTTGAGTTAAAATACAGCCTGATCTATGAAATGTTCTCAATTGCATCTCTTTGTACAAGAACTAGGTTTCTCTGGGAGAGGTGGGGTCCCAGAGAGACATCAGAGGCTCTGGATTAGACCCTGGCTGGGCAGGTCAAGTGTCGACCATATCCTTGGTTTCCGTGTTTGAAGGATTCATCAGTAAGGTGTTTAGCGAAGGTTAAAACATAGTATGAAAATTATGTGACAACTTTAAAATGAAGGAAAATATTTTAAAAGAAATATTTAACTTTTAAATCTTAATTATATCATTTCTTTCCAAAGAAGTAAGTAAACTTACGTCTCCGACTTTATCATTTTAAAAAAAATCTGGATCAAACAATTCAATTACCTTCTCACTCCCTACATCAATGAAGCCTTATAGGTAGACTTTCTAAGTCACCAAGTGATTTCTTAGCCAATCAAAGGAGTTAACTTCTTTTCTAAGCATCTAATCACGTATAGTTATGTCAGAAAGAAAAAGACTGTGGTTGCCCTCACGCAAGCGCAGTCTTCAGCTATGAAAGAGAACGAGCAATTCATTTACCATTGGCTAAGTGGCATATTAAAGATGTATGAAGGTGAAGAATGAAGGTTCTCAAGGTTTAAAAAAAATGTAGTTCTGTGAGTATACAGAAGGTTTGGTAGTGGGGTGTGTGGGGGGGGGGTTACCCACCGTGCAGGAAATGGGTCAGAATGCATGAAAGGCGGACGTTGGGTGCAGGGGTGTGGGGCGGACACCGGAAGAGCTGGCAGGTGACCCAGGGGTACATGGCCAGTCAGAGAGACAGAACCTTCCACTGGAAATTGGTGGCAGAGGAGACAACATGAAGAATTAGTCATTTCCAAACATGCTCTAAAATCTACCACAATTTGAAAATAAGTGTGATCATTTTTTGTGGTTACTATGCAACCATTTAGCTTTATCTTTGTAATTTTTACCAGTGTGCTTGTTGTGGGTGCTATGTCCCCCATGGTATTTGCACAGAAGTCATGCCTTTGAAACGAGGGCCATTAGGCTGAATCATATAAAATGGTGTTTCATAAGTCAATGGGGAGCAAACATCATCGATTTCACATGTTTCAGCCTCTATGTCACATGTCACCTACTGTGAAAATGAAAATACCTTCTCACTAAATGTACCATAACCCTCAAGTAGTCTTGCTGTTTGCAATACGGAGGGAGGGCAGGCTTTTGTTCAACTCTCTTAATCTCCCTTCAATATATATCTGTTCACCAAAGGCTCTAATTCTTCCATACGGAGAAATGGATTCGCCAGTTCTGAAAGGCTAAAACATCTACGGACTGGAGTCTGAAATCTCTGTGACCCCATGTCGATCTCCTCCTCTAGGATCCAGTCTCAGCCCTCTGCCCTCCTGTACTTCCACTCAGGTACCCATCTCACCTCATCTGAAATTTTCTGAGACTTTTTCTGGAGCACATTTTAGCTGCTGCCCTATTTCTCTCTTCCCTTTTTACACCACCTTTTCTGATACAGAACCTACCTCATGCCTTCCCACTCACCCTCCCCCTCACCTTGCCCATTTGTCTTTCCTCCAGACCGTGCCCTTATTATCCTCATTTGGCATTTGCATGCTGAATGCAAGGGCCTTGTAAGTCCTCAGGCATGTTTACTTTCTTTTTCTAAATCCTGTCTGTTCTGAGCAGTGGTATGGAAGGTGCTTGGCAAAATTAAAGCACTCAGTCTACATGCAGGTTCATACCACAGGTGTCTTCATGCCTTCTGTTTCTTGCATGGGGTATGCCCTCCCCACTTTCTTCATCTAGCTAACTCCTAGATGGTCTTTAAAATCCTAAATTCGATGACATTGTTTTTTGCTGTCATGTCACTCTGTGAATATGTTTATATAACACTTATCACACTGTGTTTGAACCTTGGATTTGAATACCTGAAATGTTCCCTCTGCAGATAGTCGTGTGGCTAACTCACCCTTTCTGCCCCTTGTCCAATGTCTCTTTCTGTCAGGCCATCCTGACTACTCTAACAGTCCCTACTGTCATGAGAGCACAGTTTAACTCTGTCTTCAGAACTCAGGGTTATAGCTACCAGGTAATTCCCGGTGTAATTTTCTAACATTCGCCTGCTTACTCTGCAAACAAATATAATGTCTGTTCCCCGATGCACCCCTTGTTTGTTTTTATTACCATATTTTCTCATGCCATGTACCTGCCTGAAATGCCTGATACAGAGAGTATGTGTCCAAATCTTAGGGTTTCAATTCTACCAACTACCTGAATACTTCCCTTTGGATATTCCAGCTTTAATCAGTATCTTTTTTCTGTATTTCTGTGGCGCATTGTGAATTGCTGGTTTCATGCATGTATACATGTCTTATCCCACGAATAGAGGAAACATGGTTTCAGGGCAGACAGTGTGAATTCTTTTCTGAGCTCTCCCCAGGGTGGAGCTCACTGCTTTGCAGTTATTAAGGATTCAACAGCAGCTAGAATGAATGAATGAGTGAGTGGGTGAATGAATGAATGAACAAATGCTCCACCCTTTGTTGTGCATCAACAATGCAACCAAGCCAAAATCTTGGCTTTCCAGACTCATTTGGCCAAAGAAGTGGGCATCTTACATCACCACTTATTGAAAGATAGAATTATTCCCATCTGAGGCAAGCTTACTATTTTTCTTTGATCTCTGTACATTGGGAAACTTGTCAGACAAAATGGCCTCATAGAGATGCAGTCACATGAGGTGACAACCAGCTATGGCAACGAGCAGACACAATAAATACCCAAAAACTTTTCATAATCCCATTATTTCTTGTTTAACTTGGCAATAGAGGCTGGAAAACTAGACCATTTTCTTTCTCAGGGCCTCCCTCCCACTCCCTAAAGCAATGAGTGGCCATGGGATATACTTCCAGCTAATAAATGTAGACAAAGTCCCTGGGGAAGGTTTCCATCATTTTTTTTTCCCAACAACAAAGAGAAAGACAAAGCTCACTAGGAAAAATCTCTTGCCATTTTGCCCTTCCCTTTTTCTTGCTGGAATACAGATGAATTCCAACATTGGGCGTGCAGCAGCCATCAAGAGATGTGACATGGCGGCATGAGGACAAAAGCCTGCGGAATACTATGGTGGGGGGACACGGAAGAAGACGTTGGGCTGCTTACGGCATCCTTACGCCTCCGTGCAGGTCGTGAGTTCAACTCCTCTCAATGTCTAGTTGGGCAGCTCTGTTTTATTCCAACCACTCGTAATTATATTTTATTTCATTTGCCAGCTGAATACAAAGCCGACTGAAACTGTAAACTTACAGGATCACCCTGGAGGTTTCTCGCAGTCATTTGAACTCAAACAAGGCTGCTTTGACTTACAGAGACAAAGGGAAATGAACCTCCTGATTGAAAAAGGAGATCCATGGCAGGTATCCCCAGTCTACCCTGAAAATAGTGGGAAGCTAATTTTGTTGGTGGAGTGTTTGATGCTTTACCGCCTGTGTCTGGCCTTACTAAGGCTGAATAGAGTCTGCTCACCACCAGCTCTGTTTTGACCCTTTGCATAGTCAAAGGCTGCTCTTATGTCACATCTTAAGCTCGGTTAATAGATTAACGGACCCTTGAGTTTTATATCCCCTTCAACATCTAGACATGTTTCACAAATGCTTTAAATTATTTCCATTTCTTCGTAAGAGACCAGTCTTACAAATAGTTTCTAAAAAGTTTGAGTCCAGGAAAGAACTGTTAAATCCAGATAATCTATTTTCACCAAAAGAATCTCCCCCTTGTTGCTGCCCTCTCGCTCCTGCACAAGTAAACACACACACGTGCATGCGCGTGCATGCACACACATGCATGCACACACGCACGCACACGTGCACACACGAGTCCAGACACATTTGTCTACCTCCATTGTTCGAGCCTCTATGTGTAGAGGCTCATAGCCCTCTTTACACCTTTCATGTCAATATTGGAGCAGACTGGAAGACAGTGAGCTGCCCTGTGTGGGTGAAGACACACTCATGACAACAGAACCAGCACCTGGGCTCCAGCTGTCTTCCCAGGACTGGGGAGAGAGTCACTTGCTTTTCTCCATATTCCCCTTTTACCCTTCATGTGTGAATTCGCATTTATTTGCCAACACTTTGCCAAATATGTTCCTTCGTCTGGGCCTTGGCCTGTCTGGCCACGCACTGTATGGAACATACTGGAACGTTTCTGTTGTGTTTGCCAATCAGATAGTGATGAAGCAAGAAAGAGGGACAAGTCCTGGGTTCCGAGTTTGTCTGTTCTTGGAGACACATGGGTGTGTGGAGGGATCAGGGTGAAATAGCATCAGAATTGACCCAGTTACCTCAAGGTAGGACCGGCTCAGACAGTCGTGAGGGTCCCCCAGTGACACCTGCTCTGCATTGTTCCCAGGGAGCTGATTCCGTCTGTCTCCAGCTCGCTGCCACTGCCTCGTGCCTAACTTGATTGCTTTGGTCCATTCTGATGCTAAAACACACCCATCAAAATGATCCTAAATAATAAGAACATGTGATATTGAAATGCTTCAGGAAACTGCTCTACAAAGCTGTAGGAATGTTCCCACCACGTCCCCCTTGGACTGCCTTCCATTCCACTCAGATTCAGAAGATGCACTCCATATTGGAAGCCCCAGAGCATCAGCCCGAAGAGGACAAAGCCAGCAGTTTTCTTTCCCTCCTTATAAACTACTGTCGATGTGTGAGTATCACGAAGCCAAATGAAGAGAGCTGAGGGTTCTTCCTCCAGGGTGAGACTCTCCGAGGCACACACAGGCAGGCCCAGGCAGCGGGGGACAGGTCCTTCACGCACAGTCCAGCGACTCTCGGGGTCACAGAGCCTCAGAGGGAGGCTTCGTATTCTGTCCCCAACAGCCTGTCCCCGAGCATGGTACACACAAGCCTCAAGTAAACATCTGGGACTAGACAAAAGCACCTCCTGGCATCTCTCAGTTGCACTTTCCAAACTTTCCAAAAGCATTCACTAACTGTTACTCAAGGCCATCCTGCTTGACTTTGTCATCAAGTAACATGACTCTTAAAAATTATCAGCTGACAAAGCAAAAAAAAAAAAAGACCCAGCTGTTTTTCACAGGGAAGCAGTTTCTACACTGGGCCCCCATGAGGTCACCCTTAGGATCTAGAGGAAGTCACATCCCCTGAAGTCTGTTCTCAGAAAGGGTGGGTGAGGACTTGGCTTTTCTACACCCAGCACCTTTAAATCCCTTCTTGCCACCAAGTAACTTTTTCGGCTGGCAAACACTTCACAGCAACAGCAGAATTCACATCCCACAGCCATTTTGACTGAATATTTTCCCTTTTTCGTACACTTCCCTTTCAACTGTGGGAAGACTGTCTGTTCCCTTTTTCTCACAGCTGGCCAGACGCTGTCTAAAGGAAACAAAATAAAACCCCACACTCTCACCTTCACTGTCCACAGACCAATCTTCCTAAAATATATATGCTTATATGGATATATAAAAATGACAATAAACACTGCCTGAAATAATATTATTTCCCTTCCTGTTTACCCCCATATATTCTTGCCATTTGACATACTTCTTAGAGGACCAAAAGGCATGTGGAGGGAGTGGGGAGGAATAGCTCCGAAGCATCGAAAGTGTTTATTGCTATTATTACTACAGAAAAGTTCTTTTGTGTTCTCCTGTTCTGCTGGTAGGCAGGTAGCATGATATCATACATAAAGGAATAGTGATAAAAAGGATAACAGCATAGCAATGGTAATGATAATTGCTAATATACATTCAATCCCTTCTACGTGCCACTCATTTATTCTTTAGTCCCTGTGAGGTAGGTACTCAAATTATCACCATTTACAAATGAGGAAAGTGAGGCACATAGAGTAACTTTTCCAAAGAAATACGAGCAGTGACAGAGCTGAGCCTGAAAGCCAGGGAGTCCAGTCATTAAAGCCTGCTTTCTCAACCATCCACAAACTGCCTTGTCATGTGTACTGTTTATTAAGGCCACCAGGTCAGTGCTGGATCCCCAGGGAGGCCACAGGCCTTCCATGTCCAGGTAGGGACCAAGCTTCTAACGACAGTCTCCTTCAACTGTTTCCAGAAAACACGCCAGCTCCTCAGATGACTCAAGCTTGGGATTGCTTCCTCCCACCGCCACAAATCCACCTGGGCCCCTTTTTGCTCCACAAGAAGTTTGAGCTTATTTAATTAGATAAAGGAACCTCAAAGTGTTCCTCAGAACTCTGATTTTCAAGGAAAGCTAAAAAGGTAAAGACCATGGTGATTCAAATGGTGCCCAGGGCCAGTTGGTTTGGTTCTATTAACGGGCCGAAAAGAAGGAAATTCCACCAGGTGTAGAGAGAGCAGGTGCCCGTAGCAGGGTTCAGTCATGTCCAGGGAATTCCGAGCTCACAGAAGACTCAGTCCTGCCTGCCGTGCAACTGTGTCTGGAGGACGTCTCTGTTCAACAGCAGGGTGATTATAGGCTCAGAGCGTGTTGCCTTTTCTAAGGGACAGACCTGGGAAGTAGGACCCAGCTGCTCTGATGCCCTGTGGCTGGAGCTCCAGCTGGGCCCCTGGGGACTCAGCCCCTCCCTCCCACATCTGGACAAGGGACAGTGGGAGTGGTTACAGCAGCCACACAACGTGTAGGCTACAACGAGGGCTTGAAGTCCTCAAAGCTAAAGGAGAAACCATGATTTTCCCAAATGCTATGAAATCCTCTAGATGAGACAGTGACAGAAGCAGGCATGCTAAAAGTGCAGCAACATACTTGTCACAGAGCTCAGATCTCTGCAAGGCTGTCCTGCAAAAGGAGAGTGGTCAGCGGGCACCCAGTCCCTGGTGGGTGTAAAGCTGACGAGAGGCAGAAGCATGCAGGACAAGGGCAGGACACGTTCCAGCTTCTCTGTCTTCATAATCACTTCTTCCTTTCTGCTCTCTCTCTCCGCCCTCTTCCGTTCCACTCACTGCCACCAAATAAACCACTCCTACTTAGGACCCTTCAGTGTAAAATACATAGCGATATTTATGTTTATGCTAACATAGTCTTGTTTATATTTTTATATGTTTATCTAAACACACAGCTCCCAGAAAAGTCCTAGTCACAATGACTCTGAAATCAATCTTGGCTCTGCTTCCTATCGGCTACGTCACCTTGCACCACTTACCTAATTTCTCCGTGCCTCACACTCTCTATCTATAAAGTGGTGATAATAAACATGTGTGCACGTAGAGTCATTGTAAGAATTAGAAGAGTGAATGAATATATGCAATCAATATGGCATCTAGCATATTCCAGGTGTTCAATATTAACAGCGATTTCAATGACTGTTTTTATGGCCATTATTATTAAAATAACCAAGAAACACATTACCGGAACTTGATTCCGAGATTGCTAGTGTTTCATACAATACGAAAAGCTGGCCAACCAGTTGGACATGGTAGCTTCTCAACAGCGATCCTTTGGGAGACAAACGTTTCCTGAGTCAAGACCCCGGGTCCCTGAATTGCTGTGTCCAGGACACGACACATGAAAATGGAATGGAAACACCAGAGTATTCAGAAGTGGCAACCGGAAAGGGTGGGGAGGGGTGCAATATGGCACACCAAATAGAGAAAAGTTAAGAAAACATAGGATTTTTTTCATAAGAAGAAATAGTGTAAGAATACAAGATACACATTCAAATACTTGAAATAGTGTTACATGAAAGAAGGTATAGCCGTGTTCTAAGCTGCTTACGGAAGGAAAGGATTTTATCCAGGAGGCTTAAGTCAATGGTTCTAAAAACGTGTCCCGGACACCCAAGGGGGTCCCCAAGAACCTTTCAAGGTGTCTTCAAGGTCAAAATGATTTTAACAATAACATTAAGATAGTATTTGCATTTTTCTCTCTCTAGTAGGAAATGGATGTTTCCAGAAGTTATATGACATATGGATGTCACAACAGATAGAATATAAAAGCAGATATGATAAATCAGCTATCTTTTACTAAGACAGACATTAGAGATTTGTATAAATGTAAAACAGTGCCACTATTGATATTAAATATTTCTTTGCTAATATGTGATTATTTTTCATAAAAGTGCTATTCATATTAACATATTGGGTTTATGATTGTTAATAAATTAACAGTAAATAGTTTAAAACTCTCAGTTTTGATTTTCATTATGGTAAATATAGATATAACTCACATAAAGAAAAACTCTTCAGAGCCCATAATTATGTTTAAGGATGGGGTTTATTTTATTTTTGAAGATTGTTTAAGAAAGAGTACTAGGCCTAAAATGTTTGAGAACCACCAGTTTCAGTCACATTATAGGAGATTCTGAAAATATAAATTTCAAATAATTGGAGCTGGTCCCCACTAAACTAGGCTTTTCTTTTTAACAAGTGGTCTTTAGAATATATTCAAACAGTGAGCGTACGTGGTTGAACTTACTGGCCTCTAAGATTTCCCTCACCCCGGATTGTGCAATTTCCTTGAGAAAGGGATTGAAAAGGGACCTTGCTGAGAATATTGTTCTCACAAGGCTGCTGAGAGAGTTCGCAGATATGCATGTGGTTAGGGGTGGAAGTTTTGGAGTGAAGCAAAAAGCGAAGAACCCTAGATATGCTGCATTTTGAGTTGCTGTGCTGGTGACAGGTTCTCTGCTGGACAGAATTAATGAGGCTCAAGGACTTACTACCAAAGTCACCCAGACTTCCTAATGGGACCTCTTCCTGGGAGGACAGAGACTGGCTTTCGTGATGGCCTCACAAGTCTCCCTTGAACATTCCAGAAACTAATAGTTAAGAGTTTTTCAAAGAGGAAAATTGGGAGAAGCACAAATGGTTTCTCATCTAGACTATGTCACAGCCAACACCCTGGTAACCTCTACTCACTGTCCAGGCTCTAACATGGTATCAATTCAGAATATATATAGTGTGTTTCCTCTCCTTTTCCTAAAGCTTTATATCAACATTTTTCATCTCTAAGCACAGCTGCACAAAGATAAATGTACAGAGCATGTGAACACAATTCACAGAAGAAGAAATGCAAATGATGATAAACAAGTGATGAAAACACAATAAAAATCAAAATAGAGGTTTTGAGAACTACCAGCTGTACCTATAAAATTAGCACCATTGGAAAACAATGAAATTGAACTCTGGCAAATGTATGTGAAAGGAAACTCACACACCCCACCAGGAAGGGAACAGGCAAGAAAGCCTTTCTGAAAAGCCCACTGTTAGTATGCATCTATAAAGAAGACAGAAAACGTTCCCAATGTTTGACCCAGAAATTCCAGGTCAAGGACTCTATCTGAATGAAATGGCGATACATCCACAGGCAAGGGCTTCTGTGTAATGACATACATTGTAAGGAAAAACTGCCAAAATGGTCTTCATTGACTGCAAACTTACAAACTAGCCCCACAGAAAACTTAAGTAAAATAGCCCTCAGGACCAAGCTGGATGGGTTATCAAACACGCACTGTCCATTTCCCCGGACACCCCTACCCCTGCGTGTCTCTCCACGGCGGGGGACCCCACAGGGCCTTCCACATGGGAAGAGCCCCACGCCCCTCATCACTGCTTTGTCTAGTGATCCCTGGCATAGAGCGCCGCTTATACATGTCAACGGTCATAGTTCCAATACATGTCATTGCTGGGCATATCTAATTACTAAGCAAATAATTACTATGGCAGTATGTGTCCAGTGGTGACAGGCAAGAGCTGCTTAAAGACTGAGGCCGCATGCGGACCCTCCCTCCAGCCCAGGTGTCTCCGCTGGCCTACCTGTCAGCCTCTGAGTCTCTAACCTAAGGAAACAGAAGCTCACATCTCTGAGATGAAGAGGAATTCATTGTACTTGAAACAACTTGGCCCTTCACTGTAAACCCATCATAAAGAATTTACAAAAATGTTCTTTTGGAAGTTCTTGTTTGGGAAGAAAATTCTTTTTTCTCCTTGACCGCCCTAGCGGCAGACGGCTGCCCCGAGCCCTGGAACATGCTGCACTCGGGCAGGGACAGCCGTGATGCTTATCCCGCTGCACGTGCTCCGGGGTCGGAGGGCAAAGGCTTTTCTTCTCGACGCTTTTCCTCCAAAGGGAGCAGAGAACTGGATTGCTTTCCTGATTACTATGGAAAGCAACCAGACTTCTTCAAGTCTTTGCAGGGGGCGCTGTGTGATCATAATTTTCCAGAAACTAGCCTAATAGCAGAGGAGACATTCCACCAAGTCATGCCATATGAGAGAGAGAGAGAGAGAGAGAGAGAGAGAGAGAGAGAGAGAGAGAGAGAGAGAGAGAGAGAGAGATATTCCACTTAGTTTCCAAGTCACAAATACCACAGTGTTAACCTGTCAACCACCTTTTGGGGGGGCAGGAAAGGGTAGAAGAGGCATAAAAAAACGTGTTACTTTAGTCTGTAAAAGGTCAAGCAAAAGGCTTCCCGGCGTGTATTACTTCACGCAGAAGAAACACGTTCTCATCTTCCAGAGATGGGAAGTCACGGCAGACAGTCCGGGCTGCCCACGCCACTCTGTCTGGGGGAAGCAGGGCCTTTCTGTGCTTGTTTCACGAGTGCGATTATTCGCAGCACACGATGCCGTATTCCACCCCGTCCTTACGTAAGGAAGCAACACAAAATCACATGCGAGCACAGGAGCTTGCCACTCTCCTGTCAGAATATCAGTCATCAGCATCAGTCTCTGTATACAAAGCAGTCTAAAATATTCTCATGATGCCAAGTTATCTCAAAGGCTGATAGGGGTTCACTCATCCATTCATTTCATTGTTAATTCAAAGGATATATGCTTAAAGGCCACTCTCTAATGTCAGGTACCAAGGATACAAAAGCAAATACGTAGAAGTCCCTCCCTTAGAGAGCTTGTATGGACAAACTAAAAAGGAAGGGAGGGAGGGAGAGAGGGCATTCCAGAGGGCAGGGGCCAGGAAATGTGCCCGTGTGTAGGTGAGGGGGTGTGTGGGGGGTGGGGGTTGCCATCTGCCTGTACCTACACCTCCTCCCTGGAAAAGAGACAAAACAAAACTGTTCTGTTCTACAAAACTGGATACTTGAATACCGCTTAGTTGAACACATCCATTGAGTATCTAACCATCAGATTATTTCTGTATCATTATGGGTGGGATGTGACCTACGCATGTTTGTATGAAGCATGGGGGGAGCCAATGGCAAGTGGGAAACCAGAAGAATTGGTTCAGGATGAGGAGGGGGTCCTGAAACGCGAGAAGCAATTCTGGGTGCAGAGGGGGCGGCTGTAGGAAGATAACCGGAGGCCTGCGGTAGAGAAGCAAAAGCGAAATGGACATTGGACTTCCATCTGGGTGGAGCTTGAAGAAACAAAAATGAGCAAAGTTTTCTTACAATATTTCACAACTTCTGCTTCCATACTGTCAGAACCCAGAAGTAGCAAGAGAGGTAAAAATGAAAACATTGCTTATTTTTTTAAAATGACAATTGATTTTTTATACCCACAAAAGTGAGTATACTTCATTCAGGTATGTTTGGGATTTTCAGTGAATATCTATAATGAATCTATTTTTATTTTACATGAAAACATAGTTTATTTATGACATCCTTTATTCTTAGCCTGGGGAGAAATATAATCACCATTATTCAACTCCAATAAAAACGGAATATAGAATGGTTTACAAAAGTTGGATTTCTTTAATGAAGAAAAAAAATCTACAGCCCCAGTAATCTGGTGGCAGTATTCAGTATCAGAAAAACTTCTTTTCTCCACAAACATTTTATCAACTAGTAAACTTGGAGAAGCCAAATTTTCTGAAAGATTAATTATCAACACTGTAATCAGAACAAAGCCGCTGCTGAATTTTTTTTCTGCTCTAGTAACCAAATGTTGTGGATATTGGTCCAAACTTTGCTTTCCCCTAAAAAGATAAATCAAAATATTTATACTAGATATTACTATACATATAAACAACTGGTGTAAAATGACTTAACCATCTCCTGGTGGGATTAAAACATTCTGGAAGCACAAGGAACAGATCTTCCGATTGAAGCAAAACGGATGTCGCCTCTCTCATTTGGGCTCCTTGTCTCGTGAACGCCAGTATTACTACCTGACAGAAGTCTGCCTACTTTAACAACTTCTAGTCACAGGATGTGGCTGCCTCACAATTTTTATCTCCATCTGGCAGAACATAACCAACCTATGTGAGCTCTCAGCTCCCACTTTAGAGCAACCAAACGTTCCCTGAGCACCACCCCACCCCCACCTCCATGACGTGTGTTTCTCGTAAAACCACAAGTTGGTAAACTTCCTCAGGGAACCTGTGGCCAGGCCTGGCAACAAAGTGACCCTGCAGAGGTGTGCAGCAGAGTTCATCCGACCAGCTCTACAGCCTGGCATCCAGAGCTGGGCGCAACTTCCTGATGTCCCTGCCTTAGCCCCTGCACATACCCTGTGTCTATACTAGGCTGACATCTGCTACTGCAGGTGTCTGGATCCGGCGGGAAACGTGAGGGTGGACGAGGGAAAGAAAGAGAAGCAACAATATCTCTTCATTTAAAAACTGAGGTTGAAAGGTGTCTCTTTCTTCCATGTGTCAGGGATGCAACTACATCTGTGAGCCTTCCCACTATAAAACATTTAACATTTGTTCCAGCAGATCTCATTGGAAACCAATTCCCCACACCACTGAAATCATCTTAGAAAGGACACCTATGACTTGAAGTGAGCCCCTATTCTTCTTTGGCACAACTAGTAAATACCTGGATAATTCTTACCAGAAAAGAATTATGCCACTTACAGTGAATGAATTTTTATGTTGTTCTGTTAAGACTTCTTGGTTCTAATATTTAATATCTCGTTGCTACCAGAAAATTCTCACCTGTGAGAATTTAAGTTTCTAAAGATTATATGATGATTTACGATTGTTTTGGTCACTGGGACCGGAAGCCAGCAAACTTCATGGAGAACAAAGCTTAGTGAGTGCTTTCAGTGATGAAGCATCCAAGAGTCAACCATGTCATCTACAAGAGCACCACACTACTGTCGGGCGAGTCCTGAAGAAATGATTTCAACCAAAGCAGCCGCTCTCCAGGAAGGAAGGGCTGACGATTTTGCCCTTAAGGGACATTTCAAAATGCGGGAAGACATTTTTTGGTTGCCATGACTATGGGGGCGGGAAGGAGGGAAGGTTTGCAACCACATGTAGTTTGTAGAGACCAGGGATGGTGCTAAACATCCTATAAGACACAGGATCGCCCATTATCCCAAAATGCAAATCAGGCCGAGGCTAGGGAACTGGACTAAGCCATTCATTTCACTGAAAAAGGAACAGAGGCTTGAAGAAGTCAAATAACTTATCTAATACCATACATCAGACTCTAAGCCCAGTGAAGGTGAATCAGTGATAGAGTTAGGATGCACACTTTGTCCCTGCATGTCTAATCTGATACTCATTCCATAGTGAGAGGTGAAGGGGTACATCCCTCGTGATATCCTGGAGGACTTCTGGGCCAAATACCCTCATTTTGGGGGTAGCGTAAGACAAATTGTTAAGTGTGTCTGAGTTCCAGTTCTTCCATTTTGGAAACAGATGAGTTAAAACAGATGATTTCTCAGGTGTCTTTTTTCTCTAATATTGTATTACTGTATAACTTATGATCCTCCTATTGTAGCAGTCTCCAAATTCCCAAATTCCCTTTCTCTCTTTAGACTTCTTCTCTAGGTACCCTCACCCAGATAAAATCAGGAAATATTTCTGCTAACTCAAAAATAAACAAAACAAAACAAACAAACAGAAAGTGTCCTGAGCAATACTTGACTGTCGGTAAATGGAGAAGGACAGAATAAAATTCAAATGAGTTGTCTAAAAATAAGAAAGCAGGAATAAAGACACCCTCATTGTCTTCTATTTTAATGAGAAGACAAGTTCTTCTGGCTCTTTGATATCCTGTGTAGCTATTAACTTATTTTGACTATATGCATGCAATAGAAAGACTATAAAAAGAAAAGAAACTCAGCTATGTAAACAGCGAAGAGTCGTTATCGAAGTAATTGAATCCGTTTGACAGATACAACCCTCTGGTATATTTCCTGAGATAAATGTTTCCCACATTATTCATGGATCTGTGATTCATTCTTAGTAATCTCAGTATTGTATTATAGACACAAAAATTTGATCAGTGTTTAAAATGTCCACTTTAAAACTTAGGTATTTAGAGTAAAAGAGGGACCGAAGTTGCTTGGGATGTGCTATAATTTTTAGATTGAAGAGCTCAGTAGAGTAAAGGCTACAACTGAAAACTAGGGCAATAGAGAAAAAAAAGAAAATATAACTAATACTTTAACCTGTGTACACAAATTTGGGGCATACCATATAACTTCTACATCCTAATTTTAAACCTCCTTTCATTATAAAATAAGAGACTACAATTTTAGATGTGAGATTATTTCACTCCACTACCTAAATATTTTTTAATCAGAAGCGATTAGCTATCATTTCATTATTTTTTTGACACAAAAAGAATTTTAATCTCACCCATGTGCCATCATTATTGTTCACCTCTGGGCATTTTAACAATGTTTTGATGGACCTTAAATCAATTAACACTATAAAGGGGAACATCTGTGGTCCTAATACTTTTCGGGCTCTTAATATTGTTTTTAAAAGGAGTTTAAAGTGCATTTAATTAAAAAGGCCATTGAAAATTCCATAATTCATTGTGTGTTAAAACAGCAGATATTAAAATCATGTCAACTGTATTAACAAACATGAAGCATGGGTGTCTGTTAGAGAGGATGATTAGAAAAGTCAGGGGGAGGCGTGTTTTCTCGTCCATCAAATCCAGATGCTTAGCCCATAAAATAGGCCTAGAGTGTAAAGTGGTTATGGTATCTGATACCCTTAATAGTGTCACTTCAGAGAGAATTCATGGACAACAGAAGCCAGAATAGATTTTTAAATGAATTATGCTTTGCTTTCATTTTAAAGGAATTATAGCAATTATTTTCTAAATTAAATATGGACTGGAATCGTGGATGAATTAAGATAAGGGGCCCTTGATTTATTTTTTTCCCAGAAACACCATTATGTAAATACTTTGATTTAAAGTACAAAGATTATTCTTTAGCAAAAAAATAAATCCACGATAAGCAATTTTTTTATACAAACTGAAGCCAAGATTGTAGAAAATTGTGGCTTTATGGATTGTGCTGATTCTTTTCCTTAGTCTGTTAGCTCTTTAGCAAACCCAGATGGTTGTAGGATCATTTCATTACAAAACGGGCCCTCACCGACAGTCAGCATTCCATATGTCTGTGCTGGGATCTATAGGTTAATAGGTGAACTGTTTCTCGTTTTTTTAAATCAAGATTCCGACTTGTAGTCCAACTCTTAGAATGCAAAAATCAAAAGAGATGCTAAGTATAATGGTAACAGCACAGCCTGAGTTCCTTGTTCCCCAAACCCTTCAGGAGATGACAACTCCTTGCTTGTTTTCATTCCATTAACGCTTTATGAACTGTGCTCACGTTTGTTTTCTGTAGCCAGCCTAAACTTAGAAAGGCAAACAGTAAGGTTGAATTTAAGACAAGACATTCTATTAAAGATAACCAACAAGAAAAAGTCATATTGGATTCTTTGAGCATCATGTTTGGTTTTTTTTAATTGACTGATTGAGATGGATGGGAAACATATATCCAGTTAAATGGTTGTCAGTAGACAATACCTTTAGGTTTACGGTGCTCCTGAAAAGTAGAATGTGACAAAACTGGCACAAATTGCACACATAGCAACTCGAAGTATTTTTATTATTCGTACCCCCCGTCTTTGAAGTGCTTCACCTATGTGTCCTGCCCGTTTCACTTGCAGAATTTTGAGGTTCTACCTGCCTTTGATCTCTCGCAAGCTCTCCCTGACCCTTTTTTCATCCACGTCCTCCTGCTGCCCTCAAGGCAAGGCCACCTTCTATTCTTAGACCAGGGATAATCAATCTTTCATTACAAAGGCCTCGGTGGTTTTCTGTTGGAGGTTACCCTGAAACTAGCTTCACTCTTTGTGTGAGAGCCTCTCTTTTCTGAGCCTGAAGTTGGACTCCTGGGTTCCTTCAGTTCTACAGGCACCACGTGTCCAGAAGGCACCGTAGCTCTTCACTTTTAAATGATGAGACACCTCTTTGATTGAGGTGAAAACTTATTTCCTTCATTTGAGCTTTATCCTTAAAAGAATGGACAAGAAAAACAAAGTGGTATTTGCTGGCATAATTGAGCTAACCCAACTGAGCATGGGTTACTTGGGTTTGGGAGGCTTTTCTCTCCTGATGACTGATGTACAGCAAAAGTTTCTGCAAATGATGCTACCTGGCTCACTGGTCCAGGGCGGACACGTGTGGTTATCTAGTCCCCACACACTTGGCAATAAATCAGCCCTCTTTCTCTTGTTTCCTCCCCGCAGCCCCTCACCTTTCTCTCTCCCTCTCTGGAGCTGAAGCAGAAGTGCTCCTTTATATTCTTATGAAAATGAGGCAGGGCAGGAAGAGAAAGCCACACCACCTTCTCCTGGGCTGAGCCTTTTCAATATGATCTCACTGTAGAAATCACAGCCAACTGCCGGAACTTCTCATGGGCCCGTTTTTCCACGGAAGCAAAACGCCATCACTCAAAACTAAATATCCACACTGTTTAGATTACTGACCACTGTGATTCAGCCATAATTCTCCTTTCCTCTCTTAAGACGAATGACCAGGGATTGTCTGAACCTTTATTTAATGCTCTGAAGAATCAGAATGAAAACGTACAAAGAAACCTAGGGCCAAAGAGCACAGTGTGGGCGAGACGCCTTAGCGTGCCCGGCACAGGGGACGGCACAGGGGATGAGCTCAATGTCACTTCCTCCTCACTCCCTCTTTTTCGATCTTGGTGCTAAAAATTAGAACAAGGAAAACTCCATTGAACTATTCCCTTTTAGGATATGATAATCAGTGCATTTTATGATAAACATTGGGAAACAAATTAACCAATTGTCTTATGTTAAAGACAAGTGCAAGCTAGACTTCGTAATGAGTTGTATACTTACATTAAATGAGATCACATTTATAAAAGATGTTGACAACAGTGCCTGGCACATGGTACCCACTGTTGCTTGTTACCTATTTTCCTTATTAACTCACCACCAGCAATTATAAAAACTAGTTGCTCTAAATATATATCTCTTTTAAGAAAACTTCCCAAACCTGAAATTAAAATTATATTTATATATAATTATATGTATATATATACATATACATGTATATATTCCCATATATATATATTCCCAAAAGAACAAATCTCTATTTGTATACTGTTTAGTCATCAAGGCTATTTGGTCCTACCTAATATAAGCCTAAGTGATAACTGATTATCTTTCATATTTCTCAAAAAAATGAAAAATTTTAAATTTGATTTAGAAATAAGCCATTTATGTAACGAATTAACCTGCAACAAACCTGTTCAAGTATTGGCTTCAATAGTACTTTAAAATATTTTTATCAGCATGCATCAAAACAAAATTACACCCCAAGGGACTCAACACAGAATTACCTTTTGCAGACATTTTTAGTTAAAATTCTAATCATTAATCTCTCAATATATTTTACATAGCTTTTATTAAAAGAAATTATTTTGTTGTACCTTTCTTTCTTAATAGCTAAGCTAGCAAGATAAATAGATAGATAGATAGATAATATATTTAATTTTTCCAAATATTGTTATAAATTCCTTCATATTTACTTCTGTGATAATATTAAAGTTAAATAAAGATGTTTGACAACAATTAGTATGTTCACAACCACTGAATTTGGATTTTTATGTGGCATTTTCTGGATTCTCCTTATATGCCAGTAGCATGTTAAGCCCTTTACACTCATCAGCTCTTTTTTTTCATCATCCAAAGCAAAATCTTTTTCTCCCTCTCCTTTCTCGCTCCCTTTTCTCACTTTCCTTTCCTGGCTTCTCCTCCCAAACCCTCCAAATATGGAGGGTGCCTGAACTCAGGATAAGGTAGTCTGAACTTGACCATCTCTACACGCCCTGCTCACGCCATCATGCTCAGTCCCTTGGCTGTAAGTTCTACTGATCCCTCTGACTTCCAAATTAATGGCTCCAATCAAGACCTAATGAGCCCCACACTCCTCATTTCAGTTGGTTTCTAGACCTCTCTGGTTGGGTGTGCAGTGAGAGTTCAAACATTAATGTGGACAAAGCAGAACCCTGATTGCCTGGCCCTGATTGGGGTGTTTCCCATCCTAATTGCTCACCGGGAAAAAAAATGAGTCACTCTGTATCACTTCCTATTTCTCCTCCACACAGCAGCTCCCCTTGACCTACGCAATGCTGCCTTTCCCCCACCTCCACTGCCAACACTTCTGCCCAAATCACCCCCTTCTCCCGCCCACCAGCTCAACTGGCTCCCAGCTGGTCTCCAGGCTTTTGGACTCACTTCTAGTCTATTCTCCTCACAGCAGCCAGGGGTGTGGCTTGAATATAGGACTATAATTAGGTCACTCCCTGCCTAAAATGTCCAAATGGCTTCTTCCCACTACACTTAGGGTGAGAGCCACATGCTTTCCATTTCCCACAAGGCCCCACGTCATCTGCATATCTCTTCAGCGTCTCCACGGCCAGCCTTCACCCACCATCCTGCGGGCACCTGCCCTTCTTTCTCTGCCTGGAGCCCGCCAATTTTTTTTTTGCTTTTTTCTGCCAGTCCTCTGCACCTGCAAGTTCCTCTTCACATGCATCTTTGCCTTCTTGTCAGCCAAAAAGTAGCGTAATGACAGCTCTTCCAAGAGGCCTCTTTGATCCTTCTGTTTGAAGGGCCATTTACCCCCACCCCCACCCGGCCTGTCCCTACCCTATCAGTGCTTCATTTCACAGCACGTATCAGTATCTGAAAATGTCTCAATTATTTCTAGGCTTTCTTGTGTGTTATCTCTCTTGCTAAGATGGAAGCTTCATAGAAGTTGGTAGCTTTTCAGCTGTATCTACCACTGTGTCTGCACTTTGAGCAGCTCCTGGTACACAGTAAGAGCTCCATAAACAGCAGTTGAATCAGTGAGTCAATCATCTCATGTAATAGCTACCGCTGTTACTCCCATTTCACAGATAAGGAAACTGAGGGTCTGAAAGGTAATTCCCTAATGGTTGGGAAGCTTAGAATGGAGTCCAGGCAAGATGTCAAAGACTGACTCTTCAGTACTTTAAAAGGAGAGCTTGTCTGCATCCACCATTTCTAGAGTTGTCACTTCAGGTTATTTTCATCAGCTCTCTGAGCCTTTTCTTTTGCTTAGCAACTTCCCTCATATCACCACTTCCTCTCAAAGCCAAAACTCGGAACTGGTATCTTCTGCTTCATTTATTTTTTTATTAGCCATTATATCTCTTGATCATAGCTAAAGTATTAATAAGTAATTTCAGAAAATAAAAGCTTGGATCCCTGAAAAGTAGAAAGAGTTTGAGTGTATTAGAAGTAAGTTATACTTGGGAAGCCAGCTGCCCCGGTTCGGGTCCCACATATGAGGGCCAATGACACTGCCCTCAAAAAAAAAAAAAAAAAAAAATATATATATAGACAGAAGTAAGTTGTAATCTTCACTTAGAACCAGAGGGGATTTGGAAACCTAAGTCTAAGAAGTGAAAGTAGAATATTTGGCTTAAATTATCCCATTGGGAACCCACATTTATCAAAGTAGCCAAACAATAAATAATTTTTTTCCTTTCTGTTCCTTTAAGTTATAGCCAACTTGTTTTGGAGTAGAAATGTAAGCTAGCTCCCACCTGATTCATTTAACATGCTTCCTGAATGACTATGAAAAGATTATCTGGTGTCTACACTTCCTGGAATAAGATGAGAACCTCATGTGTTTTCCATGATCAAAGTGTTGAACAAAGGTCAAATTACTTCCCTTGCACTTCAAAAAAAAACAAGAAAAAAAAAAATCATGAAACTTTGGTAAATTATTCAATGGCTTTCACTTTATGTAATATCAAAAACCAATTAGGTGGGGGGAAGTCCACTCTTTCCATGATAGCACTCGCTGGAGACAGACTCAGTGTGTGTTCTGCCAGCCTCCTTTCCAAGACAGTGGGAACACACCACCTCTGCATTGTTAATGTGGCATCAGCATTCAGAGTGCAGGGAAATGAATCAAAGATGTCTGCCTTTTACAAGGGACACACGGTCTTAGCTGACTTAGGTCTTGCCACAGGTATGGAAGGAGATCAGGGCACAGTGGTTCATCCATGGAGCTAAATCAGGTGACCGGAGCTTAAAGGTATGTTCCATGCAAGTTACTTCTGAGAACATACTAACAACCCTCCAGCTTGGCGTGATTTGCCCACCATCATGAGTCATGTCCTCAGTTACCTGGTTATTAGGCTGACCACTAAGAAGCCTGGGTAACCCAGTGGGGAAACAATAAACCCAGAATCAGATAAATCCAGGGTGAAATCTTAGCCCTCATCTCCAGCTCCCACTCATTAGCTGGTGACCTTGAAACATCACCAAAAAGAGTTCAGGATTTGTTTGTGTGGTGTGTCTGTTTTAACATGCCTCTCCAAACAAATCGTTTGTTTACAGTTTAAATCACAAACCAAACCAACCAAAATGCATTGGGGCTATTGGCTAGTTCCTTTTCCCATCAAGCACCTTGATTTATCAAACACCTAATAATAACCTGCACAGCTTAGTGCTGCTCTAGACTGTCTATTGCCAAAAGCCTGCAGAAGAAATCTGTTTGGAGAAGAGGCCTGGGTGTAGTCTGGCAAGAAGACAGTTTTTACTTAAACCGTGTATTATATGTAGATTTAAAAATAATTTTTTATTGATAATTTGTAAAGATTGAGAATGCAAACAATTATCTGTTGTTTGTTTGTTTTTTTAACTTCTTGGAGGAAGCTTATGGAGAATTTCGGAGATTTAAAACCTCATCTCCAAGCAGCCACTGCCTCAAAGATAGAGGCTCAGCACGGGACATGGTATCCCCAGCTCATGGAATAAGGGAAACACTCATAAAAGATTGTTCGTGAAATGAATCAGTGAACAAATAAATAGACTTAGCTAACCTGATGAAAAGAAACCCTCAGAAAGTTTTTAGGTGATGGGTATTGGGAACCTGTGAGATTTTCTACTTATTCATTTCTGTATTCCTCAAATTGCCTAGAATAATCAAGGGTTACTTAGAAAAAAAACTTGGGATATGCAATTTTATACCCAGCACGTGATCCCAAAAGGGAAAGAGAGAAGGGAAGACAGAAAGATAAAGAAAATGTTAGCAGGCATTTTAAGCAATGTTTTTGCTTTCTCTTGAAATGTCTATTTCCTAAAATTTTCTGTCATGGAGAAATTAAACCATGAGTAATTCGCTTAAATAACAGCAAAACAAAAGGACAGATCTGAAACTGTTTTTGTGAATTGTTAAGTGCTTTCTACATACAAACAGGTTACACTGACAGGCAATCCATTCAGGCAACCACCAAGTTCCCAGGGTGCACTGGCACTCACTGGAAGACAAGCAGAGAGATTCAGTGAGCACACATGAGCCAAGTGAAGGGACCTCCAAAATCTCTCTTCATGGGAACATTGCAGCACAGGAACACCTGTCCAGGTGTGAAGGGGCTGCTCAGAACCCAACTTTGAAGAACAATTATAATTTTCCCAGTTAAATAAAGATGCAGAGAGAAGACAAAAATAGTATGACCAACAGTTTGGAGACCAAAAAAACAGTCTAGTTTTAGGGAAATGCAAGTTACAGTGAGAGTATATAAATCATGTCACAAAGGGGTGACAGAGTTGGAGAAATCTAGAGGGATGTAAATTAGAATTGTGTGCCATGTAATAGCTTGTAATTTTTTTAAGTGTAGAAACCAAAATAAGATGATTCGACACCTTATTTTGACCCTGCCCACTATTGTATACTGAGAACATTTTAAACTTATTATATTGATGCTTCTCTTTACTTTTTGCTCCACTGTCCAGTAAGAAGCTGGCACAAGGTGTAAGCTAATCAGAGAATGACATACAAATGAAAAAGAATTAAACTATAACAATTCTAGACTACACAGCATTCCTATAAGTGTTTTTAAAGTTTCCACAGACTGAGAAATAACCACAACTCTCAAAATTTAAAAATGAGTCCTGCTAAAAGAGTTATCAATCGTGAAATGAATGTTGCTGATAGAAATATCAACACAGTATAAACTTGAGAATGGCACATACTGCCTAATCTAAATTTAACAAAAGTGAAAAATTGCATTACATCAATTACATTTTATGTTACATTAAAATGGAAAAACAAAAAAACAAAAGAAACCAACAATGGTTAAAACTGCATGCAGGAAATTTTTTTTCTGACTAAATAGAAGAATTTAAACCCTTTTGAAATTTAAGATCTATATTGTTTGCCAAGCAAAATTACACTTATAAAAAATAATAACCACAATGGAAAATTCCCAGAGGCATAAGCTATAATCAGTAAAATGATGTGGATAAAAATTCATTCATAAATTTAACAGCAATCATAAAAATAAAATGAAAATTGATTTTGTTGAACATTAGCTCAGTAAAATAAACATGGAAAAATTAGTAATGATTTAATCAGGCCATATCGAAAAAATATTCAGGGAATTAAAATGGCTTACTAGAATTTTTTCTGTGAAATCTATCCTCAAGGAAAACTCATAAATGTTGGTATATTCTAATTAAATGTTTATTTTCATAAAAGTTGAGTCAAAACATCCTTGGGCTCAAAATCAAGCAGAGTGTCTAGCCCATAGGAAGCCCCTGAAGGAGGGATGGGCAAAGGGGGGGTTTACCTTTCACAGAGATTATCCTGGAGGGCTGGAGAAGACACAGTAGAGAGTGAAGGGAGGCAAGATTTCAGGGCTTTGTTACAATCAGATGGGGTAAGGATCCTTGCAAAGAGTTGTGAAAGGGGATTTAAAAGGTAGACTCCAGGCTATCCTGAAAAATCCCTAAAACAGGGTACAAAGTTAACAGAATGCAAGTGTCTCTGAGGGTGGGCTCCTCTGTGACATAGTAGCCATAAGATTTGTCCTCAGGGTCCCTCAGAGGATGAGGTGTCATGGGCGATCGTGTTCCAATGTCCCTCCGTGCTCTGATTTCATGGGATCACATAAATAAAACTATAACTTTGCAGAGTATCTCCTGATTTTCAAAGCATTTTCACAAATATGATCACCTTTAACGCCCACGGCACTTTATAGGTGAGGAAAGTGTATCTCAGAGGTGGAAAATGCTTTGGGTCAAGATCATACAATTCATTGAATTCCATTTTCAGAGTAGTTGTCTCTCCAAATGCCAGGGTAGTCTCCAACTTGGAATGGCTCCTGACCCATTTCCCGTGATGCTTCACACTCCTTTTATCAGTAAACAAATAATATATATTTTTTTTACTTTAAGGGGAGATACTTAAAATATAGTGACCATACCTTATATGATAAGATATCTTCCCTTTGATATTATCTCTTAACATCATTGTTATTTATATAGGTTTCTTTTATCTATTTTCATGACTATCGTTTGAATATGTTTTGTTTTTGTTTCATTTACAACACAGAGGGTTTCTTCTTGTCTATCAGTGAATTTTTTGTCTTTATCAGCTTTTATTTCCTAGATGAGTCTAATCTGACACAGCTCTTGTTAGCAAATCACTTTTTTGGAGGTTTGATGATTTTCTTTCAGTTGCTCACATTTTGGTTGGAAGTAATTTTTAAAATATGTGCAAGGCAATCAATTTCACTTGAATATCATTGCATGGAGTTACCTACAACTTTATCACCCATGCAATATATATATATATATATATATATATATATATATATATATATATATATATATATATATATATATGAGAAACTGAAGTTTTAGTAAAGTACCTGTTTCACTTTAGAGACTTGTGTCTTATTTTTAGCAAGAAATAAATGCTTAATCTTTAAACATTGTATAGTTAAGCATCATGGGAGATGTTTTGAGTTGGGTCCTCAGTAGAGAATCTAATAAGAACATTGATAATCTTGCTTATTATCTTTTCAGAAGTGAATATACTATGAATGGACATAGAAGATGCTTACATATTTCACTAACATTGACTTCATGTATATTTATGCTTGTCCTGGCTGAAAGAGGAGGAAAGCTCATTTCTTTTTTCTTGTTTTTGTTGTGGTTACTGAACACACACATTACTCTGCTAAAAGTAGCCATTCCCTAGGCTGAACCTGAAGGAGAACACTGACATATAAAAAGGAATGCTTATTAAAAAATTTAGGTGATAATTAGATATTTTCTAAAGTAAGTACTGGTTAGGGCCTTTATACAGTAAAGGTAATAGTTACCATAATTTTTATTTCTGCATATTTCAGTATTATGTAGAAATAGACGGCAATCACAGCACGTTGCTAAATGAACAGCCTGCAATATTTCATTTTTTCCCTTTATCCTTTTCAAAACAGCACTATCTTTGCCGAAGACACAGTACTTAGTCCTTTGGTAACAGGCAACTAGTATGGGTGCCTATTACTGACAAAGCTATTTAGACTAGACTGCAATGAAGTTTAAACAGAGATTCAGTTCAATTTCCACTCCGATTTTCTCCTGTGTAAATATTCCCATAAACGTATAAGATGGCTGAAAAAGATCAAAGATCTGGAACGATGCCAGAGGTCTTTCTCTGCACCAAGACGACGCACATACACGTGGTCTGAACCCCAAACCTTATCTACATTAACTGTGCTTCCACCAACGACATTAATCCACCTGGCTGCAAATCGCTGCGCTTGGCCCACTCAGATTGAAATTCATTATCACCTTATCGAGTAGGAAATCATGCCTGTGCTCTCTACAAACTGCTCTGCACACCAAGCAAAATGCAGCATGCGCCATCTTCCATACGCCCTTGGAGAGGGCCCCGTGGCGTGAGCATCAGTGTCCAGGCTGGTGCCTGCGAGGCCGGACCTGACTCCGTTGGTCCTGTCCCACTGGGGGCTCAGCATCTCCCTCCCCACTGCTCCCTGTCCTTCCTGCCGGCATCTGTCAGAAGAATGAAACGGACCATCCAGGTGAAGTGCCATCAGCAAGACTATCCAAAGAGTCAGCCAAAGAAAACCCAGTTTAGGAAAAACATTGTTGAGCTATGGATCGTTAAGAAGTCAGAGAATCTTTCCAGATGAGAGGTAAAATGGGGAGATGAAAGAAAAAACCAGCAGGGAAAAAAAAGGCAAAGCCTATAAAGACCCAGATCTGAAATTATTTTGATAAAATGGTCTGACTCGCTCCATTTTCCCTCTTTGCCTCGGACTCATTGTTTGTCTCATGTTTCTGCCTCCTCTAGTCCTCCCTTTCTGAAATTTTTCTTGTCTGTCTCCTTCTCCATATATAATCTGCAGTTTTGTTTTAAAATATCCCTTACTTTTTCAGTGCCTGGTAAGAAATCAGGTACAGATGATACCAAAAAAAGCAGACATCACAGTTTCTGCTGTCACGTAGGCTACAATGGCAGTATGTGCACTGATTGGTAAGTCAAGAAGTAACCAAAACACCACCACCCACAGCACCCAATGGAAATAACACATGAAAAACGCCAAGGAAAAGTGGTAAAAAGTGTACAATTTCAGTGGCGAAATTTTGTGGCAAGAGCAATAGAAGAGAAGATGAGAGAGGAAATAGGATTTGCACAGAGCCCTAGCAGGAGGCCATGAGGAAGTGCAGAGAGGGTGTTGAAACTGCCTCCTGCGCTCTATTTTAATCAGTCACAGAAACGAGAGAGAAAAAGAACCCGCCCGACTCCAGGCCCACCTCTCAGCTGGTCGGTGGACTGTTGCTCTCGCAAGGAGTTCGGGACATACAGCGAAGACAGTGAGGAGATACCTGTTATCTCTCCCCTCCCTCCTTCTGTTTTATATGTTTAAGCTGTGGAGTACGGAAAGAAATGAGTGGGACTTCAGACAAATTCAGAACTTATTCCAATACTCCAGGTGGAAATGATAAGGGCATGAATTGAGGAGATAAGGAAAGGGGGAAATGATTTTGTAGGTTATTAAAAAGTAAAAAAAAAAAAAAAAAAAACCAATAAAATTCTAGGACTTGGCGGGCCTTTAAATATATATATCAGAATATATATATTTTTTGCAAACACAAAACGAGATGAAGCTTAGGAAAGAAGGCAGGTTCCCCAGCTCTGGGGGTGAGTCTGGGGATGGAGGATCAGAATCATCAACAAGAGGAACAGAATGAGAAGAAAGTCTGAGAGCAGGAAACATGGAGGAAACGGGCCAAGCATGGGAGCCCATCGAGCCCTAATATTTAAACCTAGACAAATGTGGAGAGCCAACAGACAGACAGATGGTAGATGTGTGTGTGTGTTATATAAATACATATAAAATATACACATGTATTTACATATAAGTATGCAGTTATAGTACACACATTCATATACATTTATATATGTGTGCACTATGAATACATATATTTGTGTGTACTATTAAACTAGCGTATATAACACACACGCACATACAACCAGTATGTATGCATGGATACATATGTACATGAACAGTGTAGAAACATCTACGAATATATCCGACACTACTTCATCATGACTGGTGAGAGGTCATGTGGCCCAGAATGCAGAGAAGACCCAACTCAGGCCAACCAGCTGCTCCATGCTTCCTTACAGAGAGCAAGGAAAGACAGACCCATAATCCACCTTACCTTCCTCCTACTAAAATGCATTCTAAATTCTAGTAATGAGAAGGGTCTCAGGCAGGTTTGTAGTGGGAAAATACTTTTTTAAAATATCAGTAAATAATCGGACTCACAAATCTTTAAATTGTAGAGTATTTAGAACCTACTAGGATTGCTTATCAAGTTCAATTCATAATTTGTAACATCTGTGATCCTCAAGGCACAGTACATGTTTGTAACCTGAGGTATTTCCTTTTCATGCTGATGGCAAAATGAAGAATTAGGTGCAGGAAATGAATCTTAACTGTTATGACTCATTGCTCACGTTCTCAAAGCTGTGATGGAGGGATGAAGATGCCAGGTACCATATCTTTGTTAGACCCAGTGAACATTCATCTCTACCTGCACTCCCGAAACCATTGGCATCCCCTAGTTACTTAGAAATTTTAAACCAAGTTTTGGTTTCTAATTTTTATGACAAAAGAGCACAGAGCAAAGAGATGACCAACTTCTGCATAAAACTCAGCCCAGCATTGCTGCTCTGACAGAGTGAACTGTCTTGTATTTTGGAGATGGAATAACACGTCTGAACCGTGTATGTATTTATCCATTGATGTCTCTGTGCATTTGGCCCTATTCTGCATGTCTTCAGAGCACACAACATAAATTTGATACCCAAAAGTCTCATATTTCCTACAAACACTAAACTCAAATTTAATACATTAAAATAAAACATATAATCCAACAATGACAACAACAACAAAAAAAAAACAGATAATCCAACTCATTTGTTGCTAACAAAGAAAAAATATGTAATTCAAAGCATTAATTTAAAAAGCAAGCCTTAATAACTTCCCCAATGATACACTGAATCACAAAATGTCTCTTGGAACTTAAAAGCATGATAAACAAGATTCGCAAACACACGTGATTATATCTATTATTTTCCCCAAAAGTAAGCATGTATTTCAAGAAGATCATCAAGGCCTTTGAAAAACCTGTTTGCTCTCAATACTTATGTGGGCAATTGAACTTAAACTAGATCTTTCCAAAGAAATCTATGTATCTCTATTCATTTACTCATAGTATAAGCAAAATTGATTTAAAGGGTTTTAGATCATTTTATATGCTCAACTTGATTGTAAATTCAAGATGTTTCTTACAGTAAAAATCATGAATAGACTGAATTGAAATTTTTGTGGTGGTTTGCTCTATGGCCAACAACATTTTCGTATTCCTTAATGCTCTTTTAGAACTGCATTGCTACAATTCCTGGGTGGGAATTTTTAATGGAAATTTACTCTGATTTATAATATACATATTGTCACCCTATTAAAACTATTATCCTTTATAATTGGTTTTTGATTATGATAAGCACTTTATAGGAATGGTAACTTGGTAAAGGTTTTCTGTACTAAGACAATATGGTATACCTACATAAAAGGTTTTAATCCATCTTGGTAGTTAAACACACACACACACACACACACACACACACACACACACAATCTGACACTGCTTTCCACACTCCTTGGCTACACCAAACATAAACCAAGCTCAGGAGGCAGCTATACCCTGACTTTCAGAAGAAAGGAGAGCTGTGGACAGTCAACAAGAAACATTTCAAAGCGAATTCTCTCAAACAGGGCTTTTAGAAATGATTTTCTTTTTTAACTTATTTGGAATTCCTATGAAAATACAGTCTCAATATCCTTTCAATAATAAAAAACAGCTTTTTGATGCTACCTCATAAGCAGTAATATTGAATATCAACTTATTAGCTATATTTAATAATGATGATTAAATGTTTTATCATTTAATAATGATGATTAAATGTATTCAGGACCCAAACTGAAACTATTCAAAAAAATGCCCATTAAACAGACCCAAAGTGCACAAAGATCTCACACTTAAATAGGTACCAAGAGTCCAGTCAGTACATTTTCCTTCAGAATTCAGCATCTGCATGATTGTTGGGTTTACATATTTTTATCTCATTGAGGTTCTGACACGTCCTCATCACCCAGGAAGGGCGGTGGCCTCACAAGAATTTCCAAAGCAAATAAGTTTAAAACTCTTAGTAAGGAACCAAAAACTGGATTTAGTGCACATCCTGTGATAAGAATATACAAAAAGTGGATATTTTATTAAGTAGCCAAGTGTTTTATTTGAAACTCTGTAAGTATTTAATAAAATATTTCACTAGTAATCAAAATTTGAGGAAGCAATCTCCCGGACGGAAACAGGGAGTGGCTTACACGCAACCAAAGCCATATATTGTACCTTTTAAAAAATTCGTGTTTTCTTAAAAGGATGAAAATTCCCTTATTTTGTGATCAAAATTCCCTCGGATTTTCATAAGCTTACGTTCATGTACACTGAAAGGTTAAGTAAAACTGTGGCTTTGGGAGTGCCCTCGAACAGTTGGTAAACAAAGATACCGATAGACAAGGCTTTCCTTGTAAATTGTGATTTTTCCCCCCCAAACATTGATGCCTTCTTAAACAGAAACAATGTATTCTGCGGCAGAACAAAACATGTCTGTCTCAGCTACTATGCTCGTGAGCGCCTTGCAGCCGCTTCCTCACTCCCAGTCACCAACCCTTAACCATCTATTTCAAGCTGATGGTCTCCACAGGAAAACAATAGCTACACAAAGGATGCTGTCCAGGTCTTACCTGCATCAGACATGCCTATGTACAGAAGAGCACAGCCAAATACCAGAAGTCTTGGCCACACATACATGGTCATATCTGCGAATCAGCCGTATTCCTGTGACACAGCATGCGTCCTTCTGAAAAAGCAAAATAAGGGTTTATCTCTGAAAAGCTTTTCTCTGCAAAACTGAATCAAAAAGACAAGAAATGAATGCGTACTCTTCCCTGTCGCCTTATCAGACGGGGAACAGTTTCCTCCTCTGTCACCCTAAGACTAAACCACTTGCCAGCTCCACGAGCTGCTAGGCAGTGATGTCAGATTCGGTTTTACTAACTTCTCCAAAGTTAGCAAAGGGTCCTCTTTACAGGAAGTCAAGAAAGTTGTTTAAAGTCAGTGCAAAGACATTGTACTTCCTTAATTCAAGTAACTAGACTTAGTAGGCCTTTTAAAAGATTTTTTTTTTCCTTCAAGGAAGATGTTTTTTAAGTAAATTAAGGCTCCCTTATAGTACTCATTACAACTTAAATATACATCCTTCCCAAATAATCAAGCATTTTCTTAGCTAAGAGGTGAAAACGCAGATTTAGCACAGCAATATGAAAATGGGGGTTGGCAAGATGAGACACAGTAGGAAAGGCCCGCGTAGGATTTCAAATGACCAAATGAAGGAATGAACAGCTACCTATCTGGTTGTTTGGGGGCAGCCATCAGCACTTCCCATGGGGCAGCAAACCCATTTCCTGTGCAGAAGCCTCCTCAGAGAATTCAGTGGGTTGGCCCCAAATCTTTCGGTGGTATCCTGTGGGGCCAGGAGTGAAGTCAGAACCTCACCCCACTACAGCATTCCCTGTTTAAAAAAATTCAGTGCTTCTGTGACTGAAGGTATTCTTGGCGCTGTTCACGAGGGAAAGAATTGCAATAAAAATCAAGAACTGTCTTTTACAAAAGTTAATCTTCCCCCATCACCTCCGCTCAGCAATACTTTCCAACTTTTTTGATTCCAAGATAAATTAATACACAACACTCTTCATGATTCTGATGGGGTCCTTAATGAGTCCCTAAATTAGAAAAATGTCTCCTGGCAAGAAGCCACTACGAATTCAGTAGGACAATGAAATACATTGGTATCAGTATCACAACGTCTGGTTTATTTAAAAATCATGGGGCACACACATGATTGTTTGAACTTTAGGTAATGCTTAGGGGACAGAGCCCTTGCTGGAACCCTTCAACCCCCAGTTAGGAAGACTGTTGGGGGTCCTTGCATTGAAGTAAATAAATCTTTTGATATTTATAAACGTATTTGTTTGACTCTTACTTTGGCTGCTAGGAGCTACAGAGCCAAATTTGCAAACACACACACAGACACCCTTTGTACAAACAAGTAATTCCACATCTCCAATTCTGGATAGTAACACGATAACGAGATTTTTGTTGTGGTTGCGATTTGATTCTGATTCTGATGACCATAGCTAACACACTGAGCTGTCGCTGCATCCAGGGCTCTGTGCTTAGCACTTAACACATTTTTTGCGGGAAACGAGTAAACTCGTCATATAGCTTTTTATGCCCGCTTACAAAGTGTTAAATTGTGTAATCTAATTTGTACAACAACCTGTGAGAGACATCACATTATTATTCCTTTCTTATCTGGGAAGTTCGGAGAGCTTGGGGGATGTGTTCAAGCTCTCACACCCAGTAGACAGGGTGTGTTTTGAACCTTCTCCAAGTTTCATCTCACCTTCCTTCCTTTCCTTACCAACTTCCTTCACTTCCCCTTTCCCCCAATCTTTCTGACTCTAAAAGACAGAACATTGATGCCATAAAAATGATGTGATTCTCTTTTTGCAAATGTGTTTTTGAATATAATAGATGTAAACATAAGCTCCATTTTTCAGTACGTAGGCCTATTGAGACATATGTCAGAGGTCCTGAATTTAAGTCCAGTGGTCCCCTGAACACCACCAGGGGTAGAGGCACTGACACCCCACACAGGCAAAAACCCAAGTATAACTTCAACTCCCCCAAAAACTTCTGTACCATCATCCCTTGGTATCCGCAAGGGATTGGTTCCAGGATCCCCCAGGGACACCCAAATCCATGGATGCCCAAACTCCCTCTATAACTGACAGCCAGCCATCAGCATCCACAGATTCCCAGCCCCGGTTGGAAAGTACCGTCTTCCCCTGTGGCTGGTTGAAGCTGCAGCTTCAAAACCCACGGACACAGAGGGCGGACTGTGTATTTACTGAAAAACATTGCACATAAGCGGGCCCTCACAGTTCAGACCTGTGTTGTTCCAGGGTCAGCCTCAGCTCCACAGCCAAGTTCTTAAAATCCATTTGCCGTGGAGAACTATTTGGGGGCTGGTGTTGAATTTCCCGCAGCAAACGCTTGTGTTCTGCTGTCTTGCTATTATGGCAGCCTATGGAGGAAAACTCATGACAATCTAGTAAAAGGGAGTGAAGTATATAAAACATACTCTATAACAAGCTAAACACCGGAGCTTAGAAGCCTTAAAGAGACATGTTTAAAGAGCTTTGCAGAAACAGTAAGAATGTCAGGGATTCAGTTCCAATTGGGGCAGGCGGGTAGAGATTCAACCCAACGAATACTAAGATTAAGTAACAACAAACGAGGCGAATCACATATTTTATTTTCGTGTGTTAAAACAAAGTTCAGTGTCTATAGGAAATAAGAGACTTTGAGTGGCACGTTTTATCCTGCGGACACTAAAGGTAGAAAGAAATAGAGCGCCGTGCAGAAAGATGTCAATGACTAAAGCTGCCCAAGTCAGGTGCTTGCAGAGCAGATGCCAATGGTGAGTCTGCGGTGTGATGTGCCTGAGCTCCAAGCCAGGGGGTGGGACCTCGCAGCTTGCCAGGGGGCAGGGCCCTGCTCGCCCTTTCACAGTGGACAGCACTAACCTGGACACCTCGGCAGGATGGCTAGTGGCTGGCCTTTCCAAGGGCATCCAAGGAAATCTCTGCAGTATCACTCACGGGCTGAGCATCCAGGCCGAGATAAGCAGCAGCCAAAAACTCCCGTAGAAATGAAAGGAGTACGTGTGACATACTGGTGGGAGCCACTGTCATTGATTCTGAGAGAGTGGGCAGGCTGCTGATAAATGGCTTTTTTAAAGAACAATGTGAAAAAGGTGAAGGAATTAAGAAATGCAACTTGGCAGTTATAAAAACAGTCACGGGAACGTCAAGTACAGCATTGGGAATAGAGTCAGTGATATGGTAATAATTGTGCATGGTGTTGGAGGGAGGCTAGACTTTTGGGGTGATTGCATTGCGTCTAAGCACTATGTTGTATACCTGAAACTAATATATTATCGCATGTCAACTGTAATTGAAAAATAAAGAACAACTGAGAATGAGAAAGGACCAGGAAGTAACACCCGAGCTTATATGTAAAACAATAATGTGTGGTAGTTCCTGAGTGGCTGAATCAGCATGTATCAAAAACAATCTCAAAGTTTCATCAATGCAACTTCAAAGTAATCATAGTTGATTGATTTCTAAAAGATTGTTAAAAGCTGTAATATTAAATGCTAAATGATATTTTACTTAACCATCATTTTCCAGGTTTTGAGTTACATGTAGCAAAGGTTATATAAAGATAGAAACAGAGTACGTGAGATTACCTGCAGAAACAGATGTTATTCATTCATTCATTTGACAAATAGTCATCTTCTAATATAAGACCGTCATTTTTCTGGGCATTAAAAGCAAAAGCACACATCCCTGCCCTGGTGGAATCTAAATTTCAGTGGAAGAGACACTAATAAATTAAGTTGATCATTAATTAATTGACATTTTCAGCACACAAAGTACTTGTGTTATGACATATGCATATAATAGGATATTTGATCGAGTCATGAGGTCAGGGAAGTTTGCCTGGAATAAAAAGCAACGAAGTTAGGCCTAAAAAAACAATAGAAGCTGGTCGTGGGGAGGAAGAGATTATTATGGCAGAAAGAACCGTCTGTTTAAAGGCGGAGAGCACACTCAGGGGCTAGGAAGAGGCATGTGTGGCTGGCGGAGAACAGCAGAGCCTGGACATGGCAATAGATAAATGTACTGAATCAACACGGTACCCTCCTTCAACTTACCCAACGCTCTATGTCAATTGTATCTCAATTTTAAAAAAAAAGAAAGAAAGAAGTCAGGCATAAAAACGAAGCAAAAACGATGACACTTTGGAAGGATAATAGCCAAACTCTGCTAGGCCTGTGTGTCCTAAGAGATTGTCTTTGACTTCCGAGAAATGGGGAGTTCTGAAAGCAGTGGAAACATTGTTCTTGAATCTTTGTGCCAATGATATCTGCACTGCCAGACCTTACACCGTCCCTTACTTCTGTGTCCCCAACTCATGTGCCTTCTCAGCTGCATTAAACAGCTACCTTCTCCTTCTGTAAGGCTTTTCTTTGTCAGTGTCCACAATGCCATCGTCTGCTGATTTTCCTAGGCCCTCCTTGGCTTGTCCTCGGCAGCTGCCATGTTGGGTCCGCTTCCTCTGCCTAAGTCCCATCACACAGTCGAGTTCTGTCCTCAGCCCACTTCTCGCTTTCTGGGTGAGTTCCTTCACGCTGATGACCCACAAATACAAATCTCCCTCCAGATCTACAGTTCAGGTCTGTGGAGTCACATTTGCTCGTGGACAGAACAGGAAAGTCTCCACCCATCCCCATTTTAAACCGCCCAACTCCCAACCTCACCCCAATCTGTAAATGTACCAGCCTGCATCCAGTAACTTACTCCTCAAACATTAGTTTCATTTTTTATTTCTCGTGTTCTGTCACAACTACATTCATTTTATCGACAAGTCCCATCCATTCTACCTCCCATCTTAACCGTGCTCCATTTCCAATTAGATTGCGTAGGACCAACCCACCATCACAACTGAAACAGCCTTTAAACTGTTCCCTGAGCTTCCAATTGATCTCCCTTCAATATTTTCTCCAGGGCAATCGTTTTGATCTCCTTTAAATACAAACCGGGTTGGGATAGGTCCATAACACCTCTGAATATTTTTCCACTTTGCACACTGAATAAATAAAGTCCAACCTCTGTACACATTCCACAACTCATTTAATGCCTGTTTCCGGCCACGCAGGTCTTTGTTTTTTGAAATGCCGAGCTCATCCCCACTTCGTTCTGCCCAGAAGGCTCTTCCCACTTCACCCGCACCACCTCCTCTTTACACAACTTCCTTTAAGTAACAGCTTACATGACGCCTTCTCAGTAGCAGTTCCCTGACGATCCCACTTAAAAGAGGCCCCTCTGTGATCATTCCTTGTCTGTTCTCTGATTTCTAGGTGGTGACCCATGAAGTCTAAGGAGTGCTTGGTACAGTTTGATATTTGTTGAATGAATGAATGAATCAATCATTCAATCAATCAATCAATCAATCAATCAATCAATGAGACTTACACGAGGCTGTAGTTGGTCAACATATTGGGGATTTGGCAAGAGTTGGAGATGGCAAAATGCTCTGGGAGCCGTAGTACAAGGAAAGATGGTAGAAGAAATGTTTGCCAGGTCAATAACACAAGCAATTAGAAAATCTGATACAAATTCTCATCAGTGAACAAGATATCACAGGAGCACAAAGGAGTGACTACGGCTCCACCCTTATCATGTGATCTAAAAATACATTCCTGCATTCTGCATTTTGTCCTTTGAAAATTTAGGTATCAAGTGAGGGAATCCATTGTTAGTTGGTAAAACTGCCCCTCTATCTTTGTATAAAATGCAAATCTAGACAAAAATAAGTCTCGTCAACGTCAAGCTGTATAAAGGGGAGGAGCAGTGCTGCTCAGACAGATTTTCCTATTGGGCCTGAACCTTGACTCTCTGGTCCACAATCCGTCTACATCACTGCCAACGGATATAAAAACTACAAAGCTGTTGTAAACAAGAAAAAGGGATTTTTGCCTAGCGGTCAAGAAAGATGGTTGAATCCTAGTTCCAGCAATGGTTTAATCTCTAATATGAAGTTAAAAATGCTCTTAATGTTGCTGTAAGAACTAAATGAATTAAACAAGCATTCAATTAATGGTATAAACACACTAGGGTATAATTAAAAGCATGTACAATAGAACATACAACCCATTCCTCCTTCTAGCCTCAGGGAAAAAGACGGGGAGAGGCCAGGGGAGGGAGGGAGAGGGGGGACCTGACCACAATCGTTCCTTTCTGGAAATCACACAGGAATGGGCCCGACAGTTGCTAGAAGGAAGAGAGAAGGCGGATGAGTTAAACTGAACATGCGATTGGAGGGTTTAACTCAGCTGGAATTATCCTTTTTTTTTTTCAACCCAAAACAACTAGGAAGTTGGGAGACTTGCCCTATATATTGCTAAGAGATGGAAAAAGGAAATTCAATATGCTGTTTCTTTTTTTAAATCAGCTTAAAAGCACTGTCAGTTGCAAGATTCCCTCTGATTTCAGCGATGTTAAAACGTTTTATAAAATGTGTGTCTTAGAATGAATGAAATGGCTGGCCAGAGGCAGGAGACAAATACAATTATTTAATGTTTGCATGTCAATGGATTCAGACTGTTCAATAGCCAGCCATAAATATAAAGGACTCCGACACAGGCAGTGAGTTCTGAGACCAGTTTCCAAATCAGCCTCCCTGAGAAAGTTCTGTAGCTTTTAACAAACTAAGAGAGTAGTCCACTCTGGCCTGGTCTTCTGTGGGCCCCAGAGCTCTGGTTTCAGAAGCTCTTAGCTGAGATGTGTGTGGTTACTGCAGGCCCCACACTACTGATTACGAGACATGTTTACCATTTGTTGGTTCCTTTGAAGTCTGCAGGATGTTAGTGTCTCTCTCTCTCTCTCTCTCTCTCTCTCTCTCTCTCTCTCTCTCTCTCTCTCTCGCTCTCTCTCTCCCGTCCTCCCTCCCTCCCTCCCTCCCTCCCTTTCGCCCTCCCGTCCTCCTTTCTTCTCTTTCTACACTGACTCCTGGCAATGAATGACTGTCCTTTCTGATCCAGTGAAGCTGCAAAGGTGGTGCATACAGGCAACATGTAGGAAGTTTAGCACAAGAGATGAACTAGCTTCCAAACCCTATGAGGAAATAGAGTGCTGGAACAGACGCTAGTGTAAAACAGAAGTTGTGCCTCTATGTCCACCACACATGCTCTAAGTATAACCTAATGTGTTCGCTCGAAACCATCTCCATTTTCCCTCCAATTCCCTCACTACCATGATGTCATTGTCACATCGCTTACTTTACAGTTATCTTTTTTGTAACCATGAAAATGTACTACCTTACATATAAAATAATATATCAGCAATCCATAAAAAAAACAAAAAACTGGTGTCAAGATTGCTTGACAGGTAATAAGGTATCAGAAACGCCGTGCGTCTCCTATGCCCTTCTCATTTGGACATCGTGGCTTAACTGTCAGAAAGACCTCCCAACCATTTTTTCTAAATAAGATCTCCAACTCCGATTCTGCCCTTCTTCTCAAACCCTTAATCTTCTCCTTTGTCACATTTTCAATAACTGAGATATTTTTATTTGTCCGTTTATTTACTAGCCTTTCATCTGCCTTCCCCACTTGAATGTAAGTGCCAGGCGGGTGAAGGGCCTGCCCGTCTTACCCACTGTTGAATCGCTGGTTCCAGGAACAGTGCCTGTCTTCTAGAAGGCGCTACTTGGGGTTTTTGACCTTCGTTGCTTTAAAGGGAAGCATTATGTTTTGGGGGAAATGGTCAAAGGAAGCTCCTGTCCTGCTTTGCATTCAGCACACTAGGCAAGAATGAGAGTGAGGCTTCACCTCCCAGGCTGAGCCATGAAAGGGTTACCAGCTAATAACACTCCACCTCACTGATTTAACATGAACTAGACAATCAAGGGGACTGCGATTTAATAATAACTTCTTCATTAAAAAGAAATCAATTATCCTAGTTTGGAAACATCTGGATGAATTTATAAATATATACATATTCGGTAAGATTACGGTAAGATCAGAAAGAAAAACTTCCCAAGTTCATTAGCATGAGGTCAGAACCCTGAGAGCTATTCGAAGTCTAAAGTTTCGTTCTACAATTTGATCCTCGTTTCTAAACTAAGGGGGAAGGTAAGATGGAACTAGCTGTCTTTTTTTTTTTTTTTCCAAGTTTGAAATCAAGGCAAAGAGATTTTATCACTTTAAAAATTGAGCAGTAATTACGAAAATGTTCACGGACTTAGAGGGAAATTATTCAACAAATACCCTCTGTCCTCCAAAAATTTCCTCTATTGGAAGGAAGCTGTAAGTCAAGTGTGAGAGACTAAAAATGATCACATCTTCTTTGACAAGACTTGGACAATAGAAAAAGTCTTAAGAAAATGGCAGTTCCATTTCCTGTCTCTTGAACACTCATCCTTGACCCCTTGAGCCTAAGGTAGTTACATGTTGAAGTCATTTAAAGTAAAGTTCAGCACATTTTTCGGTAAAGGGGCGGAGAGTATATGTGAGGTTTTGTAGGACATACGGTTGAAGACAGTAACCAGTAGTTATACAATTATGTGTAGCTATGTTCCAATAAAGCTTTACACTTACACATACATATTTGAACTTCATTTAAGTTTCAGACTCATGGAGCATTATTCTTCTTTAGACTTTTTTCTTAAACATTAACAAATGTAAAAACCTCTCTTAGCTCATCAGCTGTACAACAGACTGCAGACTGGATTTGGTAGGAGGAGAGAGAGATATCTGACTGGCCCTTGATGGTTCCAACCATCAAACACTGTGTTATCCCAGCTGAGGAGCTAAGTTTCAGAACAAGATGACTTATCTGGCGGTGCCCTATCCAAACCCTTGGTCCCCAGAATCCTGAGACAGGATAATAATGTCTTGTTGTAATCCCTAATTTTGGGGATAGTTCGTTAAGCAGCAGTAGATGACTGGAATAACTCTTATAACGGACACAACGATGAAAGGCTACTTGAATTTTTTGAAAACTCCATGACTGTCTCACTAGCCTCACCCCTCACAAATGTCTGTTCCCATTGGGCCACGTGAATCAACAATTCTGGCTGTATTGATCAAAATAATTGATTTTCTTGGTTCCATGATCAAAATGAGCAAATTTTCCATTAAAAATGACATTGAAAGCTATGTGTTATACTAATATCAAATAGGAGATGAGTTTTCTGGTTTTGCCATATGACATGAGCAATACATGAAGCCCGAGTTCCGAAATCCAGGTCCAAAGAACGAGTTTCCTTCATTACCCTGGAACTGACGTACCGCTTTTGTCACCCACTGTAATTTGTCCACCTTTGGGTCCCCCTTTGAGTATGCCGTTTTCCTCTCCACTGTCAGACTGTGTGGCTCTGAAGGGGCACGTGTGTCCCCGTCCAGCTGAGTAGACACCCTCCTGGTCAGAGAAATGGCCCCCACAGAGGGTGCGTAACCCAGTTAGAGCTGATTCATTGCAGGCGACTTGAACTGGTATTTCTGGGAAAGAACTCTCACTTTTGCTTTTCTGCTGGACTGCAACTGCAACAAGGAAAATGGCTGGAGTCTAGCCCTTCTCTTGCTGCCATATTAATTCCAAATCTAAATCCAAAACACATTGGAAGCCAGCATGGGGCTGGGGCCTCAGAGATGTGGGAAACATGCTGTTTCTATGCGCTCGGTGTAGTGACAGCTTTGCTGGTGAGAGCCCTCGGCCTCTGCTTATAGTAGACTAAGTCCCAACTTGTGACAGTGGCAGCCGGAAGTGCCCTGAGTCACCACATGGGAAAAGACATCCCTGCTGTGGAATAGTGATTCCTTTACTCTTGAACCAATATTTACTCTTGAACCAATAGACTAAAATCATATCTAGTGTATTCCACGTGTGGGTGACGGGACATCAGGACACCAAAAGCCAGTCGGAGCCAAGTCCATACCCACTCGCAGCTCGCTCGACCATGGTAGAAACAGACTTATAAACAAATAATTACAATGCAGTGTGAAAGAAGGCTAATTTCATTGTGGCCAAAAGGAGGAAATCATCAAGGATGCTTGAGGAGACAGCAGAAGGTGCAGAGATGGCTGAGGGGTGGGGGAGGGCAGCAGGCCAACCGCGCTGCACAGAGGGTTCCACCAGGACACCTTGTTTGAAGAAGCGCAAGTTCAGTGTCACAGAGCCAGGGTGCGCAGGGGCAGGACCTGCAGGGAGGGGCGGCGCCACTCCAGGAGCAGCCTGGGGTAGGATGCGAGGGGTTCAGAGTCCAGCCTGTGGGCAAGGGAGGACATAAAGGCAGTGTCAGCAGGGCACGGAGCTGATGAAAGTGATTTTTTGGTAAAGCATCCCATCCGCAGCATGGGGTGCATTTGACTCACTGAAGGGACAATACTGGTGACACCGTGACAAGGGCCAGAACCGAAGGAAAGTCTGGGAGGCGGATGGCATGGTAGCTGTGGGTGAAAGCCCTCCCTGCTCTCCTGTTCTGTATCTTCCGACCACTTCCTTTTTCTTCTTCTCTGCTAGCAACTCATTTCCAGTTTTCTTCAAAGAATGTAGCATTTGGTAGCATCCATGTTCTTTATTTCATCTTCTTCATGTCATGGCGCTTCTAATAAACTTTGGGTTGACACCTGCCTCCGCTTCCCCCTACCCCCTCTCCCTCCCCCTCCTCCCCTCCCTCAGAATGCGTACAGTCGCTGGAAAGAGGAGAATTTGTGTTGAGAGCATCACTGGAAAGCGAGGGTGAGTAAGGAAAGCTTTCTCAAACCTTAGCACTTTTCGGGCTAGGACCCTCTACCACCAACATCCACGTGGTCCCGCTGACACATGGTGGAGGAAGTGGCATCTTGTCTGTAAAATGCAAAACAGCTAATGGAGGGCTCAGATGTCACACTTCACTCAGCCCTCCAAGCTCTGATGTGGGCGGAAATGAGCTCCGCCTAGAACGCTTGGCTGGGCGCAGCCCCCTCCCCCTCCAAGGCTGGGTGGTGCAGGTGCAAAGCGTGGGCTGGGAGCCTTGGGGCGGACCTCAGAGCCAGGGGGCCACAGCTTGTGGCAGTAAGTTGGGGACCTATACAACCATAGGCAAAGTGGCCTTCACAATGGAGCGTGTGTGGCCCTTTGTCTCCCTTGGGAATGCCCTCCTGACTCATGGAGCAGCCTGTCCAAGGTGCTGGGAGCAGGCTCTCAGTGATGCACTAACTAGCAGCCTCCCCGCTGCCCGGGGCCAGGGCCCAGCCAGGACGCGTGCTCTCAGGAAGGCCATGCACGGTTCCCCTTTTGGCGAAACCGGCTCACAGCCGAGCCTGCTCCCACTGCCCAGCAAAACCTCCCTGTGTAGGCCGAGGCGGCCGGGCTGTCCTCCTGCAGGACCTCTTTCCAATGCTGGGTGGAGGGGACGTGGGGGTGGGAGGTGGGGACAGGAAGCTGCAGCCTGGGTCTCACAGCACAGGCTGCTGGCTAAGGTGAGGCTGAGTGAGCCCCAAGTTCGCAGCTGAGAGCTGAGTTCAGGGGCCAAGTTGGAGCCGGCGGAGGCCGAGGCAGCGCATGTCCTAGCGTTCCCATGTATATGACACGTGTACAGGGACAACCGATCCTCCAGTCAGGACAGGCCCCCGCCCTCCCCTGACACACGTGGAGCCCACATATGTCCCTGCCCCAGACTGACAGACACGTCCTAACTCCAGACAGGATCCTTCTTCATGTACATAAAGAATGTGTGATTTCAGGCCTCCTAGAATGGGTTGAAAATGTCTATTACACCTAGAAATAGAGTGGGGAGCTCCTCCCTTGTGAAAAGATAAACCAGTGACTGAAAAGAAAAAAGGGGGAGAGTGTTCAACGGGACTGTGTTGATGACAAACTGACTTGACCTCCTCTGGGGCTTTAGGAAGGGAGGATATATTTTCACCGTAGTCACCCGGTTCAAGGCTGCGGAAGGAATTCAGCTCATCCTAGTAGATTCGTCCTCGTGGTCCCAACTGGCCCTGATGAATGCCATCCTTGGATCCCAGGTCTTTGTGTTGTTGTCGTTATGCTTTAATCTTTGTTTCTTTGAAATACAAGGGCCAGGTACATGCTTGGCTGGGTTGGAAGTCAGTGGTCCTCTAATTGTCTGTGGTGATAGTTTTAAAGGGACGTACATGAACGTAGGCTCTCCCAGTAGACATTCAGGGATGATCTTAGCTATCTTCCTGGAAAATGGGCGTGCTTATTCATGGATGGAAAAGGCAGGCTCTGTAGAGCACGTTTTGTGATTCCTTTCATGTAGAAGTGTGTGTGTGTGTGTGTGTGTGTGTGTGTGTGTGTGTGTACACATATGTGCATAGACAGATATGGTTTCCGAGAGGGAAACAGTGGTTGTCTCTGAGTGTTAGCTTGGAGACACTCTTCGTTGTACATGCTGGTCTCACTTGGTTTTGATAAGGAGTGTTTTATCACTTTAAAACACAAAAGTCTGGTACAGCAATCAAATAATGCATTTACTTTACTCCTGTCCTATAAGAAATCCATGAACTTGTTTACCACAAACATGGTATACACGACTAATAAGGCCTTTTGCGAGAAAAATGCAATGGCAGTAAGCTATTTTTAGAGGGTATTTACACTCATATTTCTTCTCCTTTTCTATGTAGGAAAGCATCTGAGTATGTGGTTTTTATTTCAAAGAATTTGAAATTCTAAATAATAACTGCCTCCAACACTGTGTTTCCCTCTGCAGCTAAGGAAAGAATTATTCATATACTGTAGGCAGACTAACCCATAAGAAAAGTAAGTCCAACTATTATATTTTCAATGAAAATCTCTTTCTACTCATTTAAGGTATCATTAGTAAGGTAGCCTATATATTACCTAAGAGCTGTCTTTGGACTTTTACTCTCACCACATGGCATATCATAATTAAATTGCACACAAAAAAGATAAAACAAGAAAAATTTAAAAATAAATATAAATGAAATGTATGTGTATTGCTTTCATATAGATGTACATAATTATGAAATGGAATAAACTAATAAATTTAAAGTCACATTGTTGTAGACTATATACATTTCCTCATCATGTTTTCTAAAGTGATGCAATGGATTCTTAATTTTTTAACATCTACAGCCATATTTGTTAGATATTCACCATGGATAGATTTGGACCTCCACCTACGAAGCAGTACATTTAGATATTTTAAAAAATTAGCAATTGGCAACGAGCAGAATCAGATCAGAGCTGCTGCATGAAGAGGACAGTGATAACTTCCCTACCTTCTTCCTCAGTGGATTTGAAGGTGCCTGACGTTCACGCAAAAGGATCAGGGTGGTCCATGCCCACAACAACGAACAACGCAATCACTAATTCTTTCCTCTGGTGTGTGTCATTCATCTTTCTGAGCAAGCCTGTTCTCTGGAAAGAAGCAGAAAAGTTCCTTAATAATGATACAGGGGATGGAGTCCTCCACGAAGACGCAAAGATCTGGAATCTAGTCTTATTTCTGCTATGAATTAGCTGAGAAATTTCTGCACATTATTTCACCTCTCTGAGCGAGTGTCCATTTTGTCACTGGCAAAATAAACGATTGGGACTTCAGGGTCTCTGAGGCTCTCATGTGCTAATGCTGACATCTGGAAACTGCCGTTGTGTCCCTGGCAGGGCTGGTCTCCCTAGTGGGGGACACAGTGCCTGAGGACAAGGTCAGCACGCCGGGTCCCGGAGCTGCGTGCCAGCCCGTGAGGATAAGCCAGCTCCTCGGATGCTGCCTGCCAAGCCTCTTCCTCGTTAGCATCACAGCAGCTGAGCTCTGAGCCCTTCATGCATGGATCCCTCTTCTCTGGTTTGTTTGCACCTGGCAGAGTAGGTAGCCTGGTTGATACCCGCACATGAGGGCATGACTTCAATTGCATTGGAAGCCATTTTTCCTCCCAGCATCGAATGAGGCTTTTCCATTCCTCTTTGTTGCTGGAGCTCCTGTATTTTCTGTTCTGTATGTCTGTCTGGCCATTTTCCCTGTCCCCCACACAATGCCATGCTTGTATGTTGTTGTTCAGATCTAGCTCTATCCAACTCCCTTGATTCCTGTAAATGTAAAGGATTACAGCCGGACATGCCAGTGAAACTTTATATACTGGGGTGCAAGGTGTCAAAGCTCTGCAGCTCTCTGCCTCGACAGCAGCAGGAGGTGGTGCCGACAGCTTCTGCTGTGACAGGATGTGTGGCCCTGGACACAGACATGCACGTCACCCACCTGATGTGTATATCCACGGATTTCAGCCACAGGGGCAGGGACAAGCAGCATTGGCACTTTCAGCAAGCATTGGACTGGAGGAGAGATGGCATCCAAGCTGAAAAGAAAGAAGACCAAAGATGGTGACAGTGACTAAGATGACAAGTCAATGGCAGCAAAGACTTGGAAACAACCTAAGTGTTCATCGACAAATGAACGGATAAAGAAAATGTCTCACACACACACACACACACACACACGCACACACACACGCACATGCACGCACACGCACGAATATTATTCAGCCATAAAAAGGAAGGAAACTACCATTTACAACAACCTGGATGGAGCTTGAGCGCATTACGCTAAGTGAAACATGTCAGACAGAGAAAGAATAAATATGTAAAATATGTGGAAGAATAAATATTTGTAAACATGTAAGTATCAATTAAAGTAATTTATATGTGGAATCTATGGAATTATTGACACCATAGAAACAGAGAACATGTTGGTGGGTCCCAGAGGCTGGGGGTAGGGAGGTTGGGGATGGGGAAAGGAGGTCAGAAGGGACAGACTTCCAGTTATAAGCAAGTCCCGGGGGTAATATACAGCGTGCTGACTGTAGTTAATGCTGCTGGATGGCATATCGGAAAGTTGTTAAGAGAGTAGATCTTAAAAGTTCTCACCGCATGAAAAAAATTGTAACTGTGTGAGGTGATGGATGTTGAGTAAACTTAATGTGGTGATCATTTCGCAATATATACATATATCATTATGTTGTGTACTTTAAACTAATATAATGTCACATGTCAATTGTATCTCAGTAAAATTGGAAAAAGCACTTTTTAAGTTTATAAGACCTGTAGTGATATCGTCTTTTAAATTACTGATGTTAAAATTTTATATTTTTTGTTTTGCTAGAGACTTACTAATCTTTTCAAAGGATCAGTTTGGGAATTTTGTTAATTTTCTCACATATATTTATTTTCTTTTATAGTTAATTGATTTGGGTTTTGCATATATATATATATATTATTATTATTATTATATTATTATATATTATTTCCTTTTGTGTATTTAACTTTGGTTCAACTCCATTTCTACTTTCTTCTGATGGAAGCTTATACCTTACTTTTCTTACCTCCTTCATCTCTGAAGGCATTTGGGTTTACAAATCCTCTCAATGGCTATTAACCTGTCTAACATCAATGTGACATATTTATACATTAATAAAAGGTAGCAGAGCAAAGGTTTGATGCAAGCTGTCTTATTCCTAAGTCTTTCCTTCTCACATAGGGATGAAGAGCTCCCATAAGCCATGAGGTATATGGTCTACCCAAGAAAGAGATAATAGGACGAGCTGCGACTGATACCTAGTTCTTGCTACATAAAAAGCAGCCTCAGGTGGAGACAGAGAAGTGAGAGGTATGTCTAGATACCTCCCAAGTTCATGACTCTGGACAAGTCCATCTTCTGTGGTCAGCATTTCCTCATCTGTTAAATGAGAAACGTGGACTAACAGCCAAGTCTCAAAGGGGAAATGATGATCAATAGTAATAAATGTTAGAGAGGTCAAACAGAGTTAAAGAAAAGGGCAATTCATTTTTTAATTGAGGACTCATTATAGGGATGAAGGTGGGAGCCACATCACAACAGCTCTCAAAATAAAATGGGTTGTATGCCTTTCTCAAGTCGATAGGGACCTCAGCGTGACAACACACCTCCAACAGCTTTGCCCAGTTGGAAAAAGTCATAGCCAGGGTAGGAACCACAACCTTTGTCACTCAGGTAGTGACACTAGATCACTGAATCCTCTTTCATAGCTGAATAGCTACGGAGCTACAGATGCAAGATGGGATCGATCAAAAAAGGTCATCACAAATTGCCAAAAAAATAAATTAACTTCATCTTTAACATCAAAAGGGTTCCTGGCAAGAATTAGTATTAAAAAAATCTAAGATAAACAACATCTTCACCCAGGCAAGATGAGCTTCGATAGGACTAGTCTGCACAAAGATGATTCCAGGGACAGTTGTGACAAAATCCTCTCGTTGACCTAGACTTTTCATCTATGGCATTGCAAGGGCAAATACAAATTAAAAATAAGAGGCTTAATTCTCGCCATTGAAAGAAAGGGAAGAGATTTCCCTCCCCTTCTTTTTCTTAGAGCATTTACTTTTACTTCAGAAACCTTGTAAATTTAAGTACAGTAATGCCTTGGTTTGTGCGCATAATTCGTTCCGGAAATAAACTACTCATATTGCAAGACATCGCTCTTTTACCACTTTAAAATGTATTAGAAATGTTTGCTTGTCTTGCGGAACACTCGCAAACCAAGTTACACACAATCCAAGGTTTTACTGTACTTTCTTTTCTCTTTAAAATCCATATGCGTATATATCCTTCTGAACACTAGACAGGCTTTCTGTCACCTCTGTGACATGGCCTGGAAGCCATGTCTTCAAAATGCAAACATCAAGGGATGTCTCCCAGTTTCTGTGGGATGGTGGGCGCCTAACTGTGGTGTATGCCTCCCAGCTATACAGCCACCTCCTCCTAAAGATGCTAGAAGCTTGCTCCTCCTCTGAATAAGGCCAACCAGCTAACCCAGATGGCGACTCCAGTTAGCATGGTAAGGCCAGGATAAACTGGGTTCTCAAAAGGGGACAGAGTTTGCCACCTCCAAATATGTCTTGATTTTAAGATGGTTATGCAGGAACAAAAGACCCAGGAAGAACTTTGACCCTCCCCCTTTACCTGCCTAGAAGAATTTAGACAGAGGACCTGCTCCAGGAAAGGAGACATCACCGTAGATAACTATAGTTTAATAAAAGCTCGGGTGTGATAGACAGAGAGGAGCCCACTTGTTCCAAGTCCTGTGTCTTGCTGTTCAAGATGGCGCAGCAAACACCAATTTACCAAAGACTTGCTTCTCATCTCCACGTGGTTTGAATTCCCCAACCACACACCCCACCTTCTCCTTACCCCCAATGGCACAAAAACCTCAGCTTCCCAATGCCTCCTTGGGTCTCATTTTTATGGTATCCCGAAATGTACTCCGTATAATAAACTGGACCTTTCCTGTTAATTTGTCGTGTTAATTTGATTATTAGCCCAGCTAGAAGAACTTAGAAGGTGGGAGAAGAATTATGTTTTGAGGCCCCACATTCTCTGATTGAGGACTAGTCATTTTTTATCTTGAACCTTGAAAACATCTATGCAATAGACTTATTTATCTACATGGCTACGTAAGAGAATAGGGCGCAGCCTGTGATGCACATGGTTGTTTGGTCTCATGCTTACTCTGTCATGAAAGTGCTTTTTTTCCTCTACCACCTTTGTGAAGAGGGTTTCTGGGTGCCAAGATGATTTTGTTTTTACTTAGATTTCCCAAACATCTGTTGGGGTTGGATCCAGAACTGAGCCATCTGAGACATGAAAGGATATTCCACGATAAAGACCCTCCCCACCCGGCTAGACTCCCTTGATGTCTGTCCTCAGCCAATGAAGTAGATCACGTGACCAGGTGTGGCTTGTGCTGGAGACAAAAGGGAGGAGAGAGCCAAGTCCATAGTGTGGGCAGCAGCAGACAAGTTTCTTACGTCAGAATCCTTTTGTTTACCTCCTAGTAACTTTGTGGAACCAGACAGTGTCCTAACAATCTCTCACCTGAAAGAAATAAAGGCAAGTGCTAGATCCCAGCGCATAGGAGTTCAGCAAGAAAACAGAGAAAAAGTTACCCTGAAGTGAAAATTTCAGGGCCCCTGGCTCATACAGGTGCCTTCATTTGCGCTTTTGTAAAATTGGCAAAAGTGAGACCTTTCTGTATTCCTTTGGATACAGAGGACCCACCAAATCATACAGCTTTAGTCTCCTGCTGTGATGAGAAAAAGAGAACTAGCAAGGGAGAAAGAAAAGGCAGGAAGGGATGCCGAATCTATGTATGTTCTAAAGATAAGATTTTCATGAGAAAGTATGCACTTTCCAAAAACAGCTACTACAATTTCTTAGGGGGAGGAAAAAAAATTATATATATCTATATATATACATACACACACACATATAGTATATATGTATATATATAGATATATATAGTATCTATATATATCTATATATATACATACACACACACATATAGTATGTATGTATATATATAGATATATATAGTATCTATATATTAATATATGAGATACGTGTATATATATATATAAATATATTCCTGCCACATAATAGGGAATTCAGTAACCCAAATTACCCCAATTCTTGACACCCAACTGAAAAGCCTGCCAGAAAATATAGTTTATCTGCTTTTCTTTCACATAATCTATTCTACACATTTACATACTGCAGCTAAATAATAATAGCAGGATCATTGTAATAATACAATCATTTAAAAATAGCATGCTCTTGAAAATGGCAAATTTGGGGAGTTTAAATCAGGAAACTACAGGCGAATTTTTTTTTTTTTTTGCTTTCAAATACTAGAAGTATTATATTTCTGCAAAAATTCACAAATCATTATTTATGTACAATTTGTTCATATTATAAATATATTAGGCTATATGACAGAAGGTAATGACAACCTGCTCCCAAACATCCTTATTTCTAAAAGACTGAACAATAATAACATTCCTTCCACAGAACCCCAAGTGGATGGGGGGTGGGGCACCCAGAAAGAGCAGCCCCTGAAAGCTAATTCAGATGGACAGTGCACAAAGCTCTAATAGGAAAAGGAGCATTCCTCAATGCTAGAATCAGGAGGGATCCTGACACGAGATCTGTCCCTCTGTGCAGGCTTAGGTTTCACTGAACACAAAACAGTGTGTTGCACACAGACTCCGGGACCAGAAAGGGTGGTCCAGGTTTGGGGCAGCGCAGACAAGCATGGGAAGGCAGTGATGGGCTGGCTTTCTATGGCCCCCACCTACCCCGCTGCAGGCGTTAAGCTTTGCAAAGACTCACTCTAGGGGGCCTGTGGGTGCTGGAACATGGCTGCAACTTGTCTTTCCTTCACCTGAATTCCCTCCCCTCTGAGATCCCCCTGCCCTTCAGGATAGCTAGCAATCCCTGTGGTGGGGGCATGTGTGTGGTGGCGGGAGGGACGGTGTCATGAGATAGAGGGGGGCCCTCAACAAACCATGTGTTCGATATTTTAATGCCCCTCTGTAAAGAAAAGGAACTTTAGGGACTACACAAATTTCAGTACTTGTTGCAATAGGAGGGAGCTATTTCCAACCACACTGAAAGTTCCTGAAAAGTCTCTCCTTTTCCTTTTTCTTTCGTATTTGTTTCTCTTCTCTCTTTATGATATAGTGATCCTCAAGCAGCAGTGTTTGGTAATACCAGGTAACTCATTATAAATTAATGATATAAAACAATAATAATAAAAATTCTTCTTTAAAAACATTAAATGGAGAGATAGTCCTCTCATTATTCACATTGAATTCTTATATTATTTTGGGCAACTCGAGTTTAAATGCTCAAGGCTGATAAATTAGTTGCTTTCATATTTTACGAGTAAAAAAGTCAATGAAATTTCCCTTTTTTAGAAGTAATGTTTGGGCACAAGTAATGTTTACATGGTACATAAAATATTCTCTTGATCTCTAAAAAATATGACAGAAGCCCTAAAATTTTAAATAGTAATGGCACTGAAAAAAAAAAAAAACTTAAGCATTATAAGAGTTTAAGGGTTGAGGTTATCTGTTAGACATCCACTGTGCATAGATATATAATGACAACAAAAATGGCAAGACCTCCACCAAATTTTAAAAAAACTCTTCCAAATGCTCAACTCATTAACTAATTTGAAAAGGATAAGATTTTTTTTTTTTTTTTTGAGGGCAGTGTCACTGGCCCTCACATGTGGGACCAAACTGGGGCCGCTGGCTTCCCAAGCCAGCGCTTAACCACCGCGCCACTCGGCCGGCCCAAGGATAAGATTTGTTTTAAGGGCTATATTTAATGAGGTAAGTGGACAGATTCATGTAGCTCTTTCATTTCACTCAGGGGGCAGCTGAAGCCCAGTGACCGCCTCTCCCATAGACACATGGCTACGGAAGCATCCTATTTGGACGCTGAATCCTATTTCTGCAGTGCCATGTCTAGGCACTGCCTCCACAAGTCTTTTACCACTGTTTTCCATCAGCTGGCTTAATTGAAGTGGACCCTGTCTCTCCAGGGGCACTTGGTATGGAGATGGTCGCAGTGTTGACCCAGGAGGAAGCAGAGACAGCCGATGATCACAGCTCAGGGCTGCTCCTCAATTCGTTTCCGGAAACAACGTGTTCAAGGGAAAACCACCAATGGCAGCACCTGTGCTCAAGCCCAGGACACCAGATCTAGATGTAACGCCTGACGTGATGGCGCTTTCAGCCTCTCCCAGAAGCGCAGTCTGCAGTTTTCTGGTCAACACTTGGACACGTTCCTCTATCACCTGGACTCTCTCCATCCCCCAAAGACAAAAAGAGCAACCTGCCTGATAAAACCTCTGGCCATCCCCTTTCTCCCCCAAAGTAGACTTCCTAGTCTAATAAAAATAATCCAATAAGCAGGAATTGCGAAGTGATGGAGGAAGAGGATTAGGCAGACAGAGCAGTAAATGGGGGCGGGCCATGGCAAAAGGGAGGGGAGTCTCTGGGGTCAGAGAGGGGGGCCAAGATCAAACCACGCAGCCTCCTGTGCCCGGGCTGAGACAGTTGGATGGGAATCAGTCTTCAGAACGGCGGTGAGCCGCTGGAGAGCCCGCTGGGAGGGAGCAGCAGGGAGGAGCAGTGACTGTGCGACAAGGAGTTTCTGTCCCCAAGAAGGACCCATTTCCTACGCTCTTGTCTTCCGGCCCCAGACACTGACGTGGAAAACCTGACTGTCGTAGAGAGAGCCATGGAACGCTCAATGGCGTAAAATGACATCTTGGTCACAGGGAGTGAGAGCATGTGACTCACAGCTCCAAAACCTCATTAGATTATAGTTGATTATGGCTCATTAAAAAATTAAATAAATTTAAAAAATAAAGGCAACCCTTTCTTTTCTTTCACCCATAGCTCCCTTGCCCCACCCTTCTTCCTATAAAAACCTTCCATTTTGCACATCCCCTCGAATCACCCTTCTAGTTGCCGGACGGGATGCAGCCGAATTCATGAATCGCTCAGTCAAGCCAATTAGATCTCCAAATTTACTCAACTGAATTTCATTCTTCATCAAATGCATATTAAAAGGTTTTAATAACAGTGTATTAGTAAGAATAATAACAAAAATAGCTCTTCCAGGCCAGAACATAAATCCCCACTCTTTACTATGTCAAGGCAAATATGCATTAAAAAAAAATTATTTTTACAAAATTGGGTCTGTGCCATTCAAAAAGTTGCGTGACCCACACTTCATCACTCTATGCTGTTAACTTACGTTCCTTCTCAATAAATACACCTCTAAAACTTCACTTAATTATATGTGCGGTAGAATGACAGCTCTTCAGTTTTCACAGCAAGTGCTGTTGTGTTTTTATAGGACACGGCTCGTGTCGGTTTGACAGATATGAGGACTTCAGGTATCATATTAACTAATGTGCTGCTACCTGTAGGAATCTGAAAGTTTCTAAGTACATCCCCCATGAGCACAGAGACGATTTATTTAGTGTACAAGACGCTGTTATTTGGTAGATTGCTAAATTTGCCCAACAAAGTGTGCCTTGTTTATTTTAGCACTTCCAGATGTAAAGGAAAAAAAACAAACAGTTCAATGTAAGAAAATGCCAAAGGCAGGGTGAATTACATAAAGTACATACTTTGAGCCCTGTGTCACTGGCCGGTGCTGAGCACCTAACTGACAGCCACAATAGGACACTTACGTAACTCATAATGAACGCAGCCATGAGGGCTGAGGCCTATATTTTATAGGATCCAAATTGGCCCAAGAAAATAGGGCAAGAACCTTGACTTGAAATGACTTAGAATACATATTTTCTGAAATAATTTTCCTTTCAAGCCTTCTGCTCGTCCATATTCAACCTTGCAATAGGAAAATACAGGCAGATAATGAAAAACAACAAAACAAACTCAAGTGACATTCACTTATCTGTTTAAGGTGGCCTTTACTCTTTTGAGATTTGAAACTAACTGTCCTGAAATTATAAAAGTCTAGGTTTATTTGAAGCATTTGAGACTTTTAAACTGAACATGCTAATTCTGACATAAAGGGATTTAAAGGTGGCATTGCTGACATTTAGTTAGAACTGTCATGTCTGGTCTCGGACACAATGACTCATTTGTTTATGAGCTCCTGTGATTACTGGGTGCATATCGAGGTTGATATCCCAGGGCTTTGCTTATTACACATGTGACTTAATTATTATTAAACTAATTTTCCATTTCGGACAGAGGGTGTTGTTTGTTTTTTTAAGTTAAATTTATTGGGGTGACTGGTTAGTAAAATAACTTCCAGGTCTCCTGTCATGATGGAGGTTGTGTTTAGTTGCCTGGTTATGAAAGAACAGGGTACAAGACCTGAAATGCTAACTGCTTTTTTTTCCTTTTTATTCATTATTATTAGTTACAGATGTACAAAACAATGCAATAGTTATCCTTTTCACCTCTTACAAAGTGACTTCTCCCTCCCCCATCCCCTGACCCCTGATATCATACATATCTATTACAATTCCATTGACTCCATCCCCCACACTGTACTCCACATCCAGAGGGTGTTCTTGAAGGGGTATGTCCGAGTTGATATAAACCGGAAATAGTTCTCAACTAATTTCATATTCAAGATGTGTAACACAATTGTCTTTGAAAGGTCCAGAAAGTTTGAAGCAAAATCTTATTGAGTTTCATTAAGTTGACAGACTACTCACATATTCACTGTCCAGTAAATGGCAAGCATTGAGCTCCACCGATGACCTGGACGAGGCCAGCGTGTCGTAGTCTGGGCGCTACTGATGTTGTGGTCGGATGGTTCTTCGTTGTTGGGGCCTGTCCTGGGCATTGTAGCGTGTTTCCTAGCATTCCTGGCCTCGTCCCACTAGATGCCAGGAAAACTTCCCAGTGGCAATGACGAAACTATCTCCAGGTAGCATCAAATGTCCTGCGGGTGGAGACAGAGGAGGAAAAAGTTCCCCCAGTTGAAACTACTGGGTTGGACATTAGGAATTTTTAAAGAATAACAAAACACAATAGAAACAGGGCTACGTTTACCTGGCACTGGTGTAAAACCACTTGCAATGCACACAGTCAAACGATGACGCTCGTTCTCTTGTTCCGTAACTGTCAAGCATGGTCAGGACCGAAACGACGGGCGATGCTGCGTCGCCTGGGGATGGGGCTGCTGAACTGCACCACCTGAGTCAGCCCCGTGAGAAAACACGCACAGGAATTGTCACTGGGTCGTTTTGTGGTCCGTGGGAAATCTCCATCTCTCACACATAGGAATGCAGAAAGTGGTAAAATAGCTTTTCTTTTTATGTTATTTTACTTTATATTTTATTCTTTTTGTTGCAATTGCCAAAGGAATTGTTCTTTTTTCCTATTTCTTTTTCTGAGATTTCATTGTTAGTACATAGGATTGCAATACACTTTTGTATGTTGATTTTGTAGCCGGCAACTTTACTGTATTCATTCATTGTTTCTAACAGCTTTTTGGTGGAGTCTTAAGGTTTTCCTATATAAAGCATCATGTTATGGTGGTAGCTTTTCAGGGCACACGAATCAGCTTTGTATGCTCCAAAGTGACTGTCAGTGAGAGGCCACATCTGCATTGGTCGGTTGCTACCATCCTAGGTGTACCCGGGGAGCATCCCTGAGCCCATCACACTGGCCTCCTGGTGTCATTGTTGGTGTGGGCTGGCGTCCTGCCCAGAACACCTTAGCCCTGGGCAGCTCCTTCCAGAAAACATTAACAAGCACAGGCGTGGAAGCACCCACAGCTCTCTCGCTGGGATTCTGAGCTGGGGCCACTTCACAGCTTCATAGCATGGTCTCCATTTACTCACCTCAGAGATTTGTATTCTTCAGACTTGCAAAGCCCCTCCCCGCTTCTTAATTCCAGAGCAAGTTTCTGCTGTACACCGCAGAGCCCAGACAGGTAACTAATGAGAGTTTTTTCCTTCTTCAAAAGGCACTTTGTGTGTGTGTGCCTGTAAGTCACCACAGATACGCCTTCCTGGTCACCTCCACCCAAGTATCTCCCATTTATCAGAGTTGGTCACTCTAAGTAGCTTTTAATCTGGATTTTGACCATCACAATTTTAGATGTCTCAGGAAAAGAAAAGACTGACTCTTAGAATTAACTTTTTGCCACCGAGATTTCACCATCTGAGGACTTAAGGTGGTAGATTTTGTTCAATGTAATGCAGGTTTTCTCAATAATGACATGTTGGTTGGCTAATTCCTTTTGTGGAGTCTTTCCTGGGCATGGAGCCCTTTACCGACAAGACGCCAGTAGCATCCCGTCTCCCAGCTCCAGGTGACAACCAGAAAGGCCTCCAGAGTTTGCCACATGTCCCCTGGGGGTCCTGGTGCCCCTGCTGGAGAAGCATTGATGTCACACAGCTCAGGTAGCACTTGTCATTGGCCTGTGCACTGGAGCTTCAGGGCTGCGACACACTTACTACTAGACACCGGGGTAGCCACAATATCAGGCGGCTTTTCTTTCTCCCAGAAAGGAAAACTCTTATAGACTTAATTCTTTTTTTTTTTTTTTTTTTTTGAGGGCAGTGTCACTGGCCCTCACATGTGGGACCCGAACCTGGGCCGCTGGCTTCCCAAGTCAGCGCTTAACAACCGCGCCACTCGGCCGGCCCCTAGACTTAATTCTTAAACTATGCCAAACATCTTGATATGAACTGGAGAGAAACCCACTCAGTAGGGAGCCATGGTTTTTCATTTTTTTGTGAATGGTTTAAGCGGTAAGTGGATTGTTTTCATAATTCAAGACGAATATGACAGTTCTCTCTGGCAGTTACCTACTCGTTGCACCATTTTTATCCTGATCAGGTCCAGAACCTCTGTGCTGGCAAGGATTCAGGGGAAAGCCGGACCATGCGATAAGGTGACCTGCTGTCAATCATTCATTTGTGATTGAATTGTAGGGAACTGAGTGACTTAGGAGTTTAGTATGGAAATATTGCCAAGGCAACAACTGACAAATTACACACATAGAATTCTTCAAAATTAAATTAATTGACATCACTAGGGCATAAGGCACGTTTAAGAAAATATTTTTAACTACATGCATTTCAATTTTACAAAAGGGTATAGATATCAGTACAACTGAGTAATTCCTGATTCAGTTCAAGTAAGGAATTAAAAGAGAGCTGATTGCACTTTACAAGCATCGTCCTTGACACACAGTCTTCAATTAGGGCCATTTGCTGTCATCCAGAAGAAAAACTATGATGGACAGAACAGGGCTTAATATCATCCTTGACACACAATCTTCAATTAGGGCCATTTGCTATCATCCAGAAGAAAAACTATGATGGACAGAACAGGGCTTAATATATAACAAGTGGATTAATCCTCAAAAATGTGGAAAAATAAAGAATCAAAAGAAATAATGACACAAAAACACAATCGTGTTTTACATGTAATAGCTTTGCATTTTGGAGTATACTTTGGTTATAACACAATAAAGTTTAAAAACAGTAAATAATAAGATCCCAGTCAACCAGCAGAGAGCTTTCAATTATTGTTACTGTTGCTAGGAGCTGGGGTGGGAAATAGAGAATGAATTTTTATCTTGTAATGGGCGAACCATACAGGACCAGGGGCTTCTGGGTAATGTCGGAGATGCTCTTCCCCATTAGCGATCTAGCAAGAATAAGTGGGAACTAATATGGAAAAGGTTGTTAAATTTTTATATTACTTGTACTTAGGAGATACGTATTTATGCTTAGATTCAACTGTTTAGTAAACTAGACATATTATTTTATTCTGTATTTTCCTCTTTGCTCTGTACCCATGCCCTCTGACATGTGAGCTATGAACCATCTCTGGTTCAATGACGTGGTTTGGTTGTTCCTATTCAGGCTACTGGCCTGCCATCGCCCTTGCTTGGATCCATAAAATGAGTGGGAGTGACCCAGCATTGCAGGGTGGAGCATTAAGAAATCCTGCAGAATTACAAAATACCAACCCAGGATTTTGATGAATTAACACTGAAATCACGCACTCCAGGCTTCTTGTTAACAAAGCAATAAACATCTTCATGTTTGAAGCTACACTTGCGAGGGTTTTCTGTTATGAATTTCCTTGCTGAAAGAGGGAAGACCATCAGGTAGCAGTTTAGACAGGAAAGTAAGTGGTAAGCAGGTAAGCCATGGATACATTATAGTTGTAGGAACCCAACTTCACTGAAATCTTAATTGATAGCATGTGATGGGATAAACCAGATTTCTTTTTGTATTTTTAATTATTCTTAGGTTAGAACCTTTTCTCAATAATGAAGGCAGCTTGGTGTAATGGAAGAATAGCATTTACAAACAAACTTAATCCATAAATCCACTCCCAGTTTAAGTTTGTGACTTTGGGCCAAGTTATCTAACTTTTTCATGCTTCTATATCCTCACCTGGGAATAGTTATCTAGCAATCTAAGGTTATTAGAAAAAGTCAATGAGATAATGCATGTAAAATATGCCACGCACAGGGCCTAGCACATGATTAGCAGTTGGAAAATGGTCTCTGCGAATCAAATTCCTCAGGATGAATTCGCACTCAGGCTTGATGTGAGAATCAAATGAGATGACGCATATCAAATGTCTAGCAGAGAGAAAGTTCTTACTGCATCTCTAGAACAATAACTGTGGCAAATTTATTATGGGACTGTTAATAGAGGCTTAGTTATAACTGTTTTCATATATAATTTCTGGTGGAAATAAAGTGCATAGTCAAAGAAAATGTCCATTTTTACAATATGGTGGGAAAATTTGAAAAGCATCAGAATCTACTTAGTTTGAACTTCTTGAAGGTGAGAAATGGAACCTAAAAGGGAGTGGGCTATAAAGAGCCAGACATTCTGTGTTTGTTGGAATTAACATTTGAATGAATGTCAGGTGAGAGAGGAGACAAGCACTGCCATCTTCTCAATACCTGTTTCTTGATACTGGAATGAGGCTCTGCTATCTGCCTTTATTTTGTTACAGCACAGAAGTTTGAATTTAACCCAGCGACTCACATTGGGCTCTCCTTCCCTAGAGTGCTTCCTGACCTGTGTCCCTGGCCTTGGACCATTAAACCTGTTAGAGCCCCAGATATTGGCAGCTGTGTTTCTAACCACAGCCAGGTAACCCAGCCATGAACCTGGACAACCACCATTTGGTTTAACGATGTGGTTTTCTTTTCTACTTGAGCCTGAATAGTTTCACCGTTATACTTGCTTGGCCCAATCAAATGTCAGTGATGTGTGACTTCTTAGTGGCAGTCTCAATAGCCAGTGTACGACTCACAGTTACCTTTTCCTGCCATTGGATCCTGGAGGCAGGGCCACAGCTGGTCTCCGGGTGACTACGACGGGCAGAGTGAAAAGTCCCCTGCCTAGGAGCGGACTTCGTTCCATTAAGTCTCTGAAAAGTCCCCTGCCTAGGAGCGGACTTCGTTCCATTAAGTCCCTGTGATGTTGAGGCTGTTGGCCTCCAATGCATAAGCTCCCCAATCCAGATGATACCCCTATTAAAGGAAGCTCTCCCCAATTAAAGAACTCAGATATCCAGACCGGGTTCGAGCCATCCCGGGGATGCTTCATCTCCCTGAACTCAAGATTGGAGAGCTATTTTAAATGAGCTCTACGTTTTGTTATTTTTTTCTTCCACTCTGAATTTATAATTTTCAACAATTCTATGTTATCCCAGGTAAAACTGCTTTCTTTTGGAGAAGTAGGCAGTCTCCTGTTTTTGCAAAATAAAATATAATTAGGAGACCCAGACCAGAACTATTCTTAAACTGTCTTTTGCGCCTGAATTTAGTGGAACATAATTCTTTTTCTTTTCTTATAGTAGATAGTTCAGCAGTGCTATTTAATATCTAATTTAATCATTTCTACTACAGATTAAACCAATGAGTATTTCCTCTTATAACCACTCAAAAATATGACCTACACCTCTGAACTTGAAGAAGACTGTTAGGTACTTTTCCTTAGAGTTTTGTAATTTTTACTGTAGTAAAGGAGAGTGCAATCTGTTTTGTCTCACTCTTTCTCTCTCTCTGTTAATTTCATTACTTTTTTAAAAAAATAATGCACTTGTGAAGTAATTGAATATAAAACTAATCATTTTATTTTGTATTTGGGAATAAAGAGTTACCCAACAAATTAAGGAAATATTAGATGGAGCCAAAAATAGATAACTTAGGGTTCCTTAGGAGTGCTATGCATTTTTGGAGAGCTGAAAAGAAATAATTGGACTGGAAACGACATGAATTTAGATGTTAATAATATGCATAAGTATGGCCTTTTCAGTAGGGGCAGCTCAATCTCAATAAAGCTAAAAGTCTTCTTTAACTCAGAAAAGATACAGAGTCACAATTTTATGATAAACGCAAAATATTCTTAGTATTTTGACTAGGCCACATTTTACAGGCAAACTGAATATAATGAAGGAAAATATTTTAGGGCCTAAATTTATTGTTGGATGCCATTTTTCCACGTAAGAGGTATGTAATAGAAATTACATATGCATACAAAATCAACACATCTACTGATTTTTTTCAACCTGGCGAAAGTAATTGAGTTTTCTAAAATAATTACTCTTATGAATACTTTGGTAACTTATGAAGAGAAGCCCCTAGAAATTGACATTTAACCATGTAAAATGGCTCACTGAGTTACTACTGCACACTGACGTCAGACTAGACAAGTGAGACCGGTACTGGGCCCCAGCGCTCAACTCTCACAGGAACTTGGTCAGTTCCTAGGGTCTCACCTGACTGCAAACCTCTATACCACACTATGCTGGAAACAGGAGTTACTGATAAATTGTCACCAGCTTTGTGGTTACCAAAACCATGCTGAGAAATAAGAAAAAGTGAAGGAGGGAATGAGTAAAGAAAGAAAGAACCCAAATAAAATAATTTGACATAATAAGCATCCTATTTTCTGTGCTCTTTCTGAGATCAGAAGCCCTTTTTCCAGGCTCATTCAAGCTCTTTCCCTCACCTTAATTCCATTTAATTTTAAGGGATCCTATGGAGATCTAGCATTCTAATCTAAGCCCTAGCTCCTAGCATCCCATCCGCCTGAAAAACCTACCTTTGAAGGCTTAGCTTATGTATTGCCTCTTTTGTAAAAACAGCCATGGTGCACCCAGAATATTTTATGTGATGCTTCCTCATTGATTTACTACCAAGATGTTTAAAACACTGTCTTTTCAGTTGGAATATGAGCTCTACAAGACTAGACATATACCCTATTCCTGTCTGTATGTTCAGTGCTTAGAACGGGCCAACTCAACACTGATAATGTCTGACAAATTCAAGAATAAAAGCAAGAGAGGGAGAGGGAGAGAGAGAGGGAGAGAGAGAGAGGGAGAGAGGGAGAGAGGGAGAGAGGGAGGGAGGGAGGGAGGGAGGGAGGGAGGGAGGGAGGGAGGGAGGGAGAGAATTGATTAAATGAACAGAGATGAGTGAACACATGGTGTTTCAAGGAGCTTTTGGATGGGTCACAAGTCATTTTCAGAGTTATAGGACGAGTACAGCACATTTCTCATTTAACATCGCCTGTTAGGCTAGCAATAGACTCAGCCCTGGATGGAATGAATAGACTCACTTCACTGGATGGAGGAAGCCCCAGAGAGTGGAGTTGGAGCCAAAGGTAGTATGCAGCAATGAAAAGTTCATACTAAATCAAAGCTGGGCAGATCGTTAAAATAGAGCTGTCAATTCAAAGAGCCTGAGCAAAAAGTCGGAATCCACGTCAAAAACAAAGGAATGGAAACCGGGAATGTTAGATGGAAAAAGAGAAGCAGAATGAGAGACATCCGAAGGCAGAGAGGGTAATTACTGCAGTTCTGTGTGGGCAGGCGATGGCCTCAGCATTCCCTGGGACTAAGTGTCAGAGTCTCAGGTAGACAGCCTGATTCCAGCGTGGGTTCCATGCTTTTGGGACCCCTTACTTTTAGCATGGCATTCCCTCATTTGTAAACCAGGAATGATAAGAATACCTGCCTCACAGGGTTGGTGTGAGAATTAAATAAAATGTGTCTGCAAAGCATTTCACATAGTTCCTATAACACATAATCAATAATAAATGTTAGCTTTTGTTATTAGGAGGTCCTGACTCAATCTGGACAGATGAACTAAGGTAAGAGATTAAAGAAAAAAGGGGGTGGGGTGGGGGCTGTGTAGGGTGATATTATTTATCAGTTTGCTGCTGAGACCAGCCCTGGTTTATGTATGTTGCCCTCATATGTTATTTGATTAGTATGTTCTTTTACTATCATACTGTAGAAACTTTAAAAATAAAATGTGTTAGAATAGCTTTAGGATGTCAAGATACAGCACAATTTTCTGAAACATGAAATAAAAGACACAAGTTATAAAGAAAATAACGTTAAGTCAGACTGTGTCAAATTTAAAATTTCTGAACAAAAGACGAATACTCCCCTAAAATGAAAAAATACACTAGTAATCAAGAAAATGCTGATAAAACACAATGATGATTTTCCTTCTATAATAGCATGTCCTATAAAAGTATGTTCTTTGATTACAATGCAAAACTAGAAATCAATAGAAAAAAGACAAGTAAAATTACCTAAATGTTTAGAAATTAGATAATATATTTCTAAATAACCCATTGGTCAAATAATCTTTAAAAATATGTAGATATCAATGAGAATTAAAATGTGGCATATGAACACATTGGGAAGTAACTAAAGCCATGCTTAGAGGAAAATTTATGGCACTGATAAATATTTTACAAAAGAAGAAAGGCTGAAAAACGACTGTTTTTCACTGATCTACATATCCATTTAAAGACATTTGAAAAAGAAGAGCAAATGAAACCCCCAAAAATGTAAAAGAAGGGAAATAAATATAAAAGCAGAAAGAAATACAAGAAAAATGTAGAATTAACAAATCCAAATGTTTCTTTAAAGAAAGTTATAAAAGTAATAAACCCATGTTGACTGAGAATTTCTTTACAAGATAAAAATAACTACCATGAGAAATAAATAAGAAGGTATTTACCACAGATACTCATTCCAGGTAGGCATTTACACTCAAAGACTAAATAAAGCAAGTCACCAAATCAATGCAACAAGGGAAAAAGGTATGTCATACTTTCCATAGATACAGAAAAGGCATTCGATAGAAGTCAATATCTATTCAATACTACTCTCGTTAAACTAGAAATAATAGGGAATTTCATTAATCTGATTAAAAACAAAACAAAAAAACAAAAAAAAAACCCACAGCAAGCACTCTATGTCATGGTGAGATATTGAAAGCTTTCCTCCCTGGATCCCAAATAAGACAAGGATGTGATATCATTTTCCCAAATCAGAGCAGAAACTCAGAATCGCATTTAAGAATGCAAAGGAGTGTGGATCCTGTCTGAGAACCTGTTCTCTCTGTGGGGGTGGAGGAGGCAAGGGGAGGGAGAAAAAGGCAGGAGGTCATTAGCTCGCGCTCCACCTTTTTCCTTTTCTTAAAAAAAAAATTAAAAAAATTAAAAAAAAAAAAAAAATATATATATATATATATATATATATATATATATATATATATATATATAATTGCACATAGCACCAAAGGTTGGTGTTAAGGTGCGGATGCTGTGGGTGTGAGAGTGAGAAAGGAGGTGGCAGAAAGCCAGGCAACTCAGGTGACTTGGAGGGGGTGGGGGGCGAGTTGGTAAGAAGCGAAACACTTGCAAAGAAGGAGCAGGTTTTCGAGTGTCCCTATGCTTTGCTTTGCCTCTGTTTCATTTCTAATTATGGTGTAATAAGTGTCCCTAAATCCTGGTACAAATTGGATGGTTTGCTTTTCACTGAGTCAGAAACAGCCACTGCCTCTTTTGACTAGGATGAAACATTATCAAAATAAAGGAATAAAATGATTTAAGATGATTCTAATTTCTTTCAAAGCCCCTCCCCCAATTAAGACCAACTGCTTCTATTACCACCCTAACAAAAAAGACGGTCGGCCACACCCTGAATTGAATAGAAATATATGAACATAAACAACCACCACCTAAGGCAGCAGAAAAAGCCTAATATTCAACAACTTATAAATGGATGTTTTCAATGATCTTGACTCATATGACAATAATCATCAATAAACCTGCTTATTCCAAGTAAATTTAATACGTAGCTTTGAACTCAGTAAGATGAATACTACTCCCTGTTACAGGTCTTACAAGTTAATACAAATGAGTAATTTTTTTCCCAGTAGAATCTGTACAAAAAGACCACTCACACAGGCAGGCACACAGGACAAAACCCCATTTGGACCTTGAGTCTGTGCTCAGTCTCTGTTCATGTTCAACTGATTGGATTGCTTAAAAAAACCAATGTCAGAGCTGTTCTACAGTCCAAATGGCCGGTATGCTGCCACCAGGTCCCATTGGTATCTCACAGACACAGCCAGACAGTCCAGGCAAAATTGAGGGCTCCTTGCTGGGTAACAGGTCAGTACTACAGACTATGAAATTCTGTATTCAATCACAAATGAAAAGCTAACTGTACAAATAAAATACTAATGAAAGCCACCCATCTGGGGACTGAGGTCTGTTAGTGCATCTCAACCAGAGCCTGGCCAGTCCGCTCGTATCACAGGGGGAAACTGCCTGTTATTAAATGCCTTTTCCTGGGGGAAGCAAAGGTCCATTGAAGTCAGGCAGGTAACGCCTTAGCTCCGGACTCATTCCCCAGACTTTATGGAGCCAACGTCTGCGATACCAATCAAGGCGGAGCCATGCAGTTGTCTGTAAATGTCTGTCACAGGGCCTGGCTTGCAGCCACGGAGTAGGGTGGCACCAAGGAAGCTGACCTGGGGGAGAGAAGCAATGCTTCTGCCCCCGCCATGCCCCCCACACGGGTCTGTTTATTTGCTATACAATCAGCATTTTCAAAGAAAGCTACACATTTAGATTCCCCAAGTCACAACCCATAGAAGACGGTTTTAGTCCAAAGAAGATATTCTAATACAAAACTCTTGCTTCAAATCTTCAATCTCTCATGTGCCCATCCCAGGCAGAAAGGGTGCAAGGCCCAGACAACAGCCGATTACATTTTCAACACTTGGTTTACTCATTTTAACTTTTATTGTCTTCTACAGCCCTGAGATTCTGGACACTGGTAACTCAAGTGGGGGCAGTGTCTCCAGCAGACAGAGATGCAGATTTTGCATAGCAAAATGCCAAGGGAACAAAAGATGATTCAAGCTAAGATAAGCGTCAAAAGGAACTCGAGTCCGTCATTTCTGAGCTCGGGCCTTCGAGCTCACGTTCCTGCCACACATCTGAATTTCAGGTCCTCGCAAGAATACAGAATAGCAAGAATGCTCTTGCTATTTGCAACGGTTCAGCAAATAAATCAAAGCAGGCTATTTAGATTTTCTTTTTTTGATGACAGAAGGAAAAGTATTTATCAGCAAGTCATTATGAGAAGCCATGGGAAGTAGAGTGTTTATGTACGACTTCCATTTGGAGACAACTTTATAGACCAGAAAGCTGGAGTTTCGAGAATTCTATCCCCCATAAATAATCTCCATAAATGACAGAAGATTTCCTGTCTTTTTCTGCTGCATAAATGGAAACCCCTGGATAATGCAATCAGAGCAAGCACTGATATTTCTCATAGTGCGTTTCTTATCCTCTTATTAGGGCTCAGACCTCAGAAAGGCTGAGCAGGTGTATCTAGGAGTTGAGTGTCATGGAACTTAGTCTTCTCTAGTTACTTCTTTTCATTTTGGAAACGTAAACATTCATTCACTTTTTGCTCTTTAGGGAACATTCTGACCCCCAAACACGGGAACTCAATATGCCACAGGTTTCCACCAGTTGTTCAGATGAGGGGAGGGGCAGTGCGGCTGTGGATCTGGGAGAGCAGGGAAGAGTGTCTTTCCATCCAGGTGTACAATGTCTTGGAGCCTGGCAGAGGCTGTCCATCTCCCTGACCTTGAAGCTAGGAGATGCCCGGCGAGCCTGCATGGGAATGCATGCTGCTCACCCGAGCTGCTGCTTCTCATTCCACAACCCGGTCCCCAGAGCACAACACTGAATCCTGCCTGCCACCCCCACGGGGCCAGCCCACGGGGCAGCCCACCGCTTCTCAGGTGGGCTTTAAACACACCTCGCACACACACACAGGGATGGTGCAGAGGCTCTGAGGCATCTCAGATCAACGCCAGGCATCTCCTGAGGCAGCAGCTTTACTGGAGGGAGGGGAAGCGTGGAGTCAAACAATTTAAAATGACTGTTAAGTTATTTTAAAAGATACATTGCGGCCGGCCCAGTGGCTCAGTTGGTTAAGAGCTCGCTCAAGAGTGTGAGCTGAGCTCTGAGCAACAGCTGTTCGAGGCCAGCCCGAGCTGAGTTGCTGTTGAGCTGCCAACAGGTGGCAGGGTGGCTCAGCTCAAAAAAATAAATAAATAAATAAATAAAATAAAAGATAACATTGAGCCAGACATGTAATGGAGTGATGCACTAAATCTACACAAATTTTAAGATGACCTTAAGCATCCCACACCACCCAGGCCTGACAGCATCTTCTGCTCCTAGAACTGCTTTTGTGGGACAGGGGAGAAGAATGGTGGAGCAGGAGTGACGCTGAGCTGCTGATTCCCCTGTCAGGGGCGTGAATACGGTCAGGCGCCACTTACAACAGACGTAAAATAGCTAAAAGGGTCACAGATGGTTTTTTAAAGGAATCAATATGGCGCTGTAGATGACAGTCCTCTGCAACCTGGAGAAAAAGGGAAAAGCAGGTTTTGTTTCATTTGCATATTCTTTTATTTAGCAGATGTTTACTGAGCATTTACTATGTGACAAAGCTCCACTAGGCCTGGTGCTTCTCTTTGAGGAGCCCACAGGCTAAGAGAGAGACAAATGACTCTGTCACTTCTCCACAGGGCATGGGGACCAGGAAGAAATGTTGTCCTCTGAGTTTAGTGACATTTGAAGGAAGGCCTGGTGATAAAGGAGTCGTGAAGGGGCCGAGAGGTAGGAGCACGTATCTGGTAGGAGGGAGACCATGTTGGAGGAACCAGATTGAATGTGTTTCCAGCAGCGTTTCACAGGAAACAGGAAGGTAGTTTGGTTTTTTCGGCATTCAAGGCTTCACCAGGTGATTACAAACAGGAGTTTGCATGGATAAGCAAGGAAGTGATCAGGGCAGCTTCAGGAAATGTGGGGAAATCGCTGAGACAGGGCACGTGACAGAAAACATCCGTGGAAGGTGGGGAGGTCCTGAGTGAGGCGGACACGAGAGCACGGGGGATATTTGAGGATTTGTCACATGAAAATGGCTCTAAAAGTCGGGGGACACAGGGTACCATCCAATATGGAACTAAGTACTTGGAAAGGGTACACATAAAAAAATGTTAATTGTGGTTACTGCACGGTGACAGAATTACGGGCCCATTTTATTTTATTTCCCCGTCTTCTGTGTTTTCCAAATTTTCTTCATGGACCATATATTGCTGTTGTAATTGAGAGAAAATTAAAAACAGGTGGGGTAGCCCAGAAATATGGGAGTAAAACCAAACAGGTAGTTAACGCCAATCCCTCCCAGGCCAGAAGAAATGGAGAGTGACAGTGGGCACCCTGGAAGCATCACGAGCTGGCTGTGAAGTGCACAGGTGGGGGACACTCAGGGTACTTCCTTCACTTCGCTGCCCGCACCCATCCTCCCTCCGTCACCCGGAAACACACATGAAAACTCCCACACGCAGCCTGACACTCACAGCGCACGCACACACACACTCAGCCTGCACTTCCTTTTTCTCACCACCACCAACACAGCAGACCACACCCGGTGCATCTGTGAGCATTCCTGCATGGTGATGGCTGGTGTCACACAGTAGGCTTGGGTGTCACACAGTAGGCTGTGGCACAAGGGTAACGGATGGGGAAGGCTAATTTAAGTCAAGAAAATTCCCTGTTGAGTCATTCCGGCTTCCCTCTCCGCCTCCATCTCTCCACGCCCACCTTCACTTCCAACAAAACACATGAACAGAGACGGACTTACGCCCCGCCCCGCCCCGCAGCTGTGGTGGGCCGAAGGACAGCAACGTGACCCTCTAACATAGTCGCCGTCACGTTTCTCTGAGGAATGGATCAAACCACTGCCCAGGCAATGGGACACGACTCTCCGAAAACCAGCCCCCCAAAACCCAGACAGGCCTCCGGCAGGCCCCGCCACCTGCAGAGCCAGTTCTGTGCACAACTCATGAGACGGCTATTTGAAAGAACACATTTTACACTCAGCTAAAGGAGGCAGTGATAGGCACACACCAGGTAGCGAGCACTCCATCTTTTATGAACTACGTTTTTGCATCCCCTTTCCCTCCTCTAATCCCAGCTCTGAGGCCCATGCCCGATAGGCTCGTTTCTTCCACCTCGTCCGCGGGCTAAGTTTCTTCCCTCGGGACCACGCTGGTCCTTGGAAAGGCAGCGTTGCTCTGTTTAAGCTGTAGGTCCCCGTGTCAGTGTCAGGCTGAGCAGGATGCATCTCAGACTCAAGCGGATGGGATCTCCTGTTTGCTGCACACGTTTCCTGACAAAAACTTTGGATTTGCTTTTCCTAAACTCTTCAGCTTTAATGATGACTTGCCTGATTCATTCTGGAAAACACAGTGCACGCAGTTCCCAAAGTACCTGAGATCTTAGAGGACACCAAATTTGCACAGGGGACCGGCTAGCACAGGGGACCGGCTAGCACAGGGGACCGGCTAGCACAGGGGACCGGCTAGCCGGCATAAACGCGTGGAGCCTGGCCTTGAGTCAGACAGACCTGTGTGCAAATTCCGTGAGTGCCATTGTTTAGCTGGATGACCTTTAGGAAATTATTTATGAGAGAGAGAGAGAGAGAGAGAGAGAGAGAGAGAGAGAGAGAGAGAGAGAGAGAGAGAAAGGAAGGAAGGAAGGAAGGAAGGAAGGAAGGAAGGAAGGAAGGAAGGAAGGAAGGAAGGAAAAGGAAGAAGCTATTTGAAATCCTCGGAGGAGAGAAAACAGCAAACCCTGTGCTAGCTGCTCACCTTCTGGCCTGTACCCTGGATTATCCGTGATCACATCCAGTGAAACCATTAACTTCTAGAGACACAAATCTCGCCAACAAAATCAATTATTTCATTCCTTAATGTAGACTTTCACACTCTTTCCAAGTTATCAAACTTAAAATTTTCTAATCAAGCTAAAAAAATCAGAATCTGCTTGTGATCATATTTTTTTCATGGCAACCTTCTCTCCTCTGTAACCGCTTTTTCCTCCAATTCTTCTTCTCCCTAAATTAAGCAAGTAAAACCTCTGCCAGAGGAAATGCTCTCAGAACCGGCCCTTCCAATGGCCCCGTGTGAGTAAGAAACCAAGAAGGGATGACAGGAAACAGAATAAATACGCCACTCGCTCTGGATCTGTGACCTTCTCTGACTTGCTGGTTTGGGGGGCTCCTTGGTTTCTCTTAGGACTTGTTTTTGAACTGGGGCATCCCGGCCTTTCCAGAGAGTGTGCTGAGGGGTACCATGTGCTTCAGTTTGTCTCTTCATCCCCCCTGAGATCACAGGAAAGAGAGGAGGGACGTGAAGGCGGTACCCAGAGATGAGGGTCCGCTCCGGGAGCAGACCCAGGGCTGTGAAAGCGAAACCATCACTGTCTACACCGCCGCCAAGAGCTGGCTTCCTCTTACTCAACACTGAGTTTTCCTTCACACCTGCATTCGAAAAAGCGACAGTGGCTTGAAGGGAGGGCCGAGGTAAACTTTTCTGAGTGCTTTTCTCCCGAATCCAAGGCTGCCCATTTCAGCCAGGAGATCTGGCAGCTCTTTGCAGTGAGGCGGGCTTTCCAACATGGGGCGCTCAGGGCCAACAGGGAGAATTCTGAAGCTAGGACCCAAATCCCCATGTCAGTCTCGAGACTGCACTGTTCTCAGGACCCCTGCGGGCTCCAGAGTGGTGGGCACGCTCTCCCACCTCGCCACAATTCTACACTGGACAGGTGCTGACTGCTCCGTAACAGCCAGAAGCTGGCCTCCTGGTCCTAGGAGGGCATCATGGGGAGGTAATTTATAAGCCTTTATATCTTACACTAATGATAATCACCTGTTCTCTAATATGTTCTTTTTTTTTTGAGGGCAGTGTCATTGGCCCTCATATGTGGGACCCGAACCGGGGCCGCTGGCATCCCAAGCCAGCGCTTAACCACCGCGCCACTCGGCCAGCCCTCTAATATGTTCTTAACACCCAGAATACAGCCTATCGTGTACCCATAGATACTTGATGAATGAATGAATGAATGAATGAATGAAGTGCCTACATCATGACAGACACTTAGCCGAACCACTCTGTGTGTCATCGCATTTCACGTACAAGCTTACAATCACCCAGGGCACCAGGCCTTACTCCTCCCTCCATGTAAAAGGTAAGAAGACCAGCTTCAGGAGGGTTAGGCGACCTGCCCGAGTCACTAACGGAGCTGATTCTAAACTCCTTTGGCCATGCGCCATCATGCCCTCTCATCCTGTCTTAAAATCAAGGATCATTAAGGAACCATTTGATAACAGCCATAACGGCAACAAAATAATCGCTCCAAGTATTCTATAATCAAATATCCTTTCAAGAAAATCACAGTTTCCTGTGTGTAGCCAAGCATCCAGGCGACACAGATTTCTTAAGTGCCTGCTGCTATGTGCCAAGGACGTTGCCAGGTTCTGGGATGGTACAGACAGCTTGGGCTCCTGTCCTTGGAGATCCCAACAGACCCCCAGGTATTTGGAAGCCCATCAGCTGAAGTCAGCTGAGTGCTGACATCTTTCTGGTGAGATGCACAGGTGCTGTGGGCACACAGGAGACCTCAATCCTTCCTCCAAAAATGTCAGACACATGATACGAATGAAGGCAGCACGAGGCTGAAGATTGTGCTGGAATCTCAGGCAGACATTCAGCTGAGACTATCACCGGCTGACGTCTGTATTCAGGTGTTATGCTCATCACCTCAGCCTCATTTGTCATTTCCAATTGTGCTAAACGTTCTCTCATCCCTTTGCTAGTTAAAAAACTTTGTGGGTTTAATGTCTTAAGGATTAAAACTGTGTTAAAATTCTCTATTCTCAGATATTCTGTTTCCTAATCTTTGAATCATTCTTGCTGTTCTCTCTATAAGCATCCCATTGATTGTAAATAAATTGTGGGGCCCCAAATTAGAATCAGTCCCCTGAAAACATCCTGGGACGACGGAAAGGATCACATAAAAGGGGGACTCTCCTACTCGTCCTGTTTACCTGTCCGGGTTACGTGGTTAGGTTTCTACCTGTGCCAGCAGTTCCTGACTAATGGACCACATCCTGCACATCCTGCCAGGTCCCTTGATGAAGCAGGTGCAATTCTTCTATCTCCCATTTCTTTTTCTGTCGCATTCCTCTAGCTTCCGGATTTTCCCAGTCTTTAGAAGCGTCCACATGGTACAGGTTTTAGGTTCACTGCTAAGCAAATTAAAAGTAGCTTAGGGGAGGGCCGGCGGAGTGGCGCGGGGGTTAAGCGCTGGCTTGGGAAGCCAGCGGCCCCGGTTTGGGTTCCTCATATGAGGGCCAGTGACACTGCCCTCAAAAAAAAAAAAAAGTAGCTTAGGGGAAGAAACTGGCAAAAGCAAACACACAAATAAGCTGCAGCTTCTAATTAAGCAAGTTGCTCATTCCAGTGTGATTTCTCCTTATTTACAGCAAACCACCAAAAAACGTTTGTCTGTTTGAACTAAAATACCTGTGCCACCTGTCAGACACAGTGTTGTCCTGTCACAAAACCAAGATGCTTTGTGGGGTTCACGTTCCTAAAAGACTGTGAAAGCATTATGAAAAGTAATTGAATTATTATTCTATCAGCAAAATACTGCAGAGGCTTGTCAGAGCGACAACAGTTGGCTGGAAATACAGAGGCACATATTTAACATTTTTCTTAAGATTCACCTCTGATGTGTAACTGTACTTCACTGAAACTCTCTTACTAAAAATTTAAAAAAAAATTATGTTAAAAGCACTTTGCAATTGTTAATGCTTTTGTACGTCATTTTGTGCTGCATATAGATAGATGGATGGATAGATAGATAGATAGATAGATAGATAGATAGATAGATAGAAAGAAATATTAGCAGCTAAACTTTCTATATCCCAGGTATTTTTCTCAGTGCTTTTCGTATATTCAATAATTCCATCGTCACAACCCAATTACTTTACAGTTGAGGAACTGGAGGTACAGAGAAGTCAACTAACTTCCCCAAGGACACACAGCAAACACGGGACAGAGTCAGGCTCATGGGCACACCAACCACCACAAACATTATACGAGCCATGTCTGTAATTCTGAACTTTCTAGCAGTCACAGTAAAAAAAGTAAAGAGAAGGATGCAATGAATTGTTATACATATTATTTCACCCAGCGCATCCAAAATGTTATTTCAACATGCAATTAACATAATTAGCACGATCTTTTTGCATTCCTCTATGCGCACCACGTTTTCAGCCTCCGGTGTATGATCACATTACAGCACCTCCCATGGCGGACAGGCCGGGCGGTTCCAGACCTCAGCAGGCGCGTGTGGCCAGGGGCTGCCATTTGGCTCAAGCAGCTCTGGAGCCCAGACGGTTTTTATATTATTTTTAGTTTCTTGATGCTTGACATTGACCCCTGCCAGGCTTTAAATTGATGAACCTTTCAGATCAGGTTAGTGGATTTCACTTACATAAATGTCCATCAGTTCTAAATCATAATACAATTATTTGATGTCCGTTTTGACTTCCAGTGGAGCCTAGGAGCACAAGCTGCCCTGCCTACCTCCGAGGAGAATGGGAACCTGTTTTATGGGGAAGGACCGTCCCCAGGCTGCCCCCGTCGCCGCGTGCCATGGTCCCCTCTGCAGCATCAGGGCCCTTCTCCCCACACCCCCGCCTCCACTCATACCACCCATCCCCACCCGCCCCGCCTCCTCTTCCAACCAGCCTGCCTTCTGTGTGTGAGCCCCTAACACACGGATCTTCTCGAGCTGCGAGTGGTTCTCATGAGCTCCCTCACATCCTTGAACAGCCTCCTGCACTAACATCTCCTACATCCCCTGTCCCCATGTGCTGTGGCCAGGCAGAGGTGACGCCTCTGAAGCCAAAGCTGCAGGACTGCGAGGGTCCGAGACCCCAGCGAGTGTGCGCGGGGACAGAACTCTCCCAGGGCAAAGGCTGCGTGCGCTAGGTCTGGCTTGTGGCGCTTTCTCGCTGACACCTTGCCCTCCTTTGATTGAGGCTTCCTGGACATTCTCCAGGGTCACCAGTGGGTAGCTCAGTGGGTATTCCTTCTTTCCTTTCCCATATACCCAAAGGAGGAACTAGGTTAAAGGAGCATTTGGGGCACTCCTGGAAGAGTAAAAAATAATAAAACCTCATGAAAGGGATGCCTGGGGTGGGAGGGGGGGAAAGAAAAGAGGAAACCCACGCCCTCCATGCTTCCCGCCAAGTTTCTAGGTCATGGGCAGATGGTCTGCAAAGCAGTCTCAGTTCTCTATAAGATGAGCTGGGAAACACCCTCTTCTCCCCGACCTTGTGATGCCCTAAGGCCCCCAGAAGCAATTTTTACCACAACCAAGGGCACGGCCCCCTGGGACACCCCATCTATACGGCAACAGTGTTCCCAGCACTGGGATGTCTGAACCCCATGTTACTCAAGGCACCTCCTTGCAGGCTACACAAGTTCAAATCCCATTTCAAGTCCACTCGCTGCTTTCTCTGACAGGGCGACAAACAGGCAGGGGATGTTGGGGATGGATGTCTACAAAAACATTTGGACACTGCCCTCCCCCAGCCACCCCCCAACGCATAAAAACAGTCGGATGTGTCTGCACTACTCAGGCCCGTCCACGCAAGCCCATGAATAGGGTTCATCCCTACATCCCTCAACAGGAAGATGGAGTATCAGGCAGAACGCATGGTAAGAGTCAACGTTAAATCTCAGTCCTAACTTGACCTTTCAGGAACCAAATGACTCGGACAAATGACCCGAGTCACTGATGTCTCCATGGCTGCATTTCATCTATGACATGGGCAAAGTTGTGCTTCTCCTGTTTGGTTCACGGAGTTACTGTGAGATACAAATGAGGTGGAATACACACGAAAGTGCTCAGCAAGTGTCAAGTGCTGTATGCACGTGGTCACCGTGCGAGTGCTGCATCCTACCGCTACGGCACGGGAGCCTGTGTCCCCTCCGTGGGACACCGCAGGTGCCCGCAGCACTGAGACATTTACGGAGCTCACGTGAATGGGTGCGTACCCCACAAAGTACTGTGCAGGCTATGTTGATTTTCCAGAACCTACGACCTCTAGGCCAATCCAAAGTATGACAAATACAAATTACATTTCCCCCGCTTATTTTCCTCCAATGGAGGGCTACATCTGAAAGGTCATGGGTGACGTCTACTACCCCGACATTAAAACCGAACTCTGAGTGACTTGCTACTCCATTATTCTTCACCACACCAAGCCCATCGAACAGCGTATGTTATGGTTACAGACTGATAGCAAACCAGAAGAGAGCAAACATTTCAGGAACACTTCGCAATCGTCCATCCCACCCCACTAGCCATTCAGCAAGTCAGCTGCCTATGAGCCAGGAATACTGGAATATCAGACACTTTTTCCTTTCGTTTCTTTTGTTCTGTCCATGGTTCTCAAACTCTAGGATGCATGGAATTACTATGTGTGTCTTTTTTTAAATAAAATAAGCAAATTCAAGTAAGCCAGACTTTACAGGGCTTCTAAGGGTTTTCACGCGTATTTTGGCGTGGGCAAGCCATGGACTTCAGGACCTAAACTAGCATTGAAAAGCTGCCTGTCCACCCCAGAGTGACCAGTAGGATTACTCAGTGCTACCTCAACCTCCCCACGCCAGCAGCTGACACTAAGAACTACCATTTGTTGGGAACTTTCTATATGCCCATCATTACAAAAGGCATCTTTCATTTATTATCTCCGATGCTTACAATAACAGAAAAAGGTGGGTGGAATGCCCGCCACAGGTATGCATACAGTGCTGAAGGTTATCGATGGAGAAGGGATCACTTAGTTCTGGGAGGATCTAGAAAGTTCCATCCAGCCTTTAAAGCAGGCATTAGAAGAGGGCTTTGAACAATTTCTTTTCTAGGCAAATAAGCGACAGCTTTCCCATCAGAAGGATGAGTCTGACTGGAGGTGCAGAGGATGGCTTTTGTTGTTGAAGAGAAAATGAACAGTGTGGTTAAACAACTGGAGGGAGAGAGAGGAAGAAACCAGAGGATGAGACAGGGATAGGGAGAATCACTTCTGTCCCCAGTGACAGAGATAAGAATATAGAAGGGGCTCAGTATTTGGACTTATATTTGCTCTACACGTCACTGCCCAGCCACAGTGAATGTGTGCCGTGCATAATCGATGCATCAGCTAGTTTTTGAGTTTTCCTTAAAGACTGAAGTTCACGGTTTTGAAATACCTAGAAGCTCCAAGCCTTCAGGGAACCAGGAATTAACTTACTTTTCACTGTCATTCAGGTTCAAGGGCTAAACCAGCACAAAGGAGGCAAAAGGAGGAAGGATCAAGCGATTAGCTGAAGTAGGCGGAGGTGGTGATGGAATGGGTGAGAAGAGGAAGTCTGAGTAGAAATGAAACTGCAGAAAAGAGAAACCAAAAAGATATACACTGAACACTAGCTAAATTTATAATTGCACCTATTCAAAACACTCAATGTTAAATTTTTTTTTCAAGTGAAGTACAAGCAAAAATCAGAGGCATTTCACTGTATTCCTTTCACATTCAACAACTGGAACTTTTCTAAAGGCATGGATTTTGTTTTTAAGATTTTTGTCATTTTTTTCGTAACTTTTTTTTTTCCATTTTGCCCTAGTAAAACAGAAATCTGAAAATATTTTGAAAAGGAAATCAAAGAGCAGAGACTTAAATATACGCTATATGATTCCTACACTTCCTTTTTTATAAAGTTACAATGAGTAATACATGCATTTATCTACCTCATCTGAAAAAACAAAACCAAATCTCTTTCTATTCCTTGGAATTTTTATAAAAAGTATAATCAAATACCCAAATTTATCATTGAAAATAATAATGACAACAAGATATTATAATATAATAACAAGTAGTAGTATTCATAAATTATGTTTCTGATAGGATGACACATAGAAATCATAACGTTAAAGGAATCATTAAAATAGAAAACCAGAAATGACTTATACCACTTGAATTAAAGAAGAGTGTATCATTTGGTTTAATTTCTAGGTGGCAGGAAAAACTCTTTCCTCACACAAACTAACAGAAGGAAAACTTCTGTCATAAAATTAAGAGTTATGTGTGAGATCTTAAAGGAAATGTGATGACAATTTTTTGCTACTGATACGCTCACTTCAAGTCACAGACATTTACACAGGGCGCAACCATACTACCGGATTGCACCGATGTCCCTCAAAAGTGGTCCTAATGACCAGCAGACTTTGCACACAGCATTCGGACAGGTGTCTGGGAGCTTTGTCAGACCAGAATGTAACCTGGGCATGGTGAGGTCTGAGTGTTCCCATGAGCTTTTAGCACACTTGGCTCCAATGTGACTCACGGATGCCCAATGACGTACGTGGTAGCAGGTAGGGATGCTTAATCATCTCTTGTACTTCACATAATACATACTTTCTGTTCTAAGTAAATGTTTGAACATATATTGTCCTCTAACATGACTTAAAACACATGCACATTCATAGTCTCTTATTTACACAAACAAATAAAAATGAAATGCACAGTGAAGGATGTGGTTTGGCCAGGAGCGTGCGTCTGTTGGGAAGGGCAGGCCTGGGCTGGTGAGTATCTAATTATGTCCCTTGTTGGAACTGTGGCAAAGTCACGATCCTTCAAGCTTTCAGGAAACTGTATTTTTCTATCCCAAAGTCCTCCTGCCTAGTTTCTCACCAGTAACCTCACTCCATCCCCCTTACCTTTCCTGTGCATTTCAAGATCGGGCCTCATTCGGGGAAAAGCATACAGGATGTATTTAATAAATACCGGCGGCTCAAGAGCAAAGCAGGTTTCTTATGACCATCTCCACCCAGCCGTTCACAGATATCACGGGTGACCTCCCCCGTCTCAGTTTGTAAAAAAGTGCCAAACCGACGCCTAAGATGGGCCGGCCAAAGCCTACAGAACCACTCTCCACTCCCCGCCTTCACACATCTGCTCCTATAGTGAGAATGTGTGTTCACCAAGAGCCATATCTGTTCACATATCTATCTATTCCAGTTGTACTCATTATTGTAATGATGCAACAAAAATTAAATTCTATAAACTGCCCTGGAAAAAGAAAGAGAGGTGATCCTTTGAAGGGAAAAAGCTGTTCCCTTTTGGGAAGATTTGCTAAAGATGATGTGACGTAGACAGGGATGAGGCGGTGGTTCTGAGCTATCGGGGAAAATTCCCACAAAGCCTAATGAGATGTAACTCTCAGATTGTTTCACAATTATCTCTAAATCTGGGCATCCCATTAAAGAAATTGAACCTGGTTTTCATGGGTCAGGCAACAGAGGCACAGTTTAGCAACGACACATGAAAGTCCAACCTTCAGATTATTTCAGGGTCATAAAAACTTGGACCATAAATCAAAAGATTATGCTTGCATTCCAAACAAAACTTTTAGATACATCTGAATGATACTGTATAATTCTCCACTGTGACCAGAGTTCTCCTTTGTCCAATCACTGCTGGACTGAACCAAATCAAATAAGATGGAGTTTACTCACCTGTCTGAGGACAACACCCAACACAAGAAGTGACTAACCTAAAATGCAGGATTTCAGTTTAACCTCAAAACCGACAGCTATAATTTCCCTTATGCTGGTTCACTCAGCATATAAGAGCTCGCTGGAACTGTCGCTATTGCATAATTAGGGAGCCATGCAATGCCCCCCCAGAAATCCTTCTGTTCCTGTCACCAGAGGCCTCGAGAGAAAAAGGAATAGCCTATCTCCTATTCCCAAGGCCAGCAAACGCTAAATAAATTTGTCCTAAGCAGATCATTGAATCACCAGAAACAAATGAAAGCCTAAAATTAGCAGTGCATAGACGGAGAACAGAGAAAGATCTTATAACTTGAAAGAAAAGTTCAGTACACAAGTCATTCTTTTCTGGAAGAAGAGGTAAGCTAATCTCCCAACAGACATCTTCCTCGTGCTTTCGTAAGTAGACTCGTTGCCCCATTAAAGTCTTTGCATGTCATACAGGAGAGCTGAAACTCAGAAACCGGAGGCTGTCTGCTTCCTCACATGGACTGAACTTGTTTTTCTGGATTCCGCCCTTGGGCTCTCCTTGGGGCCCAGCTCTGTGGCTCAGTCAGGCAATTTTGGAACAAACAGCTGTGTTTGGAATTCACTGTTGACACCACAATTGAGTTATGTGGTGATTTCCATAAGGATAAACAGACGTGTCCCTTCCCAGGTTTCACAGAAGCCACTGGACCTAACGCCAGCCGCCATGACCAGCCAGTCTCAGGGCATCCACCAGCTCCTTCAGGCGGAGAAAAGAGCCAAGGACAAGCTGGAGGAAGCCAAGAAGAGTAAGTGCCCCTTCGGTCTGACCTCGGAGGGAGGTGTCACAAAGTGGATGGGGGAGAGGGGTGCCTGGGATGGCCACAGACCTCGGCGGCAGGTCAGCCCTGCTTCAAATCCTGGTTCAGGCTCCCTCCCTGTGAGACCCTGGCCAGGTCACTGCAACCACCCAGTTATACTGGGGACAAAGTTCCCTAACTCGGTCTTTTTGGGAGGTTGCATGCGAAGTGAGATGACAATGGACATTGAAGTTTTCATGGGCTTGAACCTTGCCTCTGCAACTTCCTTGATGTCGCCACACCCGAGTGTCTCAATACTGTGACCAGCTAGGAGATAAACAACTCCCAGATGGGGTCTCTTTCCCAGCGAATAAATGTGAGCAAGTTGCCTCTGAAAGCATCTATTCCTGCTCCTGTGAAAGTGCGTTAATCACACTTAATAGCCCTTTCTCATCCCTCTCCTGGTGGCTTTTAATCTCCCGTGTTTTAAAACACTTCCATTTGACTCTCATTTCCTAACTTGCTATTATTTAGTCACGCGCATGTGTATTTACACATAGAACGTTCTCTATAAACTTCAACCCCATTTAGTCTCTTTGGTATTCACAACAGCCGTGTGGATTAGATCTTACTATTATTCCCACTTTATGTCTGTAGAAACTGAGAGGCCATCCTTTGCCAAAGGTCCTAATTTTTTAAAATAGAAACTATCGTGCCAGGCACCATACTCAATGTTTATCTTACTCATGCCTCACATGAGCCCTTTTTGCAAAAGGGGAAAGTGATGCTTAGAGAAATTATGCAACTTGCCCAAGTCCACACAGAGGGGAAATGATAGAAGTAGGATCTGCGTGGGGTCTGATGCCCAAGGCAAGATCTTAGCCACTGCGCGACACAAAACACGCCTTTCCTATACCGGCTAACCCAGCGTTGCAGATCTGCAGCCCAAACTCAGGTTGCTTGGGTCAACACCTCTGCTTTTCCCACTTCCTGTTTCATCATTACTTAATCTGTATTAATGTGTGTCATGTACTTCTTCTTAATTAAATCTAAAATCCAGCAAGATAAGGGGTCATGTCTTAAAACTGTGGCCCACGTAACTCTTCGATGAATGTGGTGATGGGAGCAGAGCAGGTCCTGACACGGGGGGCTGAAAGGTATGGAGTGCACATGGGAACAGCACCCGACTACACAAGACAGGGGTCTGGCTGCCGCTCAGCATGCTGGGGTTTCTGTCGGCTCGAAACAGCTGGATTTCCTGCACACTCAGCAATGTGGGCATGCACAAGCAAAGGAAACACTCTATACGGAGGCACTAGGAGGGGAAGGAAGGAAGATCATGGAGGCACACTTTACCTACTTCTCATTTGTTTCTACGACACGCGCTGCAAGGGATTGCAAAAAGGCATGAGTCCATGGTGATGTTACAGAAAACAAAGCCGCTGGTTGAGACAATGTAGAAAACTCCCTGAGCTTTCATTCAAATTTCTTTAACCACATGTAAAACATCCAGAACAGAAGACCAACTTGTTTTGAGATGTGTAATATTGATGTTACCTTTGCTTCCTCATTTTGGGAGAAACAAAATGGCAATATTGAGCACACATATAATCAATATTATTGGATGATTCAAAAATGATTTTCACCCACCAGCTCTCCTCTTCCAAAGTCCTTAGAGAAGAAAAGTGCTGTGGCTCCCAGAGGGTTTGGGTGGGAAGCACTCCAGCCTTGGGCCCGTAATGAAGCCAAACGTCTTTTCCTTCCCTAGCGAATATGTTGTCACGGACAATCTTCCTGCAGAAGCTAGAACTGGCAAAGGCATACTGTAGTTTCAGTACACAAAGTGTTCAGTGTATCTGCCAGTAACTTAAAGTACTCATGTACTTTTTCCACCTTGGTCTTTGTTCATGAACGTTCAAGCAGATATTCAACCAGTGCTAGAAATATCCAGACCGTGGTAACATTTTGAAAAATATTTTGACTTTCAACAACTGACCTCTGATTCAGCTTTCCAGAGAATGTCACCCTGTCCCTGTGCGTCGCCGAGCATAGGCGTGGAGGCCAGTTGTCACTGGCGAGAAGGCTGTGTTCTCACATAACTCTCAGCAAGCAGAACTGGGCAGTATTGGCACCCACGGGCCACTTCCTAAACCTTTTGTGGCCAAGTAAAGTATGGCTCCATTACCTGGTATTTTGTAATGTCTCTCTTAGTTCTCTTAGTTTTTATTTCACTCATTTATTTCATAAGGATTTGTGGGCTGCCTGTTTCCAAGCCACTTGGATGTAGCCACTGTTGAAAAGACCTAGATTCTTCCTTAAAGAATTCCCCACAGAGATAAATGCATCAGTGACCATGGAGAGGTATGGGGAGAGGGAGAAAATATGAGAGGTACCCATCATCTTTATAAACCCATAATAGCACTTTTTTTTTTCCTTAAAGAAACTCATTTGAAAATCTGCCATGTGAAGGCCAAATAGACTCAATGAGAACAACAAAATGTGGCTGGTGAACGCCACGGTAGATGGTCTATGATCGCTTCCTCTTTCTTAAGTCCACTCATTGGAAAGCCTCCCAGAAAACTTGCACTTTGAGGCTTTGTTAGACCAGGACTCCTGAATGTATATTTAAAGGAGAAGGAAAGGGAGAGAGGCAGCGAGAGAAAGTGAAGACAGATCAATTCACACATTCACCATTTCAGAAAAATATAAGACTAATAAGGTGGTGGTATTTACATGGCGTGCTGCAAAAGTATTAATATATTCCATGACGGAGGACTGCCTCCGATCTCCGGAAAGCTGTTTCCTAACACGGTACACGGTATACGTGTGTCACCTTGAGGGATACAGCCCAGGGGCTGTAGACCTGGTCCCAGGAACCCTCCTAAGCCTGTTAGGTCTGTGGAAATAGAAGAGGCTGCTTTGCACTCCCAGACAGTCACTGCTCCTTAGAGGGACAATTTGGGGAGTGGGGGTAGGAGGAAGGGATTATGAAACCGGCTTGAAAAGCTGGGATGCAAAACAGCGGAGTAGAAAACCATTGGCTTTTCAAAACAATGTTTGTATCAACTTAAGTTTCTTTGTGAAGTTACTGAGCATCTCTGAGCTTCAATCTTTCCATGAAATAAAAATACAGCCAAGATGCTTTAAGGGCTGGAAAGCTATACCTAAGAGAGTAGAATACAAACTAAACAGTCATTTTTACTTTTCATCTACACAATATATACACTGTGTATGGCTGTCAGTCATGACAATCGCACTTCATTCTTTCTTACGACCGCTGCAGGTTCTGTCACAGGGACGTGTGCTGCTTCTGGCCGGATGACTAGAAGAGCTCAGATATTTGCCTCTGTTCCCTGATTACAGATTAAATGATATATATTACTAATAGTGAACACACAGAGATTTGTATGTGTAAAACAGTCTTACTGTTTGGTTGAGCTTGGATGGAATGGCAGTGGGGTGGCACTAGCTTAAATGATCTTTCTTGAAGTTAACACCTTTTGCCTAAAAAATGGCTCATTCATCAAAACAGGAAAGTGCCTGTGTTGGGCCAAGGCGAGTTACATTGTGACAAAGGCACGTCAGAGTTGACCAGGAGTTCCAGGTCTGGGGTCTCCATCGGGATCAGATGAGAAAGTCACGGTCCCAACACCGGCAGGAGAAACAACGATGTGTGTTTCCCTGAAAGATGAGACCCTTTTACTCCTGCTCAGGACTCAGGGAGGAGTGGCATTTATTTCATTTACACCCATTGCAAACTTGGAAAGCGCCACAGCTGTCTACGAACACCACTCTCCAGTGCTCAGCAGCACATGAAGAACCCAGATTTTAGGATTTCCAAACCTGCACCATAGCCTCTCCCACAAAGAAACAATCTGTCTACTTTGGCAGCCACAGAAAATAGCATTTGTGTCTCACTCAAAACTACAACTTGCATTACGAGGTACAGATTGAAAGACGTGGTAAACAGTGCCAATGTTCACATGTAGGTATGAGAGGAAGCAAACAAGCAGGCAAGTTAGAAATGTTCTAAAAAGTAGCAAAAGCCCCCAAAGTTCTCGTACGCTCCGTCTCCTACGAGGCCTCGCTGAATTCTACGGTAGTGAAAAATCATATAATACTTAAGAAAATATTTCTCCTTAGATAATACATTGGCCTGTATGGGAACACAGATTAGTTTGTGTGGGTCTATAGGATGCAAACCATCCATTCTTTTCAAAATCTGCTAATTGCCTATTGAAGATAGTCTGAATTATTTAAACAAGCCCCTTGGTTTAGTAAAATTCCTCACTATGCAAGGGGCTATTTTAGTCCTCGAAGACATGACTTTTAATAAACTAATAAAATAGAAGCTGTTATATTAGAACTCCATGGTCCTGTCTCGTGTGTTTTGTAGGCCTGTAAATACTTCCTCTTTCTTTATAGTCCACAGACTAATGGGCTATTTGTAAGTATACTGGACTTTCATTTCTTCAAGTGGGTCATATTAAAATAATAACCACGAAACATTTTCATCTATTAATGCCATTTGGTTGTGTTCAGTCCAGGATCTGCATAAAACTCCTTATATTTTTTTTAATAAGGAAAGTCCAAGTAAAGGAAACGCCAAGACCCAGGAAGCAGATTAATGAAATCAAATAGGTCAGGGAAAACATCAGGCACCAAACTAGAGGTTGATTCTTTGTTTTCCTCGTGGCTTGTTACCTGTGTAATAGGAGAGCAAAATACGGCACTCTTTGAACCAGGCTGACTTTGTCATAATATTAACAGCCCCCAAGGCCAAGAAACATTATTGCTTTTGTTCTGTTTTGTTTTCTGAGTGGTAGAACAGAGTGAAAATGGATCTGAGGAACAGCTAGGCACCTCCAAACATGCCCAAAGTCCTCCTGGTTTTCCTGGCAAATCAAGGTTTCCTCTATTCCGTGTATGTGCATTTTTCCCAGGTGACCCATTTGTTCAGATACCTGCTCTTTCCATCAGGCTCAGGTGCCTGGCTTTGCCGCCCATGCTCAATGGCCACCGTTGTCTCTGCATGTCTCACGCAGCCTCTGTCCTAGCTCCCTAGGGCCACAAACTGCAGGGCTTAAAACAACAGAAATATATTCTCTCACAGCTCAGGAGGCCCCAAGTCCAGAAACAAGATGCCAGCAGGACTGGCTCCGTCTGGACCCTGGGGTGTGCCCGTCCCATGCCTGTCCCCAGCTCCTGGTGATGCTTGCAGCCACATCGTTCTCATCACCGCCTCTGCCGTCACATTGTCTGCTCTCTCTCCATCGCCCTCATCCCTGAACGCTGGCTTCCCCCAGGCGGAGGCCTCAGCCCCCTTGTCTCCTCACTCTGCCCGCCCCATTCCCCATTCCCGTCCTAACCCCACTGCTCCGACCAGCACACACACAGACCCAGAGGGCGGACGAGCCGGGCTCTGTGTCCATTTCAGACCTGCTCCTGGATCGCAAACTGGCCCGTCCAGCTGCCTCCTGAATATCTGCACCCAAATGCCCTCAGGGAAGGTGACAGAGGCTTTCCTGGTGACAGCCCTCGGGCTTCTCCTCAAACTCAGGCTTTACTGCCCGTGCTCCTGCTCAGCAAAAGGCCCCCAGCAGCTGGGCCACCTTCCTAATAACGGCTATAAATTCCTGACTGTGCTTCACATACTCACGCACATTTTTCGGGCCCCCCCGCTCCGATGTCTTGCAGGAGGTTACTAACTCTGCTCTGCAGATGAGAAAGCAGGTTCAGAAACTCTGCTTCCTGAGAAGCTCTCATGTCTTATTGGGGGGCTGGCTAGGGTCTAGTTTTGAGTCCCATTCAAAACGGAAAATGAAATCCCACCTTTCCCATCAGAAAAAGGTTCCAGAAGCAAGTTAGCAAGCCGAGCCACAAAGTGGGGTTCTCTGCCTTTCCAGGGACCTTTGGCTCACTGGCACTCAGCCCACTCGGCCTGTGACCCAGGCAGCCAGAAAGGTCCGTCTGAGACCAGCCCTCTGCCTCCCACAGAGTTCAGTTTAACCTGCTGAAAATTGATTTTCCAACCCTGTCCCCACGAATCACCTGAAAATCAATCTAAACAGCTTCCTCTCCTTTTCCGCCCACAGGACATCCTGTGGAATTCATGGCAAGGATGGCTTGTTGGGTGCAGAGCGTATCTATCTGTGTAACAACTCACATATCTAAAAATGAATGACTTTACTAAGGGGGAACCCTTTACAAAGAATCCCCTAAGATCTCTTAGAAGGACCTTCTTGCCTTTTTTCTAGTCCCCAAAATGGACTGTCCATCCCTGTTTGTGTCTTGGCTCATCAATTTTTTCAGCTTACGGGCTCCCTCCTTGGAAATCTTTCCTGACCGCCCTCGCAGCTGTCCCTGCGTTCCCGTCTGCAAACCTGGGCCGATTCTTTATACCGTCGATGTGCTCTGACATGCCTCTTGGGGTGGCGGGGAAGCGCAGATTCCCTAGCATTTTAGTGGAAGTTTCCGTCAAGATGGTGATTTTTAATGGTCGTGGAACCAGCAGAACCAGGATCTGTTGTTCTCATGGTTGACTTTGTGCATTCTTCACAATTCTGTGTGTTTGATAAACTTCCTCTTGGAAGCTGGGGCACCCTGGACCTATTTCCAAAGGGCTCTTTATTTGCGCCACGGGTGGCCAGCAGCACACCCCATGATTCTCTATTCTCTCCGCCCAACCCTATACATAATATACAGTTAGGCGTCCAATAAATATTGAACGAGTGAAGGATGAAGAAGCAAAAATTAGCCTTCCTGGCACCACCCTGGACCTGCTTTAGCAGTATTTAAAAATCAAGATGCCGAAGGTAACCACGTTTTCTAAAATGAAAATCGGGACATCTGGCCTGAGAAGCCTGTGTGATCTTGTCGGAACTTGGGGACCAAATATTTGACTGTCTAGAATGTCCCGCCCCTCTGTGTGATACAGAAGGTACTGAGAATAAAAAAGGCGGGACCCCTTCGGGCTCACAGGAGCCATGGTTTTCATGCATAAGAAGAAAGAGGTCTAATTTTCTAATTTGGAGACCTTGGCGCACAGACAGCGAAGCAAGCCAGAGGTGACGCTGAGTGGATCCGATGCGTGCCTTTTGCTCCACCTCTAATGAAACGGTGGACCTTAGTCTTCAACCTCCCCCACTGGATTAAATCGGGGATGGCTTTTGCAGCTCTCGCCCAGGCAGCTGCTGAGTCTGGCCAGAAAACGGCTGTGCCGGCAGCAGTCTCCCTGTGGCTCTCCTATTTAATTGAATGAGAATCAGCAGGTGACTGGTGCCACGACGGTGGGATTGCAGACACACTCAGAGCCTGTCACCGTGTGACGGGCTAATATACAGCCTCTTAAGTGGAGTGCTGCATTCTGCTCAGGGGTAGGCCATGCAGACGTCTCCCTGTTATCATGATTATTTTTTTTTATGGGCTAGAGTCATGACTTTGAAACCAAAATGTGTATGTATTATGGAATTAAGATGGAGAGGAATGATGTTTTATGTGATTTATTTTTATACGATCGCTATGCATCCTACACCCTATCATTACTAAGAAAATGTGACGACATCTTAAATACATTTTTATCCTAATGTTAATGATGAGCAGTGTGATAAGACAGTGGGCTGGGATGAAAAAATAGTTTTCCCCACCAACATGCCATCTATGTTTTTGGTGAACAGTATGCTTGGTTGCCACACAATGGTTATGACTGCAGAGAATAAAGGAATCTGTGTATACAAAATGGTAATGAGCGTTAATGAGGAAGGAAAAAGGTAAGCATGGCCGTTAATGTTCCCTAAACCTCAGGCTTCAGAAGAGCAGTAATTTTCAGCAGACCTGGGATTTTAAAGAGAAGAAAGACAGAGGTAGATACCCATTTTGAATGAGGTCTGCTGAGTCCCATTCAAGGATAATGGGCGTTAATTAAAAGAAACATTTCGGGGCAACCCAGTTGGGACCCCCTCTCGTTTTGAGAGCTGTTATTTTCTACCCTAATAAACTGTCCTCTGTTACCAAAAAAAAAAAAAAAAAAGAGAGAGAGAGACACATTTCAATGTATCTTCTATATATATGTACATACAGTGATTAGCAAAGCAACTCCTACCCAACAGGGAGAGAAATTTAAAAACCATCTACACTCAAATGTTACTACTACAAAGCTGCCTAAAAACAAAAGCACATGAAAACATGTATCCAGATAACAGATAAAAATTTATGTTAAGATTTTCTTTTATGCTACTTAATCAGAACACAGTTATTTAGTTCAAAGCCTGCACAATTTAACAAACCCCTTGGCAATGATTATAAGTAAAAGCTTGAGACATTATCAGAGAAAATAAACTATGTGAAATTAAAAGAATGAAGGTGTTTAACAGACATGGAAAGACAATAGACACAGAGTTTCTTTAAAGTTTTAATGATCACAAAGCATTAATACCCAACCCCTCAGAAGGTGGTAGGTAGTGGGCGCATAGCAGCAATTAATATTAGTCTATAACCCCCAAAACTTCCTCTGGTTGTCAAAAAAGTCATGTGCTGAGCTAATGATCCTGCAGCCCTGGATTTATCTGAAACTTTCATCTCCATCGCTGTCTGCTGGCTTAAGGCTTACACCTTTGCTCTTAATAAAAGAAAAGAGAGCTACTTAACTAAACTGCTAGCCATTAAAAACAATTGCTTTTATAACCACTTTCAAGTCCCCCCTCAGAGAAAGCTACTAGGAAAAAAATATATATCTACTTTGATGTGCTGTGGGGCTTAATCAGACATGCTTGAGTCAAGAAACGGCAAGGCAAAAATCCCAATAAAATGCTTTTAAAAATTGTAAGTCAGTTTGATAGAGTCTGAGTTGCGTGTTTGTGGGGTTTGGAGCTCCGCCAGTGTTAATCGGATCCAGTTGGTGTGGACTGAGGGATTCCTGGCAGCAAATCAGGGCAGAAAACCTGACCAAATAATGTCTTTTTGAGTAAGTGACAGCGAAAATCTGTTCTCTGGCTGTTAACTGCTGCGAGTAAGGGGGCAGATATTCTATTTAAACATGTAAGTGTGAAAGAACGTTGTCATTTCCAAGTTCTAAAAATACCACTGGAAAAAAAAAAAAAGGAAATTTCCAATATCATTTTTTTAGTGAAGTTTGCCATTCTAGAAAAAAGTGCACCAAAAAATAATGTAGACCTCTCCTTGTATGTTGAAAAATCAAGCTGGACACTCCATGTGTATTAAAAAGCACTGTTCATTTTCAGGAAAAGTGAAGCGAATAAAGCAAGCTAAGGATGAGGCAATAGCGGAAATTGACCAATACCGGATGCAGAGAGATAAGGAATTTCGAATGAGACAATCTAAGGTAAGTCAGCATTGACTTTTATGTGGCATAGATTGTAAGATATTAATATTCATAAGGTGCAATACAGAAAATACACTGGATTGAGAGGACAGAGTTCAACCACAGCTGAACATCCAACTAAATCTTAAACATTATCGAATTGCTGATTTTTCATTTTTCATGTCAAGGCTTTTTGATTTGTCACCTAAAGTGTCAATGAATTGTTATTATCTCATACATATTATATATTAAAAATCATATTCTCAAATACACAAATTGAAGGGATTGGCTCAAGTATTATTTCTACCACTAATTATTCACAAACGTATTTCAGTAAAAAAAAACTTCAGAAAACATAGTTTTTGCCAATGAATGCTTACTAGTAGAATCAATAAGAAATGTAGTACGATGTCGTCGAATGAGTTTGTTGGGCCAAATTTCCTTTGGTAAAGTCGAGGTTTACAAATGACCAAAGTAGATACTGTTGTAAATTGCTGAAAAGTCTTCTGCTATTTTCTTATGATTTCCTTTCAGCTGGCTGGGGTCATTCAACAAATCTTTCATGAAAGTATAAAGAAATGCTTTTTCCTACATTAGCATTTAAAAAATATCTGTTTATGATAAAAAATAAATGCGCAAAGTTTTCAGAACCAACACCCTCCTTTTGTGTTGCAACATGGACTAAAAGAAATGATTAAATTTCATGTACCATAACTAAAGTTTATATGACATTTTCTTTGGGCCTCAGTAAAACTATAAATAAAGCTCTGTGCAGGAGCTGGACTTTGCAAGACCAATGCCTAGCAGCTGGAAAATCTCTCCACTAAAACTTGAATTTTAGTGAGAGAAGGTGTAGGGCTTGTGTAGGATCAGGCACATTGCATCCCAGGGCAGGAAAACCTTTTCCAGGGGGCTGTTTCTTAAAAATGCAAAGTCCTTCCTAGAATCAAGGGAACCACTCCGCAAAAATAAGTTCTCATCAATATCTGCAAAGAGGAATCAGAAAATCCCAAGTCCATCCATGGGTACACATCCTCTATGATGGGCCTTTGGCTGTCTCTCTCTCTCTCTCACCTATTGGCTCTGAAAAATGTCATGCACTTACTTCTACTGAAGCTGGAGATAGTGTTTAAATGCTAGTGTAGGAAAAAGCATGCCTTTATACTTTCATGAAAGATTTATGGCATGAAGCCAGCCAGTTGGAAAGGAGATCATTAGGAAGCAAACAGAAGCCTTTTCAGCAATTTGCAACAGGATCACATTGGTCGTTTGTAGCATATTCTCCTAGCTGTGTCTTTGCTTGTTCTGTTCTGCCCACATCTGTCTTCCTGCTCTTCCCCCAACAGCCTGAACATGCCACTGCCCCAGGGCCTTTGCATGTGCTGCTCATGCTTCCTGGGAGCCTCGTCTTTCACACATTTGCATCTTTCCTTTATCTCTGTTCTGCTGTCAGCTCCTCCTCCTGACCACCTTATCTAAAATCGTATCGCTCATAAAAAAAGAAAGGAACGCCCCCATTACAGTCATAGCATTTATCACTACTGGATATATTACATATTTACATGTTGTGCTCATGGCCTCTTTTTTCCTTCTGAACTGGCACCAAAATGGCAGATCCTTTGTTTTGTTGTCTGTTGTTTTCCTCAACATTGGAGTAGTGTCTCTCCATAGTAAGTACACAATAAATATTAGACGAAAGAACGAACAAACAGTTCTTCTGTGCCTTTATCTATCCTGTTACGTCCAGTCACAACCAGGACTCTTAGGACCTGAGGAAAATCATCATCCTTAACACCCACCAGCCTTTAATCACTCTTGTAGGATATTTCTGAGATCTGTACTAACTTGTCCCAAGAACTAACAAAACGGACCATAAGTGTAGAACGTGGTTGGGGTGAAATCTCGGAAGATTATTTTTCCAGAAGCATTTCAAAGTGCAAATCTGGTTCGACATGTTTTTCTCTGCTTCGGAGGATAATTATAACTGCTCATCCATCGCTCTCCTAATTAGAGCTCTGAGCCGGGTTTTCAGCTAGTTGATCAAAGGCACACACAGAACGGGCAGTGGTGCTCGGGTCTCAGCCACCTCAAGCGTATTGTGACACTGTCAGCACAGCCCATCCCCTGCCTGGACCTCCAAGAGAAGGACTACTGCTTTTCAGTCTCATCAGCATTAATCCAGGGCAAGCAGGCGGCCCAGGAGGAGCCGCGAGAAGCCAGTTTTCTGTCTCCTGGCGGCCTTCCGCCTCGGTGGCCCTTTTTCGGTTGCCCTTTAACTCTTGTTAATGCGTATGTTGTTGTTTTTTAAATCCCTCCTCCTCCCCCCATCAATAGAATCAGATATCCTAATGTGGGTTGTATATCCACAAATATTGTTGGATCGAAGATTTACTTTTCCCTTGCTTATCATTTCTACTGAAGGAGGTATTACATGGCTAAAAAGAAATCTGGACTACAGTGGGAAAATTAAATCTATTGTCAATGCAATAAAAGTCAGATGGACCATGGATCTAAACAGGAGACCTGAAAATGGTGGCTTGGGGCATATGGAAGACTTTTATAGCTTTAGTCTTTCTTCCTGAATTCCTATTGTGGATGCATTTTGTTTCCTTGAAGCAAGCACAGGTTGAAGGCAAAGCAGGGTGGGGATCCTGGGCCTCTGCTTTCCCTGAAACGGGAACATGTGAACAACTTAGAGTGAAACCTGTGGATTTCCCCAATGCCATCAGTCCTTAGGCTGTCAAGTTACATCCATCAGTCTCAAAACCGAAATTTTGAAAATTAAAATGGAAGAGCCCTCTCAAGGCATCCTTCAACCAAATGTACCATTGCCTGTCTCATAATTATCAGCTTCTAATTTATATTGTGTCCCAAAATGTCAGACCGCAGGCTTCTGCCAGCAGGAGCATCAGAACCCAGGTAATGAGGTCTGGATCCGCTCATCCTACTCAGCTCAGCAAACACGCACTGAGCGTCTCCTTTGTGCCAGGCACTGTCTGTGACACTTACCCTGCCTCTGTGGAGCTTACATTCATTCACTTCAAGTCCTACATGGTTAAAGAAGATATGCCTATGCATGTGGTAGTCTCTTCCTGGGCATATTGTGGGTATGCTGTGCATTTGTCAGGATCTTCCTGAAAAACAGGATCTAATCAATTCAGATAATGTATTTTAAAAATTGACTAACCAGTTACTGGCTATTTAAAAACCAGCAAAAATGGGTTCAATGATGTCTTTCAACTTTTAATTGAGAAAGTAAGCAACAGGAAAGACACAAAATGTGAGTGGAAACATAAATACATGAAAATGTGGTGAAAAAACATCTAAGCATGGTACAATGACTGTAAATTTGCATATGGTTTGTACGGTGCAGAGGTCAGCTTACAAGTAGAAGTGACCCACCCTGGCAGCTTCCATCAGCCCACTCCTGATAACGGGGAATCTTATCCATTCTCTGAGAAAATTCTAGAAAAACAATACCTAGTGTGTACACTATCGAACAATCATAGATAAGTAGGCCAAATTTAACTTATAAAACAATGCAAGTTTAACATGCTGTCTAGTGCAGTGAATTCCGTGTGTTATATTTTGGTAGATAATGGGCTCTCAGAGTAATCTGTCAGAAGAAATAGAAGAGCAGACGCTGGAGAAGATCAAAGAACTGCACGGAAGCTACAACAAGTACATGGAAAGCGTATTAGCACAGGTTTTGAACATGGTCTGTGATGTGAAACCAGAAATCCACTTGAACTACAGAGCCACCAACTAAATGTGCCCCCATTGCTCAATAAAGGGTGTGTGTGTACCACCTGGTTCCTTGTGGCTTCATGTTTCCATTGAGAGACCTGAAAGGTAAATCCTAAATTTACTAGACATCTACGGATTGCAGTGTGACATAATTCACACATTCACACTGAATTGAAAAGCAAAAAGTCATTACCCCCCTTTCTGGTAACAGGTTAAATGACCTTGTCATTGAACTTGAAGTCAAGACAGCAGAGTAACATATTTTCTGACACTTGACAAAAACATGGGCCTGACTAGTTTTGGGAGGTGGGTGAGTTTTTTTATTTATTTTTTTAATTTTAATTTCTTCTCCTTTTTATCAAGTTTAAAAATGTGTTCTTAGTTGCAGTTGTTAAAAAGATCAATTTTAAAGGAAGGTATAATTATGAGTCCCATACAGGTAGAAAATGAAAAGATGTCAAAGACCTCATTTAACTCATTAGTCAATGAGGAGACCAGTAAGATGCTACTACTAGTTCAAAGAAGGATGCTAAGAGCTCTGTAAATAGAAAGAGAAATTGAATGGATGGATGGATGGATGGATGGATGGATGGATGGATGGATGGATGGTAGGCAGGTAGATAGATAGGATAGGATAGGATAGGATAGGATAGGATAAGATAGATAGATAGATAGATAGATAGATAGATAGATAGATAGAAATGGGTTACTTAACCATCCTCTCTGCCTAACCTCATCTAACCAGATATTCTCTTTCAAGTATAATTTTTAATAGAAAAAAGTAAATGATCATTCATCTCCCAGAGCCCTTGGTTACTAACGACAATCTGGGACATGTTTATAACCCTCTGTGTTCTAGTCCCTCATTTGTAAAACAGAAGCATGACAGCGTTACCACCGAAGGTACTGGAAGTCATAAGAAACCAAAGGCCACGAAATGCTCAGTGTTAGCCAGCACGTAATGAGTGATATACAAGAGTTTAGAATCATAATAGCAATTATGATCATTACAGTTGAAAAAGAGCGAAGCCAAATGAGCTGAGCTAAAGCTAGGGTGAGAGTGGAGGGGGTGCTGAGTCGTTAACTTCTGCAGGCGGCTTCAACGAAATGTTTTTCACTTTTAAAGTAAACTGTTTATCTTCAATTAAGTAGGATCCAATGAAACGGCAGTTTAATAGTGTTTTCTTATGCTAGCACTTCCATTGGAAAAGCGTCCACAACCGTTAACTTGTTATCATTTGAATTAATGTGTAATCAATTATAAGAACATATGTGTTCCACAGACAGACAAACCCTGAAGGTATTTAACTAGAGCTTCCAGTGAACACGAGAACCTTGCCAATATTCGAAAGGCCTGTCTCCCAGCGAATTCACAGTTTCTTGTCACAGCTCAGAAACACGCTTTCCTAAGCAAAACTGTAAATGTGTCCAAACACCCCAAATGAAACCACCAGCACCAAATGTTACATGCGTTTCTGCACAAGAAGCAAGCTCCTTACGGTGGCGATACCAGGCTCAGTGAAGTTTGAAAGAGCTGCGATCTTGCTGATTGAAACTTCGATAGGACACCACTCATGAAAGGACTTAGAACAGGGCCTGTGACCACAAAGAGAGGAAAGAGAAAACGTCAGGCGGCCAGTATACACCAACACCACCATCGCACCCCAGCTATGAAATTACACCAACACCACCATCGCACCCCAGCTATGAAATTACACCAACACCACCATCGCACCCCAGCTATGAAATGAGGAAATGTGTCGAGTGGAAACTAGGCAGCATCTCTCTCTTTAGCTCCCGTTAAGGCCTTGCTCGCGGCGGGAGGGTCCAAACTGCTGGGTTTGTAAGCAAGTGAAATAAACACATTAACGCTGGTGTCCACAAAACACGCTGTTCTCTCTGCCCCCCCCGTTTCTCTTCTTTCTTTCTCTACCTGGCAAATCCTCCTAGTGTTTCACGGTAGTGTTTAAAGCCTTGTCCCATCTGTGAGGGCTTGCTCACCTGCCCTAGGAAAGGTGGCCATTGCTTCCTTGGTGGCTTTTATAGCCTCTATGATAACTCTCCCCATGTGGCGTGACATGGAGTCACGTGTGTCTCCCCCACAGACTGTGATTCCTCAAGCGCAGAAGCTGTGTCCTGCCCGGCGTTCCCACCTAAGGCTCTGACCGCCTTGCTTGGTGTGCACTTGGGGGGATGGGGGGTTAATCATTAATTAACCAACCGAATGCACATAGTAATCAGCAGCTTGTTATGATATGAGAGTAGCTTCTCGTGAACACCGCAACAGGAATTCCACAGACTTAGAAGTGAAAACATGTTTTAGAATTTCCTGCCAAAAAAGACAAAGAAACCCCAAAACATGAGCTGGTTAGGAGCGAGTCTGGTGAATGGGGGGGCGGTGCACAGGAGCCAAGAGGGGAGCCCAGGGGTGCGTGGGGCTCAGGGGGCCCCTGCCGCTGGGGGGCTCCCGGCGGCCAGTGAAGGGCCCTCCCGGAGGGAGAAGCTTGCTCTTTACCCAAAATGGAGCGGGGGGCGGCGGGGGAACGGAGCGAAGGGCAACATAATGAGACCTGCACATGCAGCCATCAGAAGGCAGCCAGGGAATCAGAAAGGGGGGCAGGCGGGAGACAGAGGCATCTGTTAGGAGGCCATTGGAGAAAGCAAAGTGCGTGACAAGCAGTCCTTACCTACAGCAGGGATGGGGACACGAGGACAGTTGGGGAGATGATAGAGAGGTAGAACTGACCTGATTCAGCACTGGCTGGGAGATGGGGGGGAGGGAGGGAGGAGGGAGGGAGGGAGGGAGGGAGGGAGGGAGGGCGGGGGGAGGGGGGAAGGAGGGAGGGGGAGGGAGGGAGGGGAGGGAGGGGGAGGGAGGGAGGGAGGGAGGGAGGGAGGAGGGAGGGAGGGAGGGGGAGGGAGGGAGGGAGGGAGGGAGGGAGGGAGGGGGAGGGAGGGAGGGGAGGGAGGGAGGAGGGAGGGAGGGGGAGGGAGGGAGGGAGGAGGGGGGAGGGAGGGAGGGGGGAGGGAGGGAGGGAGGGAGCAAAGTGGCCTTTGCTCTGGCCTGTGACAACCAGGCGGCAATGTCACACCATCACTGCCTTTCTCAAGAGAGCTCATCTTCCAAGCGTGTTACGGGTTTCATACTTTCCCTGCCTTCTGGTGAGACTGAAGGGATTGTCCCCGCCCTAGCAGGCAGCGTTTCACTTGTAAAGCCCTTTTGCACCTGGCCCTCCCCCTGCGAGGCTCTTCGTTATTCCTGCAGGCCATCATGCTTTACCACCCTCAACAGCAGGGACACCAGCCACCTTGTCTTGTTCCTCCTGGGTTTTTCTTTCTTACGTTGTCTTCCTTTCCCTCCCGCCCTGCTCACCCCTTGCCGTTGTATATCCTCAGTATATGAAGGATAATAAAATACAGCATCAGCTTCTATCTCCAAAACGAATATTCCCCCATCCATTACTTTGCTCGGCAAATAGAAAACCATCCAGCTACCAGGAGCCAACCTCTAATGAGGCATTATGGGAATTTAAATAACACACTGCCAACCTTAAAGTAGTGGCACTATGACACAAGCTCCCAGGGGAACCCACAAAACTCTCTTTCTGGAGCACACAGTTCATCGGAAGCCCCATGAAGAAGGGGAACACTGGCTTTTAAACTTATTTGGAGTGGCCAAACATAGACTTTGATTTAGTAGGTATGGGGTGACCTCCATGAAATTGCTTGATTAACAGGCACCCCTGGTAATTCAGACCCAGGGGACCAAGCTTTGAAAAAGGGCTGTCAGGCTGTCTGCGAGAAACCCACTTTAGGTATAAGGATATACACAAGCTGAGAGTAAAAGTATGGACAAAAGATATTCCATGCAAACGGTAGCCAACAAGGAACAGGGGTGGCCACACTTATATCAGACAAAATAGGCTTTAAGTCAAAAACAGTCACAAGAGACAAAGAAGGACCTTACACAATGATAAAAGAGTCGACTCACTGGGAAGATATAATAATTATATATGCTCCCAACATCAGAGCACCCAAATATAGGACATAAACATTGACAGAATTGAAGAGAGAAGTAGATAGTAAAAGAATAATATTCGGTTGTCAGAAAAGTCACGATGCCTTTTTGCAATGAAAAACATAGAAAAAATATGTCATGATTTTCCGACAACCCATAGTAGGAGATTTCAATACCCCATTTTCAATATTACATAGAACATCCAGAAAGAAGATCAATAAGGAGACAGAGAACGCAAGCAACGCTACAGGTCAAGTAGACCTAATAGACATATACAGAACATTCTTCTCAAATGCACACAGACCATTGTCTAAGACCCAGTTTGTTCATTTTAAAAAACAGAGCGCGTAATGACTAACTCACAAATTTGCTGTAGACATTAAGCAGTCAGTGGTGAGCCTAGTTCAGAACCTGGTATACAGTAGGAGCTCAGACAATGTGTTACTGTCTTTGATTTCATGTTCTGTTAGGGAGGCAGTACTTCTCCCACCTCAGAGATCTACTGGTTTTACCCAGCAGCCCACGGGACACAAGACATTTCTGCTCTCTCTGAGTTCAGTTCCTGGCAACCTTTCAAATAGCTTTCTAAATGCCTCTGTCCTCAAGTCCTACACACATTTTATTTTTCAAGTATCAGGTTCCTCCTCATCCAGCTTTTTGTATCTATTCAGGTTTTCATTTTCAAGTGGCTGACCTCTGTCCTCTATTTTGCCATCTTTTTTTTGGCAGGTTCTTTTCTTGGGGTTGCCAAGTGCCCTTTTCTTTTCAAAACATTCTTTTCAACAGAGCGCTCTTATTCCACTGGTCATATTACCTAGAAAAGGGAAAGGGAAATTTGACCACAGGTAGTTGAGATCCTCTCCTTTTTTACAGGTGATTGCATTTTATTATAAAGCGATTGTATATGAGTCAGAGTTCTCCTGCCAGATATGTGCTGTGTTCTCATTAAAACATTCCTGTAGCTTTGTGGGGCCACCAAAATGTCCCCATCGGTATACCATACAGAATAATAGTAGAAGCCAGCCACAATGAAAGGCACAGGGAAATCTGCTTTAAAAACAAAACAAAAGAATCTTAACTGTTCTTTTTCTTTCTAATGGCACGTGAAATCTTCTATTGTTTGGTTCATCTCATTTTCTTTTTCTTTTTACTGTATTTTTCTCATGTTGTTCTTAAACCTCCAGTTACAGAAGTAGTATGTTCTTCCTTTATTTTACCTTCTTCATTTCCATTTGCATCTGACTCCTCCCTAAGTTCAACAGTAAAAAGTCTCACTGAAAGCCTCCATTGATATGTTTAATAACATAGTAATTCCATTCCTTCCCACGTTATGGCTTTAATTGTACAATCTGTAACTTTAATAGCCAAGTGCTACTTTAATCATGGTTTCATTTATCATCCTTCATTTCAGCTTGTGACTTTTACTAGATTTTCTTTACTTCCCCGAACAGCTTTGTTTGGTCCTCATCCCCCACTTTCGCTGAAGAAATGCTTCCTGTTCAGAAGCAGCTGGACTGGGTCTAACTGCCAGGCGTGAGTACTGTCGACAAAGTAGAGTAAGGCGAACACATTATACGGGTAAACCGATGGGCCTCAGGAAGGTGAGAGTCGGCCAAACCTGGGAAGGCGACACGGGCTTGGTAAGGTGATATTTGGAGTGAGACAGACTGCGTTCTTGCCTCTCTTTCTGAGATTGTAAGTCACTGACCAGTTGGGGATGCCCATAGCTTTTTTTAACTAAAGAAACGCTGAGTGGAATGATGTCTCCATTTCTGAGAAGCAGCTGTGAGAGCCATGTTCCTCACGTGTGCCCCATATTTTCTCTGTGTCTGCCATGACATCAGGAATGTCCAGATAAGGGAGATCTAAGCATAACACAACTCAGCTTAGACACTGGACATGTAACACTGGAGAAAAGACAGACCTTGTTTTTACATGCCCCTGAGATTTGAGGTCCTTCTAGGCTGACTGGTGCCCACGAAAGAGCTTTCAGGAAGAGGAGACAAGGTGAGCAAAGGCCCCGTGGCAGGAGCTTGCCTCGTCCGACCGCGGAAGAGAAAGGGGGCGGAGAACGGGGGCACACTGAGCAGGGTGACTCAGGGGAGAGGCCTTCAGGGAAGGACGGCGTCGTCTGTGACAGGGCGTTTGGCTCACTCTGAATGAACTGGTCAGTCGTGGCCAGATTTGAGAAGAGTGGAATGTTCCAGCTTCAGGTCCAAGGGATCACTTCGGCTGCTGTGTTGAAAGTCAGCAGGATGAGGCTAGATGTAGTGGGGAGACTTCGGATCTGCTGGGGAGAGAAGGTGGTGGCGGCCGCGACAGAGGTGGCAGCTGATAATGCGATGAGACGGACTGGATTCAAATCTGACTTGCTCAGTGGGGGCCTCAGAGCTAGAAACCCGGTACAGAAGCATCATGGTCCAAAGGGTTCTGTCTATTGCGGCGGAATAAAGCAGAGCCCCGTCAGGAGTATGTGGACACAGTGAAGAAATGTCACTGGCAAGGCCAAGGCAGGCGGCCCAGGGCTCTGGGCAGCACGGGGCACAGAAAACCATCAAGCAAACAGCAAAAACAAAACCCTGACTTTTTAACCAGGATGCAAAATAAGCATCTAGGAGTTAAACTGCAACATATTTTGAGAGCCGAGCTAAAGCCATACTCATGATTTACACATTACAGCATTAAGGTATGCAATTCAGAGCTATATTATTTAACACTGGAAAAGGGGGGGAGATAGAGAAACCTACAATTATTTCCATTTTTGTAGCATTAAAATGTTCTTAACAACTGCAGCAGCGATAGTTAAAGCAGTCTGTATTAATTCATCTGACCATGCTGGTTAATCATTGCAAGCTCATTTATTATAGGCAACGCAAACACGTACAAAATTAAGTTTTTTGAACACAGTAAGACCTGAACCAATGTTAATTTTAAATTTCATTTGGAAAAAAAAAAATGTCTTTTATTATCTACTTTTAGACTAGAGTTTCATTCTATGATAAACACTACAAAACTATCTTTTCGAAAATAGGGAATTGGCTATTTTGGATGGGGTACTGAAAACGCAGATATGATTTAAAAAGAACAGCTTTCCTGACAGGCAAAGGCGGATGACCAGGCCGGGGGTTGGGCTGAGGCACGCATCACATACTGACCCCTCTAAATGCACTTGGTCAGGAGACCACGTGAGCCCTCGCTGTCTGCACCTGAGCCTAACTTCACAAAGTCTCGTCACTGTATTGCTAGAGAATTCCGTAAGTTCACTCATTCAGCAAGTGACATGCTCTGTGCTAGCCTCCAGGTGGCAGGACACTGACCGCCTTCAGAATCTACCCCCAGGGGCCGGAACGACACAAACATTATAAGGGTTAAACATTCCCGGTGCCCAGGATGGTTTGGGGCAATGCACTGTGTGAGCTTAGAGAAGGCAGAGGCAGGCTGATATTTTCGGGAAAGCAGGAAAATGCGACTAAAATAACTCCCACTCTTTGTTCCAAAGGCATACAGAACCCATGACTTTCTTAGCCCATTCTGAACTGCCCACTCTAACTTCTGCAGGTTGGCATCACGGGGCCTCAGCTCGCTCTGTCTGCCAGCACAGCCACGGCATCTGGGGCATTCACTGCGAACGTGATCTGCACAGCGCAGGGGGCCGACCAGCCGTGGTGTGCACAGACCCGGTTTTGTGCCACAAGATGCAACAGCTGAGTCAAATGGGCGCTTTCAGCAGATGCTAAAAAGTCTATCCAGCCCAACAAATGTGTTTTTCTACCTGGCAAATTATTTTTACCTCCTGGCTTGCCAGTACCTTTCAGATATGGTCCCGAAGGCAGTTTTCCTTGTTGGATGTTTTGTGCAGGGTAAATTAATTCAGGGTTGGTTGTTATTGAACAAATAAGGCGAAATGAAAAATGCCTCTTCCCCCAGCCTCCCTCAAAATAGCCCCAGGAACCTGCCGAATAGAAGGGCCTGAAACAAAAACACTTCTGTTCAAAGCCAGCAAGGCTAGGGAGGCTGCGAGCTCTGCCCACAGCTACCTGTACCGAGGTGGCTGCAGGGAAATATGCAACCTGGCCAAGTGGGCACGTCTGACTGTTTTACAGCCATATGTTTTATTGTTCCCTGGCTAAGCTCATTGCCAAGGGCAAGGAGCCCCGAAGTGGTGAGCAGACGCCCGGCTGCAGCTGTCAGCACGGGCCTGACCACTTCTGGTGCGGCTTCTCAGCAACAAGGCTCTGCCGCTGCTGACCAAGAAGCCGTGATGAGTTGATGATGCAGGTGGGCCAAGCCATAAATATTTTAGCATTTACGCATGGTTTTCATCCACGGTGACATAATCCTGCAATGGCAAAGCCTTTCCCCTTAGGACGGGCAATTAGGGCAGGCGGGAAAGGCAGTGAAGCCCGCGGGACAATCAGGAGGCCACCGCTAATTGAGTCCATGAAACCGTGGGCCATGAAAGGGCCGTGGCCACAACCCAGCACCACCTAACACTGAACACACTTTAAAAATCTACGCTATTGGGCCGGCCGAGCGGCGCGGTGGTTAAGAGCTGGCTTGGGACGCCAGCGGCCCCGGTTCGGATCCCACATATGAGGGCCAGTGACACTGCCCTCTTAGAAAAAAAAATAAAAAATAACGTAAAATAAAAATCTACTGAAGTACTTTTTTAACCGAGAAAGTTATAAAATACGACTCGGCTTGCCTAGCGATACTCAAAATGAGTCGGAATGGATAAGAATGAAGCCAAACAGCTGCCAATAAGCTGTGGCTGTGTGGGATCGGCACAGTTGGTACAGAGCCGTTCAGTAGGTCGGAGTCCTGTTACTGAGTCTGCATCTCATCTGCACATTAGCAACTTGCACTCAGCGCCTGGTAGTTCTTCCCAAACCCCGGAGGGCCGGGACGGTGTCACTGGACTGCTCAGCATCCTCACTGTGCCTTCCTTTAGAACGTGTCGCTTCCAGGCTTAGGAAGCCCTGGAAAATGGGGCAGGAGGAGTGCACGGCTTGCCTGCTCTCCCTGCCCAGGGCACTTAATTCCCCCGCCCCGCCCTCCCCTTCTCCTGCTCTTACTGCCCCAGCCACGCTTCCAAGAGCCCCCCAGAAAAAGGAGCTCAGTGGGGCTGATGATACTTCATGGTGCTGCTGGGAGATGAAATCCCACATACCCATGCTTCGAAAATATTAGCGTATTTCAAAGACAAAGAAAAAACACGTTCAATGCCTGGGCTCCAAATCAGGGGCGCCTTTCTTCGCCATGCTCAATTCCATTAGAAGTTCTAAATCAGGCTCTGAAACTATCAGTACAACTTCATATCAGGGGAGGGGGGTCCAGGCAGAACTGCTGGGCCAACAGAGGCTGCTTTACCTGAAGTAGAGGCAGGTGCCCCCTCGTCTGTGAGCTGCTCGCCCTCCTCGGGGAATGCTTTTCTCTCTGTATTTTGGTTCTAAACAGATTCAGAGAATCTGTATTTTCAGAAGTAGATGGAATCAAATAATCTCTGGCCTCAAGTCCCTCCGTTTTGCTTCCCCCTGTTTGGGTGGGGGGCAACTTAATTTATCTGAAGTTGGGATTTCCATCATTTATCTCAGGCACTAGCTACTGTTTGGTTTTACTGGTGGGTTCATTTCATGTTTAATATGCTTAAAAGCAAAGGGACATACGTTTGTGCTTACGCTTTGGGGATTCTTTTCAAGCTGTACTTTAATCGACGTTTCTCACACCAGTAAGTGTGATAAAACATCAATACCCAATGGACTGTGAGTAATGATCCAAAGCCGGGAAATGCTGACCGGCCTCAGCCAGAGGCCTGATCCAAGCCGAGAACTGAAGACCTGGCTTTTTTAGCCAAAGGCAGGCCGGAGCATTCCTCCAGGCGGGCCAGTCACTCCACTTTCAAACACTAGATGGCACTGGGAACCCACCTAACTCGGAACCCATCCAGCCCAGCCAGGATTTCAAAGGAAAAAAGATGATAATTCTCCTTAACGGATGTGATAGTCTGACACATATGCTTAAGGAAATGAATTTATGTGATGTCACAGTATTTCATTAAGTTTCAGGGAAGAAAAAGCATTTGGCAAGGGAAACATAGCTGTTTCTACAAACACACACCAGTGCAATCAGCACCGAAAGTCTAGTCAGAGAGAAAGAAAAGTCAGACAGCCTTGTTGGCTAATTTCACTGCTTTCTGGCTGACAAATATTTTCTTGACTACTTGACAGTGCAAACAGTCAAGCTGGCTGGCGTGTGTCAATCCAGGCTGCAGAGATTTTAGGTTCCAAAGCGAACGTCTGTGTTTGGTAGATTCCTTTCCTGCCACCTCTGTACTCGGGCTGCTTAGCTCAGCCGGTCAGGGCAGCTTGCTAATGAGGCCAAGGTCACCCCACATTTCATCCTTGCCTGGGGGGGACGCTGCTCCTTAGCCAGCGACAGCGACCTGAACTCTAACCAGCCCCCCTCCCCCGAGGATGTCTGGTCTTCAAAGTTTCCTGCATACAGATGATCAGAATACACATATCCTTACAGGAAGATTAAAAACAACTCCAAATGTATATTCCATTAACAGCAGGTCTGCGTTGGCATTTCTCTCTGGAAAGCACTCAGAGTGGGCATCCCAAATCAATGGCTAGTCAGCACAATGGCAGTCCTCGCCCATCCACCCACAAACATCGTCAAGGACCTTGTCTGTGCCAGGCAGGGAGCCTGACGCCAAAGGATGGAGTAGCAGATAAGGACCAGCCCACGTCAGGATGAGCTCACACTCTGGTTAGAAAGATAAACAGGCAAGCAGATAGTAGATAATGTGACAGACACCAGAACAGACGTGTCTATAACCTGCCAAGGAGGCGAAAAGAGAGTCCCATAGAGCTGGGTCTTGACATGCATCCAATACGCAGTGCGGACCGGGCCATTCCGAGTGGAGACACAGAACGTAAGGGCCCAGAGGCGCCTGAGAACACAGCAGAAGCACTGCCTGCGCCTGGAATTCTGGGTACGTGGTAAGGAGTGGCGGACCTCGGCCAGCACGACAGGGCCTACGCTAAGGCAAGCACGTTTTGCATCATCTGAAAAGTCTCTGAAGCCCAATATGTAAAATGAATCTCCATGAGTCTTCATTCATATGAACAACCAAGTGAATACATAAGTAAATGGGGAGATTAGACAAATCTCTTGTCAGGAAGAGCCCCAAGTTTGGGGTTGTCGGAAAAGTCATGACGCATCTGTGCAATGAAAACATAGAAAAAAAATACGTCATGACTTTTCCGACAACCCAATATAATCATTTCTGCAGCTGCTCCCTGGCTCACAGAGGAGGCGTCACTGCTCAGCCCTTGCTGCCACGTGGCCCGGGCCCAGGACTTCCTTCCAAACAGGACAGGACGGAAACAGAGGAAAACAGTGACCTCAGCAGGACAGAACCTGACAGACACCCTTCAGCCAGGCAACCCAGGTCAGGATCAACGCTGACCGCTCCGGCCTTCCTCCCCCAAACCCCGAACTCCAATCCGCCCGTGACATCAGAGCCAGATGGAGAGACACTGCGCAAAACATCTGACCAACCGATACTCCTCAGAATTACCATGGTCACCAAAGCACAAGGAGACGGCCACAGCCTAGAGGCGACACGACGGCTCTGTGTCGTGTGGCATCCGACGAGGGACCCTGTGGCGGGAAAACGACAGGCGGTCAGACCCAGGAACTGTGAGGACGCATGGTCTTCACCCAATACTGGAGCAACACGGGTTCATCAGTGGTGACAAATGGATCCAGCTTCTGTGACGCTAAGTACAGGAGACACTGGGTGTGGAGGATGTGACAGCTCTGTACCCCTTTGCAATTTTCCCATAAAATAAAGCTATTCTAAAAGTTTCAAAAGTCTGAATTGTAAATTATCATTTTTGAATATAACTAATGTATATATATATATTTTTTTCAAACCCTATTTTGTAAATGTGGGAGGGGAAAAAATAACCGAGGAAAGAGCCCTTGTCAGTTCTGTGGTCTATGGGCAGAGGTGAGGAATAGATACCGATACTACTAACCACAGAATCTGAATTGTGTTCCTCCTGTTTTTGCCTTGGGAGGATGATTGCCAGCACCCCAGTAGAAGTCACGTTAGGCATTTCAGTTGTCCAAAGTCATATTAAAATAGAAGCAAGCAAAGGATCCCAACCTAAGTCATGGCCACCAATGCCCATCGTTCTGGGCCGCGTCAAAGAAGGATGGGGCCATGTTATGAGGACACAGCATCAGCTTGAAGCGATTCCCATTGGCAAAAGCTGAGATCACTTCGGCATAAAGACATGATGGTAAGAGGTCATTCCACCCATGGAATAAAACAGCAATTCATGAACTCACACTGATATTAATTAAATGGATTGAAAGATTAAGGAGCAGGGTATTCACGGAGTCTCAAAGCAATGCCCTACTAGTTACAAAGAGGAGAGTATAACCTTACTGGGAGGGGGCCTGAAAGATGCATTTTAATCAGGTGAGCAAAGCTAATGTCACCACTGCTGAGAGGAACTGACCTTGTGCGTCCCCAGGTAGGACGCAGGGAGAAGAATGAGTGTCACTTCTGTTCCATTCCTGCCAAACATACAACACTTGAACATAACCAATAGAAAGACCTACTATGTTGATTTTTACACTCAGTCCCTCTGTATGTAACCAGTCTCCTAGCCAAGCCAAGTCACCCACTTGGTCCCAGCCCTGCCACTGTCCCCTTAGCCTCACTGCTTCCATCGTGTGGCTATTAACTTGGGGAACTTTTCATTTTAGTTTTATAAAATGCTTATTAGGTTAAGAGAGATAGATGCTTGTTGTAGAAACTTTGCAAAATTTACAAAGCACCATCTAGAATTAACTGCTCCATTTTAGTGTATAATACATACTTTTAATTTTTTTTCTATCTTTTGTTTGATAGGAGACATGTTATAAATGGAATGATAATGTCCACATTTTACATGACTCAATAATATCTTGGAATCTTTTCCTCTTAATAATACTTCCTTCCTAGATTTTTATACTAATAAATATTCTTTTATGATAATATTATAACGAGTGCATTTTATTCCCCATTTCAATTTAATGAATCTCACAATTTTGGATATTGATGTGTGCCCAATATCTTTCTATGATAAACATTGTGATATATGAATACTCTGCATATATTCATCATGATTTCCTTACATGAAATCTCTGAAACAAAAATAAATTTATATACACAAGGTTTTGTTATTTATTACCAAAATACCTTCCGGATATATTGTAGCTATTTTCACTTCTACTGGCAGAGTAGAAGAAGGCCTATTTCTCTACACCTTTTCCACATTAACTGTTATAGTTGGTTAAAGTGTCCTAATTACTTTGTAATTTGATTAGTTGCAACAATTTCATTTTTGTAATACTAAGCATTTAAAAACTAAAAGCATTTTTAAAAAGCATTTAAAAAGAATCTATTCTTTTTAAAATTCTTACGTTCTTTTTTTCACAAATTATCTGTCATCTTTCTGAGCATCTTAGGAAATTGTCTCTCTTGAAAAATCTATATTGATGTTGAGTCCACCAATGCTAATCAGGTTCCAGGTTTCTCTACTTCACTACATGGAAGCAACAGTTTCGGGGGCCCATCCCTGTCCTTGAGAAGCTGTGGTGCCATGGGAGACGCAGGCCTAAAGACTCTGATAGAAAGTGGAAAGCGTTTTATCAGACACTTGTAAAATTTGGTGTGGGAACATAGCCAAGAAGGCATTCGTTCTCTGTGGAGGCCAGAAAAGAGGCCAGCAGGGAAACTGCAGGTGAGCTGGACTTCGAGAAAAAATGGGAGCTTCCCAGGTGACAGGGCGAAACACCCAGTGCTGAGGGAGACATCAGCGCACGCCTGAGCCATGGATGCGACAGCATGTTTAGGGAACCAGGGAGGCTGGCATGGCTGGGATTGAAAATATACACCTGGTTAAACACACACACACACACACACACACACGTATATGTATATAAGTGTATACGTATGTATGTATGTATGTACATGGTTTATGTCCTCAAAACTTTCCATTTTAGGAAATATATATTTCCATATATAATTGTAAGACTGTCATAGCCCATTTTATTTATCAAATACCATATAAAAATAACGAATATAAAAGAGATGTTCTTTCTAATTTCCACTGAGGTAAAATTTTTAACTGAGTTGTTCCTTCTTATCAGCCAAAGCCTCATGACTGGGGATCATCAATTCAAGAAGGTTTTGGGTACTAATCCATTCATCCCTTCATTTATTTTTAAAGTGTTTATAGATCACCTACTATTTGTGAGCAAGCAATTTTGAAATTTAGAGTCACTTTGCTGAATTGTTTTTAACAAATGTGTGAGATTCTTGTGAATCTGTCCCAAATCTACTGATACTGAGATGCAATGAAACAATAAGTAGTCTCTTCACTCCTTTGACACAATTCTGTGATAGTCAACACTTAGTGGCCCAAACCCTTTTCTCATGTTGCTGTCCTTCAATCACAGTATATCCATCCTGTTTCCTAAACATCTATTAACATGCTTCAATAGGGTTTTAGATTTAATTAAAAATTAAGTTGTTTTTCTCACACATAAAGACCTCAGGCATGGTGTCTCCATGTGTTCCTTACATTTCTAGTCTTGAACATATGTGAAACATGCTAGTTTCAGAAACACGCCATATTTAAAACTCTACAAATATGTTTTAATTAGATCAAACGTAAGCCAGGCTAAAAGCATCAAATCATAAATTAAAAACACTTGCCTGAACTCCTCTGCTGTGAAGGCATGTGGAAGGTGCTACAGGGGACGACATTTCGGGGTGCAGCCTTATAACTGGAGCAATCTGCAACCCAACGAAAGAGGCAAAGTCAACACCAGCGATGAAAAATTGAGTAACACCACGAAAGTTAAATAGCACTTGTGATAATTATTCAAGAGACATAACTAAGCAATACGTAATTAATCACCAAGTGGGATGCGTACCCCTGATATATTACCATTTTCCAAAATGTCTTTGGAAGTGTCCCCTTCATTTCCGGAAAATAAAGCCAAGGGTACTCATCAAATCGAGGCAATCTTTCTCCCCATCCTGTAGAAGGCATTTCATCTGCCTACTTTGTCTCCTCTGTTCCTTTCCACTGCCGTTTCAGCGAAAAGGGTGGCAGTTTAGATGACAGTGACGTCCATAAGGTCCTTTGAAACGCAAACCTCTGCCAGGCTGTTCGGACTTTGCTGACCACACAGCCAGCGCCCCCATTTTAGCTGAGTCAGCAGCTTCCTATCAATTGATTCGGGCGGTTGAATTACTTGCATGTGTCTCTTCACTGGTGAGTATCAGGTGAGGTCCTTTGAGTTTCCCCAAAGAGGCGCACCTACTGGCCATACCATCAGCATTCATTCACCTCTCCTGGCTCCCGTGACACAGGTGCCGCCAGGGTCAGAGGCTAAGGGGAGTGCTAGGGTTCTGATCGGCAGGTCACCGCTGCCCGAAACTTGTTTTCAGCTGCCCCCGTTCCCACTGTGAACCCAATCTTGACGTGCGGTATCATAATTACAGGTGAATTCATTTTCATGTGTGGATGAACTTTGTGCAAAAGAAAAAAAATTATAACAACATTGTGATCTGAAAAATGAAGAATCTTGAAGAATTCCTAGAGTGACGATTGCATTCAGATGAAATTTTATTGGTTTCAGAAAGCATTCATTCAATCCAGAAGTAAAATTTACTTTTCCTTTGAACATCTTCATTACTTATTATCGGTAACACACTGATCGACATTTGGGGTTCTACAATATCATGCTGTATGACCTAAATACATATAATTTTTTAAATAAAAAATTGGGGATTTCTGTTTTTATATATTTCTGTATTTTTTCATGTATACATGTACATGTATAGTGTATTTTCTCCATGTAAGTAAAATTTCCAAGATCATAATCCAGAACTAACTGCTAAATACACTCTTCATATTGTTGCACTGGGTGCTGGCCTGAAAATCACAAACAGTATTTTGAACTCAGGGAAGTTGTTGGGTCCAGATTTCTAAGTAGCTGAAGTTAGTGATGTCGTGCAATTAGATTTAGAAGCCAGAGACTCTGTGGCTGTTAGTGTAGACAAATGTTTTTACAAGACCGTTTACCTTTTGTCTGTAAACCAAAAAAAAAAAAAAGCCTTTCAATCTATGAAGCAATACATGGATCGTAGAGGAGGGAATTTTATCAACGGACCTGAATAAACACCAGGTCACACAGCCGCTGTGCCCACTTTAGCTGGGCACAGTTGTAAGGAAATGGCAGCGCCCCTCTCGGCCTCAGCTTCCTGGGCCTGATGGGTCAAGTGAGTGACCACCACATGCGAGTCCCCGGCTACAGAAGCAGCCTCACCAACAGGCTGACCTTCCAGCAGCTGGATGGGACGTTGTGAGCTGGTTTCTGTTCTACTAGTGAGAGGCTACAGAAAAAGCAAAAAAAAATCAGACTTTTGAGCATCAATTTCTTTATCTACATTAAATGGAAATAGTCTTTACTGTTCCTATCTAGCAGTACCGCAAATGACACTAAATTCTGACTAAGTATGTTATCAGTTAACGAGACAATAATAATGTGTCTCTAGCTGTTTGGTTTTTCTCTGGTAGAGGTTTTTGTTTGATTTTTTTTTTTTTTTTTGGTGTTGTATTTGAACACTCACCACAGACCAAACTGAAGCTCAAAGGAGAGCTATTATTCCTGGAAAACAGGTAAAAGCACACAGCAACTTCCAAGCGAAGAGTTACAAAGGAAAAAATGAATACAATAGAAGTTAAATATTTAAGGACAAGAGAAAGAACAATCACACAAATAAGGGGACGGAGACGAGGAAAAGCTGTGCAACTCGCTGCCAAAACGCCAGCAGTAAAATGTCACTCCTGCCGAAAACATCCTAGTAAGGAAAGTCAGCAAAGACCTTTCACTCACTGTAGAAGCAATTTCAAGTTCTGGTATTTGGGGTTGTTAATCGACATTATATGTGTTGACAGTCATGTTCCATAAAGAGGTTAAAATCCTACCCACTCCATCTAATAAAAATAACGGAAGCCATTACTGGAAGGCAAGAAAAAGCCTTTTCTCTCTCTCTCTCTCTCTCTCTCTCTCTCTCTCTCTCTCTCTCTCTCCCTCTCTCTCTCTCTCTCTCTCTTTCTCTCCTTCTTTCTCTCTCTCTCTCTCTCTCTCTCTCTCTCTCTCTCTCTCTCTCTCTCTCTCTCTCTCTCTCTCTCTCTCTCTCTCTCTCTCTTTCTCTCTCTCTCTCTCTCTCTCTCTCTCTCTCTCTCTCTCTCTCTCTCTCTCTCTCTCTCTCTCTCTCTCTCTCTCTCTCTCTCTCTCTCTCCCTCCCTCCCTCCCTCCCTCACACACAAAAGGCAAATAGGATTCTGCAAAGTCAGAGAGAGAAGTCCAGGGCGTGGGGCAGGGCTGGTCCCCTAGAGCATTCCATTCCCATGAACAATGCAGGTTTAACGAGATGAGGCTCTTGCTTAGCAGGTGGGGAAGGGAGGGTCAAGGGTCCATTTGACAAGCTTTTAATTATTGCTTTTCGGTTTTTATTTCCTGAAGCCTATCCAAATGATCCTAAGAAGAAATTATTTCACAACCACTGAACTGATTTCTTTTCTGACTATATGTTGCTTCTTGAATGGGAGAGTGATATATATATTATGCCTTATCATTAATTATGACTCTAGATTTCTTTTTAGTTTAAAATAGTAGCCATATTTCACATTAAGTTATATCTTTTTTTTTTTGGCACGGTGAAGGATTTACTGAGTGCCCACAAACCAAGCAGCCTAAATCTCCAACCATCCTTTACTCATTTTAATAAACGCATATTGAGAAAATTCTATGCAAACAGCACGACCTTAATGATTAGAACTCTAGAGAGAACTGATGTTCAGATGTGAGGTTTTTCGCATTAGGGAAACTCAGAGATGGTGGCTGGGAGCTGCAAGGAAGCACATGTAGTGGAGTGAGCACAGGTTTGGGGTAAAGCTGTTTGGGTTTCAATCCTAGCTCTTTCACCTAGTAACTTCATGATCTTGAGAAGATGACCTAACTCATTCTGCAATTTGGTTTTCTCATCTAAAAAAATTGCATCAACGACCAAAAGTATGGATTTGTTTTAAGAATTACCTGGGACACTGTGGTTACCTATTGGATTAGCTTTCTGTTTTCATTTGTTTCTTTTATTCTCATATAAGGCTTTCTTTGCCTGTTGCATAAGTATCTTATAACTGCTTCTCTAAGAGAAAAAGTAAGTGTCTCACACATAACTATGTAATTTAGGATAACAATGGTTCACAGTTATGAAGAGACGTTTGTCAAAGTTGCCACACCCAATTTAATGTCTAGAATGAGTCACATCCAACATGAACAAGAAAGAAAAGCGTGCAGAATTACCTTACTGAGTGGTCCAACATTTTTAATATTTCCAAGTAATTTGAAATACTCAAATCGTGTAAGAATGTGCCCACTCATGTATTCATTCAACAAACATGTGTGGGGGCACCAGGCACAGCTCTTCATGCAGTGGATACTGGGCTATAGGAAGGATCGGATAAAAGCCCTTCACCTGAGAGTCACACAACATGTTACTTAAGGCCATGTAGTCCTCATTCCAAATGACAAATATGGGGGGCAAAGTCACTGGATTGTATCCCCAGCTCTGCAATCACTCACGGTGTGGTTTCGGGGTAGTCAGATTCTCTGAGCCTTACTTTCCAAGACGTTCATGGTCTAAGCTCTCTCCAATGCCACAACACTATGATTTCATGATTAGACAAAACACTGCCGTTAGTATTTTTTTAAAATCTGAGGTTAGAAAGTTTATAATTGAGAATGATGTCATTCCTTAATATCTATGAGTTTACTATTCTATTGTGTCAAGTACAGTATTTTTTTACCTCATTTACTTCCCACATAAATATCTTTAAACTAAGTTGAAAAGAAAATGAAATCTATTTGAATACAATTATCTTAGTTTTTATCTTTTATTATAAATGATGGTCTAACATTTAATCTGCTACATCTTGTATTCTCCGTTAAATTGTCTAAATGCCAATGTTTGACTATTTGGGGGGGACACTGCAATGCCAAGAACTTCCTTCTTCTCCAAAAAATAATCAAGAAGCATTCCTGTAAGTCAGTTGTCTGGGTTCAAACACCACCCCTATTTAAATAAAAGACGGTGTTCCCCCCCAAGCACACACCTATTATCACCATTATGGTACCCAGATGACTGATTTTTATACAGTTCAAATGTGTTAGCCATCACTGTCAAGCAGGTGCTATGCTGGATTCATTCTCTTACAGCTAAAGCAAAAGGGGGGGAGGTTAGCTATGGACACGGTATCCAGGTTACCTCTAGGTAAGCATGTTAGACCTGAGCCTTTAAACCGGCAGATGAGAAGCTGTTGCCTTTCTCTTTGCTCCCCATCTCCCATTATTCCCCTGCGCTGTCAGGACGGCTCCCGCCATTCAGATGGCAAGACTATTCTGGATGAAGGCAGACCAGCGCCTTCCCAGCCGGCGCCCCAGTTCCATCAGGGTGCTATCTCGGTTAATTAACATTCCTCAGAGCTGGGGCTCCTTGAGTGACAGGTAACCATGGAGAGCCACCCTCGTGCAGGTGATGGGCAAGAGTCTAATGAAACATTAGAAAAGCCTTAAAGAAAAAGCTAGCATTTACGGGTGTCTGCTATTAGCCCAAGGTTGCCAGGCTGGAAAGAATTCCGGTAGTGTCAGAAGAAAAACGGATGCCATTTCCAAAGGAAGCAGGGAAAATACCATGAGAGTCAGCCTTAGGACATGTGTGTATCACCCTCCCCAGGAACGGACACCCCACAGAAAAACACAGAAGGAAAGAGATCACCTGTTCATGACAGTCCGTTTAGGTAATAATGCTCTCCTCTTCAAAATTTGAGAAATAACACTGCATTTATCAATACGAGGGGCTTTTTATCATTTAGAAAGTATTCAAATTAGGACTTGGAATAACATGGGTAGTTAATGCTGAATAATACACATTTGGTCAGTATTGATTATTGACGATAAGAAGTTCAATAACAAAATAAAAAGGTATTAAGAACCTATTTCAATCGTAGGAAATATTGGGGAAATCCCCTGGGTATATAAATATTGTATCTGATTTTGAGAATTACTGTCGGCAGATACTAGTGTATCTTCCTAACCAAGTGAATATTCTAAGTAGCACAGAGTGGTGATTTAAATATTATCATGTTAGTTTGGAAGCCTAGATTTGGAGAAAAAAATGAAAAAGAAATTTTAGAATACTTTAAGGGCATGTCAATGCAAGTTTCCTATTCAAAAATAGGAAGTCAATCATTTGGAATAATCAGAGTCCATTTTCAGCTTTCCCAAACTAAAAGGAAACTGCTCTATTTTCTTTTGGTTCCGTTCATCTTATAAAATATTTAATTTTAACATGCCTCTCCCTTTCCTGTTTTTACCCCAAAGCAGGATTATTGTAAAAACACTCTGCTGTTATTTCTGGCCAGCACACAGCCAGGCAGCGCCGGCAGTCTTACGGGAGTGCCCAGTCTCGTGGGTTCCCCGTCTTCTTTCAGCTATGGGCGTCGGGAAGGTTGCAAATCATGCCACAGTGAATTCTTCAACCATTATTTCAGAGTAACTTCTACTATGAAAAGAATCCACTCCCAAAACAGGTGATAACATCACTTGTATATAATTCTGCAGCATACTTTGCTTTGGTTCACATTCCCCAAATTAGGATTTTTCTTCTAAGGTATATGATGAATGAAGGAACGAATTTTAATTCCCAAACTCTGTGCCATACAGTGTGTGACCAATGGTCATTGTCCACTGTCCACCAAGCAATCTTTTCATTCTCTATTGATTTGAATATCCTTTCTTAATAAGCATTAATTCCTCAACTTTCTAATTTTCAAAAAAACTAATTTTCACCACCACCCCCCCCAACAAGTTTCATAAATCTGGCCTCAATCTATTTGACTTGATAATTACAATTTTTAATTTTAAATTATGAAAAAAGATTATGTCCCGAGAACCTCAAGATTTGTTTTATTTTTTTTCTGAAATTCTTCTACATCCAGTATAATTCTGCTGACAAGAGTAAGAAACTTTCTCATTTAATAGTTTTAGGAGACGCTCATTCTAAAGCATTTCCCTTTGAAGGATCTTACACTTGAACCACAATGGAGGAAGCATCTGGTCGTTCGATAGTCACCTCCTTTTAATAGTTACTTTACCTGTGCATAATGTGTATTAATATTCTTTCTGGTAGTGAACCCAAATATGTAGAAATGCTGAATTAAACAGAAAGTATTGCACATTTTTAGAGAGACCCATTAAGAATCAATGCTCCATAATACTGTATGGATGTGAAATATTACCTGAGTTCTATGACAATTTCAAACTATTTTAAAAACAAACGGATTAAATGATTAGATGTTTAGAACTATTTTCGTCCATTTTCAAGTAAGAATATGTATAGGCTCACCATTTTTAGCTCTTCTATTCACGTGTTCTGCAGAGGCTGAAAAAAGACACCATTTGCGAGTCTGAGTCCCTTTTCCTAACAGATTTATAACAGTGCTCTAACTGAGGGCATAGCTGATGTCCAACCTAATCACTTTCTGTCTTCTTCTTTCATGGCTCTATTTTCCCTACTACCAGAGAGGAATTCAGCTAGTAACAATGGTTATTAACATTGTTTTGGAAATGTTGGTAACCCCAAAGCTTGCTGGGGTTCCATCACGGAATGTTTTGGTTAGGTTCTCCTTCTAGATGTGGTCTGCCAGCCTTTCCCCCGGGACTCCCAAAAGGCCAGAAGCATGAAGACTCCAGTTCATGCAATTTAATCACCTCCTTTCATAGATGAAGAAATGAGCACAGGCAGGTGAACTGACACTCAGCTAACTGGTTTCAGTGCTAGGACCAGAACTGAAACTCAGGGCTTAGAAGTCAACTGCTCCACGGCAGATTCCGTTCCCATTCGGCCTTCTCATGAGATTCCACATAGATTTGTCATGAGTTGACTCATAGGCTTGACTCACAGAGTCAACAAATAGCACAAAAGCCATGCCTTGCAACATCCTGCCACATGACACCCGTGCCCCAGTTCCAAGACCTTGTCCACTTCAGTGTCACTAACCTGAGGTGTTGAATTCTCAACCTGAGCTGACAGAGTGACATTATCCCTTGCCTTTGTGAAAATCATGACATCCTCATACTTCTACATAAGCTCTTCTTTTTTACCATTATTTCGCCAGAAAACATTGGCCTTTTGGAGAAGAAAAAAAGAAAGCACTTTCTTGACCCTCTCTGATCTCCTATTTGAGATGTCTCAACATCATTGAAGAGAATATTTTTTAAATTAGTCAAATTAAAAAAAATAAAAAGGGCGAGATGTTGCTTAAGAAAGTAGACTTTTTCATTCCAGAACCAGTACCCAAAAAAGTATTTGAAAGATAATAAATACCTTTAAATGCATTTTTGTCTTGTTATGTTTAAAACAGTAATATGTGAGATTTTTTTTTCTCCATTAAGTCAAGACAATTAGGTCATAAAACCTACAACATAAAAATTAAGATCATATCATTTCCATTCTGCATAGAAAATGATCTATTATATTGTTATTGAAGGCAATTTTTTCTACCAAATTCCATTTTTGTTCCATTTTTAGTGGCTGTCATCATTTCTCCTGTACGTATATTGAGGTGGGATAGCTTCATTGTGCTGGCTAAGGATTGTATGCTAAATGTTGTCTAGTTTCAACATATGAATAAATGCACAGAGATCTACATACACCCAACCAAATCACCATCAAAAAAATTCATCATGTTGGTTCCATTCTGGCTGCTACACTCAAATACCTTTCAAAAGAAAGTAGAAGCATGAACAGAGAAAATTTAGGGGAAAAAAGGTGGGTCTACCGAAAAATATTTTCTGAGAAAAAGTTGAAAAAAAATTGTATTTACATTTAAAAAAAAAGAGACTTGTAAAGAACAACAGCTCTCTTAAAATAATCATTACAATTATTAAATTAATATATGAATGTGTATGCTTTAAATCCAATGAGTCTTAATTTCTAGAATTCTGTCTCTCATCCCCCTTTGCAAAAGTAGTCACTTTAAGGGGTTTTGTGCACCCTTCTAGGATAGTTAATGATAACATATTTTAAACATCTGAAGTGCTTTCCTATTTAAAAAAGAAAAAGAAAAAAAAAGTAGTCACAAAGGGAAAAAGTAAGAAAAGTAAGATGGGAAGGCAGGAAACAAAAGCAAGTATAAACGGAGCCTCAAAATAAGGAAAGAAGGTCCTTTTTATGAAGCAGAGAGGTGGGGAGATGTCCTCACCACAGTGCAGATATTCGGGGTAGGGGGTTATCAACCGTGATAGCAAAGGGAGAAAATCTTGTACAAAAGTATTCAAATAGTGAATAAAAGCCTTTATGTCTTTTCCAAGATCAAGGTCCTGTGGAAACTAACATATTCAGATGTGGACAGACAGATAGGTAGATAGATAGATAGATAGATAGATAGATAGATAGATAGATAGATAGATAGATAGATGATAGATAGATCTAGATTCATGCAATAAATAATGTTTTAAAAGGAAATGCTGATTTCTATGATTTTACTGGGATTAAATCAAAAATTTCTTTTAATTTTAAAACAACTAATTTTAACACAGTAAATTATCTGAATGCCTCAAGAAATCAGTTGTAAACAATATTACCTGATTTCCTTAAAAATTAATGAAGAAAGGTAAAAGGAAAAGAAGCAAAGGAAAGAAAGAGAAAGAAAGGGAAGGAGAGGGAAAGAGGGAAAAAAAAGACTGAAGTGTTAAACAACTGCTTTGATTTTCAATATTCCCGACAGAATTCATAGTAAGTAATATTTAAGCATCATTCATTCTGGTCAGAACAGGGAAAAAGTCAAAGGAGAAAGAGAAGGACACAGTAAGAAAATAAAGGGATAGTTAGGACGCAGGAAGGGGAAGGGAGACAAGGATAGGAAAGGGGGATCCTACGCTCTGGAACCCGCAGAATCTCTGTGCCTACATCAGTCAGGGGGACCAATCACACTTCTTCACGATAATATACAACTTCGATCATTTGTCTCCAAGAGCTGCCCCAAAAAAACTTATTTCCAAAAGTCAGCTCAAGTTAAATGTCTGAAAAAGTCACAACGTAGTAAAGGCTTCTTCTCTCTCCTTCAGATCGCAAGTCGCAGAATCCATACCATGGTTTTGTAAACCGAAAATAGCTAAGCATATTGGATCGTGTTTTTCTTCTGATAAATGTCCCCAAGTGCTCAGAGAATATGGTTCTGATTACGGAGCTGTGAGACGTGGAGTGCCTGAATGACCGCACATGGTTAAAAGTGGACCAGACTTTCAACATGTGCGGTGCCTTTTACCAGAAGTTGAATAACGTCAGTGTCTATGAAACGACCGCGTTCTGCTCCTTCATGTCCCTGCCACTAAATCTGTCTGGGAAAGTCACATGTGCCCGTGTGCCGCCGGAGTCCCAGCATATCCAAGAATGGATTTTCCATTGAACATTACTGCCAAAGCACTTTTTCTTCTGGCACCAGTAGAGAGCTTAAAATATGCCTATAGGCTCAAAAAATAACATCTATGAGGAACTTCAGTCATCCAAGAATCTGTGGGCTACATGTGATAAAATGTGAGATGGACGTTTAAGACATTTGAGTAGTTCGAATTTTATAAATTCATCCAAAAACAAGCACGTTAGATTCACCAAAATTTCCAAAGGTGAGGTACAGTTATGGAAAATCATTCAACCTGTTGTAGAGTTTTGCCCACCATGTTTGGCCAAATTCTTGCCCAAATAAAACTTTTCTTAAAAGCAAACTCTTAAGGGCCTGGAATTTGAAAAATGGTTTATAAACATCCACTACTTGTTCTGACCACTACTCATTGGTAACTTGAGTATGGCATTAATGATCTATTTTACACATCATTTTGAAAAGCCTAAAATGGTTCTTTCAAGCTGGTGAACTCCCTGAAAAAGTCTGTTTGCACAGAGTATCTGTCTACACCCTCTTAGCTAGAGCAGTAGTTAACTACAAAGCACTGTGCTAGATGTTACTAAGGGGAATAAATTAATAAAAATATATAGACATATAATCCCTATTTTCTAGAATCTTAAAATTTAGTAATAGGATTTAAACACATACATATATATTCTATATTATGAACATATAAGAATATATATATATATTTGATTATATATAATTAAAATTCAAGACAGAAGTGAGAAATGCTATGAGAAAAAATGGAAAAAAAAGGAAGTGTTTTAGAACCGCGACTGAGAAAAATTAGGTTTTCTCTGGGAGCAAGAAAGAGGAGTAGGACAGGAGATCCAAGATGGTGGAGCAGATAAATCCATGAATACATTAACTTTACAACTCAATTACAGAACAATCAACCTGGAGAGCCATCTGAAGTCTGGCGGAACAGAGGTTTTATAACTAAGGATATAAAGAAGGGGCCGCGTTGAGACTGGTAAGAGGGGCAGAGATGCGGACCGAGCTGGCCCCAAACCTGTGTGTGGGGGATGAAAATTGGGAGAGATACCTCGGCCACAGAAGTTCCCCGCAGAGGACCAAGGGACCCCAGCCCCACGCCAAGCTCCCCAGCCCGGAGTACTGGTGTCAGGGAGAAGACACCCCACAACATCTAGTTGTGAAAAACAGTGGGGATTCTGCCCATCTGGGTGGGGCAGAAGGTGGCGGAAAACACAGGTGTCTTTTTAAGTGGCCTGTGCAGACTCACTGGCTCGCAGGCACTCACCCTGGGCTCCAGCTGAGGGTCGGTGAGTGGGGGACATGGGAGACATATGAGGAGAGAGTGAGGTGTGTAACTTCAGGGCAAGGACTGGAGGGACAGTCCCCATTTCTGCTGCGTGGAGCTCTCCTCCCTGCAGCCAGAAGGCAGGAGCCATTGTTGAGCCTGTGCCCCCACTCCCCAGGACAAACCTGAATCTGATTGTCCCGGTGGGCTCCACTGCTCCATCCTGCTCACTCACTGAGACCGTGTCTCCCCCAATTTATGTACTGCAGGAGGCTCTATCAGCGGCTGAGCCTTGAGGGAGCCAGCAGGTGGCAGCAGGTCTTGGGGTGTCCTGGCATTTTGCGGAGCTACCCCAGACCAGGTACCGGTGGCAGACATCCTCAGTTCACAGGGTGGCCCCTCCCACATGCCTCCAGATCCAGCACAGGCAGTGACCAACCTTGGACCATTTTGTAGCTCCTACCAGGTACTCCCCAGCCAGTCACAGGCAGTGGCTGACCTGGGCGCCTCCCAAGAAGCCCCAGAACCAACATACTTGAAGGTTGGCTTCAGACCACAGCAGAGCACCACCGAATTAGCCCCACAAATGGCACACACAAAGGGCAGTCTCAACAGGCACCAGAGCCTGCTGGGACAAATCCCACTCCATGGCATAAGCCCCCACACACACAGCAGCCCATAGCTGTGGACATGGCCAAACCCCACAGCCAGGCAGCCTGAGGATCAATCCCACCCACCAACATGCCAACAGCAATCAAGGCTCAACTATAACAGAAGGGCACACACAACCCACACAAGGGACACTACTGCAGCACCTGGCTCAGATAACCAGGGAGACTGTGCCTGGGGCCTCACAGGGCACCTACTACATAAGGCTGACCAGCCAAGGCTGGGAGACATAGCAGTCCTACATAATACATAGAGAGAGAAAAACACAGAGAGCCCAAATGAGGAAACAAAGAAATACATCCCCATTGAAAGAACAGGAGAAAACTCCAGAAAGAATTAAACAAAATGGAGACAAGCAACATACCAGAGATAGAGTCCAAAACAGTGATTGTAAGGATGCTCAAGAAACTTAGTGAGAACTTTAACAAAGAGATAGAAAGCATAAAAAAGGACCTGGAAATCATAAAAAAGAACCAGTCAAAATTGAAGAATACCATAACTGAAATGAAGAATTCACTAGAAGGATTCACCAGAAGACTAGATGAAGCAGAGAATCGAATCAGTGATTTGGAAGACAAGGTAGCAGAAAACACCCAATCGGCACTGCGATAAGAAAACAAGAATCCAAAAAAATAAGGATAGTTTGAGAGACCTCTGGGACAACATCAAGTGTAACAACAATTTCATCATAGGGATACCAGAAGGAGAAGAGAAAAACAAGGGATTAAAAATTTATTTGAAGAAATAATGACTGAAAACTTTCCTAACCTGGCAAAGGAAATAGACATACAAGCCCAGGAATCACAGAGTCCCAAAAAAGATGAACCCAAACAGGCCCACACCAAGACACATCATAATTAAAATGGCAAAGGTTAAAGCCAAAGAGAGAATCCTAAAAGGAACAAGAGAATAGCAGTTAGTGACCTACAAGGGAGCTCCCATAAAAATATCAGCTGGTTTCTCAACAGAAACATTGCAGGCCAGAAAGGATTGGCACAAAATATCCAAAGTGGTGAAAAACACGGACCTACAACGAAGGGTACTCTACCCAACAAGGCTATCATATAAAATCGAAGGAAAAAATAGAGTTTCTCAGACAAGAAAAAGCTAAGGGGTTAATTACCATTAAACTAGTATCACAAGGAATGTCAGAGGAACTTCTTTAAGATGGAAAAAAACTTTAAAAATATGAATAATAAAATGGCAATAATTACATTTGTATCAACAATTGCTTTCAATATAAGTGGATTAAATGCTCCAATCAAAAACATAGGGTGATTGAAGAGATAAAAAAACAAAACCCTTACATATGCTGCCTACAAGAGACTCACTTCAGATTGAAAGACACACAGACTGAAAGTAAAGGGATGGAAAAAGTTATTTCATGAAAATGGAAACAAACACACAAAAAGCTGGGGTAGCAATACTTATAGTAGACAAAATAGACTTTAAAACAAAGGCTATAACAGGACACAAAGAAGGACCCAGTAATCCCACTTCTGGGTATTTATCTGAATAAACCCAAAATGCTACTTCGAGGGGATGTGTGCATCCATATGTTCATTGCAGCAGTGTTTACAATGGCCAAGATGTGGAGGCAGCCTGGGTGTCCATTGATGGAAGAATAGATAAAGAGGAGGTGGTACATATATATAATGGCATATTGCTCAGCCAGGGAAGGGAGTGGATTCTTGCCATCTGTGGCTGCATGGATGGACCTGGAGGGCACTGTGCTGAGTGGAGTGTGTTCGACAGAGAAAGACAGATGCAATGTGATTTCGCTTATATGCGGAATCTAAAGAACAAAATAAACAAACACACAAACAAACAAAAACCAGAAAAAGACTCATAGATACAGAGAACATTTTGATGATTGCCAGATGGGAGGGGAGCTGGGGTGGTGGATGCAAAAGGGGAAGGGATTAAGAAGTACAAATTGATTGTTACAAAGGAGTAATGGGGATGTAGGATATAACATAAGGATTATAGTCAATAATATTGTAATAACTATGTATGGTGTCTGATGGGTACTGGATTTATCGGGGTGATAGATGGGAGGGGGATTGTGGGACAGGGTGAAAAAGGTGAAGGGATTAAGAAGTACAAACTGGTAGTTACAAAATAGTCATGCAAAATAGAGATGTAAAATAAAGCATAGGGAATATAGTCAATAATATGGTAATAACTATGTAGAGTGCCAGGTGGGTGCTAGACTAGTCAGGGGGATCACTTATTAGATTAATACAAATGTCTAACCACCATGCTGTATACCTGAAATTAACATAAAATGAGACTGAATGTCAACTGTAACTGAAAAATTAAAAAGGGGGGAAAGGTGAAAGAGGTCCAAATTTTCAGGTGTGAAACAAATAAGTCCTGGGGATATCACATACAGCATAGGGAATACAGTCAATAATATTGTGATATGGTGTCAGATGGTTGCTGAACCTACCATGGTGATCACTTCCTTAGGTATATAACTGTTGAATAACCGTTAATGTATACTTGAAATGAATATACTATTGTATGCGAACTATATTTTTAATAAAAATCTTAAAAAACAGAAAGAGTGGTGGGAATTAGCAAAACAGTAATGGAGAAGGTGGCTTGTGGCTTGTCCGTAAAAATAGGTGTGGGTCTGCTAGCGGCGAGTATGGGGAAGGGAATTCTAGGCAGAGGCCACCTCCAGGGAGGAGCCGGTATTGTCACCAAAGCAGTGACGGCCTCAGCAGACGTGCTGTGGGTTTGCAGTGGGGGCTTTGAGCTAAGGGGCTAGACTCAATTGTGTCTAGAAAAGGAAGCTGCAGTGAAGGCGGTTAGAAAGGAATGAAAGGATATGATCATAGAATTCAGGGATCTAGAGTCAACACACTCCCTCTCGTTATTAATCTCTGCGAGGGAAAAGGATGGTTTGAAGCCTGGCACACCAGGTCAGTTCTAGAGGTTCTCAGGGCATCTCCAGCTGTGCTGTGACCCAGCTCCTTCGGGCTACGACATCCCTTCTTCCTGAACACCTTCCTCCTTCCGCTCTCCCCACCTTCCAGTCCAGAAAGCGTACTCCAATTTATTCTCCAAGCACCCGCTGACAGGCCCCTCGGCCTCCCTTATCCCATCACCTTGACCATGACCCCATTGTACCATTCAATCAAACTCTACAAAAAATATATCAGTTCAACAAATAGAACCTGACTACATCCCATCTCCCAACTAAACAGTAGGCCCTGAGACTTCGTTATAAAATCCTGAGGTTTCATGTTTAATTTGTTTATAAAAACTAATATGCTTTGCAAACTGACAAGGCTAAATCTCTTTGTAAAGCACATAGGCATTCTCATAAAAGAAATGATAATTATTGTTTTATCTCATTGAAATATCAGTTAGGCTTAGGATGTTTCCTCCACAAATTCTCATTCGATGTCAAGTTTGTGAATTCAGTCAACCTACACCGAAAATGTACAATGTGTGCGGAATAATTAACATTGTTCTTTTACATGAAGGGAGGGGGCTGACGCATCTGAAAATGTTTTCATGTCACTTTGTTATTTGTAAATCTCTCCCCCTCAAGTTCATACAAATGGCCAGTGGCAAACTGAATGAAGCAAATCTTTTCACTGTTTCAGAGAAGACACAAGATTCAGTTTAAATGATTCAAAACTATTACTGGCTTCAAAAATAAGCCCTGTCTTCAGCAGCCATTAAAATAAGCACTATCTTGTGGTCACGAGAATGAAAAGACATCAAGGCTGGCTAATGACTATCAGAGTGTGAGTTTGATAAAAACCAGGCGGCAGCTCCAAAATCTATTTAAAATTCCCTACCTCTCCTTCCTCTTCCCATTTTTATTAGGTGTTTGTGGAGAAATACTGTCTACGCAAAATTCTCAAGGATTTGGAAGTGGAAGGAAAAAAAAAAGGAGTTAATGATTAGGTGCTCAGAGTTTCTCAGAAAACATTCCGTTTCAACTTGAGCCAATTTACCGACTCCATTCTTTCTCTTTATCCAATAAAACCCCAACCAGTTTGAAGAGTCTTTGTGTTTTGTTTTGTTTTCCTTCTGATCTTCCTACTTGGTTGGAAACTGAAATTTTGTAAACAAAACTGGTAATTATTTGAATAAAGCCTTGTTCTAAGCAACGGTCAAAGCAGTTTCTACACTATTCAGTGCTCAGGAAAGTGGAATCGGTGAATCAAACATCCATAGCACACACAGGGATGCAGAGCTATAATGTTATAACAGTCTGCTGTTCCCTAGAGGTGAGTCCTCCAGTTCCCGGTGGTGCCCCCTGCCTGTCCTAACCCCTTCTCCCCCGGCCACCCCGTTTAGTCACTCTGTCCACATCAGCCATCAGGAGACTCTCATCTTCTGTTGTTGGTCCCGGTGACTCAGGATTTGAACCCAGTTCCCAAACTCCAGAGATGGGCTTGTAACCCAGGCCTTGCTAATGAGAATATTCTATCTCCTGGCTCATGGCCAAGCACATGGCTCAGGACCTGTGAATCAAAATCAATCTTAAGACTTCTGTTAACCATTTAGAAAGTGAATGGAACTCTCTAATCAGATTGCCAGCCTTCGGATGATGTAACCCCAGTACTTTTAAGCTTCATGCAGTCATCACACAGAAGGAACCAACTAGAAACAAAAGAAGACCAACAAAAGGGAAGGGGTGGTGACTTTGGGGGAGGGGGAGAAGGAAGAAAAAGGGATGAGATAATCATGCCATTTGAGCTCCTGGGGCAAACCATATCTGAATGTACCCTTATATTTTGCAAATACAGGACTTGATAAATTACCTTTTCTGCTAACAAGTATCTAAATTAGGTTGCGATCCCTTATAGCTGAAAGAGTCCTTTGACTACACCAGAAACAGTAACAGGAGACAAAATGACCCTGATAATTAAGTCAACGGACAATGTACACTTTTTCTGACAGGTGTTTATGTCTTCTGGACCTAATTGTATGGATAACCATAAAAAAATGAGTATAACTGGGAAGACTTATGAGGACGCCAGCCAGTAAGATTTTATACAAGCCATGTAAAATGTCTGTGGAGTACCTGGGCTTATTTAATAACCTGCAAAACTGGTCTGCATATATACTTAGTAATTTAGGTCAGTTTGAGCTAGAACATTAAAATATAAGCTCATCCAGTGGAAAACACACAAGCCTTGATGTAAGTACATAACAGTCCAAGTGACACCATATCATATTCATATTTCGTTGGTAAGAAACCAACTGATGGCATTTTCTCCACGATTTGTATTATGTTAATTTGGTCCCTGTCTTGATGGGCTGCTATAAATATCAAAATGCAACACAGATAAGTTAAAATAAAAAAGGGCATCTTCACTGGAACCTTAAATTATATTGTCCTGTTCTTTGACAAGTGTTGATATGGAATTTCATTTGCAAAATTTAAAGTGAATTTTGAAGCGCTAATTTTTTAACATTTTAAGACCTGTGCTTTTTTTTTCCAACTACAGAAACTGTGAGATTTCATTTACTGCATGTGACTTTATTCCCTGGCAGTTCTCAGCATAGGGAATATTATTTCAGACGAGAAACAGCATATGGCACCAGCTTCCTTTTAAACAGAACCCACAACAATGATAAAAGGATGACTTTATGTATAGAGTATTGCTATTATATTTCTATTATAAGACCAGCGTTTTTGAATTGAAAAGAGTAAAACCTATGCAGAAGACAAGAATGGGTTCATAAAGAATATGCTGTCCTACTTACCCTCAAGCATTTGGGGCTGCCCTACTTTCAGTGGGAACGTCTGGGAGGTAAAAAGGGGGAAAAAAATAACAGAAGGAAGCAAATGAAAAACTCTCTCCCCAAACAAGGGTTGATTTCAAATTCACTCGGGCACAGGCCTCAGGAGTGCCAGTGAGAAACAGGAAGACAGGCCCCGCCCCACCATGCTTACGTATCAAAGATGACATCTGGGTTTGCTCCTGGCTTGGTCCCAGGGCCCCATTCCAAAAACCCCACAGCTTGCGCCCACCTGTTTGATTCAGTGTCTTGTCAGTACACTAGAATAGGAGGGTGAGCCAAGAAAGAATGCTTGACAATAGAGCTGTTGGAAGGGGACCAATGGCTGCTGGCCGTGGAAGTGGGAAACTAAAGTGAGTCCGAGTAAAGGAATTTGCAGGTGAGACCAAGGACCTGGAAACTCAGTGAATGGATCACCTACGAAGAGGTTGAAATTCCCGAGGATGATGACAGCAGCAGAGCTGAAAAATTAGGCAGTGACTGAGAGCCTCGAGTTAAGATGAGTGACCCACGGTTGGCAGACGGGAACAATGAGAAGAGAAGGGAGAGGGAAAATCGTGACCTTCAGAAGAGCTGGGGGTTTTCAACAGGAAGTGGACGGCTCTCAAACAGCAGCGGGGAACCAAAGGCCCCGTGCATACCACCCCCTGACCTTGAAACCTCATCTCTGTGCATTTAGTAGTAACACCCAAGCACTGACTGCGACACCACCTTCTTCTCCCATCACAGTGCTACATTAAAACAGGACGTTCAGTGCCCTATACAATATCCGATCATTATTAAGGGGCAAGTTTTGAGTAAGAAAGCATGTTATAGCGCCCATTTGGAAAGTTAAGCAGGGATCTGAATCAGTAGAAAATGGAAGCCATTCGCAAAAATTAAAGTAAAACCTTTGAAAAGTTAATAAGTATAGAAAAAGTTTGTCAGCAATTCTTTAAAAAGTAGAAATACAGTGCTCATTATAGTACAAGTTCGGGAACGACCATTTTAAACTCATGTTTCCACTCATCAAGTCACAAAGCCAAGGTATTTGGGAGACATGACTGTTTGTGACACCCAGTTCTTCTCACCTCCTTGACACATGAGAAGAATACATGCCTGCCTCTTAAAAGTTGAGAGTGGCAGAAATTACGCGTGTCACTTCCAGGAGGGAGTGTTTTAATTAAGGGTGCTCAACTCTGTACCCCACGTTTTCTCAGTTATGGCGATTGGAAAACCACATTGCAAAGGAAGTACAATATTGAGCCATTCTGGGGAGGACAGTTCAGCTGCCCCTGGGAGTTGTCTAGGCTCTCAGTGGACTTTGCAGGAGAGAGAAATAAATCTTGATGTTGTAAGGTACTGAAATGTGAGGTTGTTCGTTAGTACAGCCTAACATAACCCATGCTGCCTGAAACTGTTATTTATACTAGGATTAGATGTTGACATGACAAAAACTCTAAGCTATGTGGTACAGGCTGAAAGATGGTCCTGCAGGGGGTGGGTCTTATGGGTGGCCCCTCCTGTGGAGGCAAGAAGAGGGCAGTCAGTCAAATGCAGTGACAAATCATTTGGCAACATAATCACCTATGATAATTTATAAGACAGAGCTTATGCAAAATAAACTTGTTGCTCTAGGAGGAAGGTTCAATAGAAAATTAGAGTGTCTGTAGATTGATGTCAGCTGCAATAGACAAGGTATCTTGAAAAAGAGTTGATCTCTGAAAAAATACACTGGTTTATAACCAGGAGTAAAAGTATATAGAAGAATGGAGAAATTTGGAGACTAGTGGGGTCAGAAAAAGCAACCACTTCTCAGAGGCTACTTGAGGAAAGTGAGATCTAAGGATTAAAGTAGGGATCAATTCAGGGGTAAGGACTACACTAGGCTAAAACCTGGGTGTGGATGAAGGCATCTCAGAACAAAGATATAATTAATAGCAGGCCACCCCATCCATCCTTTCAATTGGCCAAAAATAGCTAAAAAATAAAAAATAGAGAATAAGTGTATGATCCTACCCCCCACCCCCCAAACCCCGAACCTTAATAGACTCAAAGGAAAAGCAACTGCAAATATGGAAAGATAGAAGGACAGAGAGAGGGAAAAAAAGTAGAAAGCAAATATTCTAGGAAGCAAATCCCAAAAAACCTTGTGGGTCTGGTATGGGTTCATGGAGCTGTGCAGAATCCAACAGGTAAAAAGCCCATAAAACTGGTGAGAGAATTTCACCGCTAAAGAAAGCCCTCAAAGAGACTGTACTATTTGTGACTTAAAGTCACCTTTGGTACCTAACCTTTCTCAGGCAGGTCATGGGCTAAGAAAGTTGATTATTTCTCAAGAAAGACTTTTCCCCAGTGGCCATGACAGATGTGACAAAGAACAAAGGAAGAATTGAGCCTTCCAGATTATGGAGCCAGGAGTCACCAAGAACCACAGATAAGCAGTCTCCGCTCAGGGAACACAAATGAGACTTCATCAAAGACCATTCTTCCCGCCCAGACCAGGGGGTCCTCACAACGGTTGCCCAGCAGATTGTCTAAATTTCCACACTTCGGGGACTGTGAGTTTCAATATCGCCTTTGATCTTTCACCATCTATGGATTGTGAAGGAGAAAATAACTTCTAAGTTTATAATTCTCCATTCCAAAAGGAGCCATATTCTTACCTGAGACAGTGGACTCCGTTATGGATAAAAAGTGCTTGGATTGTCGCACATGGCGGGACTGAAGGTTCGTCTGGGAAGAGAGGGAAGGATATTTGGTTGTTGAAAGAGTGGTCTACGAATATGGCTGACTTTAGGACTGAAATCAGTTCCTCCTCTCTCCAGGTTCACAGGATAACTATATTCACCACTGGGAGTTCAGCGTGGCCCTGTGACTTGCTTTGGCTAATTCAAGGTGAGCAGAAATGGTGTCTGTCACCTCTGGGGAGAAACATTTAATTGCAGGTACGTGAGTCTCCTGCCATGACCGTAATATAAATCAAGTGGAGAAACACGGCTCCATAGCGTCTCCCAGGCCCATAGAATATCTGTATAAGCGAGAAATCGTTTCTGTTTTAAGCCACTGAGGTTTCTTTCTTTGTTACTCTAGCTTTACGGAGCCCATCTTGACTAGCCCAGCACCACACTAAAATTGGAATAAATACGTTCCTCAGTGTTCTTTCTCCTGTGATTATTGAACTCATTTTCTACAGAGTATTCTATTTTAAAAAGAAGATATCTAAGAGAATCTAACAAATTATAGCTTCAAACTAATACTCAATAATATGCTATAGTATTTTATGTCTGATTACTCTTTCTTTCAAAATAGAAGAGTAAGTTTAACTACATGAAGAACAGTCAAATAGTTTGATTGGGAAAAAAAACTTGTATTCTAAATCCTTCTATTTTGTGGTGCTCCCTCTGAAAAAAATAAATAAACAAATAAATAAATAAAAGAGTAATATTACTTTTTGATTATTTTTTTTAAAGAATGACAATGCTTGAAACTTTAATGTCATTAGAATCTGCTTTTCAGCATGAATCCAGCTACCTCAAACCCAGGCATATTGCTTGATCTGATGAGTGAAAAAATCCTGTAGACCAAGGAAATTGCTTAACAGTAAAATATGTGAGAAATTCTTTGACAGTTCTCTCTATCTTTTTCCCTCTAGCTATGAAATGCATTTCTTCTCCTCCCCAACTTTGCTGTCACTTTGAAAACCATCCAATAAATTGGTCATACCTATCATAGTTACCCGTAGGGAGAGAGAGAGAGGGAGGGGCAGAGAGAGAGAGAGAGAGAGAGAGAGAGAGACTTTCATGAATTAAAATTAGGGTACCTTTGCCAAGGACCAATAAATTCTTTAAGGCCACATTAACACTCTCCAAGGCCAAACAGAAAATGCAACGTCGTCTTCTTATTGCTGTAACTATTTGAAACAAGCCCCTTGCAAATTCATTACTGTCAGGATATCCATTGCCAGAAAGGGTAGCTTGCAGGCAGCCTTTTGCTGACAAAGATCTCCATATGTTGTTTGTTCCAGGTAGCTTATCACCACTGTTTACCTCACATTAAGAGACCAGGGAATTATCTGGAAGCTTATCTGTGGGCATAATCAATGGTCTTTGTTTCCGTAGGAGTCCTATTTTGGGACAATATACCTATGGGAGGCACCAGTAGCTACCTGCTAGTAAATGTTTTCAAGCTCCCCCAGCAGTCCACCTGGGGGGCTCCCTCAGGAGGGTGCTTATACCTTTAAGAACAGCCGTACCTTGAAGGCTCACGTCCAAGTCACAAATTGCCAAGCGTGCATGTGTGTGCTGGGTCTGGTGTGGACCCTACGAATCATGTCCCAGCCCTTTGATTACAGACTGTCTTCTCCCTGCCTGGATGACTTTTCAGAAGCTGACAGAGCTTTTACAATTTAATTGGTCTTGACACCTTTTGAAGCCATGCCTTGCGGCACTGAGGGTCACCGTGTGCCTTCTGTTTTCCTCCCATGCCTCCACTTGGCTAACTCGCAGCGGCAGTGCCTAGCTGGCCCCTGCACTTTTATTCATGTTCAGACTTGTTCTGGGTTCTGTTACAAGAGACCTTGTTAAATGCCCAGCAGGCAGCGGTGAATGGAGATTTTGACTACGTGGGATTTGAGGCCTCTGGCAATCATGGAGAATAAACTGTAAATATAAAAGTACCCCTGTTGTGGACTGCGTTGTTATCACCAAAGATTTATTCCAGAGGTGCTTTCTGTGCCCGCTCGTGGCAGCAGGCCTTGCAATTAGGTTTCTGCTGTCCGTTCTTGGGGTTCTAACTGGGACTTTGCCTCTGTCATTATTTCCAATTTGATTGTCTTCTTCCCTCTTTGAGCAATGCTCTCTCCTAACAGCTGTAGGACTCTCATTATGATTCTGACTTGCCCTCAGACTGCGGTACCTCAAAGTTCAAGGCAGAGACAACAAGGCAGAGTGAATCCTGCATTGCTTTTCAGGTCAAATTCTGCCCCCCCACCAAAAAAAAAATCTTTTTGCCCCTCTGGTGTAATGTTTAACAAGCAACTTAGTTCTTAGTTCCCAAGAGTGACAAGCTGAGTATCTGTCACCTTTTACAGAGCTTTGTTCAATTTGCCATATTTTAAAAATCAGATTTCCAGTCACAGTTTTCAAATTGTCTATAAACTCAAAGACCATCAAAAAAGTTTCTTGTTCACAAGCCCCATTAAAAATATTCATATCTATGGAAGTGTTGAGATCACTGGAAAAGTGTTGTCCTCTGAACATCAAATTTCTATGGTCTACAGAAGAAAACTAAGCCAGACAGGAATTTGAAGTTTTAAGAAGTAGATTTAAAAAAATTAAGATCATCAACTTCCATGTTAGGTTGCTGTCCTAGAAGATAAAATATATCAGAGAGACAAAGTGCATTCTGAAAATATTTGTATGGGTGGTTATAAATAGAAAATAACACGGATGAAATAAAACACTGCTTTAAATGTTTCTTTTTACATAACCAAAATCTACTGATCTTCCAGATCCTTATAAAAAATCAATTAATAAACAAATAAAAATATGAGTATTATCAGTAGTAATTTTCCAGTGAACTATATAACTAATTTCCTCCAAATCTGAGAAAAATTCACAATGGATATGGTTTCTGATGAAACCATATTGTCGGCACAAGATTTAGGTAGAGATTCCTTGTTGACACAAGAAATACTTAAGCTTCTTCAAGACTAAAGGGACAGCGAGACAAAAATGAACCAAAACCATCAGAAAGGGCTACTTACCTGGATGGAGAGACATGCGAAGGGCGAGTTCATCTTTCCAATGCACCAAAGCCAGCAAAGGTGCAACTGCTGCCACTTATACTTAGTAACAAGGAGCACAATTTAAAACAACTGTGGGCATGCAAATAGTATTAGAATATCCCGGGATGAGAATGGAGGTATGACTCAGGGTTTTCACTGTCTGCAAGGTGTGGAGGGGACAGGAAAGAATTGTCCCCATTAGTCCATGTCAAGGACCAGTGTTCCCACCGCACTGTCATTATAAGTCCCGTGGTGTGAGGACATCACTAAATGTGTTTGAGGCAAGTTTCTTCCCTGGGAAACACAGCTATGCAGTTCCCTAGGCTGCTGAGGGGTAAAGTAGACATACATGTGCCAGGATCTACAACACACCAATGAAACAGCTGAAAGAGTTTCATCAGATTTCTTTTTTTGGAGAGGGGCGTTGTGTGTGTGGTCTTGTCTGTTCTTTGGTCTTTTCAGACATGACACGATCTTTTACCTTTTGTACCACTGAAGCCTTCATATGTCCTGGGATTAAAATATTACAACCTTCTCCACAGCTGGCATGTCCTATTTTGGAGGTCTGGAGAAAACACAGGGATATTCCTCAGGAAACTGGCCTCTGGATTGGACATCGACGAGAAAGTATTTGGGGGGAATGGTTAGGCATCGCTTCAGAGGTATAGCTCTAAGGCTCCTTTCTCAGGGGACTTGTATCAAAACGAAAGGAACCTTCAGAGAAGGGGTTTAAAAATGCCACGTATGGGACTATGAATAATGAAATCCTCGTAGGCTGACATGGAGAGGAGGAAACCATGCCTGCCTGGGACAGGGGCTCATGGGTAAACCAGGGAACCAGCAGGGCTGTTCTAGTCGCAGCCCCAGCAGAGTTGGCAGCGTGGTCCTCAGGGCACCTGTTTCCAGACCCGGGGCTTGGGCTGGAGGAGGAATAACACCCTGTTGTCCTTAGGCTCGTCCTCTGGGGAGCCCCTCGTCCTGCTCACCTCTAGCGAGCCCCACATCGGTGTTTATAAAATAACTGTGATGCTCTACTGACTGTACTTGCTGGCTGATCACTTGACAGTAACGTCCATGGAGAAGAGGGGATGCATTTTATTCATCTGCCTCCCAGATATTTTCTCGGCGCCTAGTATTCAGTGGGCGGTCAGTAAACACACATGAATTGGATATGAACGGGTGAACCAGTGAAGAGATCAATGGATGGAGAAGTAAGGGGACTCCACTGTTGCTACTTGGACTTACTCAGAGCCTGGCAGTCCATCCTCATCGTCCGGGTCACAGGGAGGCCTTCCCAGCAGCGCTGAGTGGCCCCCCGGGTTACGTACTCTGGTGTAAACACTCCACGCCCTTCTGAATCCCTGTCTGAAGGTTCCACACCAGCGGGAACAAGGCCACGTCCGCTATCAGCTCTGTCCTCAGCATCTTGCCAAGTAGAAGGAGCTAAATCAATACGTGTTCAAAGAGCAAACAACTTGACTGTGGTACGAGACGAGACTCTGGGCGCACATATCAGAATAAGAATCAGAAGGCGCTCAGTTGGGGGGCTTGGAGAATTTGAGGTGAAGGCAGCATGGCCATGCGAAGCTGCAAGCTGCTGTGCGTTTGTCTGGGAACCAGAAAGAGCACAGGGCTGGGCTCTCGGAGGCAGATCTGCGTGGTCTCCTCTGTCTCATTCAGGACCCGGCTCATCGCAGACATGACATGGAAGGCAAAGTCACTGAAGGCAGAAATTCTCAAGAGAAAGGCATCAGGAGAGCAAGAGAGGGGAGATGTTTACTCCTCACGGTCACATTTCCTTCTATAACCTTAAACAAACAAACAAACAAACAAATGAGAAAATAAAGTCCACATTAATAAGAATATAAAAAAACTAACTGCACGGACAGGTTAAAACTTTACCTCTCATAATAACTGAGTTAAGCTGCATCTCTCTCTATATAGTGTATGCATCCAATCTTGCATTTTAAAAAAAAAATTGGTCAACCTGTTGATTATTTTTAAACAGTCACGGGTGTAATGGAAGCTCCCACTGAATTCATTAAAACCACCATTTATTTGTGATGGTTTAACCGTCAGCTAATTTAGGGATCACGGAATTCAGGGCCTCTGGGTCGGCTTCACTGTCCCTGCTGTGTGCATTTGTAGAAGATGACAGTAAGAAATGCCTTTCTGTTTCACCTGCACTATTGCAGCTGAAGATTATAAAATCATAGAGCAAGAAGGAAAGTGAGAGATTACCTCTAATGTCTTCATTGTATACAAGAGACATTTAAGCCAAGGGAGAAAAATCACCATCGTCACAAACTTTTCAGTCTACTTTCTTTCTGTTGCTGGAAAATGAAAATCAAATAACTCAATAGATTTTTCCCTTTTGCTTTAGTTTTTAAAAATCTTAGAGCCTAATTGTCTACACATGATTCCCAACGGCTTTTAGGCGGTGCTTTCCTGGCGGAGTCTATCCCATTTTTCAGTAAAAACTGTCATCCTACATTGTGACTTAATCAATAAGCCACTTCAATCCATTCCAAAAGAAGGCCAGGTACCAAAAGTAGTAATTACTTGCAGAGTAGAAATTTTACTCAAGGATCAGTTTTTTATAATGTGCTCCACTAATGAGAGTCATACTCCGAAAAAATATTTTTTCTCTCCAAAAAAACCAAGTATTCCAAAATGTGTGTGTTTTAGAAAAACACCAACAGTGACCATACCCAGAGAAGAAAGGCAGGACATCAGCTGGAGAACAGCCAAGTTATCCTTAGTGTCGTATCTGGAAAGAGTGTGGCCTCAAAGTCGTGGTAAATAATGTGACAAATCGGCATCTCCCAGGGTACCTCAAACGTCTGGAGCATCAATCGACAAGTTAGAGGGAGGCTCATTGTCCAGCTTTGGCTGTTATCAGCCTTGACCTAACTTCTCAGGTCCAGGTTCCTCATTTTCAAAATGAGAGTAATAGTGGAATTTATTCATAGTATTTTCATGAAAACTTAAGGAACTCATAGCCTTTTGAATAGTGTCAATAATGGTGACACTATTCATTATTATCATTACTATTTGATATTAAGCCTTAATTATGTGCTAGGCATCAAGGTTTAATAGCCAGACTAATATAAGACATGGTCCTTGACTTGAAAAAAAATAATAATGCACATGCAAAAATCCTATTAGATATATCCAGGGAGATGAGACTTGATTTTTAGAAAACATAATTAATTAATTTAATGCCATTTTATGTCAATGAAATTGATCTTTGTAAATATAAACTCAGGAAAGTAACACCCGCACTCTACGGCAGGCGTCACAGAACTTTGGTCAGAGAAGTGGGACATTGCATGGACGCGGTTGAAAGGACCATCTCCTAACACGTCCGCTATTCACTGGGTGGCCTCTATTTTGAATTTTCAAGATGACAATTTATTCAAACTGAAGTTTTATTAATATTAAAATAAACAAGTATTACTTGCTTCCACTTTACAGTAGACACAGGTGCCAGAAAATAGACCAGAGGTGCCAAAAAAATGTTTACACATGACTTGTATTCATCTTTTGTTATTGGTATATATTGAGCATTATAATTTTAATACAGTTTTTTTCCTTTCTTAAAATGTGCATACATTTTTGGGAGGGCACCTTCTGTATTTTATCCTTTAATACAAGTTAAAAAATGTTAAGTTCCATATGATTAAAGATAAGCTCCTATTCCACATTTCTAACTTATAAATTTCATATATTTCTTTAAATAGAAAACACTTCTGAAAGCTGGTCATCTTTTTCCATTAAGAAGGGTCACATTCTATAATCGCCATACCTCCCATGATCAACTTTATGAGCCAGACCCCAGATGTATGAGTCTCCCTGGGACCCGCACACACCCCGGACTTCCTGAGCTACAGCCCAATGAAGCATCAAGATTCTGACGTGGCTTCTCCCCTCTCCAACATCAGCAAACGAATTAGCATTCAGTTGGGGTCACCTTCGTACCCCACTTGTGTGGCTTACTTACCCTTCATGTGACTGGTTAAATTTCACTTTCTAGCTTCCATTCAAGACTAAGAATTTTTTTTTTTTAATATCTCATTCCTTCATTTAATGGCTCACAGGAAGCTGAGCTTAAAAATGAAGACCAGCTACACAGTGTATTGTCCACGTGAACGTGACTTCACCATCCCACCGTCTATGCTGACATCACTTTGACACTCCAGGAATCTCTTGCTCAGAAAGACACGTTGCAAATAACTTCATTGTCCATTCCACAAGCTTCCTAAAGATTCATCATCTTTTCCATAGAAAACATCAAATGACAGTTTATATCCCCAAACTCTTTAAACCCTAATCTCAAGTCCTCGTCTAGCCATACCTACCGATCACACACTATTACAGCACAGGCCCTGCACATTCGTGAGTAAGCACCTGCATAGACAGCCCTGCCTCAAGCCAGACTCCCAACAGCTAAATAACTGTCCCCCTCAGAGGCAGCACCGATGCTCCACTCAGTCCTGGGCTTGTCCCCTCTTCCTGAGGCAAGAATAAACTCAGCTTTGTCTTATCACAGATGGTTCTGGTGCCATTTGGTGGAGCCAGCAGTCGACCCTTCAATTGTGCATTGAGCTTCTGGAGACACATGTGCAATAAAGAGAGAGGCAATGTGGACACGCATAGGTGGCCAGGTGAGCTGAATTATTGCCAGTAGTCAGGGAAGGAGGGAGTGTTACCGCAGGGCCCCCTTACACCCACCAACCAGCTGTTCAGCTACCTTACAGGGGAGAATCCCGATTTCTACAGGATGGCAGTGGGTAGAGCATCATCAAACGGAGAGAAGGTAGCTGTTAATGAGTAGAGTAATAATAGCTACTAACATCTAATGATACCTCAGGGTTGAATGGGGATTAAATGAGTTATTGGCTGTCAAGTGCTTTGAACAAGCCCAACACATAACAAGTACTTAATCTACCTTCTTCATTCAAGTCACTAATAGAAATACCGACTAGGACTAACTGAGTGCAGCATTTTAGTGATTTCGGAAAGATGCCCCCAATTTGATGCAAATCTGTTAACCAATGATCCGTCTGGTGCAAGTGTTCAACAAATTGTGCCTTTAAGTGATGACACTGTCATTTAGTCTGTATTTCTTCAACCTACCTGCCGAAATATCTGAACATATTATCTAAACATAGAAACATAATGCCTAAGGTATTTTCCTATTCTTACGGGTAATAGCCCTATTTTAAAAAAAGGAAAAAAAAGAAGAAACATAGTTTGTGTGGCAGGACTTGTTCTTATTGACTCATTTTTATGTGAGCCTTCACCTTGGAAACATTCCAGGAAGACTGGTATGTACTGTTTGCCAGAGGACGAATTCAGGCGGTGGGTGGGGCGGGGCGGGCAAGGCAGGAAGTGGGGGGCACCAAGCCTGGGGGGAGGCAGAGTCTCCGTGGTGGGAGGTCAGGGGTCTGTATGGAGACCTGTAGCGTCACAAGTCACGGAACCAAACTGGACCGATTTCACTCCACTGCACACACACCGGAGCTAGCATTTAATATGTCATTTTCTTCTTTTTTCAAAATTTGCACTTGGGAGAGACACACTCTATCTCAGCATGCCTCAGCGCTCTCCAGTTTCTAAATTTGTCCGCAGGCCCCCAGGTGGGAGGCGGTCACCAGCCCAGCCTGTGGGCCCAGGGGGCACGCCTCCCCGTCTTGGGGCTGGGCCCAAGCCTTTCTTGCTGCTCAAAGCCCTACACCGTCAGTCTCAGAAATCTCCTTCCTTCGGGCTTCGTCTCCAAAAGGGACGCTGAAGGAAAAATGTAGGGAAAACAAATCATTCAAAAAGTCCCAGGAAGCCACAGCGCCGGCAGGAGGCAGCTGAATCTTGCATGCAAACCTACAGTCTTGGTTGAGTGTCTCAACAAAACGTGATGACATTTCTAGTGGGTGTCGTGACAATGATGGCCTGTTTATTCCATTGCATTATTCAGGCCTCAGCTGGAACGTCATCCAAGTTTAATGTCGTTTCTAGACCTTAAGAAAAAGAAACTATTTTCTTTCTACACAAAGCTCTCCCTAGAGTAGCAGTATGGAGAGTGTGTTGCCTTTTCATAATGCTTTTTAAAAATGCTTTAAGTAAGAGCACACCCCACATACACCTTCTAATCTCCTAGAGTGGAAATGTTTATTAATAATATTATGGGGGCTAGAACACTTATTTTCACCCAATTCCATAGCTCCTAAAAATTAGGGAAAGGACTTGTTTCCTTTGAAAATTATGCAAACCTTTAAATTTGAAACACAATATGAGGTTATGCGATTCACTTTTTATTTACCCGAGGTAGAATGAAATTCTTTTGTCTGAAACATAAAGAAAACTTTTCTCTCTCCTATATTTTTGAGGATGCTTAATGAACAGAATAGCTTCTCTCCCTTGTGAACTGTTTCCAGCTACCACTGAGGGAAGTGTAAGATAAAGAAGGAAGAGCAAGGAAAAAATCGGGATAGAGTGAGGAGAGAGACATCCAGACTACAGCGCTAATAAAGAGACTTCCAATATAGCAGCGACATAGAATTCAAATCACAATGCAAAACAAATAAAGTCACCTGTTTATGCCACTGGAGGTTGAGAGCAGGAGAAATTCTCTTAACAGTGCCACGGAGGGGAGCCATCATTTCTCATTGCAATTTTGGAAATAAATAACAACACGGCACTCCCTTCTCTGCCTTGTTTCAAAAATAAATTCCTAATAAGAGAATCACTGAATGTGAATACCAGAATGCCAAGTAGAAAAATACAGAATATTGGATATATGTAACAAACAATCCTGTCCTACCAGACGTTCCTTAAAACAAGCAAATTTTCCTTAAAAACCTAAATGGTTTCTCACTGTGCATTACAGAATGCTTGGAAGGGTACAAATAAAATGAAAAATAAAACTCCCCCCGCTTCAAATACATTTATTCCAACAAGAATAAAAGCATGAATCAAGCTACTATAGTATTAAATCCTAAATGCTTAAATAGGAGAGACTCATTCAGTGTTAACATTTTACCTTTTAAAAAAAGGAAACACATGGTTTAGGCTTATTTGCCTTTAAAATGTAATAAGCTTTGACATCTAACTTAACCATAGGCTAATTTAGTAAACCTATGTAGACAGAGGATGAGGACATTTGAGCTGAGCATGTTTGAAACACTGCAGATTTTGCATTAGCAGAATTTGATTCAATGAAGTGCTATCTTCATCTGACATGTGACTGCATGGAGTTAACAAAATGAATAACTAGCAAAAGTATGTATGAGCATTTATTCACACAGAGGCAATGTAGGAACATTTTAAGACTTCTAATTCCCAATTGCTTTCCAGCAACTTTTGCTTGTCTACAATTATAGAGAAACACGGGCTCTTACTAGCAGCATAGGGAAAAGAATACTCATCTTGCAGCATACTCACCAACATTGAGTATTATTGTTTTATTAACCTTTACCAATTTAAGTCCCACAAATGATATTATTGTTATTTTAGTCTCTAATTATTAATTAGGTAGATGTATAACACCATTTTGTTTATTTTTAGACTTTTATTATAGCAAATTTAAAACATACAGAAAAGTAGAGAGCCCAGTATATTGAAGATCCAAGTACCCACTAGGTGAATTTAACCCGGGAACAGTTAGCCTTATCTTCGTCATCTACTTTTTATCACTAACAGTCATGCAGCAGACCCCTGGGGCCTCCACCTGTCCACACCAAGCCTCCAGGGCACAGCAGCCTGACGGGCACCAGGTGGAGTGCTATCACGTGAGGAGGTGACATGGAGAGAGCAGTAGTTACCCAAGCTTCATTCTAGGAAACGTTTTCTTCTGTCTTTCCTCTAGGAACCTGAGTTACAGAATGGTTACTCTCCTTCCTGAAGCCACTAACAGCCTTTGGGGATTGGGCCCATTTAACCAGAACGTAGACGGGAATCGAGATTAGCTGAATAAATTAGGTCTCCAAGCCCGATGTTGTCATAGTTTACAACTATTTTTAACCTCCATAATTTGTGTCTGTTCTCTACCACTGACGACATTCACCAGATAATTGTTACCTTCCAATCATATTGTCTCAGAAAGGCCTGGTCTCCAGCTGTGAATAATTTTTTTTAATGCCATTTGTTTTCAGACAGACTGAGATGAGGGATGAATGTGGGGCAGACGGCAAGTTGAGAACCCGTGAGAGCGGCAGAGGCACGTACGGGGGTCAGCTCCACGCGCACACGCCTCCTCCCCACGAAATGCCACTTCCAGGCATGGCCAGCAGGCCCCCAGGGCAGTTCTCAGTGGCCAGGTGTGGTCACCTCCCTAACTCATCACACACCTGCAGGCTCGTGTCCCCTCTTCAGAGCACTTTTCACAGTAGTAGCTTCAGATGTATTTGTGAATGTTTTCTTAAATATACCTTCCCAACTAATACGTCAGCTCCATGAGGGCAAGGACTGCCTCTACTATTCTCATTACTATAGACCAGAAATGCAGTGCTGTGCTGCGTACAGAACAGGTGTTTAAGAAATGTGTGTTAGAAGAGAAGGAGGGAGGAAGAGATGGAGGGATGAAGAAAAGGGAGGGAGGGAGGGAGACAGCTATAGCTGATGTCCTTTAAGTCCCAGAGATGTCCACCATTAGATTCTTTGTCTGGGTCTCAGCCTCCCAGCCATGGCAAAATCTGGGTTAAAAGAGTTGAGTATCTCCCTAAAACTCTCCTCCCAATCCGACTGCATGGAGTTCCTTTAAATCCAGGTGTCCCAGCAGCCTAGGAGACAAAGGAGGAGGAAAAGGCCACCTGCCCTGTGAATGACAGCCTCCTAGTTTTGACCTCTCGTGATGGACATAAATGCGCCTGTGACCAGACTAAGGAATGGGGGATGTGGTTCGATTTCTTTAGCTGCTCAGCTACCAGACCTGGCTAGCCTGCTCTTCCAGGAGGGCTCTTTGATAAGTAGTACCCCAGGGGTGCTGGGGGCCATGGTGGCCAGAGCTGCAGAGGCAGTAGGCTGCCCTTCTAACTGGTTGATGGATCTAGGAAGCCTCAGTGACAGGAACCAGGGTAGTAACTGCAGCCATCTTTCTCTTTTATGGTTTCTCTTTTTTTCCATTAGGTTTGACACTTTGGAGATTGAGCTTTGTACCTGACTCTTAGCCCAAGGCAATGTGTTGGGAAATGAGAGTTTGCTGGGAAAGTGACCCTCACCCCCAAATACCAAGTGTGAACAGCAGTACTTCCGACCCGCCATGAAGAGGACCCACGCTCAGGTTTGTGTCCTGATCCCACGGGGGATTCGATAAAGGAACACGAAACCAGCACCCTCGACCCCTGCAGGCAGGCCCAGGGGCTTTCAGAAGAAATCTTTCCATTCTCTTTATCTGTCTGCGTTACGGTCTTGGACATGAAAGTCTGGGTCCACTCTCCACCCACAGAATGCCACCTTCTGCTAGCGATGAGCTGGGAAAGGCTGGATCAGAGTAAACGCCACGAGGAAACACAGTGACCACAGGAGCTCCAGGCTGAGGCCGGGCCACCATGCAGCACACAGTCAGAGCTTCAGCGAGGACAAGGACCCCGGGGCAGTGTTCTGTGGGGGACAGATGTCCAGAAAGCAACCCATTGCCACTCGAGACTTTGTTTGCTTGTTTGGCTGGAGTGCGCATGTCTAATGATTGTACTTTGAGTCTCGGGGACAACATTTGTTTCAGCTCGCAGACCTCCCCACAAACCACAGCAACCGTGGGGCCCAGCGCTGCCCGTCACCTCCCTCGAGAAAACCCCCCGAAACACTCAGGAAAACATGCTCGGCCATCACGTCTAGAGTAGGGGACTTTTTTTTTTTTTCTACTCACTTTGTAAAATGATAGAATTTCTCCACATAAGACACTTTTCCCTCCTGCTTGGAAAAAGACCAAAGGGGCTGCTGCCAGGCCAGAAAAATCTCAAGGAAACAGCTGAAAACAAGAAGTCCCAGGCCTGCCCCCACCCTTCCCCTCCCCCTCCCCCACTGAAAGAGAAGGCAGTTTTCCTTATTAAAATAGATTAATTAGCCTAATAAATGAGGGAAGAGGACAGAATGAGAAGGAGAATTATCCCGGTGTAACGTGTCTATTGAGGCCCTGAGGGGGCATGGACTCTATAAAAATTCTTGAGGGAATTAAAACAGATGTGCGCCAACCACGTGCATTTCCTTCCCCACCAGAGGCCCAGAAACCTCCAGAATTTCACACACAACAGTAACCTACAGAGAACCTATTTGAAGAAATCAGTGATTTCTGCTTGGTGGTGTATCACTGTTTGTCTAACTTTATTTAAAAAAAAAAAAAACTAGTAAAATACCTTTGTCAAGAATATACTCATATACTTTAAATCTTCCCTTTCCTCTCTGAAGTACTCAGTGTTGTCTTTTTATTTTTTGGTATTCAAAAACAACAAGCAGACACAAAAGTCTCAGTGGGTATTGAGACAAAGACTTGAGGAGGATTAAAAATAGTTTTTCATTGAATGTTCGTATCTTGAAAGCTTAGGATGTCAGGAAGAAATGAGGGGGTCAAAAACCTTCTCAAATTTCTTATCAATAATTGTGATTAAGAAGTCAATAATATCCTTTATAGATGAAAAAAATTATAACATATTTTTAGTAATCAATGGACAGTATGTAATGGTTACCAAATGCCTACAATTTGCAGACTCTTCATCTTTCAAGAGCGCGTAAAGAGGAAACACAAGCAGCCCCTGCCTTTAACACGTGGATAAACTCACTAACGGCTCAGAACGTGAACATAGTGAAAAGGAACCAACCTTTGTGGCAAATATGTTAACCAAGGCGCATGAGCAGTAAGCGCGATGATGGCACATCCGGAATATATTTTCCACGTGGGCCGAGCTAGAAAACGGTTCATGTAACAGATGGAATCGGAGTGAGGTTTTGCAGTCAGTGCACAAGACAGGAGGCGCTGTGGTTCCCTCTTCCTGTGTGAAACCCACACCCGAACTCCATAGGTTAAAATAATAATCAGGGCCGGCCGAGTGGTGTGGTGGTTAAGCACTGGCTTGGGAAGCCAGTGGCACCGGTTCGAGTCCCACATATGAGGGCCAGTGACGCTGCCCTCAAAAATAATAATAATAATAATAATAACAACCATTATTCACATAGCTGGTGACTCTGTGGGTTGACTGAGCTCATTTGGAAGGTTCTTCTGCCCTGTATAACACCAGCTGGAGTGACTTGCTCAGTCGCGTTCAGCTGGTCAGTGGGCTGGGTTGGAAAATCCCAGATGGCTGCTGCCTTGGTGACCTCTCCCGGTGGCTTGGGCTTCCTCCTGGTATGGTGGCCTGAGACTCTTTATTGTACTTACAGGGACAGCTTCTAAGATTGAGGAGCTGGAAGCTGCCAGTTTGAAGGATCATCCCAGGACTAGCACAGCCTTGCTTTGCCACATTCTGGGTCAAAGGAAGTCAGAAGGCCATCCCAGAATCCAGGGGGGTGGGGGGGTGTTAGATTCTACATCTTCCTTGTTGGAGCAGACAAGGGGCAAGGAATTGATAGATTGATATGGCTTTTTTTTGTTGTTGAGACTATTATAAGCAAAGAGAAAGAGAAGAAGTAAAGTATAGATCCTCCCTTATATATTGACCTCTAAAAATAAAAACCCCATTTTTATTTTTAAGAGGCTTCCTACGCCTAGTAAGATGCTAACCATGGGAAAAAAGAAATTTATTACTTGGCACTAGGATTCAAGGAGCTGTCACACGTTTTGTTGTTTTGTGGCCCTAGGGGTACTTTTCACATGGGTTCTTATTTCCAAATAAGATACAGCATAAAAATCACTAACAGATAAGTCTTCACTGCTCACATAGAATCAAGACTGTAGTAGAAACCATGTCTCACAAGTAAAGATTACAGGCAAGTAATGAAGAGTGGCATTTGGAATGCGATACAGGGAACTGGAGGGAGATTTGAGTCTTAAGGTGAGGCCCCTCCTCGAAGTCCTGCGGCTTTCCCAGTGAGCCCCAATTACCCTAATTTACACAACACTGAAATCCCAGTGCAGGTGCCCACCAACCACCAGGAAGACGCTTCTATGGTGGCCATGCTAGATCGCCCCGCTAAGTGAATTGTGTCCCACGTGCTCCGCCCTCTGTAAACGGCCATTGTCGATATGGATGCAGTTGGAGTTTTAAGGGGAGCCAAGAAATAATATCACTGTTCCCCCACTCTTCTAAGCACCCGGTAGGCAAAACATAATGCACAATGAAATGAAAACACAGGCTTTATTAGACACAGAAGCTAAGTCAGGTGATGTGGCTTAGCTCTGGGGCATCCATGGGCTTCCCAGCACAGAACTTACCTGCCCAGGTCAGGCCTCTCTCAGGTGCAGGGCCTGCCCCCTCCGTGGAAGTGGTCTGCGTGGAAGACCAGAGACATGACGGCAGCCGCTGGAGAAGACAAGCTCCTGGGAGGAGAGAAGAAGCAAGCTGAGCAATGCACACTCACTCCCACCTCCCCAATTTTCCAGCCAATTTGTTCTCTTTTCCAGGGAAAAATGAGACAGCAGGCAGAGCAAGAGCCTAGGGGTATTTAGAAAAGTCCCTTCTTACAGAAGCCTGATAAATGAGAGGGACTGTCCCCACAGACAGTTCCTTTTTAAGGAAACATATATTTTCATATATTAGAAATACGACATGCATGCTTCTTGACCATGGAATGGGTGTTTCCTGGGACCCTGACTCTCCATAGTTCTTTCTACCATCACTTTTCTAAGCCCAGAAATCCCCAGAAGTTTTAAAATTTAGAGAGAGAGAGAGAGAGATAGCCAAACACACACACACGCACGCTTAATGTGAAAATTCAACGAAAAAAATGTGAATTAAGAAAATCTTCACAGTGGACAGCAGTCTTCACACAAAAAACCAAGGGACAACTCCAACAACTGTGCCGAACTGGAATTTGCATCATGCAGAGGAAGATCTATGTGCTTTTAAGAAAGTAAGTCTGGTTTGGACAACAACAACAAAATAGCTTTTCCTTCCCTCACATCCCATGACAGCAAACCCTTCGTGCAGATTGCAACTCGTGTTCTTCCAAAGCTGACGACTGTTCATCAGCCCGTCTCCCAGACCTTAGGGGTCACGATTACTCAGCTCTCTGGATGCCACGAGGTTGAGTTCACAGAACTGAGACGTTGCATCCTGGGGAGCCCATCGACCCAATCCCAAATGTACCCCGTTCCCGTGGGGAGGTTTGGGCTGGCGCCTTTTCTACTTGGCTCCCAGAGTTAACCTGTTAATGCCCCAGAGCACAGCAGGCCGCACTCCGCTCCTGCGTTTTACAGCCTGACAGATATTCATCTCCGGTCAGCCTGCAGGTGGGAGCCTCACCGAGGAGCCGGGTGTCAGCAAATCAGCAGCTGCTCGTATATCACGCTGGTCATTACTGGAGGATCTTTCTGGACCTTTGCCCATAGCACCTTGTGATGGCAGGAGAAGGGCTATAAAACCCTAGGCCCTGTCAGCCGTTGTCACTTAGGTGAGAATTTATCAGGTCTCCCAGTGCCCTCTGACTGGATTATTATGAATAATGAATGAGGCTTTATGCCGCTCTAGAGCTTTAATAAGATGGGGAGGGCTGGCAGGGACCGGTGCCCGCAGCCACAGCCGCTCTCTGGGTGAGCGAGTCCACAGCTGGTGGCCGGCGAGCGGCCTCTGCTGAATGGGGACTGAGGGGAGGCCGTGCCTTAATTAGGGAGCCAGCTTCACAGGCTGAGGGTTCGCCTGTGGGTGGTAACAAAGCGCAAGGAGTGAGGCTGTGTCCACACCAGCAAAAGGCCATGAAACAAAACTGAGATCCCTTCATAAAAATAAAAATTAGAATGCTTAATGTCCATCATCCAATGTCACTGTCACCCTAATGTAAGAGGCTCGTGGGGGCCGATCAGCCTGGTAGGAAATGTCTAATATCTAAGTGTCTCTCGTGACGAAGGTAGGTGGGGTGTGTGGGGTAAATTGTGCCTCTTTTCTAAGTGGGGCTGCTCCTGTGTGAGCCCCAGAAATCTGTGAACAGAAAGGAAGGAATGCATAGAAAACAGAGGGGCAAAGAGGCCCCCTGGACCGACCAGAAAACAATGTGTCTCCGATACGTCTGAACGGAAGTCATTTTCTACAACCGTGACAGTCACAGCAGTCATTCTCAGAGCTGTCATCCTGGCAACCACTTCAGAGCACCCCCATCCACTTCCTTTCAGGGTTCCCAAGTTTACTGAAGAAACAAGGCCATCTGAACATCATTCTCAGGAAAACGTGGTTTGGCCGAGTGAGGTACAGAATAATAATGGTCCTTTGATTTTTTCCATTCGAATCTCTTTTGAGGGCCAAGCGTTAGACCATGTGTTATTTGGTTTGTCTTCTTCAACAGACTCACCAGCTCCTCCTCAGTTCACTTTCATTCTTCCAACATTTTCTGAGCCTCCAAATTTTTCAGATCTGTGGGAAATTAAAAACAAGAAAGAGACATGGCCTCTCTCTAAATGAACAGATACTCAAGAATGATGCCCAGTGGTAACCTGGGCATCCATACTTCAGCTCTCTAAGAAATGCTGCCATGAAGCTCCAGGTGACAAGAATAAGTCCCTAAGGTGTGGGTCTGTCTCAGGCTCAGCAGGCAGCGTGGCCTCTCTCACTCTCAGCTGTCCATCCTGTACCATGTGGGCGGTAGACATAATTTCTTAAATCCCACTCAGGTTAGCTATCTAAGACCCATAATTGACTTGAGAGACAGAATATACTGCTGTTGTAACCAGGAGAAGAAAGTCAGAGCCTAAAATACATTAAAAACTGGATCCTGAAGGGACCGCCTCTGCTCTCGGTACCTAGAAAGAAAGCCATTCCCTGATTCTCCCGGTGAGAAGTCACCAGGTACAGCTGCTGAATGTCAGTTTGACAACTGGCGCTTGGCTCTCAATGTGTTTTCACCCATTCTCTTCCCATCTAGAGGGAGTTTTTTCTTCCTTCTTTTATTCCTAGACAATTGTGTGTTTTTTGTAGTTTAAAATTATGGAATATCTGAACTGTAAGAGAATGCCAAGTTAGTCAAGTTCAACTTCAGCTAATTCCCTTGCCGGCCTGACTGTAATCTCCCCCAGTGATCTTTCTCTCCACTGATTATGTATGATCTGCGTCACCTACGGGGCACCAAATAGCAGCTTGTTAGATCCACACACAAGACTTATCTTCCTCAGATCCCTCAAGACAGGCACTGTGTCTTAAATGGCCTTGAATTCCTCATAACCGCCAGCAGTGTCTTCCTCATAGCATTGATGGAATAAAAATGTGTTAATCATCTACTGGGTGTCTGACCATGAGCTGGTCCTTTGGGTACCCAGACAACTGGCGCACATTTGTTGTGCTCACGGGCTTCCCAGTCTGGTGGGTGTTTAATATTGGAGCCATGCATTTCCGGTTTAGATGACATCCTTGGGGGAAGGTGGAGCGATATGGACTGGATACAGGGAGCTTTCGTTAGGAAGCTAGCAGGTTAAACTATCGCATCCAAACAACACTGAAACATTAACTGACGTGCTGATATCAGTCTTCGTCACACCAAAGGAGCAGAACTTTCTGGGAATTGTGAGGAAATTGTGCCTGGGAGATGTATATGTGTATGCGTGTGTGTGTGTGTACAAGCCATGCACTTTGGCACACATGCTCTGCTAACATGTGTAGTCTGCTGGAGAAACGGGTCCTCCCCCAAGCCGACACCAGTTTGTTATGCAAAACCTTGGCTTTGGCTGCATTTCCTACCACCACTAAGCCATAATCTGCTTGGCAGGCATGGAGATGCCACAAAATCCCAAGGTTAATTGGGAACAAGGCAGTAAACACTCACCTTTCCCAGGGTGCACTTCGTACTTAGAAGCTGTCTGAGGACAAAGTCTAGTCCAATTTTAATGGACAAAACAAAAAAAGCAATGGCAAGTTTATCAAGATTTTAGGAGAGCTGCACTGCCTTTTATTTTTAAAATGTTGTGAAGACCCTAGGGATTTAGCTGACAAATCCCTTAAGATCCGCCAACATGAGGGAAAGGACTAGTCACGGACACACACAGGCGTCTCAGACCACCCTGAAATAGTTTCACATTCCGACATTTATGGGTCTCCTCGCTCCCGAGGCTCGTTACACCCTAACATGCAAACGTATGTAATGCTTCTGGGTCAGGATTGGTATCTTGACACCACTTAGAGCGACAATTCATAACAGGAGTGAAGAAATAAAGCATGGAGGGCGTCTAAGATCTCTTCAATTCACTACGTGAGTTTTCCTTCAATAAGACAACGCTAAAATGCAAAAAAGGAAGGAGATGTTCATAAAATGGACATTAGTTTGGGGTCCCTGCGAGATCAGAAGCCACAGCTGGCAGGGGGATGCCTGTGATGGAGGCCACAGCTCGGCCGATAGGAAGCCCCTCCAGGTGTTGTGATCTCCTGAGTTTAATGATAACCATGCTGCCACTCCAGGCCTGGCTTTTCCATCTGACTCTGTCGCGCCCCAAACCAGAACTTCAGCAGCAAGCCCTCGTGACGGATGTAAATACGCTTGTAAAGCAGCGCTCTGCTGGACGTGGTGACGGAGGGAGGAGGGAGAATGGAGAGCGTAGCAACCTGAGGTCCTTACTTCATGCAGTCTCGTGCTGTTCAGTGATAAGCGCCACAGAAACTGGTCTTATCCTTCACAAATGGAGGCAAGGCGAATGCCATTAGAAGGAGTTTTCATTTGTCCCTGCTGCCATGACTTCAATACCGCAAACGAGAGTCTGCCTGGGTACTTCACTGCCTTTCCCCCATATGATGTCACCAGCCAGGGACAACCTTACACATGGGGGAAGAAGGTGACTGAGCATCAGGGAACACAGGGTGCCTGCGAGGGCCCTTACTCCAAAGGTACCTCTCTCACTGGCTTACCTCAATGCCTGCAAGGCCATTTTGGTGAGGGGCGGCGGGGGGGACAAGGGGATCTTTTTTGACTTTTATTATAAGACAAATACACAGTCACTGGCAAAAATCAAACACAAAACGGTGGATTATTATGCTAAGCAAAATAACTCAGGCAGAAAAAGTTAAGAACCATAGGACTTCACTGATACATGGGATATAAAACTGAAAGCAACAAAGGAACAAGACAAACAAACAAACAAAAACAGACACTGACAAAGTTTAGTGGTTCCAGAGGGTAAGGGGCGAGGGGGATGGTAGATGAGGGTAAATGGGGTCAAATCGATGGTGATGGCAGGAGAACTGACTCTGGGTGGTGAGCACACACTGTGATATACAGATGATGGATTACAGAATTGTACACCTGACACCTATGTAACTTTACTAACCAATGTCAAACCAATAAATTTAATCATTAAAAATAAAAACCATGAACATCCCATTTGCCATCCCCTCACTCAAACCCACAGGCATTTCCAGAGATAATCATTATCAAAAGATTGAATTGTATCCTCAGAAATTTTTTTCCTAAGAATTTAGATCAGTAGTTAGATTGTCATAAAAATGCACTCCCCTGTTGATGGACATTTCATTTGTTTGTGGTATTTACAATTATATATATATATATATATATATATATATATATATATATATATAATTACATTAAAAATATCATTTAGACATATGTTAATTGCAAGGTATAAATACATTTCAATGTTAACATATTAAATCAAATATATTAAAACTATGGTGAAAGCAATTTAGTCTTTCAGTGACGTTTACACCTAAAACTGAAGAATTAATTTCATAACAATGAAGGGCTACAAATACCTATGGATCTTTTATGCACTAGAGCAAGAGAACTATTTCAAACAGATTAGATCACAGCCTTCCATTTATAAGAGAAGTAACTTTAACGTGCCTGCAATGACACAGGTTTTACTTGTTACTCAAGTAAAGATCTACCTTCATTTCAACTCTTGAAGCTTATTTAACAAAGGGCATTTTAGCTATGTGCTCAAACATATTAATTTTAAAGAAAGCATTGCCCTTCTGATAAATATGTGATTAGCCTTTCCACCCTTGTTACACACGCTCACTCCATTATTTTCCTGAAAAGCTGGAATGACTAAACACTCTCCTTGTAATTACATAATTAGGTGGTTTCTTTAAATGAGGTGCAGGTACTTAGACAAAAAAATGTCTGTCTTTTTATGCCAATATTTAATCAAACTCTAGACATTCCAATAAAATTCTGAACAAAAGCTCATATTAAATGTACTGAAAACACACAGGAGATGCCATTTAGGTTTTAGGCTAATGAGAATTTGGTAAACATTACATCAACTAGCTTTACTAGCAAAAGACTTCCCTAACGTTGCACAAGTCATAAGGCAAAGAAAATTAAAATAAACCTCTTCTCAAAAGCATAAAATAATCTGATCAACCTAAAATATTTAAATTTGTTATGAATTTGAGTTTAACTTTTGTAATTGTATTATAATTACATTAAAATAGTCAATCACTCTCTGTCTCCACCTAATGTTACGAGATTTCTTTTAAGCATCAAAGATTGCATTATCCAGAATATTCTTGTAAAAGTTGATTTTATAATAACTCTAGGCAAAGATTTCTTTATGGATAAATAGTCATTTATCTTACCATAGGTGGTCCCTTCAAAAAACATTCACATTTTGACTTAAAATTATAGATGGATAACCAGTTTGGTAAATTTTCCAAAAACTGACCCAAAAAAGCAATTCAGAGTCTTCAAATTTACCTTTTTAAAAATTAGGTCAAAGTTTATTTTTATGAGCCTCAAAAGGAATGACTGAGTCTCACAAGAATTAAAATCTATTAGATGTGTCTATTAGATTTTTTTGTGTGAAACAAAATCCATCTGTTTTCATAAAAAGCCTGTACCAGGCTAACAGTAGACATCTCTTACACCAAACAACAGACAGTCCGTAGGCTGTTTCTTCCTTGGTTTAAATATGTTCCATATTCTTTTCACCCTAAACTCATTTGGCTTGAGTTGCTGATCAAAGAAAGTTATGCATGAAAGGCCATTCTGTTCAGGAGTAAGGGTCTACCATGCCCCCAAACCTCCCTGTGATTTATAATATATGACTTCGGTGTGAAAAGAGGTAAATAAATTAAAGCACTTTGAAAACTGAGGGAAAACATGCTGAATGTATAGATCACACAGCCGTGAGTATTGTATTTTAATACAACGTTAATTTCTAAAAATGCTTGGGTGACACAGGCAGACACTGTTTGAAATATAAAAGTAAAAATAGACACCACAAAGTTGCGTCAGCTAAAATCTACCCATTCAGCCATCCAGGAGGATAGATTTTTCCTTGAACTTTCATAAAAGGGACACTAACAGTTACCTTAATATCTTCAATTGGGGCCGGCCGAGTGGTGAGGTGGTTAAGCGCTGGCTTGGGAAGCCAGCGGCCCCGGTTCGGTCCCATATATGAGGGCCAGTGAAACTGCCCTTAAAAAAAAAAAAGAAAACAAATATTTTCCATGATGTCGTAAGAGTCCTAATTTTGTAACATACTCAAGAGAGCCTTAGGGCATAGTGCTAAAGCTCCATTGGGTAAAAGGACCCTTCATGAGGGCAAAGTATGCCATTCTTGTTGCAATGTTCTAATGGACTGGATTGACTCAAGGATGAATTTTCATTTCCCATGAATAAACAGGAAAGCCTCACGATCCAGCTAGCAAACTTCTTAAGAATGAAAAAAGAGATAGAGCTCAAGGTTTTATGTTCTTAGCTGAAACCTGGAGTGCAGACATTCAGTCTGCCAATTAATAAGAGACCCATGAGTTTGACGCCAAAGTTTGGGTACTGTATACCCTTTACCCCATTAGGACACAAAATGCGGACAAGCAGGTTTTACCACTGATGACAACATCCCAATAAATTACATCAATTAAGAAGTTAACCGATTACACGGAATGTAATCCCATAATCCCAGTGCAATTGCATTTTGCCCCCCGCTGCCCCTTTAAAACGTGTTCAGTGCAAATAGCTTTCTCTGCTCTTTACTCTCACGGCTTTTCTGGTCCACCTGGGGTCACGGAACATCCTACGATTACTGTACCTCAAAAGTACAGTCTCAAATCAGACAGAACCGCCCAGGCTCTAATCATAATCAAAAGTTCGTAATTGATTTAAAGGAACACTCCTCTTGCTGGGGTCTGCCGTGGGTCTGCCGTCATGGAGGGGGACGAGGCCTAGTTCTTCTCTCTTTCTTCCACCCCATCCCTACGTAGCGGCTGTCCACCTGCCGGAGGCAGAGGAGGGGAAGGAGGAGAAGCAAAGGGGCAGCCGGAAGTTCCCACCTGATTGACTGGCAGAAGCACGTTTGTGCTCCCTGAGCTACTGTGGTCCACAGCGACTTTCTCTCCAGAGTTCTCCCGGGCCCCCTTGGAGTCCCCGGGAACACGGCCCTGGTGCAAGGAGAGCTGGTTGCTTCACTGGCTGGTCCCGACAGCCACCCCTTCTTGAGTCCCCACGCCTGGAAAACCTCCCTGGCAGGCAGCACCCCTTTCAAAAGGAACCAAGAACCAGGTTGGGTTCCCCACCTGGTTCTGACTCCACTTCGAACCCTGTTCCTTAGAAGAAGTTGCACACTCACTTTGGAAAATCATGTTAGTTGTTAACTTGCTTTTTCATCAACATTCCCAACTTGACATGCCTGCTAGAATGAGTTGAATTGTGATGACAATGTCGGGTGGCAAATGAACCCATGATTCTAGAAAGCTCAGACATTCTCACGTGTCTTTGGACACTGAAAACTGCTGTACAAAGAACACACACATTGAAAAGACACAAGGTGAGTCCATGCCTTTCTGAGCAGATTACGAGGTGAGCATAAAAATGCCCCCTCCTGACACTTTATGGACCAAGGTTCAGCTTAGGCCAAAGTCTTATGGCCAAGTTATAAATTCTGCAGAAACATTATTCTTGAAGCACTGACACAGCTTTACAGGGGGCTGAGGCACTGAGCAGTGGGAAACTGGAAATGTACCCAAAGGCAGGAAAAAGCAAGCTGTGGAATGCATCTAACAACAGGTTTTTCCAAATTAGAATGAGTGTTTTAAATGTGTCATGTGTTGGCAGACTCATTGCTAAAAATATGACACGTAGGACATCACTTTAAGGCTAAGTGGTCACAAACGGGCCCTTGAGTGTTCCTGGAATCTGCTGCTGTGCAATAAACCATCGCAAAACACGGCAGTTTAGACCACGGCGGTTTATTTGACCATGCTTCTGCAATCTAGGCTGGGCTCACGCGGGGGGCTTCTCTGTCTGCTCTAACTTGAGGTCACGTGTGGTCATCCAGGGTCACCGGTGGACTGTGTAGCTGGAACTCCAAGGTGGCTCCACCACGGCTGTCACCCTGACGGGGACGGCGGGAGTGGCTGGGATATGCGGCTGGCCGTCTCTCTGTCCACATGGACCCTCAAGCAGAACAGTCCGAATTCTTCCCATGGTTGCCTAGAGGTCCAGGAGAGTCCAGGTGGAAGCTTGCAGGACCCCAAACACCCAGACCCAGAGCTGGCACACCCCACTTTCACCACACCCTATTTCTGAATGTGGGTGTCCTGCCAGCCCAGATCCCAGGAGCGGGAAGTAGACGTCACTTCTAAGACCTGCTTAAAGTCACCACATAGGCTTTCAAAGAACAAAGTGTACTTTGTTATCTGGGGAAAACACTTGCATGGGTGTTGACGAATACCCTCTCTGAAATGCTGACCGACTAATGATCTCAAAAAATCAAGTGCAGCAATATTTGTAAGTAAAAAGGAGAAAGGCTTCCTACACAGAGAAGGTGAGAGTATGTGCAAGATCTAAAATAAAAAAGAGTGAAATACACATATAGGGACAGGCTAGTGCCGGAGGAAGCAAAACCCTGCGTCCCCGACCACCTCCAGCGCTGCTTTTCTTACCCGTTATCATCACAAGCGTGCCCACCTCTTCCACCTCGGAGCAATGTTCCACCAGCTCCTCAATCTTCCAAGGATCCATCCTCCCATCTATCTATCCATTTATTCGACACACATTTTTAAGCACCTTTTATGTGACAGATATCGTGCTAGACCCCAGGGCTATGAAAATGAACAACACACAGCCGCTTCTTCTGAGAAACTGGCAACTCAGTAATGACAACAAGAGCTAAAGAGTGATGGTCCAGCGGAAAAGAGGACTGTCCCCTCCGCCTCGGCAGGGCCACGGTGTTAGATTAGATTCCCAGGGAGAACATTGAGAGATGAGTAGGATTTTACTGGGCACACAGAACACATACAAAGGCAGCGAGGCAAGACAGAAATGCTGAACTCAGAAAACAGAGTGGCTCAGTATGAACAGAGAAGACAGAATGTATAGGAAATAAATCGGTGATGGGCTACAGAGAGGCAGGGCTTCTCATGTCGCTTTAGGAGACGGCGTCTTAACAGGTGTAGAATAAGAGATGCTGCAGCAGAGGGGTGCCGTCAAGCCTCCATTCCTGAAGGTCATGGCTTCCTTCTCCTTTTGCCTCAGCTCCATCAGCCCTAGTGTCTCCCTCGGGACTAACACCACAGACAGAGAGTATAGAAAATGGTATTTAATACTACCAGATATCCTTTCATTGCTGCTCTTTAAAATCTTTTCCTCAGTCTGAGTTTTAGATGATGGGGACACTGTGACGTTTTGTGTACAGTGGCCTAGTGCGTGGCTTTTCCGGGATGTGGTCTTTGAGCTAATTAATGCCCCACACCAGTGCAATCGAGGTAGAAAAAGTAAAAGAAGGAAATGTAACATGCCTTAACGTCAAACGTAAAAAAAACCCATTTCTTTGTTCTGCTCAGTGAAATACAGAGACGGTTGTTTAATACCCCAGCAGAACAAACATAATATGTGCAATGAGAGTTAACCAAGTGACAATTAGGGAAGGCAATGCATAAAGGCTAAACTGTCGTTTACATTCATTAACAGAATCCACACCCATTGCCTACCAAGGATGTCTCCAGCGCGTTGAAAGACACAGCTACACAGTGATGCCTGGAAGTGACTTGTTTCTGCCCGCTTGCTTCTCACCACTCTGCTTCCTATTGGTGCTGGATGGAAACCTTGCAGTTCATTGCCAAGACCTGATTTTCTTACTAACGAAGTGAGAGGCCCGAAACGGGACTTTTCCTAGGAAACTGAGGAATTCACAAGAGCTCTTCCTTGCCTTGGCTTGGCAACAATGCTCTCGGAATTCACACCATGTCTCCACCTGGGGTTTTTCTTTGTCGGGAATGGAAGGCAACAACTCATGGCCAGGAGGGGTGCCAAGAACACTGCTGTTGAAAGCCAGGATGGAATGAGGCTGGGGGCGAGGGTTTCTCTTCTGTCCTCCATTAAATAAAAACAAAAACAAAAAATAAGCCTCTTTCTCTGAGAGTTACTGTGGACCGAACACTGAGGCATGCAAGGGCGAGATGGGATGGGGTCACGAGGGTTGTGCCCCTCTTAACACACACACGCTTCCGTGGAAATGAAATCCCACAAAGGTTTTCAATGCAAGGAGTCTACAGTTTTTCCCACTTGGAACAGAATGGACAACTGAGTTCCAGTTGTCCCAAATTTGGGTGCAGCTCATCGCTGAGACCTACTTGCCCAGAGTCTGAGGGTGGACTCTGAGCATGATTGTTACAGAGAGAGCTTCCGTTCCTAACTGTTCGAACTGCAGGGCCCCCCAAATTGCATGTGTTTTCAACATCAATCTTGGGGGTATGCCATTTAGCTTGTGGAGAGCTTGAGGTTTCCAGCATCGGTAAACGGAAATGCATTCAAGGGCAGAGATGATTCTGAAAAGACGATCCCCCAGGCCCCTGATGTCTAAATCAAGATTTGGGGCTCAGAGGTTTCCCCCTCAGAATTCTTCTGAACTCTTATTACCTCAAGGCTTCTCACCTCCGGCTTATCCCACGTTGTCTGGACACATCCAGTGGGGTATGTGGCCACTTCCTCACCAGACATTAAGTATTAACCGCCTATTCATTTTAGAGCATTGGGGAACACAATGAGAATTTAATTACTCTGCTAAGATCAATTAAAATAAGACTATCAAAAGATATTTTTATAAGATTTTCATTTCTACTCCCAAGCTCTTTAATCTGGCTAATTTAGCATAAGGCTCCATGCTGGAAGCCAAATGTGCAATTTGGAACTAAGATGGGCTTTTCAATTTAATTCCCCCTCCTTCCCCCCTATTTTATTACAGCCAAATGCAACATGCTGTTTTAAGATTCTCTGGATTATAAACATTTATGTCCAATCCTCTTTTAAAATTATTTTCTTTTCCAAACTTTAAGAGGCTAGACCTATTAAAAAGTTTAAAATTTCCTAAGTCTTAGTTTAGGAGGAAAGAGCAAAAATGGTTTCTAGTATTCAACCTTTTGCATGAACCAATTCAAGGTTCTGTTTTTACAGAAGAACCTTTTTCCAAATTTATTTCCAGCTACTTTTGTTTTCGTTGAGGGACCTTTGAAACACTATATTGCTACTTTTCATGTTTTTTATTTGCCCTATGGAACAATAAAAGCTCAAAGGTTCATAAATATGCATTCTGTAAATGTATTATGCTGACAAAGTGTTGCCCAGATAGCTGTGTTTGCCTTTGGGGAATGAGTAAGTTTACAGCGTGCTTAAACAACATGGTAAAGTGGAAAGAGAGAAAAGAAAAAAGGAGAGCGAAGGAAACGGGAAAGGGGAGGAAGAGAGGAAATGAGATAAACAAAAAGAAGGAGGGTGAAATGAGAGGAAATTAAAGAACCACAGCAAATGGGGGGAAGGAAGAATCCATAGTAAATGAAAAATGCAAAAGACAATTATAGACGCAAGGGCGGCCATATTTTATAAACATTTTATTATGTCAAGAAAGAGAAAGAAATCTATTTTTCTACCAAAGATTTGAGGTTGTTTTTTTTCCACTTAAAATGATTTGAAGTGAGTAATACGCAATATCTATATTCTCATTTGTGTCAGGCTTTTCTTAAAACAAAATTTGGATGCAAGGGTTTTGCCCTTATTAATGTTAATTCCCTCTGGAATTAATCTAGTTCTGCCTCACTCAACTCGAATTAGATAAACCATGGGTTTGATTACAATCCATATGCAAGGACTGGAAAGATGAACACATTTCAATGATAGAAGTGAAAACACCTAAACACATGAATCTCTGGTGTTCCGTGTTAATGAGAGAAAGCGCAGCTTTAGTGAAGGTAAAGCTCTGACCTGGATAAGGTCAGCCAGGTCTAGAAATGATTAAAGAAAAAATATCTAAGAAAGAGTAAAATCGCTGGGGAAGAAATTGACAAAATAGTGGTGATATTAAAATTCACTGGGCGGGGCCGGCCGAGGGGCGCGGTGGTGAAGCGCTGGCCTGGGAAGCCAGCGGCCCCGGTTCCGGTCCCGCATATGAGGGCCAGTGACACTGCCCTCAAAAAAAAAAATTCACTGGGTTGTCTCCAATCCGTCAATAATTATTACCACTTATTTTATGCCACAGACTTTTTCATTACTTCCCAAGGAAACTACTGAAAAGTACCACGCATCCTTGACTTGGATTGAAGAAAATGAGTAGTTTATGTGAAAGTTTTTCACCCTCAGAGCTAACTGCAAAGTATCTTTTCTATATGTCACAAAAGTTATTCTTTCACTTGTGTTTCTGCCTCATTTATTCAGTGGACATCGAGAGCCTGACATTATAAGAGGTTGTTCTCCAAGGAGCTTCTCATCACAGAGAGATGACAGAGAGAGATGAATGTAACAGGATACAATAAGTGCTCTAGAGAGAGGGAGAGAGGGAGAGAGGGAGAGAGAGAGAGAGAGAGAGAGAGAGAGAGAGAGAGAGAGAGAGGAGAGAGGGAGAGAGGGAGAGAGGGAGAGAGGGAGAGAGGGAGAGAGGGAGAGAGGGAGAGAGGGAGAGAGGGAGAGAGGGAGAGAGGGAGAGAGGGAGAGAGGGAGAGAGGGAGAGAGGGAGAGAGGAGTCAGGAGACAGGAGAGAGGGGAGGGATCCAAAATGCAACAGCAAGTGCTCAATTCTGCCTGGGAGGAAGCCAGGTGGTGTATGAAGTATCATCAGGCAGAGATATGGGGTGGAGGGAGGTCTGAAAAAAACACCAGATATAGAATATGTTGAGGGAGCTGTGTGGGGCATGAGGCAGTTAGATAAGATGTTTAAAAGAATGGGGAACAGGGGAGACAAGGCTGGGAAGGCAGAGAGCAGGCCATTTGGGGAAGGCCCTCCACTGAATAAACCACACTGAATGGGACAGTGGCTCACAGGGCAGTGGCGGTCAGAATTCCAACCACAATGCACAAAAACAAGTCATTTCTATACGCAGCCCAGTTCCAATACACATGATAACTAAAAGCTGCACAATACAAAACTTAACCCTTTCAATTTGTGCAACACTGATAGCTGTATCCTATTTCATTCTGTTTCACTGTTTAAGGTCTCTTATGACATAGCACGCTGACAGTGTGAAAGATTTGCTGTAGGCAACAGGTTTTAGAATGTGACTAACATCTCACCCGAGTTTTAGAAAGACAGCTGATGACAGAGGAGAAGATGCTTTGGAGGGTGAAGCAGTTCGAGTCAGGCAGCCTGGTGAGGATGGTCAGTAAGGTGGTCTGGGCAAGCGGTCTGGGGTGAAAACAGCAAGCAGCAGAGTGTTCTTGACTTAAAAGTCAGATTGAAGAATGAATTCACGCTACACTGCCACTCTCAGGACTATTTATATTTTCAAAGGGGACCTTTAAGCAAGGGCGTTCTTGAAACAAAAGATAAGCCCCTCAACACAGGAGATAAGTTGGGAATGCATCTTCCTGGAGTGACTCCAAATATCCTTCTTAGGGAATTCCCTCTGTGTGATCTGGGCTTTAATTTTGCACAGAAATTGGGGTGAAGGGCTGTTAGTAGAAATGGGTACATACAAGTGGGATAAAGCCATGGGAACACACGGCTTTGTCCTCAGCTTACCCTCTAAAGATCTCATCTCTCCTGTGTGGTGACAACAGTTCCCTCTGACGAACTGCGAATGTCAGAAATCTGTCATATCATTTTCAAATTGCGTGTGGATTGAGGACTTGACACACCGAAGGAGGAAGACACTACATCCCAGCATCTGTGTAAATTTATTTCTTATTCTATCACCTTGATAAAATTGTGTAAATTAGGATAAAAGGACACACACACACAACAGTCATTGTCTCTACCCTATCGATTATTTCCTCTTTTTTCCTGAATTGCAGTCATAGTACATGTACAGTTTGAATTCCTTTTTTCATTATTTTCAGCATGTCCATATTGCTATATGTTTGGTCTTTGGAGAATTGAAGCCAGTGGCATTTTCCAATTTCTATTTACAAAGTGTTCACAAATTTCTTGTCTTTTTCTCAAAGTCAGTTTTAAAATCACATATCTGTGCAAGTCCCAGTTACCACAGGAGCAAATGAATTTGAAGTGGATGGAATACAACGTGATTCGCCTAAGGGCTCTCAGGTAGTCAATTCTAAATTCTGAATTCAGTGCTGTGTTCACATCAGATCTTTTAAACTGTAGTTCACAGCTGGGCCTTTTCTGCGAGGCAGGTATAGGGTGAGATTTAGAGCTAATACTAATGGCCACATGCATGAAAGACTGTGGGAATTAATTCTATATTTTACTATTTCATCGAGTCCACATGAGTGTGCAGACTGAACCCAAACCTCCTTGTTAATCAGCTTCCTTCTCTTCAGGATGCCAGTTCCTTCTTCAAAGGGCTTTTGTTTTATGCGGTCTTCAAGATTTCTTCATTTCGTCTCTGCTCACATCCCACTCCCTAAGCCCAAATGACATTCCTTAACATATGAGCCTTTTGTTACAATGTTTCCCCTTCTCTCTTACTTTGATTCCATCCCCTGTACCTTTTCATGCTTTCTGAAGAGTGCCATCATCTTCTGAAGCAATTTCATCCCACTACCGAGGCTCCTGGAAGGAAAAATTTTAAAGCCAGCTGTCATGTACTCCCCATCCAGTGTCCCCAGAGAACCCAAACTCCTCGGCTACCACGTGGCTAAAAATAAACCAAAATAGTTGCCCAAGCACTCTCATTTATTTTTCTACTGATTTATTGTGCTTTGCATGAGGAGGTTGATTCCAAGACTTTCTCTTGATTTTAGAAGCAATCCTGGATATGGATGAAAATGTTACTAAAGTAGGCTGTCACCCAGGGTCCTCTCAGCCAGGAACCCCGATTAACAAAGACGGGTCCCATTCTAAGGGCACTGACCACCCACTAAGGTAGCGACAAGTCTGAGCATGTCATCACAGATGGTGACACAAGAAGATGTGGTATATATACACAATGGAGTACTATTCTGCCATAAGAAAAGGTGAAATAGTGCCATTTGGGACAACATCGATGATGTCGAGATTACTATGCTAAGCAAAATAAGTCAGACTGAAAAAGTTGAGAACAATATGATTTCACTGACATGTGGAATATAAAGCTGAAAGCAACAAGACAAATAAAGAAATGAAAATTCATAGACATAGACAATAATTTAGGGGTCACCAGAAGGTAAGGGGGATAGAGGGTGGTAGAGGTGAGTAAACGGAGTCAAGTACATGGTGATGGAAGGAGAACTGACTCTGGGTGGTGAACACACAATGTGATATGCAGATGATGTATCACAGAACTGTACACTTGAAACCTATGTAACTTTACTAACCATTGTCACCCCAATAAATTTTAATTTAAAAAAAAGGTGACACACGGCACAGTGTCACAGAGATGCACCTAATTCCTTGAAAGTTAGCTTTTCCCTCAATGCTTTAGGTGAGAACTTTATGTAATTTCATTGTCCACATGTTCAGAAACTTTGGGGGGAAATCCAAAAAATAGGAAGAACAGCAAAACATACCATGTAGCATGTATATTGATTTATTGGTTCCTTGATTTATCCAGGAATGAAAAGTTTATGTTTGTTCTACGCCAACGGTTGGGTTCAAAGATTTAAACATAAAGCCCCCTTGCTTTTCACCTCACAGTCTCATCTGTAGCACTAACAGCTTATCCCATTCTCCTAACCCTAGAGGATTTTCGCTTATGTTCAGACTGTGGACACGTCAGCATCTCTGCCTGGAGTCCCACACCCGCCCCCATCTGCCCCTCTCCTGCTCCTACTGCAGGCTTGGTCAGGCTAATATCTACCCCTCTGTCATACTCCTGTCCCAACAGAGGCCTTTGTTGGTACAAATTATACATACATATATTTTTTAGTATATACACACACATTTAAAATTTTTATGCATATATACACACATATATGCCTCAGCCTCTCAGAACTCGCTCAGGTTTCAGTGGCTTTCCTCTATGATTTCCTCCCACCATACAGTCATATAATTATATAATATATATTCCACCATTTAGCCATAGAGTTAGAGTGGCATTTTGAACTTCCCACTCACAAAGTGTTACCCATTCGTGCTCTGCCCCCATTTCCTCAAAACACATCTCAAGTTCACTCCTCAGCTGTAAGGCTCACCCATGCCTGGATCACCACAGACTTCTTTCACAGTCGCTGGACAAGCGCTGTCACGCAGAGTGAGAGCGTGGCCTGACGGCAGACTGGCAGCTGCAGATCCCAGCTGGTGACTTTGGGCAGTTACTTAAAGTCTCTGTGCCTCCTCCACTCGTTCACCTGTGAAAGGAGGGCAGGAACGGTGCCTACCTCACGGGTGCTGAAAGGACAGCTCCTGTGGTACCACAGACACCCTGAGTGGCAGCATCCTTAGAATCGCTGTTTGGATGAGGTCCGGGAACGTGGGGACTATCTCTGCCCCCTCGCCCCCCATCACCCACCATGCTTGGCTCAGATCTTGGCACACAGTATGATTAGGGAGCAACACGGCTGAACCCTAAATCCCAGGAACTTACAGTCCAGGGAGGGTCAGACGAACAGATGTCACATGCCATCGTGAAGGAAGCCACTGCATAAAGGGAGGCAGAGGGAGATCTGACCGAGACCAAGAAGGGAAGGTGATGTGACAAAGGGAGCAGAGACTGAGGCAATGTGGCCACAAATCCAAACATGCCAGCAGCCACCAGAAGCACAAAGGCATCAGGAAAAGTCTCCCTTGGAGCCTCCCTTCCCAAGGGGAATGGCCCTGAGGACACCTTGATTTAGTCTCATAAGAATCGGTTCAGATGTCTGCCCTCCAGAAGAGAAGAGAATACATTTGTTGTTATTAAAAGCCACCCAGTTTGTGGTAACTTGCTACAGCAGCAGTAAAGAAATGAATACAATGTTATATATGTTTAAGACAGGCACCAAGACCATCATCTAGTCGGGCGGACACATAATCAGAGAAGAGATGAGGAGTCCCGCTCCTGACAGCCCGCCTCAGCTGACCCCCTTCCCAGTTCACCCACAACTGCCCACAGCTGCCCACTCCTCTGGTACAAACGAAGACCCACGCCCACGACACACGGACCGTTTGTGAATAACAGGCTAGTCTCTAGGGCTGCGCCCTCCAGTCTGGGGCACGCGAGCTACACGTGGCTACTGGACACCTGTGATGTGGCAAGTCCGAACTGAGGTGTGCTGCAAATGCAAAATACACACATTTGGGGGGCTTCGTCTGAAGAAGGAATGTGAACAGCTCAGTAACTTTTATATTGCTTACCTGGTAAGATGATACAGTGAGATAAATATAGTATTAAAAATTAATTTCACCATCTCCTCTTTCCTTTCCTCGGTGGCATCTAGGAACTTGGGCACTGCACATGGCCGACGTGTGCAGTGTTTGAAGGCGGCGCCCTTCACCTCCCGCACCTGGGATGGGAGCTCAGCCAAAGGCAGCTGCCCTGCCTTTGTATTCTGCCGCTGCCCATTGTATTCTGATTGTCAATATGCAACCTGGTTCAATAGTAGAAAATCAGAGCAAAAAGAGACGTGCTGTTTCTAGGAAAGACTTGAAAATGGCCAGTTGCTAAAATACACAACTATTAGATTGAGTGGTAGATGTGACCAATGTAAGAGATGGGGACAACTGGAAACTGGGGCCACTTCACCGTGTTTCTTCCATACGTCTCCTGGTTATTCCCACTTTACAGAAACAAAACTACAAGTCTATGCAAGGCATGACTTCAGTGAGAAATCTCCCATGAATCAGCAAAACCTATCCAGAGGACTGACACTGGCCTGGCATCAGATGATTGTTGAATGAGTACTCCTGGACAAATGTACATTTTACGTAAAATCAAAATTTGGTGTGAGACAGATGTCATTATTATGTTTCCCCACTTAAATTATGTTTTCATCTATTAACAACTAGTCCTTCTTGGTCTGGATTAAACAACTTACTGTATTATTATTAATTAAGAAAATGAGAACCAAAGAGCTTATAGCAAGGATGTCATGAGCAATAAGTGGGGATAAAGCTCAGTCACCAATCTCTGTGGATCAAAAGCCAAAGCCTTTTCCCATTAAGCCACACTGTCTCTTGGATTATAAAAACAAAACCAAAAAAAAAACAAAACAGAAAAACAACTTAGGTCAAGATGTGTAGTTGTATGAAAATAACTATGTCATCCTAATTTCTCTAAAAACACGTTGATCTCTATAGGGTTAATTCATGAGAGCAAAATAAACCTAAGACAAAATTTTCAAAAGACAGCCTTCATTTACCATATGCAATTAAATTACTCTTAAAAAAAAATCCAACAAACCTGTCTTCAGGTGCAATTGCATTTTCCCATTTGGCCATTTCTTTCTCACTTAGAAAATGTAAACAGTCAATACAGAGCATAACTAAGCCCGACTATTGACCTCAACAGGTCAATATGGATGTTCGATATTAGTCAGACAGAGCTCAGTCGTCAAATTTGCACTTGAGGAAAAGATTCCTACTTCAGTTCTTATTACTTATTCCAGGAACCATCCAGTTCCCCAGGGTCTCCTATATAACCCATCTGTCATATTCAACACAAAGCAGCCTTCAAATGCCATCCTGATGCCAGAGAAGAATCCTGAAGGGCACAGGCAGGTTTCCAGTCTGAGTGCGTGTGCTTCGCCCACCGAGGTCCTAGCCCCTGGCAGCCACCTGGCTTTGGGGGGCAGCAGACACATGCAGCTACCAGCCAGGCTATGCAGAGATGATCTGAGCAGCAACCACATAATCCTGCACTTTCTACATTTATCATTTAATGAAATCTAATGATGCTTATTATTCTGAGAGTCAACAAATAATTGGAATTTTCAACTGAAAAGACTATAAGAACTACTGGAGTAGACCAATGAAAATGAAAACGTGGCATCATTGGGGTGGCTAATCTTTAGGAAGTGGGAAGATGAATGTCTGTCTTCCAAGGGTACTACAGGTCCTCACGCACACACCGTGTCAGGGAAACAACACCCGGGGGAGGGGTCCCTGTAAGTGAATGTCTGTCTTCCAAGGGCACTGCGGGTCCTCACGCGCACACCGTGTCAGGAAAACACCACCCGGGGGGAGGGGTCCCTGTAAGTGCCCAATCCTATAACACAAACTCAGTGTCTTAACAGAGAACATCATGGCAGAAAACGGTGCACAGCAAGTGCCTCCATCTGTAAATGGTAGAAGGACAAAGCTTCTTGTGACAAATTCTAAGGAGAAAACAGCCAAGTTGGGGAAGTCATTCACGATGAGAAGAAAATGGGGTTTCTGAGGTACCCAGAGCTCACTTGCACCCCACTGAGTCTGCCAAACCCCACTGCCTACCTCCTTCTGTTCATCAGACGCTCACTAGCTGCTTCATCCCTGCTCATCAGGTAGGAAAGGACAGGGACCGCCTCCCCAGATGAACCTCCATAATCCCAGTGTCTGTGTGTGGCACTGGGTAGACATTTCCTAGGACAGTCATTTAAAGGACAATCATAAAATAATCTCCTTTACCACATAAACTGTGACTAAGTAAAGAATGTTGGGCAGCTGGTTGATAAGTGAAAACAAACCAAATGTCAGCGCCTAAGTCACAGAACCATAGGCAAGGGTTTTATTGGGCATCTATTGGGTCATTGGGAAAGTCATGATGCATTTTTGCATTGAAATACATGGACAAATATGTCATGACTTTCCCGATGACCCAATAGTATGTGCTAGAATGAGACAGACATTGGGACCCAAAATAAATGAGATACAGTCTCAGGCCTTAAAGAGCTCAGTGTAGTGTACTGTGCAAGTGGCATAATGTAAATATAACGTGATAAGACAAAACAGAGGCCATAAGAAGGTGAGGAAATTAGGAGCTGCTTCAGCGAGGAAGGAAGAACTAAAATGAGATCTTAAAGGGTAAGTAGAAATTTGTCCATGGGAGGCTAGATGAGAAGCACAGAGACCAATATTTGAAAAGACTCAGAGTTGTGAAAAGTTTGGGTAAGGTAAGAAAAATAGTGGTGAAGACAGCTGTGAGAGAGGAGGCAAAAATGGATGGATGGATGGATGGATGGATGGATGGATGGATGGATGGATGGATGATGGATGGATGGATGATGGATGGATGGATGGATGGATGGATGGATGATGGATGGATGGATGGATGATGGATGGATGGATGGATGGATGGATGGATGGATGGATGGATGGGTGGATGGATGGATAATGGGTAGATGGGTTGAGGGATGAATAAATGAATAAGAAATAAATAAAGAAATGTAGGGGCATAGTCTGAAAGATGATATATCCCATGCTGAGAAGCCTGACATTCATCCTAGAGGCTCTGACAAGCCCTGGCACACTCCTAAGCTTGGGGGAAAAGGGAGACGGTACCAGATCTATGGACTGAAAAGAGGATTTTAGCCCAGTGTCTGGCACTAATAGGCACTCTATATGGATATGATAGTGGAAAAGGAATACGAGGGCTGTACTGGAAGGGAGATGCACTAAGAAAAAGGCTAGTGTTACAACTACTGAAACACCGGTGAGGGAAATGGCATCCTATAGGCAGGTGCAGGGGAACTAAAAGAAGGCACTGTTCCAACACATGCTAAGGCACAATTGACATGACTACTTTAGAGGTTGGATGTTATGACCAGGAAGCTTCAGAACTCCTAGGTTTCACGTCTGAGGAATTCAACAGACGGCGGTACATACAACAGAAAGAAGAAAGGTAACGGAAGCATCAAATTTCTGTAGGAAACTCCACATTTGTCACTACATTTGACATGTTATTTGTGAAACTGTCTTGACCCTGTCTCCCCTTCAAGTTTTAAATCCCACAGATGCCATATAGGCCAGGACATAATGCTTGGTACAGAGTAAGTGCTCGGTTTCTTCAAAGAAGAAAAATGGGAGAAGGGCTAGGAGGGCAAAACTGAAAGTTTGTAGAAAGTGGGTCTAGCATTCAGGAGAGACATGCCCAGGTCTGCAAAGAGTCGCCCACGTAAAACCCAAGCTTGATTCAGAAGTTACCAAATCAGCGATGTATAAATGCTGCTTGAACTCTTCCCTTCCGATATAGATTTTTAACATTGGCCAATTGCTTCCTCGCTGCAGGGCACTTGTGACATGTGCTCATATCTAGTGCTGAAGCCACGCCTGCACAGCTCATGTTAAGGCAGTATCTGTAACCGAAATGATCTTCTTCCTTCATTTAAAGCATCCTGAAAGCGGAGCAGCTAATTATTCTTTCTTTGCATTCCCGTATGGAGTACTAGAATATCCTCAATAACACATTTTCTCTGTCCCATCTCACATGACAAGACGCAAGTATCCAGAAAGCTGCAGACACTCTAGCAGACACCATCAGGGAAATGGACCTCAGCAACCAGAGTTTGAGAGACTTAGCAACAAAAGCACCCACACTGCCACTCGGCCAGTCTGATATCTCAATATGGAGCCCAGCTCTGATCATTTCAGTTCTGTCTTCACCAACAAAGTTTAGAATCAGGACTGAAAGTTTTAGCACATCACAGGACTAAACGGGGAAGGAAAATTAGACAAGGTGAGTAAAATACACGCACATTTTAATGAGTCAAATATTCTTTTACGTTTCACGCCGTCTTTCACAGAGGCCTGACTTAATGATGGACATCTGTCCCCTTTTCATCTATTGTAATGTTCTTCAATCGCCTGAGCATCTCTTAATCAAAAGGAGAGTTTCTCACCACCCTTGGACATCAAAGGAGATTTCTATAGCTGTTACTGAGCTCAAGACTTATTCTTTGAGGACCCAAAGGTAAAACACTGAAAAATCCTTCTGGGATACGATGAAAAATGCCACATTGCATGTTTCCCCAAGATCCAGGTCCAATTCATCAAAAGACTAATAAAAACATGCCCACCCTCACTCGTCGGACTCATTCTCCACTCCTATTCTTCTCTCGCATTTCGGGTGTGGCTGCCACGTCCCCACACTCGTAGGCAGCAGGGCGAGGTGGAGAGGAAAGCTCTGATGAAGGAGGCAGGTGAGAAAATGGCCTCAGAAAGGCCTTCATTTCAATAAATATTTTGTGCTGAGCAGCCAGGCCAGGGATGGGTGAGACATCGCCATGGCAGAGCTAAAGATATGTCACATCTGAACAACAGGGACATCTCCTGTGCGCACGCATGGCCTCCGCCGTGTGGCCGTAATGTCACCGGGTGCAAGTTATTGAATTACTGTGTCCCGGACACCCAGGCCTTCGGGGTTCAAAAGAAAGCATTTGTAAAGCCTGCTCGGCGTTCAGGTAATTAGCACATATCCCATTATTCACAAGCTCCATCCTGTGAGATGAAATAATTATAAAATTCAAGTCAGAAACAACTCGACTTTTTTTCTTTTCTTTTTTACATTGTGGCCGGGGAATGGCATCCTTTTTTTCTTTCCTTTTTAAGATGGCAACCTACCCGTTTGAAAACAGGAGTTGTTAACTTGCTTCTTGAATTTAACATCTGGTTACATTTTCATCTTTTGCAAACTAGTAAAATGTTATAGTGTTTTTGGCAGTGGGAGTTTGTCAGTACAAAGAGACTGCAAAATGGGTTTCTCCCTGGGCCACGGGATTTCTTAATCCTTCTTTTACTGCGAAAAACAAAAACAAAAACACCTACTGTGCGGGAGGTGTTATTTGCCTGTAATTTCTCCAGGAATTAATTCAGGGACAAAATTACGGCGGATAACGGACAGAACCGCTCCCCAATAGCGCTGACCATGAAGTCCGCGTCTGGGTGTCTTCGTTACTGGGAGACTTCCTGCCACTCAGAGGGCTCACTTTTCCCTCTGATTCTCTCAATTACATCTGTGATTGGACCTCGTGTATCATTCACTGATTTCGATTTTAAAGCAGAAAAAAAAAAAAGAAATACAGCCAACTCTGAATACGGAGGAATGAGAACGCCCCGGGGCGCTGAGCAGGACGGCTCTCGGGTGGCAGAGGGACCATCCCCCGGGAGCAGAGAGGGACCGGCCGGCCATCCGAGCCCCATGGCGATTCTGCTTCTGGCGCTTGTGGGGTCTAGGGACTGGCGCACATCTTAAACTCCCTGAACGCCCACTTTCTCTACTGCAAAAGTGGGGGAAATAAGATACGGGAAGTCCGGTGATTTTTGAAAAGCAGCCAGCACTGTGGGGGTGACAACAGGCCTCGCCACCAGTCATTGGTATTGGGGGGCGGGGCAGGGGGCACTGTATGGAGCTTAAATGGGAGGGAATTATGTTAATGCTTCAGCCCCCTTATGATTTTGGGGGAGAAAGAAGGCAGAAGCACACGCACACAAGCACACACGCACGCACGCACACACACACACACAGGAGTTTATATGTGACTACAGCTGTGTTACATAAAAGTAAAACATTTGTCTACTCATTTTTTTCAAAGCCTCTATATACAAATAAATTATTTAGTAAGGCCTTGGAAGCACAAATTCTGTCTCCCAGGACGAGGGTCATGCCCAATAAACGCTCTGATTAAAAGGTTCTGGCGAGGTCTGATTTGCCTGTGGGATTATAGAAACAACTTACAGGTCAGAAAGGGGATTAGCACCTTTTCAAAAGCAAAACTAAACAAAACCATTAAAAAAAAATCTCGGTTAACGAAAAATAATGTTACTGTCACCCAACGGCTCCACAGGTACCCGTGAAATTAAGGAAGGACTTTATCTGAACTGGCCCTACATACTGAGACCATTATTTGTCTTGTTATTATTAAAATAGCATAATTGCCAGCGTGTTTGGAAAAGGTAATACGCATCTGGCACACGCTCCGTGCTTCTCATGTGTTGTCTTATTGAATCCTCTCAACTATGGAGGGAAAAGGAAGCTCTAAAGGTTAACAACTTGTCCAAAATCTCAACAGCTACAAAGAGAGATAAAGAGCCTGGCCCTTACCCCAGGCATTTGCCTCGGAACACACACGCTTTCTTAAGGCTCGATGGGATTAGAACAATGCAGGCATCTCTAAAAAACACTATTTTTGGAATAAAAGTACCTGGCATTTTCCCATGAAAGACAGGTCAACATGTGTACACTCCACCACCACCATCACCCGTTATATGTACTACAATCAAAGATGCATGTCAAAACCGTGGCGAACAGAAAGCTTGAAAACGTGCGGTCAGGTCCGTTTGTCCGATAGACAGTGGTTACAGGAATGAGGCTCCCCGAGAATTCATGTCACTGAGACGGAGAGCGGGGACAGGTGAAGCTAAACTTACCTTGGGAATGTCTTAACAAAATGATAAGGTGGCTTGAACCGAAAGCTTTATCAAAACCATAGCTCCATAATGGTACATCCCTTGCCTGTTACATCAACATGACTGAAACTTCACTCACCAATTTCACAATGCAAGATAGAACGTTGTTCGTATTTCAAGCCTTCGTATTTCAAGCCTTAAGCAGAAGGAAGGGGATGAAAAAATTCATTTCAGGCTGGAAAACTGAAAACAGTGCCTCTTTCTCAGTCAGCCCATCTTACAGGACAGGACCAGACAAGGTGGGTAACTGCTTGGGTCCAAGTTCCCGCTCAGGGAATGCGTCACCTTGGGCAGGCGACTTAACCACCTTGTGTGTCAGCTTCATAATCGAGAAAATGAAGAAAATAGTAGTATTAACCCCCTGGGGTTTTTAATAAGGATTAAATGATTTATAAAGCACTTAGAATGATACCTGGTAAACACCATATGAGTTCTTTTTTTTTTTTTTTTTAAGATTTTATTGGGGAATTGGGGGAGGGGAACAGCATTGGGGAATCGGGGAAGGGGAACAGACAAGTTGCTGTCCTTTTGTCCTTCAGTCTAGTTGCGGAGGACGTTGCTTTACTGACCCATGTTGGCATCGTCATTGCGCTCTTCCCGGGTGAGGCAGATCGGTCGCGGCCTCTGGGTGTCGCTCACCGCAGCTGTTGGCAGCTCACACTGGCTGCCGGCCACTCACTGTAGCCCATGGCAGCCCAGCTTCAGGTGGAGCTTTGTTAGCTGTAGAGGGCAGTGTCACTGGCCCTCATGTGGGATCCGAACCGGGGCCACTGGCATCCCAAAACCAGCGCTTAACCAATGCGCCACTCGGCCGGCCCCATCATATGAGTTCTTAATCTAGCTGGTTTTAATATGAACCAAAACAAAGACAACACCGTATGTTGCCTCTACGAGGGATGTGGGTGTGTTTAATTTGCCAAAGATCATTTATGTGATTCCAAAATGTATCCTCAAACTCTTGCATTTCCAGGATTGACCTACTTCACTACAAACAGACAAAAAGAAAATCTCCACATAGGTTAAGTATGACCTACTTACGCTTGCCTGGAACTTTCCATCTTAATTATTAGCTCGATATTGGACTAAAGACAACCCCTGCTATCCTGACTTATCCTCATGTGCACTCTTAGACGTCCTCAGCTAAGAGCAATCATTTACTAAAACTGCCCCGTTCCATGTGCTGCGCTCGCCCACGGCATCTCAAATGATGTTAAGGTAAAATCGCTCTAAGGGATGTAATTAGATGACCCAAGCTCGCCAGAACACGCCTTGGTGTGTGGCCCATCAACATCACCTCTCTTTCACACATTTCAGTTTTCACAGGTCGGGAGCATCACCTGTGTGAGGCAAACGCTAGAGAGACCGTGTCGCTTGGCTGAGTCGCAGTGATCACGTGGCCATGCCAGGATTCGAACTCAGATCCGACCTGCTACACAAGTGGTCCTGCTCATTGCACCATCTCCGGCTGCTTCCCCCTGAAGACAGGGAGCAGCCTTAACGCATTCTCCAAGGCGGCTGCCTGCAGGGCCCCCTCTTTCTTCCTCCGAGTCGCAGCATCTCCAGTTACCCCCAGCACGGACCTGACATTTGGGCGAGAAGAAAGAAAACTGATAGCCGTGTCCTTAATTTTCTTCCCTCCGCCTTTTCCTCAATAGAGGAAATTAGAGGGGGACAGTATGCAGACAGGCTTGACAGCTGACTCCTGATGGAGGAGTCTGGAAAAAACAAAATTTTGATCCACCCAAGCATCACCCAAGCACGAGGACAAACATCCTTTCAAAGACCCTGGCGAGCCCCCCCATACCTTCACCAAACATCCCAGCGTAGACGGAGAAACACAGGCGTGTGGCTGGTTGAATCGTGACAGCCCACCTTCCTATTAGTGGGGGGCTGGGTGGGGCCGATGGACCCACTTGTATTCAGCTCAGTAGATTCCACTCTGAGCCCTAGTAGTGCAAGAACCCTGTTTACTCTTGTGGATGCAGCATTTCCTTGCTCGGGATAAATAAATTCACCTTCCCTCTCCCCTGAGTACGGCCAGACTTTTCCTGCCGTGCTCATAAATGGCCTGTTTACTGCCTGAGCAAGAGTCACATAGTTATTTCATTTGCTCTAATAGCACCCAAACTTTCCCGCTTTCTTTCCACAACTTTCTTCCTGTCGCTTAATACCCCATCAGCAACGCAATTATTGAGCTTGTGCTGTGTGCTTTGCAAATTTTCTAACCCTCACAAAACTCTGCGAGATACATAAAGAAAAAAGAAATTCTTAACCCTGCAGAGCATAAATTATGGTTTAACTTCCTTGTGTAAACATTCTCTGAATATTTAATACTTATTGTTTACTCCAATTCAGGATTTTTATGGTTGTTTATTTATGACAGAAAAAAAAAACTTATGGGCTGGCCGAGTGGTGCGGTGGTTAAGCGCTGGCCTGGGAAGCCAGCGGCCCCGGTTCGGTCCCACATATGAGGGACAGTGACACTTCCCTCAAAAAATAAAATAAAATAAAATAAAAACTTATAAAATATGTAAATGATCTGTAAAAATTAGAAACACAGATTTTATTTAATGAAGCAAATCACGGGGTCATTTCCATGATACAGGGAACAGTTTTCCTTTCTAGGTAACTGGTATTTTGGCTGGAACTCTTCAGAGTTTGAACCATACGCACAATCCCAGTTAAAAGATACCCATCTCTCGGCTCCCTCTCGAGTTTTCATTTACATATTTCCTTCGGTCAGATCAATGCAGTCCTCTCCAAACTGCAAAGTAAGAAGAACCCGACCCTAAACATTATGCAATAAAATAAATCATTTTCCCCTTCTGCTCTCTGCTTGTGGCATGTGTCTGACAAGGCTTCGCCATATAAGGAGGTGGCATTGCTGGTTTGCCACCACTGATCTGTCCTCAGCTTCTGAAACGCTTGACAGCAAAGCCTCTAGAAATTAGATTGGGAGTAAAGGCTGGGAAAACATTGAGGCAATCAAATGGGGCACAAATCCATCTCTCCAGCTGCCCACTTCGGGGCTCATTGAAATATCTATGGCTAACAATACACAGAAGACCCAGAAAACCGTCTGCTCCCTTAAAAGTAAACACTCAAAATATTCTCAAATTTGTCCAACAACCAGTACTTTACACTTTACTGAATTTAGATGTTTGCACAGTTTTCCATCGTAATGTGACTATAATTAAAGGGATACTTCTCATATTATTGACACCTCCGCATTTTTGGTAACTAATAGACATGACCCCACAAAACGTCTTTTTTCATTTGCCGACGTCAGGTTTGGGGAATAAAAGGAGGAAGTCAGAAACAGTGTTTGAACTTGCTCACATGGGTGGGGGAGGGCAGCCACGGCCTGATGACAGGTTGGAGATGTGTGCTGGATGCTTTGGTTAAAAGAATGAATAAAAATAATGAGGGCAATTGAGAGAAGGTAGAAACAAGAAGTATGGAGAGAGGCCACTGGTTTCAACAAGGGATGTTAGCACTTCTCAGTAAGACCTCCACACTTAATTCATAAATTCCTCTACTCTCAGGATTCATACATCTTTGAGGCTAAAATTTATTTTAAACAAACTTATGTCCAGATGTAAATGTTTATTAATTAAGAGTAATCATTTCCTCCATTTCGCGAAGGAAGCATGTAAGCCATGAATGGTAACTAACTTTAAACACATACCTGGTATGTTTTCAAACGCAGGAGGGCTTTGCTGACATTAAGACAATCAACGCTCAGAGGCGGACAGAATGCCTGCCTGTCAGGAAGATTCCCCAGAGCACACAAACCTCAAGAGCAAAACACTTTTTTTCAGGGGGGGAAAAAAGGAAGACTGAGAATTTTCAAATGAAAACGTGAGAGATTCCTGCTTCCTTCATTGGAAGAGATCCAGAAAAGGTGAGAAATGGATACATGATAGTGGGGGTGGGGAAGCCACCTTCTGCTTTTTCCTGGGGTTTAGTAAAATGCCATATTGATTCCCAGGACATCGCCGAGTTCTGTGATAACAGGTCATGTCCAGTTACAGGTAATAGGGGAACCCACTCAGCATCTTCTTACTGTAGGCCACCAATTTTGAGTTGGTTGGGAAAAAAAATGAGAAAAGATCAAACCCAATTCAAGCGATAAAAAGAGGGGAAGGATCTGCAGAAGGATGAGATAGAGGTGAAATATTTTGGAAGATTAGAAATACATACTTTCCGGGGGGGTGGGGGGGAAATCTGCTAAAGACAGTTACATACACAGCTTTGAAGCCTGAGATTTGGGACCCCTCACTGCAAGCGTCCTCCCAAGGTCAGGGGTGGTGACAAAGTATGTCACAGTGTTCAAACAATGATAGACTTTTGTAAAACTTGCAAAAGTTAGCTACTGTAACCACAATCATGGAACATTCCAGAAACAGGAAGCAAAGCCCTTCCCTCCTATAATGTCTCTCCAGCGCCCTCTACTGACAAAGCTTAGCATTGCACCTGCTGGCAAAGGAAAAGATGCACAAAGGCCCAGATCCATTTTTACAGAGCAGGCAATGAATCTGGAGGCGAGAAGTCATAAATTGATGACTAGCCCAGTCAACCCTTGGCCTCCTCAGCTTCTATAGACACTCTTATCTGCATCCATATCTGAACTCCTTTACATCCACAAAACAACTATATCTTTCCACCTAAAAAAAGCTTTCGTACGTAAAAATAGTCTCACTCCTTCCCCAAAATAAGAACCCCAGTCCACTGCCCCAACTATTAATGACTGGTCATATGTAGACCTGGTCCAAGTGAAAATTCTATGACCTACAGACTAAACCACGATATTAACATCCACAACTCGTACCTGAAATAAATGTGAGGAGGAAATAAAAGAAGAAAATGGTGAACCTGTGCAACACACACACACACACACACGTGGGAAGAGGAGACACTCGGGGCGCTGCGATGTGCCTGTTTCTGTGGTGGTCAGGGGGGTGGCCGCTGCACCCGGCTCCTTCCGTGTCCCTCTGGCTTCCCCTCGGCTGCTCGGGGACTGCCACCGGGTGGACTGCTGCAAACCTTCATTCCAGGAGGGTCTGAGGGCTCGCCTGCCCTGCCTTTTTGCTCTGACCCTTGCAATGGGGCACGGGAGCACGGGTTCCAGGCGGCCCCCACGCCCCCACTCTGTGGCAGAAACCCAAGTTGTCCTTGGTCATCAGATGCGGTCACTTCCACCAGAAAACCATGTGCCCATTGGTTCAGGGCAGAAAGAGCCCAAATGGCCACGTGTTGGTTTCGTCTCCCATCTCAGCATCAGGACCCCCAGTGGAGGCAGGTCCCTCTGGAGAACTCAAAAGTTCAAACCAACGGGGCTCAGGATTTCCTCTTCATGGGCCGCTCAGAACAGGCAACTTTATGAACAACTCGCAGCACATTCGAAGGCGGTACACAGTGCCTCCAAAACTCAGAGAGCTCCCGGCTCTGAGTCACAGGCGGGGCAGGTGCAGGCCACCACGGCCATCGAACTCCCAGAACCTCCTCGAGGTGGCAGGACCCTGAATGTTTGTGGGGTGCCGCCGTCTCGGTCACATCTGCTTCCTGAAAGCGTTGAGTACTGACTGATTTCTGCCCCTCCAATCATGGGCACACAATGGTGTCCATGTAGCGACCGGGGAGGTGTCAGGTGGGCCACCCGGGTGTATTTACGTGGTTGTGTCACTTCCACAGACAGCGGACTTCGTGCTCATCGCTCTCAGGAGGTGGGTTTGGAGACCCAGTGAGCCCATTGACTGCACACTGTGACCCAACGGTGCTGGCCAGACACCACACAGAGTGTGAATGTGGCAGCCAGGACGGGCAGTGACTGAGCAGTGACAAGGGAAGAAGAACACGGTGTAAAATATGAAAGGCAGAGGCGAACCTGGAAACGTCACACGGTGCCCAACACGTGTACCTGGCAGCATAGGACGCAGCTGCCGACGTAGCCAGGCAGCATGGAAGTTCTGTTACCTGACGATGAGGCACTCACGTGGTAAAGCCCCGTGCACTTCTCTCTTTGGGTGGGAATAAAACAAAAGAGTCCCTGTGTCCGTAGGGCGCAAACCTGGGGCAGCGCTACACATGCAAGACGCTCATGTGTGACATCGCGTTTCATGGATCTCGTCTGACACGAACATCTTATCACCGATGTAGGAAAAAGACTGAAGCGTGTTTCTATTTTCTCTATTAGAATTGTGGCCCAAAAAAGTGTGTCATTTGAAAAGGAAAACTGAGAGCATGCAAGCAGCTAATTAATAAAAATATTGTTATTTTTCTGGGGTTTGTGGTATTTGTCAGCCTTTTAAAAATTATGGAAATACAGTGCTCTGTGGATAATGACTGTGCTGTGCCCAGGGAACACAAACAAAGGTCTCGGCTTTTGTTAAGTGCCTTATGTTACAGTGGTCTGTTTCTTAAAAAGAGCATTTAAATTTTATGAAAATCTAAACTGGAAAAACTTGTGGGTTCAGGGCCCCCACAAGCCGTCCTGTGTGGTCAGATTTGCACATTGTTTGTGATTTTTTCTTCCAGCAGGTGGCGGTAAAGAGTCTTGTTCCAAAGCAATTAGTATGTCACAATTGGTGACAGAGGAAGGAACGAAATGTCTTGAGGACAGGGATTCTGTTTTCTGATCTACACAAAGCCGCTCTCTGGGCCGGTGGTCATGTCGAACTGTGCCCGTTACACGGGCATTCTAACCGAACACTGCGCCGCCAATCTGATTCTGAGCCTGGGCAGGTGGGTGTGGTTCCTGGAACACAGCCGGAGGCTTTTGTTGTGTTTTGTTGGGTTTTTTTTTGACAGTTAAAACCACTCTCAGAGAAGGGCTAATCTATTAAACTCTAATGGTTGGCAACTCAACCGAAAAGTTACTGAGTATTAACAATATTCAGGACAATGTGATCTAACTGTGACATCCGCTGGGACCTGCCATGGCTTTTATTTACAGCTCCAGTCTTCCTTCCCACACACACATGCGTATGCTTATGTGTACACATAGACTTGTACCGTTATTATTCTTAGAGGTGTGGTCTAGAAACCCGGAATTTCCATATGTGAAAAATCATGGACGGTCCTCTAAAAATCAGTGTTTATGTAGTATCATTGGCAGCAATGCAGTCAGCACTGGGAGGACATGAGTTAATCACCAAAGCTGCCAGCAGCAGGAGTGGCTGGCACAACGCGGCGACTTAAGGGCCACGTGGAGCCGAGGGCTCTGAGAGTAACATCAAGTGGAAGGGGGAACAAAATGGTTTTGAATGGAGTAAAGGCTTATCCACCTGCACTGGGCGACCATGAACAGACGTGCTGGATCAATTACTCTTTTAACTGGAGGTTGCTACATGGTGTCCCATTATTTTAGCTGCGTACAATACCCACAGACTTGATGCCATTTTTTGCTGGCCTGTGATTGCTGGTGGATTAGAGCCAAACATCTCTTTTCAAACCAAAAAGCAGTATAAGCCCCATTACGTGTATTGGAGAGGGGAGTGCCTCCTTGTTAGGTCATTTTCCTTGTGTTTTAAAACCTGAGAATGGTACAAATTAGACTGTTTGTACTTAATTTTCATCTGTAATTGGAAAACTTTAAAAGTTTAAAGAACCTATGTGCCATTGATTTGGTCTGTCAGTCAATAAGGTAGACTCTCTTTGGGGAATTCTTGTCTCTCTCCCTGCCTTTTTGTGATTCTATACCACACAAGATTCTTAAACATCAAAAAAATATGTATTTTTCCTGAATAAGCCACTCCTCCCATTACTGAAGTCTCGTTATGCACACACATTGTGAAATTCTGTTACTGTCTTTTTAGGATGCATTTGGTGTGTGTGTGTGTGTGTCTGTATGTGTCTGTGTGTGTGTCTGTGTGTGTCTGTATGTCTGTGTGTGTTTCTGTGTGTGTGTCTGTGTGTGTGTCTGTGTGTGTGTGCATGCATGCGCACTGGGCTTGCGGAGAGGGTTCTTTTGTTTTCTTTGAGTTTTTGATTTGAAGCAAGTTCTTCAGTCACATGTGAGGTTTTACTGAATCAGGCTGACTCTGTTGTTGCGAATGAGTGTCTTCTCCCTCCAGAGATACTATCTATTCAAGCGTGGCCACACCCCTCCCAATAAGAAGAAGCCACCAATGTCAAAGGACCTTAGATGCACCCAGTTCCTGGGTGTGAACTAACCAAAGGGCAGTGACGTCAGAAATATAATGCAGGTGGCAGGCACCCCATGTGCCGGCAGGCAGGGGAGGGCCAAGGACAAGATGTGACGATATTTAGGAAAGTTCTGAGGCAAACAGAGAATGATTTGATGGGGAGCCACTTGTCAAACAGCAGCTAAGGAAGGGCTGAAATCGAGGGGCTGCTTCAAGGACGGCAGACCAAGAGTGGGTTCTTTCAAAGGTGTTTGTCGGGATAGCACGGCTACCAACTGCCGTTTGCTATAAAACAGCTGGACCCTCTGATGCTTAAAGTCCCTTGTTTTTAAACTGAGGAGCCAACCGGACTGCAGTCTGAGCTGCCTTAACGGGAGGAGACAGAGGGAGGCACATGTGGCAAAAAGAGGAGGAAAGAAGGGAGATCTGCAGCTTGGATGAAAGTGGAGTGAATCATGGACAGTGATGGATCCACAAAATCCTGATCAATGTGCTCAATTGGGTTGAAATACGAGACTCTGACTTATAAATCACCTTCATCTGTTACCCTGCACTTGGCAACAAAGACCCCCAAGGAAGGACATATTCTAACACAACACCAACTGGAGACAGACGCCACTTCAAGGAGGGATGATGAGAAGTCCTGGGCCTCTTACACTGTTACCCGGTCCCCACTCACACCGCGAGCTCTTACATCCCAAAGTGGACGGATGAGGAAAGAAGAGGGAGACACGCCTGGGATGTGAGCAGCCCACCTGGCAGGGAGCCCTCAGGTAGACAGGTGAGCCTGTCCCTCACGCAAAGCACAAGAGAAGGACGCCACGAATGATCGGTGAGGGTCAGGCTGCCCACAGGGCAGGAGGCTGGCTTCCCCGCTGGTGGGGCATTGCCTTGTAACAGTTTTGGGCATCTGTCTGCTGTACCTCTCGGAGCAAGGAGAAAAGAGAATCAGAGGGAGATGGAGGGCAGGGCAGCTATCCAGCAGCTGGCACATCTACAGCGGCATGAGGTAGGCTTTCCACGGGTTGGGGGGACGGTGGGGAAGGCTCCCTGAGAGGACTGTCCAGTAGGCAGAGAAAGCACCGCAATGCCCCCACGGTGGGCACCAGGGAGGGTGTCTGGGCGTCACGCTGGAAGCAGGCTCCCCGGGGCCCCTGGACGGGGCCATCAGCACATTCCATGAAGCTGGTGAAGCGTGAGCTTCCGCAGTCTGGAGGGGGCTGAACATATTGGCATAATGGTGCTTTTCGGGTTTATTGGTTTTTGGTCAAACTTACAAAAGTTGGATATCGTAACCAACATGTCTTGAGGTCGCTGTGTCTTTTTACTTCAGTTTCCTTTTGGCCACGTTTCCTCTCAGGTTGCGTGGTGATGGGGCACAGTTGAGGGGAGATGGAGTTGGGGATATTAAGTTTGGGGTCCGTGGGAGAGATCTATGTGGATCTCAGGCACTTCTGTCCATAGTGAGATTCCTGCTGGCCCTCCTCACAGATGAGGGACTTCCAGAAATACTCCTGTCCCCTGGGGCGCCGACTCACCCCAAGCTGTGAAGTGAAGGACAGGGCGAGTGGCCATGTCATGATATGAAAGTCCTCAGTCCTTGTCATGGTGACTATGTAAATAACGCAGGAGAAACAAAATTTAAAATGTTTGGAACCAGAAGCTAGGCAGAATTTTTCTCACAAATATCCTAGCTCAAGTTTGAAGGGAAATAAATATATAATGACCCTAGAATTTACTTGACGTTACTAAAAATAACTTATGAAGCTAAGGAAAGCTTTTCTAAACTATCAGAAACTTTTAAAGGTATGCAAAGTGTTTTAAAACAAATTTTAAAACACTAAGCATTTTTTATAGAACATGAAATAACAAAACTGCTGTATCTGATGATGTCAAAAAGAATATAAGGCCCCGCAAAAGCAGGAGAAAAACAACATTGTAAATATGGGTTAAGTGGCTCATAATAAAAACATTAGGTTGTTTTTCTGAACTCGAGCATGTTTGTGGTATTCACTATCTTTTTGTCATGATTTGTTGTGATTATTTTTCTCCTGTGGCTTAAGTATTTACTCTTATCTAATTTTGCATTTTTATTATCTTTTTTTTTTTTTTAAAGAGGCTCTCCAGAATTGTTTCAGCTTGAGGCCCATCCAACCTGGAGCCCCACTTGCTTGTCCTATAAAAGCATTTACGGCTGGTCAGCATTAGAGGAGAGTTGACGATCAACAGGGAACACGCATGGTGGTGACCATGAGTCACCTCTGTCACCAATTCTTACTTCACACCTTCAGGGACGTGTGCTCACAGCTTAAGCACAGAGTGGCCAGGTGGAGACTGCATGATGGGAAACACTGGTGGGAGCGCTGAGAGGCACTGGGGTTCCTTCCATAGGAATATTTTGAAGTCTCACTTTTCTCGGTGGCTTTGGGCTGTAATTGTCACCTGCTAGAAGTGAATGATGCAGTCATTCTTACAGCTGTGAAAGAACCTATTCCACTTCTGTGTTCATGGATAGGACAACTGCTCATTGATCGTCCTGGGGCACAGTTTGGAGACCAAGGTAGGAAACTGGACACGGTCCCCAAGATAATAGAGAGTACAGAGTCAGGATGGGAGTGAAGGGGCAGGTTGAACGTGATCAGCAGGACCTATTTGCAAACAAACAAGTTTCTAGCTTTACCAATGATACAGCAGTTACTGTGTGAGGGGGCTTATTTTGCCCTTACAAGCAAACTGTGAAATATATATTTAATCTCTGTTTCAGAGATGAAGAAACGGAGGCCCTGAGCGATGACACAAGCCATATAGTTCCAGGTGAGAGACAAAGACCAGGCATGCCTGATAACAAAACCCGTCCTGTTAGAAATGTTTAGCTGATGATCGCACTTTGAGGACACTAGAAACCATTTGGACGGACGGCTTACTCTTCCTGACTAACTCGACTTCTACAGGAACCCCTAACAACAGAAGTCTTGCTCTAACTTTCCCACTGAGCCTGTGTATAAAACCCAGCGTGCTCCGATGGCACCTTCAGCACAGTACAACCGGAGCATGTGCAGAAATGACGGTAAAGGCGTAATAGATCTCCGAGGACCCCTCATAGATTAAGTGTCAGAAATGAAATACTGCATTTCAACTGCACAGGCCTTTTGGACTGGAGATGAAGACCACACCTGAGGCTCCTATCAAGTGCTGTTGGTGACGCCGCAGCTCTGGAGGCTGGCCATTGTCAGTATCCATTTAATGAAATGCAGGATGGGGCCCCCAGACCGGACTCTGATAACGCCCCAAGCAATCACATTACGGTGGTGACTATAAAGGTGAGCTCCCCCATTGCAAAGCTCTCTGGGCCTCAGAAAACAGTACGAGCCATAGTGGGGTGCAGAGTGCGGTACGCATCTCCAAGTGCAAGAATTCTCTAGGGACCCGGATAGGAAAACGCGATTAATAATAAGGGGCGGTCGACGTTGGGCCAGGTGGGACCTCAGATATACCTGGGCGAAAGAATCAGAGGAGTGAGGACCACTGCAGCCTCCCGCCCAGCCAGGCAACGCTGCAGGCCTCTTGCCTGCCCGGTACGCAGACTCCCACTCCAAGGCCATGGTCCTGGGGAGCAGGGGAGCTGTAACCCGCCCCATTAGCTCCTGCTGGACGGGCGGTGGGACCGGCTCTATTGTTTCACAGCTTCCTGGACTGCTGCTTAGCTCTCCAAAGAACGGGGAAATCAATAGTTTCTTCTGTCCGTGTACCACTTGGGAGACAGACTCCAAGCCCCCTCTTCCAGGCGGGCTCCAGGAGGGTGGGCGGGGAGCCGGGAAGCAAAGCATTTCTTTCTCAGGAGCTGCGCTGTGGCTTCCCCAGCTCCGGCTGCAAGTGCACAACGACGATGGAGTGGCCCGGCCCGCAGCGCAGCTCAGGATGCGGGGACGCCGCCCGCCCGGCCTGGGCCTCGCTGCGCGGGGCCCGGACAGGCGCATGGCCGCAGCCCCACTCGGACCTGGGCAGGTAGGGTTGCTGGCGGTGCGTTTTATCTTGCAGTGTCGTCAGGTTATTCAACCAGAGAAGCAATCATTTCTGACTGGTGCAGAATCCTCTGCCAGCCTGTGGTCATCAGAAGCTTCTGGATGCAGCCAACCCCCAGAGCAAACGGCTACTGCTTATAAAACCCACCTTTTTCTCTCCGTAGGGTACGCTTTAAGTCCCACTTCCCATTTTAATTAAAAAAAAAAAAAAGTAAAATCTGGTCCTCTGAAGAAGCCTCTCTTTGAAAATAAATAGGAGACCCTGAGTTTAATTTAACCTCTTTAATTTTTTTACACACACACACACACACACACACACACACACACACACACACACACAACGGGGGTGGGTGGGAGAGATCGCTGCTCTGCACCAGAGACTAAGAAAATGAAGAGGGAGATATTTTTGGATGCAGAGACATGGCACTTCCTATGAAAAAGAAAAAAAAAATCTGCTCCTCGATTCAGTGTTGGCAGCCAAAGGTATAGATATTCTCCTTACATTTCATTCTGCAGTGCAGGCAGATTTAGCAAAACTTTGGTTGTTAGGGTTTTCCTTTTTAAAGCTGAAAAGAAAATGGTCTCGGAACACACAGCTTCTCTTCCAGGAAATTGTAACTCTAGCTCTTGGCTGCAAAGCTGCATCTAAACAAGTATAAATCGTTTAACATCAATCAAGACACACTAAGAAGAGACCCACTGGTGCTCAGCGTGACTCCTCCCCTGGGACCCGTGGGAATTACAAGCCCATCGACGCTTTAGGTGAAATGGTGGAAGAGGGCACCCTCATTCCAGCCGCCAAACGAACAAATCCAGAGAGCGAGTTGGAGAAGAAAATAATTCCCAGTGACTGAAGCATGTTAGAATGCTGCATCAGAAGTGCAGGTAAGGAAATTCCAGGGTAATTATATGGCGATACAGTGAAATTGTACCCGTATGAGACGGGAATATCAAGATTTGGGAAGACAAAAAGACCCGGATGCCAGGGTAAAGACGGAAGTGATATACATCAATCATTTATGAATTGAGCACATCCCCACAGGTGGATAACATCTATCCATTGTCATAATTCTTAAAAGTGCAGAGTGGGCCAGTTTGGGCTCCATGATAACGACTGTGGAAGGCTCGAGTCTGCTTTGGAGGAGAACCATGGCCCAAGAGGTGTGAACTGGTCTAATGGACGCTGACTCTCTGCATGGAAATCTGACCGAGAGAAGAGGAAAGGTGGCCAACCGTTTCTCAGTGTTTAAGGGGTTGGTTTGCAAAATATAATGACGAAATGTTGTCTGCCCCTCAAAGAAAATACGAAAAAAAAAAAATCTACATTCGTCTTCCCCATTATTTGGGGGAAGGGGTTTATATACAGATGTTTATTGGCACATTCTAGAGTTAAGCCCTTCCAAACGTGTGCTCATGAAAGTAATACTGACCGACCCGAGGCCTGCCGTGTTTCGGGCGCACCGGGCCGGAGCCAAGTCCCAAGCGTTCTCCGAAAGAGGGCGGGCTGCGGTGCAATAGAGAATTACATTTGAAGGCCGGTTGCTCTGAACAACGTGGCATTTGTTCATTATAATTGCATACTAGATAGAATCATAGCTAGTTCACGCCTTCTGTGTAAATATTTTCACGGCTAAGATCGACAGCTGTGAAAGGCTGGCTGCCCAGACCTGGGGAGACAGAGCAGCTGGGCCACTGGGCGCAGCCGGGTTGCCCGGAACCACCAGGGCTTTTTGACCCAGCTGCCCCAGGGGAAGGTAAGCGGCCCCTGTTGTAACTTGTGGGTTCATGTAGAAGTGACCCTGCTTTTAACTCAATGGGTCTGTATTAGCCAGTAAAGAGATGGCAGGGGCCCATCAGCCATAAATGAAGCCCCGGGATGGAGCCTGAGCTCAGAGCCCGATTCTGTTTTTCCTACTGAGTAGCCTTGGACAAAAGTTAACTTCATCTGTCAGCTTGTCGTTTTTAAAGGGAAGACGTTGATATCTACCTCACAAGGCTATGAGGAGAATCAAAAGGGACGCTGTATAGAACACGTTGGTGAACCCCAAATAACGCGAGTCAGTCGTAGTGATCACAGAACACGGAAAGTATGTCCTAGAACAGGGTTTCCAAGCTGGCAGCCCTCCGGTTCGGGAAGAGGATTTGCCAGGTCCGCCTGACCGCGGCTCCCTCAGCCCTGTCTCCTTTGCTCTGCCCAGTTTCCTGGCTCCCGGGACTCACAGTGGGAAAGAAGACAGTCCCAAGGATCTTTTCCATTTGACAAACATTGCAGGCGGTTTCCAGAGATGTCCACACGCGGATACCTGAAACCTGTGGCTATGTCAGTCTACATAGCAGAACGAGACTTTGCAGAGGTAATTAGGATCAAGGACCTTGGCATGGGGAGATTTTCTTGAATTATCCAGGTAGCCCAGTCTAATCCCATGAATCACAGAGAGCCGTGTGACGAGGGGTCCACTCCCCAGGGCTGACTCTGGAGAGGGTGGAGGGGGTCACCGGCTGAGAGTGCAGGCGGCCAGTAGAGGCAGGAAAGGAAGTGAGCTGGTTCTCCCCTAGATTCCAGGAGAAACACAGCCCTGTTGAGACCTTAAGTTTAGACGGACGAGACTCACGGGGAACTTCTGACCTGCAAGATTGTAAGATGATAATACACTGGTATTACTTAAGCTGCCACGTTTCAGGTAATTGGCTGCAATGGCACTGATAAATGAATACACATATTTTATAGAGTCCTACCTTGGACCAGCATTGAGCTAAATGCTAAAGCTACAACAGTGTACCAAGTAGGCCCAATTCCTGCCCTAGCAAGGGTCCTAATAGTCTAGTATTTGCAGGGTTCTAAACCAGCGGAAATCTGTAGTACAAACAAGTACTAGCTAAACAGACAGATGATTAGATAGGTAGACAGACAAGCAAACAGACAGGGAATCTCAAGGCACTTCCGTTATGTCTCTATATTAAGTCTGTATACCATACTCTGAATAATAAGACTAGATAATTTTTGAATCAACTTTCCAGCATACAAAATGCGTTCTTGACAAAAATATAATGCATTTGTGTAACTTCAGAATCTTTTACTACTGAGATGAGTAGTAAAAACTGATTTTAAAAAGGGTAAACAATTCTAGAACACTTCTTAATAGAAACTGCCAAAAGTAATAAAAATAAGTGACATGTGGAATTAAATCCAGGACAAAACTACTACTGCTTATCCAATTGGTTTAGCTAGGAAGACAAAAACATTGTTAATAACTGATTATTTTTTCATTTAACTTTTTTTCCCCTGAAGCATGTCTCCTGGTAGAAATGCATCCCAACTTACGTGAAGATAAATAAGGAAATGTGCCTTCTATCTGACTTTAATAGAATAAGGGACAATGTTTTTCTCAAAGATGACAGCTCTGCATCATATAATCAATAGACCTCACACTGAAAATGTCTATGACCCTATCCTCATGTAGGAATTCCACTTAGTCCTCTGTTCCGTCTGTGATTGCTGTCTAGTGTCCACGAGCATTTCTCTACCGGGACACCTTGACCTTGGCGCTGGACCGGCACTGCTGAGGGCCATCCCACAGACTGCAATACTTGACAGCATCCCTGGCCTTGACCCACGTGATGCCAGCGGTTCCTTCTCCCCACTCGCCCTGGCTCCTAGTTTTGACGATCAAAAATGTCTCCAGACATTGCCAGGCCTCTAGGGGGCAAATCTCCTCAGTTGAGAAACACGCGCCTAAGTGATGACTAGTAGTGAGTCGTGAAAACTAAGAGAACAGAAAAATCTCTCTGGAGGCAGGAAGTCACCTGGTAGTTCATGGTCCTGCTTCTTCTTGACTTGAAGAAAACGGCTTCCATTAGCAGGTTGTGGGGGCGTTTCCTCAGCGTTAACGTGTAAGCTGTCGGTCACTCATGCAGCACAGAGTGACCTTTCATTGTGATGGTTGAATTCATCTTCAGAGCCAGAATTTAAATAAAACTTTAATATACCTGGAACTAATACAAAATAATCCTGAATGTCAACTGTAATAGAAAAGAAAAAGTACTGGTAATTTCTAGAAAAATCTTGTTATTCTGTGGGCTACTGTTCCAAATCATTGAATGAGGATTTTAAAAAAACCTACGAATAGTCGATACAGAGAGAGAAAAACGTGAAGTTTATTCCCTTGTCATGAAATAGTTGGATGACCAAAATACCTGGAAGGCAAGACGTGTGATGCCACAGAAAATGTTAAAGAAACATAAAATTCAGTTTTTATTTGTACAAGTTGACTCACAGATGTTAAGTGCCCAGAGAAGGGCAAATGTGAGCAGAAGGAACTGCTGAGTTATATGTCATTTCTAGTCCTTCCAGGACCACAGTGACTTTGGGATTTATTTCCAACATATAAATACAAGGGTTTTGACCAGTGGCTTGTGCTGGGTGTTTTAGAAGAAATATTACTAAAAGACTTTAGATTCTTTGAAAGTGGAATAATACACCCTGGAAGTAGAAAGCACCATCACATAAAATTTGGAACTAGATCAAGTCTCTAAAGACACAAGCAGAGAGTGAAGCTGCCCACAAAGCAGGACTCACAGATTTCTGCAGTTCAGCTGTGGGATGCCTGCAAAACGCGGAGGGGAAAACCTCAGCCACTTATTTGAGCAGATGATGCATTTAGGAGACAAGAGAGTGAGACAGCTCAAGGTAAGCTGGCATAGTGCTACCATTTGCAACTTCGGTGTCCCAGGTATACTGGAAAAAGACTCGTGTCTCGACTTGGTATCATTTCTGGAGTCTCACAGCATACGTTTGGGGAAAATGGCATTTATCTGAAGTTTTATTGAAAGAAATAAGCATCCTAGATTGATGATGTACCAGAGATACAAGTTAACAAAGTGATCCTTCTCCACACTTTGCCCCCAAATACACAAAAAGGGAAGAGTTTTCTGTGTTTACGTGGGTCAAATTTAAGCTTGCTCATTTTACCTGGCTAGCATTAGCTGTGTAATCCTGGATTTCAGGGAATCAAGGTACATTAAAAAAAAAAATACTAAACTCACATCTAGAGAGTGAACACTTTTCGAATTTCTCATTTTTAAGTTATCAGGTGAATTCCTGTGGTTTAACCTATGGAAAGACCAGATCTCGGAGTAAAAAGTACACACACACACGCGTGCACGCACACACACAAGCTTACTTGTCCTTTCTGCCCTTAGGAAATTGAAATTTGATTTACCCAGCCAGTGGGCAGGTTTGGGGGTTGAAATCAAACTGCTCTCTGCTCCTCCAAACACCAGGCAAGGGGGTGGCTCCTTTGATTGGTTGTCCCCAGAGAGCAGTGAGGCAGAGGGAGGGCAGTCTGTGGCCGGACGCAGCTGAGCGGCTGCAGATCAATGGTCGGCACCAGCAGGGCTCGGCTTAATGAAGCTCACACCAGTGTCGCCGCCTTGCTGACAGCAGTGGGCAGCACGGTGCCAATGCACAGGAAGCAGAATCTATTGGAAGACAAAATAATTGCTTCACTTGATGGCACAAAAAGCTATAAATCTGAGTTTTGAGGACACAGGAGCAGCTTTAAACCCTTGCCTGGAAGAGAGCGGTGCCCAGAACAGAGTCAAACGTGACAGAAAGAGGTCGGCCTGGGGGTCTGGCTCTCAGAATTCCGGCTAAACTGGTCGGAGGGCTTTAGACTCAAGGGAACGGGCTTGTGGGCAGACACCCACCCAAAAGCATGCATCTCACTTCCAACAGACAAGGGCTGCCATTTGTGTTTTCCTGATAAAGTATTTTGACAAATCAATAGCAGCAGGAGCAAACCCCACTGATGTGATTTACACCCAATGTATCCCATTATTGCCTCGTTATTATGGGGAGGATTCAACAGGGCACATCCCGAAATGTTGTATCCGGCGGTGTACACTTGAGAGTTGAAAGGAAAATGGACGTGGCAGATGTCACACAGCACACCCACGTCACGCTGGAATTTGCTTGCATTTCCTTGACCTACCTTTGTGCCGGCAAGTAAAATGACGAGGCAGTTCTGTCCTTTTGAAGACCTGTTTCTAAATGTTACCAATATTAAAACGAAGACACAATTTCTCTGAAACATAAACACAACGCAGCCTAAAATGAAGGGATTCAGATCGCATGCGGAGCATCCCGCTTTCGGATTTCTCGATCACGAGCCCCCTTGTCTGATAACAAACGCATCCCACTCGCTCTTAAGCGTTAGGAGAGATCGATCCTTCACTCGACACCTGACAAATCCCCAAAGCCGACCTGACGAGCTTTGCAACAATCCTGTCGGAGTAGGTGGAACGGTCGAGAAGCCCCCGCTCTCTCCAATCTTAGTGGAGAGAGTGTGAATTCAAATCCGCGGGCATCCAGATTGTACGGCCTTAGAGCCACTATCCTTTTAAACCACTTCCCTGGAATTTTGTCAGCATCTCCATATTCTTTCCAAAATCCCCCTTTTCCCCCTTGTCTGCCTAACAGTTTTGCATCCGTTCATTTTACACACACACATGTGAGTGCAGAATGGACTTCCTAAGTGTCTCCATCACTTCCAGCAAGTCCATGAGGCCTTACTCTGCCTGACGGGGCTAAAAATGGACATAATGTTAACAGTTACTTAAGGAAGCAAGTAGGACAATTGACAAAAGCAAATATGGGGCCTGTGCCCGCGTGGCACAGCTGGCCCTCAGAATGTCCCTAGTGAACACAAACTGAATGTCACACGCAGCCTTTTTCACGCTTTTGATCACCAATAACAGACGGACGCTGTGGGGGTGCCTTTCTGGGCTTCTCTGCACCCAGTGGTGCTGGCAGGTGGCAAAGCCACCACTTCCCCATTCGGGTCATTCACCCAGCAAGTTCTGCATCCACACACCTGCGGAGCAGGTTGGCTGTCCCTCCCAGCAAACCACACCTGAGAGCTGGACGGTACAAAATAACACAAATGGCTTCACTTACCTCCATGTCAGCTCTTTGATGCAATGCTGGATTTTCTCAGGTGGTTCCTTTGCAGCCAACAGATGATGGCATGAGACTCGGAGCGGAACTGGAATAAAATCTGACCCTCAGCGACCTTGGGAAAACCCTTACTCCTCTCTGGGCCTCAGTCTCCTCGGCTGCTAACTGGGGGTTGTGACAGGACTCTCATCGGCACGCTGAGCAAATACGATAGATGGGGTCACCGAGTGTTTATCGGGTACTTCCTCTGTTCCAGGTACTCTGCTGAGGACTGAGGGTGTAGTAACGATCAGCACAAGCATCACCTTTGCTACCCAGGAGCTCAGAACTTTGCATGGAAAGCAGATGCTCAATAACGGCAGACCATTTAATTACAACAGTGACGCGTGTTATGAAGGAGAGAGAGAGGGTGTTCAGAGAGGACGTTTCAGTGGTAGGAGGCTCAGGAACACCTGGGTAAGACGGGGAGCGTGACGTCACAGCTATAAATCAGCTTCGCTTCCCCAAATCCATCTGGAAGGTGGTCCTGATGAGCCAGGTGACCCCGCTGAGACCTGGTGGCCTCACGTTTCCAGGCCCAGGAGCACCCTCACTTACTATGTGCAAAGGCCACTCCGTCGTCTGGGACACTGTTGGCAGCACATTACAGCGACAGGAATTTAATCCGTGGCCTAAATTTTAGACTTTTTATAATTTTAGAAAACTTTTCTCATTCAAAGACAGAAGATGACGTGCTAAAGAGAGGAGGAACATGTGGAGATACACCTAGTTGAATGCGTATTTTAAAGACCCCTTCTTAGGGTCTGTCAGAACTCCATTCTCTTCCTTGACTGTTCCAATTCTTATGCTTCTCCCAAACAATAGGGGTGTGGGAATGAATAAGAATTGTTTCTGTAAGTAGCACGAAGTGAAATAAACAACGGTAGACTTAGGGAGAAAAAAATCACAGATACATAAAAATTTTATTGTACTCATTTCTTAATTTTATATTTTTTTATTTATATTAGGATATTATACAATTTTCAAAACTAACAACAGAGTATTTTTAGGATGTGTATCTGAAGCATAACAAAATAAGAGTATTTCACAAAAGAAGTCCGTATTACAGTACTATTGAAATATGAGGCATAAGATAATTATGCACTTGTGGGTTATACACATAATACATTCATTTTAAAGAAAAAACATTTAATATGAGTAACATTTTGGTTAAAATAAATATCGTGTAAATGTTAATGGCAACACCTGAAGTATATTGATGCAAGAAAGGTGTTTTGTAACTGGTAACTACCGAGACTGGTGCAGTATTCATGAGATGGTTGTAACGTCTTAGGGAACTTACAATCATTGCACACTGTTGGGCACTTTATTTATACAGGTTGCCCCTCATCCACCATTCCTAAACCTCAGCCTACAAATCAGTCACCCCACACTCTCCCCTGGGGAAAGGGCACCAATGTCTCAGTAAGGTTTAGAATCAGATGTACCTTTCATTGTTTTGTTCCTTAAATCAATGCAAATGTTTTACTTAATCAATACAAAATTTACCTATAAACAGAAATATCAAGGGAACACTTTACAGGTGATTATAAAAATTAAAACTTCTCATCCTCTTCATAATTCTTTGAAATGATCCCATTCAAAATTAAAATTTGCTTTTGACACAGTGGTTTCTTCAGGGACAATACAAACACTTAGATAAAAACAGATACACTAGCCCAAACCAAAGGTTTCCACATGTAGAAAATCATAACGGATTTCCCTGATCATTAAATTCTTCCCAGCTATTTCCTTCGAGCAGGTAAGAGTCACTGACAAGAAAAGGTGAACCTTTGCTTACAGGTCACCACAAGGGGTTAAGCTAATACATTTTAGATCCATGTATTTTTAAAGATTGCGAGAAAAAGAGTATCGGTTCAAAGTGAAGAACGTTTCATCTCAGTCAAGTTCCTGACACAAAAATGAATGTGACGCTGATGGGCAACAAAAGCCATTCCCTCCTGGCTCTGAAGACAAACCTACGGACAGACGCCCAGCGCGAATGTCGGACGCAGAGGTCTGCGGAAACACTGCGTCCGGCCCTTCAGGGCCGGCCAGACGTTCCTTGCCTCGCCCAAGATCAATTACCCTTCAGCTACCATAACCCATTAAGATACCACCACGAACTAAATCTGGGGAAAGGAAGAGTTTATACTTTTGCCCTTTATACATCTTAAAAGTTAACAAATGACGTGAACGTATTCAAATGACTGTAAGAAAAATACTTACATGAAAAACAAAGCCAGCAGTAATATCGGCTAAAGGCAGGTGTTCTCTGAAGGCGAGGTCTTCATGTTGGCAGGTTATGGATCCCAGGGTTACGTGGTGGCATGGCGCCCTTTAATGGTGATGGCCACTGGGCCCTGTGGCCTCACAGCTCTGTGAGGAACTGCTCCCCGTGACCACAAGCGCGTCGAGGAAAACATCCCCACAACGGCATTTACTAAACTCTGCCCACTTCCTTACACTAAATGAAGCGTTTCCATCTCTGTCATCTTCATGCGTGAATACAGTACTTTGCTTAAAAGCGTCTCAACAGAATGTTAATCTCATAAAAATTCTGGCTGTGGTAATGGCCAATTTTCATTTCCTTAAACATATTCTAAAATTACAACCTTGTCAGCTGAATTGAAACCGTCTCAACATTCACAAGCACAGCACAACACATGTCCTTTCCAACAAGACACAGCACGCGTACACAGGGGGGCCCGAATTTCACAACGTTTAAGAAAAGGTTTGCAATCCAAGAAGAGGGCTGGCATACCCAATACTTTTTCAGGGTATTATGTTGTCAGAAAATCTGAAACGTTGATGAATAAAATACACAGAGAATATAAATAAGAAAGTAACTTGAAGAATATAAAAAAATTTCTGAAGGGGACCAATCAGAACTTCAATAAAATCTATGAATAAAAATATATGCTTACACTCTAGTGTATAATTATGAGTAGAGCATTTAAATTCATAAAGAAATTGAAATATAGTACTGCAAGATTATTTAAAGACTATCTTTCAAATGTACAAACAATAATGAAAACACAAGAAAAGCTTTCGGCAACGTGCAACCTTCAAAATTACTATCACACCAGCCAAACAAATCCTTAACCACTTTTTAAACGGATTCATTTATACCATTTTAATGCAAAAAGAATATCAAAGATATGAAAAAAAACAAAATAAAGTGGAAAACTCTTCAGTGTCTGACTCACATTGTGTCCCCAAATCTTTTCACATTTAATAGTTGCATTTTGAATGTATAAGCTAAGAATTTTAAATGTTTCTCAAATAATCTATGTCGACATTTATCTTAAGAATTGTATTTGAAAGCTACAAGGCTAAGAACTAAAACACATACTTCAAACCTTTAAAAATAAAATAATCATGGAAGTTCCCAACTGTGTTCCGCTCAAATGTCCATACATGACTGGAAAGCCGTCCCAGGTTCAGACACTTTTGCTCAGGCTGGGGGGGGGGGGGAGGGGCTGGGGGAGGGGCGGAGGCAGGGGCTGGGGGTGTTGGGGGGAGGTCTCTGCTGAGTGCCAAGCTGCGCCTTCAGTGTTTGGCACTGAGAGTCCATCTGAACGCAATGCAGCCCCAGAAAACTCTCCATAATTCTAAAAATCTTCGGCCAGTAAAGACCCATCATGTTCCACTGACTCTCCTCACACACAATTGGATTGTTACAGAGTCGCTTGGGGCTTTGCAAGAAGGTGACTTAAATTGGTACAAAATGAAGCTTCTATGAAAACTGGTTAAGGACCCAAAAGCACATGAGCTCTGAACACTCATCTTAACACCCAGACCAAACAGGGAGGTGCGATTTGCACAAAAATACTTCAAATTACTTCGGCTGCGCTCAGTTGCCGGCGGCGCTCGCGTGCATCCCCTTGGCGACATCGTACACGTAGGTGACGTCGGGCCGCTTCTCCGGGTCCGGGTTGATGCACACGTTGACCAGCTGTCGCAGCTGCAGAGACAGAAAGCGCGACAGGCTGGAGGCCGGCCCGGCCACACGCTGACCAGACCCGGCATCACGGGGAAGCGCCTTTCGGACTAAACAGTGACTGCCCTCCGCCACTCCACAACTAGCTGAATGTTCTAGAAGCACACGCGTGAGTGTGAGTGGCAGCCAGAGGTTATCTGCCACAGTCAGGGGCTTCAAAATGACCTTGGGGCTTTTCAGAGAAGTTTAATGAGAAGACAGCAGTCGCTAAAGACAATAGGTTTTTAACTGTAAGGCTCCAAATTAACTACAGATATTCACACATCTGTTTGATCTAGAATTCACCACATTAGCCGTGGTTGCAAGTTTAAATTTTCATCATTAGTTTAGTATACATCTCAATTGATATGAGGCAATTAGGGCAGATGGCTGTCATATACATTTATCATGAACCATTATGTATATCGTTTTTATTCATTTTAGATGAAAGGAAAGGCATTCTTCTAAACTAAGACTAACAAATTAAAGGCAAGGGAAGTGATGAACAGTATTCTAACCCTCGACTCCATGTCACACTGATGCCCCCCCTTTACAGATGAGGCGGCTGGGGTTCACTTTCTTACATCACAGGAAAAAGCACCTCCAGAGACCAAGCGAACGCGCTCCCATCTGGCGCTAGAGCAGGTGGGCTTTCCGTCGCGCCTCGCCCTGCCCCAAGCTCGTGACTGCGTCCTCGCAGCACCACACACAGCGCATCAGCCAAATCGCAGGCAGACCCACACCCTTCCGCCTTCTACGACGGTCTTAGGAAAGATTCAGATCTTCTGAAAACTTACACTCTTTCTGGCCAGTGTATTAGCACTTAAATGATCAAATTACTGTTAATTTCTCCATAGTCGTCAACTTCTCCCTAAAAATTTTCATCTGGTGATGGAATTTGTGGGCTGATCTGTGAATCGGGGGGTGGAGAAGGCAAATGGCAGTGAGAGATGTCCCCCTGAAAGGAGAATGAGGGGCTGAGTGGGAACCCAGGGCAGCGCGGGGCTGGCAGGCTGGCGGAGGCACTCCGGGGCCTGGCGCAGGTAGGGCAGTCAGGTCCCCGGAGGGTTATTTCTGTCCTTCAGGACGGAGGTCGGAGCAGGTGGCCTGCAAGGGTTCCTCAGGTTCAAATCCCTTAAACTGCTGGTTCTACGGGAATGAAGTTTCCTGATTCAACTCCACATCTGTAGGTTCCAGTGTTGGTGGAAATGTTACACCCACTGAGAGGGGCTGCAGATTTCAATTTAGATTCCTCTCAAAATGCTTAAGGGGGGACAGCAATACACAAGCAATTTTATTATTGTGATCAAGCGCGATTTAAATCAGAAAGAGGCTGCCATTTTACCCATTAAAATAAAAACAGATGCATCCAGTTATATAGAACACGGGAAATTTAGGAAAAGCATACTAATGATGCTGATACTCAGAAAGATCACGTGCTCAGGAAGTCATCTACTTGTCAGATACTTTGTTTAGAGATAAAAATGATCAAAGCACAAAGGCTGACGAAAAAAAAGAAAATTGTGGGGCAAACTTCATTACATTTAACCAAAACAGAAGTAGACGCAATGCAATTTTCTGAATCAATAAAGCTTCGGCATCCTTCGAGCTGATCCAGAAACCTCGCATTTCCCGCCTCGTACTTCAGAGGGCGTGAAGTTTCCAGCCCACCGCGGCCAACGACTGGCTCTGAGGCTCCCCGCCACGGGCGGAGGGGCGCAGGCTGCGCTAACAGACCAGGGGAGGGCGAGCCCTGGGAACACGGGCGGGATGCTGCGCGGCCCGAAGGCAGACTCAGGCGTCTCTGCACCTGCGCCTCAGGAAGCCAGGGTTTAAGGCGGCGGGGGATGGCAGGGTGGAGGGGGCACTAGAGCTGGGTTTCCCCGCAGTTTTGCATTTTCTTGGAAGAGTCGAAGTCATAACCAAAGGAGCAAGGTCAGCAGTAAGAGTTCAGGCAGGAAGTGCTGAGCATGGAAGCTTCCGCCAGGGCGCGTGGCCTCGCAGGGGCGTGGCCCACAGAGGGGCGTGGCCTCGCAGGGGCGTGGCCTCCGGCGGCAGGAGGGACGCGAGCTCCGAGGGTATCCTCTGGCATTGAGTTGGGCAGAAATTCGAATTCCTGAGACACTAGCTATGTCTCCATTACAAAGGTAAAGGGGCTGGCTCATGCAAAGTTTTAATCTGTACTGAATATAACTGCGTTGCATGGTTCTCTTACACATGCATGTGTTAATTTAGTCTTGCTTAAGGGCACGTATCATTCTGGATTTTTAAAAGCCCCACATTTATATAGAATTTAATATTTCATAAGATCTCCTATATCCTTTTATTTTTAGTATTTACTTGTAAAGCATTGCAATCTCCCACAACACTTAATTTATAGATGAAGAAACTAAGAACCAAAGAAAAACTGAATCGGAACCAAGTCGCCTGATGTGAAGGCAGGCCTTTTCCGCTCCCAGTGCCAAAAGCGCGCTTACTTCTAGCTGGGGGGGCCTTCTGGGGTCCACAGCTCGGCATGCATGGCGACTATTCTGTAACACTTACTGAGTGGTCGAATGTCAAACCATCACCACTATAAAGGGGCGTCACTTGGTTTAAGGTACAACCTGAGTTCCAGTCAAGAGAGATGAGTTCCTAGGTATGGGCAGGAAATGCCAGTTCTAAGGTATCAGAGAGTGGAGACAGGAACTCCGTCAGGTGCTTTACTCAGGTACCAGAGCTGGTCTGACTTCCATCCAAAGAACACAGCAAGCGGGGGGTGGGAGGACCCTCGCCTGACCAAGGGTGTCACCCTGACCTGTTGGTTTTCCCTTAAGCAAATCAGCAGGACAGAATCCATCACTCCTGGCCCTTGTCAAAGAATATAAGGCAGTGTATGGAATATTCAGAGAGTTGAATGTTCAAAGAGCATTGAAAGGTGTATGCATAACTCCTATCAACCTCATGCTAAGACAGTGACCATTTAAGGACCCTGGAATAGATCAAATTCATTTTTCCAACTTCAGACAATGAAGTTCCACCCTTTAATCAAATGAGGCCACAGAGGCTGCACCCTGGGAGCACCCTGGCTTATCCCGCTGCCAATTCACCTTCCAGACACCTTTAATGCTTGCTTTTGGCTTCTATCAAACACCAGTTAGGCCCTGAATAACTGCTGTGCACGACACTGCCTGGTGCCTTCCTCACCAGTACCAGGAGAAATACGAGGTATTTCCACCATTATTCTGGAGGAGAAAACTTCCTCTTCTCTGAGGGAGGGCTTCCCCGCAGAGCCCTGACAGAGGAAGCAAGCAGCAGCCCAGGCGCAGTCCGACCACAGCGGCTCTGGGCCCGCAGGGTGGGGAACATTCCATGCCCTGTCCTTGGTTCTGAACTTGCATTTCTCATCCCATTTTAATAACCTGTAAGTCATGGGTTTTGTTGTACATTACCTCAGCTCCTTTTTGATACACGGTGGATTTAAATACATAATGGGAGATTAACATAGGCTTCAAAACTTATTGGTGTGGTTTTCCTCGATAAATATGAGGTAACTATTGGTTGTTCTAAAGATACATTTGAGTAAACCTAGTAACCTAGTGGGGGAAATCAATTGCCATGGTCTTTAGGCAAATAAGGTGGTTAAAAATCACAACAAGCAACTTGCTTTTATATTTTTTATGTTTTATATTAAAACATATATTTTATATGTTTATATATAAACAGCTATGGACTATGTTTTATGCCTTTAACTGTGATCATTTGGTTAAAAACTGCAAATTCATATGGATCCCTGAATAGTCTCTGTCATACTAGATAACAATTTAAGTTACATAAATAAGGTCACCTCTCATCTCTTCTTCTTTTAATGTATGCAATGCATCCCTTTTAGATGGTAGAGTTATTTGTGCCCCTGAGATAATGAATAGGAGGACAAAATAGTTACCTACTTATTAGAACACAGGAAGGACATTAAGAGATAGTAGGAAGGGTTTAAAAGTCATTAATTAAGGAAGAGAAAACTCTGACCTTTGCCAGACAGTCTCCTACTTCCAGGCTGTTAGATAACTGCACACAACTGTTGATTCATCTGGTTATTTTCAGCAGCTGTGGACACATCCAGAGGCCATGCTGCTTAGATTATTCTGTTTCCGGTGGGCCACAGGAATACAATCCTCCTAACATTTTCAGGTCCAAAGACCTGGCTTTATGCTCTGTGAGGTAACTGGGGGGCTTCGGCTCAGTGCTCTTTCCAGGACAGACAGACAGAGCTTTCTACAGCTGATTATCTACTGAGTTCTCACTGTCAGTCAGGCACCATTCTACGTGCTTTCCATGAACCCTCCTTCAGTCTTCAGGCCACTCGATGGGGTGGCATTACGAGGCCACCTTTACAGGGGAGCCTGGATGTGAACTGGAGCGCCCTAGCTTCAAGCCCAGGTTCAACATGGCAGGTTACACTGCCCTAAGAGAGTCCCACCTGGGTCTATAAGCTCCCTCCCGGCCACTCTGCATCATGCTGGTGACCTTCCACATAGGCAAGCACGGGGGTCCCGCTGACTCTCCAAAGAATGCCAGCTCCAGCACTGGCCCCTCGGGTCTCTGCCCTCGTAATTCACAGGCCAACACCAACGGACAAACAAAGCACAAAATCTCTATGCTCTGCAAAACTCACAATGAGAGGAGACCCACTTCATCCACTGAGATACACTTATAAAATATACTTGGATTTTAACATGAAACCATTTTTATACCAGATTATAAACTTACATAGTGACATGATGAATCATAAAAAATGCCTCTAAGTTTCCCAAGTCAGATATTAAATAAGCACAATGAAATAATTATCTTAGAGATCTCACTCAATGCTAATTTTATATATATATTTTTTAAAATGCCTGTAAGCCTCTGGAATAAAGGAAATTACTATAAAAATCATTATTCATCCAATACTTTGTGTTGATCCTAAGTAATACATTATTAACCATATTCAAAAAAAAGTTCATATAATAACTTTAAGAGTTGTATATATATTCATTTATGTCAGGCTTCAATTTATAATAATATCATTAGGCAATCACTTGCTCAAAAAAATTATTTGAATTGAGAGAATTAGCTTTCCATTTATTACTTTAAATTATAAAAATAATTCCCAAATAAGTAGATATTATCAATAAAAAATTGGAGTACATAGAGACAGTTCGTGGTTTACATTATCTCAAAAAAGATGTTTAGTTTGCATTACTTTTCACATGTTTGTAAAAACATGTTCTTTGTTTAAAACTGTTTTATAGAAGTTAAAAATAAGGCAAAAATAAAGGTCTAAATATGCAAAAGGCTTTTTACAAAACCAAAGGAAAAAACTGTTTAATTCAGATGCTGAAGGGAAATTTAGAAACAACACAGAAATATTTAAATGAGAAAAAAAAAATCACAGCATGTAAAAATAAAATGAATTCTTTATAGCATTGCCAAAGGATTATGAAATCATAAATCATATGGAAATTAATGAATATTTGTTGTCAATAAAGTAGAAAAACTCTAATATATTTTCATCTATATATTTCTAAAGAAAGGTGAAAGCATTTCGATTGGTACCAAAAATACTATAAAGAAGGGCACGCTCACAGCCACTGTTGTCAGGGCCAGTGCCCAATCACTATCAAATTCAGTCACGTGCAGGTCTGTGTGCGTTATCACTTCAGGTCACTCACCCAATTCCCAGGAGAACAACAAAGACCGGTGCTATCGGTACTGTTTCTTTTTCACCCCCATCTTAATCCCTCTGAGACCAATTACGTGCTATCAGCCTCCCAGATAGCCCAGTTTCCATGTACTCAAGGGCACATGTTTGCACCCAAAGTGGGTCTCGTACATTAAAGTACGCTATGTTTCAGAGCTTTGGATATTGATACAAAATGATGAGGCATATCCAACTTGAACACCAAGGTGTCACTAGTGATTGACTTGGGGATAGAGGGAAAGGGAAAAGAAGACGATCTTACCCAGATCCACGGTAATGTAATGTCTACATTCACAACTGAAGATCATTCAGTGAATCTTGAAAACGGGTAAAGTCTTACAGAAAGCTACACGGTTCTACAGGATCCCACAGGATATGGGAAACATAGGGCACCATTTTGGATTGGTCTTTAAGGAGCAAGTCCCCATTGTCACTTCAGAAGCATAAGTGAACAAAGGGCCTGCTTAAATATATTTTTAAAACAAAAATGGAACATTCAAAGCTTATGTGGCAAGTTTAGGTAAGACGGTCAATGCAAATGAATGATGAGAACATGAAACTTACTAAGACCATTTTCGGGAGGAAAACCAAATGCTGTTAACAGTGTTTGAGGAAACAATGTCAAGCTAATTTCCATAAACAATGGCACAATTATACGTTCAATATTATTATATCTTTCTACATTTTAAAGTTTTCTCATCTCACTTAGCATTGGATTATGTAATTAATTATAAGGACTACAGAGATATTTGTGAAAACAGATTTATCTCCAAACATAACTTGTGCCAGATAATTTAATATAATGTCCCTCGTTTACACATTTTAGACAGTATATTAGGAAGACTCTTCCAGCACCCATTTAAATTACATTGCTTAATTTCCCATAACAACTCCAGGGAATTTACGTAGCGCTATTTCAATTAGTGAATCTAGCACCTATAAAATAGGAATATTTAAACTGCTCAAATGAATAAAAAAGTTTTATAAACTTAGTTTAACTTCAAAATATGCAAATACAGTCTGGACTTGACACTTTTCATCTTGTTTTTCCTTATTTACATAAAGCAGCTCTTTTATGCACTAACACAAAGGGCATGTGTTTTGTTACTGACTCAACTTTCTTAAAAAGCTTCTTTCAGGATATCTGAATTTAAATATAAATAAAAAGTACTTATAAATGTTAGGTAAAAAAGTCAGTCATAATTTTTAAAGCTTTCATTTAGTCTTTTCCTTTCCTTATGGGCAACCTTTTGGAAAATAAAGTATCAGCAAAGTTACAGCAAATGACAACGTTTTGTGTTCAGCATCTACGGACCCTCCCACCTGGTCTCGTCCTTGGAACACCCGCCGAGGCCTCCGCACCGCCTCGGACGCCTGCACACGACTCGTCCTGCTTTCGTGTCAGGGTCCCGGCCTCCTGTCACTGCGCAGAGGGCGCTCTGTGCAACAGCTTGAGCGTGCCTCTGCCCTTGGACATGGGGTCCCCCAGGGAACACGGTGGGTGAGGGGGTAAGAACTGACGAGTCCAGGGGGGAGTGGGGACGCCCCTCACACACGGCCTGAGAGCTGACTCCCAGCTGTGTGGCCGGTGGCTCCCGCACTGGGGTCCAGGCAGGTGTAGCATCTGCCCTGGGGACTGGCTCCAGTGCTTCTGGGCCTCTATCTGCTCGTAAGTAAAATGGGAACGTGCCATAGTGGTTATCTCGGTAACAGGCAAGTTCCTACTGGATCACAGCAAATGGTGATTTCCAAAGCTGAAAACAGTTCAGTATTCCAATGTCACTGAAAGCCACATAGATACATTTACAATCTACAATAACCTATAAATATCTGAAATCAGTTTACTTCGGTTAAAAGCGCATTATTCGTATATAATCAAGCATAGGAAAAGCACTGTGCTTTTTAATCCTTACATTTTAAATACTCTGAAAAAAAAATCAATACTTTCTTGTCTTCAGAAAAACAAAAATGATGGTGAAAATTCTCATGCATTTGAGTGATGTAGAGGAAAGACCTGGCCAGGCTGCACCACTGAACACCTACCCCTGGGGAGGCGGAAAGGCAGGAGGACACCGCTCCCACCCCGCCCCGCCCCGCCCCGCCCCGCCCCGGCCTTCCATTTCTCAACTTAAAAAACACGCCGGGGTGGGGGTGGGGGGCGTGGTCTAAGAAAAGAAAAAAAAACTAATGGGAAGGAGGTTACATTTTTTAAATTCTCATTTATGAGGTGAAAGTTGATGAGATTTCATTCATTCCCCATCAGTTCTTGATTAGATGTGACCTTTTCAGTTGATATTTTAAAGGGTAATTGACTTGAGAAGTAGTCCCATTAAATGATTTTTACTAAAAACAGATACTTTTCTATCTGTGGGCTGGAGGTAGATAGCCAAGACACAAACAGAAATTTGATGTCCAAGAAGGGAGGCACTAAATAATGTGAAATCTGATTACTGGTTTAATAATTCCACTTCCAAAATTATATTTTGGTTTCTTCACCTGTAAAAAGTAATAAGTTCTATGAAATTAGCAAGTTTTCAAAAAATATAATTGGAAGATAACTTCAAATATTGTGTCCTACAAGATTTTCTTCTTTACAATAAACTTCAGATTGCTACTAAACAGATAGACAACGGCCACAGCAACCAGTTTAGAGCGAAGAGCACTGCTCTATGTCCACTTTATCACAAGGTTTTACCATCTTACCAATGTTTTATAGGCGTTTATCTTTATTTTTCATTCAAAGCATTGTTTTCAAATCTTCAGTTTAATTTCTCCCCACTCTATTTTCTCAAATCAAGATCACCCTTATTTTTCCCTATTCATTTCCATTTTCTACTTTCATCTATAAACCTTTTACTCAGCTTTTCAGAACTTCCTTCCAAACCTATCTGCTCAAACCTAAAATGAAGAGAAATCTGCTAAAAGTAACCACTGAGGCACAATTGTACTCAACCTTTCTTTAAACTATGAAACTATTTAAACTATGAATTTTTAATAATAAGTAAAAAGTATTGAATGAAATGAAATCTATAATTGCATGATGTTAATGCTCCAATTTTCAATAAAATAAGTTGGTTACAAAGAACTAACCCAGTACAGCATGACATGTTATACTTTCGGAATATTTGTCAATACAACTATTCACCATTTTTTTTCAACTGAGGGCTTCATGAAATAATTTAGTGAACAATAGGAAATGCATAATTTTGATGGTCACCCCAGTGTCTCACAGAGAAATTACATACTGAAACTGAGAGGAAATAATCCATTTGCCTTATTTCCCACTAAATGAATACTGGGTATTCCAAAAATAATGTCGCTTGCTTATAAGAATGAAAAGCAATCACATAGCAGGTAATGTCAAGAAAAGAATACTGCCTTTTTGTGTGACCTATCGTTTCAGTAATTTTCTGCCTTCCCAGATAGAAAGTTCTTTGGAGAAGTTTCTCTCGCTCTTTCAATTGCCACTTATTGGTTCATGTATTTTTTTTTCATTTACACCTTTAATCTCACTCTTTCCCTCCCTCAATCCGTCAGTCAGTCAGCCACTGACCCTTTGGAATACGCCACGCCCTGGAGGCACACAGATGACAAGCAGGGACTTCTCAGAGCAGGAACCAGTCAGGCCGGAGGGGAGCAAAGGACCAGCTCTGACATGGGGTGCGGCCCAGGGGAGGCGGGGGCAAGGAAAGCGGGGAGCAGGGTAACGACGCAGAGATGACGCCCAAGCTTTGTTTTGAAGAGAGGGGTTCGCAGGGTAAGGAACAGGGTATTTCAGAAAGAGGGTGCAGAGCCCATTAAAACACGCATGACCTCTGGAACCCACACTGGTCGTTAGGGAGCTTATAGCGTCTGTTACCGTTTTAGCTACAATATTGACACTTAATGACCTGGTCTTCTGATTAAAAGTTCAGTTTCAAAACTTTATACTCCACTTGTCATTGTTTCCCTTTTTTTGTCACGCTAAAAAACTAAACGGCAATTTGGATTTTTGTTTGTTTGTTTGGTTTTTTTGAGGGCAGTGTCACTGGCCCTCACATGCAGGACCCGAACCGGGGCTGCTGGCGTCCCAAGCCAGCGCTCAACCACCGCGCCCCTTGGCCGGCCTGGACTTTTTGAAAGACCTGAACAACCTCCTCTATAAAGAAATGTTTCAGATTCCATTAAGATGGCGGCATGAAATCTGCCTGGGTTGTTTGCCATCATAAATTGAGTAGTTACTGTGCAAACAAATAAGGTTCTGACTTGAGAGAAAGTGTTTATTAGCACATCTGCACTTCAAAGCGCTTGTTCTGAGAACTTTTCTACATAGCTGAAAGGATTAAAGTAACATTATTAGTCTGCATTTCTAGACCGAATTTCTTTAGTAAAAGTTAGTTTCCATGTTTACCTAGATATTACAGCTTTCTATTTTTTCATGGCACAAGATTTTACCAAGAGGAGGAATCATACTGACATGTGTTTTTTTTTTTTGGAAAGTACCCCATATAACATGTTTTGCTTTATATTTCTTTTCGAAACTGGAAACTATATGGAGGGAAGTAAAAAGGTGGAATCTGTTTTCCTTTCCCAACTCGAAGAAGACCTTCTCTCTGGGCCCGACTTTGATATGCGCCCCTGGGCTGAGAAGCTGCAGAGCCAAGTTCACACTTAGCCGCACTGAAGTAACCCTGCCGGCAGGCCGACTTCCACGAACCGCCAGTGGTATCATCATTAAAACCCTGCTGAAGGTCACCATGGTAACCGCCTGCTGAGGCCTCACTGCTGCTCGCATCTCCTAATCAGCTACCATGTGAAATGCAAATTTAGACAGTCTGAAAATTAGTCAAGAAGAATAGGGGATGAGGATGCAGATATGTGAAATATTCATGCGCCTCATGGAAAAAAGGAGACAGCATGAATGACACAACAAAGGAGGGACCCTGACATCCTCACGGTCATTCCGAGTCATTGTTCACGCCGCACTGTATTTCAGGCCTGGGGTTCTGAAGTGGGTTTTGTGAAATGCCATATTTATATGCTGCACCCAAAATAGTAATTAAAAATGGCCTACCTCATAGCATTAACATCAAATAAAGATAATACTTCTAGATGATCACCACTGCCTGGCAAGTGTTTATTCTAATTACCTGAATGCAAATGCTATGAAATGAAAAGGCAGGCATCACTGATTATCAGTATCAAAACTACCAGGAAAAAATAGGTACTTAGAACATTCTCGGACCCCAAATGCTTTACGTCTGGTAAAAATCTTTTAGAGATATTTATTATTCAAGTGACGCTGACTCCATTTTCCTTATATAAAACTAAACCCAAATGCTATTCATTTCACAATACGAAGGGTGACAAGACTACCTAATAAGTGAACATTATAATTGTTTTAGATTTCTCCTTTCCTCCTTTCCCTTTTCCTTGGGCGGGAATCTGTGGCTCATGAGACGGTGAGATGTCCTAACTCCAGACAGCGTTTGCTCTGTGTAGACCCCCAGGGAGCTTTCTAAAAAGCGCGGTGAGAACACCTTGAGTTAACCCTATGCAGAATGACCCCGCTATTCTGCATAGCTCCTTAAATATTAGGAAAATCTGACGTGTCAGGGTAAAGTGGGCGATGGTTTGTTCTACAAGCCACTGGGTGTTGGGCAGAGCCCGAGCAACCCATTTCAAAGGTAACCCTAGCGAGCGAGGGTTCAGGCTCAGATCTGGGCAAGTCTTCTAAATTGTCCCGTCCTGGCCAACAGACTTTGGCATGCGTCTGCAGTGATGACCCCGAACATCTCCCCATCGGAACAACTGCACCAGGGAGTGTGGCGGGCGGGAGTGCGCGAGTGAGGCAGAGGCGTGTGGCAGAGGTGTGTATGTTTCCAGTTTGGGAAAACGGGAAAAATGGGAAGGAGTTATGCCCAGAGCGGAAGTGCTAATTGTCTGTTGTTCTGAGACTGGGGGGAGAGGGGTGGGGTCCCAACAGGCTACGAAGGGGAGCCTGGGTGTGAGTGCCAACCCTGCCCTCGGCTGTGTCCCCAACGCTGGGAAGTCAGCCCGCTCGGACCACACCCGGACATGGTCATTTCCGTGTCCCACCCCCATTAGGAGCTGCTGTGTCAAATCTAAACAGCAAGTCTCCCCGAGAATAAAAACCATGAAAAGGGCTCCTTCTGCCACCTGTGCGTGTGGTCTGCATTTCGGGATGAGGGACGATTTCTTAGTAAAGTGCCCATGTTAGCGACATGCACGCAGGACGGCCAGCGGCGCACAGGACTTACTTCCTCTGAATAGTGATCTGAAGGAAGCGGTGGGTAGTCGCACTGCTCTATCTTCTTACACAGCGAGTACAGATTCATTTTGTCACCGTAGAAAGGACTCTGTAACGCGGCCATCTGTAAAACGCTCCCAATGAAACTGATATAGTTACTGGTCACTTTAAAGGTGATTTCATCAAGTATTTTACACTGGGGTAGAAAACAATTACAAACACTTTAAATAAAGTTATCTGGGCCTTTTGGCTCTTAAGAATACCCTTTTCTGAGAATTACTTAGTGAGTTCTAACAATCTTACTTCAATTTTTGGTTATTTTTTTTCAACATTTAAAATTGCCTAAAAGAGAGAAGGAGTTCGCATATATTTATATTACTTACATGCATATGCATACAACGTTAAGAAAAAGAACATAAAGCCACTTAGAGATCTTTGTAACTATAATACCATAAAAGCAACTGGTTTACCTCACAACTAAACAGGCGTCGATGGCATACATCACACGTATAATGGCCAAAATGTAACAAAAACTGAAAACTAAAGTTAAAATTGAATTATAATCTAGCAATGGAACAGAATGCACATTTTATCTTGCATTAATAGTTTCTGTAGGGAAAAAAAAAAGTCTAATCAATCTGAATGTTGTAACCAGTCTTCAAGGAGTTTACAATGATTGGAACTTTCTTCTTTTCGTAATGTCTCAAAAACCACTAAATACGCTGAAAAGCTCTGTGAGTCACAGCAGCTACTTCAAGGCACCCAAGTCAGATTTTTATGCTGGGGGAAAAAAAAAAAAAGCCTCGCAGAATGAACAACTTTAAAAAAGACATTACGGAATCTAAATCTATTTTCAGACAAGCTTCTAACTTGACATTTAAAGTGCAAGCAAGTAGTGTGGTAAGCAGGGTTACGAACTAAAAATTCAATTCCAGTGTTCGCATCCTGTTCCAAACCTTCTGAATCTCTGAACCGCAGCAGCGAGAATACAACACGGAGCGGGGGCCTGCGCCCGAGCCAGTCACCCTTTTCTACATGTGCTAATAAGCTTGACTTTGGAAGGACAATGTGTGCCGTCTCCAGACAGGCAGCGAGTGTGTGAAACACGCTCGCCCATGCTGTGCTACTCAGTGAGCGTCAGTGGGGACAGGACAAGCTGAAAATGGCTCTCATCTGTCTTCTGGCACTCCAGCCAGACTTTTAACTCCTTCGGAGCCTTAACGCAGAGGGGCCGCTCAGGCAGGGAGCCCGTGAAGCAGGTGGACACATGCTTCCGTCCTACGGTTTATACAGAGCCTACGGGAACCTAGAGAAAACCGCCTTAGGAAAGTGTGTTCCATACGAGGAGGAAAAAGTAAAAAAATAAAACAAAAACACCAATTTGAATGCCTCTAAATATAGCAAACATTCCATTTGAGAAGAAATTTCTAAAAGAGGAGCAAGCTACAATCGTAATCACGTTTTTTGTTCAAAATGCAAGGGCACTGGACGATAAAAGAGTATCAAAAAGCTACCTTAACGAATATACTGTGTATATAAACCGTGGGCTCTCCATGTTGGCGAAACCCCGAGGTGAGTGTCCACATATTCACAATCAAATGCTAGGAGTTCATTATGGGACTTTTGTCTCAATTGTGCAGCGTTAAAAAAAAAAAATCTGAAAGTCCCCTAAGGAGTTAAACAGGAATGGTATATTTTCATGCATCTCCTGCTTTGACAGATGAAAAATGTCAACTGTCCTGTTTTTATTTTCCAGCTTTTGCACTATTCATCTGGTTCATTAGTGCATCTCGATGCCGCCCCTGACAGCTGCTCGCACTCTCTTCCCGGCAGCTGAATTTTTCAGGCTAATTTGATCCTCCACACTGAGGCGGTGGCTAGAATGATTGACTTGCTCCCTGACCTCCAGGGTCTGGCTTCCCTGATTAGTATTCTGGGGGTGTCGGAGGGACGAAAGCCCACTGTCTGTCTTCAGGGCTGGTGGCAGCTCTCTTTTTTTTTGAACTGTAAGCCACCAACCTACAACCCTGGAAGGATGCAATTGCTGAGCTGAACAATAAAGGAAATGTGTAAAACCTACTTTTCCATGTAAAGGTCCGTGTAGCAAAAGCACAGCGTCCTGGTTTTAATTAGTAAAGCTGACTTTGTTGCATATCAATTAAAACTGTACTGCTAGGGTTTTTTTTTTTTTTTTTTTGAGATTTCAAGAATATTTGAAAGTCTAATTCTCTGAGTTTCAAATGCATTTTCAAAAAAGGCTTCCGACTCCTTCATTGTAAATTCTTAGTGGGACACAATATAAAATATCTATGCAATCTTATGACCAGTTTTTTTAAAGCTAAATGAATTTCTAGCAACATCATAATAGAACATAACTGGAAGGAGATAATAACATATAAGTAAATTGAATCTTCAGAAAAATGCTAGTTCTTCCAAATGACTTGCATACAAGAATTGAGAAAATGCACTGAAATGAAAACTAATGTTCACATGATAAATACTTGACTTCAAAATCATCCACAGCACATGAAATGCATGGAGTAGGAGTGTCCAAAGAAATAATTTTTATTTTGGTGATCATTTTCAGCACACACGAAAAAGGGACACTGCCTCTCAGAGGTGAATTCAGAATGGGAAGAATTAGTTCAGATTTGACGTGAGAGTCTGCTGGCCCTAAAAGAATTGTGCAAACCCAAGAAAAACACTTACTACCTCAACTGAACTTTTTCCTTTGCATGCTAAATTTCATCTCATTTGTGGAATCCAATTTGCTATTTCCTTTTAGATGTTGAAAAGGAAAACGTTGCTTTGATAATATTAGACTATTGCCTGGAGGAACCTAAGGTTAGTTACCTAAGCAGGTATAAAATATTTTAAAATGTACAGTGATTTTTAAACATTACAGTAACATAATATAATCAAATCAGTTCTTTCAACTTTGTGCCAAATTATAACAGAATATAATGAGCATAAATAAATATCATTTAATCTCATGTGCATGTATAAAAACATATTTTGTTAAGTCACTAATTCATAATTTTTCATAATAAAAATTATCCTAGGGATGTAATTTAAGAACATTTAAAAATCCTTTCTCTTTAAATAGTCATTAGTCACTGTAGTAGGGAGAACAAAATAAACAATCTCTTAAATTTTGGAAATTTGAATCTGCAATCAGTAAAATAACAAAGATCATGATAGATTTTTTTAGAAACATTCTTATGGTTCACTTTCAAGTATTGGTGAAACAATTAAAATAGATGACCTCAATACATATTTAAGTTAAGAGGCCAAGGGATACAAAATACAGAGTAAGAAATACAATGGCTACTATCTACCCACATAGATTTCCTTTGTGTCCATTAAAATAGGAAGATGATCCTGTATTTTCCTTCATTTTATTTTATTAAAAGAGTGACTTAAACGTAGACTAACTTTAAATTAAGAGCTTTGCCTCAAAGCCTATATTTCTAGGAAGATTACCATTCAATTAAAAAAAAATGACAGACGTCACTAGCTTCAGATACTCTTTGATGTCATCACTTTATCACAGGGGTATAAATGAGCTGATATTATGCTTTCCTCTATCGAAATTACTGCAGTACAATATTGAGGATCTACCTACACAATTCTATCTCCCTTTCATAAATTCTCAGCAGCAGAACAGGAGAGAGTGTGCCACTGAGTTTGAGCAACACAAATTGTTACTCATGGAAATGAAATTAAGTGATAATCTAGGAGAATGATCTGTTTGCATACTATCCTTGAAGTCCAATTACTCTACATAAAGTGGAAAAAAAAATGTGATAGGATATTTACTGTGCTTCACATTTTAAATCCATTCCATTATACCTCTCCTACAATGCATGGATAGGAAAGTTTTTTCAGAGATGTTGAAATATACATTTTTATAAAACATCATATTAATATAAAAACATTAAAAAAAATAAAATTCTCATCAAAAGGGAACATTTTAAAAACATATTGGAGGGACTAAATGTGTAAGAACGTACAGTTACTAAATTCTACTCTAAAAGCAGTTGCTAAGCCATAGAATTAACTCTTTGTAATTGAAACACTAATTCTTAAACATCACCTAGGACAAACTAAGTGTATACTGGAAGGATAAGGGGAATGTTTCACAGGGAGTAGAAACACATCCAGATGTGGGATTATCATCATTACCTACCTCATACAGCAGACAGCCGAGAGACCAGATGTCAGATTTGAAGTTGTACCCATTTTCATGTATTCTCTCTGGAGACATGTAATAAGGCGTACCCACTGCAAAGAACAGACCAAAGAAAACCACAGGAGCATGAAAAGGAGGATGTGGCTGAGGTAAGGAATTACACGCAAAATTCTGGATCCAAAATGTCCCCGAAATAATTCATTACGATCAGAAAATTGTTTTTCAGAATCCTCAAAACTTTTAAATTTCCTCTTTACTCCCTGACCCTCAAACAACTCATTAATATCTTCCCTAACTAAAGAGGGGGCAGAGGCTCAAACCTCCATTTATGGCCAGGGAGAAGGAGGGGACACAACTAAAGGGGAACAGAGGGAATCCTCACAAGGAAGCCTAGTTAAGTGAATCACATTGACTTCACTTCTTTATCTAAAAAGGATATAACTGCGTATCCCAAAGAAGCAAGCACAATAATATAATTTATTTAAATATAAACAGTAATATATAACAACTTAGTAGGCTATGCATAAGTAAATTACACTAACTTTTATAGACACATCCTTAGGATACAGTGGTGGCTCCTAAAATTACAAATTGTGTAATCGTTAACTTTCACTACCTTACTCCTACTTTGGAAAGAATATAACAGACTTGTGTACATCAAAGGTTATATAACAACAGGTGAAAAGTCACTGACGTCTGTGGAAAAATGTCTGAGCGATTACTCCTACTGAATGAAACCTTCTCAGAGATGGGATACTCCGGATAAGTTTTGGTTTTGTTTATTTGTTTGATGTGCTAATACTTTTTTTTCTTATGGCCGTTTTAGAAAATGCTAATATAATAAATGCTAATATAGTAAATATTTATTAAACATTTAAAAATAAACAAAGGCAGGCCGGCCGAGTGGCTCCGTGGTTAAGTGCTGGCTTGGGAAGCCAGCAGCCCCGGTTCGGGTCCCACATATGAGGGCCAGTGACACTGCCCTCAAAAAAAAAAATAAAATAAAAAAATAAAATAAATAAAATAAATATAAACAAAGGCATTCTATTTTGAAGAGTAAAAACATTTCAGTGACTTTCAAAGTTAATACAGTTCAATTTCAAACTTAGATAGCTATTTCACCATCATTAGCCTAAGACTTTTTTGCCAAACAGAAAAATCAAAGTTTAAGAATAACATTGAGGGATTTTAGTTGCTTGAAGCAAGAGCTACCAAAAATACACTGCTACTCATAGAGTAAAGGAAGGATGCTCTCCTTTTTCTATTAATTTTTCAAGAACGCCCCGTATCATATAGTTGATGTAAATCTTAATGACTATAACTCACGATATTGAACAGGGGTGTTTAGCGGGAGACAAGAAGGGTCGCACAACAATAAAAACAGCACCATCCTCAAAGGCAGGAGTCGGTTTTCCCAAGAAATAAAGTTATAGCTTCATAGTCGTGTGTGGAAGCTACGCGCAAAAGGTGAAAACATCAGAACCACGTACGCCCAAGAAACCCTCTCGGTACGGGAATCCATTTTTACTAGGAACGCCTCGTCCTGGACAGAACGGACGAAAGCAAGTATTTATGAAGGTGAAGGAGAAAAGGGAAAAGGATATGCAAACAGGACAAAAGAAATTTAAATAAAATACAAATACTTCGGCTACAAAATAAATAAGACAAATTTTGAGAAATAAGCTATTGAATGGCAGCATTTACTCTGAAGACAAACCAGTGAATGTGCCGATTTCTGTCAGGGTCAGAAAAGCCAGGAAACTTTTAAAAGAGCTGGGTTCAAGGAGCTGGTCTTGTCCGCAGGGCAAGTAAAGCAAGCTGTCTGGCTTTGGGGGTTCCCCCCGTTCCCCCGTGGTGTGCGTAGCCACGTGGATCACTGGAAATGTTTACACGCCGCCTGCACCGGGAAGGACGGGCAGGTGCACAGCGCTTCCCCGGGCTGCGCGCAGGCCGCTGGTTCGGGCCCCTGAGCAAGTGCGTGGCAGCGAGGGATGAGCAGACGGGCTTCGGGAACCCACGGGCCCAGAGCACGGAGGCTCCCAGGCCCGAGCTGACCCACAGCGAAGGAGCCCAGGGAGAGCCGCGGCACACTGCGGGTCTGATGGAGAGCTGACGGCAGGGCAGACGACGAAACGCTGGCACTTTGCGGGGTCGGCCGCAGCCTAACGTGCACCGCAGCAGAAGCTGCACTCACGGAGAGAAAAGGGCCTTAGGACGCCCACTAAGCTAAACCTACAACGGGAGACTGAGAAACGAATGCACGGAAAGCCTCTGCCCGTGGGCAGCTGGGCGCCGTTCCCAAAAGTTACTTCCAGTTAGCACGCCACTGGAAGACACTGCCTCTGGGTCCTTCTGTGAGGAACATGCTTCTTTCTACTGAATACGCATTATTGACCGGCACCTTGATCCACATGCAAGTGTAAATCTAAGGGTGCCACGGGCCTCTTCAATGACACATTTCCGAAAGACTCATTAGGTAAGAAGGGGACAAAGTCTGTACCCTGACTACCATCACTCGTTGGATAAATTCATAATGAACTGCTGAACACAGAGAGGAGGGAGGTCCCACTGCCACCGTCTGACAGGCTCCCCACTGGGCGCCCCCGCCTCTGCAGCCGGCCAGGGGCTGCAACGCACACACTCGGGCTCACCCTCACCTCCGCTCCGGCGGCAACGCTCAGGGCAACGCGAAGGCCTTTAAACGCAGGGACGCGTTCCCACGCCTCTGACTTAATGAATACAGTGCATCTATTCGCTAAAACCCGTTTTTGAAATCCAGGACGACTGTGCCTATTAATTGCTACGGCCTCCAGAATGCTGGGACTTCTTTTCCCAGCTGTGCAGGAAGAGGGCGCGTTGTGCAGCGATGTGATTAGACATTGAAACGATCGCGCAAGTCGCTGCGGAGCGTGGACAGTGCGGGATGCGGAGCGCCACTCACGTGCCGGGGAGTCGGCAAAAGGGGGAGGGATTTCACTAGGGCGGGCACTGGTGTCATTTTAACCTCCTGACACGAGTAAAAGTAAGAAATGGATGATAACATTACAGAAACGCAGGGAGGCTCATACTAGAGGAAAACTGCTAACAACTGAAAATTCTAAAGACCGTCTGTCTTCATATATTAAAAAATTTCATTGAATTGATTTATTCTAGCTATGTGAGAAAAGTTTTACAAGTTACATACCGAGTTTTCTCAACAGTTTAGCTTAAAATTTAGCACTGCAATTTCTGCAAACATCTGAATGAGAAAAAAACAGAACCACTGAAACTCTTTTAATGTGGTTAGACTTGGGTTGCTATTTTTAAACAAGAGGCAGGGCAAAAAGCAGTCCAAGGTCAGAAATCTGTTCACGTTTCAGCTGTGCCACTAACTAACTAGCCTCAACTTCTCTCTTTATTCCCTTTCCTCATCTGTAAGAAGCAGGAATGAGAAAGAGGAGATGATTTCTGAGATCCCTTTTGCTCTAATATTCTACAGCATTCATAAAAACCCTACAAAATTCCATATGGAAAATGGAATGGAAAAAGTAATATATTCCTTTTTAAAACTATGACCTAGGGCAGTTGGATGATGTGTGTTAAGTCCGAGAGTACAAACAAGTACATTCAGTTTAGAAATCTTGCTTCTTTCTCGAGTTAGAGCACACCGAAGAAAAGAAAGCTTTCAACATTCCTTGTTGGGAAAACTAAAAGAACACGAGTCATCTTATACTCCGGTTTGATTGAAAAAGACACACTAAACTCAGGGACTAGGGATTAACTCTCAACCTTTCCTTCAAACTCAAGGCAGCCCGGAAATTACCAGCAGACTTAACTGAGAGAGGCCACACTTACTTAATTGAAGAAGTATTATCTGGGGTCAGTACGGAATGGCTGAGTGGTACATCAATATTTCCTCTACAAAAGGCATTTATGAAACATAATTTGTCATCTTTTAAGGGTACCTGGCAATATTTAAGAGCGTTAATTCATGCCAAGGGGGAAACGGAGAACCAGGAAATGTTACCGTTGCCGGTTCCCTGTCCCAGGCACGGTGTCAGACGCTGCCTTTCTAACCAACGCGTGTCAGGCCTCTGTGTGATGGCCCCACACTGTGCTAGATGCTGGGGCCAGAAGGGAACAGGATGCGTCCTTGACCTCATGGGCTCACGCGCTAGTGACACGGGGGATATTCTGAGGTGGCTTCATTACATGCTACAACTATTATTGTTTTTTACAGAGGAGGCATTGGGAGGTCAGGTAATTTGGAATGACCACAAAACTGTCAGGTGTGGACCTGGAATTCACACCAGGTAGTGCTGTCCCTTACACTGACCACTGTAAAATGTAACTGGAAAAAATCTGTATATTTCCGAATTAAGCAGCAGAAAATTCTCCTAAAAGTTAGAGCATGAAAAGCCAGGAATCGGGATCCAGTTTCAATGGGGTTCAATGGGCCACCCGTGAAAATTAGGCTGCTCTGCAGCTACTCCAGTTGTTTCAATAAATACTTGTTGTGCTGGCGGGGAGGTTAAATAGGCACATTTAACCAGATAATGTAGCTTCTTCCCGGAGCAACTGTTTAAGTCAAGAACAGGCTGCAAGTTAAAAATAAATGGGTGACAGCACCGACAGCATAGCCTGAACATATGTGCCCTTTGCAGCTCCAAACTGTGCTGACCACTGAGGCGAGAGCCACAGGGGTGCTGGGGAAGGTGTGGGAGAGAGGGCACGTGGCCACAGGTGGCACTTGGCACCCAAAATGGAGCTGTTTGAATGCCTGCTTCACAAACACGAATTCTCTAAGTTGACATCAGAGGCTATATCGCACTTGAAAATAGTGTGGGGAACATGAATGGTACACTCAGGAGACTGCAGTGTGAGACTTCTGATACTGGTGCATGTCCTCTGCTGGCCGCATCACAGAATAGGAGAGGCCTTTGTCTCACTGTGAAAGGCAGGGGGGTTAATCCTTCAGCAACAACAACAGAGCCCGCCACCCCCTCACACACACACACCAGCAGCAGCAAGGCCTGTCAAGTATTTGTTTAGCACATGGGTCAGTATTACAGCATTTTAGTTAGCTTTTTTTAAAAACCAATTCTATTTTTAGCATGTCCAAACACATATAATAACCAAATTCACACCTGCACATACAAAAAGAAAATTCTCTGTCTTTCCTCTTCTGGGGGACACTATGAAAGCAAGTAAGATGTCACACTGGAACATTATTCATCTAACTGTTCTCATTTGTTTTTGGTTTTTTTCCCATTCACCACAGCAAGCAGCCAACAGGAAATACTTCATCATATAGAAAAAATGCAACTTCGGTGCAAATAGATTCGCTATGATAACAGATAACTACCCCTCAATTACTTATTTACACCTTTGTAGTATAGAATGTGGGAAGATTTTATAGTAGATTAATTTTTCTAATTAAGTTTTGTTAAAATCACTTTTTATCTCCTGCTCTATTTTGGGCTATGATGGAGTACGCCACTCAGAAGCAGGACTCATACTAAGAAGAGACGCCTCTTGAAAACTAAATAAATTTTTTTACTAAAAAAAAAAAAAAAATAGAACTGCTAAAACTAACAGTAATGATAGAAAGGAACTTGTTTACAAAATCTATATTATGCCAAGTGTGATAGTGAAAAATAAATGTGTATCACAATCTGATGAAGGAGTCCATCCAAAGACAGGATGTAACATTTCTAAGTACATGTGTGCCCAACATAGGAGGCCCTAAATGCAGACACAGCAAATATTAACAAAAATAAAAGGGGCAACGGACAGCAGTATAACAATAGTAAGGGCCTTTAACACCCCACTTGCATCAATGGATAGATCATTCAGACAGAAAATCAGTCAGCAAACAGTGGCAGGAAACAACACAATGGACCAGATGGACTTCACTGATATGTACGTAACATTCCACCCAAAGCACCAGAATACACATGCTTTTCAAGTGCATGTGAAACATTCTCCAGGATTAATCACCTGGTGGGACACAAAACAATTCTCAATAAGTTTAAAAAGACTCAAATCACATCCAGCATCTTAGCCAACCACAATGGTATGAAACTAGAAATCAGTTACAAGAAGAAAACGGGAAACAACACAAGCACGTGGAGACGATGCAATATGGTATCAAACAACCAATGGGTCAATGCAGATACCAAAGAGGAAATGAAGTATACCTTGAGACAAATGAAAATGAAAACACAACGCTGCAAAATCTTTGGGGCTCAGCAAAAGCAGTTCTAAAAGGGAAGTTATAGCAATACAGGTCTACCTCAAGAAACAAGAATAATCTCAAATAAAAAATCTAAAGGAACTAGACAACAAAACGAAACAAACAAGGCCCAAAGTAGGTAGAAGAAAGGCAATTATAAAGATCAGAGCAGGAATAAATGAAATAGAGACACAAAAACAGAAAAGGTCAAAGAAACTAAGAGCTGGTTCTTAAAAAAGAAAAACAAAATCGATAAACCTTTAGCCAGACTTGTCAAGAAAAAAATAGGGCCCAAATAAATAAAATCAGAAACGAAAGAGGAGAAATTACAACCGATACCACACGAATACAAAGGATTACAGTGAATAATTATACTCCAACAAATTGGACAATCTATTATAGAGGAAACGGATAGATTCCCAGCAATATAAAATCTTCCAAGACTGAGTCATGAAGAACTAGAATATCTGAATAGACTGATGACTAGTGATGAAAGTGAATCAGTAATCAAAAAAAAAGGTCAACAAATAACAGATCAGGTCCAGATGGCTTCACAGGTGAATTCTACTGAACTGTAAAGAGTTAATTATTGTCCTCAAGGTATTCCAAAAAATTAGAGATAAATGAACAATTCCAAACATATTCTATGACGCCAGCATTACCTTGATACCAAAACCAGACAAAGGCACTTAAAAATAATAATAATAATAATAATAATAATAATAATAATAATAATACAGGCCACTCTCCCTGAAGAACACAGACGCAAAAATCCTCAACAAAATATTAACAAATCGAATTCTAAAATACATTTGAAAATCATAACCATGATTACATGAGCTTTATTCCAAGGTTACAAGGATGTTTTAACATCTGCAAATCAATTAACTTGATATATTACATTAACAAACGGTAAAAATCATGTAATCATCTCAACAGATGCAAAAAAAGCATTTGACAAAACTCAACACCATTTATGACAAAAACTCTCAACAAAATAGGTATAAAGGAAACAAACCTCAACATAATAAGGGCCATAGATGAAAAAGCCACAGCTAACATCATACTCAATGGGGACAAGCTCACAGCTTTTCCTCTAAGATCAGGAACTAGAGAAGGCTGCCCACCTTCCCCACTTTTCACTCACAGTATTAGAAGTCCTAGTCACAGCAATCAGAAATGAAAAAATATATAAAAAACATCCAAATTGGAAAGGGGGAGTAAAACTGTCACTTATTGCAGGTGACATGATACCATATAGAGAAAACCCTGCAGGCTCCACAAAAAACTTACCTGAGCTAATATATGAATCCTTTAAATTTGCAGGATACAAAATTACTATATAGAACTTTACTGCATTTCTATACACTAATAATAATAACTAAAATCAGAAAGAAAAATTAAGAAAGCAATCCCATTTCCAATTGCATCCAAAAGAATAAAATTCCTAGGAATAAACAGAAGGAAGTGAAAGCCCTATACTCTGAAAACTCTAAGATACTGATGAAAAAAATTGAAGCCAACACAAATAAATGGGAGGCTACCCTGTACTCAAGGATTAGAAGAATTAATATTGTCAGAATGAATCCACCACCCAAAGCAATCTACAGATTCAATGCAATCCCTATCATAATACCAATGGCATATCCACAGAACTGTAACAATCCTAAAACTTGTATGGAACCCCAAAATACCCTGACTAGCCTAAGCGATCTTAAGAACAAAGTTGGAGGCACCACACTTGCTGATTCAAACTACAGGAAGTCCTGACTTAATGCTGTCAACAGGTTCTGTGACTTCAAGCAAAACATATAACGAAACCAATTTCCCACAGGCTGACTGATATAAACAAGAGTTAAGCTCCGATGGCATTTCATCAATGCTGTAATGAAATGACATTATTCAAGGACCTGCTGTATATTACAAAGCCACAGCATGGCGCTGGCACAAAAACAGGCCCAGACTTCAATGGAACAGAGTAGAGTCCAGAAATAACCCACGCATATGTGGTCACTTAATCTATGACAAAGCGGGCAAGAATCCACTATGGGAAAGACAGTCTCTTCAATGAACAGTGTTGGGAAACTGGACAGCTACATGCAAAAGAATTCATCTTGACCACTTTCTTATACCATATACAAGAATAAAGTGACAATGGATCAAAGACTTGAATGTAAGACCTGAAACCATAAAACTCGTAGAGCAAAACATAGGCAGTAGGCTTTCTGACATTGGTCCTAGCGATACATTTTAGATCTGTCTCCTCAGGCAAGGGCAACAAAAGCAAAAATAAAGAAACGATGCTGTATCAAACTGAAAAGCTTTTGCACAGGAAAGGAAATATCAACAAAATGAAAAGCTAGCCTACTGAATGGGAGAAGATACGCAGGAATGATTTCTCTGATAAGGGGTTAATATCCAAAATATACAAAGAACGCATAAAACGAAATAAAACACCAATCTGATTAAAAAATGGGTAGGGGGCGTGAACAGACGTCTGTCCAGAGAAGACACACAGATGGCCAACAAGCACATGAAAAGATGCTCAGCATCACTCACATCAGGGAGCTGCTGATCAAAACCACCATGAGATATCACCTCACGCCTGTCAGGATGGCTGTCATTAAAAAAGAAGTGATGACGAGGACATGGAGAGAAAGGAACCCTTGTGCCCCGTGGGTGAGAGTGGGAGAGAGGGCAGCCGTGAACCGGCCTCCGACGCCACAAGCCCACGCGCGACCTTCCAGCTGCATTTGCCCCTCTGTTTCTGTTTCCATGATTCCGGAACGGAAACCGTTCCTATCCACACCCACATGTATCTCTAAGTAACTTGGGAAGCTGAATGATTTGCAAACTGAACAGAATGACCACGCATGTTGTTGCCCAGCTCAGAGGCACAGGAACCCAGGACATGACTGAGGTCTGACTGACTGAACTGACCCCCCAGCAAGTCAGGGGCGCGGAGGGAGCCGGCAGAAAACGGGGGATCTGTTTTGGAGGAAAAGGAACAGCACGAAAGTACTGTCAACACTGAGCGATGCTCTGCAGGCTGCAGGTCAGAACCCATCACTAAGTTGTGAAATCAATTTAGCAGGCTGCAACTGGCGCTGTTTTGGATAAAACGAAATAACACAGAGCAGGCAGCATCAGGAGGCGCTGCAGACGCGGCAGCAGACATAGCTGCGTAAAGAGTGGTTCGGTTCCAGGCTGCTGCCCACGGAGCCACGACGATGCTGCTCGGGTCACTGCCAGGAGCTGAGAGCCGCTGCTCCAGGCCATCGGGAGGCTTGATTCACGGGCCAGCTGCGTTCTTACCACAAACGGGCACACAGAACACTGTCTAACATCTGGTACATCTGCAAGGTTGGCAGACAGTATGCAAGAAAACGGGGCAAAACCCCCTGGGACGCGTACAATCCCACAGCTGGCCGCCTGGCCTCGCCCCGGTACGAAGCGCTAAACGAAGACCTGACTTCACAAATCCACGGACAAAAGCAGGAAGGGGACAGGAGCCCAACCACCGCCGAGAGGAGAGACGGCAGCCAGTGGGAAGCCCGTTCACGGGCCCTGGGCTCACAAGGGGTCCACTCTGCTCAGTGCCGCGTGGCACCCACCGAGAGGCATTCTGGGGCAAAAGGGGCCGGAGACAGGGCAGGGCGCGAACTGCGGACAGCACTGGGCGCGGCGGCCGCTCACACCGACCACACGGCTCCCCTGACGGCAGCCTGCGGGGCTCCCACCGCGCCTGGAAGCGAACAGGAGCTCTGCCGCGGCCAAGGCCCCGTCCCCGCTGCCTGCGGCTGCCCTTCAGCGGCAGGGCCCAGTCCCCAATCCGCACGCGGCGGGCTCGTGGGCTTCCTTCGGATCTCAGGGCCGGCGTCGCCTCCTCGGAGATCCTTGGCCGCCGCGCCCTTTCTAAAATTCTGCCCCGAGAGTCACCTTATTTCTGTTTTGCTTTGTTGTTTGTTCTCTGAACCACCTATTTCCTCGCACCACAAGGGCCTGTCTTGTTCAGACTACCTTCCTGGCTCCCGTACCAGAACTTTTCACCATCACCATCACATTAACATGAGCAACGTAACAGTCCCACAGCGCATCGGCGTGCAGAACACCTTCACGCTCGTTGTGTTTAAACAACACACGCACGTGTGCATGAGCACGGGAATGCAGAGGCGTGTATGTGTTCGTAAGCTAGCATTTCTCAGTAAATTAATGACACAATGCTGTTAAGATGCTGCATTTAAATGGGTAACAAAGTGAAAACACGCTCTCTTCGCCTGTGATAAAAGTAAAGACTGGTCTGGACAGCCTAAGGTTTTCTTCACAAAAATCCTCCACCATTTGCGTTGTAAGACTTGTAACTTCCAAATAAAACTTTATTAAAGTGCTATGCACATTTGTGCAATTCTTATGGAATTTCCTGTCAAATTTTGTTATCCAGGAAAAAAAATGTGTAATGCTCTGGAAAGACAAATGCAAGGTTAACACACTGAGGAAGGGGCATTGTAATGTACAGATGCACATCTGCGTGACCGATCCACAGTGTGTTAAAAAGAAAAAAAAACCAGTACTGTTGTATCCTAAGTTCCTAAACAGTGCTTGGAACACAGTAGCTTTCAATTTAAACAAACAAACAAAGACTAATATTATTCAGCATCAGTTGAAATTTTATTTTCTTGATGTACTTGAGAAAACTGAAACTGTGAAAAGGGGATGTATTATCTTTCTATCACTCCTTAAATTGGAATCCAATAGTCTGTCATTCAGCAAATATTGAGTGGGGTGCCTACTTAAGTTGCCACATACTGTTCTGGACATAGAAAAAAAATGACAGGTTCAAGGCCACACAGAACCTTAGAAACAAAGCCAGAAAATTTTTAAAAACTCAAGTCAATTAATCAGATGCTGGTTTTTCACTAGTTGGGTATTGAGTGTAACTCACTCATTCCTCATCAAGCTATTCAAGAATATTTTAATTTTATTTCACATTTAAAAACAATTTTATCTAAAAACTGTCAATAGTTTTCAATGAACTTATGACACCAAGGATAGGGCACCATTAAGTTAAAGGCAACTTATTTTCAATTCTTATTTTATTCTAGTTTCACTATTTCTGTCTAAGTCTTAACATTTTCAAGGAGAAAATATGATTTGAACAGTTTTACAAGAAGCTCTATCACGCCCTTTAAGATATTCAATTTAAAAATTATTTCTTCTTAGTAATTTCTATTATTTCTAAACTAGACAACTTTCCATTAATATAATGTTGTAATAGCTACGTTCAGCTCTATTTTAGGTATAAAGAACACTGGCATATTATTAGCTCTAGAATATACTAACTATAGGCATCGTCTACTCTTTAATGTAAGGAAATCTCATCCTCATTAGCCACGGGTCATCTTTAGGTTTCCCTCTGCAGCAGTCTCTACACGTATGAAACGTTAATGAACATTACAAACTACCAGAGTCTTTTGAAATGGCCCAGTGAAGTCCTCTCGCCAGATGTGGTTTATTCATCATATTGTCTTCATGTCATTAAATGTAAGATAAAAGGGGGATTCCATGGCAATGGTTAAAACTGTGTTTGTTCATTCACATTATCTTTTACCAAATGCCTGCCTGAGGTCAAATGAATGGAAAGACCCAAGTGTCGTGTGAAGGGACACACGACACCGAATAGAGAGATGTAATGTCTGCTCAGGACGTGATGACTTTTCACACACAGTTTTATTTAGCATATAAGCACTAGCATATGATCGGTACATCCCTGGCGTTTTTAACCCCGCTGGAGGGGCGGGGAGACGAGCGAGTGAACGCTCATTTCGTCTCTCACCTAAAGAATGTGCAGCTGTGGTTTTGGAGCTGAAGAACCGGCCGAGCCCGAGGTCTCCGAGCTTGACCACCCCGGTGGCTGTGATGAACACATTCGCTGGTTTTATATCTGTGAAAAAAGGAAGGCACAGGTGAGCGAGGACATCAGTCCAGGTGTTTCAAAGGATTAAAAACCGCTTCTCATGGCAGAATTTCAAATGTATCTTAAAAATGAAAGTTACTCTGAACTTCAAACCAATTACTCTGAGTAATTTTTATACATTCTAGTATTTCTGTGTGCTCAGTCCTCTGATAGACAATCATCAAGCGGCATAAAAAAGATCACTATTAATGTTCATTTAAAATATTCTGTTTTCCATTTTCAAATAAACTCTTGCGAAATTTAAAGCATGAAATAAATTTGTGCCCTGTTTATATCACTTTTAAATAAAATATCTTACTAAACAGTAATTTATTGCTATATTTCCATAAAATATAAAATCGTAACTCTATATACATATAATCATTTACTTAGACAACCTTAGAAATCTTAAATATTTTTCATACCCCAAAATCAAGGGATCAGTTCCTTAGTAATGCAACCTTCACGTTATGTCCAACCATTTGACAGAAAATCAAGAACATATTAAGAATTAATGCTGAAAATTAAAAACCTAAAACGTCATAATATACACTGTTCATTTGGGGAAAAAAACAAAAAAACAAAACAAAATAAACACCTCTTCTTTGTGCATATTCAACTGCTTCATGCATCAATTTCTTTCTCCTTTACCAGCTAAGTCAGTAAGATGCTCAGAAGAGGGAAGCAGAGAAACAACTAATTCTCACTCTTAATTAAAGCTAAGTAGGGTTTTGCCTAAAGCCCCACCATTCCAGTAACACTGTGCTTTGGAAGCGAGGATCTGAGTACACAGCGGCCGGCAGGCATGTGGTCCCAAGCGCCTAGCAGCACACTGCCGAAGTGGCACCGCCGGCCGGCCGAGGCCCCGGGCCGCCCTTACCTCTGTGCATGACCTGCCTCGCCGGCCGGCCGAGGCCCCAAGCCGCCCTTACCTCTGTGCATGACCCGCCTCGCCGGCCGGCGGAGGCCCCGGGCCGCCCTTACCTCTGTGCATGACCCGCCTCGCCGGCCGGCCGAGGCCCCAAGCCGCCCTTACCTCTGTGCATGACCTGCCTCGCCGGCCGGCCGAGGCCCCAAGCCGCCCTTACCTCTGTGCATGACCCGCCTCGCCGGCCGGCCGAGGCCCTGGGCCGCCCTTACCTCTGTGCATGACTTGCCTCGCCGGCCGGCCGAGGCCCCAGGCCACCCTTACCTCTGTACATGACCCGCCTCACCGGCCGGCCGAACACTCTTACCTCTGTGCATGACCCGCCGAGAATGCATGTGCTCCAGAGCGCTGCACAGCTGGACGAAGTACTTCCAGACGGTTCTTTCAGGAATTAGCCTCTTCTGCTTCTTAAAGTGCTGCAGAGAAAATTCAAAATAAGAATTATAACTAAAAATAAGAACTAAAAATACCTTACGACTCGATTCTCACATGCGAAGAGCCCTAAGTCTGAAAAACACCTACTTTGATCTCCCTGGTACCAATGAAAAAGGCTGTGATGTTCCCCTGTAAAATGATTCCACAAATTTTCTCTGACATCATAGCATAAATTTCCCCCTATTTTATCTAAAGGTAGCACGGGCCTTATAATGCTACATCTTTGCGATGTCCAACTATTTCCAAAAATGAACATCTATATAAAATAATTTCTAATCCTGGAAAGGAAGCTGTGAAATTTCATTTTAGGAAAAGCCAGGAAAAAAACAGCCTCGAAACCTGAAGGTAATTATATTCATTAAAAGACAATTCTTCTACTGACAGAGGTTTCCCTATAGAATTTCTTATAAATAAATATTGAACCACCTGGGTGATTTGAAATACCACTTAATTTATAAAAAGTGAAATTAAATGGATTTAACTAAAAAGTTTTCATAAATATTTCTATCGTATATTATGAGTCAAACTTGCACTCTGCTCTGAATGAATGAAACTAAACTTCACAGAAGAAAACGTTACAGGAAGGCGGCGCCGAAGCTGAGCATCCGCGGGATGGTCAGGAGACACCATTAGAGCCACCGCAGCGTGTCCGCTCTCCTGCGCTGCATTTGCTATTCAAGTAGGACAGCAATACACTCGTTCAAGAACACAGGTCTTAGTGTCCTAAGATTCATTATATAAAAATCATTTTTCAAAACCAAAAACGCAGTTGGTTCCTATTTAACAATGTTTATAAAACACCAACATGAAGTACTGTATTTAAATAACTTTTCACAAGATTTTCTGAGAATTTTTTTTAGGATATAAAGTTACAGATATCAACATTTATATATGCGTACCCTCGTAGGTATAATACTGTAATGCATTTTCTCTGGAAACATGACAGTTTGGGAAGTTGAACTGATTTTGATTTTCTGTTACCGAGTACAGAGAAACTGTACTGCAGCTAATTCCTAAACCAGTGTCTTCAGCGCTTACCCCTGCGGCCAACTGAGGGCAGGCTGAAATGAAAACCAGTCCAGGGAAGGAAGCCTGCTGATGTCCCAATTTCAACGTTAGCAAAACGTTACACCTACTGTCTCATATGCATGCAATACACTGAAATCTAAATCGTTTAGGAAAAGCTAAGAACTTGAGGTTAATCTGTATTATAACACATACTATGGAAATGAACTTCTTAGCAATTTCAATGGCTAGTACATCAGTAGCCCAAAACAAGTAAAAATTAGATGACCAAGTAATTAAAAGGCAATTCAGAGTGCTACTAAAACGTTAAAAAAAAAACTCCCATACCCCGTTTCAGTATAAAGTATGTTTAACTGCAGTATGTGACAACATCCGTTTTCATTTTGAGGGGGAAATGCTGCAAAAGCCGTTCTACACACATCATTTTCTTTCAGGCTGGAAATGAGTCCAAATAAAGCCTGTCTGTGTGCCCTGCTGAGATGCGGATTAGCATATCAGAAGACTGTTTGATGTCAGCAGGAAGATGGGACCAGGTTCCTTTTCATTCAAAAATAAATACACCGTATCATGTAAGTATCAGACCATGAAAGAAAAATTTTATGCTTTAATATAGAGTCTAAAATCATCATAATTATAATTAATTTGGCAGTTTACTCTTAAAGTCCCATTATTTAAAAAATGAGTCATATATACAGGAAAGGGCAGAATAAAAAAATAAAATAAAAAAATGCTCCTGAATCCCACATTCAGGAAGCTGTGATCAAACCAAGATGATCTGATTATTTCATGTTTTTATATTCTACTTTGGGATTTTCTTTTTGAACAACAAATTTAAGAGGATGGCAATAACCTGTTAGCAATATAATGCTGCCTAGACAGAATGACTTGGTGAAATGTAAGCATCCAAATTAGTAGCAGGTTTCTGAAGAATAATTTTATGAATCTGATTTGATCATAAAATAAATCAAGTCTGTTTCATTATATCATTGGTATCTCCCAATTTTTTTTATGTGTCTGTTTAAACAGATGTGTTTTTCAACCATTCTTTAAGTGTAGGTTTTTTGGAGTTTTTTGAGAAAACCAATAGTTATGATGAGAAAAGCCTGTCTGTTCTGATGGTGGCACTGTTGGCCATCTCTTTAAAAAAAAGAGGATTAACACAAAAAAGGCAATGATAATTTGAATTTTTTTATACTGGTAAAATTTATATTAACACTACAAGGCAATTACTTTCAAAATGCCGAAGTATTAAAAAAAAACAAAAAACCTTTCCTTGAACGTTATTCTAATGTGTGTATGTGTGTGTGTATCTTTTAAAAGTTAATTAGTCAAAAATTGGGTTGTCGAAAAAGTCACGACATATTTTTTCTATGTTTTTCGTTGCAAAAATGTGTCATGACTTTTCCAACAACCCAATAGCATTACTATTCAGAAATCCTATTTTTCTCTGAAAATGGGCAGCAATATATATCTAGCTCTAGATTAGAAAAAGAGTCTAATGCCAACAGACGGAAATAAAAAAATGTACATATATTTGTCATGTGGTAAGTTTTTAGGAAAGCAAATAATGCCACCAAATTTTTTAAAGGTTAGTATCAATAAAGATTTATGTGACAAATATTATGTGATATGGCACTTTCACTATATTTATGCTATGAAATAGAACTGTAACCTTTTTATACCCCCAAATAAAATATCTATAATTTAATGAAAAGGCGGAAATTAGTACTCAGGTATACCTGATCATTTGGACATAATTTTTATGTAGTCTTCTTTTTTTTTTTAAGTAGACTATTGTTCTCTATGCAAAGCTTCAAATACTGTTTATTTTCAAAGCATATTTTCTATCTTCCATCAACGTTATTTAAATAAATTATATAAGTAAGATTTTGGCAAAATAATCACACTTTTTTTTTTTTTAGTCATCAAACATCCTTCTACAAATTAAATGCCCAAGAACAAATCCAATTATACAGATGACACTGAATATCTAAGTATCATTTTTGGGGCTCCACTGGATCACCTGGTTCCTGTACTCTAGATACCACATCTCCAGGCAGAATATATATTACTTATTTTTAAGTTTTGCAACCTAGCATTCCTCCTCAAGAAATCTTGGGAAAAACTTCAAGTATTACCCAGAATAAACTTATCCACAGAGACAGAACAGAAAATTATATTCTTGCTTTATATAAAAAAAAAATAGAATTTTCATGATGTATCAAAATACTGAAGCCCACAGTTTGGTATTGGTAACCTCTGAAGAAGCAAGTTTTAGACAAAGCATCTGGAACCACCAGGCCAGCTCCACGAAGTGCAGCCCATGCAGTCACGCTGGGCCCTGCTGTAGGCTGTGTCCTGGTCATCTTGAAACTCTCAGTCATGCTTTTAACCAGAGACCCGCAATTAGGGAGCTGCTGGGACTGGGAGCCATACCCTAAGCATCCTGCTCCAGAGAAAACGAAACAAGGAGCAACAAATGTGATCCTCGTATGCAAGGCATTCTTGAAGAAGGTTAGAAAGAACAATAATGAAATAGTGAGAAATAAGGAAGTCCTAAGAGAACAAAACTACAGGCACGAAACAAGAGGAAGCAATTTCTAAGGAAGCATCTCCTGCTAGGGAGCGCCGGCAGTGCTTCATGTGCCACTAACACAGGCCCTACTCGCCTGTTGATAATGGGCCTGATTCGGGGGCTTGATAGAACCTTGGTGGGCCTCAGTTTCCTCACTATATAAACAGTTTGGGGGTGATCTACGCTGTCCCCACCATCTCCAAAATATAATCTGTGGTTCTACAATCAGTTACAAATAAAACAAATAATAAGTGCCTGCTTGGCACATTGTCACACTTAAAAAATCTATTTTATTGGTAGGTCCTATCCTTCAAATCTCCAGTTAATAAAAACAAAGTAAATACTAATAATTACACCTCAGAGATCACCACAGGTCCAGTTAGTACTATAAATGGTCTTCACAAAGGATGACAGGTAGTTAAGATTTCTTTTTTATAAACTTGTAATTAGGCCAAACATTTACCATCAGAGATGTTACATTCTCAGACAAACATTCTCTGTAATTACAATATATTTTTGTAAGACGATATTTTGCAGTGGTTATTTTTAAAAATTACATGCACAGAGAGTGACAGAAAGGGCAGGACACTTCTGAAAGTATAAGTGATAATTCTAGATAATCCTAATTTTTATTATATTAATCTTTCTATGGAAATATTTTTCTTTGGAGGTAGAAGGGGTTCTCAGCAAACTAAACTGCACAAATATTTGCTATTCACAATTCTGGGAATAATATAAACATAGAAATTAGTGACGTCTCAATTAGAATTTTGGTATGTGATACTAATTTGCAGCATGCGAATATTTTCGCTCTTGGAACTCTAAATAAAATTCAGGTATCTCGAGTCATTTTAGAAGGTGCCAAGTAGCATGGGCCTGGCAGCCAGGAGATCACTGAAAATACCTATCACAGGCATTTCATTTACCTACTTTGATCAAATAGTTCCCACCCAAGCTCTACTAGTCTTTTTTTCTTCCTTGTGTTGGAAATCCACTAAGATGACTCAGCTGTTTTTCTTTTATAATTTTAGAGAGTATCAATATAATCTACTCATCCTCCAAAGTTAAAATTGTAAAAATTATTAATGGAACCCAAAAATATATTTCATCTTAGGGTAGAAAATGGGAAAGAGGTAAAGATCCTTAAATTCCTATAAAGTCACAAAGTTTTTCCCCCAAAAACGTTGTCTTCTGAACACTGGTTTATCAACATAAAGGAAACTCAGGGTATTTTTTTAGATCAATAAAAAATGTCTGAAAACACCAAAATTACTACAAGGCGTGACCCTACAAGGGTGCCACAGGGATGATTCTTAGGAGAAGCATCCGTGTTACTAAAACGATAGAGAAAATACTTGGCAATACTCACGGCGTTTGATAAATGGGAACACGGGCCTCTGTAATGAGTTCTTTCTGGTTATGTTATACCGGACAGCAGTAAGACAGTCGGAAAGGTATTTCAATATTCTTAATCAACAAGGAAAACACAGCAGAATAATAATGAGACAGTAAAGTCTCTTGGTAGAAATCTAAATAAAAGAAAATGGGACAGGAGTCTGTATCTCTCCCTTAATTGTCTGTTGCTACCGGTACTAGTGGAGTTCAGGGTGGTTCATAAGCTTTCAAGGCAGCTTTGGATCAATATCATCTTCACTATGAGGAGAAAAAGTTCCTTGAAAACGAGCCTCTAATTTTTCCCAAGTAAACACAATTCTGAATACACATCACCTTTGAGGCAGGCTCACAGAGTTAGGTAATGGTCATTACACTGTATAATTTCCAATCTGTTAAAATCCCTAAATTCTGGATTACTTCATTATCAAACTATTGGGTTGTCGGGAAAGTCATGACGCATTTTTAGCAACAGAAAACATAGAAAAAATACGTCACGACTTTTCTGACAACCCAATATTTAAGCATCAAAGAAAACCCAGATGATATTTGGCAGTAACACAGCATCAATAAAAATAAGTCCGTGTAACACACCTATACATGCACACCATATGCAGATGTAAATCTATATGGACACGGACACACACACACACACACACACACACACACAGTGTACATGCATTATGTGTAGGTACCTATGTATATAATAGTCAGTTCTGTACAGTTTTTTTCAGATAGTACCACTAATTTGTAACCTTAAGGGGGCACATAATGTAAGGTAGGCACAACCTCACCCAGGAGACTCGGCGGGAAGCAGGCCGCATGGCCAGTCCCTGGCAGTTCTCAATCATCTGGCTTGTGCTGCCCACTGTAGGCCAGACGCTGAAATGGACAGTGCAGGTATCTGGGTAAACTATAAATCAGAGTTATCGAAGATAGATGGTACTGCTGGGAAGAGTTTATTGCTCCAAGGATCCAAAGGTCAAGAATAAAAAACATTTCGAAGTGATTTTATTTCCAGTATAGCCTCTAAATTTGGGTAAGTACAAATAAAACTGTGTCTGCAGATGTAAAAAGCCACCACACCGAGAAGGTGAAGAGGGTTTATAAGTTACGTATTTGAGGACCAGTGTCTCCAAATGCTGCTACTTTAGCCAAGTCATCCGAGTGGCGGGGAGCAGGATTCTGGGCCCCCCAGGTGCCCAGGGCTGGAACGTGAGCTGGGCCTGCGCAGGAGGCGCCATCACCCCCGACCGCAGTATCTTACCCGAAAGGAGGGACGTCGCAGGTGTCGGCAGAAGGGAGGCTGCCCTGGGCGGCCCTGCGGGGCCGTGGGGCAGGGGACAGGGTGGCTGCCAGGGCCTGCGGTGGCCCAGCTGACAACCAGGAAGACAACGGGAGTTCAGTCATCCAACACAAGGAACTGAATGCTCCCCACAGTGAACACTGAGGAAAACCCTAAACCGCAGGCGAGGGCACAGCCCCAGCCGGCAGCTCGGTATCTGCTTCCGTCAGAAACGTCCACACTTGGAAAACATCCCTGTGTTCAAATGGCCCATAACATTTATTTATGCTTTTGGTGTACAGGATCAACACATAAAACATGGCGCCATGCCTTACCATCCGAAAACCGTGTGGCGGGGCTGCCGGTAGTAGCCCTCTCGCCTCAGTAGCCTATGGGGTGAGGTCCATGGGTGGGGATCTGCACCCCACAGAAGCATGGAATTTCAATATCAAGGCCCTTGAAAAAGGCATGGACCAAATGTCTCCGTGGACCTTTGCAGAGGACTCGATTTCTAAGACCTTTTGGTGGGGACAGCACCACATGCCCACCAATCAGTGAAGTCAGTCAGAGAAAGGCCAGGTCTTCCTTAGACGTGGGATCCAAAAAAGCCAAACAGATCAGCAAAAACCCCCCACACATACACAGACTCATAGAGAAAGAGGTCAGGCTGGCGATGACCAGAGGCAGGGGGAAAGGGAGGGCTGGAGGAAGGTGGGCGAGGTCCAAACCTCCAGCCATCAGATGAGTAAGTTCTGCGGTGTCACGGACCGCACGCCAACTACAGCTAACGTCGCTGTGTGACGTGCAGGGAAGCTGCCAAGGGAGTAAATCCTACGAGTCCTCCTCTTAAGGAAAAACGTTTTTTTCTCTTTTGCTTCTTCTTTTAGTGTAAGCATATGAGATGATGGATGCTAACTAAACTTATTGCGCTAATCCTTTCACAACATATGTAAGTCAAACCATTATGCTGCCCACTTCATATACAATGATATATGTCAATTACATCTTAATAAAGCAGGGCAGGAAAAAGAGGAGATAGCCTTAACTAATTATTCGGAATTGTGCCAACGTCTTGGCACAAGATGATATCCATTTAAATAGTTTGTTTTGCATATTTCCTAAAAAACATCTGTAAGAGTGATCCTCGCTTCTTTAGCCAGTGTGGCGTGCTATGAGAATCTTTCGGCAGATAACCAACTTCTGGGTTTCCCTTCAAGAGACTTATATTATAACATTGGGCTATATTTTGTTTTATTGATAATGTAGCAAAATATAGGTTTCTAAAAATTTGTTAAATACATGCAGTTATGTCTTTCTGTCTCAAACTGAACTTCTAATAGGTAGTTAGAAATATAGAAACTGTAAATAGTTCAACGAATAAGCTATATTTTGACAAAAACGGGCTATGAAGATTTAAAATGTATTTTAGCAATACCGCTACTGACAAGCTGAAATAAACACCTATTTTCATATTTCTGAGATCCCTCATCTCCTCTACACTAAGTCTCCATCACCAAACATTTCCTGAAGTAGAAGGGTGACATAAACAGTATTAACAAGGCAAACTACAAAATGGGGCACGTGTTGGTCCAATGTAGGGTACAAGAAAGGAGGTTTATCACGTATATCACAACTTGTTAAGCTGAAATCTAAGTGTTTTGTAAGAGTCTGTTTCCCTTTAAAATTCTGATTACTGATGATAAAGAAATATCTGAGAGAAATTCTAGATTTCCTTTTATCCTAAAACTCATCTGGGAAGTATTTCATCTGACCACAGCCTCAGGTATTCCTTTGTCACTAATTAGAGAAATACTGAATATTTCAACTATAAATTGCTTAATTATATTTGTCAGCCTGCTCTAAACCAATTAATTATTTACTTGTAAAAATCTTTGATGAAACGCTATCCAGAGGCTCATTTCTGGAACTCGGACCCCTTCTATTCCAATTAAGCCGAAGATGCGAGACGGAGGCTGTATATGTTGTGCTGCACACAGATTTACAGCATCACTCGCTGTGAAGAAATGTACCAGTCCTTGCAATTCAAGCAGCTACTGCTGTCCTTACTTGTAAAGCATTAAGCCATGTTCCTCAATACGAGCATTTCCTATGAGTTTTTCCTAATGTAGTTTCTTTTATCAAGATCAGGGTACAGCACAAATAAGAGTGTTTAGAAAACAATTCTAGAATTTCTTAGGGCCAAAAAGAAAAACCCTTCTCATCTGAATGCGCTGTCTTCTCACGGCAGCTCCCCTGTCAGCATCTCAGCAGCCCCCGGCGAGGGCAGGGGTGAACCAGCAGGAAACCACCGACTGGTACACAGCCAGCCACATGCCCACCCGCAAAACCCTCACCGTTCACACAGAGTCACCACAGATTTATCAAGCTACTACTATGGGCCAGGTACCTCCCTAGAAACTGAAGGAAGCCTGGTGAGCAAAGCAGACACAGTTCTGAACTCAGGAACATTCAGTCAAAGGGGAAATGCAGACATCGATCAAACAACCACACATAAAAATGAGACTGTTGTACTAACTGGCTTATTACTAAGTGGTATGAAAGAAGAGGACTCCTCGAGTATTAACAGCATTAAATAGTGTATGGGTCCCAGGAAACAGCCTTGAGAAAGTGATGTCTGAGTGGAGAACTAAAGGATAAACAGACTTAAACCCTCCACCAGTGAGAGTGGGGGGAAGAGTGGCGGGATGACAGAGCTGCACCCACAAAAGCCCTGAGGGGAGGGGATGATCCAAGGGCTCAAGGGAATAAAGACAGAGAACTTACATGCCTGTCAGATAGATGCCACACGTCAGATGGGCACAGATGCCCATGCATGTGGGCACATATACTGGTACACACTCGTATGTCTATAAATATGCACATATTCGTTAGCCCTCATCATAACACTTCAGACAGGTACTAACCCAATTTCACAGATAGGGCAGCTGTAGCTCAGTCATTAAGATAAAGAACTAAATCAAGGTCATACAGCACCACAGCTGAAACCCCTTCCACGGCCGTCAGAAGTGCCCAGTCTGGACCCGGCTGGCCCGTTACCAACGCCCATGATGCCCCCAGTGCTCCTTTATAAACTCATTACAGCTGCAGCTACACAGCTTCCTGTGGGCATCAGCTAACTGCCTCTCTCTCCCAGCAACGAGTTCCAAGAAGGCACAAGCAGTGTACCTGACACACAGTAAACGTCCAATAAATTAATAAATTAAAGAGCAATTTTTTTTAAAGAGCTACAAATTGGTATAACTATTTTGAGAGTAATTTGGCAACATCTGTTATGATTTCAAATACCATACCCTATTACTCAAATATTATTTATAGGAATCTATATATTTATTGATTTATTAGAGTATGTATGATATTGTTTTATTGACAGATACAAGTACTTGTTTTCTCTGTAAGAAATTAAAGCAATGGAAATAGTCCAACTGTCTATCCATAAAGCAATGATTAAATACACTGCGATGTGTCTGAGAAAGATACATGTATCAGTTGATGTGTGTGTGCGTGTGTGTAAACATACAAAATAAAATTAGAAAGGTTTTGTGTACATACAAGTCAGTGGTTATCTCTGAGAGATGGGAAGGTAGGGATCAAAAGGTAAGGCTCCTCACTACTTGAGAAAATTAATACAAGATAGGAGGGGCTTTCGTTTTTATATTTAAAAAGAAATGAAGTCAACACTCAGCTTACCAAGTCAAATGGAGAGAAATGCTACACTATGTGTACCATTAAAATGCATCAATTCACAGCGAGATGAATTCTATTTGAGGCAGAACCAGGAGACATCTCCCAAGTCAGACCCCCCAACTCACGAAATCTTTCTCCGTCAGTGCAGTTAGATATCTGTTCAGGTCTAAATATCATATGCACGAGGCACACACCAATGTAGCTAGGATATGAGGATGTTCTACTCGTGTGAAACTACTGGGTCAAGCTTCTGGACCTGGGTGTGAGTTTCTCTCGTGACCAGTATGCTGAGGCTATCAGAAGATCTACAGGCTTGATTAGATGACTTCCAGCCCTTCGAAGAGCTCCGAGGGGACCCGGGCTGTCTCACACGCTGGTTCCTGGAGCGCAAAGCGGGATCCTTACCGGCATACACAGCATCCTCCCTCCCTCCCTCCCTCCCTCCCTCCGCGGGAGGCAGCTGCTGCTCCTTTAGGAAGAACCACCAAGGTGCATTAAGCTGCGTCATTAGAAATCAGCTGACACCTTTTGTTTTTTAATAAATGACATGGGCTCACCTGTACGTGCGCAGTAGGGGGAACAAGGAAGAAAACCAGCTCGGACAAGGGCGGAAACTCTAGAAGACGACCGTAACCCCAAATCATGGATCTTTCCATGGGGGGCACGACTTTGTAACCGCACCTCTGTTCCTTTCACCTGCCTTCAGACGCCTCTGCCCAGTAAGGACTCGCCCTCTTTCCTTCCCGCTATAATTAAAGAACGCTTGTACCTAAAGGTTTAAGCACAGAATTTTATTTTAGTTACTGTCTCTCTTGTCAGGACTGTTGTTTGTCTTTCTGTCTCATCGATAGGGAGCTGCTTTGTAAAATTTTGCATTTGTATATGTGCATTTCTTTTTAAAATTCAGACTATACATTTTTATTCTTCATTAATTTACAAAGACATATTTTGTTGGTGATTAGCTGTTTGTGCTGGTGACGGGAAGTCCCTAAAACAGAAAATCAGATAACCAGTTAGAAGTGAGTCACTCCACCCGTGGGGTTTAACCAGTCAGCTTGAGAGCGTTCTGTGATAGTAAGACTATTGCCTTCCTGGTCTGTAGTGCTTTTATAATTTAGAGAGCCATCTCCAAACCGTGTCCGCCTTACAGATGAGGAAGCTGAGCCTGGGAAGCTAAATGGCATGACAGTTCCAGTGGCTGGATTCCGACTGGCGAGTCAGGGTTCTCACTGCCAGCGGCTGCCAACGATTGCTCAGAAAGCCTGTGACGCCTTTGCAGGGAGAGAAGGCGAGCCGTGCGCACCGGCACTGCTCTAGGAGAGGTCAAGGGTTTTCATCCGATTTTCCAGAGGAGTTCTGTGATACCAAAATCTCCAAGGGCCACTAAAGGAAGACACACAGACTTTTGCGTCAGCCAAACCTAATTTCAAATGCCAGCTCTCCTCCTTACTAGTAATGGCACTTATCTTCCCCAGGTGTCAAATTCAGCTCTCAGGGTCCCAGTGAAGACTAACGAGGAGAATGTGAGAATGCGTACAAAGCACCTGACCTTGTTTTTAACTCCTCACAATAGCTCCAGGAAGCAGAGATTACAAGCTAAGCTCCCAGATCTCTGAGAGGCTGAATATACAAACAGACAATAGCCAGACCACATATGGAAACAGAACTTCCACCTACAACCTTCAGCAACCACGCTTCTCTCTAACGAACAACCCAGGGAGCCAGTCGGCTGCGTCAGACTCGTGGGAAGACAGACCGCTACCTCCAGGGACAGTCCAGGAAGCCACGCGATCACGTGGGTAACAATCGCCCCAAGTGGCGAGGGCCTGATTAGGCACTGACAGCTTCCGAATTGTTGACCCGACTTCCAGCTTAGCAGCGAGAGCCCGACACGCGTGTCCGGTCCATCACGCGAGCGGCCCACTGCCAGAAGGTGGCCCGGCTGGCAGCCTCCGGCCAGGGCGTGGGAGCTGGCGCTCCTCCCCGGAAACAGTCCCCGCTCCCGGGTCTCTGCCACAACGGCGGCGCCTAGCTGACACCCTGCTACACCCGCTCAGACAGACAGCCTCGGCCTTTCTCGTTTGCTCGTCTTCACTGATTCCCACACTGTTAACTCCTTTCCCAGAGCAGAAGTTTAGCTGGGCACGTGATCCGCCAAATGAAGACAATATACTCCAGCCTCCCTTGCGCTAGACACATTCACGACTCAATTCAGGCCTCTGGGATGAAGCCGAAAGCACTGTGTGGCACCATCCAGTCATGTGCCTGTGGACACAGCCGTCAAGTACCTTCTGTCGCCTCGTGCCGGGATGATGACATGATCCGCTGTAAATAGGCTTGGTCTCTGAGAAGCTGATATATCAGAACTGCCATACTGGCCCCAGAATTTTATTTATATTGTTGTATAAATAACAATAAAAACACAGCAGTAACTTCCACACATCCTTACTACCTGTGAGGCACTATTCTAAGCTCTTAATAATTATCAGTTAATCATTTACAACAACCCGATGAAGTACATTCTAGTACCATTTTGATTCTGAGAAAACGCAACACACAGGAGTAACTTACCCAAGGACAAGCAGTTTCAAGCTACTGCTATTTGGGGGTTTCTATAACTTGGAGCTGAACTTAAACCCAATTAACACGCCATCAGCCAAGACGGTGCAGCGGCGGCTCAGTGGGTTAGCCAGGGTTTGATGTGCCAGGTCTGAACGCAAAGCGGCTTTCTTCTTCGATGACGCCCTCCGGGAACAGGGGAGCCGGCGCCGGGCCTCTTTCTGCCCCTCTCCGCCCGATGTCCAGGGATACAGGGGTCAGGCTGTTCTGCTCAGAGAACTCCAGCTACAAGGCGTTAACTTGAGCTTACAGAGGACAAACCTCGTGGCCTATTTCCACGGTGATTCAAGCATTCACACCTCTAGGTCAACTAGCATGAGCCTCACCAGGTAAGCCAGCTTTGTAATCATAACATCACCACTGCCTACCATTTATTACATACCTACCCTAGACTAAGCACTGCGTTGAGGACTTTAAAGTATCTGATGTGCCCATACGTTTAATAGACAACTCTACTTTTTTTTTTTTAATCTTTAGTTGTTTTTTCAAACCTTACCTTTATCATTCTGGAGAGATCACCAGCATCTGCTAATTCCAAAACTATGTTCAGTTCATTATCTTCAATGAATGATGCGTAATATTTAATTACATTTGGATGGTTCAGTTGCTAAGGAAAAAAACAACAGGCATCAGAAAGTTTTCTTATTGTAAATTCCCAAGAGTCACTGAGTTTTGTAACTACGTCACTTAACTGTAAACTAAGTAAACTTAGTAACTACGTTTCATTTTTAAATTACAGAAATATTGACAGTGTACTTTTCTTCAATACAGTGAATTTTGAAACAAATATTGTAATTATTAAATGTAAAACTAGATATCAATTAATTTTATTTTCATATTCTTTAGTAGAAATAGAGTAAATTATGTACTTAAAATGTTAAAAAGTATTGCTAGTCCAATAAATATGTATATGCATATAAATGAATGACAGAATTAAATTATCACTTGCTAAAAATTATATCTTTCAAAATGAGAACTGTCATTTTGGGGCACAAATTGGTAAATAAAGTATTCATTTTTACTCCTATTTTGAAGTTAGAGCTGATCCTAGTGTAACTACAGCCAGTGGTTAAAACAAACAAACAATAACTAGCATCTATTATACTGTATCTAAATATTGCTTTTATGTCAAATAATATAAATATACTGGCTTTATTTATCTATGGGGGTTGATTCATCAAATCACCCTAAGAAAAAATTCACCATGTAGAAATACATGAATCAGTCTATACACAGTTAAGATCTTTTTGTTCAATCTTTAAACGAGTTAACATAAGACAAATAGTTTCTCAAAGAAAATTATTCAAGAATTATCCCAGATAGTAAACACATGAGTTTCTTCTTTCTACTCAGAGGTTTTTCCCCCAACAAAGTTTATATCTATTCTCAAAGTAGTGACTTCCTGTCCCAGGAAGTAACTATAACTAATAGAACAATTAGAAAGCACGGTTCACTTTCATCTTACTATTATCTTTTGGGATCAATCCAAATCATTTTAGACACAAACAAAAAATGGATGGCATAAAAAACACCCTGGTCCTGTCTACACATGGAAAATGTAAGATAAACCACAGCATTCCGCAAAAGAAATGTTACGAGAATAAAAGCAGCACAGAGCTAACTGAAATTTCACTCACTTTCTTTGGGTGGACGAGAAACTGAAAAACTAATTCTGACATAGACTTCACATCACCCTTTCTAAATCTGGAAAAAAGATCCAGAAATAATATAAAAATCATGGAGGCCATTTGGGGTCCACATCCTCGCTCTATCACACCTTGGGATAACACTAATCAGCATTTACGTTATTTAACCTTTAAGAATATATCTTAATTGGGATGGTCAAGAAAATATTTCCTCAATGTTTTATGCCCATTTTATCTATTTGATAGTTTCAAACGGGGGAAAAAGAAAGCTAATCCTGCCAAATGTTCCGATTTAAGTTGTTTACAATGAGTCTACAAGATAATTGTGTTCTTCAATATACTGAGATTCAAACTTACAGAGTCGAAATAAGAGTGGCATAAGTTAAGTCTTAAACATCTTTTCGTTTGTAAGCACAATGTTTTAATAAATTCCTTTTATCAACATATTTGGGTATGTCAATAGTTCATTGGTTCTTTACCTTAAGGAGATCTATTTCTTTGATACAATCAGCACGGGCTTTGGCATCCATTAAATCAAATATCTAAAAATAGAATCCAGAATTATTTAATAAATAATCTATAGTTCAAACTACCATGTAAATCCATTATGATATTCTGTAAGTAAGTATACACACACTAAAAATGTTCTTCCCGATGAGCTTTTAGGAGCTGCAGAGATCTGTAGGTATTTTATTGCATGTTACCACTGGAGTTCACATTTTCGCTCCAAAGGCAGTCAGTATTAACAATGGGAAAATAACTAGATATTTCAAGTCTTAAGCCCAAATGGAACTGAAGTTGTGATCATTAATACAATAAAATAATAGTTAATATACATTGAACAATTAATATGTGCTAACCATACTGCATGAACTATCTCATTTAATTCTCATTTAATCCTTATGGGTACAATAGTATTAGTAACCCCATTTTACAGATGAAGACAGGTAGGTTTAGAAAGCTGAAGAAATGGGCAAAAGCTCACAGCGCTAACTAATGGAGCAGCTAGGATTCACAGTCAGAGTTAACCAACTATACACCCCACACTTTGAGCTATTAACATGTATGATCCAATCATGTCTAAAAGGGGGGGTAAGACGGCCTGCATTATGGACGGCGTGCTATCACTTCAAGGAGGTGAAATTGGTTCTTTGGGGAGAGGAGTGACAAAAATCTTACTCTCTTTAAGTATAAAGCACAGACATACATACAATACATAAACAGATATACTATATCCATGGAATTAGAATTTCATGGGGGAGAGGTGATTAGGAAAGTGTCTGAAAAGGCTCTTAGGGAGATGATAATGAAGAAAAGGTTGAGAAATACTGATCTAATGTGAAAAAATACAAAAATAAATAACACAATCAAAGGGATAGTTAACAAGTCCTTGAAAACAAAGAACCCTGTCAATGTTCTAAGCGAGTGCAAAACAGCCAATAAATAAAAAGCAATATCCTAAGTAAATATTACAGAAACTCTCTGAATAAGTCAACACTAGAAGCTGACTAAAGCCCCAGTGACATAAGAAAACACCGTGAACGGCATGTCTGGTGGTCAGCATGATCAAGGCTTCCTGATCCGCAGCCAGGCGGGTCCAGGAAAAGACGGCAAGCGGACAGGGGTGGCAAGATGCCAGCCTTTCTAACTGGAGCAGCAGTTACTGAACGCCTACCAGAGGGCGCAGCCTCCTTACGCGCGCTGCTGCGATCCTCAGCCCATCCTCACAACGTAGGTAATAATGGCTCCGACTCAGGAACCAGGACTGAGGCTCACAGCGGCTACACACCGGCGACGGTCCTAACACCGGGCAGAGGCCAAACACCGGCGACGGTCCCAGCACCGGGCACAGAGGCCAAACACCGGCGACGGTCCCAGCACCGGGCACAGAGGCCAAACACAGGCGACGGTCCCAGCATCGGGCAGAGGCCAAACACCGGCGACGGTCCCAACACCGGGCAGAGGCCAAACACCGGCGACGGTCCCAGCACCGGGCAGAGGCCAAACACCGGCGACGGTCCCAGCACCGGGCACAGAGGCCAAACACCGGCGACGGTCCCAACACCGGGCACAGAGGCCAAACACCGGCGACGGTCCCAGCACCGGGCACAGAGGCCAAACACCGGCGACGGTCCCAACACCGGGCACAGAGGCCAAACACCGGCGACGGTCCCAGCACCGGGCAGAGGCCAAACACCGGCGACGGTCCCAGCACCGGGCAGAGGCCAAACACCGGCGACAGTCCCAACACCGGGCACAGAGGCCAAACACCGGCGACAGTCCCAACACCGGGCACAGAGGCCAAACACCGGCGACGGTCCCAGCACCGGGCAGAGGCCAAACACCGGCGACGGTCCCACCACCAGGCACAGAGACCAAACACCGGCGACGGTCCCAACACCGGGCAGAGGCCAAACACCGGCGACGGTCCCAACACCGGGCACAGAGGCCAAACACCGGCGACGGTCCCAGCACCGGGCAGAGGCCAAACACCGGCGACGGTCCCAGCACCGGGCAGAGGCCAAACACCGGCGACGGTCCCAGCACCGGGCAGAGGCCAAACACCGGCGACGGTCCCAGCACCGGGCACAGAGGCCAAACACCGGCGACGGTCCCAGCACCGGGCAGAGGCCAAACACCGGCGACGGTCCCAGCACCGGGCAGAGGCCAAACACCGGCGACGGCCAGGAAGTGACAGGCCCAGGACTTGGGCCCAGGTCGCTCCAGCTCCGGTCTGTGTTTCCACCACTGGCCCCGGCTGTTGTGAAGTTAACACCTACACAGCTAACCAGTAAGTTCTAAAACGCCTGCATGTGCAGAGCGCACTGTCACGAACTGAAACAGGATTCTCCACGGAGGGAGGGTGGACAGGAAAGGTGAGCCTTCAAGGCAGCAGTGGCTTCTGCCAGGCTGCGAGAACGCTGTCCGTGGCCTAAAGTCAGGACAGAAGATGGGGGCGTGGTGACAGCTCACATGAGGCAGCTTAGCTCTCCATCACTCTTAACACCCAAATATGCTCATGGTCCTAATTAGCCCCTAAAAAGTAAATAAATAAAATTTAAAAAATATAAAATTTTAAAACAAAAATAGGACCTATAAGCTCACTTTCTGAAAGAATTTGAGTTTTGCTCACTCCCTTCCATTTCTTGTACAAAAGTATGTCTCTGACAGTGGAACGTACAGCATTACAGCAGCATATAAAAGGCTTTTTCATGTAACATTCCCTATTTCAATGGTCTTCAAATTATTTTGATTGCACTGTTTCTAATGAAAACTGCCATTATCAAGTTTAGGATTTTTAAGTTTTAAGGTGAAAGAGAGGAGTACTGAATATTGTTAAGATCTGAAAAAATATAGACTCATGTGCTAGTCAGTGGTTTACAAAATGAGAGAAACTGATGGCACCCGAGTTCCTCACACTTTATTCAAACGACAGGCAAGGAAATGGGTGCACCAGTCTGCGCGTGAGAAACAGAAACTTCTCTTTTCTCCTTTAGTAGTAATTCTAACCACCGTGACCACACTGAACTTTTATTAACGACTGTGATTTCAGAACAGACAGAATGGAATAGAACGAAAAGGAAACAAACAAAATCAAACAAAGAAAGGACTCGGAGTGACAAATCACTTTCACAAAGTTTATATAAAATACCAAGTAAGAAATTTTTTTGCAATTGTCAAGCCCTCATATATATATCAAACTTTGGGAAAATGGGGGTAAATTAGGTGATAATGGACACTAACAGCAGGGGTTTGGGAAGAAAACCAATGCCCTGCAGTAAAGCACAGCGCGACACAGCGCGGGGAAGGGAGCCCTCACACACAGCAGTCCTCTCGGGTACCTCGGTTTTGTTCTACACACGGATTAACATAAGACATCGACTTGTTCAGGTTCTTGCTTTCTATCTTTCACAAAACCGTGTTGCACGCCAACTCATTATTCAATGGTATTCTAATAACCTAAGAAAACAAGCTTGCGGTCCTCAGAATGTACCGTCAGATGCCGCACGCAGAGGGGCCACGGAAAATTCACACCCAATCTGGGAGTGCCGCTAGGACGAAGCGACGGGGGAACCTCCGGGGGAGGCAGACGGCTGCCAGGGGCTCTCACACTTGATTTATAGATGCAGGGAAGTGTAATACACTTTGGAAAAGTTCCTTACAGAACAGGAAAACCAAAAGTTCATTACTTAAAGGTGTAAGCTTCATAGTGAGCAATTTCACATAAAAAGCCACTGATCCTCCCAACTTCCCAGATGATGCCAGGAAAACGATGTTGTTACTAAGTAACCCGTGAAACAATAATAACAAATGGTAATGTAAACAGAAAATTTTGGATTTGACCTTAGTTATAGGAAACACACACTCTACTTATGCTTAAAAATCAAGATGGCGAGAGAAACAACTGATTTTTGCCAAATCACGAAAGCTAATGCCACTCTCGGGAGCGACCAGCGAGAAGGGACTTGGATAATCACAGAAGCGCGGGAGCACACAGCTGCAAATGTCTTAGACCTTGAAGGAAGCCCTGCAACAATTTTTTTTCAGGAGACAGAGAAAGGATAATTCTGGTACTAGTGATTAGCATGAAGGAAATCACCAACCTGGAGACATGTACAAATCTAATCCCCCAGCAGTCAATGTCTCCATGCGGAAAAAATTCTTAAAAACAAGACAGTGAGTGAGATGACAATCAGATGTGTATGAGAGCTTTAGGAAACCCTGGCTGGACACAAAATACCAGGATAGATGCATGCTACACAGAAATCTGAATCTTCAATTCAGCTTAAAATTAAACTAATTTAGAATCACAAATTAACCCTTATTTTTAACTGGATTCTCAAAAATAGCAAGTCACTCCTCCAACACTAAGAGAAATAAGCCCTGCTGGCATATTCAAGGCAGAACAAAATTCTGAACCAAATACATTTAATTGGAAATTCAGAAGTATCGTTTTCTCTTAGCCAGCAAGTCAAGACAGAAATAACAACTGAACCTTGAGGTTAAATCATTCCCAGACAGAGTCAAAGCTGTCCGATTTCCTGAGCAAGAAAAGGCAACACATACGGGGGAAGAAGAAAAAAGTCCGGATTTTGTAAAAATATTTTTCGTAAAATATTTACAACCCTGTCTTCAGAAGGCATCTTTTTTGGCTCTACCAAAGATTACTTGAGTTTTTTTAATTTGCTTTCTACTTGGAAAGAGCAGTTATTAGCAGTGTTTAGGCAAGTCCTAGCTGACAAGTTCTTGGTATTCTCTGAATCACTTACAAGTGTTCTTTCGTCATCTTCAAATTTTGCCAAAATTACTCACGATCACTGAAGTTAGATATCTTTAAGAGGGAAAAGAGGCCTTTGAGTAACTTAACAGAAACATCTTGGAAACGGCATATGTCAGTTTGTTAAGAAAGTCCTTTAAATATATGCCAGGAGAATTCAAAGAATCTGGTATATCTCACTGTAAGTAAATGTTGGAGAGATGGACATCGTAGACAAGTATCTCCCGGGCCCCCCCAGATTTATAGGAACCGAGCAGCCTGTCCCTAAACTGAGTCCCTGTGACAAGACCTCAGCCTTCGTTCTGATGTCACCCCTGGACTATGCCTTTCACCCAGGGTCCTTGTCCCTCTTGACTCTGGTGGCAGCACGGCTTGCAGGCCTCTAGTCCCACGCCATGGCTGCCAGACCCCCAGCCCGCGTGCCCTCTACCGCAGGCGGCAGCTGTGCCACCAGCGCGCAGCTCTCTGGCCTCCTACCCGCTGGCAGGCCGACTCCCTCAGGGAACAGCGCTTCCGTGAGGGGAGAAGGGTCCGGGGGCTCGAACCCACTGCAGGGGGCTGGCGCCTCCCTAGATACAAATCACAGTCACTGCGCGAGATGATTTCCAAATCCCGCCAGCCGAAGGGGGGGCACGTGGGGGGGGCAGGCGCTGAGCCAGGGGCGGGCAAGGAGGCGGACGCAGCGCCCACAGCCTGCCCCGCTCACGGCCTCGCCTGGAACCCGCTCTGTCGGCCCTCCTCTTGCCATGCACCGACGTGTCTGAACTGCCAAGTAAAATGTCTTTCCTGAGGTTTCCTTGAGGTCCTGGCAGATGGTAGTATGAACAGGATGCCTGTTTGAATCGCTACTTTTTCTGTGACTCCTACAACCTTTGTTTCCCAGGGGATGCCTTGTAACTCAACAGTGTAGGGACAGCGATCCGACTTCCAGGCCATCAGCCAACACCCTGCCCCATAGGTTCCCTTAATGGGAGGATTCTTCAGGAAACAATGGCGGGCGACTGACCTGCTGTTCGGATGTCGTGGGAGCTGGAAGCTTCCCTCCAGTAAGCCGCCACCTACTCGTACAGTGGGGGCGAGTGCGCACGCGGGTGCAGGGGCCGCGGACAGCGCGACATCTTACCTGTGGGACCCCCAAGGAGAGGGAGGAAAAGGGGCCACTGAAGGGAACAGGGGGGCCGGAGGGGCAGCAGGACCGCGGAGCCCAGCAGAGGGGGGCGCGCTGTAAGGGCCACAGGCTCCGCGCAGCCAGGCGGCCGGTCAGCGGAGGGCGCCACGGGCGGGGAAGGGCGGCGCCACGGGCGGCCCGGCGCTCTCAGGGGCCCGTCAGTGGAGGGTACCACGGGCGGCCCGGCGCTCTCAGGGGCCCGTCAGTGGAGGGTACCACGGGCGGCCCGGCGCTCTCAGGGGCCCGTCAGCGGGCGGCGCCACGGGCGGCCCGGCGCTCTCCGCAGGAGACGCGGCTGCGCAGCCGTCAGGGCGCGCCCGGCCACCGGGCCCCTGTCCTGCGGGCGGGACCTTCTCGGGCTGTGGGCGAGGCTTCGGAGCAGGGAGTTTAACTTCCCCTCGGACGCCAGCATCGCAAATCCACCGACGGGGCGGCCTCCTGCCGTGGCTGAGATACCGCCAACGGGCACAGGGCGCGCCTCCGAAGCACGGGAAGCCGCGCCCCGTGGGCAGAGGAACGGGGCCGCCGGGGCCGCGTGCTCCGACAGCCGCCGAGACGGGCCTCCGCCTGAGGCCTCGGGAGGGGCGGGGTCGGGACGGCGGGGCCCACGGAAGAGCCGCGGCTGAGCCCAGGCGGACGGGGGCAGCGCCCCGGCGACAGGCGGCGAGGCGCCCGGGGAAGGCGGCCGCCAGGGGCCCGGGGCGTGTTGTCCAACACTGCGGGGCGGCGCGCACAGGCAGCTCACCGCCTCGGGCCGGGAAGGCGGGCGCGCGGGTGTCGGCGCACCCCATCCCCGGCCAGGGGGCCTCCCGGGGGGCGCTGTGCGCAGGCGGGTCCCTGGGCAACGCGTGGGATGGAGGCACCCGCTGCTCTGCAGCCTGTCGGCTCTGATGTTCACAACCGTCTTTAAAATCTCCTTTTTGTTCATGTAGCCAATAATATTATTAACTTAGTGGCCAGTCAATTAACAACGTTTGGAAAACGTGTGCTGCCCTCAATTCAAGCTCGGAAAGTGCAGTCGCTCCTCGCTCCCCGAATCCCCGGGGCAGGACGGTCCAATCCCAATCCACCAGGACCTCCGTTTCCCTACTTGGGATTCCCATAGGATGATGTGAGAGTGATTTGCAGCATTGAAATCATCTTACCTGCACTTTTTTTAAAGCTACTGGTACTCCATCCAAGAGACAGGCCGCTCTATAAACTTCACTAAATTGCCCGCGACCAATTTTCTTTTCTATCCGGAAGTTGGCTAGTGTATTATAGCCCATATCCGGTCGTAAGGCCTTCTGTAATTAAAAAAAAAAAAAAAAGTCAGAAAAGTGTTCAGTCACATGACATACACGCAATCATTGATTGTTTTCACGCAGCTACGTGAGCCCTGCGGTAAGCCGCCCGATAGCCATTCACTCAACAAACGGCCCGAGGACGGTTCTGTGCTCAAAGAATTTGTATTCTCGTGAGGAAGAAAAACAATAAACAGGCTAATGTGAAAATACATATATATAGTATGGGCGAGATAGAAAGGGCTGAAAAGAAACCAATCGAGAAAGAGGGATATGAAATGTCGGGATGAGAAGGATTTTGAAATTTTAGATGGGAACTCTCTATAAATTGTCTTAGTTCACAGAAAACAAACAAGTCCTGTGCAATCAAGTACTATTTTGATAATTCTTTTCCTTTTCAAAGTATCTCTTAGTTGATGTGGAATAAATATATATATATATATATATATATATATATATATATATTCATTTTGTCCAATTCGTCCAAACTGCCAGCTAATGCATGAAAACTTCTGAGCTCCCTGACAGTTATCTAACTTCTACAAAGAACGTTTCCAGTGACAAGGACTTAACTGCCACATCATTACTTTTTTTTAAAAAAAAGACTTTATTTTTTTAGAGCAGTTTTAGGTTTACAACCAAACGGAGTGGAAAACACAGAAGTTTCCCACATACCCCCTGCCGCCTGTTATCAACAGCGCCAGCACACAGTACTTTTGTTACAGCGGATGAGCTCCATGGACACGCGCTCGTCACCCAGAGTCCACAGTGACACTAGGGTTCGCTCCTGGTGGTGTGCGTTCTCTGGGTTTGACACGTACCTGTCACCATAGCGCCACACCGAGTAGTTTCACTGCCCTAAACACCCCCTGTGCTTTTCCTGCTCACTCAGCCCTCCCCAACCCCTGGAAACCACTGGTCTTTTTATTGTCTCCACTTGTGCTTTTTTCCATACGATCATAGCTGGAATCACACAGGATGCAGCCTTGTCAGATTGGCTTCTTTCACTTAGCACATAATTACATTTTTAAACAATATTTTTTTGTTGTTAATGGGAAAAGTTATTTTTTTCTAACACTTTTTAGTCCTTATTGTGTTCCAGGCACTTGTAAGGGCTGCTAGAGAAATAGCTTCCCCAAGTATGCGGAAGAGGCTCTTAGCTGTGCTGAGAGAGAAAATTCTAGCGGGTGGAGAGGGGAGCACAATGGTCATTCCTATTTGGGGCCAAAACCCAATGCCTTAGAAACTGTACTCATCACCCCGGGGCTTTTGTTCACGGACCGATTTATTCATTCACTGCATCACAGGGTGAACATAGGGTAATGCACGCCCACTACCATCAGACACGACTGCTGCTGAGGTTACGACACACAGCCAAGGAATACCGCCTTTCAGCCCCTCAGGACACTCAGTCTATTGGCAGGAGCTGTACCTATACAAAAGATGATAAAATACGCTCGTTTATAACTTTCTGTTTTCTGGCTAAACATGCATGGGTTTTTTCAAGACTCCTGAAGTGTCGATAAATGCTCTCTCCAGACCCTTTACCGCTCTGCTCACATCCTTCCCGACCCGCTCCCCTCTCCGAGCCCTCGTGCAGGGAACAGGACATTCTCCTGGGCCTGACTCGTGCCATCTAAAGAGACTGAACATTAAACACCTAACAACGCAACCAAACAGAACTGGTTCATTAAACACCAAATTCAATTTGAACTCTTAGGCCTTCAGACAAGCCTGTTTCAAGGCCGATGACCCCATGACTTACGCAGAAGGCTACTTTGACATATGGGCAGTACTTTACATTAAGCCCTCATACATTTTATCTTGTTAATTTCAATACATCTATCATGCTACCAAAAACTCTGCAAAATTCTTCTAAAGTTTCACTGTGATTCAAATACAATGTTTGTCGAAACAGAAAGAAAGGAGCAACAATTTCTATTATTGTGCATTGCACTTCTTTCTTTTGGAAGTCCAAAATATTGTCAAGAAATAATGCCATTCTCCCTATAAGACATGCAAAATAACCGGAATACAAGAAATGTCACAAATTCATTTAATAAATATAAGACCACAAGTAATTGTTGTAGAGTAATAGGAACAACTACTCCAATAGCAGACGGTTCCATTTGGGTGCCTCTGACTTAACAGGGCCTGTATATCAGGACTTTATCCGCCATCTAATTCAATTCTTATGACATTCCTATAATGTAATCAACCAAACCTGGGGCCTCCTCACCCCCAAGATCAGTCTTTGCTCTGCCGCATGATTACTAAAGAAAGTCACCTACACGATGACCCAGCTCTGTGGAACCCTACCTGATGATCCACAGAGATTTTCAATGTCAAGTCTTTTTAATAAAAATAAAAAAAAATAAAAATAAAAAAACTGGGAAAAGAAACACATGTTGAAAATGAAATGAAAATATGTATATACCATAAGAAAAATAGGAGTAAAATTATCAAGTGAAGGGAGGTAGCTTGCTATGCCATTAGTCAATTGAAGGTTTCTTTTTGTAATCCCAGTTTCTTAACAGTTTCATTTAAAGAGATATTTTGAATTGCCTGTGCTTTTCTAAGAAATCTTTTCTAAAAAGGACTGACACCCTAGGGTGGCCTGCAGCCTCTGAGAAACTGGACCCTGCTCTCCGACGTGGGTACAGGCCGTTCCTTCCCCTGGTGGAGCGTGCCCGTCTCGGCAGTCAGACACACTGCACCATCAGGAACGCGGCCCCCCCAGTCCACACGCCCTAAATGTGACGGAACCCCGCCTTTGCCCGCGCAGTACCTGACAAACAGCAGCGGGGCCCGCCAAGGCAGCGTGACAGCCTCCCTAATGTGTTCTGGCGGGCGGGTCTGTAATCACACATTTACATATGCAATGACCTATATTTGCATGTCAGATCACACACTGTCTCAGCTTATTAAGACCGGGCACCTCCCTGTGCTTGGCGGCCAGAGTGGCGAGAAAGGGCCGGAGGGCGGTGTTTTCTGGCAGTTGAGGGATGAACTGCCACCAAGGATTAGGCTGATGTGGCCTGAGCATTAGACACTTCATTAGACGTAATCTGTTTAACAGTGGGCAGTGTATGTAAACTTCACAGCCCATTTGCCGAGCCTGCCCCGCCCTCCATGGCCTTGCTTCAAAGGGCAGAGTGGGTGAGTGACGACTTGTCTCATCTGCTCCCATGTCCTGTCGCCCAGTGTAGACATGGAGAGCTGACATGAGAAGGAGCATAGCTGCACGTGTCCAACTAGCCTTGGGTCTCTGCTGCACTGCCATGTGCACACAAAGCAGCTTGAGTGGGATGAGGGCCCCTCGAGGAGACCGTCAGACAGGTACTGCGCACCCCTGGGAGTGGCTCTGTAGACTGCAGTGGATGCCACACCTCAGTCTGAAGTCTTGTACCCCACTGTGCGTAGCAGAGCAGTGGGCGCTTTAAACAAAAAGATGGCGTCGTGAGACACGTGCCCACTCCAGAGAAGAACTATTTTTAGGAAAGAGCTATATTCTGTTTCTTGAATGATGTCCAAGTCCCCCTATTCTTTTAGTTTAGCCCTTGAGTTACGCTGGGAATAGAGTAACTCAGCAAAACAATGAGACTGAAATCAGTGTGAGTCCAAGCCAGACAGGATCACTAAGCTGCCGTCCCCCCGTTCTGTGTGGTGGGAAAGCTGGGGCGTGCTCACCTGCAGACACTTCACGACCAGGTATTTGCCGGACCCGCACAACACGGCTTTGGACTGGCCGGGAGTCACCTGTGCATCTCCACTTGCATCGGAGTGACACCCGGCTGCTCTGTCTCGCACAGAAGGGCAGCGAGCCATGCCTGTGACAGGGATCTTAGTCACCTCGGCGCCGGGCCGTGCGCCTCACCCGCCAGCCACACCTTCTGCGCCCCAAGCGCCCCACGCTCCTTGGCCTTGTCACCAAGGTCCGGGCTGGCCCCCAGGCCTCCGGCAGGGCTTCGCCCTCCACCCCCGGGAAAGCGGCACTGCGCCGGGAGGGGCCGGGCCCTGCAGCTACCCGGGGGCATCTGCGGCAGCCGCTCCGCTCCACAGGCGGCAGCCGCTCCGCTCCACAGGCGGCACAGGAACTCGGAACCGGGGGGGCCCCCCTGGGCTCCCCGGGCTTCGCTTACTTCTTCTCACGGATGTGCTTCTCCCTCCACACGCTGCGTTTCGCAAAGGCAGAACCCGAGTTTTATCTTTGTGGCCTGACACGAGGTATTTACTTGTTTAGAAATAAATAGTGACTGCGTAAGTGAATGTCAGTGGAAGACCTTCGTGAACGTGGCAGGCTTTTAGCACACACCGCGTGGCTGTGACTACGGACAGGCTCTGAGGGGAACCTGGGAGGAGCGCACAGCAGTGCCGGGGGACCCCAGGCCTGGGGAGAGAGGCCAGGCCTCCTTTTAAGCCCCACTCCAGGAGACGAGCAGTAACCCACTGGGCCCGTAGGGACAGCGGAGGCACTGGCCCGTGTTCAGGGCCCGTCCGCGACGCCGAGTCAGAGCGCGGCCCCCCGAGGCCCCACGTGCCCAGGGGAGAGGCACCGCTCTGGACTCAGCTGGCTGGCTGGGCGCAAGGCCAGTTCTGATGCTTGGTCCTGTTCCGGTTCTGAGCTGGGCTACCTAAGCCCTGTTTCCGGCTTCCGTGACCCAGGGGTGAGCCTACCCAGGGACCCGTGTCTGAGTGGGGTCATGAATACAAGCACCTAGGACAGAGCCGAGCAGGGGACAGGTGTCCATATCATTGATGACTTTCCGTCCCCCGAGTGCCAGCAGTGACACCTTTCCACCCACTCACTCTCACAGTAGGGCTCTCGTGTCTGTAGAGCCTCATTTAATGTTCTCTAGTTTTCAAGGTTGACGTTCTTCAGTCTCTACCTCAATGTTCTTGTCTGGTCCCGCTTTCTCTGGGTCACAACTGGAGTTTGCCTCTATCTGTTGCCCGACTTCCCCTGAGCCAATGACCTGCGTACTGAGGGTCTGAAATACCGCCCAACCCTGGGCTCTGCCTCCAGCTGGGAGACCCCACTTATCGTGGGGCCTGGCTTCCTGACTCAGGAATGAAGACAGCCTCACTCCTTGGGTATAAGGCTACTTTGGTGGCAATATGGTCTATCTAATTACAGTTATTCTGCCCAAAGTCCTTTTAATAATTATGGGGGGAGGGGCATTTAACATAAAACCATGTTGGGTGGCAACTGGGTTGGAACACGGTTAAAGTTTACGGTCACAGGCAAACGGAAGAGGAGGCCGTATACCTGAGGACTTTGAAATTACTTGGTCTCTGTGACCAAAGAGTGCTGAGCAAGGCCATGGCGAATTTAGCACATGACAGCTTCTAAAGTTACTAAACAACGACTATATACCCCATGTCGGTATTTTCAAACAGATTCATTTTGGGAAGAAGTCTCAAAATACAACTAATTAACATGGATAACATAAGCCTATAGGTTGTTTTTTAATATTAGTTTATTTCTTAATTCCTAACTATGCGATACAACTCTTTAAAGGGCAAAACTAGAACTGATTTTGGTAGCACTTATACTCCATTTTTATAGCACATTATTATGTTTTGCTTCTTGAGGTATCTGCATCTATATACGACAAGGTTATATCATAAAAGCATTCTGAAATCTCAGAAACGCAAATATTCAAAATCAGAGATGACAACTCAGAAATCAGCCCCTAGCGTGAAGGAAGCTTCACGCAGCAAGCTGAGCACTCCGGGTCCTCACTGACGAACCCGCTGCGGGTCTGCGCGCACTCCAGGCGCACACCCCCAGGTCTCGACAACTAACTGGGATTAACTCCTGCATGTCGGTCTGTGTTTACCGCTTCCTTCACATACTTTCCTTTTGAACAGAAAATTCACCCTGCTGGGCCACTGGCTCTTCGTCTCACTGGTGCACGCTCTTTAACCAATTAATAATTTCCTAGGACTAAATTAATTTGCTTTAAATTTGAAGCCGAGGACATTTAAACAGTGAGATAATTCAGGATAGTGTTGTGATGATGATTCTCTCTGGGGAAATTAAAAGAGTCACAGCAAGGACTCGACAGGCTCCCCAGGGAAAAAATGATGTCTTGAGAATTCCTAGAGGGATTGTTATCAATGATCTAATGTACAAGGCAGTATTAATTACAGTATTTAGTACCATTAATAAGGTTTACATTGTTATTGCAAATTTATCTCTTACTTGTGAATTTCATGTTACCAATTATGCAAACTAATTACTTTATATTTTATATTATTGTTGTTGAATTTCTCCGAAAGTAACAAAACTTCAAAACGCCCTTTGGTTTTATCTAGCAATAAACCTCATCCTATGATCTTAGAAAAGATGTCACCCATCTCCAAACTACACAAACTTGAATATGCTTTTGGCAATATCTAACACAACTCTGTCATATACTATTTTATACAAACCTCATTGGGAATGAAAAAAAATTAAGCAACCACACACACACACGCACACACACACACACCCTGCATGTGCCAGCAAAGTCTAATGATTCATGCTTCTTCCTACTTGAAAAATTATCTCCCTAAAATGTATTGAACTATTTCAAAAATAACATATTCCTAAAGATACTAAGTGTCAGAGATTTACACCAGTTTGAACAATATGCATTAATCACTATAACTGTCTTTGTATCAAACAAAGAGGAAACTCACTGTAGCCAAAGAAAAATGAGTGACTAAATATAACCAATTATCTAGTTAAACATTTATGAGACCCTGGTATTTGTAGCATTTAATCATCATTAGTTACACTACCCAGCATAATGATTACTATCTCCACATCATGTAACCAATAATACTGGTTATCTTCCCAGCGTATCATGAGCAGGACAGTTAATTAATGACAAAGACTCCCATCTCCCCTACGCCCCACAAGCTCCGCCAGCTCCACCTGGTAAAACTCAACATGGAGAGAGAAAGCGTCTTCCTGAGAAAGAGAGACAGGGAAAGGGAGAAATGGAGGGAAGAGGGGTTCAAACATTTATTCCACAAACATTTAATACATAATAGAAGACAATGAACAAATCCCTGACAGTCTCCGTACTATCCTGCACACCAGGTGCTGTGCAGGAAGGTGACTTATTTTAGACTGGGTCATTAAGGATGGCCTTGCCGAGGAAGTGACATTTACGTTGCGATTCAAAGACCAGAAGGAAAGGGAAGTGCAGAAAGAACATCTGGAGAAAAGGCTGAAGGACAGAATGTGCCTGGTGTGCGGAGGGAACAGCACAAAGGACGCCAGCTAGACGATGGGGACCCAGGGACATGCGAGGTCCTAGGGACACGCGTGACAAAATCTCACAGTGCTGGGACCCGGGCACCTTCGACAACACGCTCACAGCGCGCCGACAAGGACCCGGGAGCAGGCGCGGGACGCAAACGCGGGGCAGGGCAATGGCCTTGGCCTGGGGGCTCAGTGGCCCTGAGGACAGTCCCAGGACATGCGCAGCGAGGGACAGGGAAATCGGGAATAAATCAAGACTGTCGGCTTGAGCACCTGGACAGACAGGCCGTTTACCGGGGCCAACAAGGCAAAAGGAGAAGTGGCTGTGGCGGGAGGTAGGTAACGAAAGGATAGTGCAGGCCACGGTGTGACAGGAAGCGGGCCCAGCCGGTCACTGTCACCCTCGGGGGAGGCCTGCTGACTGCCGCACACCAGGCCTGCCGCCCTATCAGCTCTGAGCTGAGACCGGGCCTCTCCACGTTCGCTGATAAAAGGGAGGCGCGCCACCCCCAGCCGCGCGTGGGGAATCCCAGCGCTCATGCCGCAAGCAGACGGTGTGCACGCGCCTCCCACGCGTGCGGCTGTCCGGGGCCACCCAGCCTTTCCCCTCCTCTGCACACTTGCTCCGGCTGATCCCAGGCACTGCTCAGTCTCCCCGCTCTCAGCTTCTGGGGGTTAGTGTTCCCCACCCTCCGCTGGACACACCATCATAACTCTTCTAGAAACTTCTCCTCCATCCCCTTGTTCTCCTATCCTGTATGAGATCCAGTCAAGGGGGAGAAGGAGGCATAATTAAATGTATTCTATGTAAATGTGGCCGGGAAAGGAAGACTTCCAAAAACAGCTCTCTCAATGCTACATGACGAGTACCTGAGCAAAATCAATTTACCAAAAGAACCCAGCTGAATGATGATCTGTGCGTCACCAAGAAAGTTCTGTACGGAAAGCTAAAGGGAGGGGAAAGTGATGGGGCTGGTTATCAGCTCTTCCCCGCTCGGGGAGTCCACTCGGGTCGCTGTGCTCTGGCCCGCGGCGCACCTGGGCAGCCACCGGCGTCTCCTCCTCCTCTCACTTCACAGGGGGCTGCCAGGGGGCTGCCAGGAAGCTTAAAGGAATGGTCAGCCTCCTGGCTGCTTGGGTCGGAAGCCTCCAAGACAAGATCCCCACAACTCCAAGCTGTAAAGAGGAAGAAAGGCTATTTTTCTACCTGTGGGCCTGGGATGCTTTCCCCCGTTCACAGGTAGTCAAAGTGTTACACCAGACACCTTCAAATTCACAAATGGTGAGTATAATCTAAGACCTGATAATTATTGCAATTAAAATTAAGCCTTCTTCTATCCACTCCCAGGAAGACTCCGACTTGCTCTCTGATTATAACTCTGATATTTCACTTTATAAGAAAAAAGTGAATGCGTCACAGTCCTCTTCCCTCAATGAGCACAGATCAAAATACTCACAAAATGTTTGCTGTAAACATCTGTTGCTTAAAATTAGTCTCATAGTAAAAAGTATTTTCCTATTTCCATCACCATCTTTTATATAGTCTATATTTGTTAAAGTATTAAGCTAAATCCGTTGTTTGATAAACAAGAGTCCTAAAGCAATGTGATGTATAGGATATAAATCCGGTCAGAGTACCCTTTCAGTCCCTTAGGCTTTGGTGGGAGGGAAGGACGGAGGGAAGGGGGCAGGGAAGAAAAGGGGGGCTGACAAAAAGTGATCCATAAATTCAAGAGAATGACAGTAATGCGAAGAAACATTAATAAAGATACATAAATCTCCCATTCTAAAACTTAAAAAAAAGAAGTCATACTATACTAAAAATGAGGCCACATATTACACACTATGGGCTCAGAGTACTCATCTGGGAACAAAGAAAAGAGAAAGACATGCCAAGAATATACACCACTCGTCACTGTAACAGAGAATGGGCCTATGCCACTCAGAGCTGCCTTCCCTGCCTTTCTGCTGCTATCAGCTCCACACGTGAAAGCAGTCACTCAGCTAGCTCACCACGTGTGGCCAATGGTGTGGAACAAAACAAAAGGGAGGCTGCCAGCCCCCCAGCAGGGGCCGTCTTTCCCAGCCCTTTAAAATGATGCTACTGAGAGCAGTAACAGGTTTCAAAGACCTAATACGCACTAACGCCCATAAGCTCCTGTCAGGGAATCTTCCTTGCGCGGTCTCGCGCCATCAGTGTGGACAGAGGGGCAGGGCCCCGTCCCGGCTGGCCACAGGCAGCCCCGGGGTGAAGCCTGCCTGTTTGGGGGCGGCAGGGGGGAGCGGGGCCCACCCACAGGAGCAGCGTGACGAGAGATGCAGAACCACGGACGAAACCTTGCAAGTTACGCTGCATGGTAGGCGAGTGTCTCCGGGAAAGGATGGCTCGTTTCGCCTCCTCCTGCCGCCAGACCTCTCCTGGTGGGTGAGCCGGGGGAGGCCAAGTGAAAGCGCTTCTTTTTCCTTTGCAACTCAGGGCTGTTCACAGCTGTGACTGTCACAGTGATAACACGAGCAGCCTACCGTTCAGAGGTGCTTCCTTATTGTCTCGGCTAGAAATAATACAACATGAAACAACAGTGTTTGTGTATGTGTGCAAAACTAGCACTAAGATATGTTTGTATCTGAATGACAAATGCTGCTTACTCTCATCTTGATCACGTATGACCATGACACAAAAGATAAGAGTACCTTTAAAACCACAAAGAACCATCCTGAAATTAAAACGGAGGCCTTACTCTAAGCCAAGGGGCCTCTTCTCTAAGCACCGAGAATTCAGGTGGGCATGACAAAGCAAGCAGTGAGAAGCCCATCAGCACGGGCTGACGGACACACGCTCATCTGAAGGCTCCCTGGTTGGTTTCCTACTCCCCGCGGGGGCTGCACTTGCCCGGGGCCGCTTCCTCTGCCTTCTTCGCCCAACAGGACAGACAAGGAGATTGTCCACAGGAAACATCACAAAGGTGTCGGGAGTGAGCCAGGGAGACACACCAAGAATGCATCCTCAGGTTTCCAGGACAACACGCTACATTCAGGACATCAGGGAAAGCTTCAAGGTAGAGAGAGCCTTTTAGACGGTCTCTGACGGTGGGCAGGGTTTCAGACATTGGCGAGGAAGACGGAGGAGAAGGTGCACAGTGAACCAGTCACGGAGGCAGAAGAGATGGTTTATTGGTAGGCACATGATTGGTAGGCAGCGTTTGCTGAACTGTGCTCTCAGGCACTCGTGCTGGGAGAAGTCAATGGATATGCTTAAAAGAAAAGCAAGGATCCCACAATCCATTATGTTTGCAAAACACTACAACCAACGGCCTTTTCATGGAAATTCACAATGAACATGTCAGAGGGGCGCTGAAAAAGGACCGCCATGAAAGTAGCTGTGCGCCCGTCTCCCAAACCTGCAGAGCTCAGTTGAAAAGACACCTATCGAGTCTGCAAACAATTTCGGAGCTGCTACCTCGGCCCAGGAGAGACAGGTCAGCAGGGTAACACCGAGACAAGGGGCAGAATCCTCGGCAAGGCAGGCGGGGGAAGGCGGCCTTCGCGAAAGATGGCGAAAAGGGAGCTGCCCCGCTTTTATTTTTATTTTTTAAAGTGTCGCTGTACACAGAGCTGAACGCAGGCATGCTACGAACGCTGGACGCTACGTAATGAATTCTAGTAGAGTATGTATGCTTGATTGTTTTTTTTTAAAGATTTTATTGGGGAATTGGGGGAGGGGAACAGCGTTGGGAGCCGGGGAAGGGGAACAGACAAGTTGCTGTCCTTTTGTTCCTCAGTCTAGTTGCGGAGGACGTCGCTTCACTGGCCCATGTTGGTATCGTCATTGCACTCCTCCCGGATGAGGCAGATCAGTCGCCGGCCTCTGGATGGTCGCTCACCGCGGCTATTGGCAGCTCACGCTGGCTGCCAGCCGCTCACGCTGGCTGCCGGCCACTCTCTGTAGCCTATGGCAGCCCACTGCAGCAGGGGCTGCAGCCTACACCATCGCTGGGGTTCGCACAGCCCAGCTCCAGGTGGAGCTGTTGTTCACCATCTTAGCTGTAGAGGGCAGTGTCACTGGCCCTCATATGTGGGATATGAACCGGGGCCGCTGGCGTCCCAAGCCAGCTCTTAACCTATGCGCCATTTGGCTGGCCCAAGTATGTACGGTTTTTACGGAGGCATTTCCTCTGTGTTTCATTTTCTTTTTTCTTTTTTTTTTGAGGGCAGGGTCACTGGCCCTCACATGTGGGACCCGAACCAGGGCCACTGGCGTCCCAAGCGAGCGCTTAACCACCGCACCACTCAGCCGGCCCTACGGAGGCATTTCTTTTACCTCACTTTACGTTACAAAAAAAACACGCAGCTGCCTAACGGAAACATGCTACTTACTAGTCAGAGACGGAAACGGCAGTGAGGGGAGGCAGGTGCGGACAACGCAGGGTCACATGGGGAGCGCAGGGGCAGGAACGGAACACAGCATCCCCCGAACTGGGCACAGCCTCCTCTTTGGTTTTTCTCCCAGGGCCTAATACTAACGCTCAAAGCCCAGCAGTCAGGCCAATAAAATGAAACGCTAAAGCTGCGCCCTTATCATGTTTGGACATGAGGACTAAGCATTCTAAAATACAGTCTTAAAATATAAACAATTCTGACTAAAACTTGGTCACAGGTAGCCCGTTGGCTACTCTGTCCCGTAAAGGGGCTGCAATGTACATATTAAACACAGTAACAGTATTATTACTTAGGCCGCCATGAGCACGTGAGAACCAGTTACCTGTGGCTGGAACTGAGGAACAGGTGGCCCTTGCATCCCTTGTGACTGCTCATCCATTGTCTGAGGAACAGGAGTGTCAGAACTCTGCAAAGACGGGAAGGTGACACATAAGTATTGGGGTCCTTACCAAGTCACACTGTTCGCTGCATAGAGATTTACCTAATACTCGAAAGGGTCCATTAAGGGAGCCCATCTTCTCAGATCTGCCAGTTGCTCCACCCAAACTCTGTTCAGCTGCACGGACATGGACTGTCTCAAGCCATCTCCACTCTCCAAAGCAGCAGATGTGCTTATGAATCCTAGTTCGCCCAGAGGCAGTGCTCTCTTCTCCATTGTGCCTACTGATCAGAGAGGCTCTCCTCACCCTCCCCACTGTGAGAAGGAAATGACCACGGTACACTTCGGTAACCACGCTCGATGGGCTGCACCCTGATAAGCACACTAGATGGTCTGCACCCCGATAACCATGCCCAACGGTCTACACCCCAATAACTATGCCCAACACTCTACACCCCAATAACCATGTCCAACGGTCTACACCCCGATAACCATGCCCAACAGTCTACACTCCAAAAACCATGTCCAATGGTCTATACTCCAAAAACCATGTCCAATGGTCTACACCCCGATAAGCATGTCGAATGGTCTATACCCCAATACCCATGCTCCACAGTCTGTTTACTACACCCCTAACATGCAGCCCATCTTCACAGCCTACAAACAGTAGTATTATACTTTTGTTCTGTATGTCCACCTATCATGTTCACTGGGAATTTCAGGTTTAAACTTAAAAGGCCAGTCCTCACATGACGGTACTTATTGTTTGATACATGCTCTGCTTGTGATTATAAAACATCCATTCCACTCATTCCATAAACACAGACTGCAGCCCAGACATATCCCACTCAGGAACCGAGACCGGCCCCTAAACGAGACCCAGCCCTGAGCTCTGGGAGCTGCCTCCTCACTAACTCCACGCCATGCCAAGTGTTTCTGGGTTCTTTTCTTTTTTCCTGCTGTAGTTTTTAATTGTTATTATTTTTAGCTATTGACAACATAGCGTGGCAGCTAACATCAGGAATGTGATATAACCCAACAGTTCTCATACTAACCCCTGGGCTATTTGGGGGGTTACCCCTGCATGAAAGTACAACTGTGACACCTCTGCTGCCTCTCTCTATACATATAAACACTGCACTGCACTAAGGTATATCTACAATATAATTAGCAGCACTTCCCATCTCATCACACATATGAGGAGACATGTACTCAAAGGTCAAGATTTGACAGAAATACTACTTTTACTGCTTCATCAAGGGCATTTTAAAATGCAAGTTACGGGGCCGGCCGAGTGGCGCGGTGGTTAAGCGCTGGCTTTGGAAGCCAGCGGCCCCGGTTCGGTCTCACATATGAGGGCCAGTGACACTGCCCTCAAAAAATAAAATAAAATGCAAGTTACAGCATTTTATTTATTAAAGTTGTGTGACAGGGAAAGAAAGACTAGAACGGTTTGGTGTCACTGCACTGATACATCAATGGTTTTACACATAACGTCTCAGCATCATTACAAAAATCGTTTGGATCTTGCAGAGACCACACCGAAGGGTACCAAGGACCCCACAAGGCCCTGCCCCGCCACCCCGGAAGTCTACACCACACTTGCAGAAGAGGATCTCATCCAAAACCCAAAATTCACCCTGTATTCCTCCTGTTCCCACGTCTCCGTGCTCCGATATCCAGCACATCAGTAAGGGCATTTGTTGTTTCCAGAACGTAACTCCAGTTTGTCCTTGCTCCTCTCTCACCACTAATACAGCCTACAACAAGGGGTCACTTTACCACCACCTGGGACCTATAAATTGGTCACTCTTTCTCCACAGAGTGATATTTTAAAAACATAAATCCACCTGCCACACACTCAGTGCTCTGAGACTGAAGTCCTACCTCCCTGTGCAGAACCGCTGGTCCCTTAGATAACCTCCTGCCCATCCCCCCATCAGCTCACCCAGTCTCGCTCCCTGAACCCCGAGCTCGGGGAGCCTCAGCCCTTGCTGGCGTCAGGGCCTCTGCACTTCCGTCCTCTCAGCCCGGGAACCCTGAGGCTGGCTCCACATCAAGCCTGCCCCAACCCGTCCCCACAGCACTGCTTGGTCATCTTTCACATCAGCACTTGTTTCTACGGAGCAATGATAACAGTTCCCACTTGTTCACTCTGCTACTCGCACGTTGTGTATCTCCCCTGCTACAGCGCAAGTACTGCGAAGGCCAGACCCTGTCTTCTGCCTCTGCTGACTCCCTGGCAGCACCTGGCCCGGAACATCTCCCGAAGGAACGAAAATGAATGGGAACAGGGACCAGCGGACACATTTCAGAGCTGCTCATGCTTAGGCTCTTAGGACTCGGAGCTCACTCCATATGGCTGGTGACAGAGGGGAAGAGCTCAAGACGACGGGATCAGCCATCTCTAGCTTTAGGGACACGGGACATGGCGGTGGCACCTCCAAACTGGGTAGGAGAGGAGAAATCAAAGCAGCTGGGTGTTAGGAAGGGCAAGAATGAGGTATGACCAGTGAGAAAGGCTTCATCTATGAAGTTTAAAACAGCCACAACTTGCCAAGTAGAATCTTTGGGGAAGGGGAGGCGCTCAAAACATTGTCTTGTAATTCTCATACCGATTAGTGGTTTATTAGTGAAAGCTTTTCGATGTGTTCGAAACAGTTCTCTTAAAACACATCACTGTCCCCCCAAATTGTTCAAATACTACAAATATTTTATATATATATATATATATACACACACACACATACACACACACACACACTCAACACACGTTAAAGTAAAGCTATCTTCCCCTACTCTTGTAGAGAGTCACCTATTGTGCAGAAAATAAAACTATAAAATTAGGAATCTGAATTTCAGATACAAAGGCTAACTCAGTGAAAAAACTTTCATTTTAAGAAACTGTGTGTCAGTGGGCTAAAGTTGCAATATTCATATGACCCTGGTAAGAAAATGTATTAAATAAAACACAATACACTGTGTATACTATAAATAATAAATAACATAATCCTCAGCGACACAATAGACAACCATCTGATTTTTTTAAAATATTTTATCGGGTAATTGGGAGAGGGGAACAGCGTTGGGGAATCGGGGAAGGGGAACAGACAAGTTCCTGTCTTTTTGTTCTTCAGTCTAGTTGCGGAGGACGTCGCTTCACTGGCCCATGTTGGTATCGTCATTACGCTCTTCCCGGGTGAGGCAGATCGGCCGCTGGCCTCTGGATGTCGCTCACCGCGGCTACTGGCAGCTCACGCTGGCTGCCGGCCACTCACTGTAGCCCTATGGCAGCCCACGGCAGCAGGGGCTTGCAGCTATGCTGTCCCTGGGGCTCACACAGCCCAGCTCCAAGTGGAGCTGTATCCGAACCGGGGCCGCTGGCATCCCCAAAACCAGCTCTTAACCAATGCACCACTCGGCCGGCCCAACAACCATCTGATTTTGAACACTGAAATAACATTACAGCACCATACCTTCCCATACCTTCCACCTTTCCTACTTCCTATATTTTAATAGATTTATAAAATTTCTAAAGCTGACACCCTGAAATAATTATAAGCAAATTAAGCCATGCTGAGTATATACTTTTTCATAAATATTATTTGAACAACCAGTTACTGTATTCAGCTTAGACGATGTCTTAATCAAAATAAGAAGCTTTAGTTTGTGCTTTAAATAATCTCAGTGAATTTCATCTATAAAAGTTTAGTATTTTTTGCAGAAACTGATTTAAAATAAGCCAATATAATTTCAACATTAACCTGATTCTTTGTCAATTATAAAATATCATATTAAAATTTACATAGTAGAGTAAAAAAAGTGAGGCTTAAATATGTATTTGTAAGAAAATCATTTGGTACATTTTCTTGGTGATACTGATTTTTGTCAAACAGCTAGTTTTTAAAACTAGCCATTAGACAGAAAACATTTTAAAATTATAGTTACTGTTAAAGAATGCTTAGCTAAAGAAAAATACGTCCTTCATCATACAACAAAAATTACGTAACAATAAAGACATAAAGGCCAGTCAATTTTACAATCTTTCAAATTCAACATCTAACTTAAAGTTTAGAGTAAATCTGATTTGACTAACAAAGGGTATATATCTATATAGATTCTACTGATTTAAAAAAAATACTTCCTTTCCAAACATATAATAATTCTATCTTGTTATCCAGTTTCTCTGGAAGATTCCTGACACAATATGAAACTATACCCATACCAATCTGAAGAGAGATTTCAGATAAACAGTTTTGGAAGTTTTTCTTTCCTTGATTTTTTTTTTTTAGAATTCTAGAGTTGAAGTATACTAGTTCAAACTTATTTGTTTCCCTTTCTTGAAATAAAGTTGCCCCTCAATCATCATGGTTATTCATAAATTCTCTAGTTACATGAAACATTTAAATGTTCTATGAGAAAATATTAATAAGATGTATCTCATTGACCAAAATAGCTACAACTTACGAATAACAGCAAAGAGGATGGACCATATTAAAATAGCAACACTCTCGCATCCAAAAGAAAGTCATTGGCTTAACACCATGTACATGTGACACCTCAAAACTGAAAGGGCACCATGGAAACTTTAGGGTGACTGATACTTGGCAGAATGGAAATACTCAGATCCAGAACTAATATTTTTCTTGGCCCCAAAGTCACCATTCAGCAGGAATGCTTCTGACCTCACCCACCCGTCTCCATTTAACTGACTGAGTCATCCACTATTTCCTATAATCAAGCAAGATTTCCATATCAAACCACGCAAAGAAAATTAAGCAGAAGTTCCCAGCGTCAATAGTTCATTCATACATTTCTGTGTCATTATGAGTAAGCCTTTAAGAGCTACAAAGATAACTATCAGGTCTTTGAAGAGAATGATGGATGTTTCTAGAGCACAAGCTCTGTGTTTAGAGAGAAAACCATTAAATTCGTCCAGCACTCAGTCTTGGTTTCTAAGTGCCGTTTTCCACTTACAGGAGCCAGGGCTCTTTGGAGGGAGGGCTGACTGCAGGGCTTGGGGTACAGGCTGAGCCCGAAGGATCATGCTGTGGCAGAGAATATGGCGGAAGACAAATAAAATGGGGACCTGTCACAGGCCAGGAGCCAGCCTGGAGCGCTCCCACTGGCCACACCTGGAACCACTGAGAGGAACATTATAATCCATTGAATACAGGAGGAACCCATGAGTCCATAAAGAGATAAATTAATAAACATGGGAAAACGGGAAATGTATTCTTTACAAGATAATGTCGCCCAATAAAGAAAGCATGATGGAATTTTTAAAACCATTACTTGCCAGTCTTTGGGAAAAATCACTAATTCAGGCAAGAATCACCAATGGATGCTAAACTGGTGGGACAAGCTATTTACAGTGTCTCCAAGTGTCTCCCCACATGCGTAAAAAGTATTTATTAATTACAAAAGGCAAGTAATTTTATAGTAGAGAAGCTAGCGGACATCACCTCGGCCAAAAGCTCAAAGTGAAACAGACTCATACGCCTCCAGACACGATGCACTTAGAACAAAACACCCCTGTGATACTCCTGCCCGTGTGCAAGCCCTGCATTTACACGAGGAAACCCCAGTAAGCCTACATTAGGGGCGTTGACGCACCCGCCGTGCGGATGTGCCACTTCGCTTATCCATGAGCGTCTGCATCCGTCTCCCGCTGGGCGATTCCAGGCAAGGCCTCTCTAAACGCTTACGGACAGGTCCCAGCTCTCATTCCACTGAGCAAGACTCAGGGATGGGACTGCTAAGGAATACTAGCTTTCAATAAGCTAGAGATGCACTGTTTGGGACCACAAGAACTAAGAAAATGCAAGCCCCTCGGACCGCCCTGTGCCCCTCACACCTTCCCTGCAGGTTCAGGGAGGTGCCCCTCCCCCGTCACTTTTATTGCTTATTATGCTAATGAGATTATCACAAGACTGGGTGCCATATCTGCCTATTGGGTTTGCACTTGTGTCAAGTCATCAAGTGAGGAGGAAGGAAATAAGAGATTGGTTTCTAGTAAAAGTTACGGTAAACTGAGAAATGTAATGAACCTTTTAATTTTGTAGAAAACTAGACATTAGACATTATCTTCCCCTGCCTAGTCAATGAATTAGAGTAGGTCTAAAATAAAATGGCTCATTGTATGCTGAAAGAATGCAAATGTCATATTTTCATTGGAAAATTAAGCCCATTATGAGGACAGATGTTTACGAATGCCTACAAAATGCATATGGTTCTTAACTAGTCAACAGAAATGGAATATTAAAAAAAGTAGAACATGAATAACCAGAGAAATCTTTAAATACAGGCTTTTTTTAATATGGGATAATTTATGTGGAATCTTTTTCAAGACACTGAAAGAAAGAAAAGTTCACAGTACTTGGCAATCATCTTTTTCTCTGAGCTAAATCTTTTTAAGGGCCATTGCTAAACTTCAGGCATGTTCTCTAAAACATTGATCATTTCCCATTAGCGTTGCATGTTGAGAAAGAAGGATTCCACACTAGAATGCAGATGTTCACTGAAATATCATTTTCAAGTTGTTTTACATGGAAACACCACTGGAAAGAAACAAACTAAAGGGTGAGATCATCACAACTCCAGTTTTTATAATGGTTCTTGCTGACACCTGCTGGCTCGGTTTATCTTCCACCTTAATGTACACAGACGCACAAGCTTTGTAGCAGACGGGACAGGACCCTTAGGTTAACCATGGGGCCACGGACCCAAAACCCACAGGAGCCAGCACGTCATTGCCCACGTCACGGACTTGCTGGAATCAGGGCTGTGGCTTCCGCTATAACGCACTTCCCAGTGAATTTGTTTACACAAACTTCCTAGTGATATTTTGGTTTTGCCTTATTATTAAATTCCGAGACTTAATTCTGAGGCTCAAGTTACACTTTTTAACATAGTTTGAATTGCAAAAGCCAGTCGGTCATGTTATTAGAACTCAAAGATGCCAAAAAGTGGATATCTTTAAAAATATGATACCAGGTAATTTCTGTTTGTTTTAGCAACCCAAATCCTATACTGCACTGTAAAATAAGATAATAACAGAGGGCCCTTATTAAGTCCTCCAAATAGTACTCTCTTCCCTCCTTGCCCCCAAACCCCTTACACCACAGCCTGGAAGACAGCAATGTCCGCACCCAGGGAACCCTGGCTGCGGGAGGAAACGCCAAGGGCGCGGGGCGGCTGGCCGAGGCACCGCTTCCAGGCACAGGAGGGCCTGCGGCCGGGGCCAGGCGCGAGTCCAGGGGGCGAAGTCATCCCAAGTCTACCGCTTCTTTTCAAAGACGGAAGCGGTGTTTAGTCTCCTCTTCGTTATACAAAACATTTTCCCAAAACCCAGTCTTCGAGTGTGACCGGTGCTCCACGGGGATCATTTCAGGCCCCAGGCCCGGAGGGCTGGCCTAGGTGAACACGGGGCACACCACTCTGAGCCGTCGGCGGGAGACATTTCCAATCTAAGGGGAGGGGATGTGTTATCTATTTCAAGCCCCTTCGGTTTTACAGCATTATTCTAATCACCGAGATCTACAGACTTTAGAAATTATTGGCAGTGGGGACGAATGGTTAAAAATGCATGTGAGAATTCGTGAAGACTTCTTATTAAATGTTTGTCTTCCGAAGGCACTTACAATTCAAAAACGTCACCTGGACACTGGAAAGACGTTCTTCCTGGGCCTTCCGGGGAGGCTCCATGCACAGGGGAGGGGCTTCGGGAAGGTGCATCAGGTGCAGGGAGAGGGAGACAAGGAAGGTGAGGCCCGCTACTGCCTGGGAGGCTGTGCACACAGCTCTGCGGAGGCGCTGCAGGCATCTGCTTCCAGCCCAAAAATAACACCTTCCAAACTAATGAGTTTCCACGCTGGATTGCAGCCGTCGCTCCGTGATTGACAGGGGACTGCTCCCGAGATGGAGTGCCAAGCAGCCCTCTCCAGGCCTCTTTGGGAACAAAGGCCGGGTCACATTTTTTTCATATTCCTGACAACACCTCCAGCGGCAGTAAAGCTTGAACATGATGATTGATGCCTGTGACCATTTCAATCCTGAGCCAGTGTAACTAATGTGGGACTCGGGTGCTACTGAGGCCATGTCTGAGTTATTTCGGGGTTGGAAACAGACGTGGATGAAGCACCTCTGACTTTTCAGGGACAGCCAAAAACAGTCAGCAGACTGGACGCCCTGCAATGAATGATCGTAATAACCTGTCTTCACACAGGAAATGTTAGCGCGGTGCTAAACCCAAACTACAGTGGTCATTAAAAGCCGCTGCTGAACAAAGGGCGCCCGATGCTGCTGGCTTTGAACCGGGCGGTGTGTGTAGGCTCCGTGCGGAAACACAGCTCGAGTGTGACCTTTAAGGCCTCCTGTTCTGGTCACTCTGTGGGAAGACACACCTCCCAGCCCTCGTTGCTTCAGCACTCGGCTGCAGAAACCCCGAGTGTTTCGGTGTCACCTTCATTCTCCCACCGATGATCAACAGGGTGGCATTCCAGAGAGAAGAAAATGCAAACAGAAAAGCACCTTGAAAAATCAAGTAAGAACAAGAGAGAAGAGTGAAAAGATACACTGTTCAAGCCATGGCCGATTCCTCAGAATATCGACGATGGCGTGGATGAAAGGATTTTTATCACCACATTTGATGAGCAGGGATCAGCAAATGCCTTCCGTCAGGCACCAGATAGTAGACATTTTAAGCTTCCTTGGCCATACAATTTCACAGCCACTCAACTGCGGCTGGCAAAGCGGCCGTAGACAATATATACAGGAAGAGTGGCTTTGTTCCAATAAAACTTTATTTACAAAAACAGGTAGTGGCCACATTTGGCCCACAAAGGTTCTGCCAACCCCCCTTGATCTGAAGTGATGTGTGTCACATTTTGGTGTAGTAAAAATCTGGGACCTGAGAAACACTGGCCCTTGTTATCTAAAACCCTCTCTTCTAAACTCGGAGCTCGCCCATTTCCACTATATACTCCTGGTTTTCCGATGAAATTAATAACATGAATCAATCAGAGAAAACAGAACACAGACCTACTTAATGTACACTCCGGTAAGGCTGAACCATTCTGCGGCTGTCCTGACTGACATAAAGTTAGATGTGCCCCGTGTACGAATCCTGGTGGACTCATCACTTACACTTCTGTTACTCCCTCCTCAACACAAGACACAAACACAGCCCTCTTCCACCAAAAAGTCCATCGATGAAATTATGCACGACACATGCCCCGGGCATCACCGAGCACCACCAGAGTCACCACCTGAAATTCTACGGATCTCAACACGAGTAAGTACACACTGGAGAGAGGCACCCAGTCAGGCCAGCATCCAAAATAACCCGAGAGACCAGAGAAGGCGGCTGGTGACGGGACAGAAGGCAGAGCAGACTCGGGCACATTCCCGGTGCTGGGGGGACAAAACTGGGCCCCGCGAGCACCAAGGCACAGGGTCTGCCTGGGTGGTCACCCTGGGCGGTCATCACAAACAGACCAGCCCCAACGTGATCATGGTGAAAGGTGCTACGCCCAGCAGAAAACACTGTATTTAATTCTCGCTTTTCATTAAATAGCATACTCAATAAATGTGCATTTTTGTTAAAGCTTATGTCATCTAAAGCATTAGAGAAAAATACTGGCAGAAACACTCCAATACTCCGACAGTGTTGGTGTGCTTGTCAATTGTGAGAAAACAGCGTTATTTTTAGGAAGATGGAGGAATGTTGAAATTTCGAGGCATCTGTAAGAGTCTGTTATACTTGTTGCAACTGACTGAAAACTGGCAACATGTCTGCAGATGACTACCCTAAAATGGACGATATTACAGGTTTGCATAGTGGATTTTGATGGCAATTCTGATAGTTTTGGGGGACTTGGGGGTGGGGGAAGATCTCTGGATATTTTTTATACATCTTCAGCAAAAAGAAAATGCTAAAGCAGGGCCGGCCGAGTGGCGCCGTGGTTAAGCGCTGGCTTAGGAAGCCGGCGGCCCCGGTTCTGGTCCCACATATGAGGAGGGCCAGTGACACTGCCCTCAAAAAAAAAAAAAAAATGCTAAAGCAGTATTTTCATCACAACATTTTTTATCTATTTCATTTGTTTCAAGCATAACACAAACAATTTAGGAAATAATAGGACTGAAAGTATAGGAACTAGTCATGGTGTTTGGAATGGCTAATTTTAAGTCTCGAGTTGGCTGGGTAATAGGGTGCCCAGATATTCGGGTGAAGATCATTTCTGAGGGTATCTGTGGGTGTTTCCAGATGAGCTTAGCATTTGAATGGATGGGCTGAGCTGGGCTGACGGGCCTCGCCATGTGGCCTGGACAGGGCCTGGAAAAAACAAAACTGGCGGACCGGGAAATCCACTCTGTGGGCTGACTGCTGAGCTGGATCGCCGGTTTTCTCCTGCCCTGGGACCAGGACTCACGCCCTTGTTCCTCCCGGTTCTTGGGCCTCTGGCCTCAGACCGAACTATACCCCCAGCTTTCTTGGGTGTCCAGCTTGCAGATGGTAGACCTGAGGACCCCCGCAGCCTCCACAAGCATGTCAGCCAGCTGCTTCAAACAAATCTGTGTGTGCACACGCACCTAGTTACACGGGTGAAGGTAACCCCAGAGACAGAGGCATATGTGAGTGTTTGCATGTGTGTCCTCTACTGGTTTTGTTTCTCAGGCAACCCTGACTTACAGTGTCGAATTCTTAAATTAACATTGGTTTCTATAGCATACAAACCAAATTAAGTGTAAAATAATAATTACACCTCTCTTTTTTAAATCATTGAAACCTAAAGTTAACTTTAACTTTTCAATCAGCTAGAATACAAATTCTGTCTTCATTCTAACAAGTTCTTAAAATTCATTAAATGCTGTTGAACTGAGGAGTTACATTTTAGAATTTTTTTAAGCTTATCATCTAAGCTTAGTAGCTATTCTGAGTATAATACTAAAAATAATGCAGCCCCAGAAGGAATGAACAAAATAATTTTAACTTGTTGGTTCCAAAAGAGTAAATATTTTGAAACGTTAAATTTGCCTTCATCTTAAAAGCGCTTAACTTGAATCTGAATGTTTAGAGAGACCTGTAAGTGGGTCATGAGATATTTGTTCCCAGCCAATCTATATACAAATTGTTCCCTGGAAAGAATGTCCAACCAAGTTATAAAAACCAAAAGGAGGATTAATAATGGAAAGTCTGACCCACCATCCGTCCGACGGCTGGGGTTTCCTCTCACTCGTGTCCTGCAGCTGTTCACTCCGCTTAGAGTTAGCACAAATCCTTCGATTTCTTAACTCGAAAGATGAAAATTTCTACTTTTTCTCCGAACTGTGCTTTAAATATAATCAAATTATAAGATGTTGGTTCATATAGTCAGGGACTTATTACATAATTAACCAAAAATAACAAAAGGGCATTTTTTTTTTTACTTTCTTCCTATGTGACACTAACACCCATAAAATCTTAATTCAGACTTATATTCAAAATATGTAATAAGCCACATATGAACTGAACTAAATTTAACACTGATGTATTTACCTAAGCATATTGTTAACATGAGATTTTGAAAGAAACTTCACGAGAGTAATAATTTTACTGAAATACCCACTGGTACACAAATATTATTCATCATCTATTAATCATTCTTTTCTACTCATTCAAGCACACGTAGTTCAGGATAATAAAAAGAAAAAAGGGAGTTGACAGACATGGGTCCAAGATCTGGCTCCACCATCGACACACAGGACCTGCCATGTGTCACTTACCCTCTCTGAGCGTCAGTTTCCTTTCTGTGCAAAATGGAGATGATGACACTTCCTGGCCTACTTCAGGGTAGTCGAGATGACTCAATGACATCATTATGAAAGTAATTAAATCTGGAAGCAGAACTCAAATGTAACATATGCTATACTATTACTGTGTGCGAGTTGAAAAATATCCATTCTTATAACACTTTAGGCATTTTATATTACTGTAATAATAACGTTGTGGACCCCAAGTGTCCCTGCAGGACCTCAAGGGCACCCCGCGACCACGAACGTCCTTAGACCCTGAGCACACTAGAGCTGGGCAAGGGGACCACAGTGTAACTTCAGCACAACCGCCGCACCAAACTGCCCTTCGCCGCAAAGCCATAAAGTCTTGTACAGAGTTCTGAGGCCTCAGGGAAATGGGATGCACGTGCGTTTATAATGCATTTACCATTTGTGAAAACTGTCCCAATGAATCAAGTCAAAACCCTGCACACTGCTAGAACTAGTATATTGTGAATAATCAGTGAACACTAAGCAGCAATATATTCTTTAAAAACCAAAGCCTGGCATGTGTGTATCTCATTATAACCATTTTAAAGACAGTGGGCATTAACAAGGCATCAAATTGTGAAATGGTCCCCACACAATCCATACACAGCATGTCCAGGGGAAGCCCCTGGAGGCCTGGACTCCCAGCTCACCACCTGTGATGTCCTGGGGGAAAACAGAATAGAGCAAAGGAAAAGATGCTTTTGCACATTTTCTTCACCTGATTTGGAACCGCTCTACAGTTCTCAATGCCATTAGGTGGTTCAAAATGCTTCCTGGAGTCACATACGGTGTTTGTCTGATTATCGCTATGTCCTCGATGCTTCTAACTCGATAGGCACATAGTAAGCACTAAAATATTTCCTGAATGAACAAAAAAACAAAGCCCACCTAATCCTGCTCTGTCTTAATGAACTTCAAAATCAGTGGTTGAAAACTAACTCTAAATGCTAATTTAGAGAAAAACAAAAAAAAAGGTAGATATTTGAGCCTTGGTTCACACCGACGTGTTTAGGACACTATTAACAATCAATGTTTATCTACTATACGTCACAAGTATTTCAGAGTATAACGTTTTGAAGGCTAGCATGCGTAGCAATCAATTCACTGCAATTAAATTAACCATCCTAAAATAGCTTTCACTGTACCATTCTTTTGTTTAAAAACTTCTAATTCTCCAGTCTTCAGGACTAAGCCCACTTCCTTAGCCTGGAATCACAGGCCCCTATTTGGTCCACAGAAATGAACCGAATTCCTTCTTTGAAGCAGGCAGGTCCAAAGGAGAAAAAGATGAACAAACGTACCCTCCATGAAAGGGCCCACGGCCTCGTGAGGAGGCATTCCGAAGCTTCTGCCAGAGACAGCGCCCGAGGAAAGGCAGGAGAGGTCTCCAGTGGCAGAAGGCAGGCTACTCCACGGGCTCTGAAAACTGCTTCTCAGACAGGGAGGGAGTCACAGAGCCGGTTTCTCGGTTTACAAATGGCACTTCGGCAGCTGTAATGAGAATGAGAACGGCGCGGCCCACCAGGGTTGCCAAGCCGTAGCAACCCTAATTTCATGTACCGCAGTGGCTCCCCTAGAAGCCAGCACAGACCCTTTGGCTCCTGTGGGATGTTCATGGAGCCCATTCAAACCAGGAGACCTCCCCGGCTTTGAAGCTCTGACAGTCGCCCAGGCCGTGCCTGTGGTGACCCGGCACACACTGCAGGCTGGAAGGCCTCTGCTCATGTGGCCAACGACTCCATTAGCCCGAATCACGACGTCCTACACGGAAAGGCCTGGAGTTCATTCCTCTGATGCTCCCATCAGATCCAGCACAGGTCTTTCTCCACAATATGCCTTCACGCGTACAATGAATGACCGGACAATATCCGCTGGGGTCTAGGCTATTAATAAATATAATGGCAGCAAGAACTGCAACCAGAAAACTAACCTCAAGTCTTAATGCATGATCATAATCTTAGGCTATAAAAGACAGCAGGCATCCTCTCAAATCAATCACACACACACACTCACATCCATTCTCTCCAATTCAAAGCCTAAAACAGAATAGACTAAAACAACCTTCTCACTTAGAAGGAGAGGCCAAATAAGCCTGTGTATTGCTCATATAATCAAACAGAAGAATGGTGAAGCCATTATTAACACATGTCCAAGCACACTTTGCTCACCGAAAGCGGACCATTACTCCTCTCACTGCTCTGGGGTTTACAGCTTCGCATCAGAAACGCTCATCATAGTCAACTATGAGAAGTGATTATTCTGACACCCTGCTACTGACTTATCCCCACTGCCTATCTTTTGATCATTCCACTCCTTTGTTTCCATCAAACAGAGGTGAAACTGAAGAAAATCTAGTATTTGGGTTTGTTAATATGGCAAACATAAAGACATATTTTAGAATTACACTTTTTACAAAAACATGTTTTTAAAACCAAACTCAATGTCCTAACAAATGCTATTTCATTATTTGACAAAGTTTAATGATGTCTCTACTTCAATTCAAGCACCTACCCTTCCTCATGTCATTTTTAAGGAACAGGTTTGCTTTGTGCCGTTAAGTTACCGTTCAGTGTGTAGAATCGTCCACGATCCAGGTGGGATTTCTCAAATAATCACTTCTTCCAAATGAAAGAAGTGATGACATCTAAGCCATACAACCCTACACATTTCTAACTTTTCTGTTGTTGTTGCTGCTTACTTCTTGGGTCATCTTATCACTGTTATTGAGGAGACTCTTACAAACACAAATAACACTGGGGGAAAGCACTAGAATATGGGAGAGGATACAAGGCTTAACCCACTTTACCAAGAACCTTCTTTCTAACATCCGACCAACCCTTCTGAGCCTTCGTTGCCTCAAATATCAACATTGGTATTGGATCACATGATCTCCAAAGCCCGTTTCAGTCTCAAAAGTCCACTTGGTTCTATTTTCTCTGCAATAAGTAAACAAATAAGGCACGTTGCATAAATTCAGCGTTTACTGCCATTCTGATTCCAGTGGTGCAGCTCCAAACAAGGGGTGGTGGGTGCTGGAGGGTCACTACCAGCCCGAAACAAGGCCTCAGTGGGTGCCTGATGGGAGTCCTAAGACACTTCTTAATGAAAATCTTCATAGAAGAGAACCTACTGCAAAACAGTCAATGATCAATTAATTTGAAATCCAAACACCAAGAAGCAAAAGGGCTTTGGTTTGCTTAGAAATGACCAGTCAAGTGTATGGCTGACCCCAAAAAAAACTAAGTCAATGTTTATGAGTTTGTTGTTTTCTGAGCTATTTGATGGTGTGATGCTCCAACATTCCAATTTATAATTCTTTATGTCATCAAAGATTTATGGGAACTATCATGTGTTTAAAGTTAATGGAAAAACTATATAGAATAGGTGATATTCTCAGTTTCTTAACTTACGCCCTTTTAACCATTCCCATATAGATATTTCTCTTACTTTAAAAAAATAAATCATTTTATGAATACATACTTAAGAGCATCATTTCATGAAGTATTTTATACAGTTCTTCCTATTATAAATCAATATTGAAAAACATGTGAGCTATAAGTCCATTACTTATTCACACTTTTATTTTCAGTTAATGACTATATGAATGATAGTTTATTTAATAAGCCTGAAAATTTGTTTTCTCAAAGAAAAATTATATATCCTCTTATTGAAAATTCTCCATGTGGGTTCTCATTGTGATTCTTCAACTCAATAAGCAAAAGTCACACATCATTTGACTATCTTCCTAAAAGACTATGGTAATTATTAAAATTTATTACAGAGTCATAATTATCAGCAAGAAAATGCTACGCCCAAAGGGGAGGGAAATGTGTTAGCAATAAAATGATGAATTCTGGCCCTGACTCTATCACCACCCAGCAAATGCAGCTTAGGAACCCACCGGCCTTCCCAATGCCCTTCCGATACCATCTGTCAAGTGAGGAAAGGCCTGCCCGTTCCGCAAGGAGACTGTTACAAAGAAATCTCATTCCAACCTCTCATGTCATATTTTCATATAGCTAGAGAGTTAAAAAACAGGTTTCAGTGTACATCCTGAATAAATTAGAATAACGAAATGTTAGCAACATAAATACTGATTTTTAATTATGACAACTGCATTACTAGTTAATTTTCTTTCTGTGATACAAAGGCTTTTAAATATTAGTAAAACTTCATGCTTAATTTCTCACTCTAAACCCCCCAAAAAAGGGGGAAACAAGATCTACAGGTTGCCCTACGGCCATGGTTTTTAGGGTTTCCAAATTCTATGTCATATGAATGCTTCCAGCAAAATGGCTACCAACATGCTTTACTGACTTAGTTTCCACAGGTATCTTCTGAAAACCTCACAGGGGAGTAATTGGGAAATAATTTCCAGGATTACAGATGAGAAAACTCAAACAAGTTATATGACTCATCCAAGATTACACAAGGAGAAAATAATTGAACTGAGGTTTCCTGATTTCTATAACTCAGTGTGAAGCTCAGCCTGTCTTGTGTTTACTGACACACACACACACACACACACACACACACACACACACTCTCTTTCTCCTTTTCTTTCCCTCCCTCCCTCCCTCCCTCCCTCCCTCTATTTCTCTCCCTCTCCTCTTTCTCTCCCCCATTTCCACCCCCTCCCTCTTGAGCACAAGCCAAACCCTGTGTAACTGCAGCCTCTTCCTGGAAATTGAAGGAGTACAGAAATCTGCATATGAACCAAATTTTCTCAAGCTCTGTAAAGCCGCAGTTCAAGGCCATGGTTTCATAGGCTGTAAGGCAGTCCTCAAGACCGCAGCAAACTTGGGGTTAGCTCAAAACCCAACTGCATCCCAGCGTTCAGAGCCAGCCTCAGGCCCCAAAACCCGGTTTTCCCACATGAACACTTCCGCCATTACAGGAGCCCTTGTTACACATCTGGCTTTACCAAGGGTAATACTTCTGGCCAGGACAATTGTTCTTTTCAGTCTTACTGAGAAATAAGTGACATACTCACGGTACAAGGTTAAGGCATACAGCATGATGGTTTGATTTATATCTATTGTGACATGATTATAATAGTTCAGCTAACATTCCTCAGCTCATACAGATACAATAACAAGAAGAAAACAAAAGAGACAAACAATACTCCTTGTGATGAGAACTCCTTGGGTTACGGCTCCCCGGTTATCCACAGCAGTGATGGGCTCAGCCCCCGGTGGTCCACGCCATTCCTAGAGGCTCTCTCGTAACTGAAGTCCGGACCTTCTGACAGCCTTCCACCAATCCCCTTTCCCCCACCTTCCCTTTCTGGTAACTGCTAGCCTGATCGGTTTTTCTATCACTTTGGTTTTTTTGTTTTTTTTAGATTCCACATGTGAATGAGATCATATAGTATTTGTCTCTCTCTGTCTGACTTATTTCACCTAACAGAAACGCCCTCAAGGTCCATCCACGTTGTCACAAATAGAAGTTAAAGCCACAATGAGGTATCATCTCATACCTATTAGAATGACCATCATCAAAAAGACAAGGTAACAAGTGTTGGGGAGGGTGTGGAGAAATGAGAGCCCTGGTGCACTGTTTGTGGGAATGCAAAGTGGTGCAGCCATTAGGGAAACCAGTACGGAGGTTCCTCAAAAGAGTAAAAATAGATCTGCCACATGATCTGGCAACCCCACCGCTGGACATACATCCAAAGGAAATGAAAACACCAACTCAAAAAGATAGCTGCACCCCACGTTCACAGCAGCATTATTTACAGTAGCCAACACATGGAAGCAACCTAAGTGTCTTTCGATGGATGAATGGATAAAGAAGTTGTGGCACATACATACAATGGACTATTATCCAGCCATAAAAAATCAGGACAATCCTTGTTTAAAACAGCATTTATAATAACCCTTTCTTTACTGTTCAAGATCTTTATAAATTCCATATCAGTTAATTGTTAGACCAAATTTAAATTCATCTTAAGATTCAAAGTTTGCTGGATAAATGAACAAAGCAAACATAAAGGCCCATCCTGAAAGGTATTTATTTCAGTTTTGAAAAATCATATATGTTTTAAACTTAAAACATATATATTTTTTACACAAAGAAAAAAAAATCCTCATTTTTTTTTTTTCTAAAATCCATTTTAAGCTAAAAATTACATAAGGAAAGGCTGTCAAACAATGTTTTCATTTAACAAACAGCTATAGAATGCCTAACATGCAAAGCCTCATCAGAATGGATGATCAAAAAAATATAAAAATCAACTTATTAAAATATAGCAGGTAAGAAGAAATAAAGACTGGGGCGGCCGGTTAGCTCAGGGGGTTAGAGCGGAGGCTCATAACACCAAGGTTGCCAGTTCGATGCCCACATGGGCCACTGAGATGCGCCCTCTACAGCCAGATTGAAACAACTACTTGACTTGGAGCTGATGGGTCCTGGAAAAACACATTGTTCCCCAATTTTTTAAAAAAGAAGAAGAAATAAAGACAAACTTCTATGGAATTCCAACAAATTATGATATTGACTATATTCCATATTCCAACTTTTCTAAGAGGCTTTATTGTTTAAAAAAGAGGGGTAGGTTATTAAACGATATCAAATGGTTTTCTGCTCTACTAAGCTTAGTATACAAGTCTTCCTACTGAACCAAACGAGGTAAAGAATCCTGTAACTAGATCTTTTCTATTCAACTACCTTTACATGCCCAGATAAACCTTCCTTGGTTGTGACTGATGACTATTTGTTCCATTTGTCTCAACTTTATGACAGATTTGTGCACCAATATCCATAAGTGTTTTCCAAACTTTGCTCTTTAAAACACCAGAATCCCATATGTTGTTAATTGGTATTCCATGAACGAGACAGACAGACACACGGGGTGGGGGGGAGGGTCCGCGGTCCAGACTGCCCGGGGAGCCTCATGTGCTCAGGGCGCTGGGTCGCGGAGGCTCTAGTCATCCACTGAACACAGCGTAGCCAATATTTGATTCAAATGTTCTCCTTGGGTCCCGTTTCAGTGTTAGGAATATACTAACACAAGAGCAGGAACTAGACGAGTCCCATTCATTTAATTTTGTAAAGGAAAAAACGTAAAAAGCGGGCTAGAAGTCTGTCATAAAGACCACTCCTGTAACCTCAGTTCTTCCATAGTTGTGGTCGATTAGTTTGAGTCCATTTAAAAGCCGTTCTTTATCTTATTTAGTGCTTTTCATCTTTTTATATTGTCATTCTTCTGTCTTTTCCATTGTGTTTTCCTTATCAATCCTGGCCCACCTTTTTATTTTTCACCCTTCTAGGGTTATTTGCTCTAAGTGTATCTTTGGAAAGGGGCACACAGTTGAGGATTATTTTTTGGACTCAGTCAGTCCTGTAAAAGAAACATTTAATACACTGCGTGAATTGTTGTATTGCTGCTTGTCTATTAGAGTCTCGTTTTTTGTTTCCTTGCTGTTTATTTTTTTCATCTCTTGCCATACGGACCACGTTTACTTACTTTAACATTGCCCAGCTATTTATCCTCCCTATTTCGAATTCTACTAAAGGTGGCTTCCAACATTAAGTCCTCCAGTTTCTGGCTGATAATCAAAGGAAAAATGAAACCCATCTCCTGATACACAATCCAGTCCAAGTTCACCACGGGTTTATCGCGGCATGGCGCTTTCCGGAACACCCCTTCCCAAACACTTGGAGTGTGGGTTTTATAACACGAGTCCACCTTTCTAGGTTATTTCTGCCCCTCCGCACTATTTCCAACCTGGTATAACTGTTAGTCTTGCTTCTACATTTAGTTTGCTTCAGTGCTTATTCCCAGTGCTTTTGCACCAAGTTATTCCTTTCCCAAACTCTTCATTTTGACTTTTCTCCTATAGTACATCTTCAAGTAATTTTTTAAAGGGCTCACATGTGATGGGTTTTCTCTAACCCTTGAAAATCTAAAAATATCATTCCATTTTCATCACGCATGAACAAAAATTTGGCTGTATATACAATTCTTCAGCCACAACTCTCCGTTTTGTTCTCTGCAGACCCCTGAAGTAACTGTTCTTTTACTCCTGGTATTTTGTGGAACAAAAGAGAACAGTTTGATCCCTTCCAATTTCCTGGGTGAAGATACTCGTTCCAGTGACTTAGTTTTATCAATTATTGGTTTAGAACTGTGTATGTATTTACTACCACTTAACTTAGTGCCTGCTTGAAGTAAAGCTGGCTAGCAATGTGAATCACCACTAGAAGGGGCATAAGGAAATACGTTATCTGATTTTTTCATTTCCATACAAAATACATCTTTTGCTCTATGATCCATAAGCAATTCTGTTGATTTTCGGGCTTGGGTTTCGCTGATTGGCTGCACCCTTGATTACGTGAAACGATGCTGACGCAGTTTGACCAGGCACACATCTGCCCCCACAGACTGCTGATTCCCGGACCAGCAGGTCCAGAGTTCCATTCCCACCATTGCTGGACCTCTCAGCCTGAGAGCCAAACCCCAAGTGTCTGACATCTTCCACCCCTCAAATTCATTCTATTCTGCATCCCTTTTTTAGTGAATGGCATGGCCACCCCGTCACCCCATGGAGTTCGTGGGCCACACCAGTCCCCTGACTCCCTCACCTCTACAGAAGTCCCCAACTCCTAGTAATCCCACCTCCCAATCATGTCCTTCCTTAGCCCAGCCCCTTACGATTCGTGCTACTGTTCCCAGCTGGTAGCTGCTATTCCTGACTCTGACAATTCAGTGCCTACTCTAGACACCGCCATCACGGTCTACGATGCAAATCTAATTATGACGTGCCCCTCCTTGACACCCTCTAAGGAGTGAGTTTTCTCTGCCTCACCCCTTACCTGCCAGCACCTTTCCCTCGTAAATCCTGTACTCGGACCTAACTGAACCATTTGCGCTCCCTCCAAAGGCTACGCCATTTCACGCCCGTGCTCTGCCACAGGCTGTGCCACCTTCCTGAAACACCCTTCCCAGCAAGTCTGCTGCACAGCCTTGCTTCGCACTCAGCTAGCCCTCTGTGAAATGCCTCGTTAGGACGGTCCTAGTGAAGCATAAGGAATCGGCTCCCTGGCCACCTGAGCTCCTGCCCACTCACTACTACGGGCGGGCGGGTCTGTCTCGTCCTCATTTTTCTTGTTTTACCTCCAGTACATGGTAAGGTCCAATCAATACTTGTTGAACAACCAAATTTAGAAAACGAGAAGTTATAAAGAACACAGGTTGACCCATCAGCTCCTAGTTCAAATTCACAGGCACATCTACTTCTAAATGAATAAAGACAAGCGACGCCCCTGTCTCAGCTGTCTCCCCTCTAAGGGGACATAATCTGCGAAGGCAGAGCAAGGTTCAAATCCTTAGCTCAGAGTAACACACAGGGAGCTTTCCACTGCAAACAAACAGCTGGAAGAATGAAGTATTAATACTCCTCAAGCATTAAGTAGTACACAGCTGCAAGGTAACATTACTCCTACTGCTTATTTTTACAAAACAATTAAGCAGTTTTTTGTTTTGTAAGATGTAAAGATGAGTGATCTTTATTCAGCCCTTTCAAAGAAGTCTGTCCAATAAGCTTCTGACAGGCTTTCTATCTTTTTAGGTTAACTGTGGGCCAAAGATGCTGTGACAAACAATAATTGTGCCTTATATATCTGCCATGTCATTCAGTTACTCACATAGCAACAACTAAGCCTGGGAAACGCATGATTACTAAGCTGTAACACTAGAAAGATCATGGCACGCAAACTGGGACCAGCCGGAGCAAGACGGACATGCTTAAGGAGCTAAGACACACGGCGTGGGCCCATCTTCCAAACCCGGCTATAAAACGTGCCGCTGAGCTCGCTGGGCTGAGTAACTCATCGGCGTGAACTCCCTCCTAACAGAGCTGATCAGACCCTGGGGAACACAGGTCAGTACGTGGAAATGCTTTCCGTAGGAGGAAGTATTCATTGTGAGGCCATGCGTTTAACAGCCTCTGGTCTGTTACAAGTGCTCACTCACAAAAAATCATCAGGAAAAAAAAATCTCTCATTTAAATAAAAGAGGAAAAAATGAAAAGGTTTTTCTGAGTTAGCACATGTTTTTACATGTTATCCTTATTAGAAAAGCTTATTAATTAATGCTGTTTATTCTTTTGTTCTGCATACTACTCTATTACAGACACTGATTGATGCACTAATCATTCCTCCCCAAATCCTCTTTTCTTTACATAATCGTTTTACAGTAAAGCATTAAGCGGTTTTAAAAGATTTCCTATCCATTACTTTCCTTGATGCTCCTGAGTAGGGAGCTGAGGCCCAGCACGAAGTGGTGAAGGGAGCTTTTCTCCAACCCTCCCGACATGCCTAAGACCAGCCGAGAGAGTCCCCGACTGGACGATTAGACTGGACGATTAGGTCGGTAGGGCATCCTCAATGCTTAACAAAGCTAATCCAGTGTCGCCTTACTGCCGCTACTTCTGCCCACTCCCTCCCGCTCTCCCCTCAAAAAAAGAAAGAGGAATCATAACCCATCTCTGGTTTGGCTTGATCTCCTTTCCGCTGTGCAGAAACTTCTAATGCAAACTAAAATTAAGAGAAACTTAAAAAAGGAAGAAAAAAAAGCAAGTATGTAAAAGCCATCGACTCATTGTACCCAATAACTGGCCTAGCTTTTAATAAAAAGATTTTTCAATGCACTTACTTATAAGGTAAATCATGGTTACAATTTTTTTTTTTTTTTAAAGAGGGCAGTGTCACTGACCCTCTTATGTGGGACCCGAACCTGGGCCGCTGGTGTCCCAAGCCAGTTCTTAACCACTGCACCACTCCTCCAGCCCTAGATTTTATTTTTTAAACTTTACCTCTGAAAAACTAAATTCAATTGCTGTTATATTCATGTTGACATCACAGAACTGAGCTTGTCCTTGCATCTTTGCATGGATTATGCAAAGTTCACCAAGGCAGCTGCTAGGCAAACTTTCTCATCAAACCCCACCAAGTTACTTCCACCCGACTCACCACCCTTTTGCCATCCCTCTCTTGTTCGTTTGTACACAGACCACAAAACCACGTCAAACTGTGTGCACGTGTCTTTTAACACATACAGGCACACACGGTATACTGGAAACAAATGTACTTTCTCTGGCACACTTACCATGTGAACCTACAATTTTATGGAGACACTATCCAAAGAATAAGGGTTATTATTTTAAATTAATAGCAGGAATGACAAACATAATGTCACAGTGATGATGCTGCCTAGAATTTTATGTGAGAGACTTGAAAGGACTCACAAAAAAGTTGGGAATCTCGTTAATAGTAACTATAGTCTTACAGCCACTGAAACAGAATTATATACTTGATGAGTCCTGGTAATTATAAACTATACTATAGTATCGCTGAAGTTTAAATTTTCAAGTCTAAACTTCATTTCTTCATACATCTCATAATCCAAATTTATCTTATTCCATTTTCTAACAAATCTACCTGAGGTCCCCTTTATAGTAATCTTGATTCTATTTTGATGCTGGTTCCTGATCTGCCATTAACTTGGAACCAAATGAAAAGCTTTCAAAGTAATATAGCTTTTACTGTTATTAAATTCAAAATTTTAAAACGTAAAGGTCCAAGGACCTCTTTCAAGTCATCTCATAGGAGACAGGATCAATCTTCTTAGCACAGCATCAAGGCCTTCAAAATGCACTCCTGGTACCTTTCCAGGTTAATTTCCCATTTGCTTGTTCATTAATTCATGAATACACATTGTATCTTTGGTCCATTTGGCACAGGCCCTTTATAAGTACTTCAATTGTTTTTAAAGAAAATTACTGACATTGGGGTTGTTCTTTTAAACTTCCTGAAATGAAAACTATGAAAAGCTACAAAATAAAATGTATCTATTTTGAAGTGGAACCACCTTTCTCTATGTCAGCATTTGTAGCAAACGATAAATCTTCCATCAATTCGCAGTTAGTACCTATTCCTCAGAAGGGAACAGTTTCAAGTATTAAGCTAGTCATTTCCTTATGTAACTTGGTTTGATGTTTTCTCCATGAGGGGATTATTAGAACATCAAAGTGGAATTAATTTGGCAAATGTACAGGAAGCATCTTCTACCGGCAGACAGAAGGCCAGGCCATTTAACTTGACCGAGGAATGGGCCTGCCTCTCAGGAAGGAATCATGAGGGATACTTAGTGAACAGCTTAGTAAATCAGCTTCAAACCCATTTACTCTGACAGCTCATCCTGTTTAACCTCCTATCCTAATTCCAAGAACTCAGCTCTCTGCTCCGTTGCCCAAGCCTCTAATTTACACCTAATCGCCAAGCTAGTCTTGACTCCACACACACCCCCATTCCCAAATTCATGCCTGGTGTACCCCTGGGTACCCCGTCTCACCCACTCTAAGGTCTTTCAGGACTTAAGATTCAGACACCGGCCGCCAAGCCCAGACTCTGCCCGGACCTCCCACTATGAGGCCTTCACCTGTGTCATATGCAAGCCCCCCCCACAGCATGCCCTTCCCACGGGCCTCGCAGGCACCTGTGCCTGGCAGTCAGCCTAGACGCGCCTGAAACCAGCTGCTCAACTGTCCTGGACATCCTCTCACTGCTAAGGTCTGCCCAGACCTTCTGCCCCATGTCGTCACTGGGAGGGAGTCATGTGCCATCGCCGGCATGGCCAGTTCTGACAATGGCCTTATAGGAAACATCACAATGCACAGAGCATGATTCACACCTTCCAGAAGCGTACATTCCAGGAAGGAAGCTGAGACAAGTACAGCTGCAGGGAGGGTCAGCAAGTACCGAAGGCCTGAAGCAGCCAAGGGAAGACGGCTTTGCATCTTCCGTATAACATTTGAGCAGAGCCTTAAAGAATGGAGATCATTTCCATACACTGAGGTTGAAGAGTTGAAGTACAGAAAGTAGACATTAAAAGGAGTGAGAAAAAGCATAGATAAAACAGGGAAACCCAGAAAGGGGACAGCATTTACCAAAAACCAATGAACGGTCAGAGGTGACTAAAATGTAGGGGAGTATAAAGAAATGAGCCTGGGAGGCAGGCAGGTCAGGATCAGGCTGAAAGCAAAGAGGACAGTGCAGAGCCATCAGAAATGGGTGAACCAGGCGACACAGTGCATGTCTGGTCATTCCTATGTTCCCAGATTCTGCGATTCACAGAGACTGAAACAGTTTTCAAAGCATACAGCTGGGTTTTATTTAGATGATTTGTTTACTCACTTTCAGCTACCTACCACAACCCCCAAATTTCTCTTTCTTCAACCTGTGAATTGGTGGGACCCAGTAGGAAAGGGAGAAGAATAAAGGAACAAATAGAAAAAGGGGGACCGTAGAGTGAATAGCATCACAGAACCATTCATCTTACAGCCCCTGGAGATCTCCAGACATCGGATGGCCTGTCCCTGTGCTTTCAGGCCAGCATGCCTTCCAGATTAAGAGAAAGCTGACCTTGCCGTGAAACCCACTTGAACATCAAATGCTTGCAATCAGCTGGAGCACCCTTTGAAGGGCGTACAAATACCCGACAGAGCTCACCAGGAAGAAAATGGGCATCCGTGTCCTGCTAGGGAAACACAGGGACCTCAGGGGGTGGCTACCCACGACGTCACCGAGGGGCGCAGCCATGGATGGCCACACCGCCTCGCCAGCCCGCACGCTGGACAAGGCCCAGGGTTCCCCCCTCAGCCCATCAGGACAGCACAGGCCCCGGTCATTCCCGGAACCGCCGTCACCCCAGCACACACTCTCAGGCTGAGTCCCGTGCGTGGGTGTTCACGTAGCTCCACTAGGAGTCAGACCCTGTGGCCGGCATTTGAGACGATATGAAAACAAACCTGGACTTCATCCAGGGTTTCCAAGCCTTGTCAAGTGCCTCTTCTTATTATATTTCAAAATCAAAGTGGGGGTAGGAATGGTTACAAACAACAACAGCCTGGAGTGATGGATAAACTCCAAATTAAAGAAAAGGCTAAAAAATAATCACTGATAGAAAGCAGTTTAGAAACAAGCAGGTCGGCTGCCGGAATAGACAGCAGGCCTTGCAGGCAAAGGCCGGTCCACATTGACAAGAGGCGGGTCAGGGGGGCCCTCAGCACCGGGCACCTGGTACCAGTGGAAAGAAGGCGGTCGAGGAAAAAGGAACCGGTTACTCACCGGATGTTCTCGACCACGGTTCCCGGCCAGATACGCAGGATGGAAGGAGAAGCTGGGCTCCCCAGAGAGCTCGGCAATGGGCCGCAGGCCACGGGGGGGCGGGAAGTGGCAGCTCCCACGCCCAGCCGACAGCAGCGCTGCAGCAACGCCACGAGCGGCCACAGCAGCACACGGCGCACGCGGGGCGCTACCAAAGGCGGCTGGGTTGGGAGTGACACGCAGAGGTACTATTTTCTTTCACTTGTTCAAGTGGGATATTCCCGTTGGTCATTACTCAACTGTTACTTATAAAACACTTATACTTCTTTATCTAATTTATTTTAATGGATTTGTAACAGTGATTTCAAGAACACTTACCCAGCATCTGAGCTGACACTGGTTGCAAATGCTGGGAGAGCTGACTCTCAGGCCTAAACTACTCCTGAGCACAAACGATGGCAGCTGTCGAAATGGACTCTCTTAGTAAATCAATCAATAATGTTTACAATTTAAAAATGTATTTTTAAAAGACCCGGTGGCATTTCTTTGCATGGCCTGAGCGACACCTGTATTAGAATCACCCGTACTGCTCATTTCAAAGGCAGGCTCCCATCACAGACAGTCACTTCCCAAATCTGTGTCTAAACACCATCTGGGGTGCCTGCTTTGCAGAGCCAGTGCTCGTACCTGTCAAGTCCGAGTCTGACCCAGGCACGCTGAGGACCAGAGCCTGAGAATGTTCACAGAGGCCAAAAGCTTCAAAAACACAGCCTCTCTTGTTGAAGGGAAGAAGATCACCAGAGTCTTGAATAGCCATACGAATTTTGTAAAAAGTAGTTTCAATGTACAGATAGACAGAACTATTTCAAGAAATCATGAAATGAGCCCTGTAGGGTGAGTGAGACTCATCTCTAATCATCCCTCTTTGGAAGGGATGGTTTGCACTCAGAGAGGCATTGCTCCCGAGGCAGAGGAGACACAGCCAGTTGTGATATCGGAATCAGAGAGAGAAGAGAAGGAACCAGGGGAGAAACTGCTCAGCGGGGTTACTGAACATTTCGGCCACAACACAAGACACAGCGGTTCGTGGAAGTTATGTTCACCATACCAAAGTGAGGAAACGCAGCGAGAGCCGTGTAACCTGAGGACGGCATCTGTGAGACCCGGCCCGGGCACCCAGGACCCCCAGCCTTCCTCGCCTGTCAGCCCCCTCCCAGGACCAGCCTCCGTGACGGGAACTGCCGCTCCTTCTCTGATCTTGTTTCGTAGAGGACACAGCAGCACACCTGAACCACCCTCCCGTTGGAGGCGACAGGAAGACCTCCCCATTGCAGCCGGCACTCCTGCCCGGCCTTGGCACGGCAGTGGGAGGCACAGTGCCATCCATCACTGTACCGGCAGTTCCGAGCCGGGCACGGGCCATGAACACACAAGGCTTGCTGCTTCCGGGGCAGTGGGTCTGCACGGGGTCTGCTTGCAAGGACCTTACCGGTGGCACACGAGGCAGTGCTGACTGATGGAACCCAGGGGCACGCAGGTTGGCCAGCTTACTTCCTTGGGTTACCACTGATTCCACAGAAAGTCTCTTTCCAGCTCCGAAGGTGTTTGATTTAGTGAATCAGGCAGTAAGGCCTCCCAAGGGGAACCGCCAGGTAAGGTGAAGGGGAAACTGGACTTGGGCGCAGCTGCTCTGCGGCAGCACAGAAGACCAGGGCGATTACATGCGTAGAGGCTCACTCGGGTGCCTGTATCTCTCAGGTACAATCTCGCCACAACCTTAAAACATTCTGTCCGGAACGAAACGGTCAGAAATCTAAAATCTGTGGTATGCTCAAGATCTGAAAGGAAAACTAGAGATTTTGCTGGTAAGCTTTAAGGGGAAGAGCGACCAGAGGCGAAGGTGAGGCCATTCGATAGTTCTGATCCCGAATGACTGGCGTCCTTGTAAGAAGAGGAGAGGTGCAGACAGAGACACAGGAGGAACTGCGTGTGGCAGAGGCAAGAGTGACAAGGAAGTTCAGGGGCCATCGTCAACCCGAGAAGCTAGGAGAAAGGCCCGGGACACGTTCTCCCCAGAACCTCCGTGGAGAGCAGGGCCCATGGACACCTTGATTTCTGATTTCTGACCTTCGAGGACTGTGAGAGAATATATCCCTGTCGTTGTAAGCCCCCCACTTTGCGGCCATGTGTTGGGGCAGCCCTAGGAGGCTACACAGGCACAGAGCCCGGGCCCAGGGCAGACCGGGCACCGTGGTGGGGTCCCCCCGGCAGCATCTGCCTGGCTGTGCCCTGACCAGGGCGGTGGCTGCTGTCGGGATGGCAGAGGCAGAACCCCCCTTCAGTGGCCTGGTACCGGGCAACTTTGCAGGAAGCTCACACACCCTGCCAACCACACTACAGCTTTATTTCTAAATGGTCAAAATGCTTTTAAAATGTCTTTATTTCCACCAAATACCTCACCTGTCCCCAAATTATTTTAAATGCATTCTAATAATACCAAAGACTGGGAAGAAAACAAAATAAGTGAATTTGTAGGTTGAGAAATTGGGACTACAACATGAATTTCCTTCCGTAAAATCATTCTATCCGTACGCATTCTTCCTATATATCTTGCAATTTACCTGTATGTGTTGAATAACAAGCCATGCCTGGAAATAGACTGTTTGAAATAAAGACACTATTTGCCTAACGTAAATTACCTATTGTACAGTTCTGGGTATCTTTATGACAGTATGCAAACATATAACATTATTTTACTAGAGGGTCCAGCAGTTAGATATAAAAGAAATGGAAGATTTGCAATGCCTTACATTTTAGAAGTATAATAATTTTTCATAAACATATCTATTCAATTTTCCTGAACTGTTGAGGACCGTGTAGCCCAATATTAAGGGGCATGCAGGCTGACTTTAGTGGGCTTGGTGAATCTGAAAGGACTGTTAATTGGACTTGTGTTCCTCAATTTTGTATTCCCTTGAAGCCTGTGATTTATTACAAAGTGTATGTTTTGTTAAGGTTTGTGATAAGTCTTGAGAGAAATTTAGGTACAGTTAAGCCAAAATTAATCAGTTAAATTTAAATATCAAAAGTGAGTTTAGTATTCAGACCCAGGATTACAGATTATGTAGAAACTGAGTCTGGGTCATAAAGAGATTATCATAGATGCGATTATCCTTAAATATAGAAAAGGTCACAGTGTGCCCTAAGGAGAACAATTATAGGGACTAAAGGTCTTAAGAGAAAAATACATCAAGACTATGTGGAACTTAAACTTGTAATTGGATAATGGTCAAAAGTCCCTATAAAAAGGACATGTTATTGCAATAAAGGGTGACACCTTTCTCTTTAACTCCCCCGGTGTCTCCACTGTCTCCCTTCTTTATTTTCCTCCCTCCCCGATGCCGTCTCCACCTGAGGGAAGCCCTGGTCAGCGGAGGCTGGTCCCCCGCACCGAACATAACAGAGGATAGGTGGCTTTGTTATGGTTATAACCACAACAAAAATCAGAGCACTTTGCCAAGTAAATATGAGAATATAAGGAAAAGATTCTAACAATAAAAAGCCAGAATACTAGAAAGAATATTTTTAATTTTGCCATTTTGGAATCAATATTTAAGGATCTTTTTGCAACTCCCAGGTTTTCTTGTCCAAAATAGACCAACTCCCCCAATCCTCTGTGGGTTTTCCCTACCTGAGGAACTAAGGATTACCGCCCCGCCCCCCAAAAAGGAAAAGCACTAACTCAAATGTGGAAACCAGTACATTTGCATATGGAAATCTCAAGCAAAGGGGAAGCAGAGAACTCAAGTGGCAGGAGACCTGAGCAGGAGCCTGTTCAGACAAAAGGGGGTCAGAGCGGGGTCCCCCGGGCGGCATCAGGAGAAGCGGGGTGTGTTCCCATGGCGAATGGTCCTAGGAACAGAAATGGGTGAGAACTGAAATTCCCACTTACCGAGCCTCTGCCACACTTTAACAAAGATGTTTTCATTTACTCCTCAGAGCCATCTTACCTGAGCTGAGCCAACTATGGTCTGGACAAATGAAGTAACTCAAGGGCAGTCACCAAACAGGACACAAACCTGGGGATTAGCCTTGCCACATCATGGGAGCCACAGAAAATGATAATGGTGGGCTGCAGGGGCAGCTGCAGAGGACAGGATGGTTGTATGCCCTGACTATAGGCCCTTCGTAGTATTGCTTTTTAACTGGAAACAAGTCTTTTATAAAAGACTAAGTCCATTTTTCTTAACCCTCCGTCAGGCACAACTGACGTCACAGATTCACCGCACACAAATTTTCAGCCACCTGAGAGTGAATGAAGTATCTGACTCATCACTTCCATCTTCCCCCTCTACTGCATCCCATCGCCAGTCGTGTTTGTGGCTTAGTACAGCATTTCATAGCGGCATCTTTGTGTGCAATGAATCTGTGAGATGAGTTGCACCTGACGGAGAGTTAAAAAGAAAAAAAATCTGCCCCCCCTCTTGCCCATGCCAGAAATCCCCTCCAAAACTAACAAAGGCAGTCAATGCAGGAAGCTTCACATGCAAACTGCCAAAGAAACACACCAGAACACATTCCTACTGAAGTGTTCTCATCAATCAAGCAAGGAGAAACGTCAGACTCCATGTTGTTTTAGTAAGAAGGAAGCTGCAGAGAGGAGTGGGTGCGGGACCCCCAGAGGCAGAGAATGGTTGGGAAGCCCTCAAAACCTAAAGGAGGAGAAATCTAAGAGGTTCATGTATTTATGAAGCCTGAGATGAAACAAAAAATTTGGGAATGAATAACCGAGAACTATTCCAAGGGGATCAGGGGAGATCAAGAGAGTGTCACAGGGTCTAAGGACCAAAACAGGCTGTGAAATGCTGCTGTGGAAAATCCTCAGTACCCCAAAGTGCAACAGCCCAGGATCACATTTAGATCTTTGGTATTATCTTCTAGAGCAGGGGCGAGCCTCCAGCCGGTCTGTATAAATACAGTTGCATTGGAACACAGCCACACCCATCCGTTTGGAGAGTGGGAATGGCTACAGAGGCAGCAGCTGTGACAGGGACCACATGGCTCACAAGGCCCGAAGCATTTACTATGTGGCCCTCTACAAAGAAGTGCACACACTCCTTTTCCATACAAAAACAACCCGGAATGAAAACGTTGCCCTTACCTACTAAGTTGTCCATATTATCAACGGAAGACCAATGACAAGATCTATTTCCATTAAGTCACAGAAAACATATATTTCTAAATTTTTATAGACCGATTAAATAAGTTTCATTCATTTATACACTGATTAATTTTTTATATAGCTATTACAAAATAGCTCATTGTATATGTTCATTACAAAAAAATATGTATAGTGTGAAAGAGCTGTTATTTTGACAAAGGTTAAAAAAATAAGTTATCTTGCTAAAAAAATAAAAAATCAAGGAATGCTTTATCACCATCTGTCCTCCTTCCCACTGCCCACTAAAAACCATGAAATACATTTGCTAAATGTTTTCATTAGAACGACAAAATATTTTATGAAGATATATAACACATAGGGATGATCAAACTATTAATCACCAAAAAAGGAATCAGCAGTTTAGAAGTTTATAACCCTGAGTGAATGGTTCTACATTAGTTTTATGTATAAGTTTAAAGATTCTCAACTGCCATTATATCCTGCAAATAAACATACTTGATTACAATGATATGTTATTCACCTATATGCCCTATAAAAATGGAGGAGGAATTAAATAGAAACATTCTTAAAACATCTTGCTATATATTTATAGAAATGCCAATAAAGTAATGGCTGAGAAAGTAACTCAGAGCAAACTCATCGTACATGTCATTTCCGAGACACCTTCAAGTATTAAGTTTGCCACCATGTTTTATATAGAATGTACTAAAATACCGACCCACGTTAACTCTTGAGCAAATACTTGAAGGGACAAACATTTTCATTTTAATGAAACCAGGAATGTAGACAGAGCGCTGCTTTGCGCTGTGGCGGCTACCCTGCGCATTTTTAAAATACCAAAACCTGTATTTTAAAAAATCAAAGTAAACAAAACCTGAAAGGAATTTTGGAACCTATTATCTAATTAAGCAGCTTCTTTTCCAAAACTGCCTTAGTTAGATCATCACTGTTCTCAGTCCAGATGAGCTGAGTGGTGGCTACATTAGTAATACGAGAGAGATACATTTTAAAACATGAGATCTGGTTCCCAGGAAAATTGTATTTGGTTCTAGATACACCGTGAAAGTCTGTAATGCTACATACTTACGTGAAAAAACGAAATCTACATTTCTGTAAATGCACAGTAGCTGAAAAGAATACTGAAATGTTTGCAGTAAATCGGATCCCTATACTGTCGATTGCAACCACCCGAAGGCGAAGGGAGGGGAGGAGGTTAAATACGCACGTGCACAAAGTATAAGTGCACTTCTGGCCATCTGAAACATTCACTGATTTTTACTATTCGGGAATGTTAACCAGATTGGGCTCGTCTCCCCTCCCCCGCTGGTATGTGGCCATCATACCAGGCGCGCTTGCCTCCTTCTGGAGTCAGTGCTGTTTTTATTGGGCCGGGAAAGGCTCCTAAGGTTGTCCCACCAGCAAAACGTGTAAGTGGGCACGGCCTTGGAGGGAGCCACAGGCAGGATCAAAGTGGGCTCGGCTGAATCCTGGTTATAAAATGAACCTGCCTGCACTCAAGTTACCGTTTTTACTTTATAGGCTGATACAGGGCTTTAACGGCGGAAGGATTCCCCGGTCACTGAGAACGTGCCTAACGATGCTGACAGTTCTTGGTTTCCGTCTTCAGATACTTGCAGAGTAAACCCCCGGTCAGTTACCGGGGCGACACTGACTAGTCTGCTGAGCAGCTTCGGGTCCCGTGGGCCATAACGCTTCGGGTGCAGCGGTGAGCGGAGGTGCAGCTTAGCTAAGACGCGAGGCGCGCAGGAGGGGTGACAGGGAGCCGGGCCTCCGCGCCCGCCTTTCCTTCCCGAGGCCCCGCGCCCCGCCGCCCGCAGACACCCCTCGGAAGTCCCGCCCCCCGCGCGGGAACGGCGCTGTCCTGGCCGCTCATTGGCTGCGGCGGCTGTCAGGAACGCCAGAGGCGGGGCCCCACGCGGTGGGGCGGGACGTCAGGCCAGCACCTCTCGGGGTCCCCCCGCGTCCCCAGCCCGCGAGACAACAGCCTGCCTCCACCACGGCGTCCCTCGCCCGTTCATGTCACCGGCCCTTCTCCCTTATTCACTTTCTGTCCCTGTGACTCCTCCCAGAAGCAAACTTTTTAAGCTCCATCGCTTCTCCCCGCAGCCTGCAAGCTCCCGTAGCAAACAGAGGATGCTGCGGCCTCCGGGGGGAAGCCAGCTGGGGATGGAGCTCCCCGAGGGCGGCAGGCGAGGCCTTGCTCGGGAAATGAAACAGCTGTGTGCGGTTTACGTTCACCGTCTTACGTGCACTGGCCCTCACCAAGGGTCACGGCCCCAAGACTGCGCGTCCTCTCAGCTAACGGGTGAAATGCTCTCGCTCCTTCAGTATTTGTGCGGTTGCCCCAAAAGGACCGTAAACCTTTCGGAGTGGCAGTATATACTCAGCCGCTCTTCAACCGAACCTGCAGCAGCTCCAGCTGCTGCTCTGAACGGATTTACCGCCCGCGCACACGCACATTCTGTCCTTGATTCTGTAATGCAACCTGGAGAGACGCACTGCTGTCGCCTGCGGGGCGTGTGCGTGCTGCTCGAACCTCAAACTTCCTCGGAGGGGGCCTTAGAAACACCGGCTCTAACGAGGACGGGCACACGACGCTTTACAAAAACTAGGGGAACCGGACCGTTTTCAGCTGCATCCTTAGGATCGCCGGCCTCCCAGGAGGAGGCCCATCATTTCTCTCCTGCAATATGTTTCTGACTTTCAGTTCCGTCGGCAGAATTGCTCAAGGACGGGGGCATATCTCACTGCAAAACGAGTGCGTGCGGAGCATGGACCCCCTCCCAGCTCCGCGAGAACGCGACTCACCTGCTGGGTCCCCCAGGCCCACGGGGCGCGCAGAGGGAACAGGCGTCCTTCGGACCGCGCTGCGGCGTCCCCGACGCTGTGCTCGCTGCCTGACACCCTCCTGGGGCGCCGTGGTCCCCGATTCTCTCCTGTTTGCTGTGGGCTACCCTTCGGCTTCGGCCTCAATTTTCACGCTCGTCCCTCTGCACTGCCCCCATCAGCACCGGAGCTCGCGGTGCCTCGCAATCCCTGCCTCGGACAGGCCCCGGTCCTGTGCCCGTCCTCCCACCCACTGGGGGCTTTCCCACCACCCACTCGCTCCCACCGAACTTCTCACTCTTCCAAGTCTGGCTGCGGCCGAAGGCTGACAGCGCGGCCTAGCCAATCGGAGCGCCATCAATAACCCGCGCGGCCAATCAGCGCGCGCCGGGCGGCGGGAGGCGGGACTCCGCCCAAGTTCCTCGGGTCCTGAAACCAGAGACCTGTTGCCGCCACCGCGCGGGCCGCGGAGCTTCTTAGTGACGGCGGTGGCCGCCGCCAGAGCGCGAAGTGCCCGGCGCTGCCCACGGCCGGCACCGGAGCCGCGGGAGGCAGCGCGCCCCGCCCCGCCGCCCCGCCCGGCGCCCGCGACCCCGCGGCGACTCACCAGCGCGTCGGCAGCTGCCAGGGCTCCGGCCCGCGCGGGGCGCGGGGCGGGCGGGCGGCCGGGGCAGGCGGCGCCGCGGAGAGGCCCGCTGGGCCGGGCGCTGGGGCTGCGAGACCCGGAACCGATCGCCACCTCGCGCCGCGCCGCGCCCGCGGACGGTGCCGGCGCGGCCCCCCACCCTGCGCACGGCCAGGCGCGTCCCGAGCGTGAGGCTAGTGGCGGCCCATCCTCCCGGGGCTCCCGCTCCTCCTCTCGCGGACGCCGCTGTCGGGAGTGTAAACATCCCGGCATCCCCGAGGAGGGGGCGGGGCGGCGGCGGCCACGCCCACCGCGCCGCCGGTCACTCCCCCGCGCCCCGCCGACCACGCCCGCCGCCCCTCCGGTCACGCCCACCGCGCCGCCGGCCACGCCCCCGCGCCGCCGGCCACGCCCCCGCGCCGCCCCCCGAGCCCTGCGCCGCTGGTCCAGCCGCTGCGGCGCGCAGGCTCCGCGGGGGCTGCGGCGCGGAGGCAGCCCGGCGCTGAGCGGTCCGGCCTCGCTGTGCAGGGCTGCGGCCTTCTTCCGCTTCCTTCAGGCCCACGACGGGGGTCCACCGCCTTTGCAGAACTTGCTTTGTGTTCAGTTATATGTAAATACCCCCACTTGCAGGCCGAGTTGGTGACGTCCCCTTTCTTGTTTGCGTCCCATCTTCTCCTACGAGGGGCTTCAAAGCATGGAGCGAACTTTGCATCTAAAGGAGGAGCCCCAGCCTAGAGGAAAGGAGCTCTTAGGGCATTTCCCAAAGGTGAACAACCTCTGTGTTGGTACCTGCAATCTTAGGGGGGTGAGGTCATGTATATTATAATATATATGCACAGACGCACGTGCCCCAGAACCCTAGCACAGACGCTGCAAAGGGCATGCTGTCATTCCAGCTGCTTCCCTACTGCACCTGGACGCGCATTACCGCAGGGGGCAGCCAGGAGGCGGTGTGGAGGCAACCGCACCTGGCTTCTAATCTCAGCTCAGTGGCTATTAACTCTGTGACCAGGAGGCAAGCTATTTCACCTCCACCAAGTATCAGTCCCTTTGTCTATAAAAGAACACAGCAGTAATAAATACCTATCTATAGGCCTGTGGTTAGAATTAGATGAGATAAAGCAACGTGCTTAAGCCCAAGAGCCTGGCATGTAAGAAGTGCTCATTACATAGTTATTACACCTACGTCTTTTACTAGTTTTGACTTCCCCACCAAAAGGATTCGAGCCAAGAATGAGCAGCTTATAGATCAAGTACTTAAAATGGGAAAGCTACGGAATTAAGATTTGGAAAGTTCATATTTAGAAAGAAAATCATTCAAGAGCTCAGGAATGTTGGTTCCAGTGGAGCAAGAGGTTTTAATCAATGTACGAGCAAGTCGTGAAGGTACAAAAATCCCTGCTCTCCTCTGCTTACACTGCAGTAGGAAAAGCAATACTAATAATAATAATCCTATAAATGCATTCTATGTCAGATGGTCATTCATACAAAACTGAAGCAGGGTAAGGAGGATGCTGTTTGAAATACGGTTATCTGGGAAGGCATCTCCGACATTTGCACAGAGACCTGAAGGAAGTGAGAAAATGAGCCACGCGTCTGGGTGTCCAGGTATAGAGCATCTCAGGAAATGCAAAGACACTGCCCCCTGCCCCCCCCCCACACACACACACACATACTCCTGGAAGTGGGCTTGGTTGGCTTCATTGAGGAATGGCCAAGAGGTCAGAGGTCAGTGTAGCTAAAATCCAGTGAACAATAATAGGTAAGCACTAGAAGATGACATGGTTAGAGGGGGTGGGGAATAGGGCACATGAAGAACCTTGTAACTTTTAGCATTTATGCTGAAGGAAATGGAAAGCCGTTGGAGTAGCGACCAAATCGGACTTAGGTTTCGAGACACAGCTGCACTGTGGAGACCCTAGCCCAGTTAGGGGCTCTATTCAAATGGTCAGATCAAGATATTGATGACTAGACCATGGGGCTTACAGTGGAGGCGAGAACCAAGGTCGGATTCCAAATACAATTCTAAGATACAGCCAACAAGACTTGCCAGTGGAGGATATGGGATAAGAAAGAAGGTGAGGGTGAAGCCAGTGACGTTGGCATTTAAACCAGATCATTCTGTCAGGTCACAGCAAATCAAAAGCAGTCAGTCAAATAAGAACAGTGTCATTGAGTCAGACACAGGCACACCTTGCAGGAAAAATAACCAGGTAGTCCCAGGGTGAAGACATTTCAGCCTAATTCACAAGGCATGATGCCCTACTGCACTACTTTTTAGAAATGTAGGTACATAGATGATCAATAAAACAGCCCAGTTGGAATAAACTTCAGATTCATCTGAGGACCAGATATTTCACTGGTAGAAGGAAAACTTATATCCCTATAACACTGACTGAAAAGGAAATGGATCAAAATGAACTCATGAAGCCCTAGTGACTGCAGACTGCCCAGGAGGTATCCTATCAGTGGCTACCTGGTGCCCAACCTGTTGAAATCACCTGTATGTGTCCTATTTCTTCCCCTAGAAAAACAACAAGGTCACAACTAAAGAGTACTATCATGTTTGAAAGGTTGTGAAGACTGTCAGAGTGGACTCCACTGTACTTTCTCTCTATGACTCTTTGTTACCTGTATGGTACATTGGGAGTCCTGTCACCAGCGACTGGCCCCTGGCCTGGAGCAAACACTAATGGTAAAACAGGCTTCTCTGGTCCCAGGAAGCATTAGCACAGAGTCCAGCTTTAACTCTATTCATCTCCCCACCAAGCTTGCTCTAAAATGCTTGCTTGGCTCTGTGACACACATTAATTACAGTCCTTTATATGAGCTACTTTGTGTTCACACCTACTTATCATGCGATACATACCGTTCACTATCAGATTAACTTTGCTGTAAATGGTATTTGGTCATTAGGCTGAAAATCTATCAGTTTATACCAAGTCACCATGCTTTGTTATTCATATCGCTTTGCCGGCCCCACCCAATTAAAAATAAAAATTAGAGGTAGCACTGATTATCAAAACTATTTTTTATCCACAGGCTTACCCAGACCAGATGTTACATGCCAGGTTCAGTGTGAATGCAATTTCTCTGGAAGGGGAGAAGCTTGCCAGAAAACTTTTTTCCTGATGCAGGATGATGAAGTAATATTAAAAATAATTCTCCTTTGAAAAAGATCCTAGCCACTGAGGGTAAGACCAGAAAGATCCCGCCTTCCTGACTCAAACATAGCGCTAGCAACACGTGTACTTCAAAAGCTACCAGTGATATTGGCAGCCACGGATTTTGGCAGCTAAATGATGATGAGGGTTAGTCAAGCTGTTGAAATGTCTGGACTGAACTGGGCCAAACGGAGGAAGTGAAAGTGCAGACTGCACATGACTCAAGGGAGATCACTTTCATCTGGCCCTGGCTGTGGTCACCACGCCACGTCAGGAAAGAAATCTTTATGTTGCTTTGAAAACACTCGTGCAAAATAACCGAGAGCTACTTTTTCGCTAAAATGTTAAGACATCGTGCGGATGAGCCTCTTATTAAACCAGTCAAATCAGCCTGAATTGTATCCTCTCATCAAAATGCCTTGAATCCAAAATCACAGAAAGACAACTCTGCTATGTCCCAATTATCTAGTTATG